>JAMXBD010000198.1:0-1462900 GCA_024138025.1 Combretum micranthum | reverse complement strand
TCGGGAAATCCTTACTATATTCCCAATGTTTAGTAGAATTCCATCACTATAGCTTCATCTAACTCTTCAAATTGGAATGATTTGTAGCGTCACTTTGTCTTCTGAGAACAATGTGTGGAAATGTGTCCAGATTCCTTACATATAAAACATATTCTTCGTGTTCTTTCGGACATTTATTAGCTATATGCCCAACATTACCACAGTAATAACACTTATGTTGTAGTTGAGGGCATTTTCTTGGATATGAGGTCCTTTACACTTCCAGCAAACAAGTTTATTTTTCTTCAATACCTTTATTTCATCCTTTTGAAGTGGCTCAGAACTTTTCACCTTTTTGGATGCAGTACTTGTTTCTGAACGGTCATACATTTCCTTTGTAGATGTTTGTTTCCTTTTCTCAAGCCATCCTACTTCATTTCTCCTTTCATACTCCAAGATCCGTGCTTTTTCAACAAGAGTATTGAAGTCAGGAAGTTCAAATTCAACCAATCTCCTTTGAAGGTATGGTTCTAATCCAGCCATGAAAAATTGCTTTTTCTTCTCTTTACTGTCTTTATAAGTGTCTGGTGCAAATTGAAACAATTGATTAAACTTTTGTTCATATTCATCAATAGTCTTATCATCCTGGGTCAATTCCATCAATTCGGTGTTGTACTTTGTCTCCATGTTGCTCATGACGTTCTTCTCATGTGAAACATCTTGTTGTTCAGTTCTTGGTTGTTCAACTTGTTGGTTTCAGACATTTGTTCGTTTCTTACTTTAGTAACTCTTGTCCTTGAGCTTATATCCTATATTCATCATAATATAATTCTCTATTAAAATCTCCAAAAACTTCACTAATATATCCAAGTATCTTACTCATGAATATAATAATCTCCAAGTGAATATTTATATCATCATTGATTTATTTCCAAGGTTTAGTTTGTAAGCAACCATGGTTATGCATGCCAATTCGCATAAACAAGACTTGTATTAACTGTTTTCAATTTGTTAATCATTGGGTTTAAATCAATAAACTACCTTCTCCAACTTCTTATTGCACCATTTATGGATTAAACATATAAACTTCTTTTTCTTAGTTCACATCCAATTTAGGTTATGTCTTGTTACCAAAACTATGACCTTGTTCATGGTAGTAATGGTTGATGTTTCTGATACTATTTTTTACCAATTTCCAATTTTCCTTAGAACCTTTATGAATGTATCAGAATCATATAATATCCTTCTTACGTCAACTGATAATATCTTAATATATGAGAAAGTTCCTTCTTTCATTCTCCTTCCTAATATAATACAACCAAAGATATTACTGATTTTTCCACTGATGTGTTGTGTTGTACTACCTATAGTTGTTGTATCTCTTTGTTAATTCTAATTCATCTAATAGAGGGTGGGGTACGTAGTTTTGTAATCAGAAAATCTAACTGACCTAGAAGCTTGTGGTTTGGCTTCCATTATAAGACTATATTGTCCTTGGTCATAAGAACAGAAGGTAAGACATTACATTTATATGGACAACAAGTGCCCATATAATACTTGTAATATATAACTATATATAGTCTAAATGTCTACATCTTTTAGTTTGTAAACTTAATTTATCTACCCAGGTTCTACCCAATCTCACATTTGGTAGGTTACTCCTATCTCTGACAACCTAAAGCTCTGATACCAAACTCTGTCACCCCAAAATAGGGCCTAAGTATCATCCTGTAGTCATCATACACGTGTGCACCCGTAATATGAGAACCGTCTTGCAAGTCAGATATTACAAGACTCTATCTTATAATTATTACATGTGATGTAGTCATCAATATATTATATAAATACTAAGGATTCCGATTTTCCTTAGTTTGCCAGAACCGCAGAGAATCGGTATCCCCTACCAAATAATGAAATTGAGATCAAACCTATAAAATACAAATCTTAATCAATTATACCATTTATCTAGTAAGTTGTCCTTTGAGACCAATATAATCTATGAAACTATCTTCAGCAAGGTCTTTTGATGTAGCACTCTTCACTCATGCTTAACCCAATCCCAGCTAACGTTATACCTGCACAAAGACTGTTGGAGGGTGAGCAAAACCACACGCTCAGTGAGATGACCTGACCATACCACATATCAAACAATGGAAATCAAGTTTACTTAGCAAACATATGTAATGCCACAATCAAGCATATGAACAATTACAAGCCTGGAGAATCCGGAGTCCAAAGCAGGATGGAGATTTACCCCTCTCATCAGGGTTGAAGGAACCAGTAGTACATAGTCTATCCAGAAGAAGCCAAGCATACATGGGAATCCACGATTTCTCGTATTAGGGTTATTACTTTTAATATGATATCTTAACAAACCATCCCATGTACATACCTTTAGCAATTCCCTAAGCATTAGTCATCCAAACAATACCATAAGCGGCGTCCTTCATTTACCACTTAGTTCTTATGGTACCAATAGAATCAAAGGTAACCTTGCGTTGATCTAATAGCCTCTGGCCTAGGTCAACCAAGCCTTACCAAAGTCCCGGATGGCCAACACGTAATAGACTACTACGCTTTTAGAGATGCAAATATGCAATATATGCGATGCATGCCCATTTCATTTTATGGTACCAATAGTTTTTAGTCAGGTTCAGGGCGATAATACAATTACAGGCAAACATCAACATGCTCCATACAATTGTCATCATACAAAGAAATTGTTAATTATAATAAGATGTTTTGACAATCATACATACACCAAGCAGCATGCAATTTACCCAAACCCACATGTAATTCAGTTTGATATGTTATTATCAATGCAACTAACTACAAGCACAAACAATATGATAAGGTCAAAGTCCCTCACCTGTGGTCCTCGCTATGTCGCTGTAATATTCTACTGGAAGTCCGAGAACTGATTTATATTCCTATGGAATGAAATAACAGATATTTATTATTTACTAATCTATTCTTCTATTAGTTCCGAAGATAAGATATTTGAAATATCATATTCACCGGATTAGTTTTGGTATAACTTGTACTTATTATTTACACTAATTCTAAATTAGACATATTTTAGAAATTACGTACTCCTTTCTTTTTGTGGTCTTACTTACTATATTAATCTAAGCTGAGTTAATTGGAAACTAATCGCCTAATTCAATTACTAAATCTATTTTAATTAGTTACCAAAAATCATATATTTTATTTATATAATATACTAATCTTAGTAGTAGTGATACTCATAAAAGTAGTAGTAATACTAGTATAAAAAATAATGGTGATTATATTAGTTTTAATATTACTACTAATAGTAAAAACAATTTTAATTACAAAAACAATTTAATAGTTTTAGTAATAAAATCAGTAATACTAATAACAATAATGATAACAATACTAATAATAACAATTATAATAATAGTAATAATAATAAATTTCCGAAAATAGATTATATTCCATCACATTAAAAATTATACTAAGTGTCTTATATATTTTAATTAATTAATATTATTACTAAAGTAATTTCAGTCTTATATCTATATTTATTATTATTTCAAAAAAATAATATTTTCGAAATTCTAAAAATTCTTTTAATAATATTAAGGATATTAATAATTAGAATCTATTATGTAGAAATTATTTAACAAAATAATTTATATTTCTAAAGAAAATTTCTTTTTAGATTAATAGTAATAGATCAAATAATTAAATATCCTATATCAGAAAAATAATTTTATTTGTAAATAAATAACTTTCGGATTTAATATGATTATATTATGATATTACTATTACTATTCCAGAAAAATAAATACAAGAAAAAGAATAAACATTCTAAAATTATTTAAATTATTATTTATTATATAATTATATAAATTTAATTTCGTTTTTCTCTTCTTCTAGCCGAGAGGTACACGGGGTTAAGTACGCCCGTACACTGTGGATGGCCGAGGGTTGCAGGGTTGAGTACGCCCGTACAAAGTGCTAGTTAAGGGTTGCACGGGTTATGTACTCCCGTACAACGTGGCTGACCAAAGGGTATAGGGTTATGTACGCCCGTACACGTTGCTATCCGAGGGGTATACGGGTTACGTACGCCCGTACACCAAGCCTGGGCTCATCGGAAAGCATTGTTCATCGTCTTCACCTTGGTTTTGATCCGATTTTCCGTTGTTTTACACATATAAATTCATTCTAATTCATTCCTAAGCATTTATACATGATATTTATATACATATAACAACTTAAAAACATCAAAACTCGCAGAAATGAAAATCACTTACCTCAAGCTCGTTTTGAGACGTTTTCCCCAGATTTTGTTTCGAATTTTTGAACGAGGTTTGTTCGAGCGTTTAGAAATTATTTTCTGGGTTTGTTCTACTCCTAATAAGATGTAGTTGAGTTCTGGAAAGTTTGAGAATGTTTGGAGTTTGTTTGCTTGTCCAACGAAGTTCGTTTGCATACATATGTATATATAGACGATTGCAAAGCTTGGCTGTGTCTTTCCCTCATAATTGAAACGAATTGTCCCTGTTGGTTGTTCATTCATTCACTCGTTAGATTGTCATTAATGTATGGATGAGTTAGCTAGTTTGTATTGGCTTAGAAGAGGATTTGTATTGACTTTTGTGGTGTATTATTGAAGGATTTTCGGCTCACATCGTTTAAGAGGATCACAGCCCTTTAAAATAAAACAAGAACGTCTCCTGCAAGTTGCAATCCTATATATATATATATATATTATATTAGTTAGTTGATAATTATTTTAGGTTTAGGATATATATAAATAAAATATAAAGATAAGAAAATGAACTTACAACCGTATAAGGAGGGAGTAAAATATAAATTTGTGAAAAAAAATCAATTTTGTGGGTTTAAGTGGTACGTATATTAAATACTGATTTAGTAATATTTTTAGATGAGAAGTTCCATAGTCGCGTTATTAAATATTCTAAACAATATAGTATACATAGAATTTCTATTAAAGATTTGCATATATGTGTTTGAATTTGCGCTTTTTCTTTGAATCATATACGCGTCCAGTGAAGGAATTGAAATGTGAAAGCAAATCACGTAGTACTGGACCAAAACAAAGGAAAAAAAAAAATGCAAGTTAGTTAGGATGTATAAAAATATAAAAATAAAAAGAAGATGATAAATTTATAACTAATAAATGTGTAAGGAGTAGGGGAAAATATAAATTGGTGAAAAAATTAAATTTTGTGGATCTAAATGACACGTATGATAAATACTGATTTGATAATATTTTTAAATAAAAACTTATATATTAACGATATTAAGTATTCTGAATATGATAGTATATATAGAATCTTCGGTTTAATACTTTTACTTTTCTGTTTTTATATCTGCTATCATAAATTATATTTTATTTGTTTAAAAGTTTAGTTTCATAGTATTTTAATAAATTAATAATTATATTGCCCTTAATTCGACTTTATTATAAATCTTTTAAGATTTGAAATTACATATGAAATCATTTCTATTTATAAATTTATTCTAGACTTTTTATTAGGTTAGAAATTTAATTTTTATTTTATATTTGTTACTCAGTTCTTTTTACTAATTATAAATTACTGGATTATATCAGATTTTTAGTTTTTATAGACTCAGAATTATTTAACTATATATATATATTTTACATTAAAACTTAAGTTCATAAATATTAAATAGTATTCTTTACTCTTTATTATGAACTTTTATAGTCTTAGTGATAAAGATTCTTTATTTTAATTTGTTCATATTTTTAATCGCGAAAAATTTGGAGTGATTTCTAATATTTTTGTTATAGTTCTTTTATGATTCTATATCATATTCTTAATAATTAATATAATTGGGTTATGTAAAATTTGGGTGATTACAACTTCCTTAGAAACTTCCTAAGTATTAATCATTTCAAAGCGATTCTACAAGCGACGTTCTTCAGTGCCTTTTAGTTCCTCATAAGACCGCCAGACCAAAGAGAACCTTGGAAGACTCACACATTAGATCAACCAAGCAAAAACAGAGATCCGAAATATTAATACGTAGCAGGCTGTCACAACCATATATGCAATAATGCAATTCGTGCAATGCATGTTCATATTATTTTGTTAAGTCAAAAAGTTTTACTCCATTTCGAGGTGACCATACATTACACACAGTCATCATTATACTGCTGCACAACACCAATCATTGCATTATCGCTTGTATAAAATATTTTAACAATCATACAATCAGATCATATCATACTTCAACAAACATTCATTTTATTATCTTGCATTACATATTTGACTATTTACAATCACATCCAGTACAATATGACTGAATTCACATGCATACTGACTCAGTCGTAGTAATCCGCTGGTAGATCCTCTAATGAGTCAAAGTTACCTATTTAAGACAAAGTATTCATTAATACAATCTAGCTAAATTCCTATATGTGCTTTGTGTCCTAGATTCGATATTTTGGTAGTTATTAATACTTAGTGTCGTCGTGTTTCTTTATTTTATCTCGCATAATTGTTTTGTTATTTTTGGAAGTCACATTACTCAAGAAATTAGCTTATTTCAATTTCCATTTTTTCCTATTTTATTTGTTAGAACAAATATTTTAACAATTTATAATTTTCATTAACACTAAATATTTTTCTTAGTTTAGGATTTTAAAAGTTATTAGATGATAATTCTAAATAGACTTAAATATTGTATTATAGTCACTATCTAATACATATTTGTATAACATACATATATATATATTAGTAGATATATTATATATATATAATTTCGGTTTAGGTCAGAAAAAACTTTTGTTAGAGAAATTTTAACCGTAAGCCGGCTCAAGGCCGCCGGCCTTTTATCTCCAGGTGCCGGTGTAAAATCATTTGAAGAAAAATTCATATCAAGTGCACCGGCGTTGAAAGCTGTCGGCTTTCAACGTACGCCGGCCCTAGGAAGCCAGCTTATGTTCATTCTTTACGTGAAAAAATTATTTTACGTAGCCTCTGTTGAGTGTAAGCCGCCTATAAGCCGCCAGCCTATCCATGTAAGCCGCCTGCGTACAGCGTGTACACTGCCGGCCTTGAGGCAGTATTGCAATGTTCATCATCTTCCTCCTCGGTTCAATTCTTTTCTTTCATTTTTACACGTTAAAAACTTACTTAAACTACTTCTAAGTGTTTATATATCAGGTATAAGGACATAAAACAACTTTCAACACGTTTAAAAACATAAATATATAGATCTCGATTTTGTGAAAGTAGAACTAGGGTTTTGAAGTTTTTTACCTTGTTGGAGCTCGTTTGATGCAATCCGAAGCTTGTGTTTGTGTTTAATATGTTCCTAAGATGATTATAAGTCAGTTACAATCCATATATTTGAACGAAAATCCTTTAAATCGTATCAACTTACCTTTGAGCTTGTTTTTGAGGGTTTTTAACTTGTTTTTCCTTTGATCCAAGTTTAGGTGTTATGATCTGTTTGTTCTTTGTTTTCAGTTCGTTTTTTAGTTGTTGTTTGAGAGTATTTTCGTGCTGGAAGATGTTGAGGAATTATGGAGTTTGTTTGTTCTTCATTAATGCATTTTTACTATATATATAAGAGAAGAGAAGGTAAAGCTGCAGCCGTTTCTCTTTCGTTTTCCTCCGAATTTGTTCTCCATATGATTTTTTTTGCTGTTGTTTTCATTTCATTAAATGCTAAGGTGATTTGTCTTCATATGATAGGTTATTGATATTGATTTGTTGACTTGGATTTGCATTATTGAGCCATTTCAGCTCTTCTTTCCCTCCACAACTGCACCGAAAATCAGCCGAGAAACATATATATATATATATATTAGTTTAATATTTTAATTTAGTTTTGAGTTAATTATACGAGTTATACGGGTATAAATCGGCTAATATTTGATAGTTTTTGTACAAAAATAGTGTATAAAATTTATACAAAAACACTTAGATTTTCAAATAATACAAATTTAGATTATATATATACGTAGTTAATTATTCGTATAATTTTATCTCCCGCGATTTGGATTTCTTAAGCTCATTAGGTCAATTTTTGTTTCAGACTCCGATAGCTTAAGAAAACTCGGTTTAGAACAATAGCGTGATCCGATTGTTTGTTTGGAGTTTAGATTTTGAGTTAATCATCAGTTTATATTTTCGTTGTGTATTTAAAATCTTAACAGTTCATTTTTGGGTCATCGTTTTCTGTTTAGGAGCATAAATAATCATTTACGCAGTATTGGACTTAATACAAAAATTAAACTATATATATCACTAGTTTTGATACTGAACATAAATTATTATTAGTAGCTTTTAATTTCAACTAGAAATCTTGAATTTAGGGTTTAGGTCTAAATATAAACTTATTACTACTCGTTATTCTAACCTCGAATCATTATCGAGATCAAAAACAATTATTTGATCCCTATAATTCATGTTTTCTATTTAAATCTATTTGTATACTAGGTTTCGGGTCTAGATTTTAGATCATATCTTGAATTAGTTATTCAAGATACAATCTCATTTTTGGTATTAATCGGGTTAAAGAATTTCTTTATTCAGTTCCTAAATCTTTCATTTATCCAAAATCTAAATATTATTCTATTATCAGACTTCAATCAGAATCTAAATCTATTATCTAGTTTACAATCTATTATAAAGTCGGGTACTAATGTGAAAAATTCTCGGGGTTTACAACCCATCATGGAATTGTACCGCTCAGAGTACGCTTAACTTTAGAGTTCCAATAAACTCCAACCTATTACACAAAAAGGCGCCTCTGTGATTAGAGTTCCACCCTCTATATTTGAGGAGTATCACATACTCCTCTACTTATAGAATGATGTCCTCATTAGTTTTGTTACACATATCTGAAATCACACAAAGTAATGATGGCATACTCCTCTACTTTCGACTGATGAATTGCTCTGATACCACTTTGTAACGCCCCAAAACTATGCCCACTGAGGTATTGTCTGCTTTGACCACACGCCACATGATTTTTTCTTTTTGGTGCCAGCACTTCCTAAGGGGTCACCCATCATGGAATTACTATGTACATAGCATGCTTAACTTTAGAGTTCTGATAAACTGCAAGCCATTATACCAAAAGGAGCATTCGTGATTAGAGTTCCACCATCTATATTTGAGAGTATCATAACAACTATGTACCTTAAAAAATAATAAAAACAGTTTTTAAAAAAATTTAAAATAATGGAATGTATTATATATGTATGTGTGTATAAGTGTTAAATTATGATTTAATATGAGTTTTATTTAAGTTCTATATTTAATGTAAGACTTAACATTCATTTGTAATTGATGTTAAATATTATACGAGTTGAATTTCTTTGTCTTATAGAATACCCCGCTTTATTGTATTTGTTTGTTGATTAATTACCACATAAAATGATTAGTTTAGATACATAGTAACTTGATTAATGGTTGTTAGGTTAGACATACTTGAATCAACTAAAATCAAAGATAACTTAAATATGTTTCAAATTGTTTGTTCGTGTGTCGTTGAGTCTGGTTTGGGGAGAGATAACCTTGTTGATGATGTTAACATTGTAGTTAGGCGTTTAGACTACCCTTGTCATGATACAATGACATTTTATAAGTGGCTTAGTAGGTAGTCGATAAGGGTAATGATATCAGTATAACGTTTACTTATTCTTAAAGGGAAGTAATATGATTTAATTTACGTTTATGGGACCAGTTGAACTAAGTGATATTATGGATTAAATTAAGTAAATATGAGAAATGGTTGTGAGCCCTAGATGAAGTTATTTTCCTTTTTAATTAGATATAGGAGATATAGGTATTCGAGTTGTCTATATCAACCCCCTAAGCAGCTACTATTACTCAGGACTCCCGAGTTCCCAATGGCTTGTCTCTAGAGTTTGAGCACTACTATGTTGATTTGATGAACTTAATAAACGATTGATAATTTAATGATTGTTGCATTACATTAGATTAGGAGTATATGCCACAAAATATTTGTTTACATTACTTATTTACTGGGCTTTTGGCTCACATTTTCCTATTACAAGTGTTAATGAGGACGAGTTCTATGATCAGTTGGGTTATGGGATAAACTTTGAAGAATTTTTGGATGAATGGGAAGATTAGGAATCCTAACCTTGATGACGTCTGCTTTTGTAATAGATTAGTGAATGTTTTATGGATAATATAATTATTATTAAAGACTTTTCAAACTTTATTTATTTTGGTTAAGGTTTAATATCAAGTCTTTGGTTTGTAACATGTATATATATATATATATTAAATCTTTTATTACATTTTGGATGAACAACAAACTTTTATAATGCAATGTATGGTGCTACTCTTAATGAGTAGTTTTTGTGATGGTTCTTTTGGCATATTTAGGCAAATATTCTATACAAACACCTTCTTTGAAGACAGCTTTGCATGTAATACTTCGGGATTACAAGTGGTTGGGACAGGATACGCTTGGATTTAGATTCGAAGCGTGATGATCTTTTCAAAATGGTATCAAAGCAATGTTTGTATAATTGTTTGCCTAAATGTGATAGATTAGGAATGACCTATCCTTAGATTTGGTGAGTTTAGTATAGGAAAGGTTTAGCTTTAGCTTTAGTGGCGTGTTTTACTTGTTTACTTGTTTGTTTATTTGCTTACAATACTTAAACAAATTTAATAAAAACAGTAAATGACTTGATATATATATGTGTGTATCAATATGTTGTATGTTTATGTAAAAGATGGATAGGCCTCGAAGGCAAACCAAACAAAAAAAAAAAGGGAAAATATGCTTCCTCCACCTACACAGTCATCTGCACTAGCATTTACTCCATCTATAGATATGAGTTCTACTACTCCTGCATCTCCTGCATCACAGATTCCACTACTACCTTTGATACCGTTTTCCTCCTATGTCTTAAGTGCCAATGGGAGATCTAGCAACGATGTATACTGTCACGCCCCAAAAGGTATCATAAACGTAACAGTCCGCCACTCTCGACATTAAAGCTTAAGTATGACAACCTTAGCCTTTCCTAGAAGCTTTGATATTAAGTGTAAGGCGTGCTCTTACAAATTTAGAGGACCATACATGGAATTATGAAGCTTAAGAAGATATAATAACAAATTAAGAAAAGAGGATTCATAATATTCATTTGTTCATAATAATGATCTTACAAAACTTAGGGGCATTCACCAGTCACAATCTATTACAAGAATATTTTTACATCTTATCCAACACTAAACTTTATCTAAAAATTCCTTAACCAAAAGGAAAATACATGGCTGTAGGGTCCATATGGCCTCAACCACAAATAGGTGAACTGCAAAAGATATCTATAGGGGTATAAGCTAATAGGCTTAATGAGAACTATTTTCATAAATGACTTCTTGAAATGAAATTCAAACAAGTAATTTAAGCAAACAAATGAAATGCAACATACACGTGGATAAACAAGGCATATAGTTTTCCAGGAACTACATGTTGAATGGATTTACGCCCTCTATTCGGGGTTTGGTGATACGTAACCTCAAAACAAGTAGTTTTAGTTGAAAAAATTTATGCTTTCGACCAATACCTCTAAGCATATTAAGTTTACTTGAATTGAGCCATGCTTCCAGACTTTCCGCTAAGCATTTAATTCCATGTCGCCAAGCAATCGCTTTCGGTCACTCCGCCAAGTATTGTTTTCGACCTAAGCTACCATCCTTCTCACCTAAAGATAATAACTCAATGCAATGTATCAGTTTATTTATGATATCATAGCATCATTATTATCAAATTTAAGGTGATCATAGAATTTCATACAAATCAAGTGTCATACTAAAACAAACATTAAATCAATTCCAGACTCGATATTCTTAGGATCCTTTCAAGAAATTATATTGCATACATATCCATTTGTCTTTCCTTAATTCTAATGTGACTAGACTACAAACACAATCAAGTAAAGCATTTTAAGGAAATAAACCCATGATGCCATGTCGATAATTCTCTAAACGGATGAGTTGCTCATACAATCCACTTAGTCGAAATAGTCCTCGGGGTATGGATATCCTTCCTCAGAATCACCTAGTCAAAGAAAATACCCAAAATGAGTATTTCTTAATGACTTTCTTGAATTCTGACAAAACAATGTCATAAGAACGTCAAAGTTCGTATAAAGGAGATTTCCAATTTAAAATGGCCATAACTTGGTCATTTTAACTCGGAATCGCGTATATAATATATCAATTTCTACCTACTCAAAAAGATCTACTCATTTATAAAAATATTTTTATCAAACTAGATCATATAGGCTCCGAAACAGTGGTGATCAGATTCACCACTAATTTTCCTAACCCAAAAACAATTTGTTTTCAAATATTAAATCATTTAAAATTTGTTTGATAAATACTTAGTTATCTATATAGTTGAAAAATTCTCTTTTTATAGCTACTTAATTCATATTTTATTCATGCTTAAGTGTTTGTTGTCCAACCATGTTTCTTAAGTAAAACAATGTTAATTAGGAGTTTAGAAAATTATAGTTTACAAGAAATTCATTTTGTAAATATTTTGAAATAAATATTTTGATTACTTTATGTTAGACTTATTATTTTTTTCTAGATGACTTTTTCGAAAAGTAATTTTCTTCTTTTCTAGATTCTCTATATTAGTGCTACTTTTCCTATTTATTTTCTATACAATTTTTCTTTGACCATTTATTTGAAAAGGTCTTAATTTGAAAATTCTCATTCCTTTTTCATAAGGTTCCCTTTATATTATGTTTTATAGAAATCATTTTTGTATCAAAAATCATTTTCTTTTTGAAAAACAAAGTCATATAGAAATGATTTAAAAAGCTTTTCAAAACAAAAGTGGCTTCTAAAATTATAGTGAGTTCTTCTTAAAACTTGGAAAAGAATAACTTTACTTTTGTTAAACCATAGATTTTATATTTCATATAAACTTATTCTTAAGTAATAAAATCTCCTTTTTATTAAATATTTTTAGAGCTTAGAAAAATTTGGACAATCTTAATGGGCATGATTTATGAGAAAAAAAAATAACAAGCAAAAATAACATAAATAATAAATAAAGTCAAGTATTGGGAGTCTTAGCTTCTTCAAGGCTCCCCGGACTAAGAAGTAGACTAGTCCCAAAAGAAGGAATTAAAATAAAAGAAAGAAAATTTGTTTTGACTTGATGAGGACAAGTCTAAGACTAGAGACTAGTCTTAAAACAACAAGAAATAAATAAATTGCAATGGATGAAATAAATAAATTACTTTGCATGGAAATAAATAAATTGCAAGTGAGCTTATATGCTCTAAAGAATATGTATATATATAGATACATAATAGTGCTTAGATATAATAACAATAATATGAACAAAGTAAAATAACAATATAAACATGAATAGATGTTCATGAACAAGAATAATACATGATCATCGTGTAGCTTCCATAAAATTTAGTTTTTCGAAACTCACACCATGGTCATGTAAAGTTACATGACATGAGAAGAAGAAAATGTAAGGAAAAGTTTATCTAAAAAAGGTTTTTGAAGTATTATGTGGTTATGGGTTTTGTATAGGTAGAAGGTGGTTTGAGATTATTTTGAGAGAGTTTTGAGAGAGTATTTGGTAGAGAATATTGAGAGGAAAATTTGAGAGAGATTTGGTAGAGAAATTTGTAAGTAGTAATTGTGTGAAAGAAGTGAAAGAGGAGGGGGGTATTAATAGGAAAATGTGGAGTGATTATTGAGTGATTTAAATAAAAGGAAATAAAACAAAATTGAGAGGGAGAGGGACAAGGGGGCCCCGACCATGGGAGTAAGAGAGAGAGAGAGTTTTTTTTTTTTATTTTTTGTTGATTAAATGAAGTAATAAGTAAGGTAGATGTGAAATAAAGTTATGGGAAAAGTAAAAAATAAAGGTTTTAGGTTATGGTGTTGTAAGAGTAGGTGTTAAAAAAAGAAGAGATAAAAGAATAGTGTAGAATAGTAATGAATAGTGTAATGTAAAGTAGATATGACAATAAAGTACCGGTGGTAAGAAAATACGCGTATAATTGCGATATCTGTTATTTTTACTTATCAAAAAATTATAAAATTGATATTTTTGAAAACCTTATATTTTTACAAGTCTATCAATATAATTCGGAATATTTTTACTATTCTGAGCTTCGGGACATGTTTTTCAAGAACTGTATCCGTTCGGGTTCAAAACAATTTGCAATTTTACTAATCTAATTATTTTAAGCTTCCTTAGGTAATTACAAACTATTCTACATACTAAACTCTTACTTACTTTCTCAGGGTTGCTTATTTGGGATTGCTGGACTTAAACCATTACGTCTAACTAGAGTTTTGTTGACCTTAGGGTTTTAGGTTGACTTTTGGATTAGGGCTTAAGATAAACCGATTCCAAAACTTTGGGCGTTTACATATACTATGTTCAAAGATATCCTCACTATGATGCAGTAATACCAGCATATGATGTATCAGCAACAATAACAATTTATGCGCCAAGTATGATCCTCATGTAGTGAGACAAGGTGAGAATGTACAATCTAATGATCAAGTAATCAAGTGCAATTACATGAATTTAATAGATTGGTCCCTGATTTTGATGTAACAGACATTGATCCAATGGTGGCTGAAAGTTGGATAGAAGAGTTAAAAAAACCTTTGCAACTTGTGATATCCTAGAGGAAAAAGGTAGACTTGGTTGTATATATGAACAGAGAAGTTATAATTGATGAAGACTGGCTGGTGAAAATATGCTAAGTCCTATCGTATGGACCAGGTTTAAGGATGCATTTTTTTGTTCAATATTTCCCGATTACTGTTAGAGAATAAATGATTTCGGATTAATTGAGTTAGAGATAGGGGCTAAGTCAATTAAAGAATATCATGCAGAGTTTTACATATTGTTAAGGTTTGCTGGAGAAGGATATCGAGATGAAAGAATGAAAGTACAGAAGTTTCAAAATGGATTGAATGATAAGACTAAAGGCAAAGTTAAAATGTTTCAGCTTCATACCTTAGTTGATATTGTTACTAACACTAAGTTGGTTGAACAAATTCAAAAATGATAGCAGAGGAAAGAAAGCTAGAAGAGTTACTTATTTAGTGAAAAGACCTACATCCTCCACATCTTTTGGAAGCTATAAGAGTGTCGATAAAGGTAAAGGTTATCAAGGGAAAAGTAAGAAACCATTTTTGGGATAGATAGTTGATTAGAAGACTGTAGCCAAGACTCCTGTTCCTGTATTTGAGAAGAAATGTATTAGATGCTTCAGGCCACATGAATTAACTAAATGCAAGTGGAATCCAAAAGCTTACTTTGCTTGTGGGAAAGAAGGACACTAAGCTTCTAAGTGCAAGAATCAAGTGTTGCAACCTATATTCTATTCATACTATAAACAGAGGGGATACCATATAGCAAACTGTAAAGATAGACTTAATAACAATAGGGGTGGACCCAATTTGGAAATAGCAGCAAAGGTATTTGCTTTGCAATAAGTTGAGGAAGTTCCTTCAGTAGACACTTTAGCAGGTACTTTACTCATTTCAAACGACATGCTTATACCTTGATAAATATAGGAGCTACACATGTCTACATATCTAAAAAGTTTATGAATAAATGTGAACTTGTTTTTGAAACACTGACTAATCATGTAATGTGCATTAAAACTCCTTTTGGAATTAAAACCAGAAAGCCATGTTTCTAGAAATGTTAATGTGTTGATTTTAAGTGTGAATATGTCAATTGATATGATGTTTTTATCTATGTTTGATTTCGATGTAATTTTGGGCATGAATTGGTTAAACTTGTATAAAGTTAAATAGATTGTAATAAGGCATAATTGAGTTTTGAATTGGAAAATGAAAAATTTACTTATGCTCTTCAGAGACAAAGACTAAAAAGTATAAGTTCTATAGAGTTATGGGAAATAGTTGTAGTAGTAAATGCTGGAGAAGTGGATATCAATATGGTACTGGTGGTGAAGGATTTCGCAGATGTGTTTCTTGAAGAACTACCTCATTTACCTCCTACTCGAGAGATTGAGTTTGGGATTGATATAATTCTGGGAACAATTCCTATATCAAAAGTGCCTTATAGAATGGCTTCGACTAAGTTAAAAGAATTGAAACAACAGTTACAAGATTTACAAGAGCTTAGTTTTATTTGACCTAGTATTTCTCCATGGGGTGCTCCAATTCTATCTATAAAGAAGAAAGACAGAAGTTTGAGAATGTGTATTCATTATAGAGAATTGAATCAAGTCACCATAAAGAACAAGTACCTTCTCCCAATGATTGATGATTTGTCTGATCAATTGAAGGGAGTAACGGAGTTCTTATAAATTGACTTATAGTCTTGATATTATCAATTGAGAATTCGGCCTCAAGATGTGTCGAAGACAGCATTCTACACCAAATATGAACACTATGAATTTCTAGTCATGCCATCTAGGTTAACGAATGCCCCAGCTGCTTTTATGGGTCTCGTGAATAGAGTGTTTAAAGATTATCTGGATTTGTTTGTAATTGTATTCATTGATGACATCCTGGTATATTCTCGAGATCAAAAAGAACATGAGGAACGTTTGATGTTGGTACTACAAAGGCTCAAGGAAAAGAAGTTATATGCAAAATTTAGTAAATGCAAGTTCTGGCTTAAAGAGATAGCTTTCTTGGAACATGTGACATCAAAAGGTGGTGTGTCAGTTGATCCCGATAAAATCAAAGCTATAATAAAATGGCAAAGACTAACAAATGTTACAAAAGTGAGAAGTTTCCTAGGGTTAGCTAGCCACTATAGAATATATGTTCAAGGATTCTCAAAGATTGCATCTCCGTTGATGAGGCTGACGCAAAAACATGTCAAATTTATGTGGGACGACAAATGTGAAAGAAGCTTTCAAGAACTAAAGAAATGGTTAGTATCGGCCCTTGTGTTAACCTTGCTAGTTAGTGAAAAAGAGTTTATGATCTATAGTAATGCTTCAATTCAAAGTTTAGGATGTGTTCTAATGCAAGATGGTAGACTAATCACCTACACATCAAGATAGCTAAAACCACACGAGAAGAACTATCCAATCCATGATCTAGAGTTGACAGCTATAATTTTAGCCTTGAAATTATGGAGACATTACCTTTTTAATGAGAAATGCAAGATATACATAAATCACAAGAGTTTAAAATATATCTTCACTCAAAAGAAACTAAACATGAGACAAAAATGGTGGTTAGATTTGATTAAAAATTATGATATTGAGATATTATACCAACTCGGAAAGGCAAATGTGGTTATTGATGCTCTAAATAGAAAGAGACAAATGAATCTAGCAACCTTGATTATGAATAAAAAAGAGATACAAGTAGATTTTCGAAGAGTGGACATCGAAGTTATTCTAAACAAAATTGATGTCATGCTTGCTAGCTTGACTTTCAACCTACCATTCTAGATTAAATCAATCAAGGCTAAAAAGAAGATTATAAGAGTAAGAAGTTGATTGCTGCCATAAAGAATGGGAAAAGAAAAGAGTTGAGGCTCAGTGAAGATGGTGTTATTAGATATGGAAATAGAATATATATGCCAAAAATTCATGATTTAAGAAAGAAAGTTATGAAAGAAGCCCATGCTTCAACTTATTCCATCCATCCAAGAAGTACAAAAATGTATATGGATTTGAAGAAAAATCTTCTAGTGGGATAACACGAAGCGTAATGTGGTTGATCGTGTATCGAAATGCTTGACATGTCAATAGATAAGAATTGAACATCAAAGACTTGAAGGTGAGCTACAACCTTTACCCATCCCTAAATGGACATAGGAAAATATAACTATGGACTTTTTGTCTACTTTGCCAAGAACATTAGCTAAACATGAAGTAGTATGAGTAATTGTTTATAGATTAACTAAATCAGTGCATTTTATTACTCTAAGATTCAAATGTTCTTTAGAAAAGATGGCACAAATATACATAAGAGAAATGGAAAGGCTACATGGCATTCCAGTGTCGATTGTATCTAACAGAGATTCAAGATTTGTCAATCGATTGTGGAAGAGTTTACATGAATCATTGGGTACATATCTATAGTTTAGCACTGCCTTTCATCCACAAACAGATGAATAGTCAGAAAGAATCATTTAGATTTTGGAAGATATGTTAAAAGCTTATGCATTAGATTTTGGTGGGTAATGGGATGACCATTTGCCATTGGTTGAGTTTGCATACAACAACAATTACCAAGCAACCATACAAATAGCTCCTTATGAAGCTCTTTATGGAAAGAAGTGTAGATATCCTCTATATTGGGATAAAGTGGGTGAAAGAGCTTTGATTGGCCCAGATTTAGTGCAACAAGCGATAAATAAGGTTCATATTGTTAAACAAAGAATGAAGATAGCACAAGACAGGTATAAAAGTTATGCACATACAAGATGAAGACCTCTTGAGTTTGAAATTGGTAATCAAGTATTCCTCAAGGTATCTCCGACTAAAGGAGTGTTCATATTTAGGTTTAGAGGAAAGTTAAACCCAAGATATATAGGTCCATTTGAAATATTGGAAAGAATTGGATCATTGACTTATAGATTAGCCTTGCCTACAAATTTGGCTAATGTACATAACATCCTCCATGTATCATAGTTAAGGAAATGTATATTTGATCTAGATGCTATCATTAGTGCAAATCAATCGGAAAATACAGCCTAATTTGACTATAATGGAGAAGCCTATTATAATTTTGAGCCAAATGGATAAAGTTATGAGAAAGAAAACAATTCCTTTTGTCAAAGTGTTATGGAGTGGTCAAACAGAAAGAGAAGCTACTTAGGAAAAAGTTTTGTGAGATAGAAGTATCCAGAATTGTTTGATCAGTGAATAAGGCAAGTTTCTATGATGAAACTTCTTAAAGGAGGGATGAATGAAATATCCTAACCTTACATGTTTAATTAAATAGCATATGTTTATAAATTTTGCTTGATTGATACATGACATTAGTAATAAATAGTTAACAAAAATTAATGTTTGGTATGATTTAGTAATTGTATTTGTATTTGTATTGCTTGATCGTCTAAGTTAAGCCCATAATCTTTCATCCAAACAAAAACAAACCCAACCCAAGCAAATTTTATAGCCAATCAAACCCAAATACTAGGCCCAAGCCTAAAGCCTTTTCCCTACAAAGATTTTTACTAAATCAAAAGTCAAAATGTAGCTTTTTACTAAGATAATTATCCAACTTAAGCTTAACATAAACACAATCTAAACAGACCCTACCCGACATTCTCTTTCAACCCAAATATTCCATCCTTTTGATCCTCTTTTTTTCCTTCATAATGTCATCAAGAAGTCCTTTTCAACCCTTCATCTACAAGTCAAAGAAGCTTAAGGTAAAGTTTACATGTTTTTCTAATCATCTAACTATCTTTTTCTTACATGGATATAATTTATGTTCAAATGGAGTTTTAGGGAGTTAAAGGTTGTTTTGATAAGTTGAGTAGATCTTTATGACTTAGATAGATCTTGATGACTTAGATGAGTTTCTAGAGCTTGTTTTATATGAATTGTAGTAGTTGTTTTGATTTATAGTTAAGTGTGATGGATGAAGGGTTGCTTTAGTGTTTGAGTAGGATTGAGTTGTATGATGATGGAGATATGGAGTTTATATGTGTTTGGTGTTCTTAAATGCATGTGTTGGTTGTGTCTAAGTTAGTGGAAGTAAAATTTGATGTCAAGTATTAAAATAAGGACGCCTTGTTTTTTAAAAGCAAAACACTAGGGAAACACAGGGCAATGTTTCTGGTCATGTATCTCATCAAGCCATCGAAATAATACTGCCCGAAGAGAAACACAAGGAGAACATGGCTACTTTTATCAAATTGTGTTTCTCACTATGTGTTGAATGAAGAAGAAAAATATGATAGTATGATTGGAACACAGCTATGTGCACATCGTCATGTTTCTCTCTGATTTCGAAAAGAATTGGTTTTCTCTGATACATAACTACAACATGAGTTGTTCTATTCCCCTTGTGTTTCTCTTGGGTTGTTAAAGTGTATATATGAAGAGAAAACATGGCAAGAGCATAATGACATGTATTGAACCATGCTTCTCTCTAAGACAAAACATAGCATGTTCTTCACCTTGTGTTTCTCTTTTGTCTCTAACTCAAGGAGAGGCACAATTAGAACACGACTTGTCCTATGTTGAATTTCTTTGTCTTATAAAATACTCAACTTCATTATATTTGTCTATTGATCAATTACTGGATAAAATGACTAGTTTAGGTATGTAGCAACTTAATTGATGGTTATTAGGCTAGCATTCTTGAATCAACTAATATCAAAGACAACTTAAATATGTTTGAAATTGTTTGTGCATGTGTCGTTGAATCTGGTATAGGGAACGATAACGTTTTTGATGATGTTAATATGGTAGTTAGACACTTAGGCCACCCTTGTCATGATGCAATGACACTTTATAAGTGGCTCAACAGGTAGTCGATAGGGGTAATGGTATCGCTATATCGTTTACTTATTCTTAAAGGGAAGTAATGTGATTTAGTTTACATTTATGAAACCGGTTGAATTAAGTAATATATGTATTAAGTTAAGTAAATATGATAAACGGCTATAAACCCTAAACTATTTTCCTTTTTTGTTAGATATAAGAGATATAGGTATTTGAACTGCCTATATCAACCTCTTAAGGAGCTACTGTTACTCAGGACCCCCAAGCTCCCAATGGCTTGTCTCTGGAGTTTGAATACTCCTATGTTCATTTGATGAACTTAATTAACGATTACTAATTTAATGATTTTTGCATTGCATTGGATTAGGAGTGTATGTCATAATGTGTTTGTTTGCGTTACTTATGTACTAGGCCTTTGGCTCACGTTTTCCTATTACAGGTGTTGATGAGGACGAGTTCTATGATCAATTAGGTTATAGGACAAACTTTGAAAAGTTTTGGGCTGAATGGGAAGATTAGAAATCCCAACCTTGATAACGTCTGCTTTTGTAATAGACTTGTCACGGCTCAAAAGGTACCCTAAACACAACAGTCTGCCACACTCAATATTAAAGCTTAAGTATGATAACCTTAGTCATCTCGAAAGTCTTGATACCAAGTGTAAGGTGTACCTTCGCTATCATAGTGGACCAAACTTTGGATCATGTCATTTAAGCAGTCATACATAATAGCAAATAAGAAAATAAATCATAACAATATAACCAAGGTTCATAAAGAAACTATTAAGGAGTCTTTACAACATTAAGGGGCATTCCCCTATAAAAGATAACTAAGACTAATAAAGAGTCTATCATAATACGATTTTACACTTTTGTATCTTCCCTTGGAATCCACATCTATCTCTAGCTTACACTTCTATCCATAAGATCTTAGCTTTGGAAGTCTTACCTGGGTAAAATAACCTCTTGGTTCCAACTAAAGGTACGAGAGCAGCAAAGATATATAAGAGGGTATAAGCTACTAGCTTAGTGAGATTTATTTCCACAAATAAACACTTGACATCCAATAATCAAAACAAGATTATCTAAGCAACTATATAAAATGCACAAGCACGTAGGCAAACAATACAGATGATTTTTCGGGAACCATACGTTTGAATGGATTTACCCCTCCATTCGGTAGTTAGGTGTTCCGGACCACAAAGGCCGCCGTTATATAGCATAACCCCATGATAGTTCTTATTTATTATCTTTCCAAAAGAAAATAACATAATCCAACCTATTTGTAGTTTATTTCCAAGCTACGACATGGCTGCCAAATATGTTTTATTTGAATGTTTTCTCATCGCTAATTGATTCGGACGATGCCTCGTCGCTCTATAGAAATTATAGACCCTATGAATCTCCTTACTAAGCCTTTGTCCCACCAAAGGAATAGAAATAAATGCAATGAACTCACCCGATGACATGCATGAATTATTTTAGTAAAGTACTCATGGCATAATTAAATAATTTGTGGGTGATCATAGAGTTACAGACAATCGATCTTATACTAGATCAAACATCTATTATAAAAAATTCATGTCTCGATATGCTTGATTGTAATTTTAATTGAGTATGTAAAGCACATGGATTTCCCATTTTATCTTTTCCTTAATTCTAATGCCATTATTTTATAAGTAAAATCATAAGTGCAAATATGTAATAAATAAACTCACTCGGCCATTTGTGCAGATACTTCTAGTCAAGGAAATCCTCAGGATATGGGAACTCGGTCTCCTCATCACCTAAATAAGAGAACTACCTAAAATGAGTATTTCTTGGAAGTCTTCCTTAAACTTGCAATTCTACCTTTACTATGTTCGTCAAAATTCACATAGAGGGAAATTACAACTTAAAATGGTCATAACTTGCTCATTTTAACTTAGAATTTAGCATATAATATACCAATTTCTACCTACTCGAAAAGATCTATTCATTTCTAAAGTTATTTTCTACAATAAAAGGTCATTTGGCTTCCCAAAAGCCTCAGTACATAACTAAAACGTGAAATCTCAATTTTTGCAAAATAATTTCCAAACTCAATTTTTATTCAAAAATCCTTTTGGCAAAATATTGATATATATATAGTTGAAAAAATCCTTTGAGTATTTATATAGACTCATATTATATGCAAGATTCTAATGATGTTGTCTCAACGATTATTTTTCATAAAACAATTTATTTTAAAGGTGTTAAAACTTAACAAATTCCTTTCTAAGTATTTTAGAGAAACTTTATAATTTCTTAGGTTATTATAAACAAGTATATTCTTATTTGTTTTCCAATTTCTTTCTTAAAACAAATAAATTTGCTTTTTAACTTTTAATCCTTTACAAATTTTGCTTTTGTGGCAAAAAGTGAGTTTCCAAAGTCTTTATTAAGTTGTTGGTTACCTATGATGATTTTGACTTGTTTATATTTCCTTTTTAAAGAAGAGAAAAAAATGGTTTTGTTAAATAAATCTCCTTATCCTTATATTCTCATCTTCTAACTTCTTTAAAATAACTTTTATTTCCAAAACTTAGTTCTTGAAGTCCTTTACCAATTTTACTTGGAAAAAAATTAATTTTTTTAAATCGTTGATAATATTCATTGTTTTTTAAAATCATCATGCTTATATTCTTTTTATTTCTTTTGAAAATGAGTTTATTATTTATATACATGGCAATCATTTTCTTATGTGTGGGTTTATAGATTAGAGGGTTGATTTCTATCTTAACTTTGAAAACTAGTTTTGTTTTTTGTTGTTATTATAGAGTTAGTTTAAATCCTACAAGTAAACTTTTATGAAAAAATTGTTTACCAAGAAAACATTTATGCTAAGTTTTGATAAACTTTATGTGGTCTATTATCAAAGAAAAAGTTCATTTTGTTTGTTAATTTCTTTTATGACATCATCTTCATTGTTATTTAAGAAAAATCTTGGTGAGTTTGATAAGAAGTTGCAAAAATGATTTTCCTATGGGTTTCCTGATAAAATCTTGATTTAGACATAAAATCATATATTAAGAAAATTTAGTTCCATTTTCCTTTATTAAAGAAATATCTACTTTAGATTTTTGTTGAGACAAGATCATTATGATAATGCATGTTCATGAGCACATAATATGAAAAATGATGAAAATATATAAGATAAGAAGCAGGATAATATTTATAAGCAATATAGCAATAATAAGCAAGATAATATATCAAGTATTGAAAACCTTAGCTTCATCAAGATAACCCGGTCAAGCATTGGGAGCCTTAGCTTCATCAAGGCAACCCGATCAAGTATTGGGAGCCTTAGCTTCATCAAGGCATCACAGGACTAAGTCCCAAAAAGAAAAAGAAAAACAAAGAAAAGGAAAAAGCAATAATAGCAAGTTAGAGAAAGTCAGTGAGCATTAGGCTCTAAAGATGTATAGATATATATATACTTAATAATATATATAGATTTAGATTAAAGCATAATAACAACAATAATATCATTTATAACAACATATATAGAAGCATAATAACAAGATAATAATATAGGAATTTCAGGTGCAAGAACAAAACATGAACATGTTGTTACTTTTACTACTCATGTGAGTTTCAAAACAACACTATGGTCATGCAAAGTTACATGACATGGTTAAAATGAATGGTTGGAAAGAAGTTTACCTAAAGTATTTTTGTAATAGGAAGAAGGTAATGAATGTATGTTTATGTGGTTGATGGTATGTGGTAGATGGTTTGTGTATGGAGAATGATTTTGTAAGTGTTTGGTGAAAGAGAGTTTGGGTAGAGAAGAATTTTATGGAGAGATTTTGAGAGAGTTTTGTTGAAATGAAATGAAGATGTAAAAGAAGTAGAGGGAAATGGGGTATTTATAGAATTTTGGAGTGAAAATTTGATGTAATAAAATAAATTGAAGAAAAAAATGGGAGAGAGGGGAGAAATGGCATCAGGTTTGAGGGAAAAGAGAGAGTGTGAGTTGATTTGTTTGTATTTTGTAAGAAAATAATTAATATGTAAAATATGATTTGATATAAGATGTATTGGAAAAGTAAAAAGTAAGAAAATAGATATATAGGTAGTAAGAATATGTAGTAAAGAAAAGTAGAGATAGGTGAATAGTAATGAATAATAGAGAAGTGCAATGAATAGTAGAGAAGTACAATGAATAGTAAACAAGACTAATAAGTTACTGGTAATAAAGAAAATACTCGTAATATGTGATATTTGTAAGTTTTAGATACCGAAAAATTACGAAACTGATATTTGTGGATTTTTTATATTATTACGAGTCTATCGGTATAAACGAAAAATTTTACCGTCCGATGTTCCCGAGCACGGTTTTCAAAAACTGATCCTGTTTAGATCCGAAAGACATTACAAATTGACGACTATGATATTTTTATGCTTTCCTATATTATTACGAACTATTATAAGCTATAAACTCGATTTCGTTGTCTAGGGTTTGAGAGCGCCAGATTGTTGGATTTAAACTCTATGGTTTTAGCATAGGTTTTTATTGACTAGGGTTTTCAGTTGACTTCCGGTTATAGAGTTTGCACTTAAGAACTATCGAATAATCTAGAGGTTTACAAGACTAACAAAATGTTTTTATGGATAATAAAATTATTATTAAAGACTTTGCAAACTTGTATATATTTTGGTTAAGGTTTGACGTCAAGTCTTTGGTTTATAGCATATTTTATTATGTTTTGGATGAACAACAAACTTTTATAATGCAATGTATGGCGCTACTCTTAATGAGTAGTTTTTGTAATGGTTCTTTTGGAATATTTAGACAAACATTCCATACAAACACATTATTTGAAGACAGCTTTACATGTAATACTCTAGGATTATATGTGGTTGGCACTGGATATGTTTGGATTTAGATTCGAAGCATGACAATCTTTTCATAAGAGATTTAATGTCATATTTTCTACTTGTACTTTTGTAAGTATGTAGTTAAGTACCTGAACTTTCACATAATAGATTTAATACCCAATTAAACTTTATATACACACTAATAATACCCAAGCTAACTCCATCAAAACCATTTGCTAAGTTACACAAGCGATTGAATGGTGTTTGTGACACATGTCAAGTTAAATAAACATATGAAATGCCATTATTGTACCTAGTTGTCTAAAATCCAGACAAAATATGAATTTATGCCTTCAAATACCAAAGTTTTAGAGAACGTGTCACTGGTGCTTGGGTGAACAAATGTCTAAGGCTTTATAAAGGAAAAGGGCACTTCTTAAGAGGCTCACTAACATTCATTTTCAATTTTAAATCTCCTTCTATTTTCAAAAGACAAACCTTAAATCTTAATTTTGTGAATCACATTGTTCCTAAGCTTAGTCCTAACCAGGCATACAAGATTCTCTCTTGCATCACTTAGTTTCTAGTTTTCCACTAGGCAAGATAGTAACCACATAAAAGGGGTATAGATTTGCAAACGCCTTTTGTAGAACTAAATTTTTTTCCTTTATCATCCAAAAACTCCCTCCATATAGACCTAGAAGAGCCATCACATGGCAATGGAACCTATAATAATGTAGGAATGCAACTATATAATGCAAGATCGGTTCATTAATATAATTGTAAACCCCCGAAGATTTTCATAATTCATAGAAAATAATCTTAGAAGTCTCATATTAAAATTTAAATCCCAAAGATCGACTCAAGTTAAAACCAAATTCAAATCAATCAAACACGAAAATTCTTATTCTTGAAAAAACAAGAACCCTTAAAACAAAATATAAAATCCAATTATCAATTGAATCAACATCCATACGCCAATCAAAGGATCTACCCGATTCCTAAACCGCAAATGATATATCCAAAAACGCTCAACAACGAGATGATAAGATCTTAAATTCTTCGATGAATTTTAGAATCAGAAATTTCAATTTTCACCAAAAGTTAAACTGAGTCAACTTATAACCCTAGACTCAGTTAAACGATCCCAAGAACTAAAAACTATTAAATAATCATAAATAAAATAAGATAAACCATAGATATCAAGCTAAAAATATAAAACAGTCAAAACTCCAAAATTATATGATCTTACGAATGACTCAACAAAACCGAAAGTCAAACCGGAACCCTAAAAGTCAACAAAGCTTATAACAAACCCTAGTGTTTAAGATCCGGCAATCCCGCGCTCTTAAACCCTAAACAACGAAATGAAAATAATTGTTGATAACGGTTCGTAATAATATAGGGAAGCTTAAAAATATCAGATTCGCAAAATTCGAGTGTCCTTTAGATCCAAACGGGATCAGTTTTCAAAAATTGTGCCCCGGTACACCGAATGGTAAAAATATTCCATAAATACCAATAGACTCATAAACATATAAGGTTTTCAAAAATATCAGTTTTAGAATTTTTCGATAGCTAAAAAGTATAGATATCGCATTATTACGTGTATTTTTATTACTACTAGTACTTTAATTGTCTAGTCTACTATTCATAGTACTTTTCTACTATTCATTACTATTCCTCTATCTCTACTTTTTCTTACACCTATTTCTTACTACCTACATAGCTATTTCTTACTTTTTATATTTCCAATACAACTTTATTCACATTAAACTTTATACATTACTTCTTTTATTATAAAACAACTAAAGTAAATTAATTCTCGCGCCCTCTACATCACCAAACAGGCCCCTCCCCTCTCTCTTCCATCAATTTATTTTTTTACATCTAATTTCCACTCCAAAAATCTATAAATACCCCATTCCTCCTTCATTCTTTCGCACAATTCATTTCACTATCAAAACTCTCTCAAAATCTCTCCACAAATCCTCTCTTCAAGAGTTCTCTCAACCAAAACTCTCTTAAACCAATTCTCCACAAAACTCATTCCTTATACACAAACTTTCTACCACATATCACTACTCACATAATACCCATTTCATCTACCATCTTCATACCACTTAAATACTTTATGTAAAAACTTCTTCCAACCATCTAGTTATCCATGTCATGTAACTTAGCATGACTATGGTGTTGTTTTGAAACTCATATGATTAGTAAAAGCAACAACATGTTCATGTTTTGTTCTTGCACATAAACTTCCTATTTTATTATGTTGTTATGTTGATTTTATTATTCATATCTAACTAAATATATTTATGTACATATATATAATCTTTAGAGCATATAAGCTCACTTGTTATTTATTTAATTTCATGCTTTGTAATTTATTTATTTCATACTATTTTTTTAAGACTAGTCTTTCTAGTCTTAAACTTGTCCATATCAAGTCAAAACAATCTTTTTATTTTCTTTAATCTTTTGGGACTAGTCCATTCTTAGTCCTGGGATACCTTGATGAAGCTAAGGCTCCCAATACTTGACCGAGATACCTTGATGAAGCTAAGGTTCCCAATACTTGGTATTTTTTATTATTTTGCTTATTATTTGTTTCTAGTATTATCTTATGTTCTTATTATTTTATATGCTCATAATACTTGCATCTATATAATGATATTGTCTCAACTAATTTAGAAGTAGAATTTTACGTTACTAAAGGAACTTAAAACTAAATTTTCTATTATGTAACTTATCACAAAATAATGAAGTTATTATCAACAACATAGAAATAGAGTTTTCTCAACGTTTTTTTAAATAACAAAGATAGTTTACCAAGGAAACATAAGAAATAAATATTTTCTTTGTATAAGGTAAGTTTTAGTAAAATAATTTGTTAATATTAAAAGTTTGACAAAAAGCTTAAGATTTAAACTCTTTTTCATTTCATAACAAAACTAAGAAACAAACTAGTTTTCAAAGTTAAGATGAGTTCAACTCATAAAGTTATAAACCCACTTAGGAAAAATAATGATTTTCAAACTTCTAAAGAAAGAACTCATTTTCAAAGAATATAAATAAGATAAGATTAAAAATAATGGATTTATCAACAAAGAGAATTCTTTTCAAAGGAAATAAAAAGAACAAGTTTTAGGAAACAAAAACTTATATTTTAAAGAAGAAAAGATTTATTTTCTAAAAACATTCTAAATATAACTTTGTAAAAAGATTTCAACAACTTAATATACTTTTGACAACTTTGATCTTTTATCACTAGAAGTAAAATTTATGAAAGCTAAGGTTAAAGGAAAATTCACTTGTTTTAGATGAAGAAAATAAAATAAGAATATACTCATTTATAATAACCTATGAAAACATAAAGTTTCTTCCTAACACATGAAAAAGAAATTTATCAAGATAAGTTTTAACACTTTAAAAGGAATTGTTTTATGAAATAAATTGTGAGACACTACCATTAAAAATTTTGCATATAAAGTGAGCTTATCTATATACTCAAAGGATTTATCAATTATATATACATATATACATATATATATATCTATATTTTTACTAAAGGATTTTTGAATGAAGTTGAGTTAGAAAATGGATTTGTAAAAGTTTAGAAATATTCGTTTTAAATCTGTACCCAACATTTTGAACCTAAATGACCTTAATATGACAAAGATAACCTCAGAAATGGATAGATCTTTTTGAATAGGTAGAAAACGGTATATTATATGCGAAATTCCGAGTGTAAAATGAGCAAGTTATGGCCATTTTAAATTAGAATTTCATTCTGTGCGAATTTGACGAACATAGTGTAATGGAATTAGAAAGTTTAAGTAGAATTTCTATGAAATACTCATCCCGGGTATTTCTTTTGTCTAGGTGATGAAAGATACGAGATTACTCTTCCTGAGGATTACTACGACTAAGAAGATCGCAAAATAGACGAGTGAGTTATTCCTCTTAATTTCGTTACCTTGCTTGTGCTTGTAAAGTAGTAGCATTAGTATCGGGCGATTTGGATTCTCTAGGAAGGAACATGGCCCATGTCACCGTACGATCACAGCCAATCCAACTCTACGCATAGGAGTAGCAGCCTTCCGAAAGAGATGTGACTCGATGGATGCTATGCGTGAACGTTTCATTTTTCTTAAGCTAAACCTTATTAAAGTTTATTAGGGGGCGATCAATTTAGCAATTAATAAGCAGTCATACAACTAAGTAAATAAAATTATTTAAACAAGCAGTTTGAAGTTGTGATATTCTTAATTCTCATTTCACGCATAAACATAGAATCACATATATACACATAATCCCGAATTCCCCAAATATATATCCATTTTTATCTTTTTTTAGTATCACTACAAGAATTTTGACATTTGACGACGTCTATAGATTTTGTAAACGTCGCCTTTCAATTATACTCTAGTCATTCTTATTAAACATAAGTAAATATATACTATTAGTCACGTTTGTAAACAAAATTTATATTACACTGAATTATTATTAAATTTGTAACACTTTAATAAAAAACAAACGTTACCTATTCTCACTATGAAATAAAATAAAATAAATTTTATTTTTTATAAAATTCATTCCACGTAGGAAAAAAATAACTAAATTTGAAAAGAAAAAAAATAACTTATTCCTTAAAAAAAATTACAAATTAAAACTTATAACTTGATATAAATTATATAATAAAAGATAATACTGATAGGATTGCTTTCCCCCCGCCAAAAGATCATTACTCGTACATAACGAGATGATCATAAAACAATTATTGCATACCCACTCCAGAACCCTAGCCCATTCACAGTTCATTCTACCACAACGCCGCATCTGTCTCCCAAGCTCTTCCTTTGGTCAGAGCAAACCCTTCCCCATTTGTCATGCCAGACCTCACAAGAAGGTATGCTTTTTCACTTTCCTTAGCCAAAAACTCAACTTTTTTTTATATTTTAGCTTGTTTTGTATTTGATATTTGAATTTCAATCAAATGGGAGATCTTTTTTTCTCGTGAATTACTTTCTTTTAGTGGGTTTCTTGTTTTTCTTTGTTCAATCGAATATGGGTTTGCGAATGGGAGTATTGGCTTGATATCCGATGTATCGATTGTACAACACTAACACTACTACCACTATATGTGTGTGTACCTAGTGTGCAACAAAATCTTAAACTAGTTTGGTTATCGTGATCTAATCTTGAAATTGTTTTATCTCTTCATCTCCTTAAAGTTCAGATCTTTTTTTACTTTTAAAAAAGAGATCCTTTTGTAAAGTTGTTATCTTTTTTCATGGTTAGGGTTCAACCTGTTCTATAAATTTATTTTTTGATTTTTTTTTTCCGATTCATAGTGTTTTAATTTTGAATTCACTTGTTTTAATCTTAAATGTTTAAATTGAAATTTCAAGTATCAGATTGTGTAATTTTTTCACATGTAAGCCGGTTGCTCTCTGTTCTAAATAAATATGAATAACTTGTTAGTTCGCACTTTTTTTTTTTAAATTGAAATTGAAATTTCAAGTTAAATATACTAGGTATATGTATTATTCAAACTATAGTTGTTGGTAACATGTATTTTCCTTAAGTTTATGACCAATTTATTTTTTGGTGGTTTGAAAGTGGAGAAGACTCATTTGAAAAATGGTTGTTGTAGGTTATTTCACATTTTGAATTGTTAAGGACTTGGTTCAATTAAATGAAATCTGAATCAAACAACTAAATTATATATATATATATATTGACAACAGTACAAGGTTCTCAATGGTCAGATTGACACCAGGAAGAAAAAGGTAAGCAAGTTACTATCGATTCATCTAACAATGCCTATCCTTTTTGTTATGCTATAATTCAAGTTAAATTCCCTACTGCTTTCTGGGTTGTCAATCGTTAATGCAGGTTAGAAATGCTAAAGAGATAAACAGAAATCTCATACATAGTCTTGTAAGCACTTACGTGTATAATTGCTGCATTTAATTATTTACTATTAGTTTAATTTGCTTAAAAAATAAGTTATGTGAATATATATATATATATATAGAAATTATAATTTAAATATATTTTATTTTTTTCTTGTCTCTATGTAATGACTCAACCAAAGAGCATAAGAGAAGACCATTCTATGCTCCCATGATGCTAATTTTAATCTTTCTCTTCTTTTTCATGCTGATATCTTGAAAAAAGAATATCCATTGAAAAAGGTAATGTCTTAATGAATCTCATCATTGACATTTTTTATTTTAATACTGCAGAGCTTCTTTGGAAATGTGCCTAAAGATTAAACATAGCCTGATGTTGACTTCTCCTGTTAGGCATGGCTATGATTCTTTCGATAGGATTGATGGTTCAAATGGCCCTTTGTTGCACTTAAAAGATCTTAGGTAATGGTTTTAGTGAAATTAATAGTTGCATAGCTCAAATATGGAATTTCACTTCATCAAAATTTTGGCTTACATTTGATAGTATCAGTTATATATATAATATGTGCTGGTTTCATTACATCTGCATCCATCAAGAAGGAATTTGGATATTACAAGTCTTCTTTGATTTTAATACTTTTATGGGGGCAAATTTCCTTTATATACTTCACATTTCTAATTCCACAACCTTATGGTTTGAAGATAATTTTTTATTCCCATTTTCATAGATTGTTTAATTCCCCACGAATTAGGGAGTACAAATATTAATAAAGCCAAGATAGTGTGCTGAAGTAGCCTGTCATAAGTTTTACTATTGATGTTCTTAACAAGAAGCTTGTGCATTCCCGCAACTACTAGTTTTGTTTTGTCACTGTACCTATAAGAAAACTTTTTTGTAAGGATCTAGTTAATCTCTTCGGTCTAATAGAAGTATTGTGGTTAAAAATTTGATAGTCTTCATTAAAGGAATGAGGAGTAAAGATTGATTAAGAAAGATAGAAAGAGAAGAGAGGGGGAAAGGAGGAGCTCCCTCTATTTCTTTTTTTTTAGTTTTATACTGTGATAATAAAGAAGGAGGGCATTAGTATTTTTTTGCCGTCATCGTTGGGAAGAGAATACCAAATTCATGTTGATTAGTTTGTGTCTATGAAGTTTAAACTCTATTTCATAGGGGGCCAAATTAGGATAATTCATTAACTAATAGAAAGTTGTGGTATGTACAGAGATAGGAACACAATTGGTACTATATAAGATATCTATGGTGTAATTTACTTTTGTTTAATCACAAAATTAATGTAAATTGTAATAATGATCTTTTTTATATCATTATTTAATGTTTGGAATAATTAAATTATTTGAAATAAAATGATTGAAATTTAAGGAATGCAATGGAATGGGCGAAGGAATAAAAAAATCCATTCCTATTATATTTAAAGAATTTAAAAGTAATTTCTTAATTTTGCGGCTAAGGTCATGTCATGGGGAACTGTTACAAAATGTTAGTTCTTGATATCTTCCGTATTCTATTTCTTAATTAATTGCCCATTATAAACATAGTTGTTAAGGTTTTGGGTTTTTGGTGTATCTTGATATCTTCCATATTCTATTTCTTATATGTTAGTTCTATACAAAATGTTAACTTGTCACCATGATGTATTATATAATAAATGGTGAATTACAATAACATCTCTATAAACTATCGAAGTTATGAAAACATTCAAAAATATAAAGTACAACAATTATATCCCATTTAAAAATTTAATATTGAAAAATTTTTCTTCCAATATAATAAGAAATTAGTCTTTTATACCAATATACAATTTAAATAAGTATATGAAGCTGATTTATTGCCTCCTAATTTAAATTAATGAAATATTGATTATATTGAAAAAGCTCTTAAAAAGTCAACTTAAAAGGAAAAAAATATTATCACATATTAGTATTAAAATTTTTCGATCCGAAATTTTTTAGTGTCTAAATGTTTCATTTTAGAGATTTGGATTCCTTTTATTTTCTATTATTAATTTTGATAATTTTCATGAGTCACTGCAATTTACGTTTTTCAATATAATATGTTTGTTGTTTGAACTTCATTTAATTTCTATACTTTAAATATTTATAAATCTTAATTCAATTGGGAAATTCACTGATACTAATGCTCTCTTCGTTGATCGACAGCCCAAGCCCATCAGCGTTGTTTGTGCTGCTTCTTTTTACTCCGTAAGTAATTAAATATTTTGTTATATATGTATGTATTGCCCTTCTTTTAATATTTCCTTTTTGTGTTTTTCGATGACGATTTATTACCTAAATTGCATGCCATTAACATTGTACAATATTTAAAAGTGCTAGGATACTATGTTTTAGCTAGTGAACTCAGTCATCATTTATTTGATCCCACCATTAATTTTGTTTTTTGGTTTAATTCTCTCTCTCTCTCTTTTAAAATTTTATTTTTACACATCATAAATACAACAATTTTTTTTTTAGTTTTTCATTTAAATGAGGAACCATATTAATGGTTTCAATCATAACTGCCTTGCAATTACATTTATTACGATTCGTTCTTATACATGAATCTTGTATATCACATACATGCAATTCATACTTGTACATGAGTCATCAGTATTGATAGTTGGTAATTATTTTTTCTGTATAAATTTAATTTGGAGAAACTAGTAATAGTACCATTTCCTACTATACTTCAAATTAGAGAAGCCATTTTAATGCCATTAGCTATCCATATACAGTGTACTAAACAATAATTTGTAACCCTTTTGTGAAAATTCTTTTTACATTAGTTAAACTCTTTTGACAAGAAAATTAATATTTGTCAAATAAATAATTGGAAATAGAATTGGTATATGCAAATCTTATTTTAATTTTAACAGCAGTGTGAGGATTTGAAAGACTTTCTAAAGCTAAGAATATAAAAAAAAACTGAAAACGATGCGTTTCAGATTTCAAGCTCCATAATTTTAACAGCAATGTGAGGATTTGAAAGACTTCTGCAAGTGCACGAGATACGTCATCAAATCCATCACTTGGAGATGATGGTGACAACAGTGAAGAAGAAAATTAAAGACTTAGTTTTTTGTTTTTTGGCTGAAGCAACTGACATGAATGGGGTCAAATAATGTGATAAAGTGTGTACAAATGCTCATTTTGATGTAATTTGGAGTTTATACTTATGTTTCTTCTAAGGACACTAAATCATATTGTTTTGTGTTTTCTTTTTTTTTTCCCTTTAATGTAAGAATGGTCATGGTGATCTTCAAGTAATTTTTATGTTATTAGTTTTTATTACATATCGAGCGCATTGTGTGCTCCAAGATCTATTAGTGATATTTATTCATACATAAATTTCATGTGCAGAAGTAATAGCAGATATCAATTATATTGTAATCAAACAGGTGTATATTGCTAATTGTGCATATATTACACAATTAACAAGTATATATTACCAAATTAATCCAAGTTACACATTAATCTCTTCTTAAAAAACAGCTATGTGTAAACGTCGCTAAATTAAAATAACAGCCATATTTAGAAATTATAATTTTAATTGAATACTAGACGTCGCCAATGTATGAGGATAGCCACGTTTAAATTGTGGTAATATGAGATTTGTCACGTTTATAAATCGCCATTGTTGTCCAACAAATATATATATAACTTATTCAACCTATGCATGGCCACGTTTAAATATCGCCAATTATATAATTTAATTACGTTTACACGTTACTAATAAAAATATTTACCCACGTTTAAATATCGCTGATCATAAGTTTCTCTCCTTTTATATTTAGCAGGATGGAGATTAGTCATATTTAGCCACACATAAGTGTGACCAAAACATGATGATAGGCCATGTTTAAACGTCGCCTAACAAAGTGTATTTGGTTGCTAAACTAACATTAGCAATGTTTCAATTTTTAACATTACTTAACAAATCTGCGACGGACCTTTCGCGACGTCTATAGGCCACGTGTAAAAAAACGTGACCAAAAATCTTTGGTCACGTTTAATTAATGTTTAGCCACGTTTATTAGACGTAGCCATAGGCTCATTTTGTTGTAGTGCCTCCTTTTCAGGCAAAGCTAATGCTTAGGTCAATTAATGACACCGTTGAAATGTATCACAACGTGTTGGATCTTCTAAGTTTTAATTTTAGATATTTCTTCTACTAACGTATGTCAATGATGACATCAATTAACCCACTTCTCTAAACATTATAATATCTTTTTAACCATTCGAAATATTGTGACCTCAAATGAACTTATCCTCAAATGTTGTGACCTTTCGGCATAATTTACCCTTATATTTTATAGAACATAGGACTACTTCAAAGTAATATTTATTTGCCATTTACTTTTATGAGTTGGGTTAGTCAATTTTAAATTTCTTTATTATCCTAATCGTCGTTGTCACTCATTTTGACTTCTATTATTTTATTAAGCCTAACTATAGGAATTATATGTATATAATTATCTTAATACGTTACACATGTAAATTAATTTCTAATTTGTTACGTCAATCTATTATAATTTAGTGTAAAGCATAAATTTCAAGAAATATGTTCTATAATCTTTACTAACTATATAATAAGATAATTTTATATTTGAAAATCCATACGCATCCTCCAGTTAAAATATTCCTTATGCACATGTATGTTTATTAATAGTAACATAATCATTTAGTTGATAACAACATCAATATATTAGTTCAAAACTCACTATATAAAATATTATAAACATTGGTTTTGGTCATAGATTATGCAATCCTCTCTATGTTATCTATTATTATATTTAGGGCTAATATCACAAATAGTATCTGAACTTCTACAAATTATGCAATTAGGTACCTGAACTTTGATATTGATCAATTTAGTACCTAAAAAAGCTTTTCATGTATGCTTACAGTACGCTCATCGAATTCTTTCAGTTACTAAATTTATCAATTTCAAAGTTTTTAAGGTACTAAATTGATTTATTTCAAAATTCATTTACTAAATCGATCAATTTCAAAGTTTAGGTATCCAATAGCATATTTTGTCAAAATTCAAGTAGCTTTTGTGACATTGTCCCTTCTATCATTAATTGTATAATATGGCCCTTTAGTAACCTTAAACCTTTAATAATTCTTTCTACCTTATATTTTACCTTTAGACTTTGAAGTATACTATCATCTCAAAATATTTATGTAGGCTCTATTCTATGCCAAGTTCAATCTATCTCAAATTTATTTCTGTCTATCTTTTGATGTTATTATCATAATTTTATTGACATATCAATGATTTATATATATGCCTATCACTTGATTTGTTACTCTTCCTTATAATATTCTCATCCTAATACTATGCTTTCGATATCTATTAAGACTTTAAATTTATCAAGTATATCATAAATTATGTTAAATCTAAAATTTCACATCTTATTGCTCGTTCACTTCGCTGTAATTGCAATTCCATTACAGCCTTATTTCTTATGAATAGCTATTACGCCGTTTAGTTCACCGAATAGCGATTCCACAGTGAATTCCTATTACACAAAACAATAAATAGCCATTCTTTATTCAAACCTATGAATACCAATTCAATGCTGGAACTGTCTTTTTTTCAAAATACCACCATTTAATAAAAAAAATTAATAAAGAAAAATCCTATGACAACTTTATTCCATTCCTTCGTAATAGGAATTCTATCACAGCCTTATTCATTCAGCGAAGTGAACGAGCTGGTAATGTTTTAGAGAAGAAATGGCATGAAAATTTGATTTTATAAATTTTAGAAAATTATTCTGGTTTAATATAATATGGTTTTTATCATATATTTCATTTAGGCTTAATAATTAATTTGATTGAGCATAAATTATATGCTTTAAAGGTATATTTTATGTGCACAATTTGACAAGAAAAAACCCTGAGCAGTTGCTATTACTCAAGATCCCAAAATTTCCATAGCATGTTGTCAGAGTGTGAGTACTCCACTGTTGTCTTGTTGCACCAAAATTAAATATCTAAATTATTGGTTTTTGCACTTATGTTAGAATAAGTATATGTTATCATATTGTGTGTGCTTGTGTTGCTGTATACTAAGCTTTGACTCATTCCCTTCTTTTTGGGTTATGAAGATGATTTGAATTGGATGATATGATTACATGGTCTATGTATTGCATATTGGTGAGAAATTTGATGAGTTGGACATTTAGATGCATTGGATATTATTTGTTGTTTTCTTTGAGAGTTTGATATATGTATTATAAAGTTTCCTATGTATCAATGAGAGATTATTTATAATGATTTGGTTATATAGTTTTAAGAAGTACTCTTATTTACAAAACCTAAGGGTTTCTTAATTTAAAATTGGTTAGAAACTTACTTACTTAATGGTAGCTTTTGTGTATAATGCTTAATTATTATATGTGACGAAACTGTTGATGTGCTAGTCTTATTTCGAGCATGATAATTTATATTTGATAGAACTTAGGAGTTGCGCTAGCCGATTTTAAATTTCTTTATTATCTTAATCAACGTGTCACTCATTTTGACTTTTATTATTTTATCAAACCTAAGTATAGGAATTATTTGTATATATTTATCTTAATCCTTTACATATGTAAATTAATTTTTAATGTGTTACTTCGGTCTATTATAATCTAGGTGAACCATAAATTTCAAGAAAAATGTTTGATAATCTTTACTATAATATAATAAGATAATTTAATATTTTAACATTTATACAAATTCCCTGGTTAGCTCAAAACTCACTATATAAAAATTATTTTTTTTGTCATCTATATAAAATATTCATAAACAGTTGTTTATAGATTCTGTTATTATATATATGCTATCTATTATACATAATTTATCTAGATCATTGAATTTATTTTATTCATCAATATAAATTGCAAAACTAATATTAAATTATCATTAATTGTATATATGACCATTTTGTAACCTTAGACTTTTAAAATTCATTATTCTTTATCTTTTACCTTTACCATCATGATGGTTTTATTTCTACGCTAAGTTTTGGTCTTTCTCAAATTTGCTTCTATCTATCTTTTGATGATATTAATCATAATTCTATCTACATATCAACGATTTATATTATATGCCTATCACTTGGGCTGTTACTTTTTCTTGTGTTATCCTCATCCTAAATTGTATGTTTTTACTCTCTATTAAGAATTGAAGTTTATCAAGTACTTCCTAAAAATGTCATGATTTTCATAAAATTTATAATTAATTTAACTCTATCTTTTTCTATTCTCATGTGTTGTACCTATATTAATTTTCATAATTTATATATATATATATTTATTTATTTTTCATCACTAGCCATGCTTAAAATTATATGGCATGTCCTATCATTATCATTTCGCTACAAATTATATCATTTTTATTTATTAGGTGTACTTAATAGACTAATTAGCATCTGTTCGAGACCTAAAAGTTTAATGTAAATATCCATCATCCTATCCACGATTGATTATTCCATTAGCCATTTCATTTCATATTGTTTTAAAAGATTATTTCATATTTCTTTTCATTGTTTTATCATTGTAGGTTATAGCAGCATTAATTATTCTCATCTCAAATCAATTATCTTATTGTACCTAAATTTTATTAGGAGCATGGGTCATGTCGCAGGACTTAAACCCTGATTATGCTCGATGGAAAAAAAAAAAAAAAAAAAAAAAAGAACAACCTTGGTTATATTCCTCACATTGTTAATCTTTGCAGTGAATTGATGCAGAAACAACAGCAGAAATACACAGCTCGGACTCTCAGTGGATCTCTAGAAATGGGAATGAACATGCCTACAGACCACATGCTTGCAGCTGCTATATGGAAGTTCAACAAGGATGAAACTTTTACTATCAAGTGTTCTTATAAACTTTTTTCTATTTTTTATCATGAAAATAGAGAGCTTTTTGGGCTGCAGTTTAGACCTTCATATTGCAGCCAATAGCAACCAACATGAGTTGCGTCTTTTCCCCCTGCTTTTCATGTTTTGGATGCCGGATAAATTCCTGTAGGGACTGTTGTTTTGTTTTCTTTCTTTTGAATTTCTATTATTCACCGAGAAAAAAAAAAAAAAGGAGTATAGTGCAAATTTTAATAAATGTCATAATTTACTCATGGTTTCATACTTCACTAATTTACTTTTTGACACTTTACAGCATTTTACCTTTAAAAATATATCAGATTAGTGTCATCTACTTTCATTAGTTTTCAAATTAAGACGAGACTATATAGGTTCGATGATATCACTTTTTCTTATAACAAGACAAACAAAAGGATAAGCGTAGATACAAATGTAAATGAAAGGCCATTTTCAAGTTTTATTTATTTATTTAAGCATATATCTCCTATATATAAACATGAATCCTAAACCATAAGATGGCGAAAGATGATCAAAGGAAGTTAGTGAGGGAGATCTACCTTTTTGGAAAATGAGGAGGTGGCTGGTTGTATTATTATAATTTTAATCTCCTTTCCCAAAGAAGTTCCTTTCTTAAGAAGTATATGACGTCATCCACTTTACGTCAAAGTGATGAAGCAACCCTTATTTCGATTTAAGAATCCATCATTCCAAGCAACGGGGACGGCAACATAAACTATGGGAGAATTCTTTCATATTTTATTTTGTTTTGCATACTTATATTAACATATTAATATGGTGATTTTAAAGTTTATTATTATTATTATTATTCTAACTATGCTCAAGTTATTTCTATGGTTTGGATCATTTTCCCAGCGGGCGATTAAAGTTTTTAACTTATAAGTCCTCTGTTTTAAGTATTACATATAAGTCCTCTATTTAAATTAAATGTTATATTATCCTTTTGTGTACTATATGTTTTTGTTATTAATAGTTATTAATTTAATATTGTTAGTATTATTTTGATGATGTATTGGTACATTATTTGCCAATGGCTTGTGGTGTACCATATAGTAACATCTTCCCTTATCTCTTATGTGAGAGGTAGTAAGTTTGAATCTCTATTCTTCCATTATAATTAGAAAAAGAATAAACATTATTAGTTATATTCAACTACCCCAAATTATCACCAAGGCTCGGATATTTTCAAATCCAACAATTGATAGTCTTTTACTTAATATTTTATGTTTAAAACTATTTACCTAGTACTCTAATCATAAAAATAACGTGGAATTATTTTATCCACATCAACTAATTGTATTTTATTATGAAAAAAATAATGTGGAATTATATATTATTGGATGCTACTAAAACCTTATAGATACCCACCCGACTCGTTAGTCCTAGTAAAAAAAAAAATTGCAATGTTAATACATTTACTAAATATAACATAGTAATAGGCCTAAATTTAAAAACAGATTGGCAAAGAGAAAGTAAATTGCTATATTATTAGACTATTATTTTATTGGCTTAAATGTGTTGAATCTATTGAAAAGAAGAATAATAAGCAAGGTAGGTTCGGGTTGATAAATGAGTGGATGGTCGGGCAGGTAATCAGGCTAATAGTTAGGTGGGTAACCAGGTAGGTGACGGGTTTTAGAATAAACCCTATAGGGTGAGTTTAAATATAGAAGGAAAACCCTACAAGATTATAAGATCGGGTTTGGTATGCCCTATAATATAGCTAGATCAGATTTGGGTTCATATAACTCATCCAAAACCCAACCCGATTGCATCCGTCTCTCTCTTCTCATGGAAGCACATTGAGATTGAGCTGCACCGCCTAACTAGCCCATCATGGAAGTCACCCTGAAGCTTTTTATAAACAAAGAAACAATAAAGTTTTGTATGCTGAAGCAAGAAAGGACTTCGTTGATTTCTTGGGTCATCTCTTGGTTTTGCCAGTCGGAGTTGTTGTTGGGCTCGTTGAAAATGCTAGCACGACTAGCAGTCTTGGATCCCTATATGATAGCTTCAAAAAACTCGATTCCAATTACTTTAACTTTGACCACAGCAAAGAGGTCATATTAAATGCCCCATCCGTTGGTTCAAATTCTTCTTCCTTGCTAGGTGACAGCGTTTCCTCCTCAGTATTAAAAAATTTGTACGTATGCTCTCTGAAAAAGAGTGAAAGCTGTAGAAAATATGTGAGTCCAATCAATAGTCCTTGTCCAACGTGTGGTTTTGGCCAGTACGTTGGGATGGAGGTGGAGGTTACGTTAAGAGTGGTAGTACTTTGTTTGTGGTGATGGACGATTTGGCGGTGAAGCCTTTGTGTACCGACACTTGCATCGAGCTGCTTAAGACGCTTGATCTCAATGCCGGCACGAATCTTCAGAGGAAAGAAGTCAACGTTGGGAAGGATCAGGTTTGCTTATGACATAATTTTTACTTACTTTTCTTCATTAGGTTTTCTTATTATTTTTGGATTTTGTCAACTGTTTCAGAAAAGGGAAACAAAATATGTCTTTTATTTTTCACGCCTATTTATTTATGTTTGTGATTTATAAGAAAAATTTCCGTTTCCTGATTTTGATTTTCTCCTGTTGTTATATTCTATTCTGTCAGGTTATCAAGTTGTTGAGTGCTTCGCTGCACTGTCAGACAGTGCTAACCGATGTGTTTCTTGGTGAAACAATCAGGGATGGGCCCACAGGGGAGCCCAAAGAGGCCCTGGGCCCCCAGCCCAGAAGATTTTTAATTCCCCTTAGAAAGTCTTCTCCCAGTGTGAAAATACGGAGACTGCTATCGTATAAATAGGTCCACGGCCCATTGAAACCTCCCCTTTAAATCCCTTAGAAAGTCTTCTCCCAGAGTAAAAATAAGGAGACTGCATTTTGTTTATATTGCTTTTTATTTTCCAGACTCGAACGTTGTGTTTTATACTTTTGTTAGTCTGACAAATGACCAAGCATTTATTAGTCTCCTTGCTTTCTCTATCATGACAATTTACAACTAGTTACAAGCTCACGTAATATACCGATAAATTTTTAATTATAATTCAATTTATATATAAAAATTAATAATATAAATATATCACTAAAAGAAAAGATAATACCCAAAAAGTGTCATAGAATAAAAATAAGATTGAAATGATACTATTATAATAAAGATAATAAAGCCTTGTGCAACGTATGGAATTGGTTTATGTGAATGCAACATTAGAGAAAATATTAATTTCTTTTAAAGAGCGCCATAATTAACACTTTAACAATGTAAGTTGATAAATTAATTATAATAATGTATATATGTTATTATTTCAATATATATTATGTGTTGACACTATTATATAAATTAATTTGATGTTAAGTGGAAAAAGTTGTCGAAATGTGATGTTATATGTCAAGAGTTATATCATTTAATACTATTAGATTTCCTGACAACCTACTCAGTAATAGGAGAAGAAACAAGAGATTGCAAAGAACCTTTTGTTGATTCGAACACAAAACAAAAGCTGATTTGTAGGAGGAAGAGATGATTAAATGACAGGTTCATCAGATGCAATAGGAGAACTAGCAGGAAACAAAAGATTCATATCTGACTTAGGAAGTGTATGCTTAACATGTTCAGAAGAATAAGGAAAAATATGTTCAAGAAAAGTAACATCACGACTAACAAAGAGTTGATGAATGATTAGATCAAAAAGTTTGTAATCCTTTTGACTTGAAGGGTAACCTACAAATACACACTTCCTACCTCTAGCATCAAATTTATCCCGGGGCTTAGGATGAGTAATGAAATAACACAAACAACCAACGACTTTTAAAATGTCATAGTGTGTGGTACATCATCTCATAGGGTGATTTCCACCCTAGAAATTGCATTAGCATGCGGTTTTATGAGGAAAGTGGTTGTCAAAAGGCATTATCCCCAAAACAATTTCGGTAGATTGGCATGAAAACGAAGTGCTCTAGTTGTCTCAAGTAAGTGTTGGTGTTTCCTTTCAACCACCTCATTTTGTTGTGGGGGTGTAAAGTATGGTCTTTTGATGGACAATCCCATATTTATGAAATAATCCCTAACATTCTTGGGAAAGAAACTCCATTCTATTATTGGATCGAATATATTTGGGTGTAACTTGGAAATGATTTCTAACAAAGACTAAAAAACTAGACAGAATTTGCAAAGTTTGGGTCTTTTTTTATCATGGGGTAAGTCTAAGTACATCTAGTAAAAAATTTTGCACCAGTAAGAGAAGTAGTATTATAAGGACCCTAAATATCTGTGTAACAAGTCAAAAGCATGTGCAAAAACTAGTTAATCTAGAAGAAAAAGGCAAGCGATGTGTTTTAGCAAGCATACACGAATGACAAAAGAAATCTGAAAAATTCATGTCTTTACAAATTGACATGTGCCTCATCTTTGAAATAGAAAGATGTCCAAATCTACTATGTAGAAGTATCATGGGATATTTATTTGCATAGAAACCGAAAGTTTGTACAATAGAACTACAATGATCAATAGAGTTCAGATATTGCTTTTGCAAATGTAGTACATAAAGTCCTCTTTGATAGCTAGCTTCAAGAATAATCTCCTTAGAGCCTTGGTCCTGAAAGAAGCAATGTTGTGAAGTAAAAGAAGCCAAAAGGTTATTATCCACAAGAATTTTGTGAACAAACAGGAGATTACAAGTAAATTCAAGTACATATAGCAATTAAAAAGGATTATTTGAGGACTAAGACTGATATTCCTAGATTGATGTACTAATTTTGTACTTCCATCAGGCATTTTGATTTGAAGTGGTTTAGGTAAAGAGTATATACTAGTAAAAAAATGTAAGTGAGGTGATATATGCTCAGTGGCCCATGTATCTACAACCCAATAACACTCATCACTACAAGACATATAACAAGAACCACTAACTAAAGTATTACCTGAATAGGCCATATATGAAGCATGACCTCCTTCTTCAACTTGTTTCCCCTTCATCATTTGCATAACCTTTTGACAAATCTTTATCATAAACTGATTATTAGTAGTCATAGAAGTTAAACTTTCTTTGAGCATGCTTGTCTCAAGTGTAGTATCAGAAATGAATTACTTCCCATTAACATGTGCTACCATTTTGGAATATCTCTTTTTGTCTAGATTTATACCAATCTGGAAAACCAATAATCTCAAAACATTATTCCACGCTATGTCCACTTTTCTTACAATGAGTACAAACAACTTTAATAGACTTATTTCTTCTATCTTTTCTATCATCATATACTCCTTTTCCCTGCTGTTTAACCACAAAAGCAGAAGCATCTTCATTCATCACCGAACTAGAAGTAATTTCCTTTTGTTTCTCAATCTCGTAAAGCAGGTAGTATGCCTTGTTAACTGATGGCAGTGGATCCATTGACAATATTTGGCTCCTAGTGCTATCATAAACTTCGTTCAGCCCCATAAGAAATTGTATCAATTTATTACAATTATTAGGTTATGATATTCTTTGTTGTAATGAACACTCACATTGAACAATTGCACCATAAGTATAAACAGGCATACTACATAAATCATTCATTTCATCCCAAAACCTTTTAAGTCTATTGAAATAAACTGTCACACTAGTCGTCCCTTGCTTAGCATTAACAATCTAATTTTATAATTGATACAGTAGTAGTCCATTTAACATGCCAAAATGCTCACAAATATCAATCCATAATTCCTTTGTAGATTATGCGTAAAAAAAAAAAAAAAAAAAACCTAAGCAAGTTCTTTATCTATGGTGTTTAATAACTAACACCTCACCATCAAATCACAACGATCCCAAAGTTCCTCATTTGTCAAATCAGAATAGGTTTAGGATAGGATCCATCAATGAATCCTAGTTTAGCCATAGCATTCAATGCTAACTTGATCAAACGGCTCCAATTCAGAAAATTAGATCCAGTAAAAGAAACATTCGTAAGAAACAATCTTCGACTATCCGATGAATTAAGGAACAAAGGATCACTACTAGATCTTGAATTCACTCTTGACATATTTAGAATTTCATCAATATCCATAAAAAAATTGTATTGCAGAATTCAAATAAGAATCAAAGAAACCCTAACCATTCCTAAGTTCTGATACCATCTTGAAGTTTGGAAAAGTAAAATGCAAAAGAAAACTTACTGATGTTTGTTAGAGAAAAAGTCTCGAAGAGGAAAAACAGAGTTGATTTTCTGAAATTTGTTATTGTGCTATTATTGATTGATCTGTACAATATGCTATAAATATATATACAAGAGAAAATAACAAAAGCTAAACTTCTATTGGTTCACGTGTCAAAATAAGTAAAGCTTGTATTTCTATGAGGATGATGGTCTATCTTTCCAAGCAAAAGGGAAGGCAACCTATATGGCCCAAAAATAAATAAATAGGCGGGGGGGGAGTGGTGGGGGGTTGGGAGGGCAACATATCCTATGGGAGAGTTCTTTCTTTATTATTATTATTATTATGCTAAAGTTATTTTTGAGGTCTGGATTATTTTCGCGGCCAAGATTAAAGCTTTTAACATATAAGTCCTCGATTTTAATTAAATGTTGTATTGGTGTTTTGCAGGCTATATGATGATTTTGTTGTTAATTGTTAATTTAATGGTGTTAGTATTATTTCCATGATTATATCGATGCCTGAATTTTTGGATTAACTAGTTTAAAAATAAGATTATTATGCTAGGGTTATGTTTTAATGGATTAATTATAAAAACCTTACATGTCTATTTGTCCATTCGTTAACAAATAACCTATGTTTTTTTTTTTATATATATAAATAGGTAACTTGAGTTTCATACAAAAAATGTGACTATTATTAAATACTTTTTGAGAAATATTTGCTAGTGCCTTATTGATGTAAGAGAATTTAATTGAATAAAATATTAAAATAATTTTGAAAATCTAAAAAATTGAAAAAATGTAAAATTGATTTTTTAAATACTAATAAGATATTGACGCATGTCTTTCTAAAATTATTAAATAATATTAACACTTTAAAATCAAACTTAAGTCTTACAAATGAACCAAAACACAAGTATTGTTTTTATAATTAATCCTATTCAAATATATTCAAATTAAATATCAGTTGTATTGAGCTATACTCAAATTATCTTTAAGGCACGGATGGTTTTCAAACCCAACAATTTAGGGTTTTTTATTTAATTTATTTTATGTTTAAAACTTTTAACCCAGTCTCTAATTGTTAAAAATAATGTAGAGTTATATTATTCACATTAGAAACTATCAACTTATATTAAACTAATTGTATCTAGATATTTTCAAATTACAAAAAGATTAAAAGTGATTTTTTTTAGTATTTTCTAAAAAATTTCTCAATCATATTTTTCTATTTCGACATTTATTAAAAATTAGGCCCATACAAGATTATAAGAATTACTATATTTCACATTCAAATTGCAATAACATTTTTTTGCTCTTCTCTACCTACTATATCTCTTTTTTGTCTTTTCTTCTCTTTTCCTTTCACTTTAAGTGGATTTTACATGCCACGTCATCATACTAAGTAACTATTAATAATCTTTTAATATATAATCCTAACAATTACTTTAAAAACCACCTACCACTTTATTTACATATTAAAATATAATTAATACTTACCCTACCAACATCTTTTCTCTCTCATCCTGAGGAAACAGTTAAGACGGACTCTTTACAACTTTCCTTGCTAATGTTTGCTTTTCTCATTCACTTTCTCTTCATCTCTGTCTTTCCTCTCCCTCTCTCTTTTAGATTTTCCTTTCTTTTCTTTTGTAATTTTTATGTTTATATTATATTATAAATTAAATATATATATATATAACGTTTTCTTACGTGTTACTGACACAAAATTAAAACCACATATCAACTCTTTTTTTTAAAAAATAAAATATCGATAACCTTCCCGACAAGTCCCAAAAATATATATCACTGTTTCGTTTTTTTTTTTAATTTATTTATTTAGACGTGTAATCTATAAAGTCGATCTCTTTCCCTAGGAAACCCCCTCTTGGAAGTTTGATATAGGAAAACGAGAAAAAGCAAAAAGCTTCTCACACTCCTTAGCAAAAGGAAATGAAAACTCACACACACCACGCATTTCTAGTATAAATAAAGGAAGCACGCAATGAGCGGCACCACCTATCTTTCCCACCATGGAAGTCACCCTACAGCTTTTTATAAACAAGAGAGACAATAAGGTTTTATATGCTGAAGCTGCAAAGGAGTTCGTTGATTTCTTGGGTCATGTCTTGGTTTTGCCAGTCGGAGCTGTCGTTGGACTCGTGGAAAATGCTAGCACGGTAAGCAGTCTTGGATCGCTATACGATAGCTTCAAAAACCTTGATTCCGTTTACTTTGACTATGAGTACAGCAAAGAGATCGTATTAAAAGCTCCATCGGTCCGTAAAAATTCTTCCTTGCTAGGTGACAGGGTTTCCTCATCATTATTAATAGATTTGTATGTATGCCCTAACAAAAAGAGTGAAATCTGTAGAAAATTTGTGAGCTCGAAAGGTGGTTGTTCGATCTGTAGATATAGTAGCCCATATTACTGGGAGGGAGGTTATGTTAATAGTGCTGCTTCGTTTATGGTGATGGACGATTTGTCGCTGAAGCCATTGTCTACCATTACTTGCATCGAGCTACTTAGTTCGCTTGATCTCAATGCCGGTACGGATCTTGAGAGGAAAGAAGTCAATGTTGGGAAGGATCAGGTTTGTTATGGCATATCTTTAGTTACTTTTCTTCGTTAGAGTTTTTCTTATTATGTTTTCATTTTGTCAACTGCTCCGGTAAAAGAAAAGAAAATATGGTTTTTTTTTATTACGCATATTTATTTATGTTTGTGACTAATAAGAAAATTGTGAACATGGTCTCGGAATTTCCGTTGCCTGATTTTTCTTTTGTTTCTTATATTCATTGCCAGGTTATCAAGTTGCTGGGGGCTTTGCTGCAGTCTAAGACGGTGTTAACCGATGTGTTTCTTAAGGACTAGATATTTTTGTACATTGCCTTATGTACTTTGCCCCCTTCCTCTGTACGTCCATGAACGTGTGTTTTGTGGTCCTAAGTCACCCATATTGCAGGCGTGAGCTTTTTGGTTGTGGACTGTCTTTTTCACACCGTTGCAAATATGGGATTACCATCGTATGCACTTAGATTGTCAATAGTATTATTTGAATGTGGTTTCTTGGCATTTAGTCTGTTGTTACAATGTTCTTATATAAGAATATTATGATTTCTTGACTGCATAAATAATTATGGGAAATTCTTTATTGCCATGGTGGCTATAATGAGGCGAGTTCCATTTGAACGATTTAGACTCACATTAATTTATAGACGGGATGGCACATTTTGTGCCATCACAGGGTTTACCAAACCTATAGGTATAGGCCCATTTTCATCTTAGTTTAAAAGAAAAATGACAGAACAGGTATGCAGTTCCCATAACTTTGTAATTGGTGTTTCGAGAATTAATCTTCAACAAAAAGCCTTCAAGAAGGTCTAGTACCAATGGAAATGGAGGGGGACAAATAGTTTTAGAATGAAAATTTCAGTCGGCCCAAACGTAGGATTTTTATTTATTATTATTTTTTTATGATATAGAAAGAAAATGCATAGCTGAAATAAAAAAGAGAGAGAGCATATGATTTTGAAGCACGTATTTAATATAGTGCACTGCTCAATATACAAAGCTAAAAACGTAACTATAAAATAAGATATTTTGTTGATATCAAGCCATATCAAAATTGGTTCCTAAAATCAGGCTATAAAACAGTAAATAAAAAATTCCTAAAGACTTTGTCCATTGACCAATTATTCAACAGCAATCTATGGCATGTTTCCATCACTCCTCGTCTTAATAATTGTGGAGGCGTGATATTAAAATAATTCTTCCTCTTGTTGTTGTTCAATTATAATTTTTGCCTCTTCATGTTGTTGTGTCTTGCAAATCTTCTTCATATGCCCAATCTATTTACATTTTATGTAGTTGACATTAGGCCTTCATCAACATTTTCTTTGTGAGTGATTTGTTTTTTTGCAATGTGAGCAAAGTGGATATGACTCTTCAATGTTGTTGTCAGTCTTGTTGTACTTCTTGTATTTATCTCCTCCTAAATTTTTGTCTTTGCTAGAAAAGCACCTTCCATGGTGCCTTCTTCTCTCACCATTCTCCTTTACTCTTGGGCCTACAATGAATTCACCAACTCTGCCAAGGACATGCTTGATAGATCATTAGAGTCTTCCAAAGCAAAAATTTTAGATTCATATCTTTCAAGCAAGGTTAGAAGAATTTTTTGCGCTATTTTTTCCTCAAAAAAGTCCTTACCCAATAACCTTACGTTGTTCACTATGCCAATAACTTGTTAGAGTATTCTTTGATAGTTTATGACTCCTATCGAGCTTGGATTTTTCATTTTTGGTTTTATTTTTTTTAATCCAATTTGTATTAAATATGAACCCATTTAATACGAACCCTCGACTAGGAATTAAAAGAAAATTGATTTTTTAAAAATCATTTTGGAGTCATCACCAGATTAAAATCGAGAAAAAACTATAAGTTATGATACATGGGTTGGTTGATCTTAATTTAGCCACTAGTCTGCGAAAAAATTGATTTTAAAACCAATTTGATAAACTAGAGATTTTTGGATTTGGGGCTATCATATTAAAACCATATGGTTATCACTTGAAATTCGTAAATTTAAATTTATACTTTTAATGCTCATGAATTTACTAATGTTAAGAATATATACAAATTACAATATTCACAAGTTATTATTACAGAAAAAAATTAATTATTATTTACATACCAATAATATTGATATTTACCATACAAAAAGAAAAGAAGAAAATATTTTTTCATTTTTTATGTTGCTCTGGAGGTGCCTACGTACTCGCTAATCGGGATCAGACAACACGTAGTTCCTTTTTCAAATAAAAAAAATTAGTGCGTTAGTCATTTTTAAATTTGAAACTCTTTAACTATAAGTTTGTTAATTCTTATTACTTTGATAAAATGAAATTTTTTTTTAATATTGAATCCCATAAAACTATTTGTTTAATTTTTGTTTCAAGGAAAATATTTTTCTAAGGTGGCAAAAGTTTTTTTTTATTTAGTTTTTTAGGAAAAGATGAAGATTGGAAAGGTTTAAAAAAATTTTATTATAAACACATTTTTTAAATTTTTATTTTTTATTTTTTACCATCCTTTATTACCACAAAGATAGCATGTATAGACATGCTTTTGTTTGTTACTTGTTTTCTTTTCTTTTTTATTCTTCTTCTTATTATATATTATATTTTTTTCTTTTTTTCTTTTTATCTTCTTTATATTGTATATAATTATACCCATGTAATATATTTTAATATATAAATTAACTAAATTAAAGTAAAAACGCAGGTCGGACAGAATTGTGGGTTTAGCGGGATGGATTCGATACTGGAGACAGAGCAGCAGCCGACGTTGATTTTCTTGAATTTCACCTTGCACGCGGATCTAGAATGGCCAATCGAAACGACTCTATTAATCGATGGCAATGGAAAGTTAGTCGGAGCAGCTGGTCTTGGATTGTCTTCTCAATGTCCTTCACCAATTTTGGCATGCGCATACCTATTTGGACCTGCATAAGTTTCATAGCTTCTGCCATGAGTCTTATGGATTCTGCCATGAGTGCGAGTTGATCATTTTGTATCGGAAATCTTGACGCGGTAGCAAGTCAGGCGATGAGACAGCAACTTGACTTGCTCCTTTAATAGCGGTTGGGATGACGACTTATCGGACGAGACAGAGCTCAAGGAATCATCACTGCTCAACTTGAGACTAGGAATGTAGTCTTGAGGCATGTCAGCGGCGTCCTTGAATCGTCTGAGTTGGAGTAAACACCTCGCTTTGAGTTCAACAGCAAGTTCAAGCCGAGGCGATATGGTCAGAGCTGAGTTGAGAAGGTTGAGTACCAAAGCTATCTGGTCGAATCCTGAGTTCGCCAATATGTATCGAGATTCCTTGATGTATTTTCTAACAATCTGATGCGGGTGTGCTTGTATGGAACAAGGGGGCTGGAGTCAGGCTTTTGACCCCACAGGAGGTCGGAGATTTGGTCATCGTTGATTAAAGGCGGTGTGATTCCTGGGGTTGGTCGGACGACACCAAGAAGAGGTGCTAAACGCTCCAGTGGGTCTGATTCACGATGCCTTTAGCTTCAACGCTTGCTCTCAATTGATAGCTTAACTTACTAGAAACCGACCTATATCATCAATTTTCCCAAACTTTCACTTGAAAGCTTCAAATCGAAGCTTTTTCCTTCCAAAACCTTAACTCTCTTAAAACTCTTTGATTCAATTTTGGAGTGAGTTTTTTTTGTGTTTTTTGTTGTGTTTGTTGTTTGTATGGAATTCTTCTCTCTCTCTTTTTTTTTTTTTTTGTCTATGATTCTCCTTTTTTTTTCTTTTATTATTTTTTCTTTTTTTTTTATACATTTGTAATGACTTCGTTTTCTTCTTTTTTTTTTTTGTTTTCTTTCTTTTTTTAATCCTTTTTTTTTTGTAATTTGCGGGCTTAATATAATATTAATTTTTTTACTATAAATTGAAGCCTTAAATAGGTAAAAATGGGATGTCTACAGCTGCTCCTCTTTGTGGTGAAGTTTGTTAAAACTTTACCACAAAGATAAAAAGAGAAACCCCATTTTTGCCTTTTGAAAACTTATGGCAAACTTGGAGGCGGATAATGGGCTCCTCCGTTTGATATACTGGAAATTATTACCAGATGAGGAAAGTCCTTTGACCATGCTCTCTCAGTGATTTGGGATGAGCGCTCCATGAGCTAGCCTGTGATATGATACAGATGTGCTTCTTGAGCTGGCATTTGGCCTAGATGTAAGCCTCTTGTGTTGGCACTTGGTTTGGGTAGGCGGTCCTTGACTGGCCTATGATTTGATCTGAAGAGGTGCTCCTTGAGCTGGCCTTCTCTCAAACGTGCTCCTTGAGCTTGCATTTTGCTTAGATACAATACAGATGTGCTCCTTGAGTTGACACTTGACCTGGCCTATGTTTTGTCTAAAACGCGCTCGTTAAGCTAACATTTGGCTTAGATAGGCTTCGGGTCTTTTTTTTTTTAAAAAGACTCGGACGAGTGTCTGGTCTTTTCTTTTTGAAGAGACTCAGATGGGTTTCGGGTCTTCTCTTTTTAAGGATACTTAGATGGGCTTTGGGTCTTTTCTTTTTAAGGAGACTCAGATGGGCTTCGGGTCTTTTTTTTCTTTAAGGAGACTCGGATGGCCTTCAGGTCTTTTTTTTTTTTTTAAGGAGACTCAGACTTGGGACAAACAGCCTATGAGTTAGCTTGTCATTTGATGCAAGTATGCTTCTTGAGCTGGCATTTAATTTTGATAGGCGCTCCTTAAGCTGGCTTAGGATCTGGTGCAAATGCGCTCCTTAAGCTGGCACTTGACCTAAATGTCTCAAACGTGCTCCTTGAGCTAACTTTTGTCTTAGATGCGATATAGGTGCGTTCCTTAAGCTGGCACTTGACCTAGATGTCTCAAACGTGCTCCTTGAGCTATTATTTAGCTTAGATGTGGTACAGGTGCACTCTTTGAGCTGGCACCTAACTTGGATGTCTTAAATGCACTCCTTAAGCTGGTATTTGGCTTAAATGTAGTATAAGTGCGCTCCTTAAACTGGCACTTGACCTAGAGAGGCACTCTTTCGAGTAGGTGATCCAAAACTCGGACAATGCTCCTTCGAGGAGGCAATCCTAATACTTGATGGACGACGCTCCTTCAAATAGGTGATCCAAAACTTGGACAATGCTCCTTCAAGCAAGCAATCCTAATACTTATGATGAGGTGATACTCTCATGAGTAGGTGACCCTAAAAGCTACGATAGCACTCTATCTAGCAAGCGATCCTAATACTTGACTGGACAACGCTCCTGTAAGCAGGTGATCCAAAAACTTACAGTGCTTCTCTGAGCAAGTAATCTTAAAGATTAAGGAGAGATAATTGACTTGATGAAACCTTCTAAACTAAAACATTTTGGATTAATTTTTTTTTTTCTTTTCACATGTTTGGGCTAATGCCATCATTTCAAAAACTTTTTTTTCCTACTCTTTTTTCTTTTTTTTTTTTTATCTAAAACTTTCTCTCTCTTTTTTTTTTTTTTTGAAAATCTTTTTACATAAAAGTTTGAGGGAAATTTTGAAAAATTCTTTTTACATTCTTTGAGAAGCTTTTTTTTTTTCTTTTTTGTATTTGGAAAAATTCCCAATAAGTGAGAATCCTTTGAGATCAATTATGCATCGGGCTTGCCCCATTGATCAGTCATTTTAGTTCAGCCTTAAGCTTGACTACTAAACCACTTAAGGTTTCTCATTGAAAAAATTTTAAACATTGGGGGCAAAACTTTTCTTTCTAGGACTTTAATTTGCTTCTATTATGACATTATCTTTTAACTTTAGGGCAAATAGTTCTTAGACATGAGGCAGATTCCGTTCAAATTGGGGCAAATGATTTTCCATGCCTCTGTGGATGATTTTCATACATGGTTAGTTATCTCATTTTGAATTGTCTAGTTAAAGAGGGCTTCCTCACACTCTTCTAGGCTTATTTTCACACATTTGACTTAGATTCCAAAAAATTATGGTCCAGCTTGTAAGTGATACATATTGGTCAATCTATTAGGTCTTTTTTGGATCGTAATATAAGCTTTTGGTTTTTGGTTCCAATCAAAAGGGATACCATATACATAGGCTATTTTGAAATTTATCTTCAACACTTTCCAGTTTTACAAATCAAGAACACTTAAGGAAAACTGATAGTGCGCTTATTCTAGTTTCAAGAGCATTAATAAATCAAGTCCTATAATCTGAAGAGTCTCTGAAAGGGTGGCATTATTGGTAGGTCCATAATATAAATATGTTATAGACCTTGAACATTGAGTTTTGATATGTTTTGGTGGTTTTGAGTAAAGCTGAGCATAAGGGCCGTAGCCGCAAGCCGGCCGTTTATCCGCTCAAAAAAGTGGACCGTGACCTTTTTTTTTTCTGTTTAAATGCGGGCCAAATTAGCTCGGCCTGTTTAGCACGCGAGCCAAGAGTTTTAAAAAAAAAAAAGAAAAGAGAAGAAAAATATAAGAATGAGAATAATACAATAACATATTTGTGACTATTTAGAATATATTATGGAAGAAAATAGATTAATATATGAATCATAAGTATTACAACATTTTTTTAAAGTATATATTTATTGATTTAAACGTAATATGATATTTAATAAATTATTAAAAAATTATTTTCATTTATAAGTAATCAAAATGGTAACAAAATTAATTCTTAATATATATAAAACTTTAAAATATATAAATATTCTAATTTTTACATAAACTAACATAAAAAATAAAAAATTTTCATTTGGCCCGTGGGCCGGACCATTTAGCCCGTGGGCCAAAGTGAGTCGGGCCCCGGCTGAGAAATTTTGGCTCATTTTAAAAGCGGGCCAAAATGATCCGGCCCGTTTAACCCGCAAGCCCGCCTGGCCTGCTAGGCCTATTTGCCCACCTCTAGTTTTAAGCTTTAAGCATGTGTCTTCAATCCTTAAGTATGATCACTTTGTTTGAATGTTCTCCATTTTTTCTTTTCTCTTCTCTTCTTTTTTATTTTTTTCCTTTTTGGTTTTCTTTTCTAATCCCATTTTATTCCTCTTTTTTCTTTCTTCTTTCTCTTTTATTTTTTTTCCTTCATGAAGGTGACTTATGTTTCTTCCATTCTCATTGGATGGCTTACAACTCAAAGTGTATGGGTTGTATATGGTTTTGAAATAGAGTCTCTTCTTCCTTTCAAAGGAAATCAATTATCTATATCAAATGATTGCTCTTGAATTGATGCAACTAGGGTAAGCACACATTAGTTAATCCTTTTTTTTTCTCGATATTAATGACCCAAACCTCCTAATTGCCCCATTGTGGGGTAATTCTTGATAGGGTCTACTTTATTTAAATACTTTCTTAATAGGCTCAAATGGGTTGGCAAGGGATAAATGTGTTTAGGATATTGAAATGAATGCCTAATATCATTTTGTTCTAAGTATCAAATTCCAGGCGGACCTCCTTTAAGGAATGAGTCTATTTCCTCCCTTTAATGTCACTCTGCTCTCAAGTGTTTAGGGTTAGTGTTTAGGATTTGTCTTGCCTCTTATCATTCTAGACTTTTTAAAATAATGAGATATTATTCTTGGTTTTCAATCATCCACTTTTCAATTGCCTTAAGATAATTTACTAAAATATCCCTTTTGTATTAGGTTTATATTTTAGAAGTCAAGCCCAATAAATGCCCCTAATTTGTGACTTATCAAGTCCTTTTGGTTGCCCCCTCTATTTTTCATTTGTAGTTCTCTTTTAGCCTAAAGTGAGTGATTATTGAGCCTAAAAATTTAAAGGATCCTTGATTGTTAGCAAAATTTTATTTTTCTCTTTTTTTTTTTTTTGAAAAAAATTCATTGTTTTGAAAAACTTGTTTTTAAAATTTAATAGAAAACTGTATTCGAGAAATAACTAAACATTAATTACTGAAAGGATAATGGATATTTACAAAGAAGTATTTGGAAACCACATTTTATAATGACTATTTACATCCTAAATAGAAATTTATTCACAGAGATGATTCTTTTTTTTTTTTTTTCTTTTTGAAAATTTCAAACCAAAACCTATTTTATAAAGTAGCATTTCTTTTTTCTTTTTTCAAAATAATTTGTAAAGAGTAATGATGACTTTTTTTTTTCCCTTAAATATTCACAAATGGAGTTGGCATTTATAGGATAATAGACTTGAGTTTAAAAGAGTGAAATACATATGATAAAGAGTAATTCTAATTGAAAAGGACTTATGATGATCTAGAAGAGGAACTAATCTAATGGATGATCAAATTATGTACAATTTATGGATATTTACAAGTCTATTATACATTTTTTAACAACCTTTATATACAAGTTTTGTATTTACCTTATTGTGATATATATAATCTAAATAGTATTTACAAGTTTAGTTTTTTTTTTTTAAATTTGTTTATCTACATAAAAAATGAAAAATAAAAAAGATTATTTATAATTACAATTAATTTATATCACAAAGATGCACACTATTTTACATGAGTAGAAAAAAAATCTTTTTATAAGTTTAGCATTTTATTATTATTATTTTTAACTATATACAAATAGTTATAATACTGACAACAAGGTATTATTTTACAAATTATAATAAATTATCGACATTACACATTACACATGCAATTCACACCGATGCAAACTTAGGGATTGACGACTAATTAATCATGGGGCAATTCAAAGATTTCCATTTCAGTTACAACCTTATTTAAAAAAATAAGATAAATAATTTTCAGAGGATTTTAAAAGGATTTAAAACTGTAACTTTTTAAGGTATGCCCCATTATTATTTAATCGCCAACCCATGTTTATGAATGCAATTGGGTGGGTTCCAAAGGTTCCCCGGTCTAGTAGATTGTTGATCAACACTAAATTAGAGCAAAAGGTCATTTCGTGGACTAGAGGATGGAAAGCCACAGCCCCTGGATCCTATTAGCGACCTCCCTGCCTAGGGTCCTAAGACGGCCTGGTTCTGACCGTGTCTAGCACACGGTTTTCATAAATTCCCCCTTAAAGATAACATTTGCCCTAGTTAGGGCCATTTACAGAATTTTCTTTTTTATCTGTATCACTTAAAGAAAAAGATTAGTACAAATATTTAAATATTAATAATTATACAAATAATATACAAGAATGAGCATAAAAGAAATAAACTTTAAATTTAAGAATCTCAAGTTGCTAACCTTCTTGAAAATAGGCATCCCTAGTGGAGTCGCTAAGTTGTCGAGCCTGGATTTTTCATTTATAGTTTTATTTTTTTAATCCGATCCATATTAAACCCGAACCCATCTAATATAAACCCTCGACTAGGAATTAAAAGAAAATTGATTTTTTAAAAATCATTTTAAAGTCGCCACCCGATTGAAATTGGATCCTTTTAATGCTCATGAATTTACTAATGTTAAGAACATATATACAAATTACAATATTCACAAGTTATTATTACAGAAAAATTAGTTATTATTTACATACAAATAATATTGATATTTACAATACAAAAAGAAAAGAATAAAATATTTTTTCATTTTTTATGTCGCTTCGGAGGTGTCTATGTACCCACTAATCGAGATTAGACAACACGTGGTTCTTTCATCAAATAAAAAGAATTAGTATGTTGGTCATTTTTAAATTTTGAACTCTTTAACTATAAGTTTGTTAATTCTTATTACTTTGATAAAATGACAAAATTTTTCATATTGAATCCCATAAAACTATTTGTTTAATTTTTGTTTCGAGGAAAATATTTTTCTAAGGTGGCAAAAATTTATTTATTTATTTATTTTTTTAGGAAAAGTTGACGATTAAAAGGGTTTAAAAAAAATTATTATAGACACATATTTAAAAAAAAAAATTTACCATTCTTTATAACCACAAAGATAGCATGTATAGACATGCTTTTGTTTATTACTTATTTTCTTTTCTTTTTTATTCTTTCTTATTATATATATTATATTTTTTCTTTTTTTTTTATCTTCTTTATATTGTATATAATTATATCTATGTAATATATTTTAATATATAAATTAACTAAATTAAAGTAAAAGATAATTTACCTGGGCATGAAGTCACAAACGCCGGTCGGACAGGATTGTGGGTTTAGCAGGATGGATTCGATACTGGAGACAGAGCAGCAGCCGACGTTGATTTTCTTGAATTTCACCTTGCATGCGGATCTAGAATGGCCAATCGGAACAACTACATTAATCGATGGCAATGGAAAGTTAGTCGGAGCAGCTGGTCTTGGATTGTCTTCTCAATGTCCTTTACCAACTTTGGCATGCGCATATCAATTTGGACCTGCATAAGTTTCATAGCTTCTGCCATGAGTCTCATGGATTCCGCCATGGCCTTCAGATTCGGATGCATATCCTTTCCTGATGGTGCGAGTTGATCATTTTGTATCGGAAATCTTGACGCGGTAGCAAGTCAGGCGATGAGACAGCAACTTGACTTGCTGCTTCAATAGTGGTTGGGATGACGAATTATCGGACAAGACAGAGCTCAAGCAATCATCGCTGCTCAACCTGAGACTAGGAATGTAGTCTTGAGGCATGTCAGCGGCGTCCTTGAATCGTTTGAGTTGGAGTAAACACCTCGCTTTGAGTTCAACAGCGAGCTCAAGCCGAGGCGATATGGTCAGAGCTGAGTTGAGAAGGTTGAGTGCCAAAGCTATCTCGGTCGAATCCTGACTTCGCCAACATGTATTGAGCTTCCTTGATGTATTTTCTAACAATCTGATGCGGGTGTGCATGCATGGAACAAGGGGCTGGAGTCAGGCTTTTGACCCACAGGAGGTCGGAGATTTGGTGATCGTTGATTAAAGGCGGTGTGATTCCTGGGGTTGGTCGATCGGACGACGCCAAGAAGGGGTGCTAAACGCTCCAGTGGGGCTGATTCACGATGCCTTTAACTTCAACCCGTGCTCTCGATTGATAGCATAACTTACTAGAAACCGACCTATATCACCAATTTTCCCAAACTTTCAATTGAAAACTTCAAATCGATGCCTTTTCCTTCTGAAACCTTAACTCTCTTAAAACTCTTTGATTCAACTTTTGGAGTGACTTTTTCTGTGTTTTTTGTTGTGTTTGTTGTTTGTATGGAATTCTTCTCTCTGTTATTTTTTTTCTATCTATGATTCTCCTATTCTTTTTTTTTTTTGGCTTTTTCTTATTGTTCTTTCAATTGATACATACTGGCTATTTAGAGTGTTCAACCTGCTCACTTATCATCTATTACTCACCTACCTACTCGCTGACATGTGCGCTGATCTCAACTAGCAGCTCGTTGTCATATGCGCTTATCTCATCTAGCAAATGAGAGCATGTGAAATAAAATAAGGAGAAAAAAAGAGAGGATAATTTACCTCTTCATAGAATCGAACCCAAGTCTCCTTTTTGCATGCTAGTGACCTATCCATACAGACTATTGGCATATGCCTTGTTTTAGTTTGTACAAAATTTATATTTAAAGCTTTAAACCTGGGCCCAATTAAATAAACTTAATTAAACAAGTTAATTAATTAGGTCCAAAAATAAATTTATAATAAAAATTAGTATTATATCAAGTCCAAAAATATTTTTTTTTATACATTTGTAATAACTTCTTTTTCTTCTTTTTTTTTTTTTTGTTTTCTTTCTTTTTTTAATCCTTCTTTTTTTAATTTGCGGGCTTAATATAATATTAATCTTTTACTATAAATTGAAGCCTTAAATGAGCAAAAATGGGGTGTCTATAACTCCTTCATCTTTAATATTTCAAATTCCCTAATCAAGTTGAGAACCTACATACTTTTTGTTCTTTCATTTCCTTGATATTCCTTTTTGAGGTAGTCTCAAATGTCTTTTGATGACTCTAAATTTATTATTCTTGTAAATATGGTGCTTGAAATAGCAGAAAATTGACAAGCTTTAGCTTTGGACTTCCTGGTCTTCTTCTCTTTGTGTGTCTTCAGTTGTGTCATCGTTAGATTTGTTGGTAATGGTAGAATTTCATAGTCATCCTCTACAGCTTCCCAAAGATCTAATGCATCAAGATGTACCTTCATTCTAATAGCCAAAGCTTGATAGTTATCGCCATAAAAAATTGGAGAAGCAACATGAGAGAATGTTGTTCTAGTTTCCATTTTTGAAGGTTTTTGTATTTCTCGGTTTGGGTTTTTATATTTCTTGGTTTGTATTGTTCATAGATCCCTCAAGATGAGAGCTCTGATACCATAATGATTTTTTTCATGATATAAAAAGAAAATGCATAGCTAAAATATAAAAAGGAAGAAGAGCGTATGATTTTGAAGCATAGATTTAATTCACTGCATTGCTCAATATACAAAGCTAAAAATGTAACAAAAAAAAAAAAGATATTCTGTTGATATCAAGCCATATCTAAACTGGCTCCTAAAATCAAGCTATAAAACATAAATAAGAAATTCCTAAAGACTTTGTCCATTGACCAATTATTCAACAGTAATCTAAGGCATGTTTCAATCACTCCTCCTTGCCTTAATAATTGCAGAGGCGTGAGTTGCTTAACAATTTATCCGAATTACTTAGTTTTGGTGAGTTGCTCAACTAAACAACCCAAAAGTGAGTTGCTTAGGTTTTTTTTTTATTACTTTTCTTTTTTTTTTTTTTACTTTTGATATTAGTTGTGTATAATTTATGCAACGTGAGACCCATGAAAATTTTAAAAATTATGTTAAGTAATTCACAAATAAAGTAGTGAATTCCTTAGTAGGGAGAGTTGCATAACATGCTAATGTGGCATGTTAAGCAACCCTCAGTTAAAGATGGTCTTACAGCTGTAACAATTCGTGTGGATGTCCTGTTTTGCTACTAAGTTGTTGTACTTATATCCTAATTCATGGCTGCTGGGACTGGGATTCGCAATGTCTTATTAAATATCTTATTTATTCCCTTTTTCATTGACGCATTGGACAATTCTCAAAACACGATTATGATAAGGATAAGATTAAGATTTAAGGATTTAGAAAGACAATGAAAAAGTGATTATTAGACATGTTGACTCTGTCTTTTTGCCACCATTGCAAACATGAACTCATGCCTATCAGGGATGTAACCTAACAAGTTTCAAACGCCAATGTTCGAATCTTGCCGAAGGAAATGCATGAATTCTTATTCCTAAAATGTCAAACATATCACTTTTGTAGAGTTTAAGGTGTTTGTTTAACAACAGCCTTTTCCAATTACTGCATTAATTTTTCTTGTGGTTAATTATTCTCTTTTTGACTCCAAATCTCATCTTTAATTTGTCATTAGGATCTAATATAAAACAAAGTTAATTGATTTAGACTTGACGTAAGGCAGGGGTAAGATTATGACTGATTTGTGTTATATTCTGAGGAAGGGGGTGCACTTTTTCTTGACTTGTTTCGACCAAAGACTGAAGTCAAATTTCCTCCAAATGACCGAAGTTGGTGCCTTTTAGATTTGCAGACCATAACGAAGGGAAAACGACAAGTTTCCACAGATTCTCAAAGATGTGAGGTCCAAAAATAAGAGAATTTTTAAAATAGTTTTCTCAGTTGTTATATTAATTATACTTTAAAGCTAATAGGGTTGGACTGTCCACGCAAATTCACAATAGATTTAAAATTTTATTTTATAACGTATATTTTAGCATATTTGGTTTATTAGAAAGGAATATAAATTTTTTATATTATAATTAAAGGTGATTTTGGAAAAAAATATGTTATATTTTTTTTTTGTTAGGAATAGCTATTCCTCCAATAAAGGGAATGAATGAGAATTCTTTATTTATTCTGTATTATATAGAATAGATATTCATTTGATAGATTTTTCTACAAAACAAATAAACGAATAGATATTCTACGGTAATAAAGATGTAATATCGATTCCATTTCAGTGAATCAAACGTATTGTTAAAGCATAATAAAAAGAATGATGTAAATAACAAATAAATAAATTGCTCATACTGCTTTACAAGACTAGTTAAAGCTTACATAATATGGGGTTTCATTTCAATATATATTAAAAGAATATATTTACATGAAAGATTATTATAATTGACGTGTTAATTAATTTATATTTGAAATATTACATGAATACATTATTTGATTATATAATATATCTTATATAATTTTACCCATGTGGTTGATCTTCCTAAATGTTATAATATTTAGAAAATATTATAAACTTTTGAGTTAAAAAACACAATATCATATAACAAGATACCATCATTTTACATCGAGATATTTATGATCATAACTTTTCCAACGGTTACCATCTCGTATATTGAAAGATATGATAGAAACCAAAAGTACATTAATAAAATCAAATTGTTGTTATCGAAAAAGATAGGGATAAAGGCACAGCAAGTGTCTGTACTTTTATTTTTTGGTAATATAGTGTCTTTTTTTAGATTTTGGCAAATTGGTACCCATAATTTCAATGTGCGATCAATGCCTCGATTAAATAATATTTGACGAATATTCATTTTGATGAGAAAATAATAGCAGACATTTAACAAAAATTTGTTAAAATCTAAAGATACAATACTAAAATTTGAAAAAAAAAATTCTAAAAATTAAAAGTATAGGTACTTAGTTTAATATTATTCTATCATCAAAATATACATTCGTCAAATAATATTAAATATATAATTATTAATCTTTAAGCTATTTCATATGAGTAGAAAAGTTTATTAGTTATTCACAATATTTATTGTATTATTATAAGCATCATAAATAAATATAACTTAAAAGCATGTGTATAATTTAGTTTATATAATTTTCTCCTAAAAACAAAATTAATTTTCTTAATAATGTGAGACTATTTTTTGTATTATAATTTTCCTTTTACTCTCTAAAGGATTTTGCAATCTCATATTACTAACTATAATTAATATTGAATATATTTCTATATAAAAATAAATGCACATCCTAGATTTAAAAAAAATTTGGTTAAATAATTTAATACTTTTAGAGGCAATTATTATTTTGATTTTAAAATTTATTTTATTGAAAACTAAAATTCATTTATTCGTTTTTTTTTTATTTGGAAAAAAATGTGGTTTCATGGTTCCAAAACCAAAATCGGAAACCACTGGTTTCGTAGAACTGGATTGGAACCATGAGAGATGGTTCCAATTCCTCAATTTCAAGACCTGGAACCAGCGGCTCCAATTCTAGTTCTAGTTCGGCTTGGTTCTAGAACATTGGCCACGTCTAGTTTATAATAAGATAAACAAATAGATAAGCATGGATACAAGAATTACTTTCATAGTTTTCCGCTTTCTATTTATTTGGGTTAGGGGACTTCATTTTGCAAGATAACATATATTAAACATAAAGTATAGATCGAAAACCTTTTAACAAACGGAAATGAAATGCCATTTTCCAGTTTTATTTAATTAATTTATTTATTTAAGCATAGATCTCGCATATATTAAACATAAAGACTAAACCATAATATGGTGAAGGATGGTTGAAGGATGGTGGTGAGGGAGCACGCTCTGGGGAAAATGAGAAGGAGAAGACTTGTTGTATAATTTTAATTTTAGTCCCCTTCTTTAGGAAGTTCCTTTCTTATGAGGTGTACGATGTCATCCAGTCTACGTTAAGGTGATGAAGCCACAATTATTTCAATTTAAGAATGTTAATGGAGAAGATTCTAGGATAATAGTCATCTTCACGATTAATAGGGACAACAACATATACTATGGGAGAATTCTTTCCTATTTTATTTTGTCTTGTATACTTATAACACCGTATTTAATGTGGTGATTTTATGGTTTTCATTATTATTATTATTATTATTATTATTCTCAACTTATTGCTAAGGATTAGATTGTTTTGTGCATCCAGCATTGAAATTTTTAACTGATAACTCCTCTACTTTAATTTAATGTTATATTAATGCTTCGTGTACTATATGTTGTTATTATTAATTCAATGGTTTTAGTTTTATTTTCATGATTATATCGGTACGTTAAATTTTTTTATTTACTAGGTTAATCATAGATTATTATGTTAGGGTTATATTTTTAAATATTAAAACTAAACATTAGTTGAGCTATACTCGAATTATCTCTTAGGCTCGTATAGTTATCAAAGTCAACAATTGAGGGTCTATTACTTAGTATATTTTATGTTTAAAACTTACCCAGTGTTCCAATGGTGAAAAATAATGTAGAATTATATTATCTATATCAGATGCTATCAATTTTATTTTATATATTTAAATTACATAAAGATAAAAATTATATTTTATTAGTTTCAAAATTTTTCTCAAAATCATATTTTCTATTTGGACAATTATTAACAACTAGGCTCACATATAATTATAAGAATTACACCATTTCACATTCAAATTGCAATAATGTTTCCCGTCTTTTCTACGTGCTCCTATCTCTTTCTTTCTTTCCTTTTCTTTTCTTTCTCTTTAATTTTTTGTCTTTAGTTTTTGTCTCATACATTTTCTTGGGTTAATGAAATAGCCATGAATTTCTCAATTTATATTTTACAAATATGTTATTGAAATTATATATGATTTTAAAGTGTAATGAATGTGATTCATGTTGATGTATGAAATATGAGTTGTGTTGTTGTGTTAAAAATAATTAAATACCTTAGAATGGTTAAATATTGACTTCATAAATTTTTAAGTACATTAGAATGTATGAAATATGATTAGAACAAGTTAAATTATGCATGCATTTAAGCCTACATTTAGTAGAAAATTTCAATTATAAAGTAAGCCCAATACCACCTTTAATTAGCCAAAAAAAAAAAAAAAAAAAAACAAGCTCATTAATTGGCCATAGCCAAGCCAATTAAAGGCCTTAATTTTGGCAGCCACTGAAGTCAACAAATGGATAAATATCAACTTCTAAAAGTGCAAAATTCGTCCAAAAATTTCAAACCAACATAACGCACTCCAAAAAGCTTTAAGACCCCATTTCTACTCTCCCATGGCCATATATAGTTAGTCCCTTCATCTTCCACAAATTAAATCCTCAAAAGCTTGCATCAAGACTCCTAAATCAAAGCATAAAGTTCTTTATGGTAAGTGTGTTTCTCGTACTTTATGTGTACTTAAGTTATGCTTTTATTAGAATAGGGTTTATATACTAAATGGTGATAGGATGATTTTTATACTTTGATGGTAGTTTGAGTAGTGTTATGTTGCCAGAGGAGTTTGTAGTATGTGTTTTATATGAATTTGGAAGTATTAAGATGACAAAGGATTGAGTAGTGTAATGGGCATGTGGAGTTGAAATGTCAATTGTGTTTGATGTTGTAGTTGAGTGATTGATGGATTGAAGAGGAGTTTGTGTTTGTTGAATGGTATTAAGAACATATAACAAGCTTTTGGAAGCTTAGAATGAGTTTGGAGAATTTTTTAATATGTAATTTTCGAATGAAAACAGGAGAATCACGTTTTAAAATTTTTCTAGTTGTACACTACCCCCTACACAAGTCGTGTATATTTACTCGTGACTTCACAGAAGCAAAATTTTATACACTACCAATGTACACAGGTCGTGTGGCCTTCTCTTGTTTCGCAGCCTAATCTTATTTTAACCGTAACTTTTTCATCCGACCTTCAATCGAGGTGATTCAAGTTCCGTTGGAAAGTTTAAAAAGAGATCTACAACTTTTATGTTTTAAGTTTTTACCAATTTCAAAAGTATCGATGCTCAAATTTTATTTCTTTTAACCTAATGTAATTTTCAAACAAGATTAAAAACTTATGTTTCCTTGTTAAATGTGTGTTTGCTTAAGAAATGAATCTTTTTGGAGCCAAATTGAGATATATAAGTGAAAAGTGATATGTTGTGCTAATTAATGAATACAATCAAGCATGATTTAAATGAACTTATTATATGTGTTAAAGTTTTTTTAATTTAATCTCTTTTATCAGATTCTCCATCACCTTCAGGACTAGTTATACCTTCTTTGTTTAAGAATATCTCTGGTATGCAGTAACATGCTTGTTTCTTACTTAGGATAGGCATAACTAAATTTACTCTAATTTATGAAAACTTAAACTATGTTTGAGTTGGTTGTCTATTACGCTGTCGAATTCGGTTCGGGGAGCGATACCCTGTCATGATGCAATGACATGGTAGTTTTAGGCGCTTAGGCAACCTTTGTCATGATACAATGACTTTTACAAGTGGTACGACAGGTAGTCGACTGGGTTTCTAGTATCGGTGTAACATTTACTTAAGCTTAGGATGAAGTAACATGATTTAATTCGATGTTTTGAGACTTGAATTAGGTAATGTTATGGACTAAGATAAGTGAAGATGAGAAACGGATGAGAACCTTAGATGAGACTATTTTTCATTTTCAAATATATCATCTAGGAGATATAAGTTTCCCAAACAACTTATATCAACCCCCTGAGCATTGAAGTTGTTACTCAGGTCCCCAAAACTTCCCTGTAGCCTGGAGTTTGAATACTCTAGTGTTGTTGATTTATTAAAGAATTTCTAATAACATATTGATTGTTGTATATGCATATAGATTAAGCTTGTGTGCATCACTAGCCTTTGTGTTCGTTACTTGTGTACTGGGCCTTTGGCTCATTATTTTATCTTTTCAAGAACCCAAGACGATGAGTTTTGTGCTAGCATGGGTTATGGGTGCGATTTTGAAGATTTTCTTGATGGTTGGGAAGATTAAGTTGGCCAGGGACTACATGGGTTCCATTTTGTAATAGATTAGGATAGACTATCTTATGAAAGAATATGTATTAATGTTAGCGCTTTGTTTATCTTTTGTTTAAGGCTTATCATTAGACTTTGTTTGTAATATATATATATATATATATACATAGTTATGTATATTTAAGTTTTATCTCTTATGATATGTGATGATAATGATGTAAGTTTTTCTTAGAAGTTAAAAAAAAAAATCTATAGTTCTAAAATTCATTCTTATAAAGAATTTAGACAAACAATTCTGCAAACACTTCTTTTGGGACAACTTTACATATAATACTACATGTTATATATGGTTGAGGACTCGAATTCATCTATTTTATATAAGTGTTGAGCCCAGGTCCTTATAGTTAATGTCGAATTTAGTACTTGAACTTTGACCAAATGTGCAATTAACTACCTAAATTTTTAGTTAATCAATTTACTACCCAATTGAAGTTGTCGTGTACACATATAGTACCTCGACTAACTCTGTTATGTCAGTTAGCTAACGTGTCACTTCCAACCTATTTCAACCTATAGAAACTTGCCACGTAGCATCTTATTTATTTTTATTTTATCATCATAATTGCTAATTTATATTTTTACTTATTATTACACTATTACGATTATAATAATATTAGCATCAATTAGCTTATTAATAATTAATATTAAAATAACCGTAGCCCATTAACAATCAAACCTAACCCACTCTTTAATCAAGCTAAGCCCACACTCCTATAGTGTTGTCTTATTTTCGTTTTCAACTTTCGAGTGTCTCATTGCTAAAATTTGGGCAATTTAGGACGAGAAATCGAATACCAATTTCCACCCTCTCTCCTCAAACCCATAAAGACAATGACTCTTTGTGTAAACTCCCCTCTCTTCTCCACCTTCAACACTCTGTTTGTAAACACCTCTCTTCTCCCCTTCTCTCCTTACACCCATTAAGACTCTCTCCCTAAACTCATCTCTCTCTTCGAACCTCCTATAACCTAGAAATGCCTAATTTAGTATGTGAAGAATTTCATACAACCTCTAGAATACTATAATGCCCTAACCTAAAGGCATTATCAGCCTACGACGTGTCCTTAGAAGAACAGACACACTAAGGTTATAGATTTCTAAAACCACAAATATGTATTTCAAATATCACCAATCACTCACATAAATGATAACTTTTAAAAACTTTTCATATCAAAATAATTTTTCCTCAACATTAACTAGCATAATTAAAAAAATCCAATCTAAAATAGAAATGATAAATCCTTACATATAAAATATCTCCAAAAGAAACTAACTAAATCAACATATGTTTCTTCTTCTCAAATTACTAATAACTAATCTCAATTATCGGCAGAATGGTCATAACTGCTATCACTCTCCCCATCATCGACAAATATATCATAGCCCATTAAGTCATAAATCATAGAATCTACACCTGTACCTGTGAGAAAAATAAGGATTGAGCGAAAAACGCCCAGTACGCCAAACCGAAAACACATGCACATGAACATGCAAATCACAATATCACATACATTTTTATATCCTAATGCAACAAGCATAAATTAATTGTCTGTTTCATTAACCTGCAACCAACACGGTTTAGGACTATTGATCACTAATCCTAAACCCGGAGTAACTCATGACCCCGATGAAAACCATATCATAGTAGTATATACATATATAGATGTATTCCACAATTAAGTTGGTAACGACTCCTAATCTACCGGAATCATCTCCAGGTACGGCTCAACCCGTGGCAACGCGGCACAAGAATCATCAGGTTGCCAGCGTTAGTATCACCCTCCACCATGGTTTCACTCTACCATAAGTTTTATGCTAACCACAGCCACGCACAACCAACATTCGATTTCAATTAAATTCGAATATAAATTAGTTAGATTCAACAACTAATCCTACAAACACAAACATACAAGAATGATAAGGTCGTACCTAGATTTACTTTCAATCCAAATCTCTCGAACGGTTACTATTAACAGTAGGAACCCTAATCTCACAATACTCCTGTTTAACAACATATGTCAAAATCAATTTCAATTTGTAAATACAACGCCAAACTCTCACCCTAATTTCATAAATCTAATCGAAGATCAATACACCTGTTATCTCGTTTACACTTCACAGAAACCCTTTTTCACAATTTCTCCAAAGTTCTTAACAATCTCCATAAATTCTTTTCACAATACAAACACATACATATAATCCTCTATGAGCAAATCAACTATGAAAATTCGTAACTTTAAATCCACAGATGAAGAACATATTCATACTTACTTAGATCTCATAAATCCTATTTACAAAGGAAACCCTAATCCGTTCAATCAATTCTCCTATCACAAATAATATACTATTGCTATAATCACGTTCCTATAATCTATCAATCTCAGAAATTACAAGAATTTGATAGAGATCTTACCTTTACTTTGATTTGACACCAAAACTCCCAAAATCCGCTTTAGGGTTTTCTCTAATAGATTCCCAAATCTCCTTCAGTCGGATACAACACTAGGATTAGATTTATCTATCTAAGGAAAATAATTGAAGAAGACCAAGATTAGACCCACGTATCTTAAGTTTGTCTGAGGAAGAGTTGTGACAAATTTATGGGGTCTATGGTCTATTTATAGAGGGGGTTGGCTTTGGAAAAACGCAACCCTAATTTTGGAAAAACGCCACTGTAGGCCGGCCAGTACACTGGAGGCCCACACGATACACTAGCGGCCTTCTTATATATGTCGGCGGCCATCTTGCTGGCATAAGTCTAATTTCCTTTACACCTTTTGAAACTCCAACGCCGAAGTTTAGGTCGTCCTCCATTATATTTAGGCCGGTGGCTTAGAAGTCAAAGCTGGTAGCTTAGATGTCGGCCTAAGTCAAATTTGTCCATTCATTCGCATGGAACTTCCTCGAGTCAAAAATCATTTGTTTAAGGACAAAATTACCTCTTAACAACGTTTTATTACATTTATACCCTTCAATATGAATTATTTATTTATACTTTACAGATACCATCAGTCGAATTTAAGATGAATAATTATGAAAGAAATAAATGAGGAATAGACCCAAAAACTTTAAATCCCGCATTTTGCTCATTCTTTTAGTCAAAATAGGATTCACATGTCATGAAACATGAACCAAGTTTCACCTCGCAAAAGGAAGTCTAACAAGAAGAAGCTCACAACCCAAGATAACTAAACTTGAGAAAAACGTATTCTTTCAATTGTGTATGTCTTCATCTAGAAAAAAATTCCATTTATTCATTAAAAAATTATACCCTGGTTTTTAATAAGGAAAATAGAGGACGAAGAACATCCCTTCTTCTCTGATGAATACATCTGTTTGGCATATTGAAGAGTGTCGCTCTGATGATCTAAAGAAGACGAAACACCTACATACACTTGATGGAGCTAAGGAAACACTTCATTTTTTTCAAGGCTAACGTACTTGAAGAAGGGTTTTCGATCTTGCGGATGGATTTCGTTCTGTTCACCTGAAACCGCTGCATCTCTCTGACGACTTGGCTTTCTTTCTTTTAGCCAATGACATTTGACAACTAGTCTCTGTTAGTGCGGGTGATGTCTTAACTAGGTTTGTTGTGAAACGACTAGCGTTTTTGGAAGCTAATCATCAAGCTTTTGTTGGTTGATGGATGCGAAGGTGTTTTCCATGGGGACCATCATGGCGGATGATATCAAGTCACGGGTTCAAACTGCTATTTACATGATGTTTTGCCACTAGCTAAAATTTTAGAAAAAGTCATCTTTATAAAGGAAAATTTGACAGCTCATTAAAGAACTGTCATATGATAAGGTGTCGGGCGTTTCTTTGTTGTGATGTTTGGGTCCATCGTTAGTTAATGGGTGGGGTAGTAGATAATAATTTAATTGAGCCCATTATTATAATTAATTAGGCTCTACTTATAATTATAATGATAATTATTAAGTATAATAATAAAATAACAATTTTAATCATAAAATAAATAAAAAATTATCAAATGGGTTCAGTTGTAAATATTAATTTAATGGAGCCCAATTATATTTTTTTATTATAATTAATTAAGTTCTACTAACAATTATGATAATAATTATTAAGTAAAATAATAAAAATAAAAAATTTTAATCATAAAATAAAGAAAAAATAATCAAATGCCATGTGGATTGACACATAGCAACCCATTATAGGTTGAAAGTGGCACGTCAGCTAACAGAGTTAATACTATTAGCTCAGGTAGTATAAAGGTGCAAAAACCTTATTTATGTATGAAATTGATTAAAATGAAAGTTAGGACGGAGCTAGCACCATTAGCTCAAGCAATATAAAGGTGCATGAAAACCCAATTTAGGCATGAAATTGACAAAAACGAAACTTGAGATAATTAATTACATATTTCGTCAAAATTAATGTACCAATCTCGACATTAACCCTATTTTCTTTCTTTTACTCTCACTCTCTCGCTTAGAAAAATATTAAATGGCTGATCCACGCCACGTGGATGCACACATGGTATGTAATTTTCAATTATATACTAACACATGGACAATATAGTTGATAGTTTTTAAAATAACTATTATCCACATACCTATATGATAGAATATCACCACTTATATATATTACATGTAACATGTAATATTTTGATCATGGTTGCTTTCCCTAATGCCGGTCAATCTCTCTCTCTCTCTCTCTCTCTCACACAGCCACTCAATCGTCTTTTCAGTCTTCACTCATTTGTGTTCTTTTAGATTTTTTTTTTCTTTTTTTTTTTATAATTTTTATGTTTTCATTAGATTTACTCATAAAATATATTTAACAGGTGTTCTTACATGTTATTAACCCGAAATTATAAACCTTGAACCAACTCTTTCTTAAAAAATAGAATATCGATAACCTTCGCGACAAGTCTCAAAAAAAAAAAAAAAAATATATATATATCACTGTTTCGTTTTATTTATTTATTTATTTAGAGTCGTAAAAGTTGCTCTCTTTCCCTGGGAAACCCCCTCATGGAAGTTTGATACAGGAAAAAGAATTGAAAAAGAAAGAAAGCAAGAGCTTCTCACGCTCCTTAGCAAAAAGAAATGAAAGCTCCGCTCACACTCACCACGCATTGCTAGTATAAATAAAGGAAGCACATTAAGCGGCACCACCTAATTAACTTGCCCACCATGGAAGCAACCCTGAAACTTATTATAAACAAGAAGAATAATAAGGTTCTATATGCCGAAGCAGGAAAGGAGTTCGTTGATTTCTTGGGTCATCTCCTGGTTTTGCCAGTTGAGTAGTCGTTGGACTCGTGGAAAATGCTAGCACGGCTAGCAGTCTTGGATCCCTATATGATAGCTTCAAAAAATTCGATTCCAAATACTTTAACTTCGACCACAGCAAAGAGCTCATATTAAATGCCCCATCCTTTGGTTCAGATTCTTCTTCCTTGCTAAGTGACAGCGTTTCCTCCTCACTATTAAAAAATTTGTACGTATGCTCTCTGAAAAAGAGTGAAACCAGTAGAAAATATGTGAGTCCAATCAATAGCCCTTGTCCAACCTGTGGTTTTGGCCCAGTACGTTGGGATGGAGGTGGATGTTACGTTAAGAGTGGAAGTACTTTGTTTGAGTACCGACACTTGCATCGAGCTGCTTAATTCGCTTGATCTCAATGCCGGCACGGATCTAGAGAGGAAAGAAGTCAATGTTGGGAAGGATCATCATTTTTATTTTTTACTGACTTTTCTTCATTTGGTTTTTTATTATTTTTCACTCTTATTTATTTATGTTTGTGATTTATAAGAAAAATTTCTGTTTCCTGATTTTGATTTTCTCCTGTTGTTATATTCTATTCTGTCAGGTTATCAATAGAGATGCAATCGGGAAGGATCATTATAAGATACCTGACCTGTTCAAACCATTGAAAACCTTAAAGGATCGCGGGACGGGTTTGGAAAATTACATGCCGATCCTAAAGGTTTCGGGTTGGGTTCGGATCATTAAAAAAAAAAACACGATGGATAACCCAAACCTATCATATTAAAAACAATTTAAAAAATTGAGTTTGAAATTTTAAAAACAAAACCCTACAAATTTTTGTTTTTAAGAATGGTTGTTAATAGTTTTAACTTTTTTTTTTCTAATTTTTAATTTAATCTCTTAAAAATTATTTTTACAATATTATTAATTTTTGTTGTTTTAACAAATACAATAACTAGTTCTATGAGCTTGTGAATTGACGTATGTGCTGTAACTAGCCTAACTTGGTTTAGACCATAATGAAGTCTAGCTGTTGGTTTACCACCCAATATTTTGTTGGAAAATGCAATTGAATTTAACTAAGAGTTGAAAAGGGAAAAAAAATGAAATGGGTCACAGAACGAGACGGATCGGGATCAAAACCCTATAGGAGCGGGTTTGGACATTGAATAGAAAGATTGGGTCATAGATCAAGTTTGAGATACCCTATTGAAAAACGGGTTGGGTTCGGGTCTTACATGACTCGTTCCAAACCTGTCCCGATTGCATCCTTAGTTATCAAGTTGTTGAGTGCTTTGCTACAGTGTAAGACAGTGCTAACCAATGTGTTTCTTGGTGAAACAATCAGGGATGGGACCACGACTACGATCACGGGGAGCCCAAAGAGCCCCTAGGCCCCCAGCCCAGAAAATTTCTAATTCCCCTTAGAAAGTCTTCTCCCAGTGTAAAAATAAGGAGACTGCTATGGTATAAATAGGTCGACGGCCCATTGAAACCTCCCCTTTAAACCCATCAACTTAAGCTCCAGGCCTCCCATGTCCGGCATTTTGTTTATATTGTTTTTTATTTCCCAGACTCGAACGTTGTGTTTTTGCACTTTTGTTAGTCTGACAAAAGACCAAGCATTTATTAGTCTCCTTGCTTTCTGTATCATGACGATTGACAACTAGTTACAAGCACACATAATATACGGATAATTTTTAATTATAATTTAATTTATTTATAAAAAATTAATAGTATAAATATATCACTAAAAGAAAAGATAGCACTCAAAAAATATATAGAATAAAAATAGGATGGAAATGGTACTATTATAATAAAGATAACAAAGCCTCATGCAATGCGTCGAATTGGTTTTTGTGAATGCAACATTAAAGAAAATATTAATTTTTTTTAAAGAGTGCCATAATTAACACTTTAACAATGTAAGTTGATAAATTCATTATAATAATGTATATATGTTATTATTTCAATATATATTATGTGTTGGCACTATATTATATAAATTAATTTGATGTTACATGGGAAAAGTTATGGAAATGTAATGTTATATGTCAAGAGTCATGTCATTTAATACTACATCATGCAAACATTGCAACTCTTTTATGCAAAACTTAAAAGTTACAATTCTTCATAACCACATGAAAAAAATTAATCAAAAGTAATTAACTTTAATAAATAAAAAGGTGCAAGTGATAAAATAAAACATACTGAATGATTAAGTAACATTATTAGTAAAAACACACAAATCATAAAAGCTTTTTATGTTAAAGAGATATAAAATTAAAAAGAATTATATGATAATAAATGTAGCACAACCACTATTATATCTAGGAATGCAACCATGACGAGTTCGGGATGGGTATACTAAAACCCAAACCCGAGCCTGATACCCAATCGAATTCCCAAAATCCATCCCAAACCCTATAGGGTATTTTTCCATAAACTCAAAACCTGCTAGGTAAACCCTATAGGGTACCTGAACCCGAACTCGAAATCCGATATAAAATTAGAATCGTTACATAATAGAATATTTAAAAACATCATTATATATGTTTTTTTTCATCTTTTTCTATTTCCGATCTGTTCCTACTTTATAGGCCAAGAAAAAAACTCTTATCATTACTCATGCAATCCTCTTTATAAAATCCCAACCATTTTCATCAGAATAAAATCATTGAATGAAATAGTGCGGCAACGGAAGTGAGAGGCTTGAATTTGAGGAGAGTGAGCCAAGACCAAGACTGAAAGTGGAGACCATGAAGCATTGGTCTACTGTCCTAGCGGTTTTTTACTTTTTCTAAATGATTTAATAAAAAAGAACAAAAAATAGCTTTACAATTAATTGATCATAATTGGTTAATTTTAGAGACTGGGGATAAACATAATATATATTTATATATTCAAACAGGTTCGGGTTTTCTAACGGGTTTTATGCTTATCCCAAAACCCATCCCATATCCTATAGGATAATACCCTATAGGGTATTTTTCGAGTTGGATGAGCCGAGTACCTTATAAAAACCTGCCCACTTACATCCCTGGTTATATTTTCTATATAACATATCAATGTCTAATATAGCAATTTTCTAATAAAATAATATGTCATTTGAAAATGACTATTGAAACACCATGATGCAGGGTTGTGTCATATTGTATCAATTATATAAATGAAACAACTATTCCAAAAATTACACACATTTCAAAAGGCATATCTATTGAACATAATGTGTAATGACCTAACATACTCCAAATCGTGAGATTAGACATGTTCAGTCCCCAGCCACGTATAATACCTAAGCATTACACGTAAGGCTATTCGTAAAGAAAATTTTTATGTTGTTCACTTTTGCCTGTCATTAAAACAAAACTTTTCCCAAAAACTACTAAACAAGAGTAGATATTCATTTATATACATCATCAGTACCATCATATAGGTACATCATAAGATTACAAGGTTTTGATCATTACAAATATGATAGAAAACTTAAATACTTTATATTACAACCCTAGGCTTATACATGAATCCTTGATCAAAAGATACATAAAACTTTTCACATAATCTTAACTTCTCCTTTTACAAAAACCAACATCTTCAGGTCCATTCATCCATAAACTCTTCCCAATCCATTCCATACCCCAAATCATCATAGAACTCATTATCAACAGTACCTGAAAAAGAAATCGTGAGCCAAAGGCCCAATACATAGCAATACAAACAAATATAAAGCAGCACATGTTTATAATATAATGTAATGCAAGAATCATTAAGTTATTTATCTATAATTAGGTCTAGTAAATCAATATTGGAGTATTCAAACTCCAAGAACAATCCATTAGGCAACTAGATGTCTTGAGTAATAGCAACTACTTAGGAGGTTGATATTGACTGCCTAAATACTTATATTTCCTATATTAACGTCTATAAAGATAATAGTTTCATCTAGAGTTGACGGTCGTATCTCATCTTTACTTAATCTATAACATTACTTAATTCAACCAATCTTATAAATGTGAACTAAATCATATTACTTTCTTTTAAGAATAAGCAAATGGTATACCGCTATCACTATCCCTATCGACTATCTGTTAAACCACTTATAAAATGTCATTGCATCATGACAAAGGGAGGCCTAAGCCCCTAACTACCATGTTGGTATCACCAAATAGGGTTGCCGCTCCTCGAACCAAGTTAAATGGCATACTCACAAACAATTCAAACACTTTTAAAACATCTTTATTTATAGTCAATTTAGGCAATGCCTATCCTAGCATTTAGTAATCAAGTTACTATGTACCTGTATGAACAAATTTATTTTGGCAAAGCATGAGTGTTCAAATACAAATGAGCATAGTAATCTGTTAAAAAAAATCATTTCATATAAGACATCATCAATCCATAATTGAGTGTTAAGTCATCAATCACATATCACGCTTAAATGAAACCCATATCAATACATAACTTAATATTTATTCATATATTTATGTAACTCATTCCCTTATTCTGTATGAACTCGTATAGGGCTATATGAAGGGTTATATCAATTTTGAAACAAAACCAGAAACACCCCTACACACCCTAAATTGGGCCTGTATAAAGGGCTGTTTGGTTCATGTGCCCTCCATACAAGCTATTTCAAGGGATGTTTCATCCAAAGGACGTGCACAAAAGTCCTACACCTCTCCATATGGGCTATTTCAACCTAGGGACTTGCATAGAAAGTAATATACCCCTCCAAACAAGTTGTTTGACAAGCTATAGGAGTTTTTGTGACTTTCTCTATTTTTTTTTTTTTTTACTTAATTTGACTACTTGTTACAAAAATACTTCAAGCTTAACTTATAAACAAAATATTAATTGTTAGAAAGTTCATACATTCCCACTACACATACATATACAAGCAAACCAACTAATTTATCATCTATAACGTGCAACATGTAAACCACACAAACTCAATTATTTTCCAAAACAACTAAACAGCTTTCATTACTACTAAGTTCTAATGATTCATTTGTGTAGAGATCAACATAGTTATTTTCTATCTTCAAGCTCAACAAGAACATCATTGAAACAAATTTGATACTACGAATACTAAAATGACCCAAATCTCCATATTTATTAGAAATTGAGTTTAGAAAGATTTGGATAAGTTAAATGAATTATAGGATATAATTAGACAAGTTGACATAACTAGATTAATAATTAACTAAGTCGAATTTGAGATTTGAAATCTAAATTCACTAAACAAGTCATTGAAATGTTTAGAGGATTCATAAACCCTTAATTCTTAGCCAAAACTCTAATTCCTAATCCCCACAAAATTTGAGTTCATTTGTTTGAATAAAAATATCAGTTCTTAAACCCGAACTCAAATTAAATATCTTTTATCTAAAAAAATTCATAAATTAAGTTCTTATTTTCTAACTTAATGGTTCCGAAATCATTCCCTAAATATTTCTAGAACTGTAGATATTGATCTTATAGTTCTAAATCTAATACCCTATTTTGAAAATACCTTTACATTTGTCCTTTCCCTTTATTTTTTTTTCATTTTCCTCCCTACTCTTTATTTTTTGTTTTCCCTTTCAAAATTCGTTTCTCTCTCTCTCTCCTTTCTTTATCTTTTCTCTCTTCAATCTCTTAAATTCATCTCCCTACATCTCAATTTCAAAAGGAATAAGAGAGAAATTCAAGTAGAAGAGCTTCAACAACAAGAAGAAGAAGGAATTGCATGAGTAGGCTTAAAGCTAAGTTTTTTATCGTGAATTATCTTTGTTTTAATTGTTATTTACAAGCTTATAATTGATGAAATGATGTTGAATTGAGTTGGAAGTGCTGTTTACATTTGTATGTGTAGACACCCAATTTTTGCTCAATTTAAGGCTCAAATTTATGATAAAAATTAGTATTATGTCAAGCTCACAAAAAAAATAGTAAAAAATAGAAAAACAAAAAAAAAAAAAGCAAAAATAGCACAAAAAATCAAAAATAGTAAAAATAAAAAGTAGTAAGGGAAATAAATAAAAAATGAGGAAAAAAAGACAACGTGAAAAAAAAAAAACACAGTGTGTCTTTTCCAAAATTAACCAAAAAATTAAAAAAGAAAAAAGAAAAATATTTATTATTAAAAAATTATTTGAGCTTGATATAATACATATTTGTTTATAAATTGTTTTTAAAGATGATAACAATTTTTTAAAATTATTTTGTGATATTTAAGAGAGCCTTGAACATTATTTCTGGCAAACCTAACCAGGCACAGGCTAATGGCCTAGTGGTTAAGACCACTGACCCAACATTTGACCAAACCAGAGGACCAGGGTTCGAACCATGGTGGAGGCAAATTTTTTGCCTTTTTATCCTCATTTTTTTTCTACAAAAACAACTCAACCCCACCATTTTGGCATTTAATTTGGTCATCTAATCATCTTTGATTTTCGAAATTGAAGATAGAAATGGAAAGTAGGCATGGGATACTTTGAATTCACATCAATTTTCGGCAAGAAAACAGTCTCGAACAAACCCAAATTATTGATTGAAAATCTGAAAAAATTGATTTCCAAAGCTTTGAAGAATCATCAATGTGCTTTAAAACAAATTTATGGTGGAAATTTCGTAACCTCCGATCCTTAGAATCAATTTGTAACGACGAGTTCAAGTTTTGTAATGGCCATTAATGGTCATGATCCATAACTTCCCCAATTTTTCAAATTTCGTAACCCCCGATCCTTAGAATCAATTTGTAACCGACGAGTTCAAGTTTTGTAACGGCCATTAATGGTTGTGATCCGTAACTTCCCCAATTTTTCAAAATTCGTAACGGTCGGCGATTCCTTCATCAATTTGTAACCTCCGATCTTTTCACTTGCTTGTAACGGCCATTAATGGTCGTGCACCCCTCCATCTTCCTCCATGCTCCTATAAAATGACAACCAATTCCTCCTCTTCAAGATAGAAAGATCGAAACATAGAAAATAGATTAGAAAAACAAAACCAGATCTCTCTCGCAGCTCTCTTTCTTTAATCTCTCTTGTTTTCTCTCTCTCTCAACACCTTTATCTCCGTTAATAACCCCACAACCATTTCCACCATCATCGAACCCTCAATGTAACTACCAAGTACCCATGCCTTGATTCATGCTTACAACCATTGAGAGAAAGGGAGAGAGCTCACTATCGACTAACGTCCAATCCGCTTTTAGTCGAGGTCCAAGCCGTGTGATGGTAATCTCATTTCACTGTCATTCCGAAACGGTTGCAAGGATTACTCAGAGATTCAAAGCATTCGAAAATATTTTTGAAGTTAGGGTTTAGAGAGAAGAAAAACACAAAAACAGAGAGAGAAAAAAAAAGAAGTAGAAAATGAAAAAAAAAAAGATAACATAGAGAGAAAAATTCCATACATATATTTCAGCAAAAATCACTCAAAAAAGTTGGAATCAAACAGGTTCCTAGGGGAAGAAAGCAAATTGATTGTTGGTCTCAGTCTACCCGCGCAGTCAACGGTCAACAGTCAACGATCAAGGTCAACGATCCACATCCAGATCAGCGCTCCAGATCTGATTCGAACGATCCAACGGCCCAGGTGAGTTTGGACTATTTTATTATGTATTTATTATATATAATTACAGAAAATAGGAAAAAAAATAGAAAAAAATACAATAAAAATTCGTAAAAAATTCAGAAAAATTAGAATAATTTTTTTTTTTTTGTGTAAATTTATATGTTTTAGCAATTTGTGATATTTTTGAATATTTTGTGAATATGTATATGTATATAGTTTGTTTTAAAAATGTATATTTGATGCATGAGATATAATTTTAATGTGTTGTATTTGTAATATAACTTTGATGTGATGAATTTTGAATATGTTTTAGATATATGTGATATTAATTGAATTTTGAAAATAATAAAAATGATAAAAAATGAAAAAATGAGTTTTCTAAAACAAAATTGTTTTTGTTTTCAAAAAATACTTTGGTTTTAAAAAAAATGAGCAAATGAATGAAATAAATGAAAAGGAAAAGATTTTTGTGGAATGAAAGAATTTTTCATGAAATTGAATGAAATTTTTCAATCTAAATTATTTTCATATAGCATTAAACTAGCTATGAAAATAGTCATCCAAAAGTTTTCAATCAAAATATTTTCATATAGCATTAAATTAGCTATGAAAATATTCAATCAAGTTTAATCAAAATTGATTTTTCATGTAGCATTAAATTAGCCATGAATTATCATAAAATGATTTTAAAGAAAAATGATTTTGGACTTAGAAAAATTGCATTTTCATGAAATGAAAATCAATTAATTAGATCATAGGATCATCAAAAATGGTTTCATAAAAATTCAAAATTTAATGAATTTAAAGTGAAAAGAGTTCAAAAATATAAAATTGATCAACAAACTAAGGTTCTTTTCAAAAGAACTACGTTTTGTCTGATCTCGATTAGCGAGTACGTAGGCACCTACGGGGCGACAATAAAAAATGAGAAAATATCTTTTGTTTATCACTTTGATTATTTCTATGAAATTTTTTAGCAATAAAAAATATAAAAAGAAACAAAAAAAATGTGACTTGTAAATGTCATTATGTAATATATTATTTGAGTTTTTGAGCATGAAAAGGATAAATTATAAATTTGAAATTCCAAAAGTAGTAACCAATTTGGTTTTAATAGGTTAGCCCCCGAATCCATGATATCTGTTTGGTTTTGAAAGTTTGATTTTTCAAATTAAATTTTCGCAGACTAGTAGCTAAGTTAGGATCAACCGACCCATTGATCCTAGCTTTTATTTTTTCTCGATTTATATCGGGTGGCGACTCTAAATCATTTTCAAAAATTAAAATTTCTCTTAACCCCTAGTTGAGGATTCATGTTAAATGGGTTCAGGTTTAATGTGAATCGGGTTAGGAGAAATGAACCAGATAGTGGAAAAATTCAGGCTCGACAGTATGTGTTGGATTAATGTTGATGGAAGTTGAGTAGATGAGGAAGATGATGAATAGTGGAAGTTGGGATTTGATGAAGTTTGGATTTGTTTGATGTTGTTGGATGAAGCTTGAAGTATTAGAAGTTGATATATGTGTTTATTTGATGTTAAAATTAATGTAGGAAGTATATAAGTTGATAAAAATGTGTAAAAATGAGTTTTGGAAAACCAAGGAAATTCATAACAAGTGACAGGAGCAAAATCACAAGCAAGATAGGGAGTGTGAAACGCTCTAATCAAGTGATTTTTCCTCCTCATGGGCGACCTAAAGGGCATGATAAGTCCTCTACAGCTTTGACATGTTTTTGTAATTTGACCATAAATTTTTCATCTAACCTTCGATTGAGGTGATTCAAATTGAGTTGGAAAGCTTAAAAAGAGATCTACAACTTTTATGTTTAGAGTTTTTACAAATTCGAAAAGTATTGAAGGTTAAATTTTAGTTCTTCCAGCTATTGTATTTTCCTAAACAAAGTCAAAACTTGTTTTTGCTTTCTAAATGTTTGTTGTTAAGTGTAAATGAATCTTTTTGAGCTAAAATGAGATAGATAAGTGATATTTGATGTGTTATGTTAATTGATTGATATAATTAAGCATGAATTAATTGCATTTATAAATTTAATAAATAGTTGAATTAAATATAGAAGTTAGTTATAAAATGAACTTAGCAAACAAACTTAGGTTTAACTTAATTAAATAGACTTGAATGAGTTAAAATGAATTAGATTGAGTTATTTTAACCATCTTTGACTTAGTTTTTTAATTAAATGATTAAGGTTAATTAATTTGGCTAAGTTTAAGTTAATGTAAGCTCAAGTTGACATAGATCCTACATGTGTAATGAATTAGTAATGAATCTAAGTGCAACTTGACTAAATGAACTTTGCCAAGCTAAAATGAGTTAGATTGTTTAAGTTTAATCAACTTGACATAGTAAATGAATTAAATGACTAACTCTAATCAATTCAGCTAGGATTTAGTTAAAAGGAGTTAATGGTTGATAATTGGTTTAAGTTAATGAGATAAGATAATATTAGATTAACATAGTGAATATGCTGTTTAAAATGTTTATTTGCTTATGAATTTTATGTTTTAGAATATGAATGTTTTGCTGATGTTTTTGTAATAAAATATTATAATCAAAGAGAAAAGAAATACTTTGACAAACAAAGGAGAATTGTTTATATTTTGGCGGGGCGATCTTCGCAACCATAGCGGGGTTCCAAGTTAGTGTCTGATCAAATAGGGTTATAATAAAAGTTTGAGATGAGTGAATAATTGATATAAGTTCTTAGATGAGTTTAATATGAGTGATTTTTTATTAGATTTCTTATAGAGTTTAAATTGTTAAACATATGTTTGAGTTTGGCTTCTAAATCCTTCAGATTATCTTCTGAAATTCCTTCCAAGGCTATGTTTGGATTTCATATTCAAGGTATGCAGTAAATTGTGTGTTGGATGTTAGGATATGCATCTAAAATGGATTAAGAACTTAAACTCAGCTTAATAATTGATGAGTGCTAGTTTTCTATTACACCGTTGAATCTGGTTCGAGGAGCGGCAACCTTGTCATGATACAATGACACGGTAGTTAGGCGCTTTAACTGTCACGCCCCAAGGGTACCCTAGTAGCAGTAAACAAGTCTCACTTGAATACTATCACTAGATTACCTTCAAAGAATGACAGGTTTTCAAAACAACAGGATCTTTTAGTTGCTTAATAAGAAATGACAAATACATGAAGGAAATAAACTGGCAAATAACTTCTATTTCAATCATAAAATTTTACAGAGCTATTACAAACCAGATAGCCTTCCTGTAGTACACAACTATAGCACTAGATCATCTATCTTAATAAAACATAACCATTATTCCCAAATATAATTATAGACTTCCAGCTCCTAAGCCTTACCGGAGCCATACTCCTGGAAGTGACTAACCAGGGTCGTAGGGTAAACCTGAAAAGACTGTTGGAGTATGAGCGAAACCACAGCTCAGTGAATAACCAGACATATCATACATCACACAAGTTATTAGCAAATCATATGCAATGCGAGCACTCAACCATGCACAGATACAAGCTTGGATGATCTAGAATCCAAACAGGAAAAAGATTTACGCCCCCTTTTTTAAGGGTTGAAGAACCATTACTCCATGACCCACTTGCCTAGGAGAGACTAAGTTTACAAGAGAATCAACAATTTCTCGTTTTAGGGTTATCACTTTGAATATAATCAATTAAACTGACCATCTCCTGCATCCATCGTAGAAACTCCTAAGTTTATCATTTCAAAGTGATACTATGGGCGGCATTCTTTGGTGCCACTTAGTTCCCGCAGAACCAACGGAACAAAGAAAACCTTGGAAGAACTAACACATTAGAACAACCAAGCATTAACAGAGAACCGAAATATTAATACGTAGCAGGCTGTCATCCCAATAAATATGCAATAATGCAGTTCGTGCAATGCATGATCAAATTATTTCATTAAGTCAATAGTTCTTATTCAATTTCATGGTGATCATACATTACACACAAATCATTGTACTACTTCACAACATCAAATCATTGTATTATCACTTTGTAAGGATAAATTATCAATCAATCAGATCCCAAATACTTCAACAAAACATTCGTTTGATTATCTTTGCATTATATATATTCAACTACTTACAAGCACAAACAGTACAATATGACTGAAATACTCACCTGCTCATACTGACTCAATCGTAATAATCAGCTGGAAGATCTTCTAGTGTTTCAAAGTCACCTAGTAAGATGTTTAAAGTATTCATCAATAAAATATAGATTGTATAACTAACTTCCTATATGTGACTAATGTCCTAAACTTGATATTTATCAAGTTTTGGTAGCAACTAATACTAATTTTATGTTATTCTATAACGAACCTAATATAGAAGATTATTACTTAGTGTCGTCGTGTTTCTCCTATTTAATCTCATGTAATTATTTTGTTTTTTTAGAAGTCACATTACTAAAAAATTTAGCTTATTTCAATTTCCATTCTTACTTATTTTATATATCTAGAACAAATATTTGACTATTCATAAGTTTTATTAACACTTAATATTTTCTTTAATTCTAGGGCTTTAAGAATTATCAAATATTAAAAACATATTCTAAGTACTTGTATTTGCTTATTTACTTAATAAATTTTTATGTTATCATATATATATATATATATATATAATATGTTCAGTAGGCTTTGTTATATATATATATATATATAAATTCTGTTTATTTCAAAACAAACTTTCGTAAAAGAATTATAGGTGTACACCGGCTCAAAGCCGCCGGCCTTGAAACCCAGGTTCCGGTGTAGATTTGGTTTTCGCAAATTATTTATTATCGGTTACAATGGCTTGAAAGCTGTCGGCTTTCATCGTACGTCGGTTCTACACTGTCGGTGTATATTCCCATATATCCGGCTTTCCTTTGTTTTTACGTGATCATAAATCTTACGTAGCTTCTGTTCAGTGTAAGCCGTCCCTACGCCGCCGGCCTATCCATGTAAGCCGCGGGCGTTGAACATTTACAATGTCGGTTTATAGACAGTGTTAGCACTGTTCATCATCTTCCTCGATGATCCAACTCATCTTTATTAAATTTTCCACGTTAAAAAAGTTCCTAAACCATTTCTAAGAGTTTCTATATCTTATATATAGACACATAATCACTTCTAACACTTCGATATACATATATACTTAGATCTCGATCTTACGAAAACATAGCTAGGGTTTCGGATTTTTACCTCGGTTGAGCCGATCCGATGTAATTCAAAGCTTGTATTTGTGCTGATTACGTTCCTATGATTATCCGAAGTCAGTCTTAATGCTTAAACTTAAAAGAAAATCATTCGAATTACATCAACTTACCTTTGAACTCGTTTCCAAGTATTTTTGGTATCGTTTTTCTCTTGAATCGTATTTGGATGTTTTGATCTGTTTGTTTTTTGTTTTTAGTTCATTTTGGTGGCTATGTAGGAGTAATTTCGTTCTGAAAAATTTTGAGAGAAGTGAGAGTTGTTTGTTTGTTCATTAAGAGTATTAAACATATATATATAGAAGAAGAAGAAGAGGACTTGCGGCTGCGTTCTTTCCTTCGAATTCCTTCTACTTTCCCTCCTTATTTGGCTACATTTAATCTGTTATTTTCATGCCATTAATGAATGGCTTACTTGGCAAATAAAGATTGGTTAGAGAGTTGATTTTTGTTGACTAATTGGTGAATTATTGATCAAAACTTCGGCTCTTTTCTCCTTACAATTCGGCCAACTTGCAGCCGAAGTTTAACAAATATATATATTAGCTAATTATTTAATTGAGTTTTAGGATAACTTAACAAGTTTTACGGGTATAAATTAGCTAATATTTGAGAGTTTTTGTATAGAAATATGTTTATAGAATTATACAAAATACTTAAATTATCAAACAATACAAATTTAAGTTTTATATATACATGATTAATTAATTGTATAATTTTATCTCCCGCGATTAAAGTTTCCCGAACTCATTAGGTCAATTTTTTATTTAGGCTCCAATAGCTTAAGAAAACCATGATTAGAGCAATTGTGTGATCCAATTATTTATTTGGAGTTTAAATCTTGAGTTATACAACAATTTATGTTTTCGTTGTGTATTTATAATTCTAACGGTTTATCTTTAGGTTATCGTTTTCTATCTATAGGCGTAGTTAATTAATTACTTAATATCGCACTTGATATAGAGGCTAAACTATATATATATATATTATATTTAGTTTTAGTACTCGTCATGAAATCTTATTATTAGCGTTTAATACTATCTAAAAATCTTAAATTTAGGGTTTAAATCTAAGTACAAGCTCATTACTACTCATCGTTCTAATCCCGAATCATTGTTAAGCTTGAAAACAATCATTTAATCTCTATATTTATATTTTTCTATTTAAATCTATTTTTAAAACAAGTTTCGGGTTTGAGATTTAGATTTTCTTTTAATCATATCTTGAATTATCAATTCAAGACACGAAATCTCGTTGTTAGTATCAACTAGGGTTAAAGAAATTCTTTATTCAATTTCTAAATCCTTTATCTAACCAAATTCTAGGTATTGATCTATTCTTAGACTTTTGTTGGAATTTAAGTATCTAGTCCATACATTCTACTTTAGAGTCATATACTAGAGTGGAAAAAATTTCCGGGGTTTACATTAACCTTAGTCATGATGAAATAACTTTACCATGATGCAATGGTACGCTATGATGCAATAGCGATTCCATTATGGTTAAGCGAGTAATCGATGGAGAGTGTAGTGTTTGTATAACGTTTGTTTAAACTTAACATGAAGTAATATGATTTAGTTCAATATTTATAGGGACATGTGAACTGAATGATGTTATGGATTAAGTTAAGTAAAGTTGAGTAACGGTTATAAACTTTAGATGAGATTACTTTTATGGAATAGATATAGGGGATATAGGTATTCAGACTACTTGTATCAACCCCCTGAGCAACTGTTGTTACTAAAGACCTCTAGATTGCTATTAGCTTGTTCCGGAGTGTAAGTGCTCCATTGTTGATTTGTTTATTTTAATAGAAAGATAATAACTTGTGAATTGATGCATTGCATTTTGTTAAGCTATATGTCACACTACATGTGCTTGTGTTACTGTGTACTGAGCTTCGGCTCATTATTATTGTTATTGTTCTTTTCTCCAGGTGATATATTGAGGATGATGATGATGTTAATGATGATTTGATGAAGATGATGATGGTGTTCCTTGTTGATGGAGTTGATGATGATGGATGATGTTGATGATGCTTGACTCAAGTTTTGGGCGCTTGTGATGATTCGAAGAGAATTTATGGATGAGTGGAGTGAGTAGGAGCGTAGATGTAGTTTAGTTATTTTATTACTTTTTGTTTTGTATTAGTGAGAATTGGATTTATGATTTAAACTTGTTATATTCTTTAAAGGGCATAATGGAGCCCATGTTTTGTAATCAAACTTTTGCAAAGCTTTGTTTAATTGAATAACTTTCCACTTGAGAGAGTGGAAGTTTTGAAATGTCTTTATTTTGAAATTGTTTTATAAAATTTATTTCCGCTGCTAAATCCAGTTGTTGTAAGAATCTAACTGAATGATTTTATAACCTAAAAATTAGTAGCAATGTTTAACATAAACAAAATCTTTTAAGGAAGCCTAAGCGTGTAATACTTTAGAGTATTATACATGGCGGTAGGACCTTAATCGATTTAATTATTGATTTAAATTCTTGGGGCATTACAAATACCTAAGGAAAATAAAGATTAGATAAATTAAGTAGTGTTTACCTATATAAATCTTGACTTAGAGTTGAAAATTTGAAGAGATTTAATGGAATAAAATATGAAATGAAAAACTTGTCTTCCTCTTCTTCTTAAAAGAAAAAAAAAGTCGGTTTTTTGTCTATTTTTTGGAGAGTGTTTTTACAAGCTTAATTTGATGATTATCTTTAAAAAATCTTCCTTTTGACTTGTGTATCTTAATGTAATAATCTAATGTGTGTTGGTGCATAGTAAGAAGAAGAAAAAGGGTTAGATTATGGGCTTGATTTATGGGTTAAGGCTTGGATTTCAAATTGCTTATAGTGAATGGGCTTTTTTATATGTTTGGGGGCTTGGGTCTTTTATAAGAAGAAATGGGTTTCATAAAGAGAAAAAGAATACAAGACAACAATTTAATTACACTAAAATATAAAATTTTATTAACTAAATATATTCACAATAATTTTACACATCAATAAATCAATATATATACAAATGCAATTTAATTAAGCATAGTAGGTTGAGGTTATTTCATAATGTCACTTAACATATGTTTTCTAATTATTACTTTAAAAATATGATTGCAATTAGAAAAATTTTAAAAAAATACGAAAAAAAGTGTATAGATTACTCGATCTAAAAGTGTGTTATTTGATAACATTATGCCACTTACAAAAACAAATAATAACTATAAAGATGGTATTGTCATAAAAAATGAATTGACATTACCAATGTCAAAGATTGATAATGTACAACGAGGTTAATATTGTGTCTCTTGAGAGAGAGAGAGAGAGAGAGAGAGAGAGAGGGAATTAAAAAAATGGACAAAATCAATGATTATTCTTTTTAAATCTATAAAAGAATTTTTTTCTTTTCTTTTTTTTTTCTATTTAAATAGAGAGATGGTATAGTCTCTCTTTTAAAGGACTATTGATAAAATAAAAACTCAACCATTGAAATAGAGAGTGCATCACGAAATATGGAGAACTACTATTTGATAATAAAGAGAAACAAAGATTAATTTGGAGAGAGATATATAGAAACAAAATTGAAGGAAAAAAAGTGAGAAAGAGAGGAAAAAAAGAGTGAAAAAAGAAAATTCAAAAGAAATTAGGTAAAGAGGAAAGTGAAAGAATGAAAAAAGATAGAAGAAAAGTGATAAATATATATATTATAAATTTATGAGTAGTTGTATCTCTTGGAAAATATTGAAAGGACATAAATTTAGAAGCATAAAAAATTATCTATTATTATTAAGTGAAAAGTAATTAATTCGTGTCAAAAAATAGAACTATAGTCTATCATTTTAATTCTCTTATGCCACAATTTTGGAGAAATTTTTTTATCCATTTAATGTCATTTTAATTCTCTTATTCCACAATTTTAGGAGCAGTTTTTTTTTATCCATTTAATAATTGCTCTATATTTAACCATCAAACCAACATAGCGGTGGTTATCTATGTCCATTTTACAACTGCATCTCATACACGTTTCACACACTATCAATTTTCCAAAATAAGTTTCCTATTTCTCTCTTATGATCTTTCATCCTTCCCCCTTGTTCTTTGAAAACAACTAATCAATCGAATAAACTGACTTCAACTGCAGTAATCCAATTTAAAGTTCATAGTTCGTCAATCTTACACAAAGATTGAACGCAGGAATGTACGCTTTTGGAGTGGGTTCGAAGTGTTGCACATGAAAGCATATTCCATTGTCATTGCAATGTTATTCATTTGCTAATGACGTGGATTTTATACAGTTTCACAAAATTGTTCCAATAACACACGACATAAACTTCGAACCATGTTCTATTATCTTTGCTTACTGCCATGCATGCAAATGGATGTTCATGGATTTTCCGCATTTCAGTATTTTTGTTATTAGATAGCAATTTGTGCATATGATTGTAACATTTATATTATCCTTTGTTTGGATTAATGTAATACCTAATTAATGATAGTATAAAATTATATTCTGTCTACATGATCGAGCCCAGGATGATGCAAATAATTAAAAACCTATAATATTAAGTGTCACGAACCAATCTATATATTAATAAGCATAGTATGATAAAATACGAATTAAACTACCAAACAATCTCCAATTCATTTCTATTTTTTAGTGGCCTGTACAGTTTCTTTTTTTTTTTCCTCTTTCAAAAGTTTGATTTTTTCCATATTTTTTAATTATTAAAAAATAATTCATTCTAAATTTCAATATGATTTTTTTTCTTTTTCTTAGCACAAGCATCGCAGTTACGTCGACTGCTAGATGTGATTAGATAAATAGATGTGATTAGATACTGTAAATAATAAACTTGTTTTAAAAGGGTGATGGCAACTCATTTCCAATAGTGTTTTATTTTAGATTAAATTTATCTTATCATATTTATTTGACTTTTGATTTTATAATTAGCATGTATTTCTAGAATCTATCTCTCGTTTCCTCTTATGATCTTTTTCGTATCTATTGTTTAGGAACTTTCACACTTTTTTTTTTTGGTTTCACTAATTTCAATTATATTATATCTATTGCTAATATTCCTTGATTTTCCATCCAAAAACTATACGTGACTATACTTAGTATATCATATGTACAAGGGTTTTGTTCTTAGTAAGAATATATAATAGGTAACTGATAAAAAATAGAAATTTCTTTTTTGTTTCCTTACCATATTGAATATTATAAAAATACTATTGAAGATTTTGAAGATAATTTCAAATAAATTAAATTTTTATACTAAGCTTTTTTTTTATTGACAACTTCCCATTCAAGTTCTACTATTTATTTTATTTTTTTTTATTTTAGATTCCAAATTTATGATAAATATTATTTTTTTCCTTTTCTATCAATATCATAATATATTACTTTATAATATTTAAGGAAATTGATTTTACAATTGAGAATTAAAAATTCAAAAATATTTTATTTGTATTAGATAAGTATAAAGCTAGTTCTTTTGTTCCAATGTTTTTACTAGAAAAGGAAATTTTTATATTTGAATTTATGCTTGTGTAATTTTAAAAAAAAAATCATAACTTATCATAATATATTTTAAAGGTATCAATGATTTTCTTGGCCAAAAAAGTCAACCTTTTATTTTTATTTTTCTATCTTATTCTCATTTTCCCCAAATTACATATAGAAACACAAAAGCTTCTTTGAAATAAAAATTAAACATCTGAAAAAAAAAAAAAATACAATGAGAGTTGTTTTTTTAAAGGAACAATCAGATATCATAAGTCTTGTAGTATTGAAATATGTTTTACCATCATCGCTAGTTATCAGTCAAATGTAAACGTTATCATCAAGTATTCCATCGGGCCAAGGTTAGAAATCTTTATTATGTAATATAATGCATGTTTTCTTGCTTGTTACTATCTTCTTCCCTTTTTTTTTTTTAAAAAAAAAAAATTGTTTTCGTATAACCAAAAAGAGCAATGAGTTAGATTTCAATGATTTTTTTTTTTTTTGTTTCATTCAGACAGTCTTATACTTAAATTTTTTTATTCTTCGTAAACCTTATGTAAAAAGATCTGATTATATTAATGACAGCCCTAGCTTTAGATCCCGTGTCAATCCCTGCGTACCGTAGTTTGTTTCCAAAAAATAATTACTATCTATATTTAGGAATATGATTGCATGGGATATAGTAATTCATACTTAATCACTGCATATATATTATATATATGTATATGGTGCGTAAAGCTTTTCTCGTTTCCTATGGGCTAGTTAATTTTTTATCCGTCCACGAACATGTCTTTTGTGGTCACCCATATTGCAGGCTTAAGCTTTTTGGTTGTGGACAGCACTTGGCTATAAGTATCGGTTCAGCCTCTATAATCTTTCTTTGTTATTCTGAAAGTGGCTATAATTACAATAATTCATGCCGTGTCTTATTAAATATCTTATTTATTCTCTTTTGGATTGATGCACTGGACAATTCTCAATACACGATCTTGATTCCGATAAAGATTAAGGATACAGAAAGACCACGAAATGTGATATGAGACATGCTGACTCTTCTGTACTCTTCCCACCATTGCAAACATGGGATTACTACCCTATGCACGTACATAGTTGCCTGCAGGCAGAGGTTTACAGTAATAGTAACATTTAATTGTGGTTTCTTGGTTTAGTTTAGTCCGTTGTTTCAAGGTTTTCCATAAGAATATGATGATTTCTTGATCGTAAGTCAGTCCGTGAAATAAAATACGCTTGCGCCTTCACTCCGTTTACCAAACCTATAGGTATACGCCCATTTTCATCTCAGTTCAACTGCAAATATGAAAGAACAAGTCTGCATTTTCCATTATTTTGTAATTGGTTCTTCAAGAATTGATCTTCAACAGAAAGTGTCCAAAAATTTTCCATGAGCCTACACTTAAGTTTTTGAAAATTTTCAAAATTACTCTCTTTCTTGAACGTTTGTCTTTCTTCCAAAAATTCGTGTTTTATTATTATTTTTTTTCCCTTCCCCAAAAGCTGCCAAGCAAGAACTTCATTCGCATTTAGAACAATACAAATCAGCTGACCAGCAGTCTAGCGCCCACATTAGCAAAAGCATTTGCTTTTGTAGGAGTAAAAATTATAAGAGCAGAAAAACGGTTGAGATTTAATGTCCAAAATGTCTTTCGCTATTGGCCTAAATCGCCAAGAGGGACGGAGAGAGAGAATTTAACGGAGACGGAATGAGGGAGTGAATGATTTATTTTGGAAGTTGGCTTTCACCATGTGAGGCATTATTATTGAAATGGGACGGGAGTTTCACTCCTTAAAGAGTTCCCGTGCGGCGCTCGACCATCCATCAAAGCATTGTTTGTTGTTAATCTGGATGGTGAGCCAGTCTATTCTTCCTTAACTTCCTAGGTCAGTTCCAAACCCCACATTCTTATAAGGAGCACCATCTCGGCTTTTGCCACGATCCTCCAGTGTATGGGAGGTTCAACTATACGAACTGGTTTCAGCTGCCTTGGCCTCATCAGGAGAGCGGCATCAACTCCGACCAGTTTGTTCACGAGGCTAGACTAGTCTTCAGAGATCACCCATACCACGAACAAACCTTTGCTGATGCCACCCATAACTCAACATGCCCAAGCTAAACACCCCCATAAAAGTTCAACTCTGGAGTGACATTCTCCTCCACTTAAATTCACGACGTTCTCGTCATGAGGCAAATTTGCTGCAGCACTAACCACTCTAGCTCACCCCTTCTCCACACCAGTTGTCAACACACCCAAGATCATCTCACCAGGACTTCGAGTTTCCATAGGCTTCTCTCGCCCTCACCCATTATCCATTCTCGAGATTGCCTCTTGTTGAGTTACCAACAGTAAGGTTTGAGATAAGATCTTGCTTCAACCCCAACTCGCGACAAAGCTGCCTCTAGCAACGATGTCCTCACTTGGTGGTGCGCTCCTCTTGAGCTTCATCCACACGAGCTAAATTGACAAAAGATTAGGGAAAATCCTTGTCTCCACGACAGACGACAAACTACCCTTTGGCAACAATGTCCTCTCTCTGGTGGATCGTCCTCTTGAGCTTCGCACACGAATCGTATCACAACAAGAATTACCCACTCGCCAAGAACTCTGGGTAGCATCTAAGTGGTCCAGTGGAGTTGGAAACTTCTAGCTCTGATACCATTTGACATGTGATGGGAGTTTCACTCCTTAAAGAGTTCCCGTGCGGCGCTCGACCATCCATCAAAGCATCGTTTGTTGTTAACTGGATGGTGAGCCAGCCTTATTCTTCCTAACTTCCCAGGTCAGTTCCGAACCCCACATTCTCATAAGGAGTACCATCTCGGCTTTTGCCACGATCACTCCAGCGTATGGGAGCTTCAACTATACGAATTGGTTTCGGCCTGCTTGGCCTCATTAGGAGAGCGGCATCAACTCCTGACCAATTTGTTCACGGGAGGCTAGACTCGCCTTCAAAGATCACCCACACCACGAACAAACCTTCTGCTGATGCCACCCATAACTCAACATGCCCAAGCTAAACACCCCCATAAAAGTCCTCAACTCTCGGACCGTGACAATTATTGCTAGGGACAGCATGAGGACATAATGGATGGGACAGCAAAATTTTTTCCCACCAAGACAAAATCCAAACAAATTATCCATCTCTATCTCCAAAAGAGAACAACTATTAGTGATAGCAAATGTTAGGGTCTAGAGTATGCCTTCAATAGGAAGAAATCCAATGAGTTTTATAAAGAATTACACAAATGGGCTTTTAACATCATCTATAATCGAAAACCTTAAGGTAATGGATCTTTTCTTCTTATAAACTCTTCACATAAGACATATATTTTCCATATGGGATTTCACACTTGCATCCTAACAATCTTCCCCTCAAGTGTGATTCTCCACAATGAGGTAGGTTGTACTTTCCCTTAATGAGTCTATTAAATTAACTCTGCTAAACCCGTTTTGTGAATGGCTAAGGTTTGAAGTATATCTTCAATGGGGAGAAATCCAATAGGTTTTGTGAAGGATTACACAAATAGATTTGTGATACCATTTATAACCAAAAACATTTAATGCAGTGTATTAATAGATCTTATGTGAAGAGTTTATAAGAAGAAAAGACCTATTTATATATAGGATTCTCACACTTACACTCTAAAAGTAAAGAGAAGTGCTTCCTTTCACCGCAAGAGTTTATATCAACTCCACATCCAGGCAATGACCCTGCTTGGGAACAGCCTTCACACACTTTGCATTCGAGTATCTTGCTACAAAACCAATTTCTGCTGTTTTAGTTTTCACGTGCATTGTTCCATCATCCGAGGCACGCATACTTCCATTGGCTCTGCCATGACCTGAGTATTGTTACATCATCACCTAAGTAAACCGCGACCGTTGCTGGAGATTGATTGCATGTCGAACAATTTGTCTATCCATTACCAGTATGCATTTCAGCGGCAATAGCCCCTGTTCCATTATCAGAAACTGCTTGTAAGTCATCGGATTCTCGATTGACAGCCCCTGTTACGTTATGTTCATCTAAACAAAAGCATCGGCCATTGAACAACTTTGTCTTCACGTCCTTTCAAGCGCAGCTGCAATTATCCGACCGAAAATAGATCTAAAATCTGGCATCTTCGTTTATTGAAAAACGTATGCGTTTCAATGCTTCCATGTGCACCATAGAGTCACCCCCACTTTAGTCAAAGTGTTTCTCCAATACGAACTCATGCCTGTCTGGGATGTAACAAGCTTCAAAAACCAATCTTCAAATATGGACGAATGAAAGTGCATCAACTCTTTACTTCTAAAGATGTCAATGTAAACCCCGTTTTTTCTAGTAATCAAGTAAACTTTAAAAACTGGAAAGCGAAACTTTAAATCGGATTTGTTCAAGCTTTCTGAGAGAAACCCAGAAACCCTAGATCCAACTTTCTTTCGGTTTTATATCAAAAGAACTTTTTAAAATAATTTAATGTGAAATATTGTTTTAAAGTATATTTTAAACCATAGAAAGTTTTCATTTCGAAAAATTTTCTATCCCAGGCCTTCCCGAGCTCCATTACGGAAAAGCGAGCCCCGAAACTAAAAACTCAGAAAAATATTCCGAAATACTCTTTAGAACCGAAATTTTATAAGGATTTCAAAAATAGATGTTTTATAATTTTTCGGGTTATAAAAATTACAGTTATAGCCTTTTCCCGTATTTTCTTTACTATCGATAAAATAGATATCTTGTCTACTATTTATCACTATTCACAAGTACAACTACTACACATACAACCATACCCTAGTCTTGCATTCTTACAATTACTCATTATATTTTCTTTTCCAAGAAATTTTTGTCTCTTAAATAAATTATCACATTTAAGACTTTTATTACATAAATTACAATTTAAACAAATTCAAATCTCTCTCTTCTCCCCATTAAGGCTGGTGCCCCCACCCCCCTCCCTTCCTTTTTCAGCTATTTGTTTTAATTTTTCTTTTTTATATACAAACAAACTAATTTACTTCATATATATACTCATTTTCTCTCTCTCTCCTATTTTACTCTTTCAAAATTTTCACTCAAAGTAAAATCCTTCCATTTCTCTCATTGTGCCGTGAACCCACCATCACCACACACAAAAAAAGCTTCATCTTCTTCATTTCTTTACTTAAACAACTTTAGGTGATGATTCTTAAGCTTTCTCCCATTTAATCTTGTAATGACAAGATTATTCATGTGTATTTTCACATTGAATCCCCTGAGCATTTGCTAGGGATTAAGAAAATGCTAATACCTGAATATCAAGCCATCACAATAGTAGATCTTGTGTTTGATGAGTTTTTGGTTGAGATTATTATATGTTCATGCATATAGAAGTAGAGATCTTGCATGAAAATTATGTTCGTGTTCTTAAACTCCTTCTCATGCATTATAAGTAGTAGATCTAGCACTTAGACACTTATATTTACTTTAACATTCATGTTCATATAGATATTTTGTGTTTTCATGCATTAATTGTCATAAAGATTTAGTCTTGTGTATATAAATATGGTAGTTAGTGGATCTTTAGGTATATAAGACAAAGAACTTAAAAAGAAAAAGTTTTTGTTAGAAATGTTCAAAAGAAAAATTCGTATGACTTTAAAGCCCTATTTTGAAAACCTTTATATCAACTTTAAAACTCATGTTTTATATGAAAAATGAAGAGTATAGGTAATAGGTATCATTAAGTAGTGATTTTTATAAGTTAAAATGAGTTTTGATGAGATTAATGTGTAAAATAAAAAGTAGAAACAAGATAGAAAATATTGAGTTATTAGTCAACTTATGAAATTCGTAATTTTGGATGAAGACCATGAAAACACCTATTTTCCAAGCTCAAAATAAAAGTTTTATGTAATAATGAAGTCCTTAAGGAATAGGTATAATAAAGTCTTAAATTTTGATGCATTTAATAAGTTTTTCAAATGAATCATTCAAAAATTAGATTTTAAAAATTCGGATTTTTGAGTAAACCTATTTGAAAATATAGTTGCAAAGTACAAATGCAAATTTTTATGTAAAAATGAAAGTCTTAGGTAGTATGTGTTATGAAGACTCAATTTTAATTAAGATAACTAGAAATTCCTAAGAATTAATCCCATTACACAAGTATGTGTCAAAAGTTAGAAAACTAGATTTTTCAAAAATAGTTATTATTGAAGTCTTGCAAAATAAAGAGTTCTAAAATTTTCTTTTAGCAAGAATCATCAAGATCATGCATACGTTAAACTCACCACATGTCATTCATGTTAGGAAATCATTCATAGCGCATGTATAAATGATTTATCAAGTGGGAACATTTCAAACAATTACAAAACTATTTTTCGGAAATGGAAACCGTTACTGATAAGAACTTATCCCTCTATTTCGTAACCCAAATATTTTCAAAATTTGAAAATAATATTAGAAATAGATAGATCTTTCGAAGTAGATAGAAATCGATATAAAATTTGCGAAATTCCAAGTTAAATGACCAAGTTATGGCCGTTTTAAGTTGGGACTTCCGCAAATAGCGAGAATAGGATTTTGATTAGTTTTGATATATAGTTTGGATTAGTTAAGTGATGAAATACTTATTAGGGTATTTCCTCCTTTTTATGTGATCGAACCTGACGATTCTTACCACCGAACTACTACTATTAAAAGATCGGCAAACCATGGCAGAGTGAGTATCACTTCCGATTTCAATTATTGTTTGTGATTGTAATGATAGTTGCACTAGTTACTTAACAAAGATAAAATGAATATGCATGATGGGGTTGAATGGGAATTATATATGTTTTATGTTGTTATGTGACGTTGAATTTAAAGAATATCGAAACCGGGTGATTAATCTTTGCTTATATAGATGAGCTAGGATTGACTGTCTGTGAATATTGATTGGTCACTAAAAGAATTGGTGTAATTGGATTATTCAGAATTAAGAATGAAATTGAAAGTCATTCATAACACGATGGGGTAGCATTAGCATTTGTTGGTTTTCCGTGACCTAAACGGTTAAAAGTTTGGTTAATCGTGATCCATAAAACGAATTATTGAGTTGGTTAATCGTGATCCATAAAATGAATATATAATTGGTTGACCGTAAGCCTAAACGAAGTCGTACCATAGGATTCGTTAATCTGCTAACCCGGATGGTGGGTGCATCCATCCACATATGATTTCTAGCTGGTTATATGTTTGTTGAATTCACGTGTTTGATGCATATCATTTGTCTGATTAATCACTTGTTTGATTGATGTGTTATAATTGTGATCATGGAAGTTTTCACTCACTAAGCTAGTTTCTATTTGTTGCAGCACGAATTTATTTGGCTTAGTCCAAGATAGGCTACAACTCAGGTACAGGAGTTAGGCATTTCTTATAGAAGCTGTATTTAATTTGTTTAGACTTCCACAGGAAACTAAGAGACTCTGGATGATTGTAATGGACCTTTAAATATTGTTTTGTAGGGGAATGCCCCTTAGACTTTGTAACTTATTGTTTATGCATTTTGATTTATTATCTAATGCTATTGAATGCTGAATTAAACTCTTTAACTCCATTGAATAGAGTATTCTATTGTCGTAAAGGGACGCCTTACATCTATACAAGACTCCTGAAAGACTTGGATAATAATTCGAGAATCTATATGGCATGTGGCGACTGTTACATTTAGCATACCCCTATGAGGCGTGGTAGTTTAAGTTGATATCAGAGCGCTAGGTTATAAAGCAAGACAATAGAACTAAAAGGAATCGAACCTAGAAGTTAACTAATAGGTTAAAATGGAGTTAAAAACATCTCTTTCTGATAGTCTAATTAGGAGTCTTCTCTTGTTGTAGGTCTCCTTGGGTGAGACCCGTGAGCAAGCTAGAAACTTTACGAAAAGGAATGATGAAACCCTAGTGGAGTATCGACTGACATTGAGAGAATTGTTCGAAGACTTTGCATTGGCAAGGAGTCCTCGAACCTTAAGGGAGATGTTTAGATTATGGAGGGAAGGATTGAGATATACGAGATGGGCAGCTGTGATTGATCGATTGAGATATGATCCTATGAGAAGGAGAAGTTGGACGAAGGTAGAGACGATATACACTCTAGAAAGAACTATGGTGGATTACGGGCATGAGCCCATGACTAGGGAGGCCACCTTTATTTTGAAGAACGAAGGGAACCCGACCCCTCTTGATTTTAGAGTGTGGATCACCATAGGACCATTGTATGTTTATGCTCATGATAACCTTTCTGACCACCATGACTGGAACATAGTTGATGCATGGAATCATATTATGTGGCATGCGGTTTACCTAGATATTCTCTCACCACATGTAACTATCCCACCTTCACCAGCTAGGGATGTAGGCATGCAGTTAAATAATGCACCTGTACCGTAGGAGGGTAATGAGAATGAGGAAGAGGAAGAAGAAGAGGATCCCGAGGAGGACCCTAATTGGGACGAGAACATAGTGCCAAGAACCCCTACCCCACCTATAGAATTGGAGGGAGAAATGAACCCGAAGCCTAATCATGTTGTCTGCGATTCAATCAAACCTTAGAGATTCCCGATAGTGGGAGAATAGAGCCTGAGATAGATCCCCTGTTATGGAGAGATATTTACATTGAAGATAAACGTCCTCCAGTGAGTGATGAGGTGGTTCTCAAACCCGTGGCTCGTAAGCCCATGGAAGTAAAGATCGTAGATGAGGAGATTAGGAGGGAACCTGAGATAAAGGAGAATCAAGTAAATGAGCCGGAAGTGAGAGTTAATGAAGGGGAAGTGAATCCTGGAGAAGATCGAGGAGTGGAAAGAGAGGAAGAAAGTGAGGAGCACAACCAGGAGGCCCTAGTCCGACCCACTAGGAGGAGGAGGATGAATGTGAGAGAGTATCTTAGTCTGTTTATCCGTCAGGATGACGTCGAATCTTCTAGTAGGGGACGACTCCCTAGTTCAACCCCTGATGATTCCAGTGATGAGTGAGATGTGAAAGATAGCTCAATCCATAGAGTCCAAATGGAATCTTTTCTTTCTTTTGTAGTAGGCAATGCGAGATGCCAATTTGCTTTAGGTTTCTTTAAACAGTTTAGTATTTTGTTCTTTTCTTTTTCTTGTATCTTGTTGTTCTCGACTAGGAAAAAGGTGTTAGGACTAGAACTAGAATGTAGCTTGCCAAATTTTGTAAGCTGAAAATCTCCAATGTAATTCCTTGTGTGGCTTGCGAAAGTAATGAATGATCATGTTTATTTCGAAAGAAAGAAGTTATGATGATCAAGCACATTATGCATTAGCTATAAATGGCATCAGCCACATATAGTTGCATGAGCACTCATACAGTCATGTCATTATTCGGAACTTATGAATTTATTTCTTTATGTATGAATTCTTCTGTTTTATGGTTTCCCTATGATTATATGAAGTTTTATAAGATTGATTTACATTTAGAAATTTTGATTTCCTGAATTGTCTTAAAGTTACGAACCTTGTTGATGAATTAACTTTTTCAAAATTGAAAACATTAAAAAGACACTAAAAGTTACTAAATAATGTGCAAACAGATGAAACCGACGGATTTGGAATCAGGAGCAAGAATCTCTCCCGAACGAAGTCGACCACCCCAATATACAAATCCAACAAGGAATAGTTCCCCAGAATCTGCAAAATGATGTGATGAATGCGATTGGGCAGTTGGCCAATCTTTTAAACACATTCATCCAGAACCAAATCAGAACCCGCCTCAAGGACAAAGTGTCAGGGATTTTGCTTCGCTACCACCACTACCCGCAGATCACCGGGAAGTAACTGCAGAGGCACCCGCTCCACAGGAGGAGCATTCTTACAATGTACCTTTACCACCACCTCCACCATACTGAATGACTCATTGAAGCTCTTTACTGGACTTTATCAAGAGTAACCGGTATTTTGATGGGACATTCAGTAAACCCGATGAGGCTAAGAATTGGCTAGCTCAGATTGAGTGTTCCTTTGCTGCTTACGAATCCTACCCTATTTGCAATTGGAATATGGGACATACATGTTGAGATATAATGCAAGAGTCTGGTAGGGCTCTAAGAGAAGAAGCTTAGCTCCACCCGTTACATGGGAATCTTTCCATCGAGAATTTTTAGAGAATTATTTTCCCTCAAGCTTAAGTGTGAAATATAGTGCGGACTTTTTACATGTCAAGCAAAAGGGAAGGACTGTAGAATAGTATGAAACTGAGTTTACTCACTTGCTACAATATGCACCTGAATCCTTTAGGGACAGGGAGGAGTTAAAGAAACAGGTATTTCTAGGAGGTCTAGATGAGGAATTAAGGATCAAACTGAAGAGTTTGGAGTAAGACCTACCCAGAGTTAGTAGAAAGGGCTCGAGTGATTGAAGGACCAGGAAAAGGAAATATCAGGAATCCGATAAGAGAGTGTTTGGAAGGAGGCCGTTCAATGCCTCGAACTTAGGGTTTCAAGGAAAGAGGTACAAGCCATATCATGGATTCAAGGACAATACTAGTAGGAGGCCGATTCAGCTGAAGGCCCGTATCACTTGCTGGAAGTGTAAGGAAGCTCATGTCCTTACGCAATGCCCACAGCTGAGAAACAAGTGTTACTTTTGTGGCGAGTCTGTCTATATGGTTTATACATGCCCAAAGAAGATGGCCTGACTTGCTTCATCTGTAAAGAGAAGGGGCACTTGGCCTTTGAATGCTCGCAACGGAAAAGTGTGGCCGCTCGACCTTTTGGGACTTCAAGCAATGCTAACACAATGAGATCTGGGAGTAAAAGTGGGAGTCGTACGGCATCGACTATGCACGGGATGAGACTTTACAACTTCAAAGGCCAGTAAATGGTCAAGGAGGATGATGAGGAGGAGGTGGAGTTGGCCGCCATGGACCAAAGAGATGGCGTGGATAGCGGCCTAGTGACAGGTTAGTAATAAAACCCTCTTAAGTTGAAAGTTCTTTGTTTAACAGTTTTTTGTAAGAAATTAAAATCTGTATATGGGAAAGCTGGAATTTAAAACCCCAAATAGGCAACAGTGAGAATGTTTTAGGATCGAGCAGTGATGGATGTTTGTTGACCATAGGGCACATACGGGTGAATGAAACTGAGGCTTATGTTTTGTTTGACACGAGAGCGACACACTCATTCATCACCACTAGTTTGGCTAATCAACTTGGATTACCTATAGCCACAACTACTGCTAGCATGAGAATTAAAACACCCACCAGAAGTGTTGTATTGACTCGAGAAGTGATAAAGGATTGCCATTGGAGATTTAGGGCATCACTTGAGGAGTGATTTGGTAATATTGGAGATGAATAAATACGAAGTTATCCTTAGCATGAACTGGTTAAGCAAGGTTAGAGCCATAGTGGATTGCCAAAAGAGGATGGTGAGTTTCTATGATCAATCGGGAGGAGGAGTGGAGTTCGTAAGAGAAACCATAGTTCCAAGAAAGTTTGGATTAAACTCTTTTGAACTGATGATGGAGGATGAAGAGATAGTGCCTATTGAAGGTATCTTGCATGAAGAGGAAACTCAGGAGGAAAAGGATATACCAGTGATAAACGAGTACTTGGATGTGTTTCTAGAAATTTTGTCTGGGTTACCACCAAAGAGAGAAATCGACTTTGAGATTGTTTTGGCTCCAAATACCGAATCGATATCTAAGGCACCATACCGGATGGCACCGGGTGAGTTAAAAGAGCTAAAGACCTAGCTACAGAAACTCTTGGATCAGAAATTCATAAGACCAATGTGTCGCCATAGAGCGCACCTGTCCTGTTTGTGAAGAAAAAGGACGAATCAATGAGGTTGTGTATCGATTATCGTGAGTTAAACAAGGTGACCATCAAGAATCGATACCCCTTACCAAGGATTGATGATTTATTTGATCAGCTACAAGAAGCGTGCATGTTCTCATGCATTGATCTGCGCTCAGGATATCATCAGTTAAGAATAAAGCCTGAGGATATACCAAAGATGGCTTTCCGTACTCGTTATGGACATTACGAGTTTTTGGTGATGTCATTTGGACTGACCAATGCACCAGCTGCATTCATGGATCTTATGAACAGGGTCTGCAAGGCGCTTTTGGATAAGTGTGTAATCGTCTTCATTGATGATTGTAGACACCCCAATTTTTGCCCAATTAATTAAGGCTTAAAATTTAATTAAATTCATTTTCCAAAAGCCTTAAGTATTGATGAAATTGGCTAAGTGATCAAGGCACAGGCCAAATGGCCTGTTGGTTAAACACATTGACCCAAACACACATTCAAGCTCAAGGACACAGGTTCAAACCCTAGCAAAGGCAAATTTTTGCCTCTTTTTCATTGTTGTCTTTTCATTTTCCTCAAATGTGACTTTTGCTTTACTTTGCATCAGTTTTTAACTGACAAAACAACATTGATTATCAAAATTGATGATAGAATTGCAAAGTGGTTATAGAATGTGAAAGATTAGTGCAAAAAAAAAACAACCCAAAAGTTACAAAATTCAATGTATAAAGCATTCAATTGCATTCAATTGAGGAGTTACAAAATTGATTGGATGAATCTGACATGAAATATCAAAACAATCATCAATTCATCAGTTTCAAACAATTTAATCAAGGATTTTCGAATTAAATTCATGGAAAAATCAAAGGGCAAAAATCCATTCATTTTCGAAACTGTTCGAAACTGAAAATTGAGCCTGTAGGAGGTCCTAGGAGCAAAAGGCACAAGTCAATTTCAACAAAACACAATTAGAATGAGTGAATTCGAAGATTTCGAAAATTAGGGTTCTTAAAGAGAAAATTCGAAATTTGAGAATTTCGAATTGTTTTTGATTCAATTGGAGTGTTTAAGGAGCTTTAGGAACAAGTTTAAAGTGATCGAGTGTGCTTTAATTTGATCAATTTGTTCAAAATCATCTCTGCAAATTTTTTTTATTTTTTCGGATTTGAATCGCCGGCGACCACCACTTCGAACCGCCGTCCACGGTGGTTCTGGGCGTGAACCACCACCTCCAGAGGACGCGCCACCACCATTGGAGTCGGGCCGACAAGCTTCCAGCCACCGAGGACCACCGGAGCCGCCGGAATCCGCCTCGAAAAGTCGCGTCATCGTCTTCTTCACCCGCCGGAGCTCCGAGATCCAACCCGAAGATCCGAATCCAACCCGGTTGGTCATCGGTCAACGATCGTCGGTCATCGGTCAACGGTCAACCCTGATCAGACGGTCCAGATTCAATCAAGCAGATCAGACGGCCCAGATTTGATCAAGCAGATCAGTCGGTCAGCAGAATTGATCAAGCAGATCAGACGGCCCAGATTCAATCAAGCGTATCAGACGGGCCCTGATTTGATCAAGCAGAGTCAGCAGCTCAGATTTTGATCAAGCGATCAGACGGCCCAGATTCATCAAGCGATCAGACGGCTCAGTCGAGTCAACAAGATCAGAACGAACAGATCGGTCAGCGCGATCGACGCTCAGATTTCGTCCGCTCCATCTACAACGGTCAGGTTAATCCGCATTATTTTATTAATAGTTTTTATTAAATATAATTTCAGAAAATAATAAAAAATAGTAAAAATAGCAAAAATTTATAAAAATTCATAAAAATTCAGAAAAATACAGAAAATCCAGAAAAATCAAAAATTATTTTTTATATAAATTATTTTTTTTATATTTTTTGAATATTTTTAGTGTATTTATACACAAATTGTCTTTATATGCATATTTAATGCATGAAAAATATTTTTAATATATTTTAATATATTCTGGATTTTGTGAAATTATGTGATGATTTTTTTTTTAAAAAAAATAAAATAAAAAAATAAAAAAAAATATAAAAATAGATAAAAATGAAATTGGATTTTCCAAAACAAAATTTTTTAAAAAATAAAATAAAATAATAAAAATGATTTTGGACTTAGAAAAATTATATTTTCATAAAATAAAATAAAAAACAATTGATTAGATTAGGGTCATCAAAAAATGATTTTTTATAAAAACTTGAAAATTTAATAAACTTAAAATGAAAAGAGTTCAAAAAATTAAAATTGATCAACAAATTAAGATTTTTTTAAAAGAACTACGTTTTGTCTGATCTCGATTAGCGAGTACGTAAGCACCTGCGGGGCGACATTAAAAAATTAAAAAAAAAATGTTTTTTTTTTATTGTGAATAATTCTTTTGTAAATATAAGTTTTTGTTAAAAAATGAAATCTATTTATTGATATTGATATTCTAAAAAATGAATAAAAAATAAAAATAAGAAAAAATGCATAAAAAAAATGAATAATGTGATTTGTGAATTTTGTTTTTAATATATTATTTGATTTTTTTTTTTTTAGCATGAAAAGGATAAATTAGAAATTTAAAATTCCAAAAAGTGGTAACCATTTGGTTTTAATAGGTTAGCCCCCGAATCCATGATATCTGGTTTTTAAAAGTTGATTTTTCAAATTATATTTTCGCAGACTAGTAGCTAAGTTAGGATCAACCGACCCATTGATCCTAGCTTTTATTTTTTCCCGATTTATATCGGGTGGCGACTCTAAATTTTTTTTAAAATTTCTTTTAACCCTAGTCGAGGATTCATGTTAAATGGGTTCGGGTTTAATGTGAATCGGGTTAGGAGAAATGACCAGATAAGATGAGTGGAAAAAATCCAGGCTCGACAATGATATTCTGATATACTCTAAGACTAAGGAACAACATGAAGCACATCTTCGGATGGCGTTACAAACTTGAGAAGAAAACAATTTGTACGCTAAATTATCCAAATGTGATTTTTGGTTAGATAAGATATCTTTTCTTGGACATCTTGTAATAAGAGACGGGATATCAGTTGACCACGAAAAGATTAAGGCTGTAATGGAGTGGAAACAGCCACAAACGGTTACCGAAGTGAGAAGTTTCTTGGGATTGGCTAGCTACTATCGCAAGTTTGTGAAAGATTATTCAAAAATAGCTAAGCCACTAACTCAGTTGACATAAAGAGTGAGAAATTTGTTTGGATGGATAAAAGGGAACAGAGTTTCCAGGAATTGAAGCAACGGTTGGTATTGATACCAATCTTAGTTCTGCCAGACCCGAAAAAGCCCTATACGGTACATAGTGACGCTTCAAGGAATGGCCTTGGATGTGTACTAATGCAAGAAGGAAAGGTTATTGCCTATGCCTCTCGATAGTTAAGACCCCACGAGCAGAACTATCCTACACATGATCTGGAGTTGGCCGCGGTTGTCTTCGCCTTGAAACTTTGGAGACATTATCTATATGGGCAAAGGTTTGAAATATACACAGATCACAGAGTCTTAAGTATTTGTTCACACAAAAGGAATTGAACATGAGGCAGAGGAGATGGTTGGAACTAATAAAAGATTATGATCTGGGAATAAATTACTATCCAGGGAAGGTTAATGCAGTTCCAGATGCTTTAAGTCGGAAAAATTATGGAATGTAGCTGCTTTAATCACAAGCCAAAGAGATTTGATTAGAGATTTTGAGAAGTTAAGGATTGAGTTCATAGATCAAAGTGCAGAGCTTGAGATAGCTAATCTGGTATTGGAACCAACCTTGATGGAAAGAATCAAGGAAGCCCAAAGGTATGATGAGGTAGTACAAAAGATTAAAAAGGAAACCCAAGCGGGGAAATACCTGGACTTTGCAATAGACGATGAGGATGTGATCAGAATGAAGGGAAGATTGTGTGTGCCAGAAGATGGAGAATTAAGAAAGGAGATAATGAGCGAAGTCCACAACTCTGGATGTACTATGCATCCTGGAGGTACCAAGATGTACCAAGATCTGAAAAGCCACTATTGGTGGAATGGCATGAAGAGGGATATAACGGAATATGTAATGAAGTGTCCGATTTGCCAACAAGTGAAAGTGGAACACCAAAGGCCAGGAGGATTGTTGAAGCCTTTACCCATCCCCGAATAGAAGTGGGATCATATATTCCTGGACTTTGTGTGTGGTTTTCCAAGGACTTCCTTAGGTTGTGATGCCGTATGGGTAATAATAGACCGGTTAACTAAGTCAGCGCACTTCTTACCTGTAGACATGACTTATTCAATGGACAAGCTGGCTAAGATTTACATTCGAGAGATTGAGCGGCTACATGGCATACTAGCAGGAATCATTTCAGATAGAGACCCGAGATTTGTGTCTAAGTTCTGGACAAGTTTACAAAAGGGCTTGGGTACCAAATTGCACTTCAGTACGGCATACCACCCTCAGACCGATGGACAGTCTGAGCGGACAATCTAAACCCTAGAGGACATGTTAAGAGCGTGTGTGTTGGAATTTAAAGGGAGTTGGGACAACCATATACCTCTCATCGAGTTTGCTTACAACAATAGCTACCACTCAACTATTCATATGCCACCCTATGAAGCTTTATATGGGCGGCGTTGTAAGTCCCCACTATTTTGGGATGACAGGGAAAAGTTAATTATCGGGCCAGAATTGGTACAAGAAGCGGTCGATAAGGTGAGGGTAATCCAATTGAAAATGAAAGAGGCTCAAGACAGGCAAAAGAACTAGGCAGATTTGAAAAGAAGGGAACTCGACTTTAAAGTGGGCGACCATGTGTACCTAAAGATAAGCCCGATTAAGAGTATTAGAAGAATGCGTACACAAGGGAAGTTGAGCCTGAGATATATTAGACCCTTTGAAATATTGGAAAGAATCAGAGATCTAGCGTATCGGCTAGCTTTACCACCAAACTTCTTCGGAGTTCACAACGTGTTCCATGTGTTAGTACTAAGAAAGTATGTACCCGACCCAGAAAGGATTTTGGAATTGGAACCCATTTAGCTGAAGGAGAATCTGACATATGAAGAACATCCCATAAAGATCTTGGATAAGAAAACCCAAAGGCTACGGAATAAGGATATTCATTATGTTAAAGTGTTGTGGAGAAATCATGCCTTCGAGGAAGCAACTTAGGAAGCTGAAGAAGAGATCCTGAGAAAGTACCCCGAGTTGTTTGATGGATAAGGTAGTCAGTTTAGTTTTGAGGACAAAACTCTGTTTAAGGTGGGAAGGTTGTAAACCCCGTTTTCCTAGTAATCAAGTAAACTTCGAAAACCGAAAAGTGAAACCCTAAACCGGATTAGTTCAAGCTTTGTAGAGAAACCTAGAAACCCTAGATCCGGCTTTCCTTCGGTTTCATATCAAAAGAACTTTTATAAAATAATTTAATGTGAGATATTGTTTTAAAATATATTTTAAACCATAGAAAGTTTTGATTTCGAAATTTTTTTTATCCCGGGCCTTCCCGAGCTCCATTACGGAAAAGCGAGCACCAAAACTAGAAACTCAAAAAAATATTCTAGAATACTCTTTAGAACCGAAATTTTATAAGGATTTCAAAAATATAAGTTTTATAATTTTTCGGATTATAAAAATTACAATTATAGACTTTTTCCCGTATTTTCTTTACTACCAGTAAAGTAGATGTTTTGTCTACTATTTATCACTATTCACAAGTACAACCTACTACACATACAACCCATACCCTAGTCTTGCATCCTTACAATTACTCATTATATTTTCTTTTTCCAAGAAATTTTTGTCTCTTAAATAAATTATCACATTTAAGACTTTTATTACATAAATTACAATTTAAACAAATGAAATCTCTCTCTCTTCTCCCCATTGAGGTGGTGCCACCCCACCCCCCTCCCCTTCCCCTTTTCCCAGCTATTTGTTTTATTTTCTTCTTTTATAATACAAACAAACCCTAATTTACATCATATATATACTCATTTCTCTCTCTCCCCTCATTTCTACTCTTTCAAAAGTTTCACTCAAAGTAAAAATCCTCATTTCTCTCATTGTGCTGTGACACTTACCACCACCACACACACAAAAAATAGGCTTCATTCTTCTTCATTTCTTCACTTAAACCAACTTTAGGTGATGATTCTTAAGCTTTCCTACCATTTAATCTTGTAATGACAAGATTATTCATGTGTATTTTCACATTGAATCCCCATGAGCATTTGCTAGGGATAAGAAAATGCTAATACCTGAATATCAAGCCATCACAAGAGTAGATCTTGTGTTTGATGAGTTTTTGGTTGAGATATTATCATGTTCATGCATATGGAAGTAGAGATCTTGCATGAAAATATATGTTCGTGTTCTTAAACTCCTTCTCATGCATTATAAGTAGTAGATCTAGCACTTAGACACTTATATTTTACTTAACATTCATGTTCATATAGATATTTTGTGTTTTCATGCATTAATGCTCATAAAGATTTAGTCTTGTGTATATAAATGTGGTAGTTAGTGGATCTTTAGGTATATAAGACAAAGAACTTAATAAGAAAAAGTTTTTGTTAGGAATGTTCAAAAGAAAAATTCGTATGACTTCAAAGCCCTATTTTGAAAACCCTTGTATCAACTTTAAAACTCATGTTTTATATGAAAATGAAGAGTATAAATAATAGGTATCATTAAGTAGTGATTTTTATAAGTTGAAATGAGTTTTGATGAGATTAATGTGTAAAATAAAAGGTAGAAAATAAGATAGAAAATTTTGAGTTATTAGTCAACTTGTGAAATTCGTAATTTTTTATGAAGACCATGAAAACACCTATTTTCCAAGCTCAAAATAAAAGTTTTATGTAATAAATGAAGTCCTTAAGGAATATGTATAATAAAGTCTTAAATTTTGATGCATTTAACAAGTTTTTCCCAAATGAATCATTCAAAAATTAGATTTCTAAAAATTCGGATTTTTGAGTAAACCCTATTTGAAAATATAGTTGCAAAGTGCAAAATGCAAATTTTTATGTAAAAATGAAGGTCTTAGGTAGTATGTGTTATGAAGACTCAATTTTAACTAAGATAACTAGAAATTCCTAAGAATTAATCCCAAAACACAAGTATGTTGTCAAAAGTTAGAAAACTAGATTTTTCAAAAGTAGTTATTGTTGAAGTCTTGCAAAATAAAGAGTTCTAAAATTTTCTTTTAGCAAGAATTATCAAGATCATGCATACGTTAAACTCACCACATGTCATTCATGTTAGGAAATCATTCACAGCACCTGTATAAATGATTTATCAAGTGGGAACATTTCAAACAATTACAAAACTATTTTTCGGAAATGGAAACCGTTACTGATCAGAACTGATCCCTCTGTTTCGTGACCCAAATATTTTCAAAAGTTGAAAATAATATTAGAAATAGATAATCTTTCAAAGTAGATCGAAATCAATATAAAATTTGTGAAATTTCGAGTTAAAATGACCAAGTTATGGCCGTTTTAAGTTGGGACTTCCGCAAATAACGAGAATTACGATTTTGATTAGTTTTGATATAAGTTTGGATTAGTTAAGTGATGAAATACTTATTAGGGTATTTCCTCCTTTTTAGCTGATTCCGAGCCTGGTGATTCTCTACCACCGGACTACTACTATTAAAAGACCGGCGAACCATGGCCGAGTCAGTATCACTTCCGATTTCAATTATTGTTTGTGATTGTAATGATAGTTGCACTAGTTGCTTAGCAAAGATAAAATGAATATGCATGATGGGGTTAAATGGGAATTATATATGTTTTATGTTGTTATGTGACGTTGAATTTAAAGAATATCGAAGCCGGGTGATTAATCTTTGCTTGTATAGATGAGCTAGGATTGACTGTCTGTGAATATTGACTGGTCACTTAAAAGAATTGGTGTAATTGATTATTTGGAATTAAGAATGAAATTGAACTCATTCATAACACGATGGGGATAGAGCATTACTATTTGTTGGTTTTCCATGAGCCTAAACGGTGTAAAAGTTGGTTAATCGTGATCCATAAAATGAATTATTGAGTTGGTTAATCGTGATCCATAAAACAAATATATGAGTTGGTTGACCGTGAGCCTAAACGGCATCGTACCGCAGGATTCGTTAATCTGCTAACTCGGGATGGAGAGCGCAAGTCCATCCACATATGATTTCCGACTGGTCATATGTTTGTTGAATTCACGTGTTTGATGCATATCATTTGTCTGATTAATCACTTATTTGATTGATGTGTTATAATTGTGATCATGGAAGTTTTCACTCACTAAGCTAGTATAGCTTACGCCCCTATAGTTTCTATTTGTTGCAGCACGAATTTATTTGGCTTAGACCAAGACAGGCTACAGCTCAGGTACAAGAGCTAAGCGTTTTCCTATAGAAGTTGTATTCAATTTGTTTAGACTTCCACAGGAAACCAAGAGACTCTAGATGACTGTAATGGACCTTTAAATATTGTTTTACGGGGAAATGCCTCTTAGACTTTGTAACTTATTGTTTATGCGTTTAATTTATTATCTAATGCTATTGAATGCCGAATTAAACTCCTTAACTCCATTGAATAGAGTATTCTATTGTCGTAAAGGGATGCCTTACATCTATACAAGACTCCCGAAAGACTTGGATAGTAATTCGAGAGTCTTATATGGCATGTGGTGGACTATTACATTTAAGATACCCTATGGGGCGTGACACTCAAATCGTATCCATTATGTCCTGTTTAAGGTGTCTATTTGACAACAGCCTTTTCCAAATACTGCATTAAGTTTTCTTGTAATTAATTATTCTCTTTTTAACTCCAAATCTTACAGTTAATTATCCAAAAGATGTTTCTTATGTCATATTTGGTATGTAGGAATGAACTAGGAATGGAATCGTGATTCTAGATTCTATTTCTATTCCGACATTTGGTTGCGTTTTTCAAAGCCGAAATTGTGATTCCTGAGAATTGATGATTCCGACTTTGAGAAGGAATTCGATTTCGCTCTTAAGAAGGCAGAATCGCGATTCCATTTCTTTCTCATAAATAATTAACATTAAATTATTTTTATCCTCTTACTTATTTATTATTTACATTAATTATTAAGAATATTTTGACAAATAACATGTCAATTCCATTCCATTCCAAGATGTATCCAAACAAAGGAATGGATTTATCATTCCACCTCCTATATCAACACCATTTAATTCCTCTCATTCTAATCCATTTCATTCCGAATGATTCATGCGTACCAAACGTGACATTAGGGTATCTTAACACAAAGCTCAGAATTCGAGTAACTTGGATTCTAGGCGATTCCAATCGATTGGCCTTTGGTTGAAAACATCACCAAGGCACTTGGACCGCCTATCTTTCTATCTTTGTGCATACTAATTACTTTAATAGGTATATTATTTATGCTTTAAAGTTAAGAAAATCCAATTGTTCAAGTATATTTAGAATAGATTATTCCATTTTATAAGATATATTAAGGTTTAATAAAAACAATGATAAAAATATTAAATAATAAATAAATGAAATACAACACTCATGGGTGTCTTGTTGATACAGTTAAACTAGACTAGCTAAAGCCTTGCGTGCGGTTTTATTTCGATTTTGATACATAATGTATTCAAAAACAATATATTTATATGAAAGATTATTGTAACTAATGTGTTAATACATTTATATTTAAAATATTACATGATGTCATTATTTGATTATATGAATATATCTTATGTAATGGAACTTACGTGGTCGATGGTCACGAAATGCTATAATATTTAGAAAATGTTACAAACTTTTGAAAATAAAACATCATATTCTATCATTTTACATCTAAATTCAAAAGGCCTGAGTGGAGCACCTGTCTATATTACATTTAGGGAAAAATTACAAAAATATTAATTAAGTAAAAAAAATTACGAAATTACAAACACTGTATTTGTTCAGAAGATGCGATACAAATATTGATAAGTCTATCACATAAATAACAAACAATATACCATCGTGATTCTCTCTAATCCTTAAGTGCTTAATATGTCAAGCAAAACACGGCTAGAACATAGCTGATTGTATCTCGTCATGCTTCTCTCTATTCATCAAACCTAGAAAAACACGATGAGAACATGACTGAATGTATTGATTCGTGCTTCTCATATGCTAATACACAAGAGGGACCACGGCTAACTTTTATACCCATGTTATTTATAAAATAAGATAAAATGAAATATAGGAATGATAGTTAATATGATATGTTAGTTAATTTATATAATTAAAAGTGAGTTAAGAGAACTTATAGATTAATGACTAATTAGATTAAACATGAAGCTAAGTATAAAATGAACTTAGTTAACAAACCTAAGTTTAACTTAACTTAGTATTAAATTAATGAATTAGAATGAACTAAATTAATTAAGATCCCATAGGACACAAATGAAATAGTCTTAATGGAATAAATAAATATAACTTAGTAACTAGCTAGGTTTAATATGAATTTAGAAAATATAAAAGGCTAGTAATAGGCTTAGTGAAATAATTGAATATACCTTAGAAATTAGGTCAAATGATTAATTCGAATCAACTTGGCTAAGTTATATTATATAGGCTTAATAAATTGTAATTGGCTTAGACATAATTATAATATAATAAGACTAGGCTATTATTAATAAGAGCAGTATGCTCTTTCAAATGTTTGATTGTTAAGAAAAATGAGAACTGTTTGTATCTTGGCATGGTGATTTTTGCAGCCATGTTGAGAGTTCTTACTTGGTGTTTGATTAAATATGGATAGCTGATCTATCCTTTGATCTTGTTTGGATAGCGAACGTTGTATAAGGTACACAATAATTCGAGTATTGTATGTTAAGATAAGCATCTTAAATGAACTAAAATTTTAAGACGACATAATAAATGATTGTTGATTATGCTTGTGTCTTTGAATCCGGTTCGAGAGCAACAACCTTATTGGTGATGCCAACATGATAATTATGCGCTTAAGCTACTCCCTTATTATGATGCAATGACAATTTATAAGTAACCTAGAAGGTAGTTAATAGGGAAAACGGTATCGATATAATGTTTACTTAACCTTGAAATAAAGTAATATGATTTAGTTCACATTTATGGGACCGGTTGAATAAAATGATATTATGGTTTAAGATAAGTAAATACGTGTAACAACAATTAACCCTAGAGGACGCTATTTTTCCTTTTCTAATACATCATATAGGAGATATACATATTCAGACTGCCTATATCAACCCTTAAGCAGTAGCTACTACTCAAGACCCCCAGATTCCCATAGGAATATTCTTAGAGTGTGAGTACTTTAGTGTTGATTTGCTTCACTTTAATTTAAAGATACAAACTATTGATTATTGCATTGCATTAGATTAAGTATGTGTGCCCATGTTGTGTATGTTCATGTTACCATTGTTCTAGGCTTTAGCCCATTTTTGTTTTCTTTCCTGGTGTTGATTGGACGATGATGATTGTTTCAGGTTTCGGACGACTTTGAGGAGTTTGTTAATGATGAAGAAAGCGAGTTAGCATTGGCATATTTATATTATTTTGTGTAAAGTCTAGATATGTTTTCATTTTGTATAAGAACTGGAAATATCTTTTCAACTTTGTATATTCTTTAATATGGAGGTTATGTTTTCTAATTCAATCTTTAAAGCTTTGTTTTGCAATCATAAAAGGTACGTGTGATACCTGATGGTATGGTTTTGTCTTTTTAAAAGAATGATCTACTCATGTGAGTAGCATATGAAATGTTTTTGTAAAAAATATTTTACTGCTGCTAAATTTAACTGTTTCAAAATCTAGTTAAATAATTTCATAATTTAATATTGGTTAGCAATTTTTTGACATAAAAAAATTTTTTTAGAGTTAGCTTGTGCATATAACAATTAAATATTATACATTGTGACAAGACACGCCTTGACCTTATTTCAAGCATGACAATTGGAGCCAAAGGAAGAAGGAGAAGGAAGTAGGGAAAAAGAGATGGAGAGATTGGAGAAATGTAGCAAGAGACATCGTAGTTTAGAGAGAGAAATGAGAGAGAGTTCAAAAGTTTCCATCTTTTTATTCCTCTCCCTCGAAATATTTGTTTGTGTTTTTTCTTTAAATTCCAAGAAGAAGAAGAGGATAGAGAGGGAAAAAGTTAAAAAAAAAAAACCTGCTAACATGTACAAAATTTTAATATTTTAATCAATTTTATCTGTCATGTTAGTTTTTTAATGAAAAATGATGGAACCTGTCATATGTGTTTTAGGTGAAATTTTGAAAAAGTTAAGGTAATTTTTTGTTATAAAAATTTTTTTAGATATATTTCTGTTACAAACCAAAACGTTCATATAGAATGAATTACGATAAAATTCTAGGCCCGGATAGGCTATTCACTTTGCTAAATGAAATAAGAGAGGAATAAAATCCCAATTCAAAGGGAATGTAATAGAGTTGTAATGGCTATTATAATATTCACTTAATGTAAAAAATAAAACAAGTAATTATTAGAGTAAAAGGTAAAATATCTATAACGTCCTTTTTATTTATTATAGAGAGGATAATTGTATAGGTGTTATTTTGAAGATAGGGGGTATTTATGATAAAGTTGAAAAATAGATTTTTGAATAGCAATTCATGGGTTAGGGATATGAATTGTTATTCATCTTTTTATGAAATAGCAATTCATTATGAATTGTCATTCCTTCCAAATGAACACTATAATATTAGTGTCGAACGATGAAGTAACAAATAGCTATTCATATCAAGTGAACGGACTGAGATAGTTTTCAAATCCAACAATTGAGGATCTATTACTTAGTATATTTTATGTTTAAAACTTTGTACCTAGTATTCCAATGGTGAAAAATAATGTATAAATATATTATCTTAACTAAAGGCTATCAATTGTACTTTAGTATTTTTAAATTACATAAAAATAAAAATGATTTTTTAGTATTTTAAAATATTTTCTCAAAATCATATTTTTCTATTTGGACAACTATTAACAATTAGGCTCACATATAATTATAAGAATGACAGTCCTACATTCAAATTGCAATAATGTTTCTGGTCTTTTCTACCTGTCCCTATCTTTTTTCTTTCTTTCTTTTTATTTCCTTTTCCTTTAATTTTTTTATTTTGGTTTTTGTCTTATGCGTTTTCTCTCTATGTCTCTCTCCCCATTATACACATCATGGGTTGATTCGAATGGAGAATCGACTGACTCGTCACCGGCAGTTCCTGAACCCAGAACTAGCCCGAGAATGGCGGGTGTAAACTGATAAAGCACCCACCAGTTCTGCCCCGGTCCTTACGATTTCAACCCTAAAAACTGCATGATTCGGCAGTTTTGGAACCGCTGGTTCAAGAACCGGCAGAATCGATGGTTCTACACCATAAAAATTATAAAAAAAAAGTAAGAAAAAAATAAAATTATAAAAAATTATAATTATAAAATGAATATTTAAAACTACTTTAGCATAAATAATAAAAAATTTATTTCCTATTCACAATATTTAATGTGTTATTATTAACAACACAAGTAATAAATATATTTGAAATCATATATTGTTAAATTTATGCAGACTTCTAACCAAAGTAGACTTTCTTTCTTAACAATGTGTGATTCGTTTTTAGTTGTTGGGAATTATTTGTAACTTGAATATTTTATAGTATCACATTTCTAATATAAAAACTAAAAAAGTGTAAGTGATTATATATAAATAAATATATAATTATAAAATTTCTTTTAACTAATTTTATGAACAATTATTGTTAAGCTCAATGTTATTTCAAGTTAAAAATTTATTTTGCATTTTTTCTTAGTTAAATTAAGTAAATTATTTAATTGGTTTTTTATTTTTTTTTTTATGGTTCTTGGTTCCTCTAGAATCGAAACCAAACCGTGGCAACCGGCGTGAGGGAGATCAGAGGATATCACATGAGCTAACTAACAACTTCAATGATCCACTACAAGGCGTTGGAGGTCCAATGACAAGGGCTAAAGCTAGGCGAATGAGAGAAGCTTTGTACGGTTTGATGTTGGAGTTGTAAGAGAAGGAATCAAGCTTCGCAAAGGAAGAATCAACATAGTTCACATCATTCAAGCTTCTAGAGAAGTGGATAAAGGCTTGGAGAACCCTGGGATGAGTTTTACATTGACAGCTAGTGACTCAAGACCGCACGGGGAGATAGGTCGGCCTAGGCTGCCAACCTTTATGGGACAAAGACCAACCTAAAACGAAGGCCGGCACATAGGCTGCTAGCTTAGGAAACTAGGCTGCCAGCTTAGGAAACTAGGCCACCAGCTTAGGGATTTAGGCTGCCGGCTTACTAGCTAGCTTAGAAGGCCATCGAACTTTGTTAAAATATAAGCCACCAGCCTTGTCTTAAATCCGCAAGTGTACTTTTTATTGCGGGTTGTTTTATTTTCTTTTGTGTTTTGGTTAGTTTTGAAGACTATAAAACCCTAATGTATGCCTTGTTTTAGGGACTTATCATTTGAATGAAATTACATCTTGTGAGAATACTCTCTCTTGTTCTTTGTAAATGAACTCCATCTGATTTCTTCCATCTAATCGCTTGGGAAATCAACGTCATAAGTCATGTTTCGATCAACAGGTTTGGTTGGGGTCTAGTTCCATTTTACCACTTGTTTCAAGACATTCCTTGGGATTCAATTCCAAGTTATGATCGTTGAGTTCTAGGTTTAATATACCTAGAGTTCGCATCACGGCGGTTCCTAAGAACAGGTAACTGGACTGGCTCCCACGAGTCCGGGTCCGGTTCCGGTTCCACCATTTTTGGAACCGAGAACCGGCAGTTCAGGTTAGATTCCAAACCCGAACCAAACTGCGACGACGTCTACTCCCCATTAGGATCACCTTTCTCCTTCTCTCTCTTTATCTAATGCCCACCTTTCTCATGCACTTTCTTTTCACCTAAGCTATTCACTCTCTTTCTCTCAGCTAGCCTTCTTTAACAATATAGACATTTGTTTAAAACTTTTTTTAATAAATTATTTATTAAAAAATAGATACATATAAAAAAAAAAATTGATAGTTCTCATGAAAAAATCAAATAAATCAAATATAGATAAAATATAAAAATGAATCGAATAAATTTACATATTGTTTCGATACATATACAACTATAGATGAAAAATAGATCATCTAAACAGATCCCAAATGTCTCATCTTATTGGATCTTTAAAAAAAAAAAAAAACAAAATCTCTTCGGTCTTCTTCTTGTTTTTTTTTTTCCCTCTTTTTAGTAGTATGTCTCTTCAATCTTCCCTCAATTTTTTCTTTTTTAGATTTTTTTTTCTTTTTTTGTATTTTTTAATGTTTTTATTAACTATTATAAATAAAATATATTTAACACTTGTTCTTTCATGTTATTAACACAAAATTAAAAACCACCAACCTACTCTTCCTCTTTTTTCCTTTTTTCCAGAAGAACCAACTCTTTCTCAAAAATAATAATAATAATAATAATCGACAACCGTCCGGCAAGTCCAAAAAAGATATCTATCCCTGTCTCTTTTTCTTTTTCTTTTGTTTTTTTTCATATATCAGTTAAGACTCGTAAAACCCGCTCTGTTTCCCTGTGAAACCCCTCTTGGAAGTTTGATACAGGAAAAAGAATTTAAAAAGAAAACAAAAGCAAAAAGCTTCTCACACATGCATTAGCAAAAGTAAAGAAATGAGGGCTCACACACACCACTCATTGCTAGCATAAATAAAGGAAGCACATAATGAGTGGCAGCACTGACTTGCCTACCATGGAAGTCACCCTGAAGCTTTTTATAAACAAGAACAATAACAAGGTTCCATATGCCGAAGCAGGAAAGGAGTTCGTTGATTTCTTGGGTCATCTCTTGGTTTTGCCGGTCGGAGTTGTCGTTGGACTCCTAGAAAATGCTAGCACTGCTAACAGTCTTGGATCGCTATACGATAGCTTCAAAAACCTCGATCCCAATTACTATAACTTTGACCGCAGCAAAGAGTTCATACTAAATGCTCCATCCGTCGGTGCAAATTCTTCGTAGCTAGGTGACGGCGTTCCTTCAGCATTTGAAAATTGGTACGTGTGCCCTTATGACTTGAATGAGACATGTAGAAAATTTGTGGGTCTGAACCGCCGCTGCTGTGGAGAATGTGGTAATTTTACAGAGTCTTGGGCTACAACATCTGTTGGATCACAATTTTGCTGGGAGGGAGGCTATGTTAAGAGTGCTGCTTCGTTTATGGTGATGGACGATCTGGCGGTGATGCCTTTGTCTACCGACACTTGCATCGAGCTGCTTAGTTCGCTTAATCTCAATCTCGGTATGGATCTTGAGAGAAAAGAAGTCAATATCGGAAAGGATCAGGTTTGTTATGACATCAGTTTTACTTACTTTTGTTCATTAGGTTTTCTTATGCACCTGTTTGAATTTATAGTTTTTATCGATATCGTATTTATATCGGATCAATATTTGTAACTTATATATATCATAGGTCAATTTGGTTAGTAAAACCATCAATTTTTTTGTCAGTTTTCAAACGAGAGAAAAATGATACTAAGATGATTTTCTGATGAAACAAATAGTCCTATAGGAAACAAAATACGTCTATTATCCTATTTATTTGTGTTTGTGATTATTAAGAAAAATTTCCGTTGCCTGATTTTCTTTTGTTGTTATATGTACTAATTTCTATGCCAGGCTACCAAGTTGTTGACGGCTTCGCTGCACTCCAAGACAGTGCTAACCGATGTGTTTCTTGGGAAAAAAAAATTCATCAACAGGAATTAGTCTTGGACGTAAAGTAGTTGAGGCCCGAAAATAATTACTAACCATAACCTAGGAATATGATTACATGATATGTAATAATTGATACTTAATCGTAGCATATTATATATATATATATATGTGTGTGTGTGGTGTGTAAAGCTTTTCTCGTTTCCTATGGACTAGTTAATTTTATATATTGCCCAATATATATATATGGTGTGTAAAGCTTTTCTCGTTTCCTACGGACTAGTTAATTTTATATATCGCGCTCCCCACCCATGTACTTTGCCCCCTTCCACTATCGGTCCATGAACATGTCTTCTGTGGTGGTCACCGATAATGCAGGCTTGAGCTTTTTGGTTGTCGACAGCACTTGGCTTTAAGTTTCGGTTCAGCCTCTATAATCCTTTTTTGTTGTTCTGAACGTGGCTGTAATGACAATAATTGACGCCCTCTCTTATTAAATATCTTATTTATTTTATTTTGGATTGATGCACCGGACAATTCTCAATACACGATCTTGATTTGGATAGGATACAGAAAGACCTCGGGAAGGGATATGCTGACTCTTATCATTCTTCTTTTCACAGTTGCAAACATGGAATTACTATCCCATGCACGTGCGTAGTTGCCCGCCTGCAGAGGCTCGCAGTAATAGTAACATTTGATTGTGGTTTCTTGGTTTAGTTTAGTCCATTGTTTCAACGTTTTTCCATAAGAATATGATGATTTCTTGATGGTAAGTTTGTCCGTAAAATAAAGTACGCTTACGCCTTCACTACGTTCATCAAACCTATAGGTATACACCCATTTTCATCTCAGTTCAACAGCAAATATGAAAAAACAAGTCTGCATTTTCCATAATTTTGTAATTGGTGCTTCAAGAATTGATCTTCAACAGAAAGTGTTCAAAAATTTCCATGAGCCTACGCTTAAGTTTTTGAAATATTTCAAAATTACTCTCTTTTCTTAAACGTTTAAGGTTCCCCCGGCCCCCTCCCTCTCCGGAACAAAAAACAAAGACAGAGTGAGAGGCTGCCAAGCAAGAACTTCATATGCATTTAGAACAGTAGAAATCAGTCGACCAGCAGTCTAGTGCCTGCATCAAGATATGGTAAAAAATTAAATTTAAAGAGATGGCATATCTCGATCACCACGAATATTACTCATTCCTTTACCGTCCTGGGGTATAACCCCATTAACCACAAGTATTTGCTTTCCCAGGAATAAAAATTAAAAGAGCAGAGAAACACTTGAGATTTCATGTTGAACATATCTTTCGCTATTGGCCTACGTCGCAAAGACAGAAACTAAACAAATTATCCATCTCAATCCCCAAACGACACCAATTATTAGCAATAGCAACGACGAGAGCTTCCTTCACCGCAAGAGTTTATATCAACTCCACATCCAGGCAATGATCCTACTTGGAAACAGCCTTCACACACTTTGCATTCGAGTCTCTTGCTACGAAACCAATTCCTGCTGTTTTATTTTTCACTTGCATTGTTCCATCATCCAAGGCACACATGCTTCCTCTGGCTCTGCCATGATTTGACTTTCAGATACACAGATTCGGCCTGGCGCACGTCATCACCTGAGTAAACCGCCAGCGTTGCTGGAGACACGTTGCATCTCGAACAATTTGGCTACCCAATCCCAGTATGCATTTCAGCCGCAATAGCTCCTGCTCTATTATCAGAAACTGCTCGTGAGTCATTGGACTCTCGATTGACAGCCCCTGTTACGTTATGTTCATCGAAACAAAAGCATCGGCCATCGAATTAACATATTTGTCTTCACGTCCATTCAAGCACAGCTGCAATGATCCTACCGAAAAATAGATCTAAAATCCGGCATCTTTGTTTATTGAAAACCGTATTCGTTTTGATGCTTCCATATGTGTCATAGTCCCCCCCACTTTGGTCGAAGTGTTTCCCCAATACGAACTCATGCCTGTCAGGGATGTAACAAGCTACAAAAACTAATCTTCAAATCTAGACAAAGGAACTGCATCAAACTCTTACTCCTAAAGATGTCAAACTGGATCTATTATGCCCTGTTTAAGGTGTCTGTTTGACAACAGCCTTTTCCAATTACTGCATTAAGTTTTCTTGTAGTCAGTTATTCTCTTATGGTTAATTTATCATTGGGATCTCATGCTTGTACCATTCTTGTGGAGTAATGTAAAACTGCCGTAAGGTAGAGGCAAGACTAGTCCTTACTTATGTTATTCTGAGGAAGGAAATGTCCTATTTCTTGACTTATTTCCAAATTTGGTCCTCCATAGACTGAAAATTTTTCTTTTCGTCCAAAAGATCGAAGTTGGTGCCTTCTAGATTTTGCAGACCATAACGAAGGGAAAAAGACTAATTTCGACACATTCTTGCAGACTTAAAGATGCTTCCTAGGGTACCTTAACACAAAACTCAGGATTGGAGTTAGTTCGATTCTAGTCGATTCCCATCGATTAGCCTTTGGTGGTTTGCATTAGCAAGGCACTTGGACCACCTACCTTTCTATTTTTTTGCCTAATAACTACTTTAATAGATATATTATTTCAGCTTTTTTAAAACTAGGAAAATTCTATGGCTCAAGCCACAATTAGAATAAATTTAAAATTTCCTTTTATAAGATGTATTAAGGTTTAATAAAAACAATGATAAAAATAACAAATAATAAATAAATGAAATACAACACTGGTGGTGTCTCGCTGATGCCATTAAACCAGGCTAATTGAAGTCTTGCATGCGGTTTTATTTTGATTCATAATGTATTTAAAAAACAATATATTTATACAAAAGATTATTTGTAACTAATGTGTTAATATATTTTTATTTAAAATATTACATGATGTCATCATTTAATTATATGAATATGTCTAATGTAATGTAACTTATGTGGTTGATGGTCCTTAAATGTTATAATATTTAGAATATGTTATAAATTTTTGGATTATGAAAGAAAAACGTCATATACCTAGATTCTATCATTTTACATCTAAATATTGAAAGGCCCGAGTGGAGAATCCGTCTATTACATTTAGGGAAAAATTGCAAAAATACTAATTAAGTAAAAAAAAAAAAAATAAATTGCCAATGTTGTCACGCCCCGAGGGTATCCTACTAGTAGTAGACAAGTCACACTTGAATACTGTTAATAGATTATCTTTGGAGAGTGACATATTTTCCAAATAATAGGATCTTTTAGTTGCTTGGATAAGTAAGGATAAATACATGCAAGCTATAAATTAGTAAATAACTGTCATCTCAATCATAGTGTCATAGATTATTACAAACCATGATGTCTTTTCGTAACTCTCCACATACATATCTGAGAAGATAATACTGACTATTCTATTCTAAGGAAACTATAAACCACTCATCTTAAATAAAGCTATAGGCTTCCAGCTTTTAAACCCTTACCAGAGCCATATTCCTAAAAGTAACTAACCATGGTCAAAGCGTAAACCTGAAAAGACTGTTGGAGTGTGCACAATACCACAGCTCAGTGAATAACCAGACATATTACACGCCAAACAAGTTTATTAACAAATCATATGCAATGCAATCACTCAAACATATGCTCAAGATACAAGTTTGGATGATCTAGAATCTAAAAAGAAAAAAAAAATTTACGCCCCTTTTTAGGGTTGAGGAACAATTACTTTATGACCCACCTGTCTAAGAGAAACTAAGTTTACAGGAAAATCAACGATTTCTCGTCTTAGGGTTATCACTTTTAACTTAACAAATGTTTTAACTGATCATTTCTTGTATCCATCCTTAGAAACTCCCTAAGTATTAATCATTTCAAAGAGATACTATGGGCAGCGTTCTTCGTTGCCACTTAGTTCTCGTAGAACCGACGAAATAAAGAAAACCTTAGAAGAACCAACACTTTAGAAAAACCAAACATTAACAGAAAACCGAAATATTAATACTTAGCAGGCTATCACCCAATTGTATATGTACTAATGCAGTACGTGTAATGCATGACTAGATTACTTAATAAATCAATAATTCTTATTTTTTTTCATGGCAGTCATACATTACACACAATAATCATTATACTATTTCACATCATCATGCTATTATATTATCACTTTTGTAATATTTTGTAATGGTATATTGACAATCACACAATCAAATCATAACACATTTTAATCAAAACAATCATATTATCTTTGCATTACATATTCAACTATTTATAAGCACCAACAGTATAATATGACTAAGTTACTCACCAGTTCATAGCGGCTAATCGTAGTAATCAGCCGGAAAGTCGTCTATGGTATCAAAGTCACATATTGAGATGAATAAAATATTCATTAATAAAACATAAATTATATAACTAAAATCTTATGAGTATCTAAGTGTTCTATATATTTGGCTTGTTTCTATTACTTATTTTGATCCTATAATGGTCTTGTGATAACAATTATCATTTAATATTTATTTTCATGTTGCTTGATATTTATATACATTTATCGAGTATTCGAAAAATTAATATATTTTATAGTTATTACTACTACTTTTATATTATTCTCTTTCTGATCTATTATAGTAACTCGTATTTATTTACTATTATTTAGTGTCATCGTGTTTCTCTAGATCTATTTTATATAATTATTTTGTCATTTTTAGAAGTCACATTATTCATAAATTTAGCTTGTTTCAATTTCCATTCTTATCTGTTTATCTATATAAAACCCTTATTTAACAATTATAGTTACTTATAAAACTTAATATTCCCCTATAGTTTTTAGGGTTTTAGAAGTTATCGAATGGTAAACATATTGTTATTCTAAGTATTTGTATTTATTTATTTATTTTCTTAGTAAATTCTATTTTGATATACATATATAATATGTTTATTATTATCATTATTTATTATATATATATTATGTCCGTGTAATACAAACCTCACGTAGGAAAAACATGTGTGTATGTCAGCTCCAATGCCACTAGCGTTGATACTCAGATGCCGACGTTCTTAGGTTTTACATGTTATTTTGAATTAAGGTATGCTGGCTTGTAAGCCGCCAGCTTTACCATGTACACTGGCTTTTACGCTGCCGGCGTATAATTCCAGTTAGCAGGCATTCGTTCATTTTACGTAAAAATAAATTTTACATAGCTTATGTTCTAGTGTAAGCTGTCTCAACACCACCAGCCTACCCACATATGCTACCGACGTTGAGCGTATACACTGCCAACATATGGGTAGTGTTGACACTGTTAATCTTCTTCTTCGATTTTCTTAAATTCGAAACTTAATTTTCCTTTAACATAAGTATATCATACTTGTATTAAAGCTTCTTCTAAGTGTTTCTCTACATTCTATGTATATTATATGTGATATGTCAGTATATATTACTCCTTTAAATCACCAATCAACCTAGTTTGTAACTTCTATAAAGATGATATCATACATATAAGAGTTAAGGTTGAGTATTACCTTGTTTGAGTTGATAGGAAGGTGCTACACTCCCCTCAGCGTTAGATTCGAACCTAGAGTGAGCAATAACATTGTTTAAGATAGTGTTTGATATATAATTAATTCAAATACGAATTTGTCTTACCTTGTTATGCTCCTTATCCTAAGCTTGGTTTATGCTTGTTTTTGTTATTGTTTGAGTGTAATTTGTGTGAGTTTTAGGGAAGAAAAGGAGCACAAATTTGGAATGTATTTGAGGGTTGTCTTATGTGTTTTAATGTCTTGTTCATTAGCTCATACAGGCGCGCGCGCGTGCACACACACACACACACATATAATGAAGAAGAAGACGACTGCAACTTGCTACCAATTTTAGTTCACTTCTCCACCGTTTTCCTTGGATGATTATGTGTGTTTGCTGCATTTAATGGTTGCTTGAGTTGTCCTAATGTAGTTGGTTGATATGTGTATTTTGTTGACTTAGTTGTGTAAAATTTTGACAAAGAGAAGATGAGTTTCAGCTTGTGAATTCTGAGAGCTTCTCCACCATAAAATTGTGCAATTTATCTTGTATTTGAACCGTATAAGTAACGTGATTGGACCAAATTTGAAGATAAAATTAATATAATATTAGTTAGTTGTATAATTAGTTAGTTTTAGGATAGTTTATTAAACTATTCGGGTACAAATATATCGTTTATTTTGAGAGTTTGATTCGTTGTTTACGTATAGGAGAGCTCCAAAAATTTAAGGAGAAAAAACATAAAAATGAAAATAAGAAAAATACAAAAAAATGGGGTATATAGAAATACAAAAATAAAGAGAATATGATGAATTTATAACCAACAACTGTGTAAGGAGTGGGGAAAACTATGAACTTATGAAAAAAGTCAATTTTGTCGGTCCAAGTGACACGTATGATAAATATTGATTCGATAATATTTTTGGATAAAAATTTACATATTAACGATATTAAATATTTTAAATACTATTATATACATGGAATCTTTAATTTAAGACTTTTACTTTACAGCTTTTATACTTACTATCGTAAATTATATTTTATCTATTTAAAAGCTTTATTTTAAGGTTCAAAACCATAAACCGGACCAATACTACTTATGGTTTAAATCTAGAGTCTCGATTGGGTTCAAAATCAGCAATCTATTTCTATTTTATATTTCTATCTATTTAAATTTATATTTAGACGAAAAATCCGAGGTTTACATTCTTCCCCCCTTAAAATAAGCTTTGTCCCTAAAGCTTGCATGCGTACCTAAATTTTCAAATAGATGAGGATAGCTTTTCTTAATCTCATCTTCCAATTCCCAAGTCATTTCTTCGGTTCGAAAATCCCATAACATTTTAACATAATGGATCTCTTTATTCCAAAGAGTTTGCTCTTGTCTGTCTAATATCTGAACAGGCTGCTTCTCATAGGTCAAGTTCTCTTTCAAATCAATTGGTTCCAACTCAACTACTTTATCTGGATTTGGTACATATTTTCGTAGTACTGATACATGGAAAACATTATGTGTACCAGATAAGTTTGGTGGCAATGCAAGATGATATGCTAGATTTCCAACTCGTTCCAATATCTCAAATGGTCCAATATGTCGAGGACTCAATTTTCCTTTTGTTTGTCCACTATGAAGACTTTTGATTGGACTTATCTTCAAGTAGACATGTTCTCCTTTAGAAAACTCTAATTCCCTTCTTTTTAAGTCTACCCACTCTTTTGTCTGTCTTGAGCTTCTTTCATTTTTCGTTTTATTATAGTGACCTTATCAATTGTCTCCTGTACCAATTCAGGTCCAATCATTACTTTCTCTAAATTATCCTAAAAAAGGTGACACTTCCTACCATATAATGCTTCATATGGTAGCATTCCGATACTTGAATGATAACTATTATTGTATGCGAATTCCACCAATAGTAAGTGTTGATCTCAATTTCCTTTGAATTCTATGATACACGATCTTAGCATATCCTCTAGTGTTTGAATGATTCTCTCTGTCTGCCCATCAGTTTGAGGATGGTAAGCCATACTGAACTTTAGTCATGTTCTTAAGGCTTTTTGCAATCCTTGCCAAAATCTGGAAACAAATCGTGGATCTCGATCTGGCACTATACTCGCAGGTACACCATGTAATCTCACAATCTCCTTTAGATATATCTACGCCAATTTTTCCACTGGATATGTCATGTTAATTGGCAAGAAATGAGCTGATTTAGTGAGTCTATTCACAATGACCCACACAGCATCATGGCCTGTATTTGTCTTAGGTAATGAACATACAAAATCCATAGATATTTGATCCCATTTTCATTCTGGAATTGGCAATGGTTTTAGTAATCCACTGGGTCTTTGGTGTTCAGCTTTTACCCTTTGACACACATCACACTTAGCAACAAATTCTGCAATATCCTTTTTCATTCCATTCCACCAGTATGCACTTTTCAACTCTTGGTACGTCTTTGTTTCTCCTGGATGCATAGAATATCCAGAATAATGTGCTTCATGCATTAATTCCTTCCTCAAGCTTTCATCATGTGGCACCCACAATCTTTTGGTCATTCTTAACACTTCTTCATCATCCACATGAAAATCCTTATATTTTCCTTTGGATATTCCTCATTTAATCTCTTGGATTTCAGTATCCTCTTTCTAAGCCTCCTTAATCCGTTGGAGTAAAGTAGGCTTCAAAATCAAGTTTCCTAATTCAGCTTCCAAACCTTACATTGAAAACTCCAAGTTTAATCTCTCATATTCTCTAATGAGTTCTTTCTGCTTTGTCAACATTGAGGCTATTACTCCACAATTCTTACGACTTAATGCATCGGCCACAACATTCACTTCGCCAGGATGATAATTGATAGTCAGATCATAATCTTTAATTAATTACAACCATCTCTTTGCCTCATGTTCAACTCTTTCTGTGTAAATTATACTTCAGACTCTTGTGATTCGTATATATTTCACATTTATGTCCATACAGATAATGTTGCCAAATCTTGAGTGTAAATATAATAGCAGCTAACTATAAATCATGAGTGGGGTAATTTATCTCATGTGGTTTTAACTGTCTAGAAGCATATGCTATTACCTTCCCATTTTGCATCAGCACACATCCTAAACCATTTTTAGATGCATCACTGTAGATAGTATATGGATCCTTATCATTAGACAGAACCAATATTGGTGGCAATACTAACCTCTTTTTCAATTCTTGGAAACCCTATTCACGTTGATCATTCCACTTGAATTTCTTATTTTTCTTTATCAATTGCATCAGTGGTTGTGCAATCTTTGAGAAATCTTGTACAAATCTTTGATAATACCCTGCTAATCCCAAGAAACTTCTTTCTTCAATAACAGTTTCAGGTCTTTTCCATTCCACAATAGCTTTAACCTTCGCAGGATCAACCGATATTCCTTCACTAGAAACAATATGTTCAAGGAATGATATACTTTTAAGCCAAAATTCACATTTACATAGTTTGACATATAGCTTATTGTCTCTCAGTATCTATAACACACTCCTCAAGTGCTCATTGTGTTGCTTTTAGTAGACGAATACACTAGTATATCATCTATGAAAACAATTGCACATATATCCAACAAAGGTCTAAAAATATGGTTCATCAAGTCCATGAAAATTGCAAGTACATTGGATAGTCGAAATAGCATAACAAAAAATTCATAATGACCATACCTATTTCGGAACACAATCTTTCATATATCTTCTACCTTAATTCGGATTTGATGATATCCTAACTTTAAATCAATTCGAGAAAATACCTTTTCTCCTCTCAATTGATCAAAGTGATCATCAATTATGGGTAAAGGATATTTATTCTTGATAGTTACTCTGTTTAATTCTCTATAATCAATACATAGTCTCATTGAACCATCTTTCTTCTTAACAAACAATACTGGTGCTCCACATGGTGGAACATCGGGTCTGATAAATCCTTTATCCAACAATTCTTGCAATTGTACCTTTGATTCTTTCAATTCCATAGGTGCCATGCGATACGAAGTTTTCGATACTAGTTCAGTTCTAGGTATCAAATTAATAGAAAATTCTACTTCTCTGTGTGGGGGTAATCCAGGTAATTCATCTGGAAATACATCCGAATATTCACACATTGTTCTGATAGTATGAATATATAATGCTTTAGATTCACCTTTGGTTGCTCCAAGAATACACCTGGTTAACTCGATATCTTCTTCATTTTCCACTTCAATTGTTGTTATCCTATTCTCGACTCCTTTGAGTATCTCACTCCTATACTCCTTTCTTTCTCCTTAATTATTGACAAAAGATATCATTTTGAGACGATAGTCAACTTTTGCCTTTACAGCAATTAACCAGGTCATTCCCAGAATAATATCATATTTTTGCATATCTACCATGATCAAATCAGTAACCGATTCCTGATTTCCGATCTTTAATGGACAACTCTTTATCATTTCTCGTGTTATCACTAAGTCTCCTGTTGGTGTAGTAACTCCCAATTCTTTATTCATGTTTTTAGTAGGTAATCCTACACGCCTTGCTAATCCAGTATTTATGAAAGAATGCGTTGCTCCCATGTCAAACAAAGCATATGCAGTCTGATCTTTCACTTGGATTGATCCTAATTATCATTTATTAATTACACGTTATTTTCAATTCATAAAGGTTTTTACTATGTATCTAATCATGTTTGTGTCTCATACAATAACTTTAAATAAACAAATACGTAACTACATACCTGCAATGAAACCATAATCATCAGGGTCAACTTCTTCTCATATATTTTCTTCATCTTCCTCTTCTATCTCCACATCCTTAACAGGATTCTCATACATAGTAATGACTCTAGCTGTTGTACTAGCTTTGCTAGTATTAACATTTCCATTTTTCGGGCCTGGGACTCCAACCATTCCTTTAGGCTGTGAAGATCCAGCTACGATATTCACTTTTTGTGGATAATTGGTGGATATATGGCCGACTTTGTTACATATAAAACAGGTCGCCATTTTTCTTTTTGGATAATTATTTGCCATGTGTTCACTTTCTCCACAGTAGTAACATTTGTGTTGCAATTGTGGGCACTTCCTTGGATAATGAGAACCCTTGCATTTCCAACATGTAACATTGTTCTTCCCAACTACTCCTCCTTAGTTCACACTAAGAGGTTTGAAGAATTTAATCTTCTTAGACGCAGGATTTGCCATAGAACCATCATATGTTCTCTTCCCAAAAGTTGGTCCTCTCTTCTTATATCTTTCGATTTCATATCTCCTTGCTCGTTCAATGATTCGAGCCTTTTCTATCATAGCCGCGAAACTATTGACTTCAAATTTAGCGAGTCTTCTCTGGAAACTAGGTTTTAATCCAGCCATGAAAGTCTATCTCTTTAGCTCATCACTATCTCGATAAGCATCTGGAGCAAACTGTAATAATCGATTGAACTCATATTCATACTCACCAATCGTCTTGCTTCCTTATGTCAAATTCATCTGGTCAGTGCTATACTTTTCTTTTAAACTGGCCAGAAAATATTCCTTCAAAAATTCCCGCCTAAACACTTCCCAAGTGATCAGTTGTGGCAAACTTTGTTGTTTTGAATTCCACTATATCCTTGCTCTTAATCTTAGCAAATAAGTTCCATACGGTACCCTCAAAGCTTCAGGTACCTGGAAAACATCAAGGGATCACTCAATTTGAGCTAGTCAGTCCTCAGCTTCTTCTAGCTTTCTAGGTAGTCCTTCAAAGTAACTGTTGCATTTAATGAATTCTAGCAACAAGTTCCTCTGAGGACGTAATGGTGGTGGTGGTGGTAATTCTGGTTCATATCGAGGCGCTCCTTGTACCTCGACAGCAGATTCATCAGGGTTCACTGGTCCATTTTCATGAAATTTAAACTTATGTAGTATGCCTTTCATTTCCTTTGGGAGCTGTTAGAGGCATTGCTGGCGCCCCAACAAGTGTTACTACATTTGTCGCTTGCATATTTTGTAAAGCTTGCAGGATCAATCCATTTTGTTGCTGGAGACTTTGTAAAACGTTCTCTAATCGGTTTTGGGATAGTACAGGGGCATTTGCCGGTAGATTTTCAGATATCCTTGCATTTCTACTTCTATTTCTCCCTCTTGGCATTCTATTAACATTAAACATGTTACTTAGATCAAATCATGGTTTACATTTACTAAGAGACATCAAAGTCATTCATATATATATATATATATATATCACACATATATATACATAAACTTCTCATGGTCAGTGCATTATATACATATAAAAAATGGCACTAACTCTATACCTAGCTTCTACTAGAAGTAGCATCAAAAGATACACATACATCACCTTATATAACATATGCTACATATACCTACACACCATCAAAAGTTTATCAGATATCATATCTATCATGCCATCACTAATAGATAGTACAAACATCATCATCATTTAACACTAAATCTAACTCAAGGGTTAGGATAGAGGCGATACTTGCCCTTCTCCTGAGGGCCTAATTGAGGGTAATCGTCCTCTTCCTCGGAGCTGCTGTCACTAATATCAATCCTCGTGTCCCTATCTCCTAGTGGTGCCAGGGTCAGATCCGTATCCATCATCTGAATACCTCTGGGAACAAGCCGCTGCTCATTCTCGAAACTAGGTGTTACATCTCTCTCAATCCAACCTCCATGTGCAGTCCCGATCCATCTAGCATAATTATAATTAGAGACATACTTCTTTGCCTCAATCCTTCTACTCTTTCCCTCTCTCATCTGACAGGTCTGCTATTATACTTCTCTTATAAACTGTAGTCTGAACCGACTCCTATACTACTCTATTCTGCATAGAAGAGGGTCGCTGAAACTCACCTGCTATCGCAAGTATAATGGGAGGCTTCCTCATCAATGCACGTCTAGAATAATTGCACCTGATCACCTATGCAAGTATCCAGTCATCATCATAAGCTGTGTTGCCTCTACCTCAGATATGATCATACTTAACATCATGAGCAAAAATCGTCTCTCCTCCAATAGATACCCAAACTCTAAAATCAAGAGGATCTGGTCTCACAGATCTGGATGAGACTATGAATGCTATGTTATCAATCTCCAGACCACCTCCCTTCTGAACTATCAACCTCTCAAATCTATAGAGAGTCTCAATAACTGATCCATTATTTAGGAAGGCCCTTTCCATTTAAAAATAACCATCCTTTAAATAAAGGCTATGATCCTCTTTTATAAGTGCTCAGTATCTCCTCTAGAATTTTAGTAAGCTCACATAGATATAAATCTTCAACCAAGACTCGCAATCTGTGTTTGTAATCTGTTAGAGTTTCTTCTTCCTATATATTAAAAATCTCCCATCTAATATGGCATATAACAGGATTAATCTGCACACAAAAAAATTTCCATGACTAATAATAGTCACACAAATTTTATTTCTAATTGTGCATCTAGCACTACCCATAACTATACAACTATTACTAAAGGGTGCTAAATGGATCTAAACTCACTACATTTACCAATGCATTTCTTCCATATATTTATCTTTCTTATACCAGCAACCACGCTCAAATACCAACTTAAAACTATCACGCCCTGAGGGTACCCTAGTAGTAGTAGTAGACAAGTCACACTTGAATACTATTAATAGATTACCTTTGGAGAGTGACATATTTTCCAAATAATAGGATCTTTTTGTTGCTTAAATAAGTAAGGATAAATACATGTAAGCTATAAATTAGTAAATAATTGTCATCTCAATCATAGAGTGTCATAGATTATTACAAACCATGTAGTCTTTTCGTAACTCTCCACATACATAGCTGAGAAGATAGTACTGACTATTCTATTTTAAGGAAAATATAAACCACTCATCCCAAATAGAGCTATAGACTTTCAGCTTTTAAACCCTTATCAGAGCCATATTCTTGGAAGTAAGTAACCAAGGTCGAAGAGTAAACTAGAAAAGATTGTTAAAGTGTGAGTGATACCATGGCTCAGTGAATAACCAGACATATTACACACCAAACAAGTTTATTAACAAATCATATGCAATGCAATCACTCAAACATATGCTCAAGATATAAGCTTAGATGATCTAGAATCCAAACAAGAAAAAGATTTACGCCCTCTTTTTGGGGTTGAGGAACAATCACTTTATAACCCACCTGCCCAGGAGAAACTAAGTTTACAGAAAAATCAACGATTTCTCGTCTTAGGGTTATCACTTTTAACTTAATAACTATTTTAATTAACCATTTCTTGTATCCATCCTTAGAAACTTCCTAAGTATTAATCATTTCAAAGAGATAATACGGGCGGCATTCTTTGTTACTACTTAGTTCCTGTAGAACCTACAGAACAAAGAAAATCTTGGAAGAAGTAACACTTTAGAAAAACCAAGCATTAACAGAGAACCGAAATATTAATACATAGCAAGCTGTCACCCAATTGTATATGTACTAATGCAGTACGTATAATGCATGCCTAGGTTACTTAATAAATGAATAATTCTTATTCATTTTCATGGCGGTCATACATTATACACAATAATCATTATACTATTTCACATCATCATACCATTATATTATTACTTTTGTAATGGTATATTGACAATCGTACAATCAAATCACAACGCATTTTAATCAAAACAATCATATTATTATCTTTGCATTACATATTCAACTATTTACAAGCACAAATAGTATAATATGACTGGGTTACTCACTTGCACATAGCGGCTAATCGTAGTAATCAGCCGGAAAGTCCTCTGTGGTATCAAAGTCACCTATTGAGATGAATAAAATATTCATCAATAAAACATAAATTATATAACTAAACTCTTATGAGTGTCTAAGTGTCCTATATTGATATTCGGCTTTGTTTTTATTACTTATTTTGGTCATTTAATGGTCTTATGATAATAATTATCATTTAATAATTATTTTCATGTTGCTTGTCTTGATCTTGCTTGATATTTATATACATTTATCGGGTATTCGAAAAATTAATATTTAACAAGCTTATATTTTATAGTTACTAGTACTACTTTTATATTATTCTCTTTCTGATCTATTATAGTAACTCGTATTTGTTTAATATTGTTTAGTGTCGTCGTGTTTCTCTGGATCTATTTTATATAATTATTTTGTCATTTTAGAAGTCACATTATTCATAAATTTAGCTTGTTCCAATTTCCATTCTTATCTATTTATCTATATAAAACCCTTATTTAACAATTATAGTTACTTATAAAACTTAAATTCCTTATAGTTTTTAGGGTTTTAGAAATTATCGAATATTAAACATATTGTTATTCTAAGTATTATTTTCTTAGTAAATTCTGTTTTGATATACATATATATAATATGTTTATTATTATTATTTATTATAATATTATGTCAGTGTAATAGAGACCTCACGTAGGAAAAACATGTGTGTATGTCGGCTCCAATGCCACCAGTGTTCTTGGGTTTTACATATTATGTTGTATCAAGGTACGCTAACTTGTAAGCCGCCAACTTTAACATGTATACCGGCTTTTACGCTGCTGGCGTATAATTCCAATTAGCTGGTGTTCGTTCATTTTATGTAGCTTCTGTTTCAGTGTAACCTGTCTCAACACTACTGGCTTACCCACGTACGCAGCCGGCGTTGAGCGTATACACTACCGGCGTATGAGCAGTGTTGACACTGTTCATCTTCTTCTACAATTTTCTTAAATTCAAAACTTACTTTTCCTTTAATATAAGTATATCATACTTGTATTAAACCTTCTTCTAAGTGTTTCTCTATATTCTATGTGATATATTGGTATATATTACTCCTTTAAATCATCATTCAACCTAGTTTGTAACTTCTATAAAGATGATATCATACATATAAGAGTTAAGGTTGAGTATTACCTTGTTTGAGCTGATAGGAAGGTGCTACATTCCCCTCAGTGTTAGATTCAAACCTAGAGTGAGCAATAACGTTGTTTAAGATAGTGTTTGATATATAATTAATTCAAATACGAATTTATCTTACCTTGTTATGCTCCTTATTGTAAGCTTGGTTTATGCTTGTTTTTGTTATTGTTTGAGTGTGATTTGTGTAAGTTTTAGGGAAGAAAAGGAGCACAAATTTGGAATGTATTAGAGGGTTATCTTATGTGTTTTAATGTCTTGTTCATTAGCTCATTAAGGCGCGCGCGCGCACGCGCACACACACATACATATATATATAATGAGGAAGAAGACAGCTGCAACTTGCTACCAATTTTAGTTCACTTCTTCACCGAATTCCTTGGATGATTATGTGTGTTTGCTGCATTCAATGGTTGATATGTCATTTTTGTTGACTTAGTGGTTGGTTGATATGTGCATTTTGTTGACTTAGTTTGTAAAATTTTGACAAAGAGAAGATGAATTTTGGCTTGCAAATTCCGATAGCTTCTCTATCGTAAAATTGTGCAATTTATCTTGTATTTGCACCGTATAAGGAACGTGATTGGACCATATTTGAAGATAAAATTAATATAATATTAGTTAGTTGTATAATTAGTTAGTTTTAGGATAATTTATTAAACTATTCGAGTACAAATATGTCGTTTATTTTGAGACTTTGATTTGTTTGCGTGTAGGAGAGCTCTAGAAATTTGAGAAGGAAAAAAGAATGTAAAAATGAAAATTAAAAAAAATGAAAAAAAAAATGGGGTATATAGAAATACACAAATAAAGAGAAGATATTGAATTTATAACCAACAATTGTGTAAGGAGTGGGAAAAATTATGAACTTATGAAGAAAGTCAATTTTGTCGATCCAAGTGACATGTATGATAAATACAGATTCGATAATATTTTGGATAAAAATTTACATATTAAAGATATTAAATATTCTTAATACTATGATATACATGGAATCTTTAATTTAAGACTTTTATTTTACAGCTTTTATACTTACTATCGTAAATTATATTTTATCTATTTAAAAGTTTTATTTTAAGGTTTAAAACCATAGACCAAACCAATACTATTTATAGTTTAAATCTAGAGTCTCGGTTAGATTCAAAATCAGCTATCTATTTTCTATTATATATTTCTATCTATTTTTATTTATATTTATACAAAAAATCTCGAGGTTTACAAATGTTGTATTGTATATAAAAGGTGTGAAACAAATATTGGTAAGTGTATCACATAAATAATAAGCAATATAGCAATGTACTCAGCAAAAACTTATACCAAAAGCTATATTGCATGTTCAACGAGCAATACTATATGGGGTTGGTGTTAGGCATCCTACACGCGATACAAACATTGATGCTAGAGTTCTATCACATATTCTATGTATGATACCGATGCAATTCTTGTATCACATATTTCCAATGCAATATAAGATTGATATTTATGTATTTTATTTTATCCAATTTGTATTTATGTAATTTTTGGTAAGCTCGTCCAACACTTACTATCTTATACATGAAAGATATATCTAAAAGGGTACGATTAAAAAAATCAATCAAAACCATTGGTGCTGAAATAATACAAATAACAAAAACTGTTTGAAAAAGGATAAAAAAAAAAGTAAAAGAAATTCATATCTATATTGTTTATGTAAAAGGAAGGGGTTTGGTGTCTATACCTCCATTATCCTTTATAATTACAATATAAGCCTTTTATATAATTTTATTAATTGTTTTTACCAAGCTCTTATATTAACTGTATATTTGAACATTCATACAATACATAAAAATTGTCCAACTACCACACATAACCCACTATCATGTACATATCCGTAAAACTCTAATGGTAACTTCAACATCTTTATTAAAATAAAAAATTCTAACATCCACTTTCCATTACCACGAATCACTGTAACTTCCAATACCATAAGAAAATTAAATAATTTATTTCATTTAATTAATCATCTTTTTTTTAAGCACTAGTGTAACGGTTGCAGCCTTCACTAGTGTATATATATAGAAGAGTGCGAAAAGCCATGTTGTTTCTTAAAGAAAGATGATGTGAATTTTATTCTAAAATTTGTTTGATCTCTAGGATTCCAATCTAAAGCAAAAACTTTCTTGTAATAAATTATAAGGACCTCTATAAGATTTATAAAGTTTAGGCATCCTTTTAAAATCTATAAAACCTTGAAAAAGCTTAAAAGTAAATGGTTAATAAATGGCTCCTTTAGAGTTCGTGTCCGTAGAGAATTTTGGGTTTTTCCAACCATCTCTATTTTAAGCTAACCATACTAAATCTCTTCTTAAATCATTCCAAATAAACATTAGACTTATTAATCAATGTAACTCAATTCAACTATTCATTAATATTGACTTATTAGCACATTAATTATGATAATTTTCACAAATATATAATCTTCATAATATATCTACATTAAATAAATCTGTCGAATGTTCTACCTAGACATATTAAGGAAGTGTCTGGTTTGCATAGATTAGTATGATTGAACTAGACAAAAATCTTTATATGTTATTGGTTGTTGTTATAGGTTTTGGTAAAGGATAATAGACGTCAAAAATTACTGAACAAATTAGAATAAAAATAGTATTGTGCGGATGATGAGTTAAATCCTCTTTTCATCATACGACTCAATTTTATTGGACAACTCAAGCCTTATTCTTATATTGTACTTGTATATATCAGACAATAGACAATACAAAAATCTTTGTCCACTACTATAAATACTAAACACAGTAGGTGGAACAAATAAATTGCATTATCCAGTCCTTATACTATGTTATTTACATTATAGGATTCTAAACTGACATTTTCAACCAATTTTCATTCCAAAATCAATGGATAAACAAAGAGATAGATGCCATAGTGGAGTTAAGGCATTTTATGGGGGACAAATTAGCAAGATTAGATAAAGTGAATAAATGTGGCTCAATTCTTTTTCAGCCTACCAAATAACAAGTCCATCAATTGAAATCCATTTGAGGTCATTCTAGGGAAGCAACCAATTACCCTAAGCACAATTGCCATAACTCATATCCAAAATAGCCCTCTTAGCATACTAATTTACACAAAAATAGTAATAAAACAAAAACCTAGTCTAAACTTATTTGCAAAGATCGGTAGGGTGATTGAGGAAATTCGCTAATAGAAGAGAACTTCTAGGTTAGTGACTAAATACGTGTCGAATTTCGGTTAATTTAATACATCAAGAGAAGTTACACAAGAAACTTATGTAGAGGTGCCCTTCCAAGTACTAAATGGAGCGAAAGAGTTTTTATGAAACTTAAAACTACAACTAAGAATCAAACTCCATATGATCCTCCAAGTAGGTATTGTCACGCCCTGATGGTACCCTAGTAGAAGTAAATAAGTCACACTTGAATACTATACTAGATTACCTTCAGAGAGTGGCAGGTTTTCAAAACAACGGGATCTTTTAGTTGCTTGATAAGAAATGATAAATACATGGAAGAAATAATTTGGCAAATAACTACTACTTTAATCATAAGCATTACAGAACTATTACAAACCAAGTAGCCTTCTTGTAGTTCATAACTGATACAATAGCACTAACTAATCTATTCTAAAAAAAAAACATAACCATTATTCCCAAATATAACCATAGACTTCCAGCTCCTAAGCTCTTATCGGAGCCATGTTCCTGGAAGTGACTAACCAGGGTTGAAGAGTAAACCTGAAAAAACTATTAGAGTATGAGTGAAACCACGGCTTAGTGAATAACCATACATATTCTACATCACACAAGTTATTAGCAAATCATATGTAATGCAAGCACTCAATCATATGCACAGATACAAGCTTGGATAATCTAGAATCCAAACAGGGAAAAAGATTTACGCCCTCTTTTTCAGGGTTAAAGAACAATTACCTCATGACCCACCTGCCCAAGAGAGACTAAGTTTACAGGAAAATCAACGATTTCTCTTTTTAGGGTTATCACTTTAAATATAATAAATTTAACTGACCATTTCCTGTATCCATCTTAGAAACTCCCTAAGTATTAATCATTTCAAAGTGATACTACGGGCGTCATTCTTCATTACCACTTAGTTCCTGTAGAACCAACGAAACAAAGAAAACCTTGGAAGAACTAACACTTTAGAAAAACCAAGCGTTAATAGAGAACCGAAATATTAATATGTAGCAGGCTGTCACCCATTTGTATATGCAATAATGCAGTACGTGCAATGCATGACCAGATTATTTTATTATGTCAATAGTTCTTATTCAATTTCATGGTGATCATACATTATACACAATCATCATTCTATTACTTCACAACATCAAATCATTTTATTATCACTTTTGTAATGGTAGATTAACAATCATACAATCAGATCACAACATATTTCCAACAAAACCTTCATTTGATTATCTTTATATTACATATCCAGCTATTTACAAGCACAAACAGTATAATATGACTGAATTACTCACCTGCTCATATTGACTTAATCGTAATAATCGGCTGGAAGATCTTCTAGGATATCAAAGTCACCTATTAAGATGAATAAAGTATTTATCAATATAATATAGATTATATAGATAAATTCCTATATGTGACTAGTGTTCTAAACTTGATATTTATCAAGTTTTGTAGTGATTAATACTAATTTTATGTTATTCTATACCGAACTCAATATAGTAAATCATATTTATTTATTATTACTTAGTATCGTCGTGTTTCTCCTAAATTATTCCGTATAATTATTTTGTTATTTTTAGAAGTCACATTATTTGTAAATTTAACTTATTTCAATTTCCATTCTTACCTATTTTATCTATTTAGAATAAATATTTGATTATTTATACTTTTTATTAACACTTAATATTTTTCTCTAATTCTAGGGCTTTAAGAATTATCAAAATATTCTAAATATTGTATTTACTTATCTACTTAATAAATTCTATATTATTATATATATAATATATGCTTAATAAAGCTTGTTGCATATATATATATATATATGTATATATATATATATATTCTGTTCATATCAAACAAGCTTTCGTTGAAGAAAATATGGATGTACGCCGGCTCCAACGCTGCCGGCATTGAAACCCAGGTGCCGGCTTTAGTTCATTTTACGTGAAAATAATTTTTACGTAGCTTCTGTTCAGTGTAAGCCGTCTCTACACCGCCGGTCTATCCTTGTAAGCCGTCGGCGTTGGACGTCTATGCTGCCGACTTATGGACAGTGTTAGCACTGTTCATCATCTTCCATGATGAACCAATTCGTATTTCTTAGATTTTCCACGTTAAAAACATTCTTAAACCATTCCTAAGTGTTTTTATATCAAGTATATATACATATAACAATTCCCAACGTGTCTACAAACATATAAACTTAAATTTCGAATCTAGTAGAGTATAACTAGGGTTTCGAATTTTTACCTCGGTTGAGTCGATCCGATGGAATTCGAAGCTTGTTTTTGTGTGGATTATGTTCCTATGATTATCAAAAGTCAGTTCTAATCCTTAGATTTAAAAGAAAACCATTCGAATTACATCAACTCACCTTTGAACTTATGTCAAGTGTTTTTTGTACCAGTTTTTCCTTCCGATTCGAACTTGGATGATTTGAGCATATTAAAGTTTGTTTTTAGGTTAATTAGGAGGAGTTTTAGTCTGGAATTTTCAAGAGAGAGTTGTGAGTTTTTGTTTGTCTATTAAGAGTCTTAAAGGTATATATATATATATATATATATGAAGAAGAAGAAGCTTGTGGCTGTTCATTTTCCTCCGAATTTGATTCGAATTTCTTCTTCATTTACCTCTGTTTGATCAGTTGTTTTCATGGTCATTAATGAGGAGCTTACTTAGCCATCTTCGATTGGGTTTTAGGTCTATTTTTGTTGACTAATGTGCATGATTGAAGCAAAAATTTCGGCTCTCCTTCTTCAATGTCCACCAAGTCTTCCGAAACAACTTGTGGCCGAATTCTCCACCGAGTACATATATATATAAATATTAGTTAATTATTTAACTTAGTTTTAGGATAGTTTACTAGGTATACGGGTATAATTTAGCTATTATTTGAGAGTTTTTGTACAAAAATAGGTTTATAGGATTCTACAAAATACTTAGATTATCAAACAATACAATTTTAAATTTTAAATTTACGTGATTAATTATTTGTAGAATTTTATCTCCCGCGATTAGCGTTTCCTAAATCATTAGGTCAATTTTTGTTTTAAGCTCCAATAGCTTAAGAAAACCCTAATTAGAACATTAGTGTGATTCAATTATTTATTTGAAATTTAGATCTTAAGTTATTCATCAGTTTATGTTTTTGTTGTGTATTTATAATCCTAACGGTTTATCTTTAGGTTATCGTTTCTTATCTATAAGCATAGTTTATCAATTACTTAATATCGCACTTGATATAGAGACTAAATCATCTGTTTATCTTTAACTTTTGATACTTATTATGAAATCTTATTAGTAGCGTTTAATACTATCTAGAAATCTTAAATTTAGGGTTTAAATCCAAGCTTAGGCTCATTACTACTCATTGTTCTAATCTCAAATCATTGTTGAGTTCAAAAGCAATCATTTAATTTCTATATTTATATTTTTCTATTTAAATCTACTTGTATAACAAGTTTCGGTTTTGAACTTTAGATTTCCTTTTAATCATATATTGAATTATCAGTTCAAGATGCGAAATCTCGTTTTTGGTATCAATTAGGGTTAAAGAAGTTCTTTATTCGATTTCTAAATCTTTATCTAACGAAATTCAATGCATTGATCTATTCTTTGGCTTTTATTAGGATCTAAGTCTATTAACTAGTTCATACATTCTATTGTAGAGTTGTGTACTAATGTGGAAAATTTCCGGGGTTTACAGGTATGTTGAACTCCCATTATAATAATGAAGAAAAATTAGGGTAGATGGTGTCCCAGGCTGCCCTTCTTGCATTTAAGACAGGTAAATTACACCAGAAGATATCAATATTTTGGGATAAATTTATTTAAGGTATCAACGTTTCAAGTGTTTAAAAAGAGGTATTAATGTTTTGCAAGATGAATCAAATGAGATATCAACATTTTGCAAAGTTCATTTAAGGTATCAACATTTCAATTAGTTTTCAATTAACTTTCCTAAGTTTTCATTAATGATTAATTATTAATATCTTATTTGACTTACTTGGCAAAATGTGGATACTTCTTTTTAACCACTTAAAACGTTAATACATTAAATGAATCATTCCTAGACATTGATTCCTCTTTTGAACCATTTGAAATATTGATACCTTAAATGAATTTACCCTTAAACACATATACATTTCAATGTAATTTACCTCATTTACAACTTATGTTGGAAAAGTGGAAAGAGTCTTGCTTATTAGCACATATATTATTAAGTGTAAATACATGAAACATGAGTATAAGGTTGCTTTAAAAGAATTACCTAAAGTGAGACATATTGGGATCTAGCCAAGCTTTGATTCAAAATCTCATTAGCATGATCCATGAAGATGATGCAATTTAGTCATTGCTATATTAGGCGGGGGAGATGTAACATCCCTAAAGGGAGCCTAGTAGAATTGCCCTGAATCGTCATATCACATATGCACCCACAATAGAAAGATCGCTTTGCAAGTCAAAGTTTATAGAACTCTAATTAATAATACTCTCATTGTGTTATACATATATATTTAATTATTATGAAAATACTTTCTTGGATTTTGAAACATCCACAGATCATGAGGACCATAGATAATTTGATATCCTATCAAATGATAAGATAAGGTAAACCTAGGTTTGACAAAAATATCAACTACATTAAATTTAGAAAGAAGACTACATTTTTAAGCTTTTTCTCTCAACTAATTTACTCTTCCAAATTCCCAATTATCTACCTATCTTGTGGAACTTGATCCTTGGTATGCTCTACACTCAGATCCTATCCCTTCCTAGTTTTCAATTTACTTGCAAAAACTAACTATTGGGGAGTTGGCTACATCCAGCCGATGAAGTATATCCTTGCTCCATAATGTTCAAGAAATAACTATCAACTTATTAAAACAAGCCTATGCAATGCAGATAAGCAAATGAACAAACATTTATGGTCAACTGGTAACCATATATAGATCAGATGTGCACCCTTCGAATCAAGGGTTAGGGCACATCCACACATCAACACCTAGAAATGCTACGACTTCGAGACTCAAATCAACTTGATCAAAACAAGGTTTTTTTTCATACACAAAAAATAATATACATATAACCACATCCTTAAAGCAGGATATCCATAACAATGACCCCAACGTAACCTTAGAAGATGGGTTGCTCCCCAGGATAACTTAATTCCCATCCTTAGGAGAGGACCCATGGTATACACTAGGTTACGCCACTTTGGTCCTCCATGTTTACCATCGCTCTAAGACATTATGGCCCATCCATGTCACTGTATAGTAGTGATGGCCTTCAACAATGTAATCATGCTATGCATGCTCAATTTTTAATTATCAAGCCAATATTTATTAAGTCCGTTTATTTAGTAATCAAGCAAATATCAAACACTTGCAAAGATCAAATTAATTAAGCAACACCCAATAGTTAATGTTCGGTATAATTTATAGTATTGTCAATACAATTGTCAAACACGAGCAACCACAAGCATAAACTTCTTAACCCTATAGATGAATCATTTAATATATATTAACAAAATATCATATTATAAAACTACAAGCATAAGCATATATGAAGTTCATCGAAATACACTCACTTGTTTATCCTTGCTCAATTGTCATAGAAATCTACAAGAAAACCCAAAGACTAGTCTATATCCCTTGAGAATTGACAATGAAACCTATTGTGTCTTAAACTCAAGTTCTAACACTCCTAATCCGACTATATAATATAGATAGTCGTTTTAAAGCTCTTAAAGCCTAAGTTTCTTAAATTAGGTTATAAAGTTTGCATGAATTCACTTTTCATAGGAAAGGTCCTAAACGTTTTCAAATATCGATTTTAATCGTGAAATCTTAAATCGGGCATATTGTACCCGTTTTGGCTCGGATTTTAGCTCATGAATAAGCATTGAAAAGCTCATCGAATATAGTTTTCAATTATCAAGTTAAACTAATCATTTTTATGTCTTTCCTTTGTTACTTTAGGGGTTTAAAAGATATCACACTGATACATATCTTTCTTGTTTTGTGTCTTCAATTCTCATTTCATGTTCATTTTCTTGCTTTTATGTATATTTCATCAAGTTTTAGTTATTAAACTCATTTTTTGTTCATTATTCCACTCTTAGCCAAAACCTACATTTATTTTCATTATGTTTCTCTTGATCTTATTTTAAGTATGTATCTTTAAGTAACTTGATCTCATTAACTAAGATTCATATGACTTTCCTTAGTTTAAACTTTACATTATTATTGTCCTATATCTGTTGAAACTCATGTTTATAGTTTCAGGAGTAATTCTTGAGTTAAATCTTTTAATTAAAACATATATTATCATATCGACTGATGTGTTCTTAAATTATCAATTTAGTCTTAGAAATCCTATCTTTCCTAAGTTCCAAGGGTCTAGAGGTATATATGTATTTGTATATTTCTAATTTTATTTCATTTCTTCAACTAAAGCATATAAATAGTTACTTGAAACTTGAATAGTCATAAAGCTATCTTGTTTATCAAATTCAACATAACTTTCCTTACATGCAGATAGATGGCTGAAAATATAACATATATATATATATATGCATATACTTAATCACTTCTTTTAGTAGCTTAATTTATTTAAAGCTGGTTAGTTGAATTATCAATTGACATAAAATTAGGAGTAGAGATAACACAATTTCCTTTAGAATTCTATGAGACAAAGTCACATCCTTATGTTTATATTATTAAAATTTAAACATTAATTCATCAATTCAATACATAATTAACTATCTAAATCGATATTATTGATCAAAAATATGATTTTCATTTGAGGTTAGAAAGTTTGCACAACTTTCTACAGGGCTTATGTAAGAGGTTGTGCAGAAAGGAATTCATGATCAAAAAGTTTGTAGACTTTCTATACAACTTGTGTAGGAGGTTTTATAGGAATTCAAACGTTTGGATTTCTTCCATTCATGTCTATAACTAATTTTTCTTACTAGTTTAATACTATTTCTATGTGGTCTAATGTTAAAATTCGATCCTAACCCCTTGAGCTTGCCAATACATGATATATTCTCAATTTAATTATGCGATCAATTACTCTAAGTTTTTTTATTAGCCTAAGGATGTGTCATTCACATAATTTCAACTTAGAAACCCTAATTTTCTATGCAAACCTTGACCATAGAGCATGCATATATATATATATATATATATATACATACATGAATTTATCTTGAGTTCAATCATGTGATTAGCCTCCTTAAGTCCACATATTTAGCCATTTTATGATGAATTCCTTAACTTAAACTTTGGTTTCTCTTGGTTTTAGGGCATCTTTGAGACTATACATGGAAATATTAGCATGTTTTATTAGTTTTTCATAAAATTCATTGATAAACATTTGTGGGCTTAGAGAAAAATAGAAATTACCTTACTTAATTTATCTAGGTTATACTAAGTACATCAAGATTAACCTAAATTCAACTTAATTTTTCCTTTAGAATGAATAGGGCCGAATCATGCATATACATGTGCATCTATATATTTTTATCACAATTCCTCAAGTTAGTTAAATGATTATACATCTAATAAATTTGAAACATGAGTTTCCCCATATCCAATCCATGGCTAAAACATGCATGTCCATGCTTGTATATCCATTTCATTGATTTCATTTTCAAATTCTATCATGTACATATTAATTAATCTCTTAGATGGTGTTAATGACCATGAATTTCAATTAATTACGTGATCTCTAATTGCTACCAGAATTGAGACATGTTTGCTTATCTAATTAGCGTTTAGGATCTTCAAATTAAATTAGGGTTTAGTGTTATATAGGTTCAGAATATTTGTTTTAGTGTTTTCGATATTAAAAATTTTTGTTCGAGTCTTATCTTTATGAATTAGACATAATATCATATCCTATCGGGTACATTTCAATCTTAGCAAATTTTTTAGCCTATCGTTTGCTAACCAATATGCCTTAAAAATAGGACAATTCATTTTTAACCTATCAATTATTGCCTAGAACCTAGATTCATCAAGATATCACTTGGTTTAGCAAATTACCACTCATTTCCTAAGAATTCGCCCATCCTAGGTTAGAAGCACACTTAACTTTTAGTGTTTTGAGAAGTTTCTTATATTATACCAAAGATATCCCAATAGTTAAGGTTTTATATCTTTTCTTATATTATTTTTGGGTTGAAAATTAAAGTTTCAAGTCTAGTGATTGAATAATATTAGAATTTTCACCTACACGATGGAAGTTTCTAAGCTGATAGACTAAATTAGAATTTTAGGCTTTATAGGTTTAGAATTTCCTAACTTTCAAGTTTATGAACTTAAAATATTTATTTGAGCTTTAGATTCATAGATTTTGATCAATTATTGATCACATCACATATATTTCAACTATAACAATTTGCTTCTAAATTTCTATTTGCTAACAAATGGACTCTATAAATTAATCATCTAGGTTTTGTGATAATTGCTATAGATGCCCTTATTTATATGATGATATAAGGTTTTTAATTGATAATTTAAATGATAATCACATAGATTTGGTACTTAATAAGTTAATTTGTCGATTTTAGGTAATATGGAACTCATCGTGAAGAAGACAAATGAATTCGACAAGAAAAAAGACAAACATGAAGTATTCTAAAACCAAATGGGGCCGTATGAAGGGTTGTATCAATGTTGAAGGGAAATCAATAAACCAAACACTTCACCAAACACTTCACCAAACAATCCATTGTTTGGTTATAGGAGGAGAAGCAGTAAAACAAACACCCCCTCAAACAAGCCATATAAAGAACTATTTGGTTCCAGGAAAAAGCAATAAACCAAATACCCCCTAAACGGGCCATTTATTGGGCCATTTTACCCTAAGGTCGTTGAACAGAAAGTTAAACACCACTCTAAACGGGCCGTTTGACAAGTTGTTTGAACCTCCGTGACTTCCATCTTATCCTTATCTTTATATGAACATGATTTTTGAGTGGTTGAAAAAGGAAAATACTATGTCTATTCAATCCCTATTTAATTCTATTCAAATCTTATTTACTTTCATGATTTCAGGGATACCAAAAATATTTTACGTGCATATGCTAAAGAAAGTAAAAGACTATGTCTATTTAACCATATTTAACTATATTCAAACCCTATTTAATTTCATGATTTCAAGGATACAAAAAATATTTTACTTGAAAAAGACTATGTCTATTCAACCCCTATTTAATTCTATTCAAATCCTATTTAAGTTCATGATTTCAAAGATACCAAAAATATTTTACTCTCATATGCTAAGAAAAGAAAAGACTATGTCTATTCAACATTTATTTAACTATATTCAAAAACTATTTGATTTTCATGATTTCAAACATATGAAAAATATTGTATGCCCATATGCTGATAACATTATATTAAAAACATTTATACTAAAAATATTTACATTAGAGACACTAAGGGGGTGGTTTTGCTTTAATAGTATAGATATAAAAGCCACCTATTTTGAGAGAGAGAAGGGGGGAGGGGGGTGGGGCAGCGGAGGTGTGAAGGGTATTAGGGGAGAGAGTGAGAGAGAAAGAAAGAGAAGAAAGAATGTGACATATAAGTGAGGGGAAAGAAAGATCATTTATAAAGGAAAAAACTTGGGGAGTAATTTTATTTCCCAGGTCCAAAAGACACATATAATAAATACTTATTGATTAATATTTCTAGATGAAAATGTACATGCCTACTATATTAAATATTTTGATCAATATGGTATACTTAAAATCTTTACTTTGAGATTTTTATTTTTCAGCTTTAATGTCTATTATCATAAGTTATAATTTATCCGTTAAGGGTTTAAGTTATTAGTGTTTTAATATTATGACCTAATTAATAATTTAATTGTGACTTTATTCATATTTTACTATTATAAATTTATAGGGTTTATCCTTTGCTCGTACCTTTGGAATTATTCTTAGGATATAATTCACTATCATACTTATTGTTCTTAGTCTTTAGTTTATATATTAACCATATCATTATTGTTATATTTTATTGATAACATTTCTTTAATATAGATCTTGTATATGATTATATATAGATATATCTATATTTGTTTTTGTTATGTCTTTTATTAACTATATTATTAATTACTGATATTTAAATTTGCAAAAAAGAAAGGGATGATTTTGTGGACATTTTCTAAAACTTCTACGAGACATTACTATCCATTTAACAATTACCAAAAATTTAAGTGGATGTATAATTCAAGGTATTACAGAAAATGTCACAGCCTATCTTCTTAATTAGAGGTATAGTCACAAGTTCATTGACCTCATATCTCGTTTATTACCCTACAATAAGTAAAGACATGTAAGAGTATATGAATGCAATTAATACAAAGTAAGTAGGAGTCGATTATAACCATTAGATTCACTTAATTTTGACTTTTGATTTGATAGATGTCATGTATACATAGGGGTAATTCCTTCAATTATATTTATCCAAATAGAGAAACATAGAAATATTCTAAAACTTCTCTCTCTAGTTTCTCATATTATTTATGTGTTGTGTTAAGTAGTCTTCAAAAGTAATGCCCATGACATGGTATTATGTGTATTTGCTAATGAAAAAATAGTAACTTTTATGTGTATGTTGTTTTGCAAAACATGGGTATTTTAGAACAAAAATGCAAGGGCCACCTTTGAGAAGGCTAGACTCCACAAAAACTTAAGAAGATGATGAGATGTTTTGAAGGGTAAAACATTTTTTATCCCCTCTTTTGATTGTAGGACTACATAAACTTTGTTTATGATATAAGATATGTAAATCACACAGACTATTTTTAATGGAAAAGTTTTTGTGATATGTCGCATGTAATGTTTAATTATATGTATGATTGAAAAAAAAAAAAGTGTAGCTATTAAAACTTACCATGGTATTTGTTAATGTTCCCACATGTTAATTTTTCCTTTTTTTCCTATTTACTCCTATTATTCAATCCATGTGATGTATTAGACTACTTAAATTGCTAACATAGAATGTGATTTGTAGCATAATTATACCATCTCTCCACAAGCTTTATATCATTAACCTCATGTGGAAGCTCAACACTATCAACCCATTCACTAGATAGGAATAATTATTCATTTCTTCCTCGTTTTACATAAAGTTGCTATTACTATATTCACTAGAAGGGAATAACAATTCATAATGAATTGTTATTCAATGGTTTATTTTTCAATTTTATTATAAATACCTCTATCTTAAAAATATTGTATATACAATTATCATCTCTTTTTGTAATAAATATATGGGGCTAGACATCATCACGGGGCGGTTCCGAACCGGGAACCGCCCCGAACCGTCACCGGCGGTTCCTGACCCGGGAACCGCCCCGTCGGTGACAGTTCCGAACCGTCTAAGGACCCGCCAGAACCGGCGGGTCCAAGCGGTTCGTGTGGCGGAACCGACGGTTCCAACGGGTCCGGAACCACCATATATAAAAAAAAAAAAAAAAAGAGAACCCATGCAGGTTTCTCAGAATCCGTTTTCTGGGCATGGGGATTGTTGGGGGTGGGGGTTGGTTTTATATAATATAGAGAGAGAGGGGGGGCCGAGACTCGGTCACGTGGACAAAGCAAAGCAAAGGAGCTTGCTTTCTTTTTGTGCGTGTTTTACAAAATTGCCCTTCCTGGTTGTTTTCTTAAAGGAAACCTGCATTGAATTCCTAAAATGGATTTAAGTTGCTGCTTTATGTTATGATTTTCAAGGACGAAAGGGGAGGGGAAGGGTGGTGGGGAAGGAGGGGAAAGACAGTAAGATATATTAAAGGCAAAACGATTTGAAGTTACCTAAAATTATCAATTTGTATTTATCAATAATAAAACAAAATATAATCTTACAGTTGTAGTATTAACAGCTACCATCATTACTAGGATTTGGTTCTTTCCATTTTTTTCATCAGAAAAAAAAAAAAAAAAAACCGTTTCACGTGGAACCGGAACCGGAACCGCCAGAACCGGGGGTTCCTTGGAACAGTGAACCGCCCCGGCTTTGGCGGTTCCGGTTCGGGTTCGAAACCGAACCGAACCGTGCCGATGTCTATATGGGGCATTGTAAATATTTTATGTTTTACTCAAATAATTATTTGTTTTATTTTTTATACCAAGTAAGCATTGTAATAGTTATTACAAGTCTATTACATTCTTATTAAATTGGAATTCAATTCCTTCTTATTCTATATGGTGAATTAAGCAAGCTATATATATATGTATGTATATATTGTATTTCAAGCCATAATATGGAGAGAAAAAAGAAAGAAAGACAGAAAAAAAAAATGTGAGGGATAGGTTTGGGGGTGCCTTGGGGTTGTTTAATTCATCTTTTTTAATTTTTCATTTGTTTGATATCTTTTGACATCCACTTATGTTGGTGAATTTTCAAGAAAAGATATAAAAAAGATGAAGATATACGTAAATATATATGGGGAAAGGAAATTAATATTATTGTTTTAGTTTAAATTATGAAAATACCACTTAAACAAAAATAATCTCAACTTTAAGCAAGTCAAACTCGTCTCTTAAAGAGAGAGTTTGACATAAAAAAAAATTGCAACATCAACTCCTTTTCTAGTAACTATCCTTAATACAACAAGTCATTTGTACAAAATTCACTTGTTAAAATCAATTAATTGTACCAATCACCTATAAAATAAACTCAAACATTCTTAGACCCAATCCTCTAACAATATAGTCAAAACTATTGAAACACAATATAAGAAATGTTGGAACTATTGTTCAAGTCATTACATAAAATATAAATACATGGTAGATACAATAAATATAGCAAATCCTAATATCATCTACCAATCTCCTCCGCTTATCCACACTCCTGGCCTAGGCTGATCTGGGTCTTGTTGGGGATGCTCCATAGATGGATCTACCAATGTGAGTGTGTCATCCCTATCTCCACCATGTGGATTGTGCTGGTAAAATGGGATGGGGTTTGGATCCTGTAATCCCCCAAAATTCTACGTAACCTGATTATAATAAATACTACAAATGTAATATAGAATTATATAGAATATTTGGAACAAGTAGTAAGAATCACTCCAATTTTTTTTCGATTTAAAAATGTTAAAGTGTAAACGAATTTAATTATAATTAGAAAGATTAAAATCGTTACCAATAAAAATCTTGAAAATACAAACTGAACTTCTATGATATCAAATAATAAAACGACGGTAAATCAATCGTTAATATAAAGTTACTGAATTCTTTTTCCTTAGGTTCAATACTTAGAAAATAAATCCTATGCTTATTAAATAATGAAATAATAGTGTTCAAGCTATTATGAATCTATTAATATTAAGTAGCACTAGACAAAAATATGTTGTTATTAACAAACTAGTATAAATAATTCCTATATAGTAAAACATAACATTTGGTAAAATGATCAATAGTTCAACAAGAAATCATAGCTAACCTTAATTACAAATCACAATAACAGACGATTAATTTTTAGAACCTACAAGTTATAAAAATATAGACTAAAGATAAATTACTAGAATTACAAAAGATACGATAAGATCACAAATAGATTGATACCTAAGAATCTAGATCTTAAATGAATATTTAAATTACACTAATATTCTAATTAAAAGGTTTTAAGCTTTTAGAAATTGAATCTCGAATTGCCAATGTAACCTTTAATAATTGCCATAACTAGAAAATTAGCTAATTAGCAAAGGTGAAACTAAAATCAGAGACAGAAATCTTAAAATAAAATTATGAGATATAATAAACTCATTCATAGTTTGAAAAACCCGAATAAAAATTTTCTTGACCTTAATAGATACCAAAAAAGAGATTTCGTATCTTGAATTGATAATTGAAGATATAACTAAAAGTAGTCCTAAATTCCAAACTCGATAAAATATAATCTAGTAATAGAACTTGTTGGTATAAAACAATAATTTAAAGAGGAAATACTAAGGTTATATATACATAATATATACCAATATCGATCAATAAATATTAATCTAGATCTAACATTAAAATTCCAAACCCGTTGTTATACTTGTTAGGAAATTCTGAATTTATTAAGACTTGGTTCCTAATTTAATTCATTGAATTTGAAAAATTTAATTGTGTAAGTTAAAACACTAAAAATAATTAATCATGTAAACTAAATATTGTTTATACAAACAATCTAGAATTTATTTTGGAACTTAAATGATTCTACTCCGATAAAACTCTTATCTAACCGATATAAGTATAAGTTTATAAATTTGTGTTGGTTAAATTAGTTTAGTTAACCATTAATTAGGTAATAATAATAATAAAATAATAACAACAAAGAAAACTGAAACGGAAAGTGGATATATCGGATGAGCAGGGGATAATGCGGTTTAAATGAAAACACGTGAAATGCTGAAACAGAAGCCATTTTTCCACGCATGGTCAAAATTATGAAGCAGTAGGAGGATCGATACGGTTTGTCCTAAGCGCTGCAATTGACCGAGCAGGAATTCCCACGTGCTGCAGAGGGTGATGATCGAGCAGCAGCTGGCTTCCACAACACACGAGCAATGCTACTGGACATCACGCACAACAAACCCTCACGCACGAGCAAGCTAGGACTCCATGTGCAGTATAGCAGCATCCACGTTGGAACAGAGCATGGAGCGGAATTGAAAACCTCGGCTGTTGAATTTCCCATGCAAAGAAGCAGTGGCAGACGACATGCTTCACGCGCACGGAAGGCACTGAACGAAATTCTTCCACGCGCAACATCTCAACTTCACGCATCAGCAGCAGCAGCAGACGAGCAGAGGCCTCCACGCATAGAAGATAAAACCACGGAGGCTGTGGCTGCTCCTCTCCCACGCCTGCAAATGGTAGATGGTCGAGCACAATTCTCCACACACACGCACAATAGAGGAGTTGAAAACAGAGCACATAACACAGAGCAGCAGCAACAAAGCAAATTTCGGCTGCTTCATACCCAACTTTGATCCGAATTTGAGTTTTAAATTTCAAACGAAATTGACCTACAATCCAACCACAACACTCCACATGTAATCAACAATAAATGAGGAGAATTTCAGCTTAGATAAACAACCACAACCACCCCAAATATCTTTGCAAAAATCGGATATTAATAGCTACAGCAGAGGAAAAATTCAACAAACACAGCAGCACACATCTCCAAATTTAGCTCCGATTTTTGCAATATTCCTAAGCTTCAATGAGCTGATATTATTGACCAATTAAACACCAATAGAGAGCCTTCAAATGAACACTTCATACACCAATAATTAATGAGAAAATCGGATCCAAAATTTGTCCAAAATCAAGATGAATTGTTTCAGAAATTTCAAATTTTCACACTTCAAACTTCAACAGATTTGACCTGATTGTTATACAATTTAAGCTCTTATTTTTACACACATAAATAGCATTAATTAGCTATCAAAAAAACACAATTAAGACCCTCAAAGATAGCTACAAAAATCTATCAAAACACAAGTCAAATTGTCATCCAAATTTGCAAATTCGTATGGAATTTCCAGCTGCAATCGTGAGCCTTTTTCAAGCCCAAAACCCTTTCCTTAGCCTCTAAAATTTAGCCTAGTCTTAGTATATGTATATAAGCTTAAGTTAGACACAATTTGAACTCATAACTCTCACAAAATCCTCCCAAAAACATAGCTCCAAAAAGAAGTGCGTCCAGCCCTTTTTCCTTTTCTTTTTCCATTGCAACCTTCAACTTAGAAGCTTAGAAACCCTTGTAAGATCAACCATAAACCCCTAGCTTATTTCCATATCCTAACTACCCACTAAGTACATCAACAACATCAATTCCCCTCTCCAACAACATCCAAAACCAAATAAAAAAGTCTTGGTTATCATAAAAATCCAAGAGGGGAAAGCTAGCTTAACAAGGTAAGAATATTGGTTAGAATTTGTAAGCTCTCATTATAGTTAATGACGCTAACTTATAATTTAGTTAAGAACTCATCATCTAACCTTGATATAGGTTCGATTCTTGCTTAAAAAGGAAGTTGAAAATCCTTTTTCCATTCCAAGCCAAGTTAAGTCCTAAACTATCAACCTATCTTTGTTATAGTTATGTATAGACTTCAGGATAAATTGTTTAGTATTGAAGAAAGGTTATAGATGAAAGAAGTTGCTAATCCATGGATGAATTTAAGTGGATGGATGGTTGATATGTTAGAAATGTTTAGATATTGTTGGCAAAGAAAGACAACAACTTAGAAATATTATAAAGATGGTAATAGTAAATTAGGATTTTGGAATGAAGTACGCAAAACAAGACTCAAATTTCATCTAAATTAGTCTAAACTCATGTCTAATGCTTTTAAGACCTTATATGAACATAAAACTTGATAAAACAAGCTTTAAAGGCATGATTAGGAGTTCTACATTACAAGAAAAATATTATGAACAATTCATAGAAATTATACATATTGATAATTTTACAAATCATGAATGAGCTAAAGAAATAGATAAAAGGATTAAACAATGGTTTTAAATTATATAGTTGAACAAATGATGATACATAATTATTTAGGATTATAGAAGCATCAGCTTGAAAGTTAGAGCTCTAATCTTTAGAAAACTAGGAACCAAAAGAAATCAAATAAAGAAAAATGATCAAAAGATCAAATAAACTATATTGACATATTTGTTATAAGCCAAAAACGACCTCATCAATAGATTGTATTGGGAAACTACTATAAAAAAACAATTATTTATTCATCAAAAACGGATTAGAAATGAGTTAGAAATGATTAAAACAAGTTTTGATTACAATTGTTAGAATTCACTTGAAATCTATGCATGTGTTTCATAAATTTAAAAATTGTACAAGTCTCTTTTCTTGAAAAATAATTTCACCACTAGAAAATACTCTTCGGGTACTATCAAATCGACTATTTATACAACGAAATCGGATTTGAAACGAATAAGAAATCACAAACTAGAAAATCATCCAATTTACACTCTTAATAAACCAACATCAATTTTACTGTTATTCCTATAAGTATGATTCTAATTATTGCTATTAATATTACTACTGAGTATAGTATTTAGTATTGTTGATATTTTCACCACGAGTCATTATTAATACTGTTATTTTCACGTTAACGCTACTGTATTTATATTATCATCGATACTAGTATTATTCTTATCACTAATATTATTACTTACTAATGGTATGAAGATGATTGTTATTATTATACCTGTATTTATTACTAATATTGATATTAACATTTCAAAATTAATATTATTGATAATATTATACTATTAAACTTAACTTGTTTTGCAATAAAAATGAAACTGAAATATAATAAAAATTTGACATATCTAAATATGGTTTTATAACTTTTGAAAGGTATGGATACTAGAATATACCCTTAAATAAATAAAAATACCAACTTGAGAAACAGATAAGGTTGATAGGCAAAGAATTAGTAAATAAAAATCTTCTACTAAAAGCAGTAGAACTTAAGAAAAGACAAACCCCTTGAATAAAAATATAGATAGCAATTAATAAAAACTATATCAAATACCGATACGGAATAGTTAGGCATCTATAAGGATTCAATTAAAGTGTTGAACAACGCAATAATTAATAAAACGGGTTTAGTCTAATGTCCAGTGATTGGAATCAGTGCCTTTAATTATAGGAAGACTTCTCTTACAGAAATAGTCCAATAATGAATCTCTGTTATTTTCCTTTCATAGGAAAATAGATCAATTTTTGAATTATCGATAGCTTATACAACGATTTAGCAAGGACCACAGGTGAGTTACTTGACTTTATCACATTGTTTGTGCTTGTAGTATAGTTGCATTTGGAATAATATATATATTCAATTGATATGCATGCGGGATTGGGAATAACGCATGATGTGTGGCGTATGATTGAATGCCAAATTATCATAATATAAGTGATAATCCTATTGTATGATAATTATTGTATGAAATATGTTGATGATTGTCTGTGAATTGTATGATCGCCTTAAATTTGATTAACCACTGTTGGTACTATAAATGAAATAGACACGCATTGCACGATCTGCATAAACTGCATTTGGAGATGTGGCAGCCTACTATTTGTTAGTATTTCGGTTCTTTGGTAATGCTTGGTTTTTCTAGGCAAGAGGCTATTAGTTTTACGCAAGAGGCTATTAGTTCTACGCAAGCTTACCTTTGTTCCGTCGGTTCCATGGGAACTAACTGGAAAATGAAGGACGCCGCTCATGGTATCGCTGTGAAATGACTAACACTTAATGGAGTCTCTTTGTTCCAAAAGGAAATTGAGTGAAGAAACTATAATCATAAAGTAAAGCACAAAGTGAGTATTTTATTCCTATGGTTCTCTGTTTCTCTTGGGTAGGTGGGCCATGGATTGGTTCCTTCAACCCCGATGAAGAGGGCATAAATCTTCATCCTGCTTTAGATTCTAGATCATCCAAGCTTGTAATGTGTATATGATTGATTGTTGCATTACATATGATTGATAATTACACTTGGTTGCTATTATTTGATGTGTGGTCTGGTCAGGTTATCTCACTGAGCCCGTGATTCGCTCACCCCCCAACAGTTTTTGTGCAGGATTATTACTAGCTGGGATTGGGCTAGGAATGTGTGAAGAGAGCTTCTCCAACGAACTCTGTTGAAGATAGAGATATAGGATATTGTAAACTTAGAATGTAAATTTTATATTGTTGAAATTTGTAAGTTGTAGTTTGAAACCCAATTTCACTATTTGGTGGGAGATACCGATTCTCTGTGATCTTGGTGGAAAATGGAAAATCGGATTCCATAGTTGAAATACTGTAATATATTATATCATTTGTATGATAAACTTTTATAAATAAATAGAGTCTTGTATACTCTGACATACAAGACGGCTTTCATGTTACGGGTGCACACGTGATATGATAGCTTTAGATAAATCCTATTAGGCCCCCCATTTGGAGTTGTGACAGATCCCCCTGAGTGAGACCCTCCTCCATATTGTCTAACAATGCTGGATGCCTCTTTTATAGAGCTGGTGTCACGCCTCAACGGATACCTTAAACGCAATAGTTCACCACAGTCAATATTAAATCTTAAGTATGACAACCTTAGTCATCCCGAAAGCTTCAATACCAGGTTTAAGGCGTACCTTTGTTGTAACCCCCAAAAGGTACCCTAAACGCGACAGTCCATCATACTCGATATCTAAACTCGTATATGACAACCTTAGTCCTTCCATGAGTTTAAACACCGGGTGTAAGGCTCACGTTCAACAAATAGGGAATCATACTTTGAATCAGAATAGCATAAGGAGACATGCATAGCAATAAAAATGTAAATCATAACAGTTATGTCCAAATTTAATCTATTACATAATCTAAGGGGAATCCCCCCGCCAAAATATTAAGATTTCTTAAGTTTACATAAGTCTCTTACAACAACCATCATATATATCGATTAAGGAGATTCAACTATAAGTCTATGCCTATATCTAGGTCCCGACTTCTTCAAAAAGCTCCTTACGTTCCAAAAGTTGTACTTGAGGAAAGTGGCCTCTCAGAAATAGGCATAAATATTCATACTGCAACAGGAAACTATGGAGGTGTAAGCTTACGAGCTTAGTGAATCTCACTTCCAAAATTAAATAATCAACAAGCAATATATAACAGACAAGTTATATTAACAACCATATGAAATGCACAAACACGTGAGCATACAATACATAAACCGTCCGAAAGTCTTATGTTGAATGGATTTGTGCTCTCCATTCGGGGTTAAGTGTTTTAGGCCCATACGACCATAGACTTAAATTTTTCTCATTTATATTGTGGTTGATGCAGGTGCCTACCCACACACATTTTCAATTCTAGCCCCTACGCCAACATTCGAGTTTACAGGCCCCTCATTGCCTAGCTATTATGCCTTCTTCCCACAAAAGTATAATAACCTATGCAATGTGACTCACATATGATATGCATGGCCAATTTGATTATAAGATCATGGCATATTAATTTAATAATTTATGGGTGACTATAGATATTGCAGACACTTCAATTCTATACTAAATCATACAAATATTTACAACAAGCTCATTTCGATATTCTTATCATAAATTCACCCAAGTAGAACTCATATGCACACAGTCAATTTTTTATCTTGCCCTAATTCTAATGCGACTAACATTACAAGCACAAGCACAATCACAAGCATATAATTTAAAGATAGTGAACTCACTTTGCCATGGCACGAAAATCCACTTAATCATAATAGTCATCGGGAAGGTTTAGTCCATCTCCCAAGTCTCCTAATCAAAAGAAATAACTCTAATGAGTATTTCTATGAAGTTTGAATGAACTTATAAATTCTATTCTAATAAGTTCATCAAAATTCGTCTCAAAGGAAATTCCAACTTAAAACGGCCATAACTTGGTCATTTTAACTCGGAATTTTGCATATTATATACTGATTTCTACCTATTCGATGAGAGCTATCTGCTTCTAAAGTTATTTCCAACAAACAAGGTCGTTTGGTCCATGAACAGTAGGGTACTGAATACTATATGAATTTCTCATTCCACAATTCAACTCCTAATTTCAAACCAAGCATCATACTAAAGCTTTGATAGATACTTAGCTATCATTATATCTTGTAAGACTCTATTATATACATATATAACTCAATATCATGCATGATTCATGGGTGTTTGGTAATTCTAATTCCTCATGTACTTAGATAATGTCAAATAGGATGTATAGGACATTATTTTCCTAACTTTGTTTCTACTAAGTACATCATATATATATGCAATACCTACAAGCTATTGTCATGAAGGTTATGAGATGAACTATCTATATGTATATTCTTAATAATATAGTACCAAGAATTCTTTTTGAAAAACTTTTGCTTTGCAAACTTTTGAAATTTACTAGATTTAAAAAAAATAGTTTTTCTTCTTGTAAAATCACACTTAGTTTTATCAAAACTCAACCTTGATGACCCATATACCCAACTCCTTCAATATATTAATAAAAACCTTCATTTTGGGGTTAGAAAATAGATGGTTTATCTAAATACGAATTTTACAAAATTTTAGAGAATGAAAACATTGTTTAATCTATTCTTTGAAACCATTCCTTGTTTTAGGATTATACTTTGATAAACCTATCTTATTCTTATCAAAATTAGGTATTTATTACATGTATCACCTAGGACTTCCATTTATTCATAAAAATCATCATTTTGGCATTTGAAAATAGGTGTTTAAATAGTGGTCATTTTCAAATTTGAATTTTGAAAGTTTCATTTGAGATTGTTTTCTTTGTAAAACTCATTTAGTCTTTCAAAAACCATTTTCTAATCAAACCTACTCCTTAAGGCTTCCATTTCTTTAATAAAAATCTTGTTTTGGAGTTGAAAAATGGGCGTTTACACTTTAAGCTTTCCTTATTACGAATTTAAAACTTGTTATTAGCATTGAAACATAACTTTTGTAAACTTTTCCTTGTTTTGAAGATATACCTTAGTAGATCTAGGCTTTACTCATCAAGATCATCCATTTATGATATCTATTCCCTAAGCCCTTCATTTTCAATATAAAATACACATTTTGAAGTTGAAAAATAGCTTTTCTAAATATGGTTTCTTTTTTATCCGAATTTTTAAAATCATTTTTGTTGAAACTAAAATAGATCTTGAGCTTTCTATCTTTTTCCTACAATCATCATGCTATTACAAGTTATTTATGAACATAAAACAAAAGCCTAATGCATTTATGAACTCAAAACAACTAGATCTAGTTTACTATACTAGTCATAAATGCATGAACACTGAGATGATTATGTGGATATGATTGGATGATGAATATATGCACAAAACATTAATAATAACAACATAACTTGATAATACAACAAAGTAATAGCAAAATAACTTAAATAACAAGATCTATAATATTGTGATGGCAAGAATCTCATGTTCAAGTGTTTCCACATCCCTAGCTTGAAGGTCATAGGGAATTTTTGAGTGGAATCACACATGATGGTCTTGCTATTACATGTTTTTAAGATAATGAAGTGTAGATCTATTACCTATTTAGTGTTTGGATCAAGAAAACTTGAAGAAATCAAAAGTGTATGTGTGTAGAGAGAGGGAGAGGTCACGGCACAAAGAGAAGAGGGGAAGAGTTTTGCAAAATTTTTCCTAAAGAGAAAATGAAGAAAGAAGAAAATGAAATGAAGTTGGCATAAAGGGGTCTATATAGAAAAGCAGATTAGAGTTTGTGTAATAAAAAAAATTAAATCAAACAAATTGTGAGAGGAAAGAGGGAGGGGGCACCGATTCTACAAGAGAGAGAGAGAGTGTTGTATTGTGTTGTATTGTGTAAGATTCAAATTAAATAAGTAAATTAAGTAGTAAAAGTTGTATTGAAAAAGTAAATTGTAAGGAAAATGATGGAATTTTAGGAATAGTTTGTAAGGATGTAAGAAATAGAGTATAAGTAGGTGTACTTGTGAGTAGTGTGAAGGAAATCAAAAAGTAGATTAGACATTTAAAGTACCAGTAGTAACGAAAATACGATAAAAATGCTACAACTGTAATTTTTATAACCCGAAAATTATATAACTGGTATATTTGGAAATCTTATAAAATTACAATTCTAATGGTATTAATATCATATATTTAATATCTCGAGCCTCGGGATACACTTTTCAATGTCTATATCCGATCGGGTTCGAAATAGATCGAAAATTCGCTAATATGATCTTTTTAAGCACCCTAATATTATTACGAACCAAACTACACTCTTCACTCGTATTTCAACTTGATGGTTTAGGAACGCGGGATTACCAAATCTAAACTACTAGGGTTTCTTGGGAATTTGTTGACTTAAGGTCTCCGATTGACTTTCCGGTTTAAGGTTTGAACTTAATATTACCCTAAAAAATAGGGGCTTACATTTACGATCATAGAGAACCAAACTTAAAACAAGTTATTTAAGAAGATATTCATAATAGCAATTAAGAATTGAAATCATAATGTAAGCACTTTAAATATAAAATATAAAGAGTCTTACAAATATCAAAGGGGCATTCCCTTATCAAAACATATAGTCCATCGTAGCTTAACCAAAATAATTACATCGGAGATTTACTTAGAAATCTAAGTCTACTTCTAGTCCTTGACTTCATCCAAAAACTTCCTAATCTAAAAGGATAGTACTTGAGAAAAGTATCCCCTAGGCGTTAACCAAAGGTAGGGGTGCTGCAACAAATATCTAAAAGGGGGTAAATTTAATTGCTTAGTGAGAATTATTTCCACAAATAAAGTACTCGAGTAATCAATAATCAAACAAGTTATTTAAACAAGCATATGAGGTGTAACAAACACGTGAGCAAATAATACATATGTTTTTTGGGAATCATATATTGAATGGATTTACCCCTCTATTCGGGGTTAGGTGTTCCGGCCTATATAGATCATTATTTGCAAATATAGTTTTTGTAGTTTTATGCAAGCTACTACCGCTAAAATATAGTTAATTTGGGTGTCTTTCCACCATTTTATCCGGTTGACCATTCACCATAAAGTAGAGTTTCGAGCTTTACGGACCTCACTACTATGCCCTTATCCTACCAAGTGTATACTAATGAATGAAATGTGACTTACTACATGATATGCATGAATCAATTTAATTAAGTATTTATGGTATAATATTAGATATTTTAAGAATAATCATAAAATTTGCAGACATATCATTTCTATACTAAATTAGACAGTTATTACAGACAATTCCCACCTCGATATACTTTATATAAATCCACCCAAGTATGTAAAGCGCATGCACTTCCCATTTTATCTTATCCGAATTCTAGTGCCTCTATTTTACAAGCAAATACATAAGTACAAATCATAAGAAATAAACTCACTCGGCCATTATAGTAGAAAACTTATAGTCGTAGTAGTCCTTGGAGTATGGAAACTCGAGCTCCACATCGCTTAATAAGAGAAATACCCAAAATGAGTATTTCTTGGAAGTTCTACTTAAACTTGCAAATTCTATTTTACTAAGTTTTTCAAAATTCGTATGAAGTGAGATTCCAACTTAAAATGACTATAACTTGTTCATTTTAACTCAAGATTTCACATATTTATATCGTTTTCTACCGATTCGGAAAGATCTATCTATTACCAAGATTATTTTTTATCATAAAAGGTCATTTGGGATTCAAAAAGATGAGGTTCAGAACTGACATGAAAATCCCAGCCCTTCAATCATAATTTTTCCAAACTTTTTATCAATCAAAAAACCCATAGCAATCATATAAATATTTATATAATTGAAAAATCCCTTTAATACATATGTAACTCATGTTATACACATGATCCTAATGAGGTTTTCTTATATATGATTTTTCATACAACAATTTGTCTTAATAGTTTAAAAAGTGAAGCTTGACAAATTTACTTTTAGTTGTTAGAATAAAAATAAAGATTTTTGAGTCATTAATTGGGTGGTATAATTATTTTTCCTTAATTCTCAAAAGATAATTTAAGTTTAAAAATTTAGTCATTTCAAGTTTTCTGCCAATTTCGTTCCTTAAGTATACTTTACTTGGTGAGTTGATTTTTGCTTTGTTTGAAAAGCTTGTTATGATCTTTTGTACTAATTAAAATGTTAGTGAAGATCTTATAAATAAGTTTTTTAAAAAAATTCTCATAGCAAAGTATTATCAATATTAAGGTTTTAATGGTGGTTTGAAAAGAAAGTAAAAAATTTCTTAGTTAATTTTTGAAAAGGTCCTTGCATATTAGCAACACTAAAATCTATGGTGATCTTTGTCTGAACTTCTTTGAAAAGCATTTTGTTGAAATACAATTCTAAATTCTAATGGAATTTTTTCCTAAGTGATAAAATTACATTCTTATAGTGAGTTTAACTTATTTTCTTTTACTTAAGAAAGAATATTCTATTCTTTTATTAAGATAATAACAATCATGATCATGGATGAACATGAGTTTATAGCTAAGCAATATGACAAAAATAATAATAAGGAAGATGGAAAATATAGAAATAAGCGCATAATAAATATCAAGTTGGGAGTTTTAGCTTGTTTCAAGGCTTTCGGACTTAGACATGGGCAAGTCCAAAAAGAAAAATAAGAAAATTTGTTTTGACTTGATGATAACAAATCTAAGACTTGAAAGACTAATCTTAATATAATAGCAAAAAATAAATAAATAAATTACAAAGCATAAATAAATAAATAATTGTTTTGTTAGTAAGCTTATATGCTCTAGGGAATATATATACATAAATATATTTAATATCATATAGAAGTTAGATTAGAACAATAATAACATTATAATAATATAACAACAATAAAATAACATAATAATAAAATGAGAGTTTGTACATGAATAAGAACAAAACATGAACATAGTGTTGCTTCCATAACACTTTAGGTTTAAAAAACACACACCATGGTCATGTTAAGTTACATGACATGGTAAAGAAATATTGGAAAGAATTTTACCTAAGGTAGAGATGTTGTTGTGGTAGGAAATAAAGGAAATATGGGAAGATGAGAAGAAATTATGGAGAGAGTATTTTAGTAGTGATTTTTGGAGAGTTTTGTTATGGTAAATGAGTGTATGAAAGAAATGAAGAGGGAGGGGATATTTATAGATGAATGAGGAATGAAATTTGTTATAATTAAATAAACTGAAAAAGAAAAAGATAAATGGGTGTGTGTGGAGGATAGTGCCAGTTTTGGAGTGATAAGGGAGAGGATTTGATTTGTTTTGTATTTTTGTTAATGAAAAGTAATAATGTGTAAGATATGATGTAAATAAAGTTTTATAGGGAATGTAATTTTTAAGAGATAGGTATAGTGGAATGTAAAAATAGGTAGTAGAAAAGTAGAAATAGGTAAATAGTAATGAATAGTGTAGAATAGTATCATGAATAGTAAATAAGACAAATTAATACCAATAGTAAAGAAAATATACATAAATAGGCTATATTAATATTTTTAGATACCAAAAAAATTATAAAATTAATATTTTTGAAATCCTTATATTTATTTTGAGTCTAATAGTGTTATGAAAATATTTTTACCATTCGGTGCATCAGGATACGGTTTTTGAAATCTGATCCCGTTCGGATCTGAAACGAACTAAACTTTGACGAATATGATATTTTTAAGCTTCCTTATATTATCGTGGACTATAATCTACATTAATCTCAATTTTATTATTTAGGGATTAAGAGCATGGGATTGCCAGATCTAAATTTACTAGGGTTTGTTATAGATTTGTTGACTTTAGGTTTCCGTTTGATTTTCGATTCTAAGGTTTAAGCATAAAATGTAACATAATTTCTAAGGGCTTATAGCTGGTGAGATGTGAACTATTGCACCTAAGCTCTCAGGCATTGGAGTGTTCAACGGATGCATATGTGATAATAATGAAGGTTCAGGCCCCGAAGGCTCGTTTCTAATATTTCCAGCACTGTCTTGCTCCCCCCCCCCCCCCCCCCCCCCGCCGACGATCCCTGACCTCACCTTTACCTTTCTCTTTGAGGCCTGCTTCTTTGCGCTTATGCCAGCTAAGGTAGCAAGATATCCTCACTATAATCACTGTGATCGATGTAGTCTACTGTTGGTGGTGGTGGCTCATTAAGGCTGGCATTCATGAACTCATCCACTACATGAATGACATCTCATGCAATAGATAAAGTGTTAGCTAGCGACATAACGAACACCTTCTAGATGAAATCTTCTTGCAATTATCGATAAATAGCAAGATTACGATATAATGCACAAAAAATAGCTTCACAATTACACATTAAATTTACCATAATCTTGTCCTCTAGTGATCCAATGATACTAATCAAAATAATTTGTAGAAGTGCTGGTAGGTCTACAATGTGATCACAATGAGCATCCTACTCTACCATCCACTAAATATGCTCCGCTGCCTAGTTCCACTCCATGCGTTCTTGTAGGTCTAGCTCATGGAGGGCTCTCATATCATATATGAGGAGCAAGGATTCCCTCGAAACCTCTAAATTATTTGAGCATCCATTATGGGTAGTAGTGCTCGAGATAATGGAAGCACACAAGAGGCATGCATGCACACCATATATCACTGCCTATTTGGTAGTATTATGGGAGATCATCCATAATATCAGCACAGGTAGGGCTGTAAGTGAGTCAAGACAGCTCGCGAGCTACTCGAGTTCGACTCGATAAAAGCTCAAATTTGACTTGCTTACAATCGATTCAAACTCGAGTTTGAGCTACTCGAGTAGTTATTGAGCTCGAGTTCGAGTTTCAGAATACTTGGCTCGGTGAGCTCATAAGCTTAATCGATCTCAAATGAATATTAAATCGAGGCGAGTCGAGTTCGAGTTTATTGAGTATTAAATACTCTATATAATTAAATCAATATTTAAAAAGAAAATAGTCGAGCTTAATCAAGCCGAGTTCGAGTTTATCAAGTATTAAATCGAGTCGAGTTCGAGCTTCGAGATTTTTATTCGAGTCTAGTTCGAGCTTGGTATTGTGTCGACTCGACTTGAATCATTTATAGCCCTAAGTATAGGGCTCTTAGATGACATGATCATGAAATAAGTTAGCAACAGATAAGCATAATTGATAAAGTCATATTTCACTCAAAGTTCCATTGATCAATTCATGTTATATGTTATAGATTTTATAGAAATCTAATGGAATTGGTACTTAAGTGTTCTTAAATTGTTAATCCAGGTCATGGAGGACTTATATTACAAACACAAGCAAATTGGAGAAGTGTTGTGCAAATTTGGACAAAAACAAATTGTATACTAGCTAGTCTATAAAGAACACCACCAGCATTGAATGGAAAAGAGGCGGCCTTCAAGAGAATTAACAAACGTTGCCAGTATTCAATGAAGAAATCCAACCAGCGTTCAAATTTTTATACATACACCAGCAAAATCCTTGGCTACGCTGTCGGCTTTGAGCCGATGTTGCGCGTAAACAAAATGCAAATTATTAGAGCTGGCCTTTACACCGCCAGCTTTCACAAGAGAAAATCAAGCGGTTTGCGACTTTTCATTGTACGCCGACAACTGGAATGATTACGCCACTGGTATTAAAGACGGCGTATATTTATTGTTACTCCTGAAAATTAATTTTCACATTAAAGGCCGGTGTAACTCCCCTGCAACCATTCATATAAATTCATCTTTTTGTCATTTGTGAAAAGATAAGAAACCCTAGGCACAATTTCTCTCTTCTTTTTCATAGCTCCTTGATAGATTAGGGTTTAGAACACTAAAGTAGTTAACTTTTTAATTTAATATCGGATTCCACACCAGGATTCAAGTGGAAAACGTCATTTGAATTTGGATTTCAAGAACAGGATTATTTTGATAAGGTGATTTTGTTCTTTTTCTCATATTCAAATGTTGGATGATGTTAAATACTTGATTTCTTGTGATCTTAATTAGGGTTTTTAGTTGTAGATCTGAATTATTTCACTGATGATCCATGTTGTTGATTGATCAATTGTCTGTAATCGATTTGTTGATGTTATTTCACATATCAAGGATTTTGGATTAGATCTGGAATTCATGATAGATTAGGAATATAATTTATAAATTCTTTTCTAATCAATTTTGTGAAAATCTAATTTGCATTATAGATTACATAGGGATATGGATCTGTCACGACTCTAAATGGGGGGCCTAACAGGATTTATCTAAAGCTATCATATCACGTGTGCACCCGTAACATGAGAGCCGTCTTGTATGTCAGAGTATACAAGACTCTATTTATTTATAAAAGTTTATTATACAAATGATATAATATATTACAGTATTTCAACTATGGATCTGATTTTCCAATTTCCACCAAGATCGCAGAGAATCGGTATCCCCCACCAAATAGTGAAATTGGGTTTCCAAACTACAACATACAAAATTCAATTCATCTAATTTACATTCTAAGTTTCCATATCCTATTCTCTATCTTCAATAAAGTTTGTTGGAGAAGCTCTCTTCACACATTCCTAGCCCAATCCCAGCTAGTAATAATCCTGCACAAAAACTGTAGGGGGGTGAGCGAACCACGGGCTCAGTGAGTTCATTCCTCACTACTACCGGTCACGCAAGTTATCAAACATTAATTATACACTCATGCAAATCTATCTATACACAATATGAATGCATACGTATGAATGCAAGCAACACATCTATGGGGTCCGGAACCATAGACGATGTAGATTTACCTGTCTACACTTCAGTTGTCTCCCATACTTACCCGCATGGGACACCTCGCCTTAACCGTACGAGGCTGCCTGGTGGTTTCGTCCATCCAGACTCACCCAATGCTTAACCGCCATTGGTAACAACAAATATTCCCCAACGTGTTCACGTGATTTACGCTGGTTCATATTTAAATATATATAATGCCAATTTAATGGTCATTCTTACAATCCATCACCAATCTATGGTGAATCGCACAAGTAGACCCCGACTCGGGTAACATCTACTGCCAAAAAAACCATCACCTATAAAGGTGAATCCGGCGGATAGACCCAAATTCAGGTAACATCTATCGCCAAGTGACCAGTGGACCCAAATTCAGGCCACATCCACTGTCACAACAATACTCGGAAATGTCCCATGTTTATCTCATAAACTCTTTTAGTATAAATTCTTCCTTTTAAAGGATATAAAAACAACTGGAATATTCCAAGTCGGATTTCTTTAAAATACATTTCGAAATACTTTTGATTTCAAAATTGGGACATTTCCTACAAGGGGATCAAGCACATGCGACGAGTATATCCAATTAGTTTAGTCGAATAATTATCTTTATCCATTTATGCAGGTGATCATGCGGATGATAACACTCACATCAATCAGTCATTCCATACAAGCAATACAATCAACATAACAGCAAACAGTAGCAATCACAAGCAAATAGTAGATCATCAGAATTCCCTCACCTGTGGTCCTCGCTAAGCTACTGGCAGTCCGGAATTGATCTATTTTCCTATGAAAGGAAATAACAGAGATTTATTATTGGATTATTTCTGTAAGAGAAGTCTTCCTATAATTTAAAGGTGTTGATCTCTATCGTCGGATATTAAACTAAATCCATCATATTAATCACTGTATCGTTAAATAGTTCAATTGAATCCTTATAGGTGCCTAGTTATTCTGTATCGGTATTTGATACAGTTTTTATTAATTGCTATCTATATTTTTATTCAAGGGTTTGTCTTTTCTTAAGTTCTACTGCTTTTATAGAAGATTTTATTTATTAATTCTTTGCCCGTCAACCTTATCTGTCTCTTAAATTGGTATTTTATTTATTTAAGGGTATGTTTTAGTATCTATATCTTTCAAAAGTTATAAAAATCGTATGTAGATATATCAAATTTCTATTATACTTCAGTTTTATTTTTGTTGTAAAACAAGCTAAGTGTAATACTATAATATTATTAGTAATATTAGTATTGAAAAATCAATATCAGTATTAGTATTAAATACAAGTATAATAATAACAACAATTTTCAGATAGTTAGTAAATAATACCAGTAGTAACAAAAATAGAATTTTGATGATCGTATATAGTTAGTGATAGTAAAATAAGTATTTGCTTAATCTAATGAAAATATCAATAATACGGAAAATACTATAAACATAGTAATAATAATAGTACTAATCATAACTACATTAATAAATAACAGTAACATTGATATATGTTTAAAAGTGAAAAGTGAGTGAATTTCTATTTGTGATTTCTTATTCGTTTGAAATCCGATTTCGTTATATAAGTCGTTTGATAGTACTCGAAGAGTACTTTTTAGTAGTGGATTAATTTCAAGAAAAGAGACTTGTACAATTTTCTAGACTTATGAAACACATGCATAAGTTTCAGATGACTCCTAATAATTGTAGTTAAAACTTGTTTTTGATCATATCTAACTCATTTCTAGTCCGTTTTTTATGAATAAATAGTGGTTTTCATAGTATTTTCGGAGTACAATCCATTAGTGGTATTATTTTTATCAAAAAAGTCATTAAGGGAACGAAAGAGGCAAGAACAGCCCGTGCTGTTTGTAAAAAGCTGGCGGCAGTGTTTCATTTTGCTTTTTAATATCTAATTCGTTTCTTATCCGTTTTTAACAAATAAGTAGTCGATTTCATAGGATTTTTCGTGTTCTTTCCATTGGTGGGGTCATTTTTGGCTTAAAACAAACACATCATACAGTTTATTCATTCTTTCCAACGGTCTACATGAGTTATTTGAAGTTTACTTTAGCTTGTTGTAGTTTTAAGTGTAGTTTTAGTTCTTTCTTTCTAAGATTTGAATTTCTACACTTCTAATTCTTCAAGTTGATGTTTTTATATACGAAATAGTCTAAATAACATAAATATACTATTGGATTAATCTTGATAAATTTATAAGACAATTTCGACAAAGCAACATAACGAATATTGAACTTATTGTAATTCTTACCTTGTTTGGACCATAGATGGGGTTTGACTCCTCCTTGTTGATAAAATATGATCTAAAGAGGAAGTTAGGAAGATAAGTAACTAAGGAAATTTATCTAAACTAACATATATATCTATTTTATTTTCTTACCTTGTTGTGTCTTGATTCCTACTTGAATCTATGATGATGAACCAAGGCTATCTAGCTTACTCTTTGATGTTGTTTGGGTTAGTTAAAGTGGGGTTTCAATTGTGTTGATGAGTATTGATATTCGGGTAGGCTTATAGGATATAAACAAGGGTTATACTTTACTTTTGGAGTGTTGAAACAAGTTTTGAACTGGTGAGCATGAAGGGGTATATATGAAATTCGTGGTAGCTTTTTGAGGCAGATTTTTGAGTTGTGTTTGGGGAGAATTTTAGTTGGTTTTGTAGCCAACTTAAGCTTATATATGTATACAAAGGTTAGGCTAAGATTTAAGTACATAGGAGGGTGTTTTGGACTTGGAAAAATTCAAATTCCAACTGTTATTCTGGGGTAGAAATTTCATGCGAATTTGGGGATGAATTTGTGATAAATTTGCATGAAATTTGTGGCTGATTCAAGGGAATTAAATGTGTTTGTTTGGTAGTTAATTAAGTTTGTTTATGTGTGTAAAATTGGGCTCAATTTGCAAGAAAAATCGGTCAAAATCGTGTGAAACAGAGGCCAAATTTCAAGTTTGCTGCTGCAGATTTTGTTTGAATTTCCCTCTTGCTGCAGCTGTTGTTTGATGACTTTTTCTAGACCAATTGGAGCTGTTTTGGTTGTATTTTTGAGTTGAAATCCTAGGCAGTAAATGTTGATTACATGTGGAATTTTTGTATTGGATTATTTGTTATTTTCATTTGGAATTTGTGTGTTGAATTTGGGGAAGTTGAGATGTCAATTTGTTTGGAAGTTGCAGCTGAGGTTTCAGACTTTTGCTCCACGGAAATTTAAGTTCTAATTACGGCTGGAATTCAACTTGTGTTGAGTTGGAATTTCATGGCATTGAAAGTTAATCTTAGGTGGAGTGCTCTTATTGAATGAATTATCATTTTTCAAGTTGGAATTTTGTGTTTCAATTTTCTTAAGCTAACTGGACGTTTTTCATATTGCACCCGACTTTCTCTTCTGCTGTTCGTGGGACTTCTCTTTTGTTTGTACGTGATAGGATGTGCATTGCGTGGAGGAGAAGCTGCCTTGTTCGTGATATTCAACGTGAGCTGCTGACCGTGCGTGGAGAAGGAGCTGCAATGCTGGAATTCCTTTGCTCGATCATCAACTGTTCGTTATTGGATTTGCTGCTCTTTTTCCAGCGTGGAGATTCCTTCCCCTGTTCCATGCGTGGAGTGTGGTGTGTGCGTGGAAATAACCAATCTGCCGGTTTCTTTGCTACTTGTGGGACAATTCCGTCGTGGAGAGAATATTGGCAGCCGACTTCTTGCGTGCGTGTGTGAATTCTGCACTTCCAATTGTCGTGATTTCTAATTGGTTCCAGCTGTGTTCCAATTCCAGCGGTGGTTACAATTTCCCGCGGCTTCAGTTCAACGTGGAAGCTTCCTGTTCGTGGAAAAGGAATTGCAGCCGACAGCTCCTCTGTTCCAGTTGAAATTTGCGGCCTTCTGTTACGTAGACTTCTGCTCTGTTTAAGCGGGCATGATCAGCAGCACCGCTCGTGTGCTGTGCGTGAAGCCAGCTGTTGCTCGGTCTTCTGCTGTTGACTCCTTTGCTGCTGGCGCGTGAAGTGATTCTCGTTTTGCTTGAGAGAATATCAGCAACGCACGCATGGAGGACAACTGCTGATCACGTTCCAAACCTTAATTTTCCCAGCGGTGCACTTGTCCGATTTTACTTTATATATATATATATATATTTAATAGTTACAAAAAAAATTATTTTTACTAAAAAAATATATATATAAATTATTCGCGTATATCTATACTCGTTATGTTTACGTTTTATCGAGTTAGAATTATTTAAGTTACATACAACACTTTAAATTATTTTTATTTTTAAATTTTTAGTTAAAACTTCACACAATTAATTATTTTTAATATTTTTAAGTTACGTGATTAAATTTTCAAATTTGATGAATTAAATTAGGAACCTAGTCCTAATAAAGTTAGAATTTCCTAACAATTTAAAACACCGGGTTTGAACTTTTATTTTAGATCTAGATGAATAATTATTATTCAGTATTAGTATCTATTATATATTGATAATCCTAGTAATTCATTTTTAGATTATCGTACTATACCAAAAGTACTATTGACAGATTGTATTTATCGGGTTTGAAATTAATCGTTTTTTTGTAACTTAAATTCAAGGTTAACTATGATTTCTTGTTGAACTAGTGATTATTTTACCAATATTACGTTTTATTGTACATGAGTTATCTATAACAACATATCTTGTCTAGTGCTACTTAATATTGTTTTTAGATTTTGAATACTATTATTTCATTAGTTAACAAGCATATGATTTATTCCCGAAGTATTGAGCTTAAAGAATTTAGTAATTTTATATTAACGATTGGTTTATCTTCGTTTTAAATTATCTGAGGTTATAGAAGTTCAGGTTTGTATTTTGAAATATTTTTATTGGTAATGATTTTTAATCTTTCTAACTATAATCAAATTTATTCTTTGACATTTGTAAATCGAGAAAAATTTGGAGTGATTTTTACTACTTGTTCTAAATATTTTATATAATTCTATATTACATTTTTAGTATTTATCAAAATTAAATTACGTAAAATTTGGGGGATTACAGGATCTGAATTCAATTAGGGTTTGGTAATTGAATAGATTAGTCAATTAATTACTTTCCTAGGAGTAGAGAACATTGATTGGTTAATTTAGGGTAATAGCTTGCTTTAGGAAAAGAAGCTGTTATCTAGTGCTTGATTGTTTAGGAATTGAACCTATTAACAATTTTGGATTGGGAATGTTTTGATTGATAGCATACATTCATTTGATTGCTTAGATCTATTGGCTTTTAACCTAATCAATTACAGGTGTTGGAAATCCAGGATTTTTATGTTCTTAGTTATATAAAAGAAAATCTAAAAAGAGAAACAACATTTTGATTTGCTTAGCTATGAATTGGACTGATATAGTTGATAGCTAGTCCTCACTCCCTATGGATTCGACCGGTATTCACTGATATATTATTACTGCACACGAACCCGATACACTGTCGGTTAAAGATCTGCTCATTTAAAGAAAATTGAATATAACTAAAAAGAGTTTTAAAAAAGCATATTGAAAAAGTGTGATCAGTTTTTGGCACCGTTGCTGGGGAGTGATCGGTGCTACTTTCAATTTTTAGGAGTTTTGTAGACTAGGCTTTATTTGAAAAATCTAAAAAAAAAATTGCAAAATAAAAAAAATCGCTTTCTTCTTTATTTGTACATACCAGTCTCTGTATATTTGTACAATCTACTCGTTTTTCTTTTTCTCTTTTCGGGTGATTGAAGAAAAAGAGATAGATAATTTAGAAGCACCAGTCTTCCCATTTTGTTGTACTAAAGAGCTTCAATCATAAATATTTTCTTTCAAGCAGTATGAGGGAGAGCCTATGTCAAATGCATGGGGAAGATATCACAATTTGATGCGTAAATGCCTCTATCATGGATTACCTACTTGGTCTCAACTATCAGTATTCCTTAAAGGAATAGAAGCCCATGATAGGATGATGCTGGAGTCAACTACCGGAGGAAAATTGATGGGAATGCCTATGGAAATAGCATTTGGAAAAATAGAAGAACTTATAGGATACCCATATGTTGGTCCAGATTTCTCTTCTCCAGTAGTTTGTATGTGGTGTCATAGATCACATGATAGCTCTCAATGTCAAGGTGGTAGTTTAGAACTTCATCCCAATATGTCAAATCAAGAATATCACCACACTCATGAGACTCTAAGGTAAGATACAGTTGTCAATTCTTCTTCTATCCCCATAGTTCTAGATCCAAATAAAGAGAAAAGTTTTGAAGAGATTGTAAGAGGTTTAGAGAAGAAATAGGAGGAAAAGTTTGAGAAACAACAAGCAATTATTAAGAAATTGAAGACTCAGGTAGCAGATCTGACTAAATTGGTTTCATCTATTTTTAAATTTGCTAACTCAAGTGCAAATTGGGAGCTTCCTTGTGATGGAAAGAATGAAGAAATCCCAGTTGACAATGAAAGGCCATAAAAAGAGAAAGTAAAAGCAGTTGTGTCAAGTGCAGAGAAAATGGACAGTAATTCTCTAGTGGCAATTGAGGTTGAAACAAAAGAAGACAAGCCAGCTTAAGAATTAGCAATTGAGAAGCTTGCAAATCTGACCATAGAGGGGTTTGACAGATTGCAGATCTTGAAAAGCCCTCTACCCCAATTGAGCATGTAGATAAGATTAAAGCAGATACAAGCAAGTCGATTGAGAAACAAGAAACTTTGGCTTCTACATCAACTCATATGGAAGATGTGGTACAACAAGAGCATACTCCTGTAGTCATTGAACCTATTATCAGATTAGATGTGCCATCAGTTCATCTTCTAAGAAGACAAAGAAAGAGGAAAGATGATGAAGATTTTGAGAGATTCCTGGAGGTGTTTAAGAAGCTTGAAGTCAATATTCCCTTGACTGAAATTTTAGAAGAATCACTTCAGTATAGACGGTTTTTAAAAGAAGTCATGAGTAAGAAAAGGAAAATGAATGGTAAAGAGACAGTCATGTTGTCTCAAGCTTGTACTAAAGCTTTGAAGGATGCTTTGCCCCTTAAATTGAATGATCTAAGGAAATTTTCATTGGATTGTACCATAGGAGATAATAGATTCAAGAATGCTTTTTGTGATCTTGGTGCAAGCATAAATTTGATACCTTTCTCTGTGGCTAAGAAATTAGGATTGGGGGATGCAATCAAGAAGACTGAGATGATAATTCAGTTAGTTGATCGCTCCATTAAAAGACCAACAGGGGTAATTGAAGATGTGCTTTTGAAAGTTGACAAGTTCATTTTTCCAGTGGACTTTGTGATACTAGATATGGAAGAAGATCCAGAGATTCTCTTCATACTTGGCCACCCATTCATGGCCACTGCTGGAGCTATCATAGATGTGAAGAATAGCAAGATGGTGTTGAGGGTTGGAAATAAAGACTTCAATGTGAATATCATGAAGAGATAGAAAAAGAACCCTAAATCCACCAAAGCTGACACAACTGAAAGTGCAAGAGTAGATTCATGGAAGAAAATGAAGGATAAGAAGACTAGTGATTTTGAACCTCCTTGAAGAAGAAAGTCAGAAAATCAGGCTGAGACTATAAAACAAGCGCTGATTGGGAGGCAACCCACTATTATCTATCTATTAATATCTTTTTCTTTTTGTTTTTGTTTTTCTTTGCTTTGATAATGTGCCCTATTATGCAGATAAGATGAAAAATAGGAGCTCATGCACATGAATTGTAGACAATAAGAGATGAACATACAATATGGACATAATTGGAGAACTTCTCTTTAGTTGTACCGGTTGGAACTCACACATGCATCTATTTTAAAAATCTGGGAAGTACTTATTCCTTTTCTCTTAATTTTTTTTTATTTCTTTCCTGTTGTTGAGCTGATTAGAAACAGTGAGGTCACTGTTCACTTTAAGTATGGGGGAAGGGATAATGAATGGAGAATTGGAGGATGGAGTTGAGTATGACTGCTGTTGATGTCTGGATTTTGTTAAATTGCTGAATTTTTACATGTGACAGCTACATCTAAATTGAATGGTTGTACCCACACTTTGAAGTTTTTGTCCTTAAGTATTATATGGCAATTTGAGGATAAATTTTTTTGAAAAAATTGTATGAAATCTTGAGATTGTACAGAAAATTGTGAAAAGCATCTATGTAAATGTAAATTGACTTGCTTAGTGCCTTACTCACCTACTGTTGTGATTAGTTTACTTAGTTGAAATTAAGTAGTGAAATCTTTAAGGAACAAATTTACCTTGTATTTAGCTTTAGAATTGGAAATTTGAGAGTAGGTCGAGTCTTTTTGTGAAAAATAAATAGGTCTACTTCTAGGAAAGTTTAGTCTATATATACTCTTTAAGTTATTTTGATAACTTTATAACACTTAGTGAAAGAGGTAGAAGAAACTTTTCACTTAGTGATCCTTTATAAAAATAAGTATTGAATTTGTTATTGCATTCAAAAGAAAAAAAAAAAGAAACAAGCATAGCCTCTACTCTAATGACTTAAGTATTTGAGTTATGAGTATCTGAACTTGAATGTTAAAGTGAGGAAGAGTTCTTAGGGGTCCTTTAAAACCTGGTCATCTAACTCAATGAACTCACTATAACAAGAAGAGAGGAAAGACAAAAGTTTAAATTATGAACTTTGAAAAACAAAAAGATGGAGGCGAAAACCTCCCAAAAAGAAAATAAATGCTTGTATGGAAAAGAAAAAGAAAAAGAATGTAAAGTACTAAAGGAAATAAGACTTATAATAAAAAAGGAGATAATCTAGAGGAAAGGTTGATACCATATGCTTTCACTATTTGTTGCGAAAAGTATATGCATGCTAAATGTCCAGTGAAGTTTAAATGAATGTTTTTCCTTAATGGATTATGTATCTACTTTTGAATGGAATATTCTTTTGTTAAACACTAGGATTAAAGTTTGTTTTGTCTAGATTAGCTACTAAATTTTAGTTCTAGTAATCTACTAAATTTTAGTTCTAGTAATCTAATTACATAATCCCAATTTGGTTTGAGCAGCAAGCACAAGAAATGCAAGTCATGTACAATGAAAAAGAATAATGCTTGAACTTTGATTGTCAAAAAAGTGTTGTACATTCTATGACAGATTTCAACTTTGAGCTTATTTGTTTTGCTTGAGGACAAGCAAAAGTTGAAGTGTGGGGAAGTTGATAAAGTCATATTTCACTCAAATTTCCATTTATCAATTCATGTTATATGTATAGATTTTATAGAAATCTAATGGAATTGGTACTTAAGTGTTCTTAAATTGTTAATCCAGGTCATGGAGGACTTATATTACAAACACAAGCAAATTGGAGAAGTGTTGTGCAAATTTGGACAAAAACAGATTGTATACCAACAAGTCTGCAAAGAACACCGCCGACGTTGAATGGAAAAGAGGCGGCCTTCAAGAGAATTAACAAACGCTGCCAGTATTCAATGAAGAAATCCAACCAGCGTCCAAATTTTTATACATACACCAGCAAAATCCTTGGCTACACCACCGGCTTTGAGCCAATGTTACGCGTGAATAAAATGCAAATTATTAGAGCCGTCCTTTATACCGCCAGCTTTCACAAGAGAAAATCAAGTGGTTTGTGACTTTTTATTGTACGCCGACAACTGGAACAGTTATGCCATCGGTGTTGAAGACGGTATATATTTATTGCTACTCCTAGAAATTAATTTTCACATTAAAGGCCAGTCAAATTTAATTAAAGGCCACCGACCTTTAATGCCGGTCAAATTCCCCTGCAACCATTCATATAAATTCATCTTTTTGTCATTTGTGAAAAGATAAGAAACCCTAGGCACAATTTCTCTCTTCTTTTTCATAGCTCCTTGATAGATTAGGGTTTAAAACACTAAAGTAGTTAACTTTTTAATTTAATATCGGATTCTATATCGGGATTTAAGTGGAAAACTTCATTTGAATTTGGATTTCAAGAACAGGATTATTTTGATAAGGTGATTTTGTTCTTTTTCTCATATTCAAATGTTGGATGATGTTCAATACTTGATTTCTTGTGATCTTAATTAGGGTTTTTAGTTGTAGATCTGAATTATTTAACTAATGATCCATGTTGTTGATTAATCAATTGTCTGTATTCGATTTGTTGATGTTATTTCACATATCAAGGATTTTGGATTAGATCTGGAATTCATGATAGATTAGGATATAATTTATAAATTCTTTTCTAATCAATTTGTGAAAATCTAATTTGGATTACAGATTACATAGGGATATGGATCTGAATTCAATTAGGGTTTGGTAATTGAATAGATTAGTCAATTAATCACTTTCCTAGGAGTAGAGAACATTGATTGGTTAATTTAGGGTAATAGCTTGCTTTAGGAAAAGAAGCTATTATCTAGTACTTGATTATTTAGGAATTGAACCTATTAACAATTTTGGATTGGGAATGTTTTGATTGATAGCATACATTCATTTGATTGTTAGATATATTGGCTTTTAACCTAATCAATTACAGGTGTTGGAAATCCAGGATTTTTATGTTCTTAGTTATATAAAAGAAAATCTAAAAAGAGAAACAACATTTTGATTTGCCTAGCTATGAATTGGACGGATATAGTTGATAGCTAGTTCTCATTCCTTATGGAATCGACTCGATATTCACCGATATATTATTACTGCACACGCACCCGATACACTGTCGATTAAAGATCTGCTCATTTAAAGGAAATTGAATATAACTAAAAAGTAAAAAAGCATATATTGAAAAAGCGTGATCAATAATGGTGCATGTGTAAATAAAAGACCACATAGAATTTAGAAAATCACACTTGTCTAGGGACTTATCGATTGAATGCTCCCCTATACTGGAATAAGAGGAACGTAGGGCACTATTTAATATCAAAATTTGCTTCCTAATGGCTAATAAGAGGGCACCCTTAGTACTCGATGTGATCCTCCTACATATTTGGGTAATATGTGGGAAGTGCTTTAAGCTCAAACATGCAACATAATGAAGTGTTAGTGATTGGCCCTATGCCAATTACTGGATATTGTCATTCTATATATATTTATATATATTATTGATAAAGAGGCATTTCTATTATATCTTTGCATGTTTACTTTATAATAGGATCCATGCATAATTTAATTATTCTAAATGTCCTTAGATACTCATTATTATGAGAATGGTAATAAATTACATCTAGTATAAGTTTTTGTTTGATAGTCATGAGATGTCTATTTGTATGGGGATACAAATCAAACTCATAACCACATATTAAAGAACTATATACTAGATTGACCCGCAATGAAATCACTATATGAATTAGTATCATGAGTGATTCTCATAATAACGATATCAGCATATCCTTAGACTTGAAATTAGCATAGGTTCCAACATGAGGAACATTATGATTCAGCTTAATCAAACATTGTCTTTAGCCGGATAATTATAAAGGTTGTGATTGGGCATAATATGAATCATGCAGAGAAAGTTAAGTGATTAAGATGGGATTTGTCCCTTTCATTATGGGAGAGATATCTCTAGGTCCCTCAGTAAGTGAAACTGAGAAATGCATGGCCATGCTCAAATGAATTGATAGTGTGATCAATTTCATTTGTTTTGTTAGTTCACTTGGAGATCAAGAAATGAAAAGATTAAACAACATAAAGGTGACATTGTCCATGCCTTATGTTCAATCTATATATCATGTGACAAAAGGATAATGACATAAGTTAAGGATAAAGTAAAATCAAATAACTGATCTTCACTTAATTTAGGTAAACATAATATCTTGCTAGGGGCTACTCATGTGTTGTTGATTGAAAATAGTTTTCGAGTCAACTGCTAACATTAAGTGAACTTACAAGGTCACACACATAAGAATGAAAAAAAAAAAAGGTTCATGGACTAAATTAAAATAAGTCCAACGAGAATAATAAATTCATTTATTATTAATCTTAATTTGTTAAGAATAATAAATACAATTTATTAAGAACAATAATAATTCTTAATTGGACTAGGAATTCTTATGTTAATAAATTAATTTATCACTAATAAAATTAAGGGCACTAATTTCATTATTCATATTGACATTAGTATAAATAAAATATAAGAGGTTTCTTTTAGGTTAAGACATGTGTTGTCGACATTAAACCTGCAGAGAAATTCTGTAAACCCTAAAAAGACTAAAACATGAGAGTTGTTAAAAAGAAATTTCCTGATCTGATCTAGAAAAGTTGTAGATAGTGCTAACACACATAATATCCTTCGAAAGGTGTGTTTATTCATATGGATACTGTAGAGGGGATTGCAAATTCACGGTACTTACAGATTCGGTCTGCCAATTGATTTCAAGCTTCAAGGGTAAAGGTATAAGTTCGAATTATTCCTTTTATTTTTTTAATCAAAACACATGGATACTAGAGTAGGGGTTTTTTTTTTTTTTCAAATTCTGCTGTAAAAGATTTGATCTTTATTAATCTTAAAACCCTGTGGAAACCCAACATAAAGGGGCCTGTATCGACATGGGATGCTATGCATAACTGCCTATGAAGCCATTCCAGACAAGCTACTCCCCATGCATATTGCTTTGTAACATAAAAGTCCCCAAGCGAAGGGAGGTACATAACATGAACCAAGAACCCCCCAGCAATAGCACTATGTAGGCCCTAGCATAGCACTAGATGGTCACCTCATCAATATGAGAATATGCTAAGGATAATATATGATTTGCCCCATCCACCACTAGCGATAAGGAGTTTGTGCTTATATTTTTCATATAAGAAGGAATCATCAATTGTGATAACAGGCTTGTAAAGCATTAACAATCATTAGTTACTACACAAATTACCGATGTATCCAAGTACATTGGGCTCTTTATTAACAACATACCTATAGTGTTGAAATGCTTTAATGCAAGGCTTGAATGCTTTTAAAAGTTTGTTAAGGAAGATGTGCCCTACAGTGTCAGATTCTATAGTTCTTCACTCCACCTTTACTCCTGGCTTTGCCTCTTGAATGGCATTTAATAGATGTGGGAGCTCTGCATATGAATCCTCCCACCTGCCATACGCCTGCTTAATAGCCTTGCACTTCCCCTCACAAATTCTCTTAAGATGGACCTAATATCTAAACTTCTTTAAGATGGTTGTTTGCAGTTCCTTCACTCTCACACATGAAGAATTTCGAATCTCCATTATAATATGCCTAGATATGCTAGTAGAGTCTAACTAAGAATGATCTCATCCAATAATTTCACCCAAAAATATGTGACTCATATTTGGTAATGTGAATCCACCTCTCATGTTTTTTATAGCATGCTTTAAGTCTCCACTTATAACCCTTATTGTGGTATTAGTACATTTAACTGCCCATGGCCTTAGTTTAAGTCCACTACCTTAGAGTTATAATGATTCGATATGTGTTACATCTTAACTACCCATATGACATGATCTTTACTCTCAAACTGCATTTTAGCCTTAAATTCGTCACTAAAGGTCCAATTTCTAGCAGTCATTACTTGCTCATCATCAAATGTAGCATAGCCATTGGCCACTTCTGCTTTGATGAATGGCATTTGCTCTAAGCTTCCTACTGCATCAACATTTGTAGGAGCTATAAAACAACACTAGTCAATACTCTTTTATGATCCATGGGTATCAATGATTAGCTAAGTCAAACCCAACCCCCCTTCATTCGCATCTTCACATAATCATCACTAGATTTTTTAACTGATGGGTCTTGCATTGCATCAGTATTAATCCCACTACTCTAATGGGGTGTACCCATTTCAATGTTACCCATTTAGACCTAGCTACTATCTATTGTCTAAAGGATTGGGGATATGATATGCTAGCCCTTAGCTTCCAACATTTCCATGAAAGTCAATATATCTATTGGTGCCTGTCTCAGGTGCGTGTGGCAACTTCTTTTCAAATATTTACACATATACCACTATTGAACCTTCTATGTATACAAACATCTCTTGAGAAGCATCATCATCTGATGGGAGTTAAGTTAGAGGCCATATTACAAGAGCGAAAGCCAAGGGATTGCAGAACTTAGTTTAAAGGATTTTGACAAATCAATCTTATGAGGATTAGCATAATTTCTTTTATAGGTATGGAATTCATTATGACAGTGAGTATATATCAATTTGTATGAAGAATGAAGATAAATGTGAAGGAACGAAAGAACACATGCTTATCACGCTCGTAATCCAAGTCATGACAACACTTAGAGACAATAGGGGATTTCTGCATGTCAATCATGCTCGTGATGTTAAATATGACCATAGCATATTTCAATCAATGGTGATCACGCCTTTAGAGCCACCTGTGATGACTTCAGTGACCATACAGATCATGTTTTTTATCATACTTGTGATCAGTATGAAGAGTGATGTGCAGTGGAGGTAACGATTGGTATTACGAATGTGACTTGGCCAATTATGATGCAAATGAATTGATTTATTTTATATTTTTATTTTATTTTATTAGGTTTCTTTTATTAGATTTGGATGAATAATTATTATTTTTCCCTTAATTTGCCTATGAGTATGAAAGGGCCTTCTTTGTAAACATTCTAATCAATTAATCTTTGAATGAAATTCTTTTCTTAGGAACTTTCTCTTGAAACCTTAACTCTTATCAATCATCCTGATTATGGTGAGTTGCAAACACTAGTGAGTAATTGTGATAATATTAGTTAATTACTTGTGTTATAACCCTCTTTGGTTTCTCTATGAATCATATCCAAGAACGTAAAGAACCAACCTTTATTTTTAAGAAAATCCTAATACTTATTTTAGGTCTTGCGAATTTCTTTAAGGTTAATTAGTATTGACCTATCAATACATTAGTGATTGATTTTCTGGGCGTATCATATTTATTGGTATCAAAGCACGATTTATGATTAATTGTCCCTGCTGTTATTACATATTCATATGTGATTAGGGCTTGTGGTTATGATTGGATATTAGGATTTAATACCAATCTCACGGTTTGTGGTTACGATTACTAGTCACATATTATAAAGACGTACGAAAGTGTATATAGAAATTTTGGTAAGGAAGATAATAGTGGAGTACGTGGACACTTAGGAACTCAGAGTAATAACACTGCTAATAGGAGAGTCTAAGGTAATGATCATGCTAGGAGCATGAACCAACAAGTACAGACTTTGGCTGCTATAGTCAATGATCTAGCCTTAACGATTTAACAATTAGTACAAAACCCTAATATGGTACAAGCTCGCACAGAAGTACTACCCCGACCACCTCCCAATGATGACAAATAGGGAGAAGTTAGGAGAGATAGTCTTGATTACAAAGATGCCTATGGAAGAGAATTTTAGCAACCTAGGGGTTTAAAACATGTAAAGTTGTAGATGCCTTCTTTTAATTGAAGTGGTTCAGCAAATGATTATCTTGATTGGGAAGATAAAGTTGAAGGATTATTAGCATGCTATGATATAAAAGAACATATGCAAGTTAGATTGGCTACAATTGAATTTAAAATATATGCGCTTTATGGTGGAAGAAGCTAGTGAGTACTAGGACAAGGGCTAATAAAGAGGAGATTCAAACTTGGTAAGAGATGAGATGGGTGTTGAGAAATAGACTTGTACCTGCTTATTATAAGCATGAAATTTTATGTGCCTCAAGTGTCTTAGACAAAGGGGTAAAAGCATGGATGAGTATACACAGGACTTTGAATCGCTAATGATTAGAAGCATTGCTACAAAGCCACTTGAATATAAGCTGCAAGATTTATAATGAGATTCAAGTATAAGATTGCTCGTGTTATGGAGCTTCAGAAGTATGATATCATTGGAGAAGCCATGCAGTTAGCTCTAAAGGTGGAATGGCAGAAATCCAGTTATCCTTATAAAACATCAAGTAATAGGTATGAATCTCAGAAATCTTATGCTTCAAATAATAGGAAATCTGGTAAAGGGGCTTTTAATAAGTCTAGGGATAAGGGGAACTCTAGTAATTTTGTGAGAAGTGACAAAAATAATAATGATAGGGTTAAAAATATTACTAATGTTGTCATGCCCTGAGAAATACCCTAAACATGGCAGTCTATCGTACATAATATTAAAGCCTACGAATAACTTCCTTAGTCATGCAAAAACTTCCATATCATACACAAGACATACAACACATCAGAGGGAATGCATCGAAGTAGTGTAATTTAATTTGATAACAATTACGTAACAAGGCAATAGAAATATTTGACATGAAACATAAGCAAGATCAATTATAATTCTTAGGGGCATACCCCCACTAATGTCTTTTAAGTCTATGTAAAAACATATACTAATATTCTCCAAAATATCAACATATCACATTTTGCTCATAAAGAAATTACAAGTAAATCCATCCTGCATTTCCACTCCTTCCACATGGGCTCAAAGATCCACTAATGATTTCCTCAACATACCTCGTCGAATGAAGTCTCAAGCATACCTGTTTCAACAAAAACTACAGGGGTGTAAGCTTACAATGAGCTTAGTAAGATGTTTCCTCGTCATTTGTACCGACAATCATAGACAAACAAGTTGGTTAGTCAAGCATATTGTATGCTTATGTAATAATCACATGAAGAATACACATATGTATAGTTATCAGAAAGCTATACATAGAATGGATTTACGCCTTCCATATCAAGGGTTAGGGAATCATTGATGAAGGTCTCCCTAATCTTGTACTGCTAGTCCTCAAGCACCTACTTGTAGCATTCAGTTGGCATGGCTCCGAACCTGGGTTTACATTCCCTGAGCGATGTGAATTCCTTAGGAAGGAACATAGCCCGTATCCTAGTGCGATCACAGCCCATCCAACTCTATCATAGGAGTAGCAGCTTTCTGAAAATGTGACTTAACGGATGCTATGCATGACAGTTTTCTCGTTAACGCCATTCCATATTATTATTCATTGAGGGCGATCAATCAGTTTAAACACACATAGTAATCAAGCATACAAATAAATAAACAGAGTCAAACAAACATTCTAGTGTTGTGATATGCTTAGCATTCACTTAATCACACACGCAAAAGAAACACGTACTTAACCCTTGATAATCCCCAACATATATCCATTTTTATCTTTTCTTATCATGCTAGTACAACTATTTTATAAACATAAGTAAGGTAACGAATTTAGAATGAAAACCCACTCGTTCATTTCGCAATTTTCTTAGTCGTAATAATCTTCAAGAAGGGGAGTCTTGAATTCCTCGTTACCTAAACAAAAAAAATACCTGGAATAAGTATTTCATAGAAGTTCTACTTAAACTTCTTAATTCTATTTTGTTATTTTCGTCAAAATCGGATTATGTGAAATTTCAAATTAAAACGGTCATAACTTACTCATTTTAACTTGGAATTTTGCATATAAGATATCATTTTATACCTACTCAAAAAGATCTATCTATTTCTAAGGTTATTTTTAATATTTGAAGTCGTTTAAGTTTGAAAATGGATTGTACAGTTCTAATATGAAAATTCCAGCCTCAATTCATAATTTTTAAAATTCTATTTCATCCAAAAATTCTATAGCAAACACATATATATTTATATAGTTGAAAAATGCTTTTAATATATATGCATAGACTCATATTATATGCATGATTCTAGTGATGTTATCTCAAAAATAAAATTTGTAAGTAATCTTTGTGAAAGATAGAGTTTAATGAAAAGCCATTCTTTGACTTGTTATGAAATGACCAAAATTTCTATATATATTAGAAATTGAATTTAGATAGATTTGAATAAGTTAAATAAATTATAGGATATAATTAGACAAGTTGACATAACTAGATTAATAATCAACTAAGTCGAATTTGAGATTTGAAATCTAAATTTTCTAAACAAGTCATTGAAATGTTTAGAGGATTCCTAAACCCTTAATTCATAGCTTAAATTCCAATTCCTAAATCCCTGTAAAATTTGAGTTCATTTGCTTATGTAACAATATCAGTTCCTAAATCCGAACTCAAGTTAAATATCTTTTGTCTAAAATAAATTCCTAAATTAAGTTCTCATTTAGAATTCTTAATTTAGAACCTCTTTTTTCAGAAATTATCTTTAAAAATATTTTTAAAACTATAGATATTGATCTGATAGTTTTAAATCTAATACCCTATTTTGAAAATACCTTTATATTTATCCTTTCCCTTTATTTTTTTTTTTTTTCATTTTCCTCATGTCTCTTTATTTTTTTTCTTTTCCCTTTCAAAATTCATTTCTCTCTCTCTCTCTCCTTTCTTTCTCTTTTCTTTCTCTCTTTTCTCTCTTTAATCTCTCAAATTCATCTCCCCAAATCTCAATTTCAAAAGGAATAAGAGAGAAATTCAAGTGGAAAAGCTTCAACAATAGGAAGAAGAAAGAATTGCATGAGTAGGCTTAAAGCTAAGTTTTCTATCTTGAATTATCTTTGTTTTAACTGTTATTTACAAGCTTATAATTGATATATAGATGTTAGAAATGGTTTGAGAGTGTTGTTTTATTATGTATTTGTTGATATAGGCTTGTTGGAGGTTGGATTGTGAAGGAGGAAGATGATGAATAGTAGTTCGGGGTTTGAAGAATTGGATTGTTTAATGTGCTGATTAAAGTGTTTAATGTGATATTAATAAAGAGCATACATGTTTGATGATGTTAAATTTATGCATCAAGTGGTAAGAAGCTTAGTAGATGATATGAAAAAGTTTTGATAAGAGCAAAGTGTAAAAAACCATGTTTCGAAAGCTGTCTATCGCCAAGCCACCTCCTGGAGCTTCAATGCTACCGGAGTTGAGCCGATGTTAAAGTGACCAGAAGGCATTTTCTTAACATTGCCTTCAATGCTGCCGGTGTTGACCCTCTATACTGCCGGCATTGAGATTTACACCACCGATGTAGAAGTAACCATCCGCCCCGGCGTTCATTTTACAGCATTGCCCTGTTTCGTAGCCTGATTGTATTTTCTAACTTTTCATATGACCTCCGATTGAGGTGATTCAAGTTGCTATAGAAAGATTAAAAAGGGATCTACAACTTTTATGTTTTGAGTTTTTACAAATTCGAAAATTATCTATGCTTTAATTTTAGTTCTTTCTAGTATTTGTTTTCAAACTAAGTAAAACTTGTATTTGTTTCTAAATGTTTGTTGTTAAGTGTAAATGGATCTTTTGAGCTAACATGGATAATAAGTGATATTTGATGTGTTTATGAGTGATAATTGATAAATCAACATGAGTTTAGTGATTTTTAGATTTAATGAATGATTTGTTTAAAATAGAAATTAGTTATAAAATGAATTTGGTTAATAATTCTGATCAATTGACTAAATAAATTAATGAACTAAAGTGGATTAGATAGTTTAACCTTTGATGAATTTGCTAGGTTTAAGCTAACTTGGGATTAAGTAAACATGAATCTTAGATATATAATGAATTAGTAATGAATCTAAGTACAACATGACTTAATGAACTTCACTAAGCTAAAATGAGTTAGATTGATTAAGTTTAATCAACTTGAATTAGTAAATTACTTAAATGACTAAATCTAATCAAGTTGGCCATGATTTAGTTAAAACGAGTTAATGGTTAATAATTGGTTTAAGTTAATGCAATAGGATAATCTTAGAGATTAACATGGTGAATATGTTTGTTTCAAATGTGTGTTTGCTTAAGAAATAGATGTTTTTGTGAATGAATGCCTTGATTAAGTTTTTGTCGATAAAAGATATAAACAAAATGAAAAGAAACACTTTGACAGACAAAGAAGAACTGGTATTTTGGCAGGGCATTTCACAGCCATAGGGGTTCCAAATTAGTGTTTGATCAATAGGGTTATAAAAGTTTAAGAAAATGGATGATTAGATTAGTTTAGTTTTCTATACAAGTTTTTTAACAGAAGTGGATATCTATTTATCTTCTGAAATTCCTTCGAGGCTATGTTTGGATTTCATATTCAGGTACACAGTAACTTGCATGTTGGATGTTAGAATAGGCATCTAAAATGGAAAAAACTTAGACTTGGTTTAATAATTGATGAGTGTTGGTTGTGTTTTCCGCCTTTGAAATCGATTCTTGCCCTCGAGTGGAGATCGGTATGTCCGTGGAGTGGCAAACCTGTCATGATGCAATGACATGTTAGAATAGGGTGCTTAGGCCACTTGTCATGATGCAACGACTTCATACCATGATGCAATGGTGACTTTTTTTAAATAGCTTAGCGGGATAATTGATAGGGAATGTAGTAACGGTGTAACATTTACTTATCTTAAGAGGAAATAATATGATTTAATTCAATGTTTATGGGAGATGTGAATTAATTTATATTATGGATTAAGTTAGGTAAAGTTGAGTAATGGCTATTAACCCTAAATAAGATTACTAATCTTTTCGATTAGATTTAGGAGATATAGGTATGGGCTATCTATATCAATCCTGAACAATTGTGTTATTCAGGACCTCCAGATTCCCATTGGCTTGTTTCGGTGTGAGTTCATTGTTGATTTGTTTATTTAATGGAAGGATAATAACTTGTGGAGTGATACATTGCATTTAGTTAAGTCGTATGTCACACTACTTGTGTTGTGTTACTGTGTACTAAGCTTCGCTCATTATTGTTGTTATTGTTCTTTTTCTCCATGTGATATATTGAGGATGATGATGATGATTGATGATGATAATGTGGTGATGATGATGTTAATGATGATTTAATGAAGATGATGATGGTGTTCCTTGTTGATGATGATGTTGTTGTTAAAGAGTGATGATGATGGATGATGTTGATGAGGCTTGACTGGGTTTGGGCACTTGTGATGATCAAAGGGATTTGTGTGAGTGAGTGAAGTAATAGGTGTGGATGTGGTTTAGTTATTTTATTTCTTTTTGTTTGTATTAGTGAAAGCAAGATTTATTTAAACTTGTTATTCTTTAAAAGGTATAGTGGAGCCCATGTTTTGTAATTAAACTTTGCAAAGCTTTGTTTAATCGAATAATTTTCCACTTGAAAGAGTGGAAGTTTTGAATGTTTTTATTTCGAAATTTTTTATAAAATTTATTATTCCGCTGCTAAATCCAATTGTTGCAGAATCTAACTGAATGATTTCATAATTTAAAATTAAGTAGATTGTTCAACATAAATAAAATTTTTTAAGAAGCTTGAGCGTGTAATACTTTAGAGTATTATATGTGGCGATAGCCTTAATCGATTTAATTATCGAATTAAATTTTTTTGGGCATTACATGTTATTTTTGTAAACATGTGACTCAATAAAAAAATAAGAATCATAGATCAATATATATTTTGAAATCTTAAAGGTCCCATATTTGAAAATAATTTTATTTAATAACGTATTTTACAAGACATGATATTATTCATTGGTGACATGAAACTCTAAGTGTATTTCCTTATAGAAATTTTCGTGAGTTTGCTTCCTAAACAAAGTTTTAATTCTTTAGATTTTGTAATTAAGAAACTTAATTAAAGAAGTCTAATATGAAAATGAAATATTCGTGAACTCAAAATAAATATAAAATAACTCTATTAAGTTTCAATATATGAGAAAATTAAATGAATAGTTTGTTCTAAATTCATATTCTCATAATAACTCTTTTTCTAAATTCATAATTTTTTTCAACATAGGGACCTTAAGGGGTTGTTGGAAAATCTTTAGTTTGTTGCAAACGAGTGTATAATTATTATATCTATTATTTATATTTCCTTAATAAAAAGAAAATAGATTTATTTCTTAAAACTTAGTTCCTTAAGTTGTATACCGATTTTATTTATAAGTGGATTTTTAACTAGTGTGTTAACTTTAAACTTGACTTAGAAAAATTGTTTGGTTCTTAGTGTTTATCAAAGTATTGGTATAAAATTTATAAATAAGTTTTTAAGAAAAGTTTGCATAACAAAGGATTATCAATATTAAGATTTCATAATAAATTTTTTTTAGTACTTGAAAGGAGAGTAATGGAACCACATAATTAAGTCTTGAAGAAACTTACATAAAATTAACACTAAAAATTTATGATGAACCTATTTAAATTTTTGAAAATGAGGTTGTTAAATTATAATCATAAGTTTTAATGGAAATTTTTCCTAAGTGTCAAAAATTATTTTTATAGAGAGTTGTCTTATTTTTATAAAAGAAAAGAACTTTTTTTATTTCTTTGGAAAATTCCATTGAGACAACAATATTATAATCATGCATGAATATGAACTTATATCTATGTTATATGATAAAAAAAAATAACTTATATAGAATATAAGAGATATAGAAAATTAAATAAACATAAATATAAAGTCAAGTATTGGGAAGTGTTAGCTTGCATCAAAGCTTCTCGGAACTTAGAATGGACAAGTTCTAAAAAGAAAAAAGCAAAATACATACGAAAGCTTAATGAAAAAAGAAAAAGAAGAAAAGTTTGGAAGTCTTAGATTTTTATTCAAGTATTCCCAAACTTAGACATGGGCAAGTCCCTTAAGAAAAATAAGAGAATAAATAAGAAAATCATGAGAATTTTAGATTTATTTCAAGGCTCCCCAGACTTAGATTATGGACAAGTTCAAAAAGAAAGAAGAAATTTATTTTGACTTAATGAGGACAAGTGTAAGACTAGAATGACTAGTCTTAATAAATTGCACGAAATAAATAAATAAATTGCAAGAAACATAAAGGCATAAATAAAAGGTTATCTTAGCGAGCTTATAGGCTCTAAGAATATATATATACACACACACATACATAGCTATACTTAATATTATATAGAAGTTATGTTAGGAACATAAATATAATATAACATAGATTAAAAACAAGACATTAACATGATGTTGTTTTATAATTTCATTCCCTAGCATAGTCTAGGGATGTGTTGAATCAAAACATACATGATGTTCATGTTATGTTTTTATGAACTAAGGAGGTGGTTTAAGTATTTACTTAAAGTAGATGATGATGGAAGATGGTAGAAAGGAGATGTATGAAGAGAAAAAATTGTGAAAATCACTTTGGAATGGGGGATGAAGCTTACGTTTTGAGAAGAGGAAAAGAGAGAATTTGAGTTTTCTGATTGCAAGAGTTTGGTTATATGAAGAGAGAAATGTGTAAAATGAACAGAGGAATGAGGGTATATAGAGTTTTGGAGTGAAATTTGTGTGGATAAATTAAATGAAAAAGAAAAAAAGATGAGAGGAATGAGAGAAAGAGCATCCAACCATAAGAAGAGGGAGAGAGAAAATGTGATTAAAAATTAATTTTAGTAAAAATAAGTAAGTAAAGTGTAAGAGAAGTTAAGTAAAAAGTAGTATTGGTAATGTAAATGTAAGAAATAAGTTTATATGTTGTAAGAAATAGATTATACGAAAAAGTAGAGAAAGATAAATAGTAATGAATAGTAGTTAATAGTAAATGAATAGTAGACTAGACAAATAAAATACAAGTAGTAATGAAAATACGCGTAAAAAGGCAATATCTGATATTTTAGATACCAAAAAATTCTAAAACTGATATTTTATGAATCCTCATATTATTACAAGTCTAAAGGTATTATCGGAATATTTTTATCGTTTTGTATGTCCGGACTCTGATTTTAAAAACTGATCTTATTCGGGTCCAAAACGATTAAATTTTCGACGAATCTGATCTTTTTAGGCTATCTTATATTATTCCAAACTATAATCCACTATTAGCTCATTTCTACTGTTCTCAGGTTTTGAGCATGGGATTATCAGATCTAGTCTCACTAAGGCTTGTTGTTGACTTAGTTGACTTTTAAGATTCCAGTTTCGATTCTAGCTTTAAGATTTACTCAAACTTTAAAATCTAGGGGTTTATATCATACTTATATTTTCAAAATTTAAGTTTTACTTTATTTTTTAACGGTTTATTTAATATTTTGCAATTTGTGAAACTGTTTAATCAAGTATAGGGTTCTGTGTTAACTCAAGTTGATTTTTAGCATTAATTTTTTATTCTAAAGTTCGATGAAGGTCTTAACGTTTTATAATTTTGTCATTAAATAATATTTGAGCGTATTGTTTATTTACGTGTTAGGGATCAGATAGAGTTTTATTTAGCGTAAGTTTTGAACTGAACATTTACAATATTTTCCATTTTCTTTTTGAAGGTTCTCTTTTTCTTAAGGTTATGAAATTTGTATTTGATCTTGTTTAGATTTTCTAGAGTTCGGTTTTAACTTGGGTCGGTTTTATGGTTTGATTTGGTTTTTTTTTTCATTTCTAGAATTATTTTTCTAAAAGTTCTAAAATTTTCAGGGTTACGAATGTGAATGAAGGTACTTTAGTAAAGCAAGTGCATCTAATGATAGAACATACTATGAAATGTTTTAAATATTTAAGAACTGGACATATTGCTTCTCAATGTCTTAACTAGAAGGCAATGTTACAATTTTGGTGGTGAAGTTGTTAGTGAGGATGAAGCGGATGAATCTAGAGAGCCAGATAGTATTTTGGCGGCACTAAATTCTTATTATGGTGAAACAGATATTACAATTATTGAAGAGAAGGGAAAAGACTAGTATATGAGCATAAATGTTTTGAGACGATCTCCTAATGTATCTCAACCTTCTGATAAAGAACAAAGAGATAATTTATATCACGTGGCTTGTAGAGTGAAGGGAATTTTATATGCACTTATCATCAATGGAGGTAGTTACACTAATGTCACTACTGCTGCTTTAGTTGATAAATTGAAATTGACTGCTACTTCACATCCTAATAGATATAAATTGCATTGGCTCAATGAGCAAGGTAACTTACAAGTGAATAAGCAGGTTAAAGTACATTTCAATATAGGTGACAAATATAAATATGAGGTTGTATGTGATATGTTACCTATGTGTGCCTTTTTATCTTCTTGGGAAGATCGTGGTTATTTGATCGTAAGGTTTTGCATGATGGGTACAGGAATACTTTGCCTTCCAAAAGGATGGTAGGAAGATAATATTAAATCTAATGTCATTAGCTGAGATTAGAGTGGCTCGATTATAGATAAGCAGAGCAATCAAGAAGAAATCTATGTTTTTGTCTCATGGGGACATCCATCTACCCATACAAGTTAAAGAATCAGTCTGTGTATTGCATGTTAGGAGAATCCTAGAGATATAAAGAAAGTGACTTTGCCTACAATAGTATAACAATTGTTAGAGGAGTTTACAAATGTATTCTCTGAAGAGCTTCCTAGAGGTTTACCACCTATTAGAAGGATTGAGCATGCTATAGATCTCCAACCTGGAGCTATGTTACCTAATCATCTAGCTTATTGGATAAATCTTGAGGAAGCAAAAGAGTTAAAAAGATAGGTAAACGAATTATTAGAGAGGGGATATATTAGGGAAAGCATTAGTCAATGTGTAGTCCCAGCCCTCTTAGTACTAAGGAAAGATGGTTCATGGAGGATGTGTATTGATAATAGAGCCATCAATAAAATTATTATTAAGTACGGTACCCTATACTGCATCTTGACAATATACTTGATGAGTTGAATGGTGCACAGATATTTTCTAAGGTTGATCTTAAGAGTGGTTATCATCAAATTAAGATGAGATCAGGAGATGAATGAAAAACTGCTTTCAAGACAAGACATGAATTATATAGATGGTTGGTGATGTTTTGCTCAACCAATGCACTAAACCTATATATGTCTGAATCATGTCCTGAGAGAATTTATAGGAAAGGCAGTATATTTTGATGATATCTTGGTAATATAGTACTATTTCGATAGTCATGTGAAACCATTTACAAGTTGTGTTTGAAGTATTGAGATATGACAAGTTATATGGTAATCTAAAGAAGTGTTCTTTCTATCAACCAGAAGTGACCTTCTTAGGTTTTGTTTTTAGAGTAGGAATTCGAGTAGATGATGGAAAAAATCAAAGTCATTGTCGACTGGCTATAGACCTATATTTGCTACTGATGTCTATAGTTTTCATGAACTCGCTTCATTCTACCAACAGTTTGTCAAGAATTTTAGTAGTATTATAAGTCTTCTTATTGAGCTTACGAAGAAGAATATTACTTTTGTATGGAATGACAAGTCATAGAAGAGTTTTGATGAGAATAAGGCCAAATTGACTAGTGCTTTTGCTTTAGAACTACTTAACTTTGAAAAGACTTTTGAGTTAGAGTGTGATGCATCAAGGATTGGAAATAAAGTTGTTTTAATGCAAGAGCAACGTCCTATTGCTTACTTCATTAGGAAGTTAGAGAAGCTAGATTGAATTACTCATTTATGATAAGGAATTTTATTCTTTGATCTGAGCTTCATTGTAAGGCAGCATTATTCATTACTAAAGAGTTTATAGTTGTATACAAATCATGAAGCACCGAAGCACTTCAAAGACAGTCAAAACTTTATAAGAGATAAGTTAAATGGGTTGATTTATTTTATATTTTATATTTTTATTTTTATTTTATTAGGTTTCTTTTATTAGATTTAGATGAATAATTACTATTTTTCCTTTAATTAGGTTATGAGTATAAAAGGGACTTCTTTGTAACCATTCTAATGAATCAATTAGCCTTTGAATGAAATTTCTAATTTTTCATAAGAACTTTCTCTTGAAACCTTAACTCTTATCAATCATCTTGATTGTGGTCACTTGCAAACATGAGTGAGTAATTGTGAGTAATATAAGTTATTTAACAGTGTTATACTCCTCTTTTATTTCTTGGTGAGTCGTATCCAGGAACATAAAGAACCAACTTTTATTTTCAAGAAAACCTTAATATTGTGTTAGGTCTTGGGGCTTTCTTTATGGTTAATTAATATTGACCTAAAGATACACTAATGATTAAGTTCCTAGGCATATCATCATTAGTCACTAGAATCACATCAAAAAGCAATGTATAGTATAGCTCAACCCAATGCATCGTCCTATTATCTTAAGTCAACTACATATTGTGGCCAAAATTTACTCATATGTAAAGTTCCTACATACATTAGCCATAGTAATCAGCCACCTATCATAACCAAACCCATTATTCTCTTCCATAATGTTGTCATAAGCATATAACACAAACTTAGTGTAATGCTTTAGAACTTTGCTCATCGAGGTATTGTCCGCTTTAGCTATACACTACACGCCACACAGTTTTATACTCTTGGTGCTAACACTTCCTAGAGGGTTATCTATCTTAGAATTGCTCTGCATAAAACACGCTTAACTTTAGAGTTCCGATGAATTTCAAACCATTACAAAAAAGGCATATCTATGATTAGAGTTTACCATCTATATCTGAGAAATATCACATACTTCTCCACTTATAGAACTGACATCCTCGTCGGTTTTTGTTACATAGTTCATAACCACACCAAAGGGCGAGGATATACTCTTCTACTTCCAGCTAGTGAACTGCTCTGATACCACCTATAATGCCCTAAAACTCCAGCTATCGAGGTATTGTCCTCTTTAACCACACGCCGCATAGTTTTGTACTTTTGGTGCCAAAGCTTCCCACTCTGGGGCATTACAGGTGGTATCAGAGCAATTCAATAGCCAAAAGTGGAGGAGTGTATCATCACTGCTTGGTGTGGTTCTAGACCTATATAACAAAAACTGACATAAATGTCAGTTCCATAAGTGAAGGAATATGTGATATCCCTCAAATATAGATGGTGAAACCCCTTCCATAATGAAAGAACATGAGGGAATACATCTCCTCGTGTACTCCTTGTGTTCCTCTCTTTGAAGGAACACGAGAGAAAACATCTCCTTGTGTACCTTTCATGCTCCTTTCTAGGCCCTTCATAGCTTTGCCTTTTCTCGTCCGAATCATACGAAAGTTGATCTAGTTCTTTTCTTAACCATAAGTAACCTTCCAAGGACTTTAAAATACATATTTAGCAAGTAATAGGTCCCCTGTTCACATTGTACATCTTCCAAACACATTAAGTCCAAATGCTTCACAAAAAATGAAAGTAATTCATACTTAATAATTGGAGTAAGATACTAAGAACTAAACGAGATTAGTGAACTGTGGGAACCTATTCTTAAAAGGATAAGAATCAAGACCCACAAAGCATAACCTACTAAGGGTTGATTAACCTAAGCACCAAAACTAACCCTAACAAACATAATTAACTAGATAACTCAACTAAATAACACAAATGACCCTTTAAACATTAACTTTGAGTAGATATGGTTAATTTAAGTTAACCTAGATGTAACAAATAATACGAATGAAATTAAGGTAGTAATCTTGAACTAATCCCTAACTTCAATTATGAACAGTTACTGGATATCGAGCTTTGAAATGTATGACCAACTCAAACCCATCGATAAGTACACAGTAATTTTATGTTGTTTGCTAGGAAAGTATTAATAATCGGACTAAGAATTTAAACTCTGTTTAATTTTAAATGTTAGTTGCTACTTGACCGCTTACTCCAAGAGTGGTACCTCTGGACTGGGTTGCAAGTCTAATCGTAACTTCGGGATGATGCAATAGTTAAGCACTTAAGCCCCCATGGTACGTAGTTGGGCTAGGCAGGTAGTTTTTAGGGAAATTTCTGAGATTGAACAGCCGACTGGAGCATGTACAAAGTTATGACAAGTTATATGGTATAAAGGGACCCTGTATAAAGCATCACAATGGACCATGGTCATCGATGGCAATCTATAAGGAAATGATCCGGACGAGACTACTTATTTCTTTTCTTTTCTGGTAAGTTCTGGGGACTTATCAAAGGCCCCCTCTTTGGTGCATGATCTGCTGAAGAAACCTTACCCCTTTTGTTTAGTGGGAGTCATGAGTACTTTTGTGTATGTTGGTATTTCTAGGATGCTGAGGTTACCTTATTTGTGGACTTTAAATTAAATATCGTAAACTATGGTTAACACATTAGTTAGGAGGATGTCATATGTGGTCTGTGCTTGTATTACTATATACTATGCTTCACAGCTCATTTTATTAATCTTTCAAATCTTGCTGATGAGCCAATGGGAATTAGTGCTATGCAAGGTAACCTGATTAGATGACGTTGTATGAGATATAGACCTTACGAGTTTTTCATGAAAGAATTGTTGTAATCATTTTATATTATAAACTTTCATGATTGTGTCTAATTAATTGTCAATTATTTTCATTTGATTTAATGTGGGTCTTTTAAGTCCCAAAAGTTTGTTAATTAAATTGTACTCATTTGATGGGACTTATTGGCAATATTTGTAAATCAATATTTGTGACATATTCTCCAAACAGCTCAAATCTTACAGGTTTTGATTAACCCAAACCATGAGAAAATCGATGCCACTCTACCAAACTTCTTCTTATAAAAATTAATAATGATTTTTCTAATTAAAACTTAATTGCAAACCCACTCGAACATCGGAATGCCTTACATATATTGCTTAGAAGCGATGTGTGCGATGAAACAACCATGCCTTTAAGCACCCTAAGGGATAGGTCATTTCACTTAACCTTATCCATTTCTACGCCTCCCCTGCAAACTCAGAAAAACAAGCTTTAATGCATTAAATGTGACCATTTTCTCTATAGTTTGATCAAAGTTTTGAATGTACAAATGATATCAGATTATTATGACATTCATATTAATGGTGTTTATATGCATCAATAGTAAATGTTTGTTTTTTCTATTTGAAAAATCAAGCATTTAGCCCAGGTATTTAACATGCAAGCTTGCTGCCGATAATGGTGATGCATCTGCATATATAGGATAGGAAAATATTATGATGAGTCCTAAATGTTTCCATGTTCTGTTACATTGAGCTTGAAGTTTTTCTAATAAAAAGTTTCACCAATTGAGTGTTAAAACTTTTTAACTGTGTATTTAAATGTCAATTTTTTTTTTTTTTTTTATAAAGTGTTAAAGTGTGCAATCATTGATTCTTTTGTAATTAGTTCAATAGTCTTTTAAGACTCAACAGAAAGATACAGCCAATATACATCAATAGTTTTTTAGGTCTCAACACATTATTCACCATTAACATACAATGTGGCTTCATAAATCGAAATCAACATCCATTGCAGGCATACACATCGCCCGAAATCAAAAATGCAGGATCAAGAATCACAAAGAATTAAAGTGATGAGATCAAGCAACTTACTTGTGAGTTTGGCATCGTTACTAATTCCAAGGTTAATCAATTCCAATTAGCACAATTGACACTTGAGTGATGCAATATGATCCAAATTAACCATTAAGTGCTAATTTGGCAAAAAAAGTCACTAGAGTTCAATTTCTAAGTTAAGGTTAGGGTTTAAGGATTTAGAGATTTTGGGGGTAATCGAATGATGAAAAAGAAGGTAGGCACTAGTATTAGGCCCACTATCCTCGTCTCTTAAAAAGATGATGTCATAAGAAGGTGACCTTGTCCCTTCAAGAGAAAAGGTCAGTGTATAATAAGCGACCTCATCTCCTTAAGTGATGAAATCGGCCACTTACTACCTTTTCTCTTTAAGAGATGATTTTAACTTACATAAAACTGGGATTATATTTGTCCTAGTGACATTCTTGCAATTTTTTAAAAAATTAGGAATATTAATTTCCTTTTCCCAAATATATATGCCTCTTTTAAAATCAAATACCTAACATATCTCTATAAAGTTGGACTCATTTATTTTTTACTTTATTTATTCTTCCAAATACCAATTAAAGTGTTCTTTTCCAATGTATAAAATATATTTTTTTATCTTAATCTCTTAAAAGTACATAAATTTTAGTATGTAAATTTTCACACCACTTTCATCATAATTATCTAGAAATATATAAAGTAGAGATAAAGTAGTTTTTTTAACATGAAATTTAAGATACAAATTAAATATATAATAGATTAAAGATACAGGGAAAAAGAGAAAAAATAGAACGAACAATAATAAAAGATAATCCAAACAGGTACGTCCTTATTCCCCTAAATAATATCTGTAGTTGAAGAGGTAGAAGATCATATTGCCAATGTATTAATTTATGTTGAACAATTGAGCTAGCTCGTCAATTCAATGATATTTTATTTTTACTGATATAAGTGGAAATGGAAATATGCAGGATTAAGATAATTCATCAACTAGCATGAACTTAAATAGGTGCTAATTACCAGCGTTAATGCTTCTTAAACTATGAGAAAAAACACTGAATTTGCTCTGAAAAGGATTAAGATGGTTGTGGTTGCGGCATCTTTTTCTTTGGCATTCGAATTTGTCCGCTTAGATCCATGTTCGCCATCAAAACAGCAACATGAGTGATCAATTCTCCACCGGTTTTAAGCGCCAGTCCATGCTCTTCCCACCCGCATCGGCTTGCCGCATAAGTTAGGATCTCCATCCACACTCCACTAATCATCTCCCATTTCCTTTGACAGCTCCATCCTTCCTCTGTCTCCAATGATTGCAACAACTGAGCAAGCCTTCGCATCTTCAAAAACCGATGTGATCTCATCTGCTTCTTCTCTTAATTGGCTAGTTATGTCCGCAAGCAATAGTTCCTTTCGAACATCCTTCATTGGAATGTGCTTTCCTTCAGCAAACTTAAGAAAACTTGGAAAAGCAATGTCATATTTCGCCTTGTACATTCCTCTAGGAAGCATTTTCGGATGTAAAACTACAAGGTACATCATGTAATCCGATAAAGCCTTACTTGCGTTGAGGTAGGAAGAAAAGCCGGCACTAGAGACAACTTCATTACTGTACTTATCATAATAGTGACAAAGGTCAGTGGCAATATGCCACAAGAAGAGGCTGTGATCAAAATCTACTTCACTTGTACTCCAGTGCAATTTTTCATGGCAATTTTGGATTCGAATAATATGATCACCTCTTTCACCTAGAATCTGTCTTAGGACATCATAGCCATATCCATGCTCTTTGTACCTAATTCTTTTATCCTTAACATGCGCGAAAATTAGCTCTTCCATAGAATTGTTTACTTCTTTGGTCGAATTACTCCATCCCTGACAATATTCAAATAGATACCCTTTTAAACAATCAGGAACGAATCTTTCAAACCAACCTGTTGTGACCATGAAACAAAAGTCAATGAAATTGTGTTGTTGTATGCTTCTAGACCAGCGCTTTTCATTGAACAAAATTCCTCTGGATTTGTAGATAAATCGAAACATGGCTTTAGCATAGGAGTTCTTTCTCTTGGTCAGCCAGAGCATTGTCCAATTTGAGAAAATAATTGTAACTATAGCGTATAACTCTAATGCGACAGCACCTGCTACCAGCACATATGTGATTGAGATGTCAATGGTGGATACTTTAGAACTTTTGTGTATGATTATGAAAGCAACAAGAGCAGAAATGGAGAAAATCAGTGTGATGGAACGGAGAATCACCCCGAATTGAGAATAAATAAGCTTTGCTTTGGTATACAACAAATCAAACATAAACTCGAGTTGAACCTCAACAAGCCTGAAAGCCTCAAGAGGTAATTTCAATAGCATGAATTCACTAGCATCGTTATATCCTTCCACCCTAAGGGAAGCTAAATCTGCAAACATTTCCTTGATCTGGCCTAACAAAAAACTAGTCTCTTGAAGATAAGTGCCTTCGGTGACAACCGAGTCTATATAAAAAGGATTTGTTATATCCCCGCCAGAAGATTGGATTCCTTGGAATGATGCAGATTTTAGAACCCAAATCCTCTCAGTACACTTAATAAGCCCAATGATGAATACAGGAATAGATAAAAAGGTTACAGGTTGTTCGCTATTCCAAGACTTGGCAAATGCATACAATGCAACTTGTACTTGGACAGCTAGACTAAGCAAGTGTCTTAACCATAAAGTATGGTCTTCCAAGGAATAAGCAGTGATTGTATCAGGACCACCTAGATGCAATAGAAGGAATGGTGCCCAGAATACCTGTAACTGATGTGAAGAAGATGATTGGAGGTTTGCAAGTGTTTGATTCTTCTTGGATAGAGTGCTTAAGGAGACAGTTGCCATGTAGTCAGCTAACGAGTAAGCAATCCATACTAGGATAGTGAGCCATGTTGCGGATGTGAACTTCCTCCTTGGACCAAAAAAGATGAGGATGATCTGCATTAACATGCTGAGGAGTACTAGGATGCCTAGATCCCATGTGTTCCAAAGATCGGTTAATTTTTCTGAGGTTGTCTGCTTAGAAATTTTGCTTTGAACTATGATCAATGATCTACTTGCCAGTACTGTAATAAACGAGGGATAAAATAGTGCAAGTGAAAAACATGTTTGTGTGAAATAAGACATGTTTGGATTGCAATATGGTTTTAGATAGCCGTGGATGATTTTTATAAACAGGGGACTACCATGCGCCCCACCTAATAACCAAAATAAATAAATAATGCAATCGAAATGATGGGCTAGACGATCTCGATTTTGATTATTGTCCAATTTTATGAAGTTTTTTAATTCCATCTAAAACAAGTTGAAAATATTAACTTGATCATGTATGTAATTATGCTTTTTTATTTTTATTAAACTAAACTAAAGTTATCAAAAATAAAGAAAAAGTAGAATCCTATTCTTTCCTTCTTATTTATCTTGGTAATCTAGATATGAACATTATGCAGCTTTTGATTCTTTTCGTCTTTTGAGATTTGCCTTTCCTTTTCCTTGAAGAAAGGTACCAGTGTATGTATTGCTCTCCCGGACATACATTGTTCATTTTGCTTAGTCCATTGTTTGAAGAGAACTAAATAGCAATACACACGCTAATTTTTGTTTCTTGATTCCATTATATAATGGATCATATTAAAAGGATCGAAAAAGTCCTTCAACCATATCATTAAATGAAAACACACAGTTTTAGTTTATACATTTTAGACTACATGACAAAATAAGACAACGGTACCATACCGTACGTCATAAGAAGAATAATGTAATATAAAATTCTTATATCTCACTTGCTGTTCTAAGTACAGGAAAAAAAAAGGGAGTTCTTGTTTTTTAATATTGTAGATTTTTAATTTTTTCCGTGTAGTAAAATAATGAATTTTGTAATTATATGTTATTCATGCTATCATATATTTATTGTTAGAAATCTAGAGTTATTTTATTAGAATTATTGTAACATATTTCTTTTTTAGTTTTGATGGTTTTTTTTTTTTTTTTTTGTAGATATGGTCAATTCCACTATTTAAGTTTTTCCTTTTTTTGTGGGACTTGACTTTTATATCATATTCTACATATGTTCTTGTAATTTCATGGAAATAATATAGAAAAATATTTTTTCCTCCAAAATTTTATGGTATCAAAGCTAATTTCTGATGGCAGAAATCATTACGTCAGAAGCTAATTCACAAATTTCTATCCCTCAAAATTCCTCTCTTCTTATAAATTATAATGATATTTCCCCTCTTGTGATTAAAAATCATAAACTTGATGGAAAGAATTTCTTGCAATGGTCCCAATCGGTTCTTATGGTCATTCAATGCCGAGGTAAATTAGGATATATCGCTGGTGCTATTCGAAGACTTGATACAACTAATCCAGCATTTGTTGCATAGGAGTTGAACAACTCCATTGTGATGGCGTGGCTAATCAATTCTATGGAAGCCAACATCAGTCGAACCTACTTGTTATTCAAAACAACCAAAAACATATGGGATGTTGTTAAAGAAAACTACTTAAATCTAGAAAATGCCTCATAAGCGTTTGAGATTGAGGTGAAACTCAAGGATATCCATCAAGGCTCCCTTGATGTGACTGGTTATTATAATTCTTTGAAAATTTTATGGCAAGAAATAGACATGTTTTATGAAGCTGACTAGGAAGAGATAGAGGATCATGTGAAATTTAGAGCTCATTTAGAAAAGGAAAGGCTATGTGATTTTCTAGTTGGCCTAAATCGAGACCTTGACGAGGTTCATGGACAAATTTTAGGTAGAGACCTTTGCCCTCCATTGGAGAAGCGTTTACTGAGGTAAGACATGAGGAAAACCAACGTCAAGTAATGCTGGGAGAGACCAAAGAAAAAACTAGTCACCAACAATGGAGAACGTTCTATTGAGAAACTGCTGTATTCACAAAAGGGCAATATAACTATAGGGACCGAACAGAAGGAGACTCTAGATAGAGTAAACATGGTAATCGCCTCTGGTGCAATCACTGCAACAAGGCAAGGCATACTTGAGATAATTGTTTCCACCTTCATGGCTGTAACGTCCCAAAAATTTAATTCGATAATTAAATCAATTAAGGCACTACCGCCATGTATAATACTTTAAAGTATTACACGCTCAGGCTTCTTAAAAAGATATGTTTATGTTGAACATTGCTACTCATTTTAGGTTATGAAATCGTTTAATTAGATTTTCAAATAACTAGATTTAGAGGCGGAAATAAATTTTATAAAACAATTTCGAAATAAAGATATTTCAAAACTTCCACGCTCTCAAGTGGAAAATATGATTCGAAAACAAAGCCTTGCAAAAGTTTAATTACAAAACTTGGGCTCTATTATAACCTTTAAAGATATATAAGTTTAAATCATAAATCGGGCTCTCACTAATACAACAAAAGAAATAAAATAACTAAACTACATCCATACTTCTAACATCATCATCCAAATCCTCTCAAATCATCAAGCGCCCAAAACCCGAGTCAAGCATCATCAACATCATCCACCATCATCATTTCCATCAACAATAACATCATCATCAACAAGGAACACCATCATCATCTTCATCAAATCATCATTGACATCATCATCACCAACATTATCATCGTCAATCATCATCATCATCATCATGAAATACCCGAATTTTACCAACCTAAATTAAAATGTGATAATTAATACTATGAAAATATAGGTAATTTTGGATCTTATTTTAAATTTAACTTATTAATTGAATTTAGATAGTTTAGTCAATTGATTTTCATAAACTATAGAATATAATTAGATAATTTAATTTGTAAATGCACTTAATTGAAATTAGGAATTCCAATACCATAAATACCCACTTCAACTTATCAAATTCCTTTTTCCAACATACCAAGCTATTCAATTCCTTTCAATTATCGACTTGAAACCGATTTCTCAAGTTGAATTATCTAAATTCCTAATTCACTAAAATTAAACCTTAATCTAAATTTAGATTAGACTCGAGTCAATAACTCACTAATTATATACCTAAGGTTATAAATATCAAGTGTAGTATGACCCGATTAATTTTTAGGGTCTATTAGATAGTAAACGATAGTTTAAAGATGAATTGCTAGGGTTGAAAAATACGCGATAGAAATAGAAACTGATCAATATCTACCAAACTAGAACTCGAATAAAAATTCTGAATACGTAATCATAAAATTTAGAATTTTCTGACCCTTTTGAGCACAATACTCTAATTTGACCTATTTGGACTAGAAACCCTAATCGCGTAAGTGAAAATTTTGATAATTTAACATAATTAGGAATAATAAATGAATTTAATTGAAAATAAAGACTCTAATGTCATAAATACCTAATTTAACCCATTAAGCAACATCGATTACCTATTTCAACAAATTCGAATTAATTAATCCTTTTCAATTATCAATTGAACTTTATTAGTCAAGTTTAATCATCTAAAACCCTAAATATCCAATTTAGACATTTTAGCCTAAATTCCAACTCCTTAAATCCTAGAAGTTTAAATCTAAATATTTGTTTTCAAATACCAATTCCTAAGCCCCTAAAACCCTAAATTCAAGTAAGCTATTAATTTTCCTTTAATTAGATTTCCTAAAATTAATTTCTAATGCCAATTAGTTAATTCTCTTTCTTACTTCTTAAAATCCATTTCTAATTCCCTAAAGCCCATAACCCAAAGGCCTAATTCTTCTAAAACCCTAAGCCCAATTATTCAAAGATCAAGCCCATAAACCTAAGACCAAAAGCCCATGCATCAAAGCCCATTAGACCATGTTCTTATCATGCACCCTCACACATGATATGAAATCTCAATGTCTAGAAAAAAATCTAACCTTATGAAAAGACCAAAATAACCTTAGCTACTTCAAGAAGGTTTCTTCATCTATGAAATGACCAAATTGCCCCTTAAATATCTACAATGTGAACACAAGAAAATATCAAGTGTGTGAAAAGACTAAATTGACCTTAGCCAATTCTTGAAGTTTCTTCACTTAGGAAAAGACTAAAATACCCCTTAAATATCTACACAAGAAAATATCTCCTAACTCTAGAGGATTCTAATGCACATAAAAAGACTAAAATGCCCTCACTTAATTAAGCCAAAGTACCAAAATGTCCTTAACTCTAGAAATAATTACAAGACCTAAAATACTATAAATATACCTATTTAGAAAACCCTAATCCCCTACTTCTTCTTGCAACCCCTAACCCCTAAAATCTCTCAAGAAATCACTCTAAAAACCCACAAAAATCCTACAAGAATTCTACAACAATTCCTCTTTAAATCTAGCATCCAATAGGCAATGAAATTCATGATTTCTCTACCATCCAATCTCTCAATTTCTTCCCCAAATCCAATCTTTATTTCAACCAATTCCTAGATGATTTTGAAGGCTAAAAGAAAGGTTGAAGCTAGGGAAATTAGCTTGAAGAAGCTACATCAACTTAAGGAGTAGGGTAGTGAAGCTTTAGCTAATTATTTCACAATTCAAGTAAGTAATGTTAGTTTGATTATTGAATTTGTATGATTGTTGTATTTTTGTTGAAATTATTGTTAGATGGTGATATCAACATAGATTTAATAATAATAAGGTTTTGGTAAATATAGATATATGTTTTCTTATAAACCGAATACCATAAATATATGTATAAATGTTGTTTTGATAAAATTATCATATATATATAATATATATATATATATAGTATGTGTCTAATGTATGGTATATAATTGATCTAATATGTTAATTATATGTGTGTATTTGATTTAGTTTTTAATAAGTTATAATGTTGGAAAATGAATCAAATGGACATAAGCTTAATATTATATAAAAAGGCATGTCATCAAGTTAAATTACTGAAATTATGATCAATATATGCATATAAGCATGTGAACATGATATATCATCTTATGGAATTTGGGTTTGATAAGTTAAACATGTTGATGAATTAATTTATGATAATATAAGTTGCTGGAATTAATTATTGCATATGTCTTTGTGAAATTTAATTAAAATATCAAATGAAATTATTTTTGATGAAATTTATAAAAAAGATTAACATGTCTATATACAAACTGTAAATTTTCGTGAATTTTGAAATACATTTACTATTTTTAAAATTAAATTACAAAATAGCAAAACAGGGCAAAACAGTGTTTCGGCCAGCAGTGGTGGCGTGAATTCATATGGCCGAACCGGTGACTTTTTCTCCTCCTTTTTCGTGAAATACAACGGTTTGAAAGATTAAGAAGTCTAATTTAACATGGTGCAAAGAACCGGACAAGAACCGGTCGGTTGATGGTCAAATTCGATCGAACCGATCGGTCGTCGCTGCCTATGCCCTGTTCTGGACAGTTTTGAATCAATTAAAATTAAAACCATAATTAACTAATTAATTTAGGCCAAATGACCTTATAAACATATAAATATATGTGTTAGGAAGTTTACATAAAAATTTGAGCTTAAGAACCCGTGTTTAAGATAATAAACCGATTTATTAAAGTTAGGGTGCACACTAGTTTTCTATAGGAAATGAAATGAAGGAATTTAAGGTAAATCAATTCTAATCAAATGAATATGAAATAAATGTAAATAATGTGTTTTCATGTTAAATTATGAATTTTAAGATAAATAATTAATTATTTTTATTTTATGAATTTATTTATAAAGTAAGTATAAATATAACATCACAAGATAGTACAAACATAATAGGAAACTAGTTTAGATTCCTTAGTCCATTTAGATGTAAAAATAAATTATAAATGACATAAATAGAATAATTATATTTTAATAAGTTGTTTTACTTAATAAAAGTTTAATAGATTGATTATAGGACATACTATAGAATTTACCATTTTAAATGACCTAATTACCATTTAGTAAACTTGACTAGTTAATTATATTCAACTTGATTAGATAAAATTAATATAGATTTATTAACTAATATTAGCTTAGTAAATTCTTCAGAAACCAACAATTTATACTTAGCTATTAATTGATGAATACCTATATGATCATATTAACTTGAAATTGGCTTCGATTAATATGTTAGGTTAAACCTTAAATGATAAGGAGTACGTAATTTCTAAAATATGATAGACCACGAATAATAAGAGGAGTATGTTGTTTCAAATGTAAATTCGCTAGAAAACTAAGTGGTTAATACATGTTTGATATAAGTTGATAATTGAATCAAATGCTTATATGAGTTAATCTTTGAAGCAGATATTTGTTAGGAGTCTGCCTTCTGCTTTATCTTCTTGTCTATCTTCTGATTGTTCGGAGCACAGACTTTACCAGGTACGCAGTGACTTGTGTGTTGCGTGCTAGGGTAGGCATGCTAAATGAACTAATACTTAAAGATGACCTTAATAATTGCTTGTTGCTTGTGCGTGGCCGTTTTTGAGACCTGGCCCGAGGGGCGGCAACCTTGCTAGGCGGTGCCAGCACGGTAGTTAGGCGCTTAGGCCACCATGGGCATGGTGGTACGGTGGGTAGCTGATGGGGGAACGGTAGCGGGATAACGTCTACCTGGATCGGAGAGAAGTAATGTAGTGTGGTTCACGTTTATGGGACCGGTTGAGCTACACTATATTATGGACTGTGATGGGTAGAGATGCGTAACGGCTGTGACCCCCAGACGAGGCTATTACTTGTAGAGGTAGGAGATATAGGTATTCGGGCTGCCTATATCAACCCCCTGAGCAGTTGCTGCTACTCAGGACCCCCAGGTTCCCAGCGTGTTGCCGGAGTGTGAGTGCTCCACTGTTGTTTGTCGCACTTTAATTTAAAGATATAAACTATTGGTTGTTGCATTGCATATAGAATAGGCGTGTGTGCCCATCTCGTGTGTGCTTGTGTTGCTGTCGTACTGGGCTTCGGCTCATTCCTTCTTTTTCAGGTGATGATCTGGATGCTTGTGATTATCGGGTATGGGACGATTCTAAAGGAGCTTGTTAACAAGTTAAGTGCCTAGGAACGCTGAACTGTTTATAGCAAAAGTTATTGATCATCTTTTCAAACTTATGATTCGATGAGGGCATATCTATGAGCCCATGGTTGTATCTTGAGATACCAAACACTATGTACTTTGAGATACCTGATGGTATGATATTTATTTATAAACGTTTGTCTACTCACAAGAATAGCCTATTTGAAAATTGTTTTGAGAAATTTACTTTATTATATGTAATGATCTACTCAAGAAAGTAGCCTATTCAAAAATCATTTTAAAGAAATGTATTTCTTTTCCGTTGCAACTCTAGTTATTTTCAAAATCCAATTCCACACGATTTCAGAATCTAAAATGTGTTTAGCAACGATCGCGATAAACTGTAGGTTAGGTCAGCCTTAACGTATAATGCGTAAGTGTTATACGTGGCGGCTGGCACGCCTTGAACCAAATTCGGGGCGTGACACATCATCAATATATCACTTGGAGAAAAGAACAACAACAACCATAATGAGCCGAAGCTCAGTACACAGCAACACAATCACAAACAGAATGGCACACAAGCCTAACTGAATGCAATGCATCAACAACAGATTATTATCTTTTCTTTAAAGTAAACAAACAGCATAAGAGTATTTAAACTCCAGACAATAGGGGTAACTGGGGTCTTGAGTAACGACCTCGACACTCAGGGGGTTGATATAAGCAGCTCAGATACTTATATCTCCTAGATGACATATCCGATAAAGAGAAAAATAACTTCATCTAGAGTTGATAGCTGTTACACAACTTCACTTATCTTAGTCCATAACATCACCTAATCCAACTATTCCCATAAATATTTAAACTAAATCATGCTGCTTCATTCTAAGCATAAGCAAATGTTACGCCGATACCGTCTTCGCTATCAATTACCTATCGTACCACTGAGGAAAGTCTTATCAAAGACAGGGGTAGCCTAACCGTCTAATCTACCGTGCCCCCAATCTGAGCAAGCTGCTGCTCCCTGAGTTGGATACCAATCTGCAATACCGGGCCAGATACAGATTTAAACAGTGGAATAAACAACCAATTCAAACAATTATTAGGTCGAGTTTAAGTTCTTAGTCCATTTAAGATGCATATCCTAACAATCACCATGCAAGTTACTGCGTACCTTTAGATGATGCCTACAACTCAAAAGAATCAGAAGATAACCCAGGAGAATCCACAAATTAGATTCAAACATCTGTTTTAAGAAATTGAATTCTTATAAGAACTTAAGCTATAACTCATTAAGCTAATTATATCAACTTTTATTAAAATCCTATTTGAGCAGACATTATATAGGAACCCCGCTATGGCTGCGAATATCACTTCGTGAAAATGCGAACAGTTCTCCTTTATCTATCAAAGTATTTCTTTTCACTTTATTTATCATATCTTATTACAAAGACTTTAACAAAGAACTCATATACAAAAACATTAATATCTAAAGCAAACAAACATTTAAAACAAGGTACTCTTGATTATATTCAAAGATCTCTCTAACATGTCAATCTAATCCAATTATTAGATATGAAACTCATTTTTACTTAATCTTAGCCAAATTGATTAGAGTTAGTCATTTAATTCATTTACTAAGTGAAGTTGATTAAACTTAGACAATCTAACTCATTTTAGCTTAGTGAAGTTTATTAAGCCAAGTTGGACTTAGATTAATTACTAATTCATTATATATCTAAGATTTATGTTACTTAATCCTAAGTTAGCTTAAACCTAGCCAAATTCATCAAAGGGAAAAAATCTAATCCATTTTAATTCATTCAAGTTCATCTAGTCCAGTTGGACCTAGGTTTGTTAACTAAGTTCATTTTATAACTAACTTCTATATTTAATCTAATTATTTGTTAAATTTATAAATCTACTTAACCCATGTTTAATTAGATTAACCAATTAACATAACACATCAAATATCATTTATATATCTCATTTTAACTTAAAAGGATTCATTTACACTTAACAACAAACATTTAGAAAGCAAATACAAGTTTTGACTTTGTTTAAGAAAACACAACAACTGCAAAGAACTAAAATTTAAGCATTGATACTTTTCAAATTTGTAAAAACTCGAAACATAAAAGTTTTAGATCTCTTTTCAACCTTTCCAATGCAACTTGAATCATCTCAATCGGAGATTAGATGAAAACTTTATGGACAAAATATAATCAAGCTGCGAAATAGGGAAAAGTACACTACCTAGTACACTACCGTGCTCGGGGCCGTGTAGGGCACTAAAAAGTGACCTGAGAGCATACTTTTGGTCAGCACAAGCTTGAGCATGCTCGTGTGCAAGGTGGGGCAAAGGTTAAAAAAGTGACCCGATAGCTTATTTTGATCAGCACAGGTTCGTACACGCCCGTGCACAAGGTAGTGCTGATCTAGGAAAATGTTTTTACGACAATTCACGCATTTTCATGTTTCCTTTACACAATATATCAACTTTTACATATTCTAATACAACTTAAACATTATAAAAACTTCATATAACATGTTATACACTTCAAACAACGTCAAAAGCACAAATTCCCCTCATCATATACATCAAACATCAAATCATTCCAACAAACCCTAACTTCACTATTCATCATCTTCTTTATCACAATCCTAACCACCAACATACAATCAACCAAGAGTTACATATGTAAACAGCACTTTGAACCCATTTCTAACATCTATATACCATTTAAATTCAAAATCATAAACAAAACAATATATAACAAATCTACTTAGCTTTAGGGAACATGAACTCCTCTTTTTTCTTAGTGTGGGGCATCCTCTACCACGATTTGTCCTTTCTAACTTTGATTTCTACTTTTAATCCTCTTCAGCTTGAGAATTGGAGAAAAGAAAGGGAAAAGAAAAGAAGAAGAAGAAGAAGAAGAAGTTAAAGAGAGAAAGAAAGAAAGACACGAAAGAAAGAAAATGAGAAAGAAAAAGGTAAAGGCAGCAACAAAAAGAACATAAAAAGGATTAGGATTAAATATGTAGGATATTTTAGAATTTAGGTATAGAATTAGAACTATCATATCAAATCTATAGTTCTAGAAGTATTTAAAAGATAGTTTCTGAACCAATAGGTTCTAAATTAAGAACTCTAAATGAGAACTTAATTTAGGAATTTATTTTAGATAAAAGGATATTTAATTTGAGTTCAGGTTTAAGAACTGATATTTTTATTCAAGCAAATGAACTCAAATTTTATAAAGATTTAGGAATTAGTGTTTAGGCTAAGAATCAAGAGTTTGGGAATCCTCTAAACATTTTAATGACTTGTTTAGAGAATTTAGATGTCAAATCTCAAATTCAACTTAGTTAATTATTAATCTGCTTATGTCAACTTGTCTAATTATATCCTATAATTCATTTAACTTATCCAAAGCTATCTAAACTCAATTTCTAATATATATAGAGATTTGGGTCATTTCAATAGCTATCCTATAGGATGGAAGAATAGAAACCAAAAGGAAAGCAAGGCTCTCAATATCACCACTACACCAGTCCCTAAAACACCATCTACCACAGATGATATGCTAAATGTTTAACTAACCAAAACACAACTAGAGACCCTTCATTAACTACTCAACAAAACACCAACTAGCACTCTAGCTATATAAGGTAATGCCTTTAGTGTTACTTATGATTCCAATACCTCTTCTCCTTAGATTTTTTATTCCAGGGCAACAAACCATATGATAGGTAACTCTTCCTTGTTTCATTCATATACTCCTTACTATAATTAATCTAGAGTTAAAGTTGCTGATGGATCTCTCTCCCCTGTTGCCAATATTAGGTCAATTCATCTTACAAACCAGCTTATCCTTACATCTGTGCTACATGTTCCAAAATTATCAGGTAATTGGTTGTCTATTAGTAAATTGACTCATGATAATCACTGCCTTGCTAAATTTTCATCCACTGGTTGTCTTATTCAGGAACAGGAGTTAGGGTAGATGATTCTCAATGCTAAGGTTGATAATGGACTCTATGTATGGGAAAATTATGCAATCAAGAATAAACAAACATGTCATAGCACTACTCTTTCAGTTTCAAATAATGATGCAATTATGATGTGGCATCTTAGATTAAGACATCCAAATTTCTTGTATTTGAAATGCTTGTTTCCTAGTCTATTTTGCAATAAAAATGTGAGTTCCTTCAAATGTGAGATGTGTCAATTGTCAAAACACACTTGAATTCCATATGCTTCTAAACCATATGTAGAATCTAGACCTTTTTCATTAATAAATAGTGATATTTAGGGGGCTTACCGTGTAAAAAACATAACGGGATCACAGTGGTTCATTACCTTTATAGATAATCATACTAGAACGTGTTGGGTATATCTCCTAAAAGACAAATCATAAGCATCACAAACCTTCCAGAATTTTCATTCTATGGTTAAAAACCAATTCCAAGCAACCATACACACTTTTAGAACCGATAATGGCCGAGAACATTTCAATTCTACCTTAGGACATACCTAGCCAATCATGGTATAAATTCACCAAAGCTCATGCCCGTACAACCCTCAACAAAATGGGGTCTCAGAAAGAAAAAAACCAACATCTTTTACAAGTGGTTAGAGCCCTTATGTTCACCATAAGTGTCCCTAAGTATCTCTGGGTTGAAGCAGTATTGACTGCTTGTTTTTTTACCAACCGAATGCCTTCAAAGGTCCTAAACTTTCAAACTCCTCTATCTGTCCTAAAAGTTGCTTTTACTATGTTCTATGTCACATCAATTCCCTTGAAACCATTTAGGTGCAAATTGTTTTTGTTCACTCTCACCATCAAGGCCAATCTAAACTTGATCCTCGTGCACATAAATGCATCTTTGTTGGTTACTCACCTACTCAAAAAGGCTACAAATGTTTTTTGTCCTACTCTTAGATGATTCTTCGCATCTAAAGATGTCACCTTTTTTGAATCTGAGTCTTATTTTACCCAAAATCATTTTCAAGGGGAGAATCTAAGTGAAGATGAGTCATTAAATGATCTTCTTGAACATGAGCAACAACCAGATTCATCCATTATTAATGTTGTTCCCACTATTCTAGTCAATCTAAATCCCTTCCCTACTACTGTTTTTGACATTCCTATTGATAAGTCTCACAAAGCTGATCATGAAACACATCTTGAAACACTTGAATGTTAACCACATCAGGCTCATAAACTACTTGTTTATTCAAGAAGGCAGAATCCTCCCATAGTAGATAAAGGTTGCTAAGAATCTAAAACTAACAACTGTTTCAGTTCCAAGTCTGATTTGCAAATAACCATCCCAAATTCTTCTAAAGAGGAAGACCTTCCTATTGGCCTTCGCAAAGGAACTAGATCATGTACTTAGTATCATATTTCCAGGTTCGTATAATATGAAAGATTGTCTCCTTTATATCAGGCCTTTGTTATCAATATAGATCAAACAAAGCCTTTAAAAGACATACAAGAAGCTCTTAAGATGCCAGAATGGAATCATGCAGTCTTTGAAGAAATGAAGGCTCTTGAAGATAATAAAACTTGGGCAGCCACAAATCTTCCAAAAGGACAAAACATAATTGGGAATGGATTTTTAATATTAAGTGTAATGTAGATGGTAGCATCAACAAACATAAGGCAAGACTAGTTGCTAAGGGCTACATTCAAACCCACGGCTTGGATTATCAAGAAACGTTTGTCCCTGTTACAAAACCAAGGTTATCAGAACCGGCCTAGACCGGTCGGTTCGAACCGGTTCGATCGGAACCGGCAATGAAGACGGGTCGGGTTCAACGGTTAGCTTGTTTTTTGCGAGAATCGGACTAGGTCAATCCAGGTGGTTGAATCGGGTTGAACCGATCAACCCGGATCGGTTGACCCTGATCCAAAAAAATAAAAATAAAAAAATGAAATAAAAAATTAGAAATTTAAATTTATTCGTACTTTATTATAAATTTATAAAATATAATCATTAAATCATATTTATTTAATAACTAATTGATGAATTTGATCCAAATATAGATTTAATTGAGTGATTACACACATATTGGCCTTTTATATTAAATTATTTCTTATATTTTTATTTTTTGAGACCCCGGTTCGACCCCCAGTTGAACCCAGTCCGACCCTCGACCCTTGACCCCCTAGCCTGTCCGGGTCAAACCCTAGTCCGACTCTGACAACATTGTACAAAACTCAACACTATAAGAGTTTTTATCGCCCTTGTAGTGAATTTAGATTGGCCCTTAATATAATTAGATGTAAAGAATGTATTCCTAAATGGTGATCTAACTGAAGAAGTCTATGGACTTTCCTTCTAGGTTTGAAGGTCAGAAAGGGAAGGTTTGTAGATGAAGGAAGTCCCTCTATGGACTAAAGCAATCTCCCAGGAGATGGTTCAATCGATTCACAAAGGTTGTAACCACCAAGAGGTATGGTCAGGGACAAGCTGACCACATTGTTTTTTTTTTTTTTAAACATTCTGGTATCGGTAAGATCACAATTCTCATTGTATATGTTGAAGATATCTTAATAACAGGAGATGATCAAGATGAAATCAATAAATTAAAGACTTATCTCAACTCATAACTTGAGTTAAAAGATCTAGGAAATCTCAAATACTTCTTAGGTATGGAGATAGCAAGGAACAACACTGGTATTTTCATTTCACAAAGGAAGCATATACTAGGCTTACTAGAAGAAACGAGTATAATAGGATGCAGACCAGCAGAACACCTATGGAACTTAATAAGAAGTTAGGAGCTTTGGATAATGGTTATGAGGATGATAAGGAGAGATACTACAGATTAGTTGGTAAACTGATCTACCTCTCTCATACACGACCAAACATTGCATATGTTGTTAGTGTTATAAGTCAATTTATGCACGCTCCTAAGAAGAGACATTTGGAGGTTGTATACAGAGTCTTGAGATACTTGAAGGGGACATCAAGTAAAGGATTGTACTTCAAGAAAGGAAACAATAAATTTATTGAAGTACTTACATATGCGGATTGGACTAATTTAGTCAATGATAGACGATAAACTAGTGCATGTTGTACTTATGTATGGGGGAATCCAGTAACATGGAGAAGCAAGAAATAGTCAGTGGTAGCTCAGAGTAGTGCAGAAGCAAAATTCCATGCAGTTGCTCATGGCTTGTGTAAAGGAATCTGGTTGAACTGTTTGACGAACGAACTACGAATGCCTGTTGAGACTTTTATGAAGATATACTAAGACAATATGGTAGCAATGAGTATAGCACATAATCATGTCCACCATGACCGAACAAAACATGTAGAGGTTGATCATCACTTTATCAAGGAAAAGATAGATAATGGAAGTGTTTGCATGACTTACTTACCTATAAAACAACAAGTAGCTGATATTTTAACCAAAAGTCTTCCAAAGTCAACCTTTGAAGAATTGAATGGCAAGCTGGGCATGATCAACATATATGCATCAGCTTGAGAGAAGTGTTAGAAATCCAAAATTATTTTATTAGAATTATTATAACATACTTCTTTTTTTAGAATTATTATAACATATTTCATTTTTATTTTTTATAGGATTTTTTTGTAGATATGATCAATTCCACTATTTAAGTTTTTTTTCTTTCCTTCCTTTTTTATAAATATGGTCAATTCCCCCATTTAAGTTTTTCCTTTTTTGTAGGACTTTACTTTTGTATCATCTTCTGTATATGTCCCTATAATTTCATAAAATAATATAGAAAAATATTTTTTTCCTCCAAACCTTTATATATTATAGTGGAGTGATGATAAATTATGGTGATGACAAATGATGGCTTCTTTTCTTAGTGCTATTATTGTATCTTAAGCCTCCTAAAGCACCAACACTTCCTTGGCTCAACAAGCAAACCTCTTGAATTTTGTCTTAAGCGGACCTTCAACTAGATCACACAGCAAGCTCCACAAAACTGTTGTTGAGTTCACTGAAGGGAATGGTTAGATTTGAACTAGAGGTGTAGGTCTCACATTCACAATAATCGCTCCCAACTCTACACTACTCAGTGATCGTGCGCATTTCAAAAGACACATATGTTACTCTAGTAAATCTTATACTCTTTAATTTGTTCTTCATACACTTAGGAGGCAATCTAACTTGAGCATCAAAGTAGTTGCTTCAGACAAGCGTTGATGTACACTAATGATGTTTGTTTTGCTTACTCAGATTACAAGCCCAAATTGGTCAAAGTCTCATCATTCAATTTTCCCTCTTCTAGTTTTGAAAGACAAGTCCAAGATTCGTAACATGCAATTCTCTTTTATCGTGTTATTTAATATGTATAGGAGTAAAAAAGGACTTTTATATTGTCTATTTTTTATATACACAAATAACAAAAAACATCATATTTTGACAATTATATCCTTATTATCTTATATTTACTTAATTAATTTGTTATATTATTTAATAATTAGAAATTAAAGGCATAATTGAAAAAAAATACATATAATAAGGATATTTTGAGGTTTTCAAAATTTGTTTTTATTTATCCTGTAAATTTTATTTTCGTATATGATGCAGATTTTTTAAATTTTGTCATGTACCTTAAGCCTTCTTTTGCTCAATACTTAGACTTATCAAGAAAACGAAACAAGGACTAGAGTTTTAATTCCCGCAAAATTTAGACAACCAAAAGCACCCTGAGTAATATATTAAAGGACAAAATTTTCAAGTTGGAACTTTGATCCCTTATCTCAACTTATTTAGTTGAATTTCTCCAGTGATGACCTATGGTTGTCAAACTTTATCTTATTTATTCAATTTGTGTTCCCATAACATTCTTAAACATCAATTAATCAATAGATAGTTAGAAAACTATTGATTTGTTTTATAATTGAATTGTTTCTTCTTCCAATGATCTAATATATGATCTGGAGTAAAATTACAATAAATAATAATCCCTAACAATTAAATAAAATTTACCAGTTTAAAATACAAAACAAAACCTATAATGCAAATGATATTAAAGTACTGAAGTTAACTGAGTAATAAAGTAAAATTACCATTTCTTTCCTTTTCGCCTCTTTCTTATGTGGAGGAAACTCATTATCTATTGAAACAAATAATAATGGTTTGACCACTTGCTCCTCCTTTTCACTGTTTTCCATATATTCTCTTTCCATTTTCTCTTTTATTCCAGCAATTTTTTTATATATTATAATACGGAATACCCAAATTTATTTGAAATAAGTGCGATAGATGTTAATTTTCCTTTTTCTTTTGGCAATTACTAAATTTACACAATAATTCAATTTGATACATAAACTTTAAAATTAGTAATTTAATATCTAATTAATCTTTTGTGACTATTTTTACTATTTTCTTAACATGTTTGTTCTATTTGTAGATGTGGAAAAGAGAGCTTATCATTGAATTTTTACAATTTTCCTTCAAAAGCTTCTACAATCCCGTAACGGTATTGTCTCGTCAATCATCTAACCTCTAAAATAAATATAGTAATTAAAATATTAACTATTTTAGTGGTTCAGCCATGATTGGGTATGGTGTGAGCCATTTGATAGTCGACAAGACTGATCCCATCAAAATTAATTATGAGACTATAGAATTTCCCTTTTCTTTAATATCATATAGCATTGATAGATTGTCTCTTTCATGTTTGAACACGAAATAAACGGTATTAGTGAGATAGTAAAAATAAGAACAAAGTGTTTAATAGATATTAAATTGATTACTTCAAAGTTCAAACATTGAATTAAACTTTTGTATAACGTTCTAATGTCAAATTTGACATTTGACATTTTTATTTTTTTTTTATAACTAGATATTGCTGATGGTCTAATAAGAATGGTGTGCCTCCTAAGTGCAGTCCAACACAATAGTCACATAAGTCAATCCATTGAGCTCAGGCCTAGCTAATGTCGATAGGGCCTGAAGCCTCACTAGGAAACCTATCACTCTAACTTAAAGTATTAATTGACTACCATTGCATCCAGACAACACCCAACCGTGTGTCACTCGACATGGTCCCTTCACTCAAGCTTAGCATGACTGAACTTGGAATAGTGGATTACCCTACGTCTATCATAACCATTGCCAATAGCATACTTGTCCATAATACCATGGCACACTTAACCACTAAGGATTTACCCACTATAAATACCTCCTTCCATTTCACAAGAAGGGTAATATCACCCGAATTCTCTCATATTCACTATCTACCTTGCATTAACATGTTTACTAACTTAAGTATTAGATTAACAACGCCAAACCTAACCCTAGTGTGCTACTAACCATGTTCTGTTTTGTAAGTCTCATATGCACACGAGTCTAATCTAACGGTTTCCTTTCTTACCTTCACCAAATTAGATGTATAATTCATTCTTTTATATTATTTTCTTATTTTATATAAGCAGTATTGTTATTAAACTAATGAATCTCTTTTAATTATTTTCCATAGTACTTAAGTGACTACTTATATTAATATTTTACACATTCACATACACATCTAATAGTAATTAAAAACAATCACTAGATATTATAATGGTAAACAAAGTTTTAACACATATGATACTAAAATTTTAATTATCTATATTATTTATTAAGCTAATTCTCTGTTATTCGACTCCAATAATCATATTATATGATATTTAAATTATTAAAAACCTAAAATATATGGAACATAGATGTATAGATATAGTTGTTATAAAAGTTGTTACTCTAACTTTTTTACGTGTCCATCCACATGTTAACTAGATTAAGTGGAGCAATTTTCATGGCAATTTTACTCACTTTTATATAGTTTTCAAATTTTTAAAGTCCATGTATTAGAGAACGTGGCCCATAGAATAGTTTCATTTCTAATTTCCACAGGTTTTAATTTGCAAAGGTGCCCATCAACATGATAATCCTATTGAAGAGAGTGGTTTTAATGGACAGATGTGGCATGGTAATGATCACTTGTATATCTTTTCTCTTCTTTTTTTTCTTAAATTTACTAACGGTTTTCTAATTTTCCTTTCAACAATAGATCCATCTTAATTTTACATTTACTTTCTTTAAACTTCCAAATAGAAAATAGGAACTGAGTAATGCAACTATTGTTGAAGAAACATAGAAAGTTGACTAAATCCAGAAAACTTCAAGTGATGAGGAAAAAAAATGATGTCCAAGAATAAGGTTTATAAGTCAAGTATATGAGGAGAAGATGGGTATAGTCAATATTCACAACTATATTATGTTTGCTAATTGCTTCATTTCTCCGTTCACCTTTTTATTTTTTTTTAATCACTTTTGAAGGCATGAAAATTCTCTCTATGGATAACTTTTCTTTTTTTTTCATCAATTCAGCTTTCCTCATTTTTTTTAAAGTTGTTCATGATAACATATTTAAAACTTTTAAATCCTTCAAAAATATGAATTAACAACAAAATCAATTTTTTCACAATGAATGAAGCACACTTGTGCCACTAGATAATTTATATGTGAACATGACAATTGGAACACGGGTTGCATACAACTTAGATCGATTTGTTTGACCCTTTGAAAAATTAACTTTACAATGCTTTCTTTCTTTCTTTTTTTTTTCATTTAAGATAGAAACCTTAATTTAGATTTTATTTTTATGCTTTCCAATAGTCATGGACATTCACAGATATATTAAATTGAAAACTTTTAAGTACATTCGGTCAATAAATATTTTACATTATATCATTATAACTGTATGAATTTTTATTTTTTTGCAAAGCTATGTAAATTTTTTATCTTCTACAATAAAAATAGTATTCTTTTTATGCATGGCTACAGTTTTTAGAATGCATTTCAATTTATATAGTTGTACATGTGTTATATTTTTACAATGAATTTTGTTGTTTTAGCTTTACTTTTATATATATTGAAAAGTATCAACTTACATATTCGAGAAAGACTTTTGTTTAATTTTTTACGTTATTAGAATCATTGAAAATAAAAAGTAATGAAATGTATGCATATAATATATATATATATATATCACTATATACTTTATTTAGATCTTTTGTCCTCATATTTCTTTTAGTCTGATTCTCTGATATATATATATATATATATATCGTATAATTATAACATATTCCATTGTTCATAATTCAAATATATTAAAATATTTAATTGATTGCACATTCTTCATGTTTTGACACTTTGTCATAGCAAATATTTATGACTGTTGAGATAACCACATTGTAGTTTTATTTTATTATTGACATCTATAATCTCTCTTATGGGACTCAAGCTCCAAATCAACCACTACATTTAACAAGATAAATTGAATGTTTTGTTTAAATTTATTTTAATTTATGTTTTGATTGTAAATATGCTTCCATGAATGGTTAGTAATTTTTTTTTCTTTCGTACCTAAATGGTAAATGTGATAGTTTTTTTTTTTTTTTTTTTTTGGCTATCGGTAAATGTAATAGTTTTATTCATTAAATTTTGTATGTAATTTACTATACTTAATAGTTTTATTTTATTTTTACAACACAGCACGGATAGGTGGACCGCTATTATATATTACGTCTATATATATAATCGGCAATTTTTAATCCGCCATGAACTTTTTTGTCCCCGGCCCCAACCCCAACCCCAACGCAAAAAAAAAAAATTAATAATAATAATAATCACTCACAATTCATATATTCAAGGCTTTTGGTTCAAACTTCAAAAACTGAAAAGGCAACCTACAAACTACAGACAACTTCCTTCCCAAAATAAAAATGGCTGAATTATAGGATCTCTCTCTTCTCTGTTCCATCAAATGTTATACATGTTTTTTTTATGTTTCTTGGCCCTTTGACGCTCCACACTCTTTGTCTCTTTATCCTTTTCTGGTCAGTACATTCTCACCACTTTCGGTGCGTGCATGCATGAAAACCATAATCTATATGTATCTTGTAATTTGAATGTTCCTTTTACTTGCTAATTTTGCATGAATATGGCTTTTGACATTTAATTGGTGTTCCTTAATCTTTGATGAATTCCTGACATAAATTTTTTTAATGTTATAACGTAGGAGATGGATCGGATGAAGCCAGTGTATGTGAGGCAAAAGAGCAATCCAGGGTCCCCTGGAGTATCTAATTCCCCGATGGCGTCGCCCTTTCACCGGCATGCGCGGTCGGGGTCCATTGGAAATGTGAAGAAAGCGCAGACTAAAGCTGCGGCTCAAAGGCTTGCTCAGGTCATGGCACATCAAATGAATGATGATGATGATGATGAAGATGACCTTTCTTATGATTTCAATCCGGTTAGTACGGTGGGGATTGGTCTGGCCGGTGGCCGTGCCGTCCAGCCTCGTCCGCGTTCGCCGATGGTAATATCTCCTGACTATTGAATTACAATTCAATTCCCCTCTTATTCCAATCAGATATTATCTTTGCCTCTCACATTGTCACTTGAAAGTGATTATTAAAATCGCGAGTCAACTGATACGCTTATGAGTCATGTAGGTGTAGACTTCTTGTAGAATTATGAGTCTACAAGCTTATAATTCTATCAGTTCCATATGATTCTACTGCTCTGTAGGTTGCAAGTGGAAACATGAGTTCGACAGCAATAACATGTCAATATTTGATTAATGTAAAGTTTTTAAACCATACCAAATGTTGTTCAGAAGTAGTATTCAAGCAAAACAAAATGCTAATGATTTGAGGTAATATAATCTCTTTTTTAAGTAAATTCTGTTGTAATAATGGTCATGAGCAGCTTGAACCCTTAAAATTAGAAAGCTTTCCTACAGTCGGTTAGGCTAGGCTCAAGTCATTTCAGTGGTGTAAGGAATATAGGTAATTGTTCATGCATGTGTAGCTAGATTTTTGATAATGGGTCGAGTAGATGAATTACTTCTTGAGCAATTGATCTCCTGCACGTGGAGAAATCACAAGGTGGAAATCACTAGTATACATTGAGCTTGCAAATTATTCTCTGATTTACTTTGGATTTTTATCTATTCCCACAAGGATTAAGGAGTATGTGTTTAATTAGACAGGATTTTAACTTTTATACGGGATATGAGTAATAAATCACTTGTGGAAACACTTGCAATGTTGAAGTTCAAATGCTTGTCACTCATTCATCTTGGTACGATATTGCAAGATATTTCCTCAGTTTGTAATCTTACATACGTTAGTGTCAAGTTTTACAAGGATCAACTCCATCGACAATGTGATGAATATTAGATCAGAGCATGTTAAAACCAAAAAAAAAAAAAAGTCTCTAATAAGCTTCATGTTGATATGCCTGGAGCATGTCATCTAGCAATAAATAACCACATGGAAATAGTTCAGCTTATTACTGATTTCATCATAATAAAAAGAACTACCCTGGAAAGATCAGAATCTGTGATTTCTTTAAAACTGATTACGCTTGTTCAAATATATGACCATGTTACTGGGGATTGCTCGCTTTATGAGCTAATTTCGAACTTGTGCATTGTTCATCTAACTACTCTGTCATTTATCATAGACAGTTCATTCTCATCAAGAACAAACGATATCAGCACGTCCAGCACCTTCTCGGACCATAGGTGTACCAGTTAACCCTGTTGAACCCGCTTCATCAACACATCCAACTCATCCCAGTCATTCAAATAACTCCACTTCACCTGAAGCACCAAAACCAGTTCGCTCAGTAAAAACTGGTCGGCCATCTCTGTCTTCTAATATAGAACAGCAGCTTCACTCTCCTCTTTCAGCAATGGCTGGGCGGCCATCTCATCTTCCAAACTTAGATCAACCTCCATCTGCTCGTTCTACCTCAGTAGGTCGGCCACCACAATCTTCTAATGTAGAGCAACCTCCATCGGCTCATTTAGCATCAGTTGGCCGGCCAAGACACTCCACTAATATAGAACATCCTCCTGCTCGTTTGGGATCAGTTAGCCGTCCAAATTTAGGACCGAGAACCACCTGTTGTACCTGCTAATGTACCTATATTATTAAAGCCAGCAGCTCCTTCAGTTCTATCTGAGTCTCCAGGCAGTAGGAGGTTAGCAATAATGCTTCTAGTTGAAACTTTGTTACCTGTTTTTTTTTTTTTTTTTTTTTTTTTTTGAGTTATTCTGTGTGTATCTTGATTTATCTGACATCATATGATAAGCAGGATGTCATTAGATTGGGATAGTGAGAGCCACAAAGATACAGACATAGCACGTTCTACTTCTGCCTTGCAAGATGAGGTAGCAGTTGCAATTGAACTGTTTTATGTGCCTTCAATAGTTCCATATTCAAATTTCCTTTATTGAGTAATTATAAAATTTCCTGCAGCTTGATATGCTCCAAGAAGAGAATGAAAGCTTACTTGAGAAGGTTTGCATCTTCTCTATAAATTTCAGATTTTATATTCCTCCATATAATTGAGAGAAATGAAACAGTTTTAGTTGTTCGAGGGTAAATTTTAAGACTACATGAGTGCTAGTTAAGTTTATTTTTCTAGAAAGGCGCTAGTTAAGTTTATTCTTCTAGAAAGGCAAGAACTTGAATTTTTTAAGATAACTCAAATATCCACGTTTGCATTATACACATGTGCCACCAAAAGAATATTTTACAAATAAATAAAGAGGATTTTGGATGCACTATCATGCACTTTATCTAAAGATTTGCTTTCCCAGCTTCGGCTTTCAGAAGAAAGGTGTGAGGAAGCAGAGGCAAGAGCTCAGCAGCTTGAGAAGCAGGTAAGATTTCATACGTAAAAATTGAGTTATGGATGTCATTGCCTTATCAACCTATAGCCATTTACATAATGTTCTTACATAAAATTTGCTCTTCCTGTGCTTCCTATAGGTTGAAACTTTAGGGGAAGGTGTCACCTTAGAAGCCCGTCTTTTGAGCAGGCAAGCCCGAAACCAGAGATAATTTGGAAAAAAAAAAAAAAAGTTCTTAACTCAAAAACTATTTGCACAAAAGATACTTGATGCATTCTGAAATTTTGCTTTTGCCAATTCTTCAGAAAGGAGGCTGCCCTGCTGCAAAGGGAGGTGCGTTCTATACCATGCTTTCTCTGCAAGCACATGATAGGTCTATTTTTTCCTTAAATGTCCATGTATGTGCATATCTTATTAAAGCATGCTGGTGTTATTTGAAGTCCCTTCTAGAAAATTTGGAGCAATGGGGTTTCTTTTCATAAAATTCATGCTTTCTGCGGAAAACATTACCATATATTTATATATATTGATGATTGAGGAAAGCACCTATTGGGGAGATATCATGTTAAGCCTTCAGCATATCATCTACATTATATTATTTCTTCTGTCCTTTACAAAATAAGATTGGATCGTCTTAATTAATCGAATTGGATTGAATTTGTGATATCATTCAAAACGAAGCGTACACTAAAATATGTGCTGAATGAATGTAATACTGCTTTAGGCTGCTCTAAGAAATGCCACACAAGGAAGAAGATTGGGAGAGATCACTGCTCTACAAATGGAAGCTGAGGTAACAGTAATTGCCGTCTAATAATTACCATAGGAAAGAGGAAATGTTCAGTTAGACATTGATGTTTCTATCATTCATAGATGGGTTGTAGGTCATTCAAAGACAAGACAATCTACAACTGCTACTTTTTTTTTTTTTTGATAGACTGCAAAGGATGAGGCTGCATCTGCCTTGGAGAAGCTTTATGAAGTTCAGACAATGGCTCAGAGATCAATGCTTACCAAAGAAGAAAAGGTTTACCCAAAATTGCAATTTTTTTACCCTTATCCTCCTACTATATATAGCATTCTATAATTTAAGGTTCTTTTTTTCCCCCTTCTTCACCTTATAGGAAGAAGTGGTTCTCAAGAGATGTTGGCTTGCTCGGTATTGGAATTTATGCATTCAATATGGTAAGGACATCAAAGTAATTTTTAGACTATGTAAGGACAGTTTACAAAATGTGGCATTATTCTTTGAAAAAGAAAAATGCAGTTTGAGTTCTAATCTATGAATAGTAGAAACTTTTCTGTATTAAATGGCACTTTCCTCTTGCTTATGTAATACCACTTCAATTAAGTTTCTTTCAAGCTCCAATATCCATGTTGCATGCTTTTCTGCTAAGTTGTGTAGTAATAAGCAAGAATGAAATTTCATTATCAACAATGATGATCAGCTTTTAAACATAGCAGATCAGAAATTATGGAAATCACATGCAAACTCTTCTGGACAAGTTAGTAAATACACATTTAGGAATTAATCCAGTTGTAGAAATTATTGATATGGATAATTTTGATTTCCTACTTTCGGCAGGAATCCATGCTGAGATTGCTGGAGCAAAGTATGAGTACTGGTCATCCTTTGCCCCACGCCCAGTGGAAGTTGTACTAGCTGCTGGACAAAAGGCCAATGAAGAGAAGGCATTCAGTAATTATCTACTTTTCTTCCGCAGACAGTTAAAAGAGCAATTTTGTTTTCTAATATTTTATTACCCTGTTCCTCAATTTCATGGAATGCTTAGTTTGTATTTTTATCCACTCTCCCCCTCTAGTTTAGTTAATGCTTTTAGTCTATATTTACATTGAGCAGCATATGATGATGACATGGACAGAAAAGATAAGGTTCCAGAAGATTTGAATGAACATTCTGGAGAGTTGAATATAGAAGGCATGCTTTTAGCTGAGAAAGGTCTGCGGGAACTTGCTTCATTAAAGGTTTCTATTATATCCTATTACATGAAAATATTTTTTACAGTTTTGTTATTTGTACGTTCCAAATGTGAATCGTATGTCCCAGTTTATGTTAAGAAATTTCTTTCATGCTTATGGGTTCTCTAAGAAAGTTGCAAGATGAAAGGAGATATTTTAGATAAACTTTATTTTGAGCCTTCAAAATAGTCTTGGCTAAATGAAAGAACTAACATGTGGTGACATTTCTGATCTTACTATGAGTCCAGTGATAAATAGAGCATTTCTTTTGTTTTCTTTTACCAATCAGCTACTTCTAACTTTTGTGTTCTTTTAAGGTAGAGGATGCTGTACTATTTGCAATGGCACAGAAAAGGCGTAAGAATAATCTCAAACCTGGTGAAACAGGTGAAGTAATTTTCTCAAATTATTGGATCAGTTAAAGTTCGTATTTTCTTTTCAAGAGGCATGAATAAGCCATGTCCTAAGTGGGACTGGTCACTTATCTATAAAGCATATGTTTAGCTAATAAGACAGATGTCACCTTACTATATTCTGGTATCTGTTCTTCTATAAAATGAATAGAAAGTGAACCACCTACTTGCTATACACATCTCTGAAGCAGTTGGAGTCCTCTAGTTTATTTATGTATTTTATGGTTAGTGCAATTCAAAGTTAGCTGAAGTCTCAAAGCAGAGAGTTCGCTGAAGTCCGTCTTACGGCATTTCTAAGCAAGCGTTTAGAGATTGTGATCCAATAGTCTTTCAAGAGCTGATATCTCTAACGGTTCTCTTCTTCGTGCAACATATGTTTGCTTAGATGAAATGCTACACTCAATAATCACCACAAAATTAAGAGACAACTCAGTAATACAAGTCAGTACCAAAAAGAAGTATTTTATTAGAATTATATATCAGTGCAAATTTCAGACCACTTACAAAGGCGTCTAGGCTTTATCATCATATGGCTACATGGTCGTAATTGGTGCTCCAATGATCATGTTGATTTTGTTTCTTTAACAAAGTATTATGAGGAGCGACAAGAATATGCACTGTATGTTGAAGTTTATTCTCACATATCATGTTGCTTTATATATGCACTGGAGGTCATATGTTTATATCTGCTAAATTCTAAGAGGGAGATTTTCTTTTCTTTCTGTATATATTCAATTTGTCAATAAATACAAGTGAGGAGCACATGGCAATAGAATGACTCGTATAATTACTCTTTGACTACTGGTTTCCATCATCTAGATCCTTGGTAGAATCTTACCAAAATTAGTTAGTTACATTATGAAGTGTCATAGTGACACCAAGTCTTTTAGCGAATTTCTATTCCTCCAGCCTTCTTATTTCTAGAATATGTTTAACACGTGCCTTTTCTTTGGTGATGCTGTAGATGAGTTGAAGTTATCAGTTGATGGACAAGCTGAAGCATTTGGTAAGCCCTTGGCTTATGGAGTACCTTAAAAGTGCATTTTCTGATTGCCTTATTTAACACCGAGCAGCAATCAACATTTAGGCGATAGGTACTCCAGTTAGCTAACAGATTTTAATTGTTGAATCAATGAAACAGAAATTCCAAGGCTTTAATGAACTCAAGTTTCAGCTTTGGAGGATCTGGGGGACCTCAGATCAAACTTCAGATTTTATGTTGATATGCATGGCTTGAAAATTGAAATAACTTGTAAAATTAATATGGAAAAACAAAAAAAAAAATGAACAATTGAAAACACATGGTTTTTGCATGTCACATCCATTGAATCTTTTGATGGTACGCCGCATGCTGGTTTAAGGTCAGATGTTTTTCTTCACTATTAATATTGTCGGTGTATGAGAAGGTTTTATGGATTAATAAATACATGGACAATCACTGAACAGACCGGCCATTGTTATAAAATAATTGTAACAGCACACACCATATCTAAACTTTTAGATTAGATGGTCATACTACTAACCTTAACATAGTATTAGAGCAAAAGATTAAGAGTCTGAATCCCTATACACTCATTACAACTCCTATTAAAATTAAGCCAGTGAGGAAAAAGTATTATAAAATAATTGTAATAGCACATACACCAAATCTAAAGGTTTAAGTTTTTAGATTAGATAGTTGTACTGTAACCCTAACAGATATAACTAGGATGCTTCCTTAGCATACAATTCATCCTCATGTTTGATGCATATAGAACCAATTTTCTTTCATACAATACCAATTGAGTCCTTACCATTGAATTCGGTCCTTCAATACTGGATTACATCTTTATAAACATACACGTTTGCTTTCAGAATTGAGCAAAGATGAAGTTGAAGATGTCCTTTTCAAGCAGGTATAGAGAACGTCCTTTTGTTATTCATTGTATTTTCTTTTTGTTTAGTTTAATTTCTTATGTCAGATTAGAATCTAGGGGAACATACTAACTTCTTTGAAAGTCCCTTCTAAGCTTTTTACAACTTACGTTGCCAAGATTCATCTTCTAAAAGTACGTAGTAAGAAAAGGCATTTCAGGATGGAGACAGAGAGCTGAACTCATCTAATCATGAAATTAATCAGCTGTTTATTGTTTTAAACATGCTCTTATCAATTTTATACATACTGAAGCACTGAGTTGCTTTATCTGTCAAAGCTGATGACAAGAAAATGACTGGAAGGGCACTTGCACATATTTTGTTAATGTGTGATTAAGAGTTTCCAATGGAATCTTATTAGCATTTCAATATGTGCACCCTTTGAGAATTTGCTATTTACCAAGTTATTTAAATAAAGACATCATAGAACCCATCCTCCTTTATAACTTGCTCAACAAATCTTCTGGCAGGCTTGGCTAAGATATTTTTGGAGACGAGCAGTGAATCATGAGGTTGAGACGGATATTGCAGAGGACCGGCTACAGTTCTGGATCAGTCACAGTGGTCAGCAGCCAACATCACATGATGCAGTTGAAGGTGCTACCTCTGCATCTTTTCCCTCCCTTATATCCAATCTGCTATCTGTCACGTATTCAATTTGCTTAAATCATACTACTGTCTCTTTTGAGGCCTTTCCCACAATTTATAGCCATTTTCTTGACTATGTTTCTTGGTGAAAGTAGATACTTAGAGCATGCTGTTTTAGGTGTAAGACAAGCCACAAATCCTCTTCTAGCCCTGTTTCATTTCAAGGGACTCAAAGCAAAACTGATGGTGGTTAGGAAGGGCTAAATGCTCTTACTGCTGGCAGTGGCTTAGCAAACCCTCTCTCATGTCAAATTAATGCTTTTATGTCGCTGAAATAGTTTTCCGAAATTCTTTGACATTTTTTTTATTATTGTGACTTTCCAATTGTCAAATATTAGTAATTTCAAAAGGTTGCAAAATTAATAGCTTTTGACAATAAGTAATGGCGAAAGATAACAGTTGCAACTTGCAACTAGCTTTGAGTAGTAGTGGATCCATGTAAATTTTTAGTCATTGGTTAAAGACTATCATCAGCCTCGATTGCTACCTAAACTTCCACTATCACTTGCCGCTAAAAGTTATTAATGACCACAACCTATTAAGAATACTACCATAACATTAGCTAATTATAAACTCCCAAAAATGTTTGCTGTAGAACAAATATACATAATGTATTGTTGCAAATTAACCTAGGGCTACCCACAAGTTCTGTTGATCCGAGGAAAGCAATTTGCAGATTTATTATTAACAAGACCATGTGCCTTATCGCTAGCCTCGATGTGCTGAAGTAAAGAAAGAAGAGCCTAACATGCTCTACACCTTGAATCACATCTCTTTGCATTTGCATGACTTGCATTATCACAAATTCTATGGAATTGAAAACATCGATACTCTTCTGTGTCCAGTTGAGCGAGGTCTTGTGGAACTCAGGAAGTTAGGCATTGAAAGCCAGCTGTGGGAAGATTCACGCAAAGGACTTCAAGACTTGACAGATTCACACGCACGAGATGATTTCTAACTTTATATGGCCTGCTGCCATTGTGATTTTCCATTTTTGTTCATTCACCCTCTGGAGATATCATTATCATTTGATTGCATTTTTGGTGATGAACGTATGGTGGAGCAGATACCCTGATTCTGTATAGTTTGTTGAACACGAACATGAACACGAGCACGTAAAGGTTTTCTACTTCAACAGAGAGCAACCGGATGTAGAAGATGTAAAGAGACCATTAAATATGAAAATTTACAAAACTAATGTAAGCTATGCTGTGAAACTTTGTACTGGAATCTGCATTGAGTTGCATTGAACAGAAAGGGTGGCCTGGCAAAATCTTTTACTGCTTTATAAAACAAATGCATTTGATTTTATAAATACTTTTATTTGTTCTACTTGGTAGTTCTTAGTTGCTACAACCTATAACACGTCAATTGCGTATAAAATTTTCCAATTTCAAAGGTAATATTAGACAAACATTTGAATTTTCGGGTACAATTTGACGTTTTGTCCGTAATCTTGAATAGGACTGTTGACAAACGTTCAAAGCAATAGAAGAAATTTTTCATTTTTTTTTTTTCCAAATGACTACACATTTTAGGAGCAAAATTTAGACTGAAAATTGTAGTATCTCTACATAGAGATAAAGATTGTTGGTTGTTTCCTATTCTTCCGCAACAGTTACTAATTAAGTAGGAATATCACTTGCAATCTAAAATAGATATATCAAATTTAGGCACCAAAGAGAAATAATGAAAAGTTCAAACACTGCTCATTTTTACATCGATGAAATTCTATAATCCCATTATTCGATTACATCAATCTTTTAACAGTTCAGATATACATCCAATCATAACCACATGATAGGTATACTAAATATATCAATTATTATTTTAATGATAGTTGATACGTTTATAAGACCATAAAAGTTTTTGTAGGGAAAAATAAAGAAAAATTCTTTGTTCTTATCATTCTTTTTAACACCACCTACCTCATTAGTTATTCACAAAGGGCCTTTATTCCCAATTATTTCTATTGATGGAAACGAAGAAGTTTCAATGGAAAATAAATTTAACTACATCTTAGGTTTCTGCTTTTATGTCGAAATCATCCTAAGCTTCAACATCTAAACATTCTACACTGTTAGCTTGTGACTCCATCAAGCATCCTGTCTTGTCCCCCACGATTATGACTTGTATCATAAATATATGACGATAACAATATGAATGATAAATCAAAGATAGAATACTTTGATTCCTAACCTCGATGAAGTTTGCGTGGGACAAGCCCATGTATTTCTTTTCCCACAGGAAAAGGTCCCCCCACAACTATTCCATGACAAGAATGTTATAAAGGTTTCAATAATCCGTTTCGTAATAGAGAACTTGGATTTCAATTCCAACCAGGTTCGTCTTTTCTGCTATCTTATTTCTAATTATGTATAATCCTGTTTCTTCGTCTTCATTTTGTTGAGGATATAATGATTCATTATATATATATATATACATACGATTAATATAAATATCGATAAAATTTGGATGGATGATAATCGTAATTAGATTTTTTTTTTTTATTCATATATGTATCCAGATTTTAATACTATTTAACAAAAATATTATTTTATTTTCCAATGTAAAGGAGAATAGTTTATTTATAATAGTTAATTAAATTCTCTCCAAATGTAATGCAATATGAATATTAGAATTTAGATTGTCCTTTCAAATTGATTTTTGGTTTTGATTTAATTAAGGTTCTTTTGTTTTTTTCCTTTCCAGGATTATTTATTCTCATCATTCATCAAAGGCTTTCTCTGTCGCATTGAAGGTAAATACCCTCATGGTGCTTTCGTTATTTACATCGTAATCGTTCTTCATGCTATCTGATGAAAAATGTGACAACAAAGATCCTAGAAGAACTTATAAATCGCAACAGTTATAATTTTATGATTGTATCCACATAAAATATAAGTGTAGATTTTATGAAATCTTTTCGAGATAAATATCATAGAATTACTTTATACCAGTGCCATAATGTAATTAAATCTTTTATGAGTTATAAAAATCCTTTGTGTTTAGGCCAAAATTTAATTAAAATTTTTTATTTTAAGTAAATAATTTAAGTTTGTATTATCATCTAAACAAATCTTTCAATTACTATTCCTTATCATTTGAGGCCATATAAGATTCAATTAAATCCACTATATAGGATTTGAATGATCCACTTAAAACGTAAAGGACTTGATTAGATTTAGAACAAATAAAGAGGTTTTCCTTTTTTTTTTTTTTTGGATTATTATAACCGTTTTTTTCTTCAATGAAATCTTCCAAACATAGCTCAAATTTACTTTTCATATGGCATTACTTTTATTATAAATTTACAGGAGTTGTTTAATTTTTATTTAAGATAAATTGAATCTTTTAATGAAAAGAACCAAAGTATTCAATAAAGTGTGTTCTCTCCAGTGTCATAGAACCCGAATCTTGATGAGACTATTGAGAAAGTTGAGATACTCTTCAATTATTTGAAATTGACATATACAGCATATGATATTTATCACAGGTATAGCTAACAGGATATATATATATAAAGCCATTCCTGTGCCACTTTATTTAATCAATGGCTGCCCCTACACCACCAAAAATGACTTTGAAGCTTCTGGTTGACACAAGAAATCAAAAGGTGCTTATAGCTGAAGCAGGGAAAGACTTTATAGACTTCCTCTTTAACATTCTCATTTTGCCACTAGGATCCACTACCAAGCTCCTCACAAAACCAGACATGGTAGGTAGCTTAGGAACCCTCTATGAAAGCATTGAAAATTTGAATGAACCCTATATGACCTCTGACAAAAAGGAAAATCTCTTGAACCCTAAAATATTAAACCCGCCTACACCATTTACTCCTTTACCCGATATTGTATCAGCACCACCACCACCCAAAAGTTATTATAGATGTGGAGGCACTTCGTATAGATTGTCGCGAGTATTTCTCGGATGGTCCTAATGCCACTTGCCCTCAATGTAAGAGAAACATGAATCTTACGGCGAGGTATGTTGAATGCCCACCGCCGGCGGTGTCGGAGTCAACGACGTCGATTGGTGAGGGTGGCTATGTCAGGAGTGTAGTTAAGTATATGGTGATGGATGATCTTGCGGTAAAACCAATGTCTACCATTTCTTGTATTGCGCTACTTGGTGAATTCAATATTAAGGATGTTGGTATTCTTGAAGAGAAGATCATCACTTTTGGTCTTGCTGAGGTAAGTGATTTTTTTTTTCCTTTTTTTTTTCTAATCTAATATTTTATATTTGACAATTTGAAAGCTCAAATATTTATTATTCTTTGAATTATAATTTTTATTTCCTTAAATTGGAATTTGTTAGCTCCTTTTCTTCTCTTGATTGGTTTTTAAACAGTGCCACGGTAAAATAAAATGTTAAGTAAAGAATATTAAATCTTTACAGTACATTCTAATTATGTCTTGTTTGTATATTATATATATATTATATATATATATATTTATACTAATTCAAAAGTTATAAAATATAAAAATACTTTTTGAAAGTTCTAAAATTTTACCATATCTAGCTAATAATCTTAGAATAAATTTGCAACTTTTCTTGTAAAATGAAGATCAAAGGCTAACTATATTCGTGACTTGCCCATGAAATTCTTTTTGTGGTTCTCATTTTTGTAGGGTATAAATTTATTGAAGGCTTCCCTGCAGTCCAAGATGGTTCTAACCGACGTCTTTATTAGAAATAAAAAAGTTGAAGTGAACTAAGGGCCCAACTCAAGACAATTTTATATGAATTATATTCATGTAAAAAATCCTTGGAGTTATCACAAAGTAATGGGGACTTCTGTGTATAAAACATGATGGGAAACGATAATAATGGTTCTTTTTTATTAATTTATTTCATTGTTTTACCCTCTCAAGATATGTTAATAACCTTTATTGATTTTCAAATCAAATTTATAAGCTATAAAATCTTGCATTAGGCTTGATTATTTAAGATGCATTCCACTCCAAATGCTAAAAATAAAAGAAATTCTATAGTCTTATCATTATTTTGATAGAATTGATACTGTCACTATTCTATTGTTCAAATTATATCCAATCGTGATCGAATTATTAAATAATTAATATTTAATTATTATATTTATTTTAATGGGTAAATGCAACCGTAAAAACTATCCAAAAGTAATATTTGCAATCCTTACAATTAAAGGATATTATAAGAATAAGACGTACGAATCATCTTTTAGTATTAAATAAAAGGCCATAGTAAAATCACCTTAAATACCCAAAGCTTGTCAAAGACACCTCACTGGAACCCTATCCCAAAGTGCCCACAAAAGCAAACCCATGATAGCTACCTCAACAAAACAATAACTTCTTAAAAAAGGGGAAAAAAAAAAAGGAAAAAGAAAAACACACAAAACATAGCGGGTTTCTTTCCCTTGCTAGAGGCCACTAATACCATATCATAGTAAATATCAAGAGGAGTTAATGAGAAGTTGATTGCAATCTTATATCCTCCTTGTAAGACGTCTGATCCAAACCCAATGAGTTCACGACTTGAAAAAATCACCATACATCAACTTGCCTAGCTATAGGCAACATGCATATCAAGCAAATCATCAAACAATATGCTACTTATGGGCAACTCTATAAATGCAATCACCGCACATCAATCTTTTACTACAAATGTAAAGTTAAGGATGTAGTCCCTCCTTAATCAAGGTTAGGTATAGTGTCTCCACTAATTCCTTGGTTGACCAATGTAATTAATTCTTCAAGCGATAACTTCCATATTACCTATGGTTTAATCCTATGTCCTTATTGAAATAAGTGTCAATAGTAGCATAAACTCCGACTTTAAAAATAAACGACATGTCACTTTGATTTAGTTTTATGGAAGATCAAAAGACAAGTGACACCTACATAAAAGGTAAGTTCAGCATGCATTGGAATTTTCAAATAAATACTTGATTTATTAAATATTCCAATATAGGAAGATTGATCATATATATTAGAAATCCAATATATAAGATAAGATTACTTAATTACCCTAAATATTAATAAATACAGTTCACATGTTTTCAGCATTAATCTCATGATTGCCACATCGATATATCATATGTTAATCACATTCACATGAATCTATGCATTTCAAGTTCCACATCAACCAGGTAAATTTCTCAACATAAGATTTCATGTTCACCGACTATAATATAACCAAATTAATAAAATAGTACACCTAAATGGTATAGTAAATCATAGTGTCACTCATCTCAATAGCATTATGGTTTAGTTAGAATAATGCTCAAGTGCTTCCCTAAAATTGAAATGTTACACTTTAATCCTATGGGAAACGATTGTCTAGCATGTACTCTACTTAGGTAAAATATACTAACATTAGAGTAGGTTTATAAATCAATTTCATAATTTGTAATCTTTTGTTAATTCTTTAACACCTTGCATTATTGGATAGTTTGTCTATAGTTGATTGTATATGATTTTGGAAAAACTTTTTGGTAATCAAAATATTTTAGGGAAAAATGAAGCATCATAAAATATAGTTAAAAGTCCTTTCTACGCTTATGGGCTTAACAACTGTAACAGCCCTGCTCTAAGTGCGTAGGGCGTGACAATGAACTGCACATATCACCTCCAAGCGATATGTGCAAGACATTCCTTTATTGAGTGACTTTCTAGTTAAATTTTAATTTGGGAAATCATTATTAATTTTTGTACAAATTGCAACAAGGTGCTGACTATTTTTCCTTGGTTCGAGATTACCAAAACTTGTAGAATTTAACCTATTTAGAAAATAAGTTCAACAAAATATCAATTTATAAATATTGCCATTAGGCCCATCAAATGAATACAACTTGATTACAAAGCTTTTGGGACTTAAAGGTCCACATCAAATCAAATGAAAATGTTTGATAATTGATCGATTACTATCATCATCGGTTACAATCATCTAAGTTTATAATAAAATATGATTATAACAAATTTTTTCATGTAAAACTCATAAGATCCATATCTTGCATAACAGCATCTAATTGATACTCCTCGCAAAGCTCTCATTCCCATTGAATCATCAATAGGTAAATAAAATGAGTTGTGAAGCCTAATACATAGTAATCAAACATATACACAAGCACAAGTTAAGTTTAATTAATTAGTAAACCATCAAACAAGTATTCTCAACATCCTAAAAATATCAACATATATAAGAGTACTCACGACTCCTACCAAATAAGAGGGGTAGGGTTCCTAATACATAGTAATCAAACACATACACACATACCATCACGTCTAAGCTAATGTAACAAGCACAAGTTAAGTTTGATGAATCATCAAACAAGTATTCTCCGCATCCTAGAAATACCTACATGCACAAAAATACTCATGACTCCCACCAAACAAAAGAAATAAAGTTTCCTTAGTAGATCAAGCACCGAACAGAAAGGTTTAATCAGTCCCCAACACTTACAAGAAAGAAAAAAAGGAAATAGTCTCGCCTGGTTCATTTTCTTACAGGTTGCTACCAACAAGCATGATTTATTGTAGCAGTTTATTTAGGGTCCTATATGTCGTATGATTCACTACAACTTTATACCTACTTCGAGTTAGCCACCCAATCTAGGAAATTCCCCTATCGACTACTGTCAAGCCCAACTACGCCTTTCATAGGGGACAAAGCACCTAAACTACCATATCATCCCAAAGTAACGATCAGGCTCTTAACACAGTCTAGGGGCGTCACTTCCTGGAATAAGCAACAACCAACACTCAATCAAGTTGAGTTTAAATTTTTAGTCTAGTTATTAATACTACCCTAGCAAGCAACGCGTAATTACTACGTACCTAATAACTAAAATGAGCCTTAAGTCTCTTTTCAAAGCTTGGTGTTCAAAACTGTTCAAAAATGAATTTGGAATTTAGTTTAAACTTAACAAGTTCTCTTTGTGGTATTATTCTTAAGATACTTATTTTGATCACATTCTATTGGGGTATTACAAGGTAAGTAAGTCTTTCCTCTTTTTTAAAACAACAATTTAAGGGAAAAACGGTTAAGAACACAAGCTATGTTCCAGTCGTGTTTCTCTTTATGTTGATACTTGAGAAAAGCCACGAACAAGTGCACACGAGGTCGTGTACAAGTCGTGTTCTTCTAGGCTTCGTGTATTTGTGGAACTTAGAGAAAAACATAGGCAATTACATAACATTGTGTACATGTTGTTTTTTTTTTTTTTTTTTTTTTTTTTTTTTTTTTTTTTTTTTGCCTACTTGCTCTTTTCATTAGAAGAAACACGGGTAGGAGCACAAAGTTATGTTCCAGCCATGGATCTTCAAGATAAGGTGTAAAAAGACAGGAACATGGGATGATACACGACTCATATACTGGTTGTGTTCTTTAAGTAAACTCGATCCCTTAGAGATCTAAAGGTCACAAAGGAACATGGGCAAATACACAAACTAGTGTATTTGCTACGTTCTTCTTGAAAAGTTGATTTCTTTAAGTGTTGAGGTTAGAGGGATACACAAATAGGTACACGACCTCATGTATTAGCCTTGTTTTCTGGAAAACTAAGTTTTTCACGTTAGAGGGTTATACGACTTGATCCAGAAGGTTGTGTATTGACCATGTTCTGGATTTTCATTATTTTGAACTTAGACTCGATGTTTTCAATGAAAGGGGGTTTCGAGGTAACCTTTGGGGTTTCAAAGAGGTTAGGTAATCATGTTTTGTCTATGTTGGGAATTTAACTATAAAAACAAGGATGTGCAGCGAAAAACGTTTTATTTTCATTTTTATTTTGTACCTTAAATTCCCAATTTGTTGATTCATGCATTTAACAAATCTATAACATAAAAGGTATGTAATTCGAAAAACTAACCTCCTTTTCGAATTTCGTATAACTCCTGATGCGGATCTACAAACGCTGCAGTGTCGCAAGCATCCTCTACGATATCCACACGCGAACGATTGTGTGCTAGTACTCAAGAACACGAATCCAATTCGTGTCAGAATTATTTTTCTTCTTTTCTCTTCTAGGTTTGCAGAATTTCTCTATCGTCTAATGTGACGTCAAAGAGTCTGACCTAAAAGGTTGTCTATAGATCTATATATATAGACATATAGGAAACCCTAGAAGACAAATATGATGAGATATTTATTTTATTATAACAAAATACATTATTTCATTAAAAATTAATTATATGTCATAATCATTTATTATTCTTAAACTATTTAAGAATAATAAATATAATAATTCCTATAGGTTTAATTATAAACCCATAATATGTTTTATTCGTTCTTTTGTGTGTGACCGTGTAGGTACACCTAATATTGGTAGTAGCCTTTAAATACCTTTTAAGGCCTACAAGACATAATTGGTCTCTAGCAAGACATTATGCCTACCCAAATTAAGTAAAGATCGGTGATCCGACTTTACTTATTAACAGTTAGTTATTCAGTCCCTTTGTCATATGATATCTTATGATTAATCATAAGGTGTGGATCAGTACACACTTATATTGATTAATCACTTATTTCTTGAATCCAGAGTTTGACTGATTTAAACAAATGATATTGATAAATCTTAATCAATTCATTTAAGCACGACCATGCATTTCTCAGTCTTGCTCAACAAGGGGCCCAAAAGATATCTCTCGCAATTAAATGAGAGGGACAAATTCCTTCATGAACACTCACATTCCTTCACATAGCTTATTCCATATCCAAGAATAGTCTTACAATCACTCGATCAAAGATGACAAAGAACTGGATTAAAACACGGAGCTTGCTATGTAGAAATCCATGGTGTCATCAGGTCAAAGGACTTAAATAACACTGCAATGAGAAATACTTATCATATTGATCCACATAGTATTCTCATAATTGGTCATTCCAATACAATAAACTTTTACATGTATTTATGTGCTGAAATGATATCTTATATCCATGATCAGTAAAACATGACCATCATCCAGCCTACATGCTAATCTAATTCATTATTATTCCATATAATGAACGATTAGGGATAATTTAGAATGAAGCTATTTTTCCTCTATGGTTTTACTATTAAAGTCACATACTTCATTGACATAAGGAATAGCAAGTTCACTCATGGAATTATTTTATCAAGGTAAAAAGGCCAATAATAAACCTCGATAAAAAGGAATGGCTCATAATATAAAGATGATAAATATTCACATGACATAAAACCATATGGCCTAGGGCACATCACTAGCAATCTAAACCTCACTTTAACATCTTCCTTTTCTTAAAAACTTCTTTAACTAGGTTTTAATGGTTTGACAGCAACTTCTTTCATTTTTACCATCTACAACATTAACAAAATCTCAGTCCAACATTTTCTTTCTCCACTTCTACATTCCTAGTTCAATCTTTTCTTCCTACAATTATAACTTCCTAACGTCAAGAGTTGTTTTCTAGGTCTTACCTTTGCTAGGATATAACTCCAATCGTTGTAACTATGAGGAGGCTTTAAAACTCCAAAATCACTTCAAAGCTTGATTTGTTGCTACTACTCCGAACCTGTATAAACAAGTCTAAGTTAGTTTTCATTATTAGTGTGCTAAGAAACTCACATTTCAACCCTCAAAATCTCAAAGCTTACCTTATGATGAACTTGGTAAAGTTTGTGGAACTTTCTCCTTTTCTAATGCACCTTCATTATCCTTATTTCCTACGATGAAGTATATAACCTCAAGTGATTAGTTTTAATCCTCTTTTAATCTTACTTAATTAACACTAAGTAGAGGCTAAGTCTAGAGAGTCTCATCTTAGGGTTTTAGTAGGCTGCCTAAAACGGTAATGGTAGAAAGGAAAAAAAAAAAAAAAGAGGGATATTTATATGGAGGCTAGTAGTAGATATCGGCACGGTTCGGGTCGGTTCCAGACCCCAACCGGAACCGGAACCGCTAGAGCCGGGGCGGTTCATGGTTCCACGGAACCGCCGGTTCTGGCAGTTCCGGTTCCGGTTCCATACGAACCGTGAACCATATTTTTTTTTTTAGAGTCCGTTTCGGAGGGAAGGATTTTTATTATTTTTTTCAAAGCCGGAAAGATTTTTATCTATGTTGAAGCTATAATTGATCTATATTTATGAATTATTTATATTATATTTATTAGTTGATTTATACAGAAAATATTTATTTTTTATTAATATTTATTCTGTAATTAATATTTATTTAAAAATTATAAAAATATAATACTGGATTATGTGGCTATAATAAAACAAACAGACCTGTATTACTCAACCTTCTGGCTTTAGTCACACTCCTGCTTTGTAAAACACCACATGTGAATCCAGCCAACGGAGTCCATTTATTTGTCAGTAAATTATGCAGATAATTCCATCCATGTTCTATGTTTTTGTTTTTTTTTTTTTCATTTTTTCTATATGTGGCGGGTCGGAACCGGTTGAACCGCCGGTTCCGCATGAAAGAACCGCCGGCGGGTCCTTTGGCGGTTCATAACCGTCCCCGACAGGCGGTTCACGAGTATAGAACCGCTAGGGACGGTTCGGGACGGTTCGCGGTTCAGAACTGCCCCGTGCCGATGTCTAGCTAGTAGGGTAAGGGTCCTAAGGTTTTAGACAAGGGAAAAAAATCTCCCTTTAGGATTTTACTACATGATATGACCTTGTGCGCCTAAATATTGCATGTGTAAGAACCTCAGTTAGTTTTTAACAGTTAAGGTTTTTTAATTAACCTCTTGGACTAATAATGATTTAAATATCTCAAATAAGAATAATTTATTTACTATAACTCAATTTTTAATTCACGTAAGTTCACGATTTGGGGTAAAATCATAATTTGCAAGAATCAAAGTTCCTAACTGTATTGTTTTGATTTTTCTTACAAAACTTTTCTATTAATGAACTATTATAAAATCTAATTTTCTTTATCTCGATATTTGAATTATTTTTTAATTTTCTAAATTTAGGTGTTAGATTTAGGCCTAGTTTAGGAATTTTGAAAAAGTTTAGTTGTTTGAACTCGTACATGACTTCAATTAACTTCCATTTTCATTTTATTTTAATTTCTTATGATTCGTGTCTGAACTATTTTAACAACAATAGTCAAATGTTCATGATGTAACAATTAAGCAAGTATCAAAAGTCAAGAAAGTCATAAATATAAAATTTATAATATATAGAAATAAGTATGAAGGAATATCGCTTAACGATACAAATACTTTTTAAGATGATAGTTGTGCGTCTCTACGTCATTACATAGATCTTCTTAAAAGGACCCATACATATCATCAAGACCATAACGCCATATATAATCAAGCAAAACATGCATGTTATTCAACATAAAGGCCATCAATTTGATGGATTAGAAAACTATTAGCTGCAAAGAACTCAATATCCTATGAGAAATCAAACACCCATTATAAGAATTATAGAGGGTCACCACAGGCTTTGAGAGGGAGAGAAAGATATTTCATTTAATTATCATGAAGAGTATTCATATTTTATTAATTTCTTATTAATACTTCATTTATCCCTTCTTATTTTTAAAACTAATTAAAACATTATTCTACCCTCTTAATCTATATCAGCCACTAATATTAACTTAGCAATTAGCTACCCATCTCTTATCAGAATATCTTCCTAGGCGATTCACTAAGATACATTTAACTATTTAATTATAATAAGAGCATTTAGTGATTATTATTGGAAAATATTTACGATTTTTAAGAAAAATAATAATATTTTTTTATTAAATCCAATATTTATTATTTCATTTTGAGTTCTTGATTTTAGGGCATTTTATATGAAGTCGCCTACAATTAATAATATAGTAAAATGAGTTGTGAAATAAATATATTATAAATTTATAATATTCTTGGTTGTTTATGCACTCTAACTTATTCTAAGGTGGTGGAGCTCATGATGATGGCAAGAGTGGGTCATGGGGGGCTGTACATTAAGAGGTTAGAGATTTGAAAAACAAGTAAGCAACGAACGGATGGTAAAATGTTAATAATTGCTAAGTAGATTTATAAGGAAAGAGAGAAAAATTTTAAAAAGTTGTACATGTTTTTAGTTGTTTTTGGACTGTAATTATGCTTAAATGATTAACACTTGATTATGAAAACCACATTGAAAAGATACCCAAGTTATCTAGAGTTGTAAAACCTATGTGTCATTATTTAAAGGGTATTTAATAAGTTTGAGCTTTGAAAGAATAAAAAGGATTAGAAAGTTAATCTTTTGCTAATGCATGAGGCTAGAGTTTACGTTATGGAGATAAGAGTCATGTTAATAGTCTTTTCTTAGGGAAGTTAAGAGTATAATGTTTTAAAATTTTTATGTGTAAAATTTTTTACGAAAAAGTCCAGTTTTGATATACACATATGGTGTTAAAGCTCTTTGATTAAATAGAACGAACACCAGTCTTCCAATAGAATGACTGAGTTTTCTCTATCCATTTTTTTTAATATATATGATGGTTATAAACGTATCATTGATATATGTTTTGCAAAATTGAATATTGTGTATGAAAGTTATGTAGGATTAAAATTTTAAGACCTCTATCTATTTGTTTTCAGCTTATTCATATCTTTTATCGTTTCTTTTTCATAATTTATTTTCTACATTAATAATCCTCTTTTATCAACTTTTCACTTTTTATTAGTAATAACCAATCTAAGAGGACATATACCTTAAAATTCAGGCAACAAAAAATAATTAAGAAAAGGTTCAAAGACTACCATTATCCTTGTCCCATTTTTCTATCGAATACTACTGTAAAATAAAATAAACTTATATATAAAACTTAAAAGTATGCTTTTCTTGTCTGGGCCAACCATAGGCTTTCCCTTTATGTCGAATTCCAAAAACTTGAAAGCTTCAAAATATAAATATTCTACATTGTTGCTTTGTCACTACAAAAAGCAATACCTTATTTTTTGTGACATCTTGTCCCGCATGTTTGTATGACTTCTTGTATCAAGAATACATTGATTCTTAACTTCGATGAAGTCTGTTAGGACAAGCCTATGCATTTCTTTCCCCTCAGGAAAATGGTCCCTCAACATCTTTTCCCTGGCTAAAGTATTATTGTTGTAAAATTTCAATAATCAGTTCATCGAACTTGATCTCATTTCCAATCAGGTTTGTCTTTTCCCTTCTCCTGCCTCTTTTTTTTTTTTTCCTTTTTTTCCCCTTTTCTTGGCCTACTATTCTATTTCTAATTATGTATAATCTTGTTTCTTCAGCTTCAAATAAAAGACTCGTTACATATTACACACACATATATATATGATCAACATGTAAGTATCAATAATAATTGGATGAATGATGGTGGTAGATAGTTTTTCTTTCACATTAAATACCGATATGTACCAAAAGTTTATTTTTATTCAACAATCAAGTTTATATATGCAACTTTTAATAACAAATGAAGTTCTTTTTTTTTTAATGTAAAATCAAATAGCTCAATTATAATAGTTAAATACGGTAAATCCTGTCGATGATCGTGTAGCCTAATAGTATCAAATCCTAGTATTTATCTAAGAGTTATCAAGTTCGAATCCCCACATTATATCCAAAAAAAATATGTATATATCGTAAATTATATTCCTTCCCATATAGAGTGAAATATGAAAGATAGATGTTAAATTATTTGAAATTGACATACATCATATAATATCTATCACAGGTAACCAGGATATATATAGCGAGAAAGCCATTCTTCTGCCGCTTGTTTTTAATCAATGGCGGCCCCTAAACCCACAACTACAACAATGACTTTGAAGCTTCTGGTGGACACAAGAAATCAAAGGGTGCTTGTAGCCGAAGCAGGAAAAGACTTTGTGGATTTCCTCTGTAACATTCTCACTGTGCCACTAGGCTCCACCATTAAAATCCTCACAAAACCAGAAATGGTAGGTAGCCTAGGAACTCTCTATGATAGCATCCAAAAGTTGAATGAAGCCTATATGGCCTCTAATAAAAAGGAAAATCTCTTGAACCCTACAGTAGAAAACCCTATTACGCCATTTTCTCCTTTACCCGAATTTGCATCAAAACAACCACCACGGTCCAAATATTTTACATGTAGAACTTGTAGCGAGTATGTCACCGATAAACCTAATACTACGTGTCCTCAATGTAAAAAAAACATGAATCTTACTATGAGGTTTGTGAAACCGCCACCGTTGACGGTGTCAGAGTCGACGTCGTCGAATGGTGAGGGTGGCTATGTCAGGGGTGTTGTTACATATATGGTGATGGATGATCTTGTGGTAAAGCCAATGTCCACCATCTCTTACTCTGCGCTACTTAGTTCATTCAGTATTAAGAATGTCGGTACTCTTGAGGAAAAGGTCATCACTTTTGGTCGTGCTGAGGTAAATGCAAGCTTTTGTTACTATCTTCCACAACACACACACACACACACACATATATATATATATTTCTTTATTATTATTATCATTATAACTGAACGAGAATTCAAATTTGTTCAAATAAGTATTACTATTAATGCCACTAATGGTAATCTCTTATTAAGGATCACAAATGATAATAACTTGCCCTTAATATTGATTTTTTTTTTTATTTAGTTTACCTTATAAAAATGTATGTGATACAAAATCATCCTAGGATCTAAAATCATTGCTAAAAGGATCACAGATGATAATCTTTTCAAGATTAATGATGATTTTGGATAATGTGCATATGTTTTAAAAGTTATAAGATGTGAAAATACATTTAAATGTTAAAAAAGCTTTATCCATATTTATGATGTATTCGAAATTTCTCCGATAAAATGAAGATAATGGCTAACTGTATTTGTGACTTTTTCCCTTTGATTCTTGTTACATGGTTTCTCATTTTGTAGGCCATAAATTTATTGAAGGCTTCCCTACAGTCCAAGATGGTTCTAACCGATGTCTTTCTTAGAAATAAAAGGTTCGGTAAAGCGAGGCCCCCACTCAAGACAATTTTATATGAATTATATTCATGTACAAGATCCCAGGAGTGAATGCAAATAAAATAATGGGGACTTCTGTGTATAGAACATGATTAGAAACGATAATAAGGTCTCTTTGTATCTTATTTTTCTACTTTTCCATCCTCACGCAATATCTTAGTAATCTCTATTGGTGGACAAATCAAGTTATACGCTATAAATTCTCAATTGAAACTTCACTTTACACAATAAGGGAAAAAATTCTCATCTTAAGCTTGATTAATTATGGTGCATACCACTCTAAATGCTAAAATTAGTATTTAGAATGCTTTGAGGGATATTAAAAGAATTAAGTAAAAATAAATTTACAATTCATCCTATAGTATTAAATAAAAGGTCGTAATGAAATCACTTTATGTACCAATCTTTTGTTAAAGACACCTCGCTAGTACCCTATCCCAAAGGGCCCATAAACCAAACACACTACAAACTACTTCATTAGGACTATAACTTCTAATGAAAAAAAAAATAAAATAAAGAAAAAGAGAAAAAGAAGATGATTTATTGAAATGGTAAGTTGCACCAAATGGTCATAATGTTTGGAATGAGTTTATTTTAGGTCACAACATTTTAAAATTTTCAAAAGATGTCACAACATTTAGTAAGTTCATTTTATGTCATAATATTTTTGAGTGATTTAAAAAGAGGCCACAAGTTTTAGAGAAATGATCAATTAAGATCACCATTTGGCACGTGTCAATAAGAGAAATATTTAATTAAAACTCATAAAACCCTTCTTTTAAAGCCTCATTGACATATATCAATAAATATTCAATTAAATCTCACAAGACACTTTTCTAAATGTTATGACCTCTTTTAAACTTTTTAAAATATTATGACTTAAAATGAACTTGCCTCCAAACGTTGTGACCTTTTGGTATAATTTACTTTTTATTAAAACCTTAAAATATACCAGGCTTCTTGCCTTAGCCAAATTGGAGGCCATAAATATAAAGACCCCCTAATAGGGTTTGATAGGAATTACTAAAAGCTATCATGCCACATGTGCATTCATTATGCCATGGATGTGTTATGAGTCTAAGATCACAAGATTATTTGACATTTATATATTATCTCTAATTATGATACTTACATATTTCATAATACAAAAATAATTTTGGAATCCTAACTTCCCATAGATCAATAGAATTACAAAGAATTAGCATCCCTTATTAAATAGTAATGGGAAGCTTACACCGGTGTCAACCTAAATGATAAAGGAGATCAAGTCTATGGCTAGATTCTATAGCGCCAATTACCCTGATATGATAATTGTCCTTGGGTTGGAAGACATTCATTCACACTAATCTTATCTCATCCAACCTTAAGGAATTACTTGCAAAACAATCTATTAAGGTTTGAGCAAAACCACAGTACAGTAAGATGGGGAGTATAATATTCTCATTAACATATGCTATGCATGAACATACTACAATGCAACATCGCATACAGTCTTCCAAGTAATGAGCATGAAGTTGAGGATACAAACCCCCCTGACTTTACATTATAGAATTCATAGTTCCATTAGTATTTAGGTGGTTCAATTAAGTTCTTTTGTACCACAAGCTCCAAGGTACCTTAAATGAAACCTTAACCAAGATATCTTAAATACATTCCTAAGATAAATCATCCAAAAGTTCTCTTAACTCATGTATACCTTAAATATAAACTGGTGTTGGCATAAGGTACCTTAAATACAATCCTGAACCAATAGCTTATCAAACTTGTGATAGGAATTGCAATAATGAAAAAGCAATGGCTTTGATAATATGTAACTTCCCTAAATCTTTTATTTCATGCTATAGAAGTGGGAAACTAAATGATACTTATCTAGAGATTCAAATGAGGTTTTTGGCAACTAAAATAGTTTTCTCAATACTCACAGATACCTTAAATGTAGTTTAGAGTAAGCTCAGGTCCCTTATATGCTCGACCTAAGCGAGCTTCCCTTCTCAACCCATTGTGTGATAGTAATGACCTTCGGTAATGCAGGTATCCATACTATGCATGTTCAATTTTATTATGGTTTTGATAGTAATATCAAATTTTTAAGGATGACTAACCAAATATAATTTGGATAGTTCATACAAGACACAGCAATGCACACTGTAGCAAAACAATCAAAGTTCATGTCATAATTTCAATAAACAAGTTCAAGACTAGTTAATAATCACAAATTTTCATTATAGATTTACATTCACCAAAATAATTACATCTCAACAATGTTACCAATAAACCATCAAGTAAAAGTGCAGTACATAACCAATAACATTTCGAGTTTAGCTATATATATATATATATAATATATATATATAGCAAAAAACATTTATTTACTCACACATCTTATATGTTTCTGTATGAAAATCATTGATATAATAAATATTTGTTTGAAAACTTCTTTTGGAGGAAATATTTGGTATGGTTTTGTAAATCATTGGGAAGATATCAAATTTGGTACCTAAACTTTGCGTAAAATTTTAATTTGCTACATGAATTTTAAAGTGGTCAATTAAACTAATGTTCTGGCTATTTTTAATGACTTACTAACATCATCTACTCAATGTCCTAATATGGAAGAGACAATCTATCAGTGTTAGACGGTGTTAGTAAAAGCATTAAAAATCTAATGATAAGTTATCCCTTCCATAATAGCAAATAGAGGAAATGATATTAAGAAGATAGTAAAAATAGTTACAAAAAATTCAATTGGTTATTAAATTAAACATAAAATACCAAATTTGACATTTATCCTAAATTATTATTAACTTATTTACATGGTTGTATAGTTCAATTTCTAAGTCACGAATGTATAGCACACTGAAATAAGAGGATCTATTTAAACATCTAGAGTTGTGTAAAATAATGTTTGGTAATTAAATAATTTTACAATAAATATAGGTTAATAAAATGTAGGTTATGAATTCAGGCGCTAGAAAGTTAGATCAATCTGTTGATTTACTACAGCAAGCTTAAAAATTGCAGTAACTTCGCATCAATCTTAGCCCTTCACTCATCCATGATTTCCTAAAACTTAAAATATGGAGATTATAGAGTTTTTTTTAACTTTCCATAGCATCTTGAACCATATCAATCGAAGTTGGAATGAGAGAAATGTACTCAAAATACCAAACTATGTTGAGCTATCGATCACAAGGTTAAGGGAATTGACTTTCTAGTTCAATTTTGGACCAGCATGCCAATACAAGTTATTTTAGTGCTAATTTGCTAGTTCTCTTTGAATTGGCTCATCAATAATCATCCACCTTCAACTTTTAAAAGTTTTACATTTTATAGCTTAATTATATCGTTCATATATGCATGTCAAGCTCCATATATCACAAAAATGCATCACGTAGGTGTTAAACAAGTTATAATATTCAAATATCATTATAACACATCAAACAAGCAATCATGAGTACTAAATCATAATATTTCCCACTCACATTCACCTTATCATAAAGCAAGTCAATGTAATTCTCAAATGGATTTGCATGTTCAATATATTTACATAAAACTTATAGAAAGATGTTCCTTTAAGCCTGACAATTCCAAATATATAAGTTGGGATTAAAGATTAATGTTGAAATTTGAAAATTTTATGAAATCATTAAAGTTTACAGTTTTGTCGAATCCTTTGTCATTCTTCTTCACATCGTTACAAGGATGAACAAAAATTTGTAGAATTTAGACTTAAATTGAAGAGCACATTGCCACGATCTCACTAGAACTTATGAAATTGAAATAATTAAACCATGTGAAAGATTTTTTTTTTAAGTTGAGGAGTTTATGAAGGTTTCACAATTAATTCCCTAAACTTTTCTAGCTAAGAAACATTTTAGATGCAAAGGGGGATGGAGTTTGATATAAATTATATAAGACTTTTTCCTTCACTATTGGTTTTGGGCCAGCGGTGTAAAGTAATGAATAACTTCCATGTCTTAGGTTTGATTGATATGTTCCATAGTATTTTTAAGTGACAAATTACAAGCTTATCATATTAAATATTATGAAGACTATTTTATACTTAAAATTCCATTTTAGGACTTTTATTAAGATATGCTATGGTTTATTATATTATTATCATTGAAGAGTTAAATTGTTAAGGTTTTGATATTTCATGGCCTAATCAACTATTAAACTAACCTTCTTTTACTAATCCTATTTTTTATTGTTGGAAAATTGTGAAGTTTCACAACAAATACCTCATTATAGGGATAATGGCAAGCTAAGTGTATATACTTTCATATTTTGGCAATTTAGACCAACATTTATTTTGCTGACAAAATAATAGTAGATTAAGTGCTTGTACTTCCAATTTTTTGTGATTTTTTGAAAGTTTATCAGTGTATCTTTAGATTTTGATAATTCTTGGCTAAGTGTCTATCATTATCCTATTATTAAAATAAATGTTCATTGAATATTATTTAGCGGAAACATTAAATCATACATATTTTAAAAGTACAATTACTAATTTGCTAAAACCTAAAAATAGACACTAAATTCCCAAAAATTAAATGTATGGACACTTAGTTTGCCTTTATCCCTCTCATTATATAAAACACAAAAGGAGTTTGTGCGAAGTTGATTACACTTGTACATTTTCCTGATAGGATACCTAACCCAAACCAAGCAAACCCAAAGGGTTGGCAACTTGAAAAAATCACCACATAAGAACTTGCCTAGCTAACTATACACAACATGCATGTCAAGGAAATCATCAAATAATATGCTATTTATGGCAGCCCTATAAATATAGTCATCACACATTATTCTTTCCATGTAAATGAAAAGATAATGATGTGATTATAGAAAAATATAAAAAAAAAAACTATAAAATTGAAAAACTCAAAAAAAATAAGAAAATTGAAAAAATCCATAAAAAAATTATTAAGTAGAAAAATTTTAAAAATAATAATAGATTGAAAAAAAAAATATATCAAGTCAAAAATAAGTTTTTTCAAGGTTACAAAGCTTTTATAGGACCTTAGTGCAGACACATAATTGAGTTTACTATAATACATAAAGAATATATGTTAGGTTACATTATAACAATTTGGGCTTGTAAAAAATAAAAGAAATCAAATTAGCTTTGGGTTATTGGATCGAGTAAATTCAAGAAAAATTGAATGTTAAATAAAATTATGCATAAATTAAAACCAAAACCACATATGTTGTGGTGGTAAGTTGTATGTGTGTGTGTTTTCGACCAAGTGAAGAACCAAAGCTCAATCCCTACCACACACCTATTCGAATGTTTTTTACCTGCCTACCATGGTTACATGCTGCCCATGATCATCTCCTTCCTTGCTTCAGATAAAAGCAAGGGCTTCCATACCATTTTGGTACAAAATTTGGAACTTAATCCCAAAATGGTATAGAAAGCCAAAATTATTACGAAAATAGTCATTAGCACGGCTCAATTTGCACTAAAGTAACTATTAAGAATAGCACACACATAATGTAGAGTAGGTGCTATCTCAATCTTAAATACCTATCCTTATCTCTCGAACTCTCTCGCCGAAGCATAAATTTCCCAAATCTCTTCCTCAAATTTCTATCTTCAACTCCCAAATCAACAATGAAACTTTATAAAAGCCTTAATCCCTCTTCCCTCTTCATTTGGATTATTCTGAAATTCAAATGATACATCATCGTGTTGCCAAATTTTTATTTTAAATTATTGAATAGTCCATCTCATTAAGTCTAATGAGGTATGGCGTTTTAAAACCATCTCACCTATTATACGTGTATTTGAGTTGGTTTGGATCATTTAATGCTCCTCTTTATCCACTTCCTCCTACTAACCTCTTATGTGTCATCACATGTTACTCCTTTGAAGCCGCGTGTAGCGTAATACGCACACATGACCTACCCATCTACGTAGGTATTGTCATACCCCTAAGGGTACCTTAATTATACCATGACACTATGTAATAAACCGATGCCTTAAGTGCTTTTCAAAACTTAATGTTGGTCATTAGAGAGAAACACCAGTTTATGATCCAACCAAGCCACACCATGGAATGTGACTACAATAGGATCTTTTCGATTACATTGATAAGAAATGATGCATACATATAGATTACATTACCATTATGCTACTTATTAAAGATTACAGTATCGTAGTCTTTAATATTACAAACCAAATTCTCAAATATACTAAGAACATAAACTAAGTTATCAACTACTATTAATATTAAATCTTCGATACTTTTCCCAATTTCTGCTAATTTTATGATCCATACCGTTGCATAGCTCCATCAGGAAACTAGCCATCGTTAGAGTAATACCTTGAAAAATCTATAGGAGTGTGAGCAAAACCACAGCTCAATAAGATAACTAGATCATACCACACATCAAACAATTATAAAGTAAGCTTATTAGCAATCATATATAATGCATCAATCAATCATATGCATAAGTACAAGCTTGGATAACTCAAATTCTAAATAGGATGAAGATTTACACCCTCTCATAGGGTTGAAGGAACCTATTCTCAATGATCTACCACGCCTAGGTGAGACTAAGAATCAAGGAAAATGAGTACTATTCATTCTCAAATCTTTTTCAAAATATTTCATTTTTAATCATAAAACTTAGAAACACAATGAAGTATCAATCATTTCATATCGATACCACGGGTGCCTTCCTTCATGGCCTGTTGATGGAACTAGGAAAATTTCATGTAAAAAAATCAAGTGAACACCAAAGAACCGAAATGCTAATGCATAGCAAGCTACCACGTCTCAATGCAAAAAATGCAATATATGTAATGCATGATAGGCTTATTATAGGATCATATAGTATTAGGTCAATTTCATAAGTAACCACACCTTTCATAAACAAACCTCAACATGCTTGCAATGAATATTTATCATGCAAAGCAATTATCATTTTCGTTATCATATCTTGATAACCAATCATACACCAATCAGTAAGCATTTACCTTGAAGCCAACATTCCTATCAATTTTGTTACATATATAGCATTACAAATGTTTCTATGCTACAAGCACAAACAGCTTGATAGATCAAAGTTATTCACTGGAACATTCCTTCTCACTAATCGTAGTAATCCTTGGGAAAATCCAACAATTGATCTATTTTTCCTAAGAAATGAGATAACAGATATTCATTACCATAATGTTATTATCATAATAATTCCAGTTGTGCCTCTTTGTGTCCTAAACTCAGTTTTATCATTCCTGATTTTACCACTTAAAGTTGGGTTGTTAAGCTTATAAAGATTATATTCCTCCGGTTAACTATAAAATTATATAGACTTACTATTCCTTAGAAAAGTGGTTCTAATGACTTTAAGTGCTAGTTTTAATCACATAAACTCAAATTAGGCATATTGTATTCATTTTAACTCCAATTTAAGCATATAAATAAGTGTTAGAAATCTTATTAAATGTAGTTTTCAATTATCTAATTGAATTAAATTATTTAAATATTTTTTTGTATACCTCTCTAGAGATTGGGGAGATGCATTAATGATTCTATTGTCCCTTGTTTTGTACTTTAATTTTTATTTCATGTTCAACTATTTTTTTTATGAATAATTCATCAAGTTTTAGTAATTAAACTCAATTTTAAGTTCTTTATTCTATACTTGACCAAATCCTAGGTTTGCACTTATTTTCATTATGCTTCTCTTGGTCTCATTTTAAGTGTGAAACTCAAAGTAGCTTGATCTTATCAATGAATACGTCTATAATTCTCTTTTTAGCTTGAAATTTGTAACCTTGTTATATTGTATGTGTCAAAACCTATACCTAAGGTTTTGGTGTATTTCTTAAGTTTAGTCTTTTAACCATAATCTATATCTTCACCTTAGCTAGCTTATACTTGTTTTTCTTAAGTTTTGTTTTAGGAATTCTTAGTTTCTATGTATGTCACGACATATAAGTTTGCATGTTGTTATATTCTTAAGTTTAATCATCCCATTATCTTCCTTTAATTTCATTGAACTAGATATGATTTGTTCTCTTATTTCAATCATGGATTCTTCCCTATGAATCACATAGGGCCAAGAGTTTAGGGTATGGTTCTCTAGGGTTTTCTAACTTTGTTTTCCATTTCATATCCAATTCTATTCATGAGCTGGCATTGTTTATGTATTAGGCCATTTGATTTAAGCATGGAACAAGGTCATACTCATTATGGCCAAAATTTTTATAGGTGTTCGTATAGTGATCAAATGATCAATATAACTTCATAGATCATGTTCTAGGTTAATATTTCTCAAGATGACCTGGTTTTCTTACATGAAAGCATATGGGATGTATAGATTCCTTCATAGGGCCAAGACTCCCCTCAATGTTCATAGACATGTTAAATGAGCATTTCAACTTAATGAATCATGTTACATGCCTTCATTACTTAATATTATTTTAGGTTTTGTCTTAGATAACTCATGATAGGCCCAAAACCATGCCATGGTCAAAACTCGTAATGGTAGGGTTTGAGATTTTCTTGATTGTTTTGCATGATATTTTCTCATAAGCATGTCTTATACCTAGTGTAAGATAGAATTTAATTTGTTTAAGAAAGATTGAGATAAATATCCTTAGTTTAAGAAAAGAACCGATACCTCTAATGGTCTTAACAAAAGATTATTATAAGTTTCTATTGAAATATACACTTGGACATAATTTAGGCATAGAGTAGAGTAGAGATTACCATGATTCAGTAAAGTTTAAGTTGGTATCCTCCTAATATATAAGTGACCAAAACCCAAGGCACAAGATGGAATAATATGAGTTTGATTCAAGTAGAATTCAAACTTAATTAAGACACTTACTTACCATAGATGTGTGGTCCTTAATGCTCAATTCCCTCAGAATGTTTCTATGATTCTAATGTAAGATAGTAGTGATATAGCCATAGCTTTCCTCTAAAGTATTTGTTTGGTTTTTATGCATGGAAAGCTAAATGTTTGATGTTGAAATTAAGTTGAAAAGTGCAAGGAGTCTCATAGCAATAGAGAGTGTTTTTAATTTTCAAGACAAAGGCTAGTATTCTTTCCACTTTTGAAGTGATTTTGATTTAAATAGATGTTGAGATATGTTGGTTGTCTTTAAGGGATGCATGTTATGGCAATAAGGGTTTTCTAAGGCCTTGATGTGTCTTTTTATTCACAAAAAGTATTAATGAAAAGTTATTGATAAAATATTGGGAGTTTAGATGATGTTGATGTTTGTTCATCTAGATGCATGGAATTCACGACATCATGGAGCTTCTAGGGTTTTCTTTGTGAAAATGACATCCCTAATTGTCTTATATTCATAAGAGGCATTAAATGAAAATATTTTGAGAAGATATTATAAAATTGGTTGATGTTGATATTTATTTGTCAATACATGAAGGACTTACGACAATTGACATTTCAATTTAGCTTACATCCATCATTTAACTCAATTGGAAAGAATAAGGTTGACTGAATGGAAACTAGATATTTGTTTATGTGTGGGGTGGAATTCACAACAATATATAGTTCATTTGGAACTAGATACTTTAATTTATCTTTTATCCATTACTTGACTTAGTTAGAGGAGTTTAACTTGATTGGATGATAATTTGATGTTGTTTGTATACGGGAGATATAGTACACAATTTCAAGGGGTATAGAAGGCATACATGTGGTCCTCTAACTCAATGTGAACACATGAAACTTACGGTGGCTATATGATGACAATATGGCTTTTGTATAAGGCTTGTGTCATGCTTGATTTATGTGGCTTTTACAAGATAAGGTGATGTGATGCAATTCTCTCCTATTCATGCATGTAATTCATGGTGGAGAAGGCATAAAAAGGACTAGCTGTTTTGCATCAAATCAACTCTTTATGCATTAGACAATGGGTCCCTTTCATAAGCTAGAGATAAGATGAGATAAGATGATGAAAAGGACATTTCCACTCCCCTACAAGGCAAGTGGCATCCACTCTCCCCCATTAAGGAATCTAGGTCAGCTTCATGAAGTTTCATGAAGAGAAAATATCACATGTGATGAATTTTCAAGAGTTCTTATTGAATATAAGTCAAAATCTAAGCTATTGCGTAGAACAAGGAACTATACACGTACGATTAATTCATTTATTTCAAGAAAATATCTTTTAAATTATGTCTAAGGGTCCTATACTGTTCTTGGATAATCGTTGAGTTGAAAATTTAAATTTAAAACTTACATGATTGAATATTGTTAGGTTTTTCTCTTATGCGATTAAGGTTTTCAGGCTCGGAATAGTAATTTAAGATATTATACTCATAAGACTCAAAAAATTCTAAATTTCATGTTTACGTTTTTAGAATTTTTATTTGAGCTCTAATCTGTAGATTTTCATATGTTTTTAGTTATATCATGTATATTTTATCTCCATCGATTCATTTCTCCACCATTATTGATTAATCACTAGACTCTGCAATTTATCATTACATTTATGCTTGATATCATGAGTCAGATATGTATAGATGTTATATTATTGACTCATGCCACAAAATCTTATCTTTGGTATCTTTTACTAATAAAGAAAATTACTTATCCTACTATAGAAATAATCGAAAAAATTTCTATGTGCAATTCTATATTTTTCTAATTGGATATCTATTCTTCTATTATCTATTTTTAAAATTTTAAATTATAGTCACTATACTATTAATGGAAAAATCTTGAGGATTACAGGTATGGATATGAAATATCCCTAAAATTTTAATAAGCTAAATTAGGAAAGTAATATAACTCGGCATGAAAATGTGGGTTAATTTGAACCTTAATTTAATCATATAGTTAGACGATGAAGTTTATTTAATAAATGAGAACTAACGAATATAATTGAACATAAGTCAATTATGTTGATATAATTAAGTTGATGAATTTAATAATTGAATTAATTTGAAATTAGAGATTAAAAATAATTCCTTTTCCTATCTTATCTAGTCCAATTATTTAATTATTCTCAAACTCTAAATGAGGTCATTTACCAAGACCCAAATATCTCAAGTCCTAAATTCTAAACTCAATAGCCTAAATTTAATTATTTGATTCCTAGAAATTCAAAAATCCTAACAATTTAAGTAAATCACCTAAATTCTATTCTTTCATCCAATATGTACATGGAAAGGTGGATTCATAATTAATACAAAGTTTGTTCTAATCATTACATAAAACAAAATACTAAAATGCTCTCTTATAACCTAACTTCTTCCACCTAAGTGCATTTTATGCAATTTTAGCCAAATTAAAATTATTAATCTATTTCCTAAATTATCCTCACCTATTCTATACACAAACTAAAATATCTAAGGGCATTCATATCTTTTAATTCTCAACATATTCCCAAACATACAAGTGTCTCAACACACACTATAAAAGCCTATTTTTTTCTTTCTCCTTTCACTTTACATCATCAAATCCTCTCTCATCTACGCAAATATCAAACCGCTACTTCCTCTCTCATTCTTTCCAATTTGCTCTTGAAATTTTCTTCAAATTCATCATACATTCAACTTACTCAAAGTTAAGTTCATACTTCTCTAATTACCTAAATCAGTTTCTATTAACTCCTATATCTAATCTCTAATTCTTTTAGGAGAAATTGAAGATTAATTAAGAAATAAACATGATTAAAAATTAAAACTTCTACAATAATTGATAAGTAGTAGTTAAAGATTTTTTATTAATTTCACTTGATTTGCATTATATTAAGTAGATCTAATTTAATTGATAATTATGTATGTTGATAAAATATTTGATGATTATTATGATGTTGATTGATGAATTAAACTTAGATCTCAATGTTAGTTTGACTTTGATGATGATTGTGTGTGTGTGTGTGTGTAATTACTGTCGCATGTATAAGTATATATATGTGTAGATCTAAATTTTAAATTGTTTATTTATTCATGAGTCATGACAATCAAGTGTTATAATGTCATTTAGATTCATATTAAATTGTAGATGAAGATTTGAGTGTTTTGATATTGATTTTATTAAGTTATAAGTGGGAATGAGTTAACATGGCGCGTGAGTTTAATATTGGTTTTTTAGAAAATATTTGAGGTTAAATATGAGTGTTCGTGAATATGAAATTTGCTGGAATTTTAAGTTTCCAAGATGATTATGATGTTTAAATAGTTTAATTTAATGTTTAGAAGTGTTATAATTGAAATAGTGTTAATAGGTAATGATTTGGTTTTTGGACATTTTGGATTTGGATTCATGTTTTTAGAAATTCCAGATCATATTTGAAGAGTTTGAATGTTCACAAGATGATATATGAGATTATGAAGTTAGAAGAATGAAATCTCATATAAATCACCAATCAATAACATTAGGGGGTAACTTACTTAGGTCACAATATTTCAAAAGTCCAAAAGAGGCCACAACGTTTTTGAATGGTTTAGAAAGACGTCACAATGTTTAGAAAAGTGGTTCAATTAATGTCACTATTAGTATCAACAAGATACATATTTAATTAGAACTCGAAAAACCCTTCTTTTAAAACCTCATTCATATGTATCAATAGGAGAAATATTTAATTAAATCTCAAAAGACACTTTTTTCTAAATGTTGTGACTTCTTTTAAACTTTTCAAAACGTTATGATCTAAAATGAACTTACCCTCAAACATTATGACCTTTCGGTACCCATACTTAATACGATTCAACGTGTATTTGTGATATAGAATATTATTTGATTCATAATGATTTAAGAGTTAGAATTTATTTGTGTTAGAGTTTGAATTATAAAAAATTTTTTAAAAAATAGTTTGAATATCCGTGAAGATCTTCAAATCTTCAACCTCATATTCAAAGTGTTCTTCATGAAAATTCAATTCAAGCCAAATGCAACCTAAAATGTATTTTCCTTCAAGCTAGAAGTGTTTTTCGATTTTGATCGTCCTTGATAGATTACAACTCATAGATTAATATGGAATCAATACAAAATCAAAATCATAAGTACAAAGTTCAAGATTTAGCATCAAAGATTTGATTCAAAGTTGGTTCAAATATGTAAAAGCTTGATTTGATCTTGTTGAGTGAACTTTGATTGTGAAAACTTATTTGTGACCTTTAAGTTTTAGATATTAAAAAATAATTATAGTTTATTTATAATTATAAAGATACTAAAATCATTTTGTTGAATAAATAATTTAATTAAAAAATAAAAATAAGTAAATTACAATTTATTTTAAATATTTACTAAATTAGGCTTAACTTAACCTATCTCTAAGTCCAATATCTCAATCCAAGGCTAATCAACATACTTTTGTATTTTAAAGGGCTTATCCTAATTATCTTAAAGCTCATTACCCAAAAAAACTCAATTATATCGCATCTATCTCTTAATGAGTTACTCTAATTATCTAGGATCCATTAACTTAAAAATAATCAAACCTTATCTTTTATGGGCTTAAATCTAAATATAGGCATAATTCCTATTGGAGTTAATCTCAATATATAATCTTAAATCCACCTAAGTTATAAATTATACCTCTTAATGGGCTTACGTACAATATCCTAAGCCTATAATCTTAAATATGGTAACAATTAGTTAAAATATTATTAGGCTTAACTTAGGATCCTTCAAGGCCTAATAATTCCAAATAAAAACAAAATGTAAATCTTATGGGCTTGAATCCAATTGATGAGTCCAATTCTTAATATCTATATTCTCTGTTGGACTCATCTCTAATATCTTAAGCCCATATAATTATCTTTAGGTCCAATTATCTACTCTCATGTGTTACTTAAAATCCTTTAAGTCATTGCCTCTAATGCTCTAAACTTAAGTCTTTTTAAGATCCTATATTATATATAACCTTATCTAAATAGACTAATCAAATATGATTTGATAATTAAGTCTTATACTTAATTCTTATATGAGATAATCTTTCTTCTAACAGATACCTCGAGTACTTATTCATATTATTGTTTATCACCTGAGCTGTTATGGCGATTTGATATTATGTTAGGTATGTAGTGACTTGTTACTTGTTAGTTGTTAGAATAAACATCCTGAAATAAACTAATACTTAAAAAAAATTAATTAATTACTTGAGTGTAGTTTAAATCTAGGATGGGAAGTGACACCTTTGTTGTGGAATGCCAACGCAGTAGTTAGACACTTAGGCTACTAATGGTGGCTAAGCGAATAGCTGACAGGGGGAACAATATTAGGATAATGCTTACCCAACTTGGAGAGAAGTTGCATTTGTATAGTTTAAGATTATAAGATTTAGTAAACTACACATTGTAACAGATTGAAGAGAGTAAAAATATGAAACAGCTATGAACTCTACGCGAGACTACTACATAGATCACTATCAAGGACAAAGGTCTCAGCTAACCTTTATTAACCCCCTAAATAGTTGTTACTGCTCAAGGCCATATGTCTCTCATCATGTTGTCAGAGTCTAAGTACTCCACCATTGATTGCTACACCTAAATTAAAGATCTAATTTATTGGGTATTGCATTTGCATTTAGGATAGGCCTTGTAACTATATTGTGTGTACTTATGTTGCTATTGTACTAGGTTTCTACTAATTTCTTATTTTTTTCAGGTGACGATCATTACAACGAGGATTGTTATGACTATCTAGGCTATGAGTCCAATATGGATGAGTTACTCGATGAGTTAAACAACTAGATGCTAGACCATTATTTGTTGATTACTGATAGATTAATGTTTGTTGGAGATCTATTTTGTATTGATGAAAGACTTATTGCAGTTTTTCACAGTTTTAGTATTACTATTATATGAGTTTTATTCTAATGATTGGGTTGTACAGTTTTACTAGCTGTTGTTTAGAATATGTGACATACATTTACTACTGTTGGATTACATTGAGTAGCCTAGTCATTTGAGTAGCTTTTAAAAACCATATGCAAATCTTTATTTTTCTACTTACAAAATCTAATAAAGGATTCCATAAACTAAAATTGGCTAGAAACATATTTAGTTAATAGTAACATTTGTGTATAACGCCTAAGTATTATATTTGATGAAACTGTAGACACCTTAGATCCTTATGGGGGCATGACACATTAGGTTCATGAGAGCAAGCCTAGTATGGATCTAGCAAGTTTGTTAAGACTTTTTACACGGAAAAAGCTATGTGACTCAACTCCTATTTAATTCTATTCAAACCTTATTTAATTTTTATGATTTCAAGGATACCAAAAATATTTTATGCCTATATGCTAGAAACATTATATTAAAAACATTTATAATAAAAATATTTATACTAAAGACACCAAATGAGATGGTTTTGCTTTAATGGTGTACATATATATATATATATATATATATTGGCATGAAGGAAGGGGAATCCCATATATAAAAATAAATGTGCCTTAAAAAATTGTATAATTTTGCTTATACGAGTTTATACCTGAAAAAAATCCCATTTCTTAACAATATAAAACTAGTTTTTATCTTTAAATCTTCTCTAAGCCTCTAAAGTTTTTTTGTAATCTTACATTGCTAACATTATAATTAAAGTTAAATGTGGTTATATTAATTTTTTTTTTTAGCAGTTACAACGAGGAGAGAGGAATCGAACCCAATACATCTCACTTAAGAGACCATAAAATATGTCACTAGATTACGAGGTCATTCGTTGTAATTGTCTATAATTAAATGGACATTTTTAATAATTATTTCAAAAAAAGAGTTACAAACTACAATGCTCTTAGGCACGAGTTTTATTTGAGTTTAAAATTTATCTTATTTAAAATTAAAACTTATTTTTTTGTTATTTTTTTAATTTTAATTAAAAAAAGTTAGATGGGTGGTAACCCATCCAAGATTCGCTAGAACCCATGTTTAATGGGTCCGAGTTAGTCCCATCCCGTACCAACTTCTAGTTCAAATGGTGAATTAATTAATTGTAAATCAAATGTGAAAAATAATCTCAATTTAGCTCAACCTAAAAATAATTCTTAGGATCACCATTATAATGAATGATCTTGCCTCTAAAACAAGGACTAGACTTCTAGATTGAGAAAGATTTCATTAAAAGCGATATGACACACGAATTTTATGATCTAAAAGTGTTATTAAAAAAAAAAAAAGAAGAACTTAAAATAGAATCTTAAATAATGTTACTAAGAGACTGTCCAAGAGCATGGATTTTAAAATGGGGTTTAAGTCAATTTATCAGTGACTTTTAAAAATGAAGATTTTCATTTTTACATTGGCAATGAAATATCCAAAAAAAAAAAAATGAATGCTTAATTAATTTGAATGCGCATGTAATATGTTTGCCTGAGATATAGAATTATAGTGGATAATTAGATAATAAAATATAATGTGTTAGCATGATTCATTAATTGTGATGTATTGTATGTTTGAAGAACCTAACATAAATTAAAGCTAAGATAATGTTGTACGTTGTGTGTGTTAGTGTGATTTGATTTTGTTTTTCTTGATGATTTCTATGCTTGTAAGGTTTAAATTGCACAAGAAAAAACCCAACCACAACCCAAACCCAAACTCAAACTTGGCAAATATTTGGCCCAAATAAAGCCTAAACCAAGCCCAAAACAAAGCCAAATCCCACTCATTTTTTTTCCTTCTTCAAATCTTCATAAAAGTCAAACATAAAGGATAAATACCAGCTTTCATTTTGCCAAAATCACAAAGCAAAAACAAACTCAAAATAAACCTAAAAATTCGTTGGAATTTCCAAGCAAAAATTTTCCAACTCTTTTAATCAAAGTTAATTACTCAATTCACCAAGAAGTCTCTCCTGCTCACCATCTACAAGTGAAGGAAGTTTAAGGTAAGTTTATATGTTCTTTTTGTGATGCTTTATTTCTTTTGTTCCATGGATTTTCTATCTAAAGTTGTCTCTTGATAGGATTATATGTAATTTTGATATGTTTTGTTGTTGTTGAGTTGTTGAAAAAGTTTTGGATCCTTGAAGTTGTAGTATATGAGTTCTTGAAGTGGTTGTTGAGTAGAAGAAGTGTTGAAGTTGTTATGAAGTGAAAGTTGGAGATGAATGGTTTGATTCTTCATGAGTGATGATTAAAGTTGTTTGATGTGAACGATGAGAAGTAATTATGTTTTTTTTTTGTGTTGTTAGGAGTATATGATGGATTGCATATGACTTTTGTTTAGTTTTAGTTGTATTAGAACATGTAAAAATGATGGAAATGATGTTTAAAAACAGGGAGTTGCATTTTGAAGTTGCAAATTTTTGGACTCCAGGGTACGTGGGCCATATTAAGGCCCGCGTTGATCCATACGAGGGCGTAGCACAGCCATGGTGTCTATTGAACGTTTGATTTCCAATGTGCACGGCCACGAGCATAGGCCGTGCAGCAAAGCGTGCTGGGAATAGACCCTAGCCTTCTTGCCTCGTATAGTTAGTATAGTCACGAGCACAGGCTGTGCATTAGGGCGTGCAGGACCCTGCTTCTTTTAAAAAATAATAAAAAAATATATATATATAACAATAATAATTTTAAAATTTTAAAATAAAGGAATGTGTTATATATATATATTGTATAAATGTTAAATGAAGGATTTGAATTAAGTTTATTCAAGTTTTATTTTCAATCAAGACTTTAGCACTTGTTTAAAGTTAATATTTCACTTTATATGAATTGAATTCTTTTATTTCAGATAATCCATCATGGTTGAAAGAGTCTACAGGTCTTTTATCAAGTCTTCTAGGTACACAGTAACTTGGCTGTTGATTGCCTAGGATAAGCATATTTAAATTAATCTTAATTGAAATGGATGAATGAATATTTGTATTAGTTATGTTTTATGCCGTTGAATCTAGTCCAGGGAGTAGCTACCCTGTTAATGAGGTTAACATGGTAGTATAGGCATCTATGTCACCTCTATCATTGTAATTTGACAATTTATAAATGGCTCAATAGGTAATTGATAGGGAGAATAGTATTAGTGTAATATTTGCTTATTCTTAAGAAGAAGTAATATGATTTAGTTCACATTTATGAGACTGTTGAACTAAATGATATTATGAATTAAGTTAAGTAAAGTTAAGTAACGGTTATTAACCCTAGATGAAATTACTTTTCCTTATCGGTTATATTATTTAGGATATATAACTATTCGAATTGTCTATATCAACCCCCTGAGTGTTGTGTCATTACTCGGGACCCTCAGCTTCCCAGTGGCTTGCTCCAGACTTTAAATACTCGTTTATTGCTTGACAAACTTAAATGTTAGATATTAAATTGATGATTGATGCATTGCATATAGTTTAAGTGTGCATGTCACTTCATATGTGTTTGTGTTACTTATGTACTAAGCCTCTAGTTCATGGTCTTCTATTTTAGGTGCTGATGAGGATGAGTTTTATAATCAGTTGGGATATGAAACTGATTTTGAGGACTTTTTGGATGAATAGGAATTCAGATCTTGATGATGGAAGGCCTTTGTAATAGAATAGGAGGAATATGTTTTTAGAACAAATGTAATAGTTGTAGCTATTTTGATAAAAGTTGTATATATTTTGATATAGGTTTGATCTCAAGCCTATGTTTTGTAATCTTAAGTATGTAAATATATGTATTAAAGTCCTTTGTCCTAATATTTGAAAGGACAATAAAGTTTTGTAATATAATGTATTATGTTTTCTTTAGCGAAATGCTCTTGGAATGATTTTTATTACAGGTTTGAGCAAACAATTGATACAAACATTTTCTTTACAGACAACCTTACATGTAATACGTTGTATTAGATGTAGCTAAGGACTGGATTTGCATGTATTAAATAAGTAACGAATCTGGATCCTTACAGGCAAAGATTGAAGTGAATTAAAAATAGTCAAATTAATATTAACCAATTACAACATTGTTTCCCCAAATAAATCAATTACAATATTACATTAATATCATGAATCATCTCTTCTATGGTAGTAAAATCGGCTCCCTTGCACCTTTGAACATTTATAGCCCATTTATTTGACCATATAGAATAAGAGAAGAATTGAATTTCAATTAAATGAGAATGATAAAAAAATTTTAAAAATTATTAGATGATAATTTATGTGTGAAAAGAGTTAAATATTACTTTAAGTAATAGTAATTTATTATAAATTATTATTTTCTTACCTTAGAGGGAACGATCTATGAAAGTGGATAAGTCATTGTTGAATTCATCCTCAACTACATACTATAATATTTTAAGCACAATTGCCACAAATGAGAGTGAATCCATGAAGAGAAAATTATGTTTGGTTTATCAAAAACATATAAAAATAATAATAATAAAAAGAAGAAAGGGACATTTTACGCGGAAATCGCACATGAACTGTACTACGAAAAGCTGGATTGGAACCTCTTCAAAACGGCCCAATTTTGAAAACAGGCCCAAAGAAAACACAAGCACCGTTAAGGTCAATAAGGTAATTTCCACGTCACCCAGCGTAGCGTTTTGTTTACTGGTTTATCTTCTCCACACAAAACCCTAACTCCCAGCGCCGCGCCATTTGTGCTTCTATCCTGTCGTGCTAATTTAGGTAACGCACTTCTATGCCTGCAATTTATTTTTAATAAAATGATTTATGCTCCATTTTAATTACTTCAAGCTCCAAATATTAGCCGATCGTCTTTGTATCTTAACCCCAAGAAGTTTTAATAAGTGTTAGACCTTGGAGATTGTATTGGGAAGAAGTGATTGTTCGAAAAGGTTTAATATTTCTAGGTTCTTCTTTGCTGGTTTTGGGTTCTAAATTCTGGGTTTGATTTGATTTTTTTGCATGACTTGTCCTTATTTTTTGTTTAAATTTTGGATTTTGTGCAGGATCTTTCTTCTCTTTTTGGTTCTACAATGGCGCCTAAAGGTACAGTCTTTGACCGTGTTATGGGACATGAATGGCTTAAATCTGGTCTTGTGTGTTTTGCTTTTTTCTTTTCCTGGCAAGATACCTCTTTTTTGTTTCTTGTATGGTTTGTTTATCCTTGGAGTTAATGTCTAACCTCAAATCATTTGTGCTATATAAGTGTAATGCGTGTTATTGAGCTATCGAATTCAGTGATGTTGATTGTGTATTAATCACTATATTGTTGAGGAGTCAGCACTGATGAGAATCTGAAATAGAAAGCAAAGATTAAATGGAAAGGCTTGAGCTGTGTTCTTTTAGTTTTAAAATGTTAGCCATTTTCTGTCTCTTAATGTGTTTGAAATTGGGGGAGATATTAAAGTGGCATTGCTCCATTTGTTCATGGTGTTGGAATTGAATATTCTGTTTAGTGATGATCACTTCTCGTTTTGTATAATGGAGCTGGACTTGCTTACTGGTTATCGTTTCTTTCTCGTTCCCATGCCCTCATGAGACCTATGTTGTAAAGGTTAGATGTTCTGGATTTGGTTCAGCAAGTTAATATATGCTTTAGATGTGGTTAGAAATTCGTGAAACTTCAAGTTTGTTACTGTCTTTTCCATCATTTTGGTACAGGTCTAGGGATCTCAATCTCTTGTGTGGAATAATTATTACAGAGGTCTTTTTAACCCTCTGATTTCCAATTCATAAGTTCTGGTAAATTGACTAATGGATCCTAACACTAATAATTATTGTATTGGGTTTGGTGTTTAAATGTTTTGTTTATTATTTACAAATATATTAATACTGTATATCTAGTGTAAGCTAAATTTGGGGCTATACTTAGTCAATCTGTCTCAAGTTATCTGATATTGCAATTCCTTGTGATGCCATCTTCATCCTCAATACATTTTTGCTGTGTCTCGATTCCTGAATAGAAATGTCAGGATTTATTTTATGCTTTTCGAGGCTATGTGACAAAATGCCTTTTTCCATTTTCTTTTCTTCTTCAGTCTGCCTGGACTAGCTGGTGACTTGCATCATGATTAATGCCTGACATTCACATACTTGTTATACTTGCATGTAGAGCTGTTAAGGAATATGCTGTAACTGATTTTCATGCAACACCTTCCACTAGCATGTTTTTCCCTTGAACCATATGCACTGGATATTAGAAGATGTGAAAGTTAGTTAGAGAATTGAGTGAGGATTCATAGCATTGTCTATTTATAGCATGACAGAGATTGTAAATTGGGTGAGGCTAAATGTTCCTAGAGTCCGTGTAGGTATTTTATAATAAAAGGGAAAGTGTAAAAATGTTAGTAGAAATTATTAGCAAAAATGACTGCAGATTTGACTAAATGTCTGAACAATTGAAGATTTATTCCAATTATGTACGTACGTAACGAAAAAGCAATAGCTGTGTTTGAGGGCTTTATTGTATGTGTCTGTTTTTTCCTATTATCATTATATCCTTTCTAAAGGAGCTTTTGCCATGACTATGCGGGTTCTGGTGGTTCGGATACTTCATTTATATATTTTCCTATGGTTTTTTCGGTTTGCAGCTGACAGTACAAAAAAGAATGATCCCAAGGCACAGGCCTTGAAGGCTGCCAAGGCTGTCAAATCTGGCACTATCAAGAAGAAAACAAAGAAGATCAGGACAACTGTCACATTCCATCGTCCAAAGACATTGAAGAAGGAGAGGAACCCAAAATACCCACGCATCAGTGCCCCTCCCAGGAATAAGTTGGATCAGTACCAAATTTTGAAGTATCCACTTACCACTGAGTCAGCGATGAAGAAGATTGAAGATAACAACACCCTTGTTTTCATTGTGGACCTTCGCGCAGACAAGAAAAAGATAAAAGATGCAGTGAAGAAGATGTACGACATTCAGGCCAAGAAAGTCAACACCCTGGTCAGGTACGTGACATTTCATCTAGTGTTAGTTGACGAGAAGTTTATTTTGGTCCATACCATCTTTCCTCATACAAGGCAATTTGATTGTGCATGATATAAGTTTGTTTTTATTTGGGAGATTGAGCGATCTGTTGCAATGTTATTCCAGGCCAGATGGAACCAAGAAGGCTTATGTGAGGTTGACACCCGATTATGATGCGTTGGATGTAGCAAACAAGATTGGCATCATCTAAATATATTCTGCCATCAGGGGGTAATTGAAGCTTGTAGTGGTTTTGTTATATTCTGTAGTTCAAACAGTTTTGCTAGGGTGTTGGAGCAGACTCCATTATTACCATTCTAAATTTTTTTTGCTGAAATTACCTGATGATCAAAAACTACAAACTTTTGTTTGGCCTTTTAAAGTTGTGTTATGAAGTTGAAAACAGCTAGTAAGAATTGTTTTAGTCTATGATCTTCTTGGAGCCATCTAGTCTATTTATTCGCCAGCCAATCGTGCTCAAGTATCGAATTTATCATGCTGGGATGGATGGCAATCTCTCGAATTGCTTTGCTTCTTGCAACCAATAGTGATTTATCATGGTTTAGCTTCATTAGCTGTTTCTTTATAGATGATAGCTTTAAGTTCTTGCCCATGTGTTGATAGAATTTATCTGAGCTGGTGGAGAAACTCAATAGACATCTGTGTAGATGGTGGAGAACTCCAAGTAGTGTTACTTCAGAAAGTTAATTCACTATGATATCTCCAAAATATTAGGCAGGGACACAGATCTCTCTATGAATCGAATACTCAAAAATTGTTTTCGTTGTCGTACATAATTTAATAATTATTTAAATAATATATATTAAATAGATTTGCTATGTGTTCTAAAATTTTTAGATAAATTATTTTAACACCTTTATGCATTTTGTAAAATGCATCCAGATTTCATTTTCTTTTTTTAAATGCATGACTTATTTTATTTATAAATTATGGCTATATTTGTCAATTGGCTCAAAAAGATCGATAAAAGGTAAAAAATAAATTTTAAAAACTAAAAAATGCTAATTTTTTTAAATAGCACTCAAACACTGTAATTCATATACATATTACGTATAAGGTATATATATTTTTATATTAAATTATTTGCAAAAGAAAAATTGAAAATGAAAATAAAAAGCTTGTGCTGGCTATTGATAGTCACCCAACAACAAGATGAGGCCGATGGTCGCGTTAACGTGTCATATGGCCTGAGTGCGCTTTTCTATTCGTTCCATTAGACCACATTTATCGATAGTACTTAGTTCGAAGAATTGTCAATTACCATTACTTATCTATGCGAAGAATCGTCAATTACCGTTATTTATCGATGAAGTAAGATGTTTAATAAAGCACCATTGCTTTACGGAGCAATTCATTTTTATTGAACTTTTTTTTAACTTTTGTCAGAATATGGGACCTATAAAATGTATTCAAAGCTAACTGATCAAAAAATGACCGTTATGGTAAGAATACAAAATTATGACCGTTCTGGCTAATGCACCTGTATTTGCACCTGCACTTGTATTTTTTTTTAAATTTCTTTATCTATAAATAAATAAATATTTGCAAAATCTCTCTCTTAATTCTGAAAATTTTCTATGATTTCTTATTATTCAAAAAATCTCTCTCAATTCTCAAATCGTACTTATAATTCTTAAAAAACCTCTCCATCCACAAATTCTGATAAATAAACCAAATAATTCTCAAAATTTGCCGCATGATGAATCACCAAACTCATAAAATTTTTAAATGCTATATATTTCATAAACTAGATCATACATTCCATTTGATGCATTTTTCTATGGCGTCCTAATTTGCAATGTTCTCTAAATTTTCCAATTATGAGCCAAAGCTCTCAAAATTTTAGTCCTCAGTTTTCACTTGAAAAATTTAAATCATTAAATGCGATGGAAAATTCTGCACCGTAACTTAATTTAGATCAATCGCCACAAATACCAATTAGTACAAGCTCACAATACCCATAATATTCTACTAAAAAAAATTAGAAGATAAGGATAATAATGAAAATGGAGGTGATCAAGCTTGTAGGAAAAAAATGGGAGCAAAATAATTATAAGCTTTTAATTTACACATGGTTGGGTGTTAGTAAAGATCCACTTGTTGGGAACAATCAACCATTACAAACATTTTGACGACGAGTCCATGAAGAATTTGAAAAGGGACAATTATATAAGAAGGAGAAAAATCCATTGAGACGAACAAAACAACAATGTAAAGCTCGATGGTCAAAAATCTAAAAAGATGTCATGAAATTTGGGGCTTATTACTATCAAATAAAAACATGGACAAAGTGGAAAAAGTGAACATGATTATATAAAAGATGGTCATGATATATTTAGATAAAATGAGAATAAATTATGCATTGTCGAGCATTGTTGGGTCAATTGCGTAATAAACCCGAATGGAGATCTAAATTCGAAAATGCCAAAAGAAAATACATGTAAATGCTCCAAGGTCAATAGCTCCATATCATATACCAGCTCATCATCAAACAATGATATGTCAACAAATAATGAGGCAAGTCAAACAGATATTTGTCCACCTGGTAGAGCGACAGTAAAGAAAAGGCTGAAGATAGTGAAAAAGTGGATGAATTCATTCACAAGGTACAAGACTTGGGTATGGAAGATCGTGATAAAGTGGAGTTGCTACATAAAATTAGTGAATTGAAAGATAAAGAAATTGAAAGGACAAAAGAGAGGGAACGTTGCAAACAAGAAAAAGAATGTCGAAAACAAATCGAATTGGAAAAATCAATAATGATGGCCGATACATTGGTAATGGATGATGTATAGAAGGAATAGATAAAAGAGATGCGTAGAGAGATCATTAAAACAAGAAAGAATCGTTAGTTTCAAAAAACGAAATCCAAAATTGTGGCTACAAAATCGGTCGAGGTTAATGTCAAGGGCAAGATCGAGGCTTACGTCGAGGCCTCAACCTTGCCCTCGACCTAAGCGATGACCCAATATCGTGGCCAAAATTATGACTTTGTGACTGCGATATTGTGTTGCAGTTTGTTTCGAAGCCTCGGTCTAAACCTCAACCGAAGTCGTGATCATAATTATGGGTAACGTTTATCATAATTTTGATTAATCATAATTTTTGGTAACTAACTCAAAAATTCTTATTATAATATGTCCCAACGAAACTTGTTCAAAGATCTACATTGATTATAGGGTTCATCGCATAATTATGAATTTGAGCCAAAAAAACATCGTTTAGGGCTTAAACTAGCATTTTCATTATTTTTCTATGTTTGAAATTTTTTTTATTATTCCATGGTAAACTAGCGTTATAAAACTAGCTATTGAAATTGAAGTTGAAGTTCTATAAATGGCAAACAAATATGTCTTCATAAAATGCACTCTTCAATTTTCTTATTTCTAAGCGTATACTATGCTATTCTCCATCTTATCAAAACATAATGTCTACTAGTAGCTCAAGTAGCTTTGATTCTGAACAAAGCAATGGTTACAACAAAGCAATTAATGAATTTATTTTATCAAGATGAGCAGTTCAATCTGAGCTAATTGCTCGTTTATATCAAGTGATCCCGGAAATATGCAATAGTTCCAACTCTACTAGAAGACGTAAGTGAAAGACATAAATAGAGTTCGTCTAAAAGGCCACAATCGTCTTTATAATGACTACTTCTTGGATAACCCAATGTACATTAATGACCATTTCCAATGTAGATTCCGAATGAGAAAAAGTGTGTTCATCACATTGTACAAGCACTATAGAATTACTTATCCTATTTTACACCAAGAAGGGATGTTGCTAGCAAACCAAGTGCTTCACCCAACAGAAGTATACTGCAACTATTCGAATATTAGCATATAGAGTAGTGGTAATATTTTTACCACTACTTGTGAATGACTAAACACATAATCATACAATGTGTCAAAAAATTCATCTAAGGGGTCATCGCTTGTTTTGGTAATGAGTATTCATGTAGGCCAAATCAAGCTGATATTGAACGCTTACTTAATGTGGCTAAGTAACATAGATTTCTTGGTATGTTAGGAAGCATTAATTGTATGCAATGGAAGTAGAAAAATTGTCTGATTGCATGGCAAGATATGTATACTAGAGGAGATCAAGGGTCTCCGATAATCATAATTAAAGTTGTCGCTTCATATGACACTTGGATATGTCATGCATTTTTTGGCATCCCAGGTTTAAACAATGATATTAATGTACTGGAGCGGTCACCCCCATTTGATGATGTCCTAGAAGGACATGCTCCGACAATACACTACACTACACCGTAAATGGTAAGAACAGGATATTATCTCACCGATGGCATATATCCTGAGTGGTTAAGATTTGTCAAATCTATTTCATATCTACATAGTCCAAATGAATAGTTATTTAGTAAGCACCAAGAAAGATGTAGGAAAGATGTTGAATGAGCTTTTAGAGTGCTACAATCTCATTTTGCTATAGTACGTGAACCTTTGCATGTTTGGGATTAAGAGGTTTTAAGGCAAAGCATGCATAATTTTACAGAATATAATTGTCAAAGATGAACGAGATGGCTACAACTTGAACTTTCAAGTACTAGACTATGAATCGAGAGACAATAGTGAACTAGCACCTCATATTTCTTATAGTTATATTGCTGAATATGTGACGTATATAGAAAACAATATTCGACTCTGTGATAGGGTTAAACATCGTCAGTTACAAACCAACTTGATTGAACACGTGTAGAAACGATTTGGACCCACTAGTTAATATTTAATTGTTATAGTTGACTATTTTAAATTGTATGTTGGTTTTCTATTCTTTTTTTTCCTCCCCGAATGTTGGTTTTGTACTATTTAAAATTGTATGTTGCTTGTATTGATTTTAAATTGAGTTATCATGTTTCTAATTTATCTTAAATAATTAATATTTTGATACTTCTATTTTTTAATAAATGAATTAAAATAATTGTGATTTTAATATATTTCAACTTTATTTCCATATTTATTTAAATAGTGAGGGAAATATTTTTTAATCTAAAATGAAAAATAATATGGGACCCAAAAAAAGTAATTAAAATTATGAAGAAAACTTTGCTAAGCAACTTACGATAAAGTGAAGAGTTACCTAAAAGGAGATGTCACCCCCGAGTATCCAAATAATAGTAACCAAGGAACACTTGATTTCCATACTAGTTTACCTTCCGAGAGACATGATTTCAATAACAGGATCTTTTAGTTGCTTGATAAATGAACGAATATATATAAGGCATAAATTAGTAAACTACCATCACATTAATAAGATATTACAGACCATATGCTTTAATAATCTCTTACAACACCTAGTTAATGATTCTAATGCATGATACTTGCATCTAAAAGGTAAATAGAAATACATATTATTCTGATCCTATACTAGTCTTTCAGCTTCTGGCTTCTAATTTCTTACTGGAACCATGCTCCTGCAGTAATGAGCCAGGTCTAGAGTAAACCTGAAAGGGTTGGAGTGTGAGCTAAAACACGAGCTTAGTGAATAACTAGAACTTATCACATAATACATTCAAGTTATTTAAAAATATATGAATGTATCAATCAAACATATGTACAATACAAGCTTGGATAACCCGAATCCAAACAGATGAAGATTTACGCCCTCTCATCGGGGTTAAAGGAATCACAATCTATGGTCCACCTACCAGAGAGACTAAGCTTTCAGGAAACAATATGTTTATTTATTATCTCTTCAAACTTATCATGTTTTGTTATTTATTTCCTGATTTAGCTTTAGAACTCCTAAGTGTTAGCTATTTCCATCAATACCATAAGCGACGTCCTTCGTTTACCATTAGTTCCTATGGTATTAACAAAACAAAGTAATCTTGCAATTAACTATTCGCTTTCTTGCCTAGATAATTCAAGCATTACCAGAGATCCGAAAAACTAACACGTAGTAGGCTATCCACTTACTCAAAATGCTATTTATGCAAAATAGTAATGCATGTCAAATTTTCTTTATGGTACCATAGTTTTAATCAATTTAAGGTGATCAAGTATTACAGACATTCAATCATGTTATATAGGCAATAAGACATATACAATTTTGTTATCACTATAATAGAGTGACTTGGCAATCAATGCATACTATACACAATTTCCACAAACCAAACATACACCAAATTTTTATTATCTTTATTTAAGATTCATAACTTTACAAGAACAACCAATGTAATAAGACTGAGTTACTCACCTGCTCATGTTATTCAGTTGTAGTAATCATCTAAAAAGTCCTCACCAATACCCGCGTTACCTATTAAGATGATTAATATAATCATTAATGATACAAAACTATATAACCTAACTCCTTATGAATATTTAAGTGTCCTAATGTGCTGCTGGGTTTCTGTTTTATTATTAACTAATTCTTGAAGATGATACTTAAGTACTAATTCATTATTTTATCTCAAGTTACTTGATTTGATTTTGGTTTAATATTTAAATCTATTAATCGGGTATTTCAAAAATTTTTGAACAATTTAGTTAAGTTTAATTTCATTGTTTAAAGCTGTAGTTATCTTTTATTTATAAATTTTTCTTGTAAAATATAGATATCTCTATATTCACCAATTTGGATTATTTAAATTTCCATTGTTATCTAATCATTTACAATTATTTATTTAAATACATATTTAGTATTTATCAAGCTCATAAAATTTTTCCTATAAACCAATTAAATACAATCTTAATGAAAATAAATTTATTAATATAAAGATTTGTTAACTTAATTACAATTATTTTCAAAAATTTTCCTTTTTGCCGCAAATAATAAAAATATTAGTAACTAATAACAACAACAACAACACAACAACAACAACAACAACATAATATAATAATAATTCCGAAAAAGACAATAAAATAAAATAAAGTAAAACAATTACTTTTCATAATAACAATACTTGTATTATTTGTTTTATAATCTAATTCATACTAATTTGTAAATTGTTATTAAATAATATTACTAGATTAACTTTAATCTTAACTTTTGGGTTTTATTTTAGTGTTTACATATAATATTATTCCAAAAATGATAATCTTAAAAAAACTATTAATTTTAGAATTCTCTTAATAATATTAAGAATATTAGTAATTATAATGGTAAAACTTAATAAACTTGGATTAATTAACAAAAATGATTTATATTACTAAAAAAAATCTTTTCTAGTTAATGTTAATTGGCTCATTATAAATATTTAAATATCATATATTTAGTAATACTAGAACAATATTTCATTTTTAAATTTAATTATTTTAAAAATTTTATTCTTGCCGAGGGGTACACGGGTGGAACACGCCTCGTGTTTCCCCCCGTGCTGGTCGGGGAAGTACTGTTCATCGTCTTCCCCGATGAACTCGATCAATTCCGATCGATTTCCGACGTTAGAATGTCAGTTTTTCAGCTCCTTTAAGCTCCTATGACACTAAACTACTTAAATATCTCAATAAAACATCAAAACAACAACATGTTCCACGATTTTTCGAATCATCAAGATAAACTAGGGCTTTCGGAAATCACCTTCGTCGAGCCTCTCCAATGAAATCCAAAGCTCCTGATTGGATTGGTTTGGTTCCTAAGATGTTCAGAAGTCAGTCTCAATCCTTTGTTTTGAAAGAAAACACGTTGAATTACATCAACTTACCTTGAGCTCATTTTAAGCGTTTTTTCGCAATATTTGTCCTCTGATTCGAACTGGGTTTGTTGGTGCGATTTAAATCCTATTCCCAGGCTATTTTAACTACTAATAAGGAGTGGATTGGATCTGGAAAGTTTGGGAAAGGATGGTATTCGTTTGCTTCTTCTTTAAGTGTTCTTGTTATATGTATATATAGAGAAAAAAATATAAACGTTGGCTGCGTGTTTCTTCTCCATAATTGATCCGAATTGTCTCCTTATGTTGCTATTTCATCTGTTGTTCTATTGTCATTAATGTAGAAGTGATTTGGCAAGTTTAGATTGGCTTGTAGTTGGATTTTTGTTGACTTTGATTGAATTATTTGCAAAATTTCGGCTCACTTGGATCAAGAAGATCAACACCCTCCAAATTTGCTTCAAATTCTCCTGCAAGTGTTTGTCATATATATTTATTGTTTAAATAATATTTAGCTAAATTTTCGGAGAGTTTATTACACTAATAGGGTATAATTTAGCTAATATATGTAAGTTTTTACACAAAAATATTTTTAATGAATCCCACAAAATATTTAGTTTATCAAACAATACAATTTTAAGTTTTAATTTTACGTGATTGTTTGTTTTTGAAATTTTATCTCCCGCGATTTAGGTTTTCTAAGCTTGTTGGGTCAATTTTTGTTTTAGGCTTTAAGGGCTTAAGAAAACCCTAATTTGAACACTGGTGTAATTCAAATATTTGTTTGAAGTCTAGATCTTGGGTTATATATTAGTTTATATTTTTGTTGTGTATTTATAATTCTAACGGTTTATCTTAAGGTTGTCATTTCCCAACTATAAACATATTTGATCGATTACTTAATATCACTGCAGATATATAAGCTAATTTATTTATATATTTTAGATTTGGATACCCACTATAAAATCTTATCAATATAGTTTATTACTAACTAGGAATCTCGAATTTTAGGGTTTAAGTCTAAGTATAGGTTCATTACTACTCATTGTTTTAGTCTCGGGTCTTTTTTGAGTACAAAAGTAGTCACTTAATTTCAATATTTATGTTTTCCCCTTTAATCTATTTGTTTGACAAGGATTCGGGTTTGGGATTTGGAGTTTCCTTTAATTATATCTTGAATTATCAATTCAAGATACGGAATCTCGTTTTTGGTATCGATTAGGGTCAAAGAAGTTCTTTATTTAGTTTATAGATCCTAACCCAGCCAAATTTAAATTATGTATCTAATCTTGGGTTTTTGTTAACTTCTAGGTTTACTAATTAGTTCATTAATTCTATTCTAGAGTCGTGTTATATTGTGGAAGTTTCCGAGGTTTACAGAAGAGTTGCTTAAAAAGCTAACATGGCATGTTGAGTAACACCTTTAAGCAACTTACTGATAAAGACATTATAAAAGAAGAAGAAGAAGACCAATCCCACCAAAGTAAGTGGTCACCCGCCAAAGTAACAAGACCATTGTCAGCTACCCAATTTTGGAAAATTCTATGGTCCCGTTGTTGTTATTGACGGGACCGGTCCAGTCATTGTTTTACCGGCAATAGCCGGTATTCAAATGATAAAATGACGGAATGAGATTTCTTTGGCTTGTGAAATGGAAAACGAAGAAATTGCGTGGACAGTAGTGGAATGAAAGCGAATTAAATAAACCTAAAGTGGAAAGAGAAATAAAGTAATAATTTTATATATTTGAAGAGTTCCATTGAATAAATTATATAATAATACATAGAATTAACAAATTATATATATTATATATTAATGGAGGAAAAGGTGCCATTGAATTGAAAAGTGGTGAAATAATTGAATATAATAAAATAAAGGTGAATGTGACACAATGTTGTAGAATTTTTTTTTTCGAACTAATCAAGTGTACAAATATCATTAAATATCAATAATATTAAATCATGAATCTGGAGAGAAAATTTTAATTGCCAAATATAATGTTTTATGTTATAATAATAAGAGCTAATAATATATTTAAGTATAAACTATGTAACTTTTGAAGACACATGGAAAAATAAAATGATTAACATTTCTAACTAAAATGTACAATTGTAAATAATTATTATATAATTTTTTAAGACTTGCGGGAAATAAAAATAATTAGCTTATATGTCATTGAAGTGTGTAATCATCATCAAAGGTTAATAAAACAAAGTTGTAGAAAAACCATGATATATTATATATTTATGAAGAGTTTTGAAATGATAAATCATTAACATGTCTAAGCAAAATATTCAATTTAAAATTAAATTATATAATTATTTGAATCTTATACAAAAATCAAATTAATTGTCATGGGTCTTTCAATACACTATGGTCATTAAATATCAATAAAACAAAAAACAAGCCAAAAAGTTTAATGCGTTTATTTAAGTTATTAAGTGCACAATTAGAATCAAAGGTTAAAAAAATGATGAATTAGACACTTTAACGACCTACATTGAATAATAATTTTCTAACATACATTTAATTACATGTTTAATAGTTTACCCAAAAAAAAAATATTAAACTATATAAATTATCAACATTGAGTTAAATTGCACGATTTTGTAACACTCGTAAATAAATAAATTAATTAGCATATTCAACTAGAGTGTAGAATTATTATCACAGGTGAACAAGGCAAATATGAATAGGCACTTTAGCTTAATTGACTAGCTCATTAAAGTGCATAATTTTGTCAAGACGTGTAAATGTTTAGAAAACTTTCATTTACTTACATAATTAAGTAAACGAATTATATATTTGAGTGTCTAAACAACCAATTAATTTAGGTTATGGTGAAAATGTGAGTTATTGTAAAACGAGCTTTACAGTAAGGAGTATTACCCTGCTTTGTGAAATAATCCTTGCAATAAGGAATTTTGCACAATTATGGTTATAATGGTGCAAATTTAGTTAGAGGAGCTTGTAACATTCAATTTAACCATGTCGTAGTGAAATGAGCCTTACAACAAAGAATCAAGTCCGTTTATGGTGTTAGCAATGCTTGTGTGTTCAAATGAGTCACTGAGATATGTTATAATAAATATGATACATGTATGGTGAATGAGAAATATGGTAAGAATTCATTTCTATTATATGTGAAAATAGTAACTATGTGGTAGAATGAGCTTTCAAGGAGGACCTGAGCCGTGTAAAGGTAAAATGAGCATTACAAAAGAAATCGAGACCTATACTAGCGAAAATATTGTTATGTTGTAGATGTGCCTTAATATGAGTAATTGATTCATGTTATGAATGAGCATAACAATATGGAGTTTCACACTATTGTGGTAAGACTTGTTTGGTGATACTAGCATTAGGTAAAGGAATTGAGCCGTATAATGATGGAAATGACTTATGTGGTCAAATAAGCATCACAAAATAAAATCAAGGCACATCGAGGTGAAATTAGACCTTATGTGATGAAGTAAGCTCTGTGCATAGAAATGAAGCCCTATAATAATGAAAAAAAATAATATGGCAAAGAGAGGAGTAATATTATGGTAAATATAGTTTGTATAGAAAATGTGTCATGTAGCATTAGGTCGAGCCCTTAATGTGGAAATAATAGGGTTTGTATGGCAAAATAGCCCTTATACCAGTGAATTGGGGCTTGTCATGTGTAATGAGCCCTATAATAAAGCATATACCATAAAATGATGAAAATGTAGTATGATTGGAGATATATGACTTATATTTGAGGAATTTTGTCGTATTATGATGGTTAGAGATTTGCGACGATAAATCAAACCCTTATGTGTTGAAATTACCCATAAAATGACAAGAAATTTCCTTATAATGTAGTAAGATGAACCCTAGAACAAAGAACTTACCCTTAGTGTATCAAAATAGCCCTTAGAAGGAGAAATTCCTTCCTATGTGATAAAATACTCCTGGAACAAGGAATCCCCTTATATTATGGTAAAATGGATCTTAGGATAAGGAATTCCCCCTAATGTGGAAAAATGACCTCTCGATTAGGATTTTCCCTCCAACTGTATAAAATGGCCTCCATAATGAGGAATTCCATCCGTATGGTAAAATGTCCCACTGGAACAAAGATTTCCCTCTTTGTGTGGTTATCTCTAGTGTGGTAAAATAACTCCCGGAATGAGGAATTTTCCTCTAGTATGGTAAAATAGCTCATGGAAAGAGGAATCTCCTCTTAGTATGGTAAAATGACCCTTGGAACGAGGAAATCCACCTTAGTGCTATAAAATGGCCATCGGTACGAAGGAATCCCTCAAAGGATGGTAGTACGGCCCATAGAAAGAGAATTTCCCTCCAATTGTGGTAAATGGCTCTTGAAACATGAATTTCCTCCAAATGTGGTAAAATAGCCCATGGAGTGATGAATTCCCTCCTAGTGTAGTAAAATGACCTCTATAATGAGGAATTTCCCTTTGTATGGTAAAATGGCTCATGGAATGAGAAATTTCCTCCTAATGTGGTAACTTAGCCCTTAGAATGAGGAATTCCCCTGTGTGGTAAAATGGCTCCTATAATGAGGAATTTCCCCTTAATATGGTAGAATGACCCTCTAAACGAGCAATTCCCCTAGTTTGGTAAAATGGACTCAAGAATGATAAATTCTACCCGGTGTAATAAATGATCCTTGGAATGAGGAATTTCCCACTAGTATGGTAAAATAGCCATTGGAACGATGAATTCCCCTTAGTGAGGTAAAACGACCTCTAGAACGACGAATTCTTCCTTCATATGGTAAAATGACCCATACTAAGGAATTTTTCTTTAGTATGGTAAAATGGCTCATAAAACGAGGAATTTTCTCCTAATGTCGTAAAATGGCCTTTAGAACGAGGAATTCCCACCTAGTATGGTAAATTGGCCCTTGAAATGCTAAAATGAGGAATTACCCTCCTAATGTGGTAAAAAGGCCCATAAAGTGATGAATTTCCCTCTAGTGTGGTAAAATGGTTCCTAGAATGGAGAATTCCCCCTATTAGTAAAATGACCGATAGAATGAGGAATTTCCCCCAAGTATAGTAAAATGGACTTTATAATGAGGAATTCCCCTCAGTGTGGTAAAATAACCCATACAATGAGGAATTTCCCCCTAATATAGCAAAGTGGCATCTAGAACGAGGAATTCCCACCTACTATAGTAAAATGACCCATAGAATGAGGAATTTCCTCTTAGTGTAGTAAATGGCCTTCATAATGAGAAATTCCTCCCAGTGTGGTAAAATGACCCATAGAATGAGGAATTTCCCCTTAGTGTGGTAACATGGCCTCCAGGATGAGGAATTCTTTCCTAGTATAGTGAAATGGCTCATAGAATGATGAATTTCCCTCTAGTAAGGTAAAATGGCTCCTAAAACAAGGATTTTCCTCCTAGAATGACAAAATGGCCTTTGGAGCGAGGAATTCCCACCCAGTGTGGTAAAATGGCTCTTGGAACACTGAAATGAGGAATTACCACCCTAATGTGGTAAATGGCCCATAAAACGAGGAATTTCTCCATAGTGTAGTAAAATGAATCATAAAATGAAGAATTTCCCCATAGTATAGTAAAATAGCTCCTGAAACTAGAAATTTACCCTAGTGTAATAAAATGGCCTATGGAACGAGAAATTCCTTTTTAGCGCAGTAAAACGACCCATAGAATGAGGAATTTCCCCCTAGTATAGCAAAATGGCATCCGTAATGAAGAATTCTCCTTTACTATAGTAAAATGACCTATAAAATGAGGAATTTCCCCCTAGTGTAGTAAAATGATCGATAGGAACTATATTTTTGCTATAACATGTAAAAGAAAACATTTTAATCTATCACTATAACATATAACAAATATCCTATACAGCATATAGAAAATTTAGAAAATTTCATATAATGCTTAAACTAAGCTTATACATATTGATACACTACTACAACAATTGAAATATGCATACATAATATATAACATATAAGACATATATGCATATGATTTGTTTTTTATATTGCTTTAACATACACATTAAATACATATAAAATATATCATATATAACATATAAACACACACATATATATATGTTATTTTATGCTCTAAAATAAAATATATAATATACATAATCAAATATGTCACATATAAAAGTGGTTGTAAGATTGAGATTAATAAGGAGAAAGTGAGGTTACAAGAAAAAAATTGATGCAAAGAAAAAACAAAAAGTGAAAGACATATAAAAAAAATAAAAAGGTGAAAGAAGGGGAAAAAAATTCAAAAAGAAAAGAAAAGGACAATCTTGATATATGTTTAACCTATACAACAAGTTGCAAGTTAATATGATCAAAGGCTATAATTAAATCTTAGCAAATTAATGGTCTAAATCTTTGAGGACCGGTCCCGTCAAATTAACTACCGGGACCATAGAAGTCCCCCCAACTTTAATATGGCTAGCTGCCACGAATGGGTTTCAAGACTTGCATAAGCTTTTTCTCTTTTATATTTTAAATTTTTCCATTTTTTAATAAAAATTTAATATGCAAATGGATATACATGTATATATAATACAATGTTTGTGTGTTGTTTAAAAAGAAAAAAGGTTAATTTTTTTATTTTTATTTTTTCAAATTTATTCAAATTTTTTATAATCTTGACCAATACATGTATGCAATCATAATATGTAAATAAACTAATTATTAATAACGTAAAGTGACAATGACATCAATATTTTAAGGTCAAGTAGGAGTGCTTTAAGAATTCATAATTTCCCTTCTTTGTAGGTGGATCTAATAAGAAGTTGCCTTGCAACATCAAGCTATGAAGTTCTTTTTAATGGGTCTACTTTTGATCCTTTCCTTGCTAGTCGAGAGATCAAACAAGGATATTGTTATATCTCTTCATCTTGGTAATGGAGGTGCTCTATCAGGCAATACATCACTCTAAGGATATGGGCTGATGGAAGCCAATTGTAATGCGGGGTTCAAATATGACAGTAACTCACTCTTCTTCACGAATGATATTTTCCAATGGGCAAAGCTTTATAACATAATGCTTGGATTATGAAAAATGTCATGGATTTGTTTGAAAACCTTGCTGAACAGAGAGTCAATACAACTAAATCTACTATACTATTCTCTAATAACAACTTAGAAGGAGAAAAAGTAAGATTTCATTATTATAGGCATAAGTGGGAGGAGCAACTTAGGGAATATTTGGGACACTTGATAAAAGAAGGTGGTACAAAAAAGCTCACGATCGCAACTTCATTACAAAGGTGAAGAGGAAAATTGCAGCCTAGAAAGTGAAATTTCTAAGCATGAAGGATAGGCGCTTTGTAATTGTCACAGAGCTAGGAGCATTCTAAACTTATGTGCAGCTCATTCCTTTACCAAAGAAGGTTACTAATGAAGTGGAGAAGACAACAAGAGATTTCCTACGGAGGTCAACCGAGAAAAAAGAAGAAGAAGAATCCATTGGGCTGAATAGAGCAAAGTAAAAAGGAGTAAAGAAGTCTAGGTCTCCTTGACCTCAATTAAAGAAATAAAGCTTAGATGATAACTAGCCTAGAAAATTAAGAACTTATATGTAGATACCTATGTTGAACATGTGGTGCTCAATGTGTGCTTTGATGAAAAAAAATGAAATGCACCATTAATTAGTCAATCATATTTAAGTTACACTTAATTTTAGAATAAGTGCTCAATTTATTTTTGATATGTTTAAACTTATTTTGCTTTGTTTTTATTTATGCTTGTTTTAACATCCTAGTTAAAACTCTTTTTAGACCTTATTTTATTTAGAATTTGTTAAAGCTTAAAACATGAAAATTGTAGACCTCTCTTTAAGCTTTTCATAGCATCTTGAATCACCTTAATCGGCGACCAAATGAGAAAGTGATGATCAAAATACGAATCAGTGTTGAAGCTAGCATTGAGCACTAGAATATGGCATCCGGACCATAGCATATGGTGTCTGAATGGTATCATATAGCGTCTATACAATACTTTGAAAAAAAAATATTCTTATCATGTTCTAGTAGTCTACGTTCGAACGGTAGGTGTGATATCCAGACAGTAGATTGTTTGTTACTTTGTTTTGCATGTAATGTCGGATGCTAAGCCTGTCGCAGCCAAATGCCATATTGCAAAAAAATAGCTTTAGCGCCTTTTTTACTTGACCATCAAAGTTGTGTTTTGTTGGCACTGATTAAGAGGCTTCAAGACGTTATAAATACAAGTGTTTTGTGACTTGAAGAATAGGTCTAGAACTTGTTTATTGCAAACATCCTTATAAACACTCTCTACAAGCATTAATTGTAAATTATGATATTTTTTGAGTGAAAGCCAAGTGTAGTACTAAGTGCTTTGTAATTGTTATCATTTATCAAGCACACACTAAGTGAGTTATGAGTAAGTTGGTAAAGTCCTGAGTTAAGTCTAGTGTGTTCAAGTTTGTAAAGACTCAAAGCTTTTGTGTTGTTAATATGCTGAAGTCCTCTATTGAGGCAAATTGTTGTTGTGAATAAAGTGGAGAAGTCCTCCATTGAGAGAGGCAATTGTTGTGGATTGTAGAGACTAGAGGATAGACCAAACTTCTCATTAAAATCGCTATGCAAACTTTCCTTTCCATATCTCTCTATTTATTATTGTTGATTATATTTGTTGCATAATCCATATTCTTTAGGTGTTACTTAGGTTCGACGATTAGTATCAAAGTTAGAACTCTAGGATAAGTGCTCAATCACATCTAGAGTTTAAGATCATGGCAGTAACATCTTAGGTTTCATGGAAGGACAAGCAATAAATAGCTCAACCAACTTAACTGGAACAAATTATGCATATCGGAAATACAGAATGAAGATTTTCTTAAAAGCTTAACATATTTTTTTATGGAATGTTATAAGGAATGGCCACATAGCTGTTGAAGGCAAAAATGAATCTAACTATACTAAGGCTGAAAAACGAAAGTTCAATTAAATGAAGTTGTCATGAATATATTATATTGTGGTTTAAATAAAAGTGATTTTAATAGAATATATACTTGTAATTTAGCTAAAAACATTTGAAATAATTTAGAAAGTACTCATGAAGGTTCTACTAGAATGAAAGATGAAAAAATTAGCCTCTTATGTGGAGAATTTGAAAATCTTAGAATGAAGGATGATGAATCCATTGATGAAATGCATGATAGATTCATAAATATTTTGAATCAATTGTCTATTCTTGGCAAGAGATTTACTAACTTAGAAATTAACTCCAAGCTTCTTAAGTCCTAACCAAGAGAATGGGAGGCAAAGAGGACCGCCATTGAAGAGGCACATGATTTGACCATAATGAGCAAAGAAAAACTTTTTAGAACCCTTGAGACTCATGAAATGGTTAAAAAGCATAAAGAGAAGTCAACCAAAAAAGAAGTTGCGCTAAAAGCCTCTTGTACAAGCTCAAGTGAAGAGAATGAAGAGAGACAAGCTTACAAAGAAGTTCACCATGTTCTTAAAGATGAATAAGAAGATGAAGAAGGATGATTACGGCTCCTCAAAATTAAAAAAGAATAGTATCACATGCTTCAAATGCAATCAACCAGGACATATGCAACAATATTGCCCAATTACAAGAAAAGGAAGCAAAGGAGAGAAGAAGATAGCATATATGGTCACTTGGAGCGATGAAGACTCATTCGACTCAGATAAAGATGCATACTTGATGTCATTGATGATGAGCTATATTCAATTTCCTTACATGTTCTTTATGATAAGATAGTTGATATGTATGATAAAGTATGTAATGAGCTAATGAAATGAAAAAGAAAAATAGCATGCTTAAATCACTAATGAAGAAAGTAGGGGATGAAATGAATATCTTTAGAAATGAGTATGAGGAAATTAAAATTGGAAATGAAAAGTTGCATGAAGAAATAGAATTTTTAAAATTGGACAATGCTAAGTTGAATGATAAAAATAAGTAGTTCAAAGGAAAGAATGATGAGTTGAGCAAAATGAATGAAAATTTGAAAATAGAAAATTACTTACTTGATATTGAAGTTAAAACTTTGAATGGTGATGATAAAAGTGATGATACTATTGCATGTGTTAATAGTAGTAATGAGGAAATTATAAAAGAGCTAGATGGTTTACAAATTGAAAATGACAGGTCAAAGGCTAGCTTGAGTGACGCAAATGCTACCATAGGCAAATTCACCAAGAGAGAAAATAATTTAAGTACTCTCATTGGAAAGCAAAAAGTTTATTTTAACAAGTATGGAATTGACTATGATAGGAACAATAGTTGCAAGTCCCATAAGACTCGATTTGTAAAAACTACTTATAGTAGTTGTAACTATTGTGGCAAACCTGACTATATCGCACACAATTATGCAATAAGAAAAGCTATATATTTGGGTCACACAAGCAAGCTTATTTGGGTGCTAAGAAGGGAAATACTTACTTTAACTAATTCAAATGGACCCAAGCAAAAATAGGGACTAAAGAAGTAAATGCATTTTTGTATGTGTTTAATGGGTTTCAAGGGCAAAAATAAGGTATAATCTCTATTTGCTTGAGTTTAATGGTTTGTGCCCTGATGTTTATGTATATAATGTGTTGATGTGCTTGAATATGTAAATTTTTTTATGTTAAGATGTTTTCATGCATGCATTTGGGCAAAAACGAGTTAAAATTGAGTTTAGAATGCAAAAAGATGGACTTTCATATTTTGGATGCCCAAATCATGTTTTGTCATTGTTAATGGACCTAAACAAACTTGTATGTAAGTTCAAATTTAAATGAAGATGCTTTTGGACAAATTTCTGCACACATTTAGGGAAAAATCATGCTTTTAATGATTAAAATGTGCACAAATTTGCAATATGTGAACTCATGTGAGTTTGTTTAGTGCCAATATCTTTAATACACCATTTTAAACTTACATGAAGTGTTGGATGTGCTTAAACATGGATCTTTGATGATATGTTGATTTTATGCATGGTTTGAACTAAATTTGCGCTAAAATTAGGGTTTGAATGCATTAAAATAGTTTTTCATGCTTTTGATGCATAAACAATGTATATACATGTTTAATATTGTTTTATAGACTTGTTTGAATGATTGAAAATGTTCAAAAAAATTTTGGACAAATTTATGCACTCTTGAGAAACATATCATGCAATTTTTTATACAAAACTCCTACAAACTTGTGGTTTGTAATATTATATGGTTTTGAATGACTCAAACATGTGCATGCTGCTTATGCATCTCTCTTTGTTTGACAGGTTTTGAGTTTACCTTTTCAATGAGTCTACCTTTTTTATGAGTCCATAAGGGGAGGAATGTGTGCACAATTAACATGTTTAAGTATGTATATGTGTGATATCTTTGAAATTAAGTATAACTTGGAATTCCCTTTAGTTAAGCATCAAAATTCTTTTATAACATGGATGCTTAATTGATGGGGAGTATTAAATTGACAGGGAGTTAATTGTGCATGATTGTCCTCATAAAAAATGGAGAGATTATTGAACATGTGGTGTTTAATGTGTGTTTTGATGAGAAAATGAAATGTACAACTAATTACTCGATTATATTTAAGTTACACTTAATTAGCAGAACAAGTGCTCAATTTGTTTTTAATATGTTTGAACTTATTTTGCTTTGTTTTTTATTTATGCTTATTGTAACATCTTGGTTTGAACTCTTTTTAGACCTTATTTTCTTTAGAATTTGTTAAAGTTTAAAATATGAAAGTTGTAGATCTCTCTTTAAACTTTCCATAGCATCTTGAATCACCTCAAATGGAGTCTGAATGAGAAAGTTATTATCAAAATACGAATCAGTGTTAAAGCTGGTATCGGGCACTGGAATATACTGTTCATGTGGTCATATATGGCGTCCGGACGGTAACGTATAGCGTTCGGATGGTATCATATGGCATCCATATGGTAGTTTAATTAGAAACATTTTGAGCATGTTCCAGTGGTCTACGGTTCGAATGGTAAGGTATGCTGTCCATATGGTAGATGGTTTGTTGCTCTATTTTACAGGTAATATCCGGATGCTAAGCCTGCAGTGCCTAAACACCATGTTGCAATAAAATTGCCGTTTTTACTCGATTGTTGGAATTATGTTTTGTTGGTAATGGCTAGGAGGCTTCAAGATTTTATAAATATAAGTCTTTGGTGACTTGAAGAATAGGTCTAAAGCTTGTTTATTGCAAACATCTCCTTTTAAACACTCTCTACAAGCATTAATTGTAAATTAAGATATTTTTTTAGTGAAAGCCAAGAGTAGTACTAGGGACTTTGTAATTGCTATCATATATCAAGCACTACACTAAGTGAGTTGTAGTAAGTTAGTGAAGTCTTGAGTTAAGTCTAGTGTGTTCAAGTTTGTAAAGACTCAACTCAACCATTTGTGTTGTTGATGTATTAAAGTCCTCTATTGAGGTAAATTGTTCTTGAGAATAAAGTAGTGAAGTTCTTCATTAAGGAAGGCACTTGTTGTGGAGCGTAAAGACTAGGGGAAGGACCGAACTCTATGTTAAAATTGTAATACAAACTTTCCTTTCCTTATCTCTCTATTTATTATTGTTGATTATATTTGTTGTTGTGCATGAACTAGTCACTGAACTTGAAAAATAAATTGATTTTAGTGTGTAATCCATATTCTTTAGGTGTTACTTAGTTTTTAGTACCTAGGAAGTAGGAGTCATCGCAAACAAAAGAAGAGTGGGTCTACACTCATGAAAACTCTGAGGAAAGCTACTAAATTCCTAGACTAGAATGCCACCCTCTTCTCCAAGCATGGTTGAGATATCAGGTTCTAGGAAGACAAATGGAACAACCACAACATAATTAAGTCATGGTTATTTAGTCCTCCAAACAGATTTACCTCAGCCAACACCCTCCAGGAGGCCTAGTTAGAAGTTATTTATTGGAATGAAAACGTCATCCAGTACGCACTAGACAATGATATTAGTAATTTACTGGGAAATATCTTCCTTGATGACGAGCATAATGACACTACATCACAAAGGTGGTCATTTGGAAATCATGAACAAATGGAAGTCCGAAACATTTACTAGGAACTCATTGTTCTCCCCTGTCAATAGTGAGGATTGGGGTTAGATCTTGAAGATATTGAGATATCCTAAATTTTGCATGTTCATTTGGAGATTGCTGCATAATGCCATACTTATTAGAGACTACCTTAGACGAAGGGGCATCAATGCAAAGCCTAGATGCCTCCTTTGTGAGAGTGTAAAGGAGACTGTGGAGCACATCTTCAGACAATGTTACACCACAAATCTTTTGTGAAGAGAGCTTAACAACTCGACCTCCTTCAAATCTTCCTTCCACTTTAACTTAATAAGTTGGATTAGGATTAATACCAAATAGGACAGGAAGAAGAACAATTCTAACTCCCCATCATGGTCGTACCTTTTCGTGCTTTACATGTGGGGGATTTGGCTAGAGAGGAATAACCAAATCTTCTATTCTTCTAACCCTCAATGGAAGCTTTCTACAATGGCAAAAGATATGAAAATAGATCTCTTGCTTCAATGCCTCCCAAAGCACACCCAATACACACAGCGCCGCGCCGCGCCCCACCCGATTTCATTTTGGTTGTGACGCTGTTGTTGCTGGTCAACATAAAAAATAAAAAGCAATTGTTGGAAATATTTGTAGGCATGCTAGCATAAACATCATAATAGGATTCGATAAACTAATTGCCCGGTCCTTCCCTCTAGAAGTAGAAATCCTTAGCTTACTTAAAACTATTAACAATAGCCTAGACAAGGGACTTAATTATATCTCTTTTACTTCAGACTCCCTTACAATTGTCAAGCTAATTAATAACAAAGTAACAAATGTCACACCTTTTGCTTTCATTGTACCTTTATGCTGGGATAAACTCAAGCAAATCAAGGACACTAATGTCTACCATACGCCAAGAAAGGAGAACTTTTTGGCTTATTGTATTATAAAGACTAAACTTGGAGATTTGTCAAAGGAGATGGCTTCCATGGTTGTTTCCAATTTTGTTGGTTTTTGTTCTTATTTTTGTTTTATGGACTCTATTTCCACCACTTCAAGCGGTCCTTTTCAATTGTATAAGCCTCCAGACACTTATGTTTCTCCATCATAGTGATGGTCTTTCTCAGCTATTTGAATAAACTATTTTTAACCACCAAAAAAATATTAATATTAATGTAGACCTTGTATATTAAAAAAGTCCGATGTCCTTTATTTCACAGGTTTGCATTTTACACTCTCCTTTTTTTTTTTTTTAAACTTATAGTAGGATTTTTAAGGTTTAAGACTTGATTATACACAATATCACAAAAAGTAACTTTTTCTTCATACTTTAAAAATTATAGAGGGGTAAATTTTCTCAAATTCTCTCAAGTAACTCATCATCATCATCATCATACCTTCTACCATCGAGCTACTCAACATATTAATTTGTATGGAGTTACTCAAATATTAATGTGTAAACAGGGAACTATACATTTTATGATTTTCAAATCTTTAACAATCACATCTAGCTGGACTCCTTTAAATTTTTGACGAATTCAAGAGCATAATCATGTTACATTAATATCAAGGTCCATTTTAGATGTATCTAGGCAGATGATCGAGCCGCCTACTATTTCACTCTCACTCACGTTCACGTGCTGTCAAATATCATGTGTTTATGTCCAGATCTGCCTACTATTTCATTCTCACTCATATACGGTCAAATATCATGTTCCCCACCTTTTATTTATCTCGATTGTAACTGTGATTGCTATCGCCGGCCTATGGTTATATGAACACGACAGATTGAAGAGGAGAAATAAAACAAGCAATAAGAGCTTTGATAAGGACGAGGTATGTTTCGATGTCTTGAGAGCTTTGTTGCTAGGTAATCTTTAAGTACCATATAAATAAATATATATTTTATCATGGGATTCAAAACAATTTTAAATTGTTTTCTATAAAAAAATAAAATATCTTTATTAGATCTGACCTGGCAACGTATTTAATGGATGTTTTAGGCATGAGTAAAATCTCATGTATCTTGATTAGTATCAAGGAAATATACGAAGGAAGTCGAATCTTTTCATTCTATAATTAGAAATTTCCGGGATCGTCTAGTCAATCATTTAACCGTTAAAATAAATATAATAATTAAAATATTAATTATTTTAATGATTGGATTACGATTAAATATGGCATGAATCGTTAAATAATAACAAAACCAATTCTGTTAAAATTAACAATAAAATTTCCATCTACTGTTTGGCTTGCGGGTCAAAAGACTTTGTACTCCGCATAACGGATGTACATAGAGCATTTGATGGTTTGGCTCATTTTTTCTCTGGCAAGTTATAGTCGAATGACTTAGACACCTTTCATATTCCAAAATTTACAAATAAATGGAAGGACATTTCATAATTGAATAAAATAATTAGCCTGTCTCTTTCGTATTATCGTCTTCTGATCCATCTTTAATTGGGATTTATGTAGATTCCTTAAGAAAAAGTATCCCCTAAGAGCCCCATTAGGATAAAGGGTAGGAGTGGTAATTCGTATTGACAAATTGTGTTCATTTTTTATTCCGTATCAACATTATATTAATTATTAAATATATGAATTATATGATTGAATAGAAAAATCATAAGCAGTTTTCCATAGGCAAGGTCGTGTCAATTATCAAATATACATAAAATTTAATAGAAAATCTAACCAGTTCGATGATATCATAGCCATGTTTGTCTTCTTGTTTCTCGGGCCTCTGATTCATGATCACCTCATTGCTCCTATTTCTTTATCATATCATGTTCATATTGATATTATTATTTCATGTCAAAAATTATCAATCCTATTGAAAGCCTTTATCAAGAAGCTAATCTCGAAAAAAAAAATCAAATCTCAAAAGCTCTTTTAAAGGAAAAAATCATTGTAAACATTAACATTGCCTAGGAGAGAAATTTTTTTATCACATAAGAATTAAGATGTATATCGGGTAAGATATTATTTTTCAATTAAAACTAGGATAGCGCTCATTTGGTCAGCACAAGCTAATTAATTATTGCCTAGTGGCTAACTCGCATATCGAAAAATATCAATTAGGGATTGTTTAGATTGTCAGAATTTTATTTCTATCGGATCAATATATGTTCAGTATCAATTCAGTTTGTTCAATTTATGAGTAAAACTTTCAATTTTTTATCAGTATTATTTATATATATTTATATTAGTTTAGTTTCGTTTTAGTTTGAAAATGATGTCAAAATGATACCAAATCAGTATACCCAAACATAATAATCTCCCATTATTTTAATAATAGCATTACTTTTTCTAGAGAGACATAAATCATTGTTTTTGTCTTATACAATTTGAAAAGAGTTGAATCACGGCCAACTCATTTCAAGTCCTGCTAGATATGTGGATCCATGTTTGAATTTTAAATTGGGGATCACAAATAGATCCTGCACACAATTGGATTATATAAATGAAGTAGTGAATGAATAGAAATATATAATGACTAAAATCCAAAGAAAGCTTTGACCTTTGATCAAAATAAAAAAAGAGAATTTTTTGAAAAAAATGCAATTCGCTTTATTTTAACTATAAAAAATTTGTTTTCTGATATTAGTAATACAAATTCAAAGATTTTTTGTGATCTTTCCTCCTTATCCCAAGCATATGTATTTTATAAATTATACCAAACAAAAGTTATTAAATTATATCAGCGAAGATGTGTTCTTAAATATCACGAAACATCTCATTTTCTTAAGAATGAGATAAAGAATTCTTAACACACAAGGACTATTTTATTTAAATTAAAACAAAAAAATTCGGGAATACATCAATGGAAAAATTGATTACGAAGTCATAGACAGATATAAAATGCATATGAAGACTAGAAAATAAAAAGAGTTGTGCTAACAAACCCTTTTTATTTATTTTACTTCTATTTTTATTTTTATTGTTCAAATGGCTATATCACGTTTTTAAATACCCACCACATGATTCATTGAATAGTAGCACTTTGGACGGCTGATGTTGATGTGATAATGGTGCTGTATTGTATAAGCCCTAATGGTCCCACCAAAACCCTAAAACAAACAGACTTATTTAAGTTGAATATTCAAAGGTCGGTTCGTAGCTATCAAAGAGCACGCCGACCACAGCCCAACCATGGGACCCATGCCTACCACATCATATGTCGGCCACTCCCTCCCCTTGGCCAATGACAAATTACTCACGTTGGCATCATGTGATACTTATACTATGATCTAGCTGAAATATGTTAGCATTTGGAAAAAATTTTGACGATTTACTAATAAATAATATTTTTTATCATAATAATTATGGACTATAATAGTTATTTAATTAATCCAGAAGGGGAAATAAATATTTCATTAATATGAGAAAAACACATTGATAAATTGACTAATCAACTCTAATCCATAGGTAATGGTCTACATAATGTTAGATACTCATAAATTGAAAATCAAAGATTAAAATCACTTGAAAAATTATACCATGTATTTATGATTCTTTTAATCACATTTAGGCAAATAGAACCCACTTTCACTTTTGATCAATTCAATGAAAGATATAAATATCTTTAAAAATATGTGTTTTATATTTTAAGAAACTTTTATCGGTCCATGATCCAATTAATCATCTAGTCATTAAAATAAATATAATAACTGATTTATAAAATTACAAATTGGCATTTTTGTACTGAATTTTGACGTAATAGATAATTAGGTATATCAACTTTTAAAAAATCAAATTTCATACATAATTAAACTTTTCCTACCCATCAGCACTACTCACTCGATTGTTTAATACGTGTCAAATACTTCAAAAAATAATTTAAAAATAAAATAGTAAAAATGGGTACGAAAAGTTCAATTAGATATGAAATTAATCTTTTAAAATTTCAAATACTTAATTATCCACTTCATCAAATTTTCAATATCAAAAGAACTTTTTCTCTTCAATATTTTAGTAATGCAATCTACACAATTAAAAAACCAGTGAAACCAACCCAATAAAATATGGATGTTTAGAATTTTCCTATATTTTAAACACCCTTTGCAAATGTCGCCTAAATTATTTAGCCATGAGTTAATCCATGTTGCCTTTGGGGCCTGTTTTGGAATAGTACGCTTGAGCCAATAGAATTTGGTTGAAACCAATGATTGATAACAACGTGGCAAGCCATGATCATTGTTGGGTCACTCTCATCATGGAAAAAAGCCACCGTCACTGCCACCATGGAGTCCCTACAAAGCCAACCCCAAGATCCAAACCTAACCGTATGTTCACTTTGTATTCTTACGGTAACCGGGAAATCCCGTCCACATGCCGCTGTTTGAGGTATATAAGCAATGCCCACTCCACACTCTCTCGTACCCACAAATCGAAGGTTTTAGAAAAACAAAACTACTTACAAAAGCACTTGGGCTTTTAAACAAAAAAGAGTAGGAAGTAAGTAGTGAAGTTTGCCCAAAAAAGAAAAAAGAAAAATGGCAATCCATAGAATTGCAATTGGGTCAGCCGGAGAGGCAAGACAGCCAGATGTAATTAGAGCTGCAATTGCAGAGTTTATTTCCGCCCTCATTTTTGTTTTTGCAGGGGAAGGTTCCGGCATGGCTTTCAGTAAGTCTTCTACTTTATATCTTATGTGGCAATGTTAGCCTATACCCAAATGCTTATTAAAGTTCCTCGAAAAAGAAAAATGATGGGAAGGATCTTCAGTCAACTATCTAAATTAAAATAAGTATAGAATTTAGAATATTAACTATTTTAATAGTTCATTACGGTTGATTATGCTATGAGCATTGCATAGTTGACGGAATCATAAATTTTTCGATCTTAATATGTGTTTTAGGGTGATTAGTAAATAAGATTTTTCTTCATTAATCAGTTGTTATGTGTCTCGATTAAATTATTCGCTAGTCTCCATATTCCGTCAAAATTGACAATTATGATATATATATATAACTCATATTACCATCATGTTATTTAAATTCCAAAAAAATGTGATTCGAATGATAGTATCATGGTGGTAATTGAGGTGAATAACTAGAAAACCAATAACATCACTGTTTAAATATCAAAAGTTTGATTGTTGTTATATATCATAGTGATTAATTATGCAATTAATCACCTAACTATTTGTCACTTTCTCTCTTCATAGTGATTGACCATACTACATTAAATTAAATGGTGTTATGTTCTTGATAATTGTAGATAAGCTCACTGACAATGGGTCAACAACACCGGCTGGTTTGGTAGCCGCATCAATAGCTCATGGATTCGGCCTTTTCGTGGCTGTCTCGGTTAGCGTTAACATCTCCGGCGGCCACGTGAACCCCGCCGTGACCTTTGGCGCCTTTATTGGTGGAAACATTACCTTGTTGAGGGGTGTTTTTTATTGGATTGCACAATGCCTTGGGTCCATTGTGGCTTGCTTGCTTCTTAAGTTTTCAACTGGTGGATTGGTAAGCTATACACTAAATATTAATCAAACATAATGGCAATTTTTCTTAAGATATGTAAATAACACGCACTTGGATTTTAGTTTTAGCATATTGACCACTTTCATCTAACATAACTATAAATAGTTAGGCTAGAAATAATAAACTTATGTGACGTTTAGTAACATAAATGATCTTGGAATGGAATCGCAGTTTAGAATTTTATTCCTATTTCATAATGTATTCAAATAAAGAAATAGATTTATTATCTCATCACCCATACTATTTCTTCCATTTGAATTCATTTAATTTCGAACAGTTACTAAATGACATTAGGAACACATCTAGCTTAAGAAAAAATCAAGATATACCATTGTGTACTATCTACTATCTATTGGGTAATGCAAAAATTTCATTGATTCTGGATTAAACAAAAATATTTTTAAACCTTAATTTTAAAGGTTGTGTATCTAAAGCCATGTAGTCTGTGCTGTACTAATTTCGACCAAGTGGTTTTTTCTTAAATATTGAAAATCAAATCAAATGGGCCTCTTACTATTTTTGACAGATGGGTTTAGAATTTCACTCATGTGTGTGTATATATAATATCATAAATAGGCTACTTGGATTGGAAAAGCCCAGACTTTTTGCTAGCCTAAACCTCACTAGGATGAGGCCCAAAAAACATAGCTTGACATAATAAAGAGGATCCATTAGAGTTTAAAATGTTTTTCATCAATCTTTCAAAAGCTAATCTAAAGTTGCTTTTCTTTTTTTTTTTTTTGCAGGAAACCTCAGCATTCTCCTTGTCATCAGGTGTATCAGTTTGGAATGCTCTTGTTTTTGAAATTGTTATGACCTTTGGGCTTGTCTATACAGTCTATGCTACAGCACTGGACCCTAAGAAAGGAAATGTAGGAATAATTGCACCCATTGCAATTGGTTTCATTGTCGGTGCAAACATCTTAGCCGGTGGTGCATTTGATGGGGCATCCATGAACCCAGCCGTCTCCTTTGGACCCGCCGTGGTCAGCTGGACTTGGGCTAACCAATGGGTCTATTGGGTTGGCCCTCTGATTGGTGGAGGAATTGCAGGGACTCGTGTACGATAATATCTTTATCGGAACATACAGCCATGAACCACTTCCATCAAATGAATTCTAATTGTGATGTCACATGGAATGAAATAAATTTGTAGTTTCAAGATTTAAAGTCGGGTTTTCTAGTCAACAATATTTTGTGGTTTGACTAGCACCCAAAATGTTTCCCTTTTTCTTAGTTATATTTTAATAATTTAGGTCAAGTTGAGAGATTGGTATGTGTCATTTCAGTTTGGGTTGTTTTCCTTGTAATTTTCTCTTTTGGGGTGTTCAATTTTTCATATAAGTTTGATTGGAAATTTGGGTTTTCTTAGTTTTGTTCAATTGATGGGTATGTCTTATTTGTTTTGGAATTTATCAAGTTGGAAAGTTCTTTGGATTATAGAACAAGAATATATCGATTAGATAGCCTATATAATTAAAAAGAATTGTCTAATTACGATGATATAGTTTGGTGGTTTAGTGATGAAACCGAAAAGAATAATACGAAGGGGCAAAAAATTATATAAGAAAGTACTCGGTCAAAAGCGAAGTAAAAAAGAAGATTATTTAAATATTAGCGATCACGTAGTGGATCGAAACTATTATTATTATTATTTCACCATTTGTATGTGCTTCATATCCATTGATGGATACAGGCACCAGTCCGTTTAAGATCAAGTAAAATTAATTAAAAAATTCAAATAGGTAAGAAAAAATTTTTAATATTAAAAGACATAATAATAAATCTTAAATGACATGAAATTGTACAATATTATGGAAAATTTTGTATCCAAAATTCTAAATCTCCTACATTCATAATTCTTTAGAAAGGTATAATTCTGCAATTCTTTTAACAGTGCTGGTCTCACTGGTTATTTAATAGTTCAAATTCATATTCAAATGCATTATTAAAAAAAATACTTTATATATTATTTGTTATATTTATTTTATTAATAAGATAATTAACTTTAAGAAAGCATTGAAATAAAATAACAATGTAATTATTATCTTATAGGAAACTTTTTCTTCACCTATTGTCATATTTATTGAAAGAACCAAGCTAATTAATCTTTATGTTTAGATAGAGTGGAAGATAAAGAGAGAGGAAAAATTAGAAGAAATTATTTTTTATATATATTAAAAAAAGGAAAGGGATTGAAAATGATGGATTAGGTTAAATTTTATTTGCATCTAGAAAATAAAAGTCTTTAAATTTAAAGATAAATGAGAGGCTTATTCTGGTAAATTTATCATCTTACCATACCAAAAGCATAATGCTAATTTATTAAACTTTTATGATATTTCCAAAAAACCAACCCACTCCACTACCTTCTTTTTATCCTCCTCCAAACAAGGAAAGCTATATGACTAACTTTTCTTCAATGATCCTCTTCCTTCTTTCTATCCAATGGAAGTGTGAATTTTGAATTTCCTATGGCCATTTATTGAAGTGACATGTTAATGTACCTAACCTAGTCTTTGTCGCCTAACAAAGATTGGTCTATGTGGCTTTATCTGTTCTTCACCTTTTGTTTATGTATTCTTGCAGTTGGAAACAGAAAGAACATGGCTTTGTCGGACTGGCTGTGGCTGTATAGGAAACAGAAATTTTGAATCTAAACGGCGATACTGGACCAGTTTTAAATTTCATATAGGACAAAACAAACGGACATATTAAAAAAAAAAAAAAAAGAAGAAGGAAAAATTTTCCAATAAATAGTTGTTTAGCATGGACGAGGATAATGGTCATTGATCATGAGGATACATTTCGGCATAAATCATGGGTTATTGGGTATTCATAATGTTGACACAACAGAACATATAAGTAATCCTTATGTAGAGCTGCAAATGAGTAAAGCTAGTGGTGAGCTATTCGAGTTCGGCTCGTTTCATATTTAACTCAACTAATTGAACTAAGCTTAAGCTCAAACCAGGCCTGTTTAACTAAACAATCGGGCTTGAACTTATATTTAGGCCCGTTGAGAGCTCGCGCTAGTGAACAAACCCATTAATGGCTCATTTAGCATATATATTAATATAATCTTATATATAATTATTTATATTAATATAATATTATAAATATAATTAAAAATATAATTATATACATTAAATGTGCCGAGTTTGGACTCATTTAGCTAAAACGATCCGAGTCAAACTCGAGCTCAAAAGTTCTTAACAGGTTCAGGTCTGAGCCTACACATTCTAGGCTCATTAAAGCCCTGCTCAGGTTGATGCCATTAAAAATTAAGCAAGTCAGGTCTAAGTAAGCAAAAGCCCAACTCGATCTAGCTCATTTACACCCTTAGTCCTTAACTTAATTAAACTTATTAGAGGTGATAATCTTTCTTCTTTTATAGAAAAAATAAAATAATTAGATTGCAAGGACAATCCTTTATACATACATACATATATACATACATACATATATGAAATTAGCATCTTCCCAACACTCCTTATTAATATCCAATGAATTAATGTATTATTGAATTTACATATGCCATGGGTGTACTTAGATCACACACACACACATACATATATAAACAAAAATAAAGCATTTAATGATCTAATGAAAAAAAGTGCTATGATTATATGATCTTAAAATAGCATAGAAAAAAGAAAAAAGAAATATATATATATACATACAACTTTAGTATTATATTATACAACAAATATCAAATTTAATACCTAAGTTATATGTGAAAATTCAATTTAATATATAACTTTATTAAAACTGTTTGCTAGTTAACTCTTTTTGTCTAATTATATACCTTTATCTGTATGTATATGTATACTATTTTTGTTTGCTATATAGATTTGATTGAAAGGCAAGCAAGGATCGGTTAGGTAGGAATTCTTACTTTTACGGTTTTTACCCTACCTTGTAGGCTTTGAAAATTTTTCAATCGAATCCTCTCATGTGACCATTATTGGATTTATTTCCTACAAAATCAATGAGTTTTACAAGAGTATGTGAAACCTATAAGTTTTTAAATGCATCATTTATTAAATTTAAGCTATTATCAATATTCATACTCAAAATCATGATTTTTCAAATTGCAAGTTAATGTTACTTTCTTTTACCAATTATAGCAAATACAAACATAAACGGTCTCAATAGAAACCAAAACAGTGACTAAACACAAGTATAAATCGTAATACTAATTTGCACAAAGATTTTTAATATATATGGTATATAGGCTATAGATATGTTTCATGTATAATTAATAGTTAAGATTTCAGGTAAAAAATTATGATAAATATCAATTTGATAACAAGATTTTATTATCTTGTAATAATTTTAAAATTTAAATTTTCTATTTATTATATATAATCTTTTTGAAATCATTCATATCTAGATTCTAAATCAAGTAATTAATTATAAAAATAGAAATTAAACTAGTTTATTATAAAAAAAAAAAAATATTTAAGTTTAATTTTAAAATTCTTTTTTTTTTTTTTACCATTACATCATGGGAATGAGAAATTGGACTCAGTAGCTTTCACTTGAAAGACCGGTATCTCCCACCTGACTATAAGGCCCTTAACTAATTTTAAACTTTAATTAATTAATACAAAAATAACTAAAAGTCTTCATATTTAACCAAAAATAAACAATGTAATGATTGATGTCACAAGCCATATACCTCCTTTATATTTTGGATAAACTAATAAGATTGGATCTTGCTCCACAACCATGTATAATAAATCTCTGGAAGCTGAACAACCGCCCAAAAGGTTTGTTTGTTTGGATTGTAGGATTTTTTTTTTCTATATCCTATTATATTTGATATGTATTTATAACTTATTTATATTATATTTATATTATATTTACTTAATCTATTTATAAGTAAAATTATTGTTTTAAACTAATATCTATTTCTTAGTAAATATTTATTTAAAAATAATAAAAGATATATAATTAAAAAAATACCGGAATGTGATGAAGCAGTCAGAACCGCATGGTTTCCGGAGTGTAGCTTTGACTTTGTGCCTTGCAAGATGGAAACTGTCCAATTTTATTTTCGGTCCGTGAATGCACAGTGGCAAAAATTATTTCATGCGTTGGGAGGAAATGTCAGTCTTTTCTGAACTGCTGAATGGGGATTGCAATAGCCCAATTGCTGACTTTCAATCAAGCAAAATTAAATATCTGATGGCACCTATCAAACCAAGGACCTATGCACGTTCGATTTCATGGATGAAGGACAAAATAGTTTAAAACAATCCTTTGCTCGTATCTGCTCATTTTGATTCATTCGAACAAGGGCATACTCAACAAATACGGAGAACTTCTTATGTCCAAGGGGTATTGATGTTGGTTAGGCAAACTCCCTCCAATGGAATATTTTTTAACCAAATTGAATCGTATTACTTATTTTTGGAAAATTATCGAATTTGATAGCTTAATTCTGCATAAAAATATAATTAATTTGAACTTTAGGTTGTTTAATTTAATATCTAATAAATTTTTTTGTGGTTATGTTTGCTACTCGACTAACCCTATTAAACTTGTTACCGACATGAACATACAGCCCAGTCATTGAGTGGCATGTTAATAACATATAGTAAAAAAAATTGATGTAGAGATAGAGAAGGAAAAAGAAAGAAGTTGGGAGAAAAGAAAATTGAAATAAAAGAAAGAAGAAAGTCCAATGAATTGGTAAAAAAATATAAAAAAGACTCTAACTCACGCTCTCTCTATAATACTCATATCATGAAACTCCTCTTTAAATTTCTACAGATTCTCGGAAAAATCAAAAAAGGATTTTGGTGTTAATGGATTTATAGGCATGCAAAGCTTCATAAAAGATTAATTTTTGCATAAAAAACTGGATAACATAATCACCGAAATTTCTTCTCTTCAAAATCCATGAAACTTTCTTGAACTTCTCTCTAAAGTTTTGTCAAATTTAGGCAAAAGACAAAACAAATCAAGATATCGATAAGTTTATGAGATTTTAGATATTCAAAAAGGAGTAAACTTTTTATCTCAATCCATGATAGAGATGTTCAATCGAAGTGTGTGTTCGACTACTTAAGAGCTTCAAATCACCACCAACCCATAGCCACACCTACTAAGCTACCACTTCATAGTCATCAATACCAATCACCAAGCGTCAAACATGACTTAACCACCAAACTGACCTTCACCCTTCAACACGCGAACTTCTAAAATCATTCACAACCTAACCAATTCAACTCACAACTAACCCCCTTGACTCGAGCTTACACCAAACGTTGAGTCAACTCATTGCAATCGACAAATTATGCAAAATCCATTCGCCAAACTTAGTCCAACAACTGTTGTACACATCACCAGAGACTCATCATATGCGATTTGCTAAACCCACTTGCCAAAATGATGATGTTGATATCTTTCTTTTATTTCTTTTTCTCTAAGTTTATTACATTCTCTCTCTTTTCCTTTCTCTTCCCCATCAATTTTAAATCCACTTTAAATTTATTTCATTCCCTTTTTGTCCAAGATCTTTTAAATTCATATTTTTATTCACAAGACGTGTTAGTCAAGATTCGTTGTCTACTCCACTTAAACAAGCAAACTTAACAAGTTAATAGTGGTAGTGTTTGTAACCACAAAAAGTTCAATTATGTAGTAAATTAAACTTTTGAAAGTTTAGATATCAAATTACATTTTCATGTAAAGTTAGGTATTAAATTCAATATTTTCCTTTCATTTTTCTTCAGTTTGTGATTTAAAATCCTCATTTTACCTTCCATATTAATGATTTTATTTGGCATTTGTTGTTGTAAGATTCTCGATTGATAACATAAATCTTAATGAGAGTATCATCATATATTAAAACCTACCCAGAAAAATAAAAAAAAAAAACCCATAAAATCTATATTGAAGGGAGTGTGGTCTCATTGGGCATTTGATACATTTTTCTTAAAAATCTAATATGCATGTCCCATGATTATGATGGCATACAAGATATAGAGACAAGTGTGATACTTGTAGTTGTGTGTCTCCTTATCTCTTACCATTTATGGTTAGGGATCCAATCTAGCTGGTTCTTATAGAATATTCAACCTACACAACCTGATAAATACCCTATATGATACAGAAGGAGTTTTGGGATTTTTTTTCTGAAACCGTATAAGGTTTGAGTTAGGTCTTGAGACATGTATAAAATCCATTGGAACCATTATTCGTTAAGAGATTTTTTTTTAATTTATTTCAATTAATAAAATTTAAAATCAAATTATTTTTTGAATTTATATAGTTTAGATATTAGTTTAATTTAATAAATAATATATGCAAGTTTAAATTTGTAAAGGATTCATATTCAAGAATATTTTATTTTAATTAATCGTATGACTGATTGGAATGTCAAGCTAATGTAGAACAAATTTGGAAGAATTATTATACAAAACGCTAATGGAAAGATATTTTTTATGAGTAAGCAAAAAGAAAACCATGAGTATGTATGATGTGAAATTAAGATTTCTTTTTATATAACTTAAAACATAAGATAATTGTATTTAATAAAGATTTCTTTTTATTGAGGTCAAGTTGAGGTATCTTATAAGGTATATTAAGCTGGTTTCAAGTTCATGGACTACCCCATGGGGTTTGGAATGAGTTTCGAAGGACCTTACATGGTATTACGACGAATTTGATTTTTCTAAAACCCATTCCAAGCCCAAGATGTTTATTAGGTCCCATCAATTGCATAATTTTTTTTTTTTATGTTTATGCAATATTCTTTATTAAATATAGTTATTTAGCTAATAGGCTAAAAGTATATGCATTCTTTGGGGGTTAATTTCAGTAACAGTATCTTGACTTTTTTATTATAAGAGAAATATACCTAAACTTTTTAAATTTTTTACCTATAGAACTTTTGGCAGGAATCCAGTCAAAAGTCTGGTGATATGCTAATATGGTAAAGAATCTATATTTAAAAATTAATTTTTCTCTTCTACGTCAGGATATTTACTTTTTTCTATCCTCTCTCTCTCTCTCTCCTTCTTCTTCTTCTTCTTCTTCTTCTTCTTCTTCAAACCAACCTAATTGACCTGTCTTCCATCTCACCATAATGATCTTTCCATCGACCCCTTCAGTGAACTCCCCAAAGCCCTTTTAAACCCTTCACCATAACCCTAATGCTCAAGTCATCACCCATTGGCGACCACTTCAATGCCAACATTAACCATCAAACCCTAAATTCTCTCTCATTAGACTCTCGCTCCATCCTCGATCGCAACCATATCGAAGAGAGCCTACATCATAGGATTGAAGCCTTGCAGGATACAATCACCACAATCAAGTTATGCCACAAGCCAATGATCACTACTATCGATGGAGTGTGTATTATTGCATGTAATATTAGGATTTGTATGAAAGATGCGTTCTTTTTGGTGAAGGAAGTGGATTTAGGGATACTAGTGGATTTAGGAATGTTGCAAAGATTGCCTAAGATCATTGGGTATGGGAATGTTGTGGAATTGGCTCTAATGGGACGATAGATTTCAAGTTTGGAGGCAAACAAATTGGGTTTAGTTTCAAAGATTTTTGGATCAAGGAAAAAGATGGATGATCGTTTGTGGATTTTGGAGATGGTGATTGCAATGTTGTTGGGTGCGGTGGTTGTTGTTGGGTTTAGGGTTTGGCATTAGAGAGTGTCATTATTTAGGGGTTTAGCATTAGAGGGTCTAGGAATATGAGGGTTTGAGTGGGTGGCGTTGGGTTTGTAGTGGTTGTTATTGGAGGCGAACGCAGTGTAGTCATAAGTGTGATTGGGATGGAGTGTAACTATTTATGTTTGGGTTTCTTTGGCTAGGGATTTCGGCAGGCAGAGAGAGAGAGTGTGTGTGTTAACATGAAAGAGAAAAATTAAAATTTTGCTATAGATTTTCTATTATGTTGGCATATTGTTAGATGTTTTGCCATATTTTGATAAAAATACTATAAATGAAATATTTCAAAAATTTATGTATTTGATAGTGAGGAAATTTTATTTAGATTGTATTTTTGTTATAATAAAAATGTTCAAGTACCGTTGCTGAAATCAACCTGCAGTGTTTGTTAAAGGCAATATAGGACTACCATTTTGGGCTAAATGGCTACACAGTACACACGGTTTCTCTTGTCCAATGAAGTAAGCAAAGAGCCACCCCGCACGAAACCTCCTGCTGCTCTGAGCTGCCTTGCCTATGATCTCCAGTCCGCAACTGATAAATGTCTTTTACAATAAAAATGAAACTTCCCGGTCCCCCGCAATTGAATCATATCAAAAAGTTCAACAAAACTAATAAAGTGAAGTGGCAGTGAATCGTAGTCAAATTAATCCGTTCTGATAATAGGTATAGCCTTATAGGTAAACACCTTCATAAAGTGTAGCATATAGCCTTTTTTAAAAAAAAAAGGAAGAAAACTTAAGCCTCGAGCTTGATAATTGTGCAAAAGATAGTTCAATGATATTGACCGATCAAGCACCAGCTTCCAAAAATGAACAGTGATTTCATCCACCATCAACATCAACATCAACATTCCCACCTTCACCTTGTGTGTATCCCTGTCTTTTGAAAATGATTGAAAACCCCCATCTCTTCTCCCTCTTAGTATCTGTTATAGCCATCTTCCTGTGGAATTTAAGTCTATTTAATTCCTTTTATCTTTGCCCATTTTTTCTTCTTTTTTTTTTTTTAATTAGAGTGGACATATTTATCAAATACATATGCTAAAAGGATGAAAATAAAAATATATACTCCCACTTTTAATATTAAATACTCAATAAATCACCATAAAGTTTGATTTATTTATCATTTTCTTTATTCATTTTTTTTGAACCAATACAAATAGACTACTTATTACATTAATCATAATTTAACATCAGTTGAGAAATATAATTATATATAAGATATTAAATTTAATAAAAAAATTGATTGAATATGACATTTAATGATTTTAAGTTTTAAGTGTAAATTTTTAAAAAGTGACACATAAAATTAAGACAATAATTCAGTTGTTGTTATTAATTTTATCTTAAATGGAACAGCTATAATTTATCTATTGTCCATTTTCTTCTCTTTTAGATGTCTTTTATTGTCTACTTTTTCAAAAATAGTTTGAAAAGTTTTTAAAGCATTTTTATATAAAATAAATGTCTTTAGCGCATTTTTATATACAATAAATGTCTTTAGCGCATGTCTATTCCCACAAATTTGGCTTTCCACAGGCTGACTTCACAATTTCCAAACCTCCTTTTCCCTTTATAAATCTCCAGCTTCCCCCCATTTCTCTCTCCATGTTCTTCTCTCCAACCAAAATTAAACTTCAAGAACTGCTTCCTTCATCTTGGTATCATTAAAAATTCTTATATTTTCATGTCCATCTTGTAGCTGTTTATTCAAATTTTTATGAAAAACAATGTCGGTGTGTTCAAGACATAAAACAAATCAGCCATGGACAACAAAGCCAACAGCACAATATAGAGACATCAGTCCTGGTAGAACTAAGATATGGATTGAACCAGAAGTGAAAATGGAGCAAAAAGTTCCTGTTGTTTATTATCTCTCAAGAAATGGTGTTCTTGAGCAACCCCATTTCATTGAAGTGCCTCTTTCTTCATCACAAGGATTGTTTCTCAAAGGTAGTCAACATTATTTTTTACATTGCATATATTTGTTTATTTAATTTTGGGTTTGGATGTTATGGATGGAAATTTGTTGTTTTTAATATATCTTAATGTTGGGTAATGTAAATTTTATATTGTCAGATGTGATGAAGAGGTTGAATAGTTTAAGGGGACATGGTCTTGCCAACATGTACTCTTGGTCCTCAAAGAGGTAATGTTTATCGTATCTAGCATTTTGCCACTCGTTCAACATGACTATTTTGCCATTAATAAGGGCAACAAAGGGCATTCAACGCTTAAAATAAACAATTCATTTTTTATTTTTTAATATATGCTATCATACTTCAATTTATTTATCTTTTTAATTTTTGTCAGCTCTAATTTTTTTTTTTTTATAATGCTTATATAGAGTAAAATGGCATAGTTATGATTTAAAGTTTAACCAATGCAATTTTAAAAATGACGTATTCATCTTACATAAAGAAAATATGTAAAGATACATTTATCTATTTAACCTTTTTCTTCCCACATAAAAAAACAACTAAAGTATATTTCCATTAGCGAGTCTGCTGATAGAAATAAATCAAAAAAATATATATAATTTAAACTTTACAAAATGGGTTTTAATTTTGCCAATTTATTTTTAAGAAAAGAATTGAAAACAGTTTGAGCGGACAATACTTGGAAAAAAGTCCTGCATCTAGTTCCACCATATTATAATTTGAATATAATTATAAAGTGTAAACATGATATATAATTCGATATGTGAGCTAAACACACTATTATAAAATTAAAATAATTATAATTATGTTATAATATAATTATTTAGAATTTTATCTAATATCATATATTATTTATCTTAATACAAATTCCATACGAATAGATATGCCATTGCAACCCGAAGTCTTATCGTATTTTTAACATGAGCTGAATTTTTAAAATATTTAATATGAATTAATTTCTTTATTTATATTTCAATGGTATGTTATGTAACTTTTATTTGTGCCTATACAGGAACTATAAAACAGGGTACGTATGGCAAGACCTGTCGGAAGACGACATCATAAATCCGTGCAACAACCACGAATACATACTCAAAGGCTCACAACTTCACGACCCACTCATCACTTTCTCCTCCATCTCCACCTCCTCCTCATCAACATCAGCAACAAACAGCTCCAAAACCCTAACCCTAACCGAGCCGACCAACTCCAGATCCGTCTACCGTGCCAAAACCACCGGAGGGAGTCTCGTTGGAAGAGCCGCAAACGCGGCGACGCAGACGGTGGGCTGCCGCGATGGCGGCGGTGGCGCGGGACAGGTGGAGGAGGAGATGTGTAGGGAAAGAGAGGAGATTGAAATATCGCCGGTGGTGTCCAACTCGTGTAGTACGGAAGGGAGAGTGAGTTTGGATGTATGTACGGAGTACTATACGGCTGGGGATATAAGAGATCGGACGGTGGAGAATGAAAGGCCCAGTGGGAGGATGAAGGCTTCGGCGGTTCTGATGCAGCTTATTGCTTGCGGGGCCAAAAAGGACGGTGATGATGCGACCACGTGTGTAGGGAAAGATTAGCGGATCTATGTATATGTTATGATAATTGATTAGTTGTTGGAACGTTTTGAAAATCTAACTTTTATGCTTTTTAAATTTTACAACCATTCCAGTGATTTGAACGCGAGTTAGGCTTTTAGGTTCATCTAATTGGGTTGTGATGATTCGATTTAAGTAACTAGACTTTTAATATGTTAGGGATGATCAAATGAAAATTTTAAAATTTACGAATATAATAATACCAATCAATTCATTATAAAGCTATAGGAATATAAAATGATGGTTGTTTTAAATTTTGATATTGTAGTCACCCTATTATTAACCTTATGGATTAGGTATATTAGCCAATATTGGACGGTTGATTAAAAATGGTATTAATCTAGGTTGGCTGATTGCAAATTGAAATAAAATTTGAGCAAAATATAAAATTAGATGATATTTGATTGTAATTATTTGTTATGTTTTTTTTTTTTTTTTTATCTATTTGACCTCTTTAATTAGACTACTCTTCAAGAAATAGGTAAAAAAAAGTAACTTAATTACACATGTATTAATCATATAAATCATGTGCAAATCAAATGCAAATGGAGATTTGATACATATATTAATATAGATAAAAAAATAAACAATAAAAATAAAGGTTAATTAGGAATGAAATAACGAAATCCAATGGAATTTATATTTATATGTATATATATATATATATATATTTTTTTTTTTCCCTTTAGGCATCATAGGCAATTGAAAGGGATGGTAAATATCATATAATTTATCGAATATTAGTTTTCAAATAATTATATATAATTATTATATTAGAGTATGGTGGACCCACAAATACGAGAGAAAATGTTGGTTTCTAATTAGGACATTAAAATTCTGAATTTGATCGAATCTAATATTACTTATGAATTCAACTCACTTATGGTCAATGCATGCAACAAATAAGTTATGAATTCTGATAAGGTAATCATTATCCAAAACAAACTAAAAGCAACAATGCCAACAACATTCCACAGCAATCTGCATCCGATGATTGATGTCTTTGTGGGTAGCTGTTTGTGCCAAATGCTAGTCCGTGATGCATCTTGAGGTTGTTTATTCTCATACTCTTGCAGCTAAACCTGCACATGTTCAGAATTTTACACCATTATGAAATTTGATTTTTCATAAGGAAACATAACAAATAAAAAGGCAAAGAAAAAGGAAGAATACTATTTTTCAAAGAAATCTTGTTTATGGTTTTGTACCAAAACAAAGCCATCATATGGCATGAATTGAATTTAGATAGAAACTCCCTCCTCATACTTAAAAAAAAAAAAAAAAAAAAAACACAAAAAAATCCCATCACAATAAATATTTTTAAAATACGTGTTAAAAGTTGTTAATGTTAGGCTAACCCATTGGACCCAAGTCTAACTTGTCCTAAGTCATTCAAAGCCTTGAAGGGCACCGACTAATTTAGCTCAACAAACCGACCTTTGAAATCATGTGTCAAATGGACTCTAAGCTAGGTCATTTGACATTATCTCCTCAACCACTATTGATTCCACTGGGAGAACAGTTAATGTGGATTAATGGCTTAGTTCTCACATTTACACTAACTGCAACCAACTCCCTACTACACTATGATTTTAACATGTGTAGCCATTAGTAGCTCGTCTCCTATTAATAGCTCCCCTGCACAATCCAAAGATATATATGTTACTTTGGTAAATCATACACACTCTAATTTTTATAATTTTTGGATACAGTCCAATTTAAATGTCGAGTAGCCACATCAAACACCACTAGTTGCACTTCTAATGGTGTTTTGTTTTGCAGGTCCAATGTATAAGCCCAAAAGCCCAGCTTCAATTCAATTTGTCATTGATCAGTTTTAACTAAGGACGAAAGTAAATATATATATATATATATATATCATGTTTAGTATAATTTATCATACTCTTTGTAGAAAAAATATAAAATGTGAAAATATGAAAAATATCTTTTGCTTGATTCTAACAAGTGATATGAAACACCTGCTAACAAATTTTCAAATAACATGTACTTAATTCTTAAATTATGTGAGAGGAACATCCAGTGTAGGTAACTAGCTACTCAATAGTAAACCACGATTCTATCCCAGGCATAATGCGATAATATAATTAATATAAAAAATTTGTTGCTGATGTGAACCTCACTAAATAAGAATAAATGGAGGATCGATCTTCTGACTAAATGAATCAAAAATTGCGTTCCTTGGAATTTCAGTAAAATTGATTGCATCATTAGCACATAGTGGATATATTGTGTACAAATAAGTTCGAATACAAGTGGATGTCTTACGGCATTTAAATTGACTTCATTAGGGTTCAATTTCCACCCATTTTCCGTTGATTAATCAAATTGAATCTTCCCACTTAGCTGCCCTAAGGCAATAGGAATCCATTGACGAGTTGCTATCTCCACCAATGGAAATATATTCTCTGCAATACGATAGATACATATATATACACCTTTTTGTATTTTTTTTTTTCCCAGATGGTATAATATTTTAGGATGTGTATGGATGTAATAATCAACTTTCTATGCATTTAATTTGCATAAATATATGGTTGGTAGTGGATTGAGATACGAGTGAAAAGAGGGGAAGTGGGTAGGATAACATCTTGAAAACCACAGGGATGTATGGAGGGAGCCAATAGGGGCCTATCCCAACTTGAACTCGGAAAAAATATCATTATTATAATATATTAAAATAGGAAAAAAGAATGTTTTATTTTCTTGTTTTAATAAATAATAGTAATATTGCCTCCCCTTAATCATATATTTTGTGCCCATCCTATTGATGAAAAGCCTACTTGAAGCTCCTGCATACCATTTCATCTTAATAAAAATAAAGATTAATGTTGTGAATCATACTTGGATTTTTATAAAAATATGCAATTTGGTACTTGAACTTTGAAATTGATCAATCTGGTACTAAAAAAACTTTTCATATGAGCCAACGATATATCCATATATTGGTTAGCATACATAAAAAGTAATTTCGAATACTAACAATAATAAACAATTGCTAAAAGTAAAAGCATTACATAAAATAAGGTTTAAAATCAAAGGAGAAGAAATCTCATTTTAATTCCTTTTTTTGTTTTTTAAAATTTTATATTTGATGTGATTTTTTATTTTGTTATAATAATTTATAATTTTAAGAACAAAAAAGTAATACAAATTCTATAAGCACATATGTATATTTTTTATTTAGATTTGGAGAAATTGAGGGTCTAAGATTTGAAGATGGACCAATTTACTCTTAGATTTTGACAAATGGGACAATAATATGATGTAAATTTCCCAATTAAATATCATATTAGTCGAAGTACATCATGCATCATGCCTTTGATTTTAAATGTATTCTGCACCCATCTTTGTTTCTACTACACTCCAAGTCACTCATAATAGAGAAGATTACTCAACACACTAGCTAGTAATAGACGATTGACTAAAGCCGCCTTATAATTAGATCACACTTGCGTATTCCAACACGACCACCTAGTATCACATCTCATGCTTGTATTTCTTTATTTTAGAAGGTTCAATTTCTTGCCCAATAAGATTCTCAGGATCATTCTTGTCATCAAAAGTCAACTATAACTACTAGTCTACTACTTGCACCACTCTGCAAGTCTAACATATCATGCCTATAAATATTGTTTAAATTCTTGAAACCCTAATTCGATTCTTACTAGATAATCCACCTACTAATATCACTAGACAAATATAGGGAAGGAATAGGATTATCATATCACAAATTAGTTACATCCATGAAGAGAGCCATAGAAGAATTGGACCTTGATGATGGTGTCTCCATTGCCAATTGCTTGATATTGCTATCTCATGGAGAAGAATTAGAACCCGATTGTGTTGATTGCACCACCAATATGGTGCCGGTTTTCGAGTGCAAAACTTGTAATAAGCGGTTCACATCCTTTCAAGCACTAGGCGGTCATCGAGCGAGTCATAAGAAACTAAGATCTATTAAAGGATATGATGCTCAACCGAATAATTCGCCAACAAAATCCAAAATTCATGAATGTTCAATATGCGGATTGGAGTTTCCACAAGGACAAGCTTTAGGAGGTCACATGAGGAGGCATAGAGCAAATTTTGAGAATCGAAACCAAGCTCCTTTGGCTCTCTCTAATCATGGACAAATACCATTAGTAAAGTCAAATAAGAGAAGAGTTTTGTGCTTGGATCTGAATTTAACTCCGATGGAGAATGAGCTTGAATTTCGACTAGGGGGAAAAGCTTCACTAGGTCATTGCTATTTATAAAAATTGGATTGGAGTTTTAGTTTTCATGTAAATCTCTTCAATATATGTTAAATCAGATGAACTTGTTGTTTAAATAGCATTGTTTTCAAGTCTATATGATGATCACCATGATCTCTTAACTTCAATATGTCTTAATGAATACTCACAAGTTGTTAGATTAGAGGGAAGGAGATATAAGGTTGGACAATCCTGGACCAAGGTTAAATAATAATTGGAAGAGGGATAGAATTTTGTTATCCAAACTCCTATCTCGGGTATATCCCAATTACCCAAGACTTAAATTGGAGTTAGATTGGTTAATCAAACTTAAGTTGAATCGAATCAAATTGGTTGTATTGTGAATTTTGAATCTTCTAACAGGTTCAACCAATTGATCTTTAAGAGAAGCAAAACTAAACTCCTTATTTCAGAATGAGCTCTTAAGTGAATGATAATTTCACTATAGATATATGAAGATGGTTTAAGGCTAAATATGCATGTTCTAATGAGCGACTGATGCCTCTAAGTAGTTGATTCTTTATGTTTTAATAAGTATTTGTTGTATACATACTCATATAAATGAAATCAAATTTTATTTATCTAACCTAATTGCGCATATTAATTGCTATTTGCTGATGAATGAGCGTTCCAAATAATTTTCCACTAGTTGGTTTTAACAAATCTACTAGAGTGATTATCCAGACATCCTAGTCCTAACAAGCCTTGAATCCATTGGTCCAAGGCATGTAAGACAAGATGGTTAGTGGATAATTGGGGGATTATTCAACACAGTGAGCTCCATACTTGAGTTAGCAATTGATTTGATAGCAAGATAACTGAAAGGTTGCAAGAGTGAGTATATGTGAGTTTGCATGTTACCTAGACTTGGCATGGGAATTTATAGCATTGTTTCCATCATTAATTGAAAAAGTTAATAAACTCCAATAAGGAAATTGTTTCTTAATAGTTTAGGAAAGCGAATCTAAGGAGATTTAGTAAGTACATCTCTTGGATGAGGGAACCTTCTAGAGATTGTCATGCTAGTTGAAGACAGCTGTCAAGTTTGGCTTACTTTTCCAAAAGAATTCCGACAACCTTAACGGACAAGGATGAGATTAGCAAGAAGCTGTCTAGTAGTTGTCAAGCAAGACAACCTAACATTTCCTTATGAACCTTATCTAGAGTCATTCCATGTTATATTAGGCTTCTATCAAGCCAAGGTATATATGAAACTTTTACATTTTTTTTCTTTTTTTTTTTCAAGTAGAAGCTAAAAATTTTTTAAGAGCAAATGGGCTATTTCACATCATGGTAGATCAACAAATTCTTAAGCCAAGTTAGACTTGAATCAACGTAGAGATATTTCCTACGAATTTACAATCCATCCCCAACCGACTTACTTCCATTAAATTAATATTAATTAATATTGTTGGAATCGTGGTTTTTTTTTTTTAATAATTACTACGATCTAAATAGATTGTCCTATGAGCCTACAAGTCGACCCATAGCCTAAAGAGGTCATATTGGGCTTGGGATGCCCACAGCCAAAATTGCCTATTAATGACGTGTTTTCCTCAAAATGTCAAATACTGATGTAGGGTAGGATATGCAAATAATTGACTAATCATGTTTGTTCGAATGTATATACAAAGAATTTCCTTTTACACATTTTACTAGTAAATTGTGCCCCATGATTGCTCTCCAAAGGGACTTCTCTTGAAGCAATAAGCCAATAACTAGTTAATCATGTTGATTAGATAAAGTGAATTTTCTTATTTAATTATCAATAAGCCCTCAATGCATCACAAGAATACCAAAAAAAAAAAAAAAAAGACAAAAAGGAGGCCATTAATAGTGACTTGAGAATTCAATATAAAATGAATAAGTCTAGATGCAGAACACCTATTCTTAATATAGGCTGGGGTATAGAGACAACGAGTATGTTAGCAATGGCTATTTGAGTAGATTGCAAAATCAAGAACCAATTGTTGCATAATATAATGGACTAGCTCCTACAATAAGGTATAACAGCATTGGATTAGTCAACATTTAACGTCCTATTTGGTTTGTCGGTTTCTAATCGTTTTGACATCTTTTTTTGTTATTTTTAAATATATTGTTTATCAAGAAACATATTCAGATGAAAAATAGATTTTTTATTCATAAACATATCAAATAGACTAGATATAAATCAAATACATATAATATACATATAAGGATCAAATATAAATACAGATACGGATACAGATGAAAATTATGCAATTCAAATAGGCTTATATGAACAAAAAAGTTGTGAGAGAGCAATTTCGACTCATAGCCATATGTTAGTGCCCATACTATCAATGACCCTATCACAAGCTAAAAACTAAAGAAAAGTAGTTCACACAATAACCTATCTCTTTAAGATAAGTACGAAGTCATAGATTGACAACTAAAAACTGAATCGAATCTAGAAAGCAAAGGAAGTGGCTTCTTTGAATAAGTGCAAAATAGACAAAAGGCATTGTAATTATAACTTGAAAAGTGGTTTTATTGTGTTTGATCTGTCCATTTTTGTTCTTGAATTACGACTGCAGGGTACCGAGCATCTTTGTTGCTAGTTGGGTTAGATTATTCGGTGGACCATATACTTCATACTTGCCTTTCAGTAACCTATTTTGTCGTTAGGAATCAAGTAGTGGCAAAAATTTGAAAAACAAGAGCCAGTGAATGGTACCGCTTGTGAGCTAAAATGCGTAACGGATTATCCCGTCACTAAAGCTTGGGCACTAGACATGTACCATATGTTACCTTGGCCTTAATATAAAGCAATGGTTAGTATGGCTAATCGTACTGAATAGTAATTTATCATCACTTGCTATCATAATTTATCATGAATTACTATCATGCAAGATAATGATAATCAATGTTATTCAAAGATTTATTTCTTTTCTTTTAATAAATATCTCTATCTTGAAAATACCATTATAAAATCATTATATTCCCGTGTCAACAAAAAGGTGTAATAGATATTTTATTTTTATCTTAATGATTACTTCTTATTTTTTTACTAATCAAATATGTAATAGTTGTTATAACTCTATTATATTCCTAGTATAAATGAAAATATATGAAGGACATCGGTCCATACATGCCTCTAGGCTCTAGGACATCTCCAACTTTCAAGTTTTCATTTAATTATGTCATAATCTCTTACCATACTCTGCATCAATTATATTGTATATAATTGACTTCTTTTCGGTGCACCTTTCCTATGTGTATTAATTCAATCTAATCAAATCAAGCCTAAATTTATCAAGTATTAATTCAAATCGAGTTTGAGTTTAAAAAGTAAAGTTGGATCAATTCAAGTTAAGGTCGAACTTTTCATTCAAGTCAAGTTCGAGCTTGGTAACTCAACTAATTTACAACCTTATTCACGCCATCAGCTACAATTTTTTCCCTTTTTTCCTCCTTCTATTTTCCCTTCTAAGCATATGATTAGTCATGCGTTTTTTTGTTCCAGTTTTGAAAAATGGAGAACCAAAACTGAAACTGGAACCCAAACCAAAATAGCCAGTTTCGATCTGATTCTTGTGGATCCGCCAATTCCAGTTCTAATTCTAGAACTGAGAACCGCTATGGTTAAATTTTTCTTTTTTTTTAGGAACGAAGATTAAAAATAAATAAATAAATGCACTTATACAATAATAGCTCTCATATATAGCAATATCAAAAATGCTTGGACATCAAATAAAAAAATTTAAAATAAAGTTAAAATAAATGTTTCATTAATACAAATATTTCTATGACAAATGATAAGTGCGAAAGACAATATTATATCATGAATATTCAAGTTTAATTTCAATCTATTTTCTAGTTCTGTGTGTTATTTTTTTTTTTTAAGAATTAGGATGAAACTCCCGGTTGCACTGATTCTTGGCTATGGAACCGGCCAGAAACAATGGGATCCAGCAATTCCATCCCACTTTTGGAACCGGATGAGCCAGTTCAGTTCAGGTCTGGTTCCTGGTTCTTAACCTACCCATGCCCCAGTCTACCTATGATGTATTACAGTCATTAGGAAAGGAAATTGAAATTGAAATTCGGTCCATTCAGACGAGTATTCATGCAATTAGCTACATTAGTCTCAGCACGCTGCTTCACATTAATAAATTTTCTTTTCAACTCCCCTTGTTGGTTGAGATTCAAGTCAAAGAAGCTTTCATGAAAAATGTCCAAATGTCGTAAATTTGCATCAGTTAAAACATCGTACGACATGCATCCATCTTATATTAATATTTTTCAGCGTAATAACGAACATAAGTACAAAGTTTCATTAAATCGCTATAGGGACCAGCAGTTCACGTTTCTTTAAAATATTTAAACCAACGTTCAGTAAAAAGTATCAGAATTATAAGACGTCAGATATGCACATCCAATGAAAGCATCTCTCTTTACCATGAGATAATAAGACAAAGCAAATTCAAGTCTGTCAAGGCAGCAAACTCAGAAAAAGTTGAAACTTTTGACAAATAAAGAGATTAGGACATGTTCTGCTAATGGCACTGACGATAGTATACAATGAGATAAGAGGAAAGGTACAATGTAGTTGCCGTCTTGATTTACCTTCACCGCAATGGCGAGCAACAAAAATATGTTAAAAATGGCAACACCAACAGAATATTCAATGCCTGCATACTTGTTACTTCAAGATCCACAGCAAGCAGACTTCGCTGGAGCTTGGCTAGCATTCGAAGCTTGGTCAGGTTTGTTTATCCTGATTGTCTGAGGCTGAAACCAAACACCAAACTATGATTGATAAACCACTGAAGTGCAATGTTCTTAGCTGATGTAAATGCAAATTCTAATTTCTAACGGTTTTCCAGATGGAGAAACCAACGTTGGTTTACATAATGACGAACATACCTCAGCCTTGGAATCACTCTCAGCAAGCCTCTGCTTTATGTCTTTTGCTATTGAAAAGAAGACTTCCTCCACATTCATATTGGTTTTTGCACTCTGCATCATCTTTCCATTGTAAATGAAATGCGAGTAATTTGAGATAACCTTTAAGGGCACAAGAAGTTGCAACTTACAGTTTCGAAGAACTTGATCCCATATTCATCAGCAAGAGCTTGACCCTTGGAAGTGGGTACGGCCTGGAAAAAAAAGCAAATATTCCTATTATGACTCTTGACATAACTACTTGACAAGTCAGATATCCCAGATGCTCAGGATCAAATTCTGAGTAAGACTTTTTTAAGTTGATTATAAAAACATGAAATGTGTTTTAACCATTTTACAAATACATGACCTGTGTTATTTTTTTGATAAATAGGTAATCCGAATTTCATACAAATGTATCAATATTATTTAATAATTTTAGAATGACAAATGTCAATACTTTATTATTCATAAAAATTAATTATGTATTTTTTTTTCAATTTTCTAATTTTTTAAATATTTTATTTATTTATTTTTATTTAGTAATATTTTTTATTAAATTAATTTTCTTAGACCAATAAGACTTTTAACACATATCCCTCTAATAATAGTTAATTATAACGATACTTTTATATAAAACTCGGATCACCTATTTGTCAAAAAAATTAATAAATAAATAACACAGGTCCTGTGTTTATAAATTGGACAAAACACAGGTAATGCTTTTGTAACCCTACTTTTTTTTCCCTAGTAAGGTAAATTGTTTAACCAGCTTGGGTGTGCAATTCACAGATCTGGAATGCCTACAGAGGCTCAGCGGTCCTTTATAATTCATGAAGAGATATGGAGATGGAATTGGATATCAAAGAACTGAGAGGAGCAGGAGGATGGATCATTCACTGATAAAGGGTAGGTTGGAAAGGTTGAAATGTTTTCTAGAGAATAGTGCCAAGTTTTCCGTTAAGTCTTGACTTAATAAAATTATGCATCAGTAGAATGGAGCAAACATGCATGCCTATATCTTGTGGGTCACTTTGCAAGGCAGATGTTATAATTTAAATAAAGAGAAAGAATAGTAACAGAGTCTGATGTCTATTGCTAATGTCAAAGGAAGAGAAGACCACGACCAACAGTTCTTCCCGTGTAATTTTGCTAGGGCAAATCAAAGTGGGTTATCCAATTTTGTGCGGAGGCCTTTGAGCATTTAAAGTATTCAAACAGTCGTAGATGCTCTAAAGTGAATAACCACCATCTCATGACAAAATGGCAACTTGGTTTGCCAGCAAAGTCTATTACGTCCAGTGAGTCGGAAAAAATGTCCAGGATTATGGATCTTCTCCACCATCTCTAAGCCGCCTATGCAAGAACAAAGCTTTCATAGAGTTCTCCTTCAGAGTATAGAATGACTGAATGGGTATCATAAAGAGACTCTAAAATCCTTACAGTAGGTTGTACTTTGAGTAATGATTTCCTTCTGAATTACTAGGCTCTTTTGGGAGTACCCCCGATGTACGGTAGGTTACGGATCTTCTCCACCATCTCTAAAAGCCACCAATGTAAGAACAAGGCTTTCATAGAGTTCTCCTTTGGAGGATAGAACGACTGAATCGGTATTGTAAAGAGACTCTAACATCCTTACAGTAGGTTCTACCATGAGTAATGATTTCCTTCTAAATTACTAGGCTCTTTTGGGAGTACCCCTATGCACATAATCCTCTAAATTAATGAACTTCCTATTGCTTGCTCCCAAAAATGAAAAAACCAACTTACCCTTTTGCTCTCATCCATATCAGCCTTGTTACCCACCAAAATCTTGTTTACATTGTCAGAAGCATGTTGTTCAATGTTGCGAATCCAGTTTCTAATGTCTGACAAGTAAGAATGAGCAGTGAAAGATTAGATGAGACTAAAGGCCACCTCAAAGCCCCGTATAGCATTGAAATGCCCAATTAACACTGCATACAATGATCAAGGATCTTCCTCAAGACAGGATATATATATATATATATATATAAAATAAAATTTAAAAAAAAATAAAAGAAAACAAAAAGAAAAACAACTAGAGCATTGCACAGGCAGAAGATGCAAAACCCAAAATTTTACTCGTACTGTTATGAAAATCTTACCAAAGGAATAGGTATGGTTACATAGCTAGTAGGCATGGTCCAGAAAAAATTAGAGAACAGAAAAATCAGCACAATAAGAATTGTAAATATTAGATATTGAGGCTGAAAATTACTGTTGAAGGATGACTCATCAGTGACATCATAGACTAGCAAAATGCCCATGGCTCCCCGATAGTAAGCTGCAGTGAAACAAAAGATGCTAAGGAGAAGCAAAGAGAAAACAATGCACAAGAAACCAGCAATAACTATTCTCTCTCAGAAAAATAACTAATAGACATTTGTATGAAACAGAAATCTTTATCATAGTCCGCCAGACAGCAGAAACAATCCTTAATCGTTAACTACACCTAACTAAAATAATTAAGAGAAGGTAGGAGACATTATTCCCTCAATACTACAGCCTACAGCAATGTAATAAAGGGTTTCCTAAAGGGTTCTTGCTCATCTTGTTATGACATCAAAAATGTATGAGAACTGAACCTTAAGGGCTTCAATGATGAACTTTTTGATGAAAATAAAAGATATGATAACAGATTCCAATAACCAGAAAAATAAATAAATAAATAAAGTAATAAAATAAAAAACTTCACAAGCAAAGAAGATACCTGTAGTGATAGTCCGGAACCGCTCCTGTCCAGCAGTGTCCCAGATTTGCAATTTGATGCGTTTGCCATCAAGCTCAATGGTTCGAATCTTAAAGTCAATCCTGACCACACAAATAACCACCATCATGAGAATTCTTTGTATGTCTAAGGTAAATTAAACTGAGAATTAAACAAGCTTGTAGTTGCTGATAAAAAAAAAATAAAAGTGAAATACTTCTGTTGCAAATTAACCTATATTTAGACATCTTCATAGGCAAGAACATAAACTATGTGCATTAGCAGTGGAAAACAAAAGGGAGAAGGGATGGGGATTTGTGGGAGGAATCCTCATATTAAACACATAGTTCACAAAGATACATACCCTATGGTGGTAATGAAACTTGTCGTGAATGACCCATCAGAAAACCGCAATAACAAACAACTCTTCCCAACACCTGCAAGTTTATAATCGATAAATCAGCCAAAAAAAAACAGCAGAAAAGGATTACATGAAGTGCAATAGTCCATTGCAGGTTAAAAAGAACATAGAAACTGGTAATTGAGAAAGGGGGAAAATTGGAGACAGGGGAGGGGAGGGGAAGGGGGAGAGGGTGGGCGGTGGTTGTGAAGTCTTTTTTCAAGTCTTAATCTTTCAACTCTTTACAGAAAAAATTCACTCCTAAATCCTCACAAACTTAATTATCATCACCAATATGGATATATAAGGGCAAACAGGAAGACTGCATACTCACGAGTCACAACTAAGGTCAAATGCACTAAATACATGGCCCTGCATTTACCTATGTCCTATCAGTACAGTAATCTCAGAAAAAGCTTTTATCATTGTTTAAATATCCTGATCAATCCACCAGATCAATTCAGTTAAATACTCCCTCCAGTCTGTCCTTAATGAGGCAAGAATCATTAGCAACTGAGCATGAAAAAAGAAATCAAGTATTTTGTTTAAAATCTGTAGAACTCCTTTGTCATTTATTCCTTCTTTTCATTTTTGCAAAGGCAAAAATCATTGAAAAAATAAAAAATAAATCATCTCCTAAAGAACATCATAAATAGTTATGAGAGAGTCCATCAGACATAAAACATTGGATCAAATAAATAATTGACAAATTATTGACTATTGGACTACAATAGCATATAGGATAATTTTCCAGTGCCCATTGAGGATCTGATAAATTTTATATACATTATGAAAATTAAAAATAATTTATTCTGGTAAAGTTATTATGAGTAAGCTTAATTGCAGGCTGATGTCTTGGTTTTTCTGATAAAATTGTGTCAAAAATGAGCTGATTCGGTATAAAGGTTTCTTTTGCCAGATAATGATAATTTTATTCCAAGGGTTACCAAAACTTATACTAGAAAGATCACTTTTAGATACTACTGCTAAGGATAAGATAAAAGAGAATAAGCTTCAACCTTTAAACTTTAATTACATTTAGACAAGATAGCTCTTATACAGGGCAATAGCGTTTGGCCTCCCTAAACCATGGTTTCCATACGATTAACGCCTAAACTTTTAAAATATGAAATCAACTCATCAAAACCTACTCAGTGTTGATGCTGCTTGGTTTCCACGACATTAGTCAATCTGCCCAAACCTAGTCACTTAGACATTTAAATCGCCCAAAATTGACAAGCTAGCTTGCACAATTTTATTGAAGAACTCACCTTGTTCAGCCTTTAATCTTAAAAGAAATAAACCCTCATTAAAGAATATTAACTTAACAGCAACCAACCTAAGCCCTCAAGCAAAGCTTTAGAAGCAATGCTTTGCAGGTACTTGCCAGAAAGCTGTAAGCTTCTCAACATTGACTGTGCAAAATCTACGGTTGCAATCTTGATGGATCCAGTAACTTCATGCTATTTCCACTTCCTATGGGAAATTCTCTACCCTGGCTGGGCTGATTAAGTTAATGTATAATCCGATGCTTCAGAAATTAAACACAATTAAGCTCACAATAGCAAGAAAATCCAAAACATAACCATTGCTCCATTGCCTATTCTATTGTATTGTTTGTTGTTTTTCATGTTCAAATAACTTTTCTTTATCAATAAGCAGTGATATATCAACCTTTTGATATATGATATTCTTTCATTTGTCACCAATTGATATATCCACTTAATTAGGGTTTTGAATTTCAGATCTTAATGCTTGGTGGGTCTGAAGATGGCATCCTCAACTGGCTTAAGCCTTCCTGCAATTTCTCCTTTTTATTTTTTGGTAGTTTACCAACCATTTCTTCATTGGCTTCGATTAGCATTATATGGCATTTCATTTTATTCCTGTAAAGGTTTCATCTAGAACAACAATCCATCAATAAAATTTAACATCTTCACAAAATCCTTCTTGAGCTAAAGTATCACTCCCAAGTGGAGATAAAGCCCTTTGCTTATCTCCATGTTCACATCTTTTATAATTATACCTATTCCTTTATTTTACTCCTACAGGTTATGATTTTGAATGAGGCTTTCACCTATTGGCCTGGACATATATACTAACCATAGCCCAAGGCCAACTCCAGCACTAAGTTGGATAAGATGAGATGAGTGAAGGAGGAAGAAAATTCGTCTTTACATAGCTTAGCAGTAATGAAGGTGAAAGAAAACAAGTAGAAAATTTTTCACTTTTAAGTCCATTTTGCTTCTCTATGAAATTGGAGAGACATAATTACTGACGAAGTTGGAAAGAAATGAAAGTAAAATCATACAAGCACGACAGAAATTAGTTTCAATAGCAAAGAGTGAAAATTCTTGTTATTCAAGGTTTTATTTATCACCATCCTTCTTTTCACCTCAACCCAACAAGAAAAGGGAAAATTTCCTTCCATATATCTTGACATCTCCATTCATTTCTCTTTCTCTTTTAAGTTACAAACTCATAGTATTTCCTATGTAGATGCATAAAGCCACGAAAAACTACGTGAGTATTGCAATCAAAGAATGCTATGTAAAAAAAAAAAAAAGCCAAATAGAAAACAAAGGTAGAAAAGAGGAAGGAACAGTCTTAATATATAGCCAGGTTAGATTGGGATAAGGGAAAAATAATTGTGAAAAGTGAAGCAGAGAAAGAGTAACACCATTTCAAAATCTTGAATTCAAAAGATAAATAAATCACCCTCAGAAGGAAGATAAAGGCAGTTGATTAACATTTAGCAATGTTAGATGATATCCAGACCAGCAATCATGATTAATAGGTTTAATAAATAATTTCAAGATTTTATAAGGGAATACGACTATTATTTGAAATTATTAAAAAGAGTCAAGGCCATACTGGACAACATTACCAGGTCACATCCACCTCTACCGTGCCAAAACTCTTTTAACTCCTAACTCCTCCCATGGACATAAATCCTATATTTAGACTCAAGTGGATATTATCTGGACATGTAACATGGAAAGGACACTGCTTGTTCAATGCAGCCCATACTAGGATTTTGCAGTTGTGGATCACAAATAATATTGAGAAGTTCATTCACCATTCACTATGACGTTCCATAAACTGGGCAAACAAGCTCGAGTGGACCAAATGCTGATAAATCTCAACAAAGTCAATAGACTATTCCATGTCTCCATCTAATGCTATCCCATTGGACTGCATGTTACACTTTCCTGAACTTACCTTTGGAAAAAGATTTTCTGTTTGATTGAACTGAGAAACTTCCCACGAATATTGAACAAGGAGAAGGAGGAAATTGAGGAGACCAATATAATCATCATTCCCCAGAGATACACATCCAAGTCTCTCAGGAGTGATGAACACATTTTGATAGCATAAACATGCTCCCCTTCCTCTTTTGGTGGGAAGGGAACTGCTACATCTGCTATTTAACTTTCCATGTGTATCATTCACCTGTTATGTAAGTGGTTGCCTTTTCACAATCACCAGATTACAGAATGCAGAATCTCAATCATTTCACAAGTACATCATAATAAATTAAGAGATTCATGTTTTGGAAATCATGAATTACATTTAGTTATTGTACATGGCACAGCAAGTTGACCTTTTGGAAGGAGTCCAGTAAATGTGTAGTAATGGTTGGATGTGTTATGGAAGATCAGTATACTTTATGCAGCTGAATTCCAACAATTAATTACAATATAGAATTTCAGGTTCTCCTCCAAGCCATTTTAATAGTTCAGCTATTGCAGGAAATCAAACCTAAAGCTACAATTTATAGATGCATTATTCCAAAATGCATTTCTAAGAAAGTAAAATATATTGAAGGAATTCCACTTTTTGGAATTTAAGGGGACAAAAAAGTTGGCATCAAGAAAGCTACAAATTTGAAAATTTCTTATTCGGCAATTAATTGCCACCTCTACACGTTTGGCAGTCAAGAAAATGGACAGAGCAATTGATTCAAATTCCTGCTATCCCTCTTTTTGTCTGAACTAGAGACGGGCAAGAAAAAGCAGCTAATTTATATAAAAGATAGTCATAGGGTAGTGGCAACAGTATCTATCAAGCCCCATTCACTCTTCATCCTGTTTTCTCCTTGCTCATCATTTTCTATTTCCAGCCAATAAACTGCATTTGATAGGCTATTGACACAAACAAGCTCAACTAGCAAAATGACACAGAGATCCCATGGCACGACTAATACACAATGACAACAATTGCACAAACTGTCAGACAAGACTATCCAGACAAAGCTAGAGATCCTTGCTAGCACCCAAACCACTGACCGATCAAGGAAACTAAAACCTTGCTTATCACTGTATCTCTTATCATTTATCCTCGCTATATGACTAGGATGATAATCTAAAACTTTCAATTAGTCTCTCTAATAATTAACCAAAAAAATTAATCTCTCGAACAGAGCCAAACTTCTAAATAACCAACAAAATACAATTAACAAATGCAATTGTCATCAAGTTAAGGTCAGTGACAAATGGTTACAGATCACCACCATAAGCATGAATGAAGGAAGATAGACCCAACTTACCCCACACCCCCAGCACGATACATAATGTTCCCCCATTTGACCCAATGATATTCCTTTTATTCAACAAATTTCCAAATCACATCTCACATTCTGGAATAAACACTACTTGGGCCTCCAGTCCCCACACAATCTGCAAACCTACGAATTTGAATCTCCTCCTAGAAAACCTCCTGATCATATTATTGATTCACATAACAAATTCCCAATCTATACCACAATCGCACTACGGATTCACCGGGCACGCCTCGAACACAAGCAATCAAAACAATACACTTCAAATCTCCTTGAAACAAGCAGTTACGCAACAATGTAAAATCAAAACACAACATAATTCAATAAAACCTAATGGATCAAACATGAATCACGTCACACAACACGGATCTCCTACGATAGAGCAATAATACATTAAAATCGAACATTAACACTTCAAACTCATGATTTGGAGAGAGAAAGAAAGGAAAACAGAGGTTGACACGAAAGCAAATAGCCAACCGGAGTCTCCGATCAAGAGAAGCTTGATAAGGTAATCGTAATCGGCTCTCGCTCTAGCTGGTGGTGCTGCCATTAAATCCCTCTCTCTTTCTCTCTCCACTCTTTTCTCTGTCCTCTCTCTCCCTCTCCTCGGAGTGTGATCAATCTCTCTCTTCCTGCAAGAAAGAAAAAACACGGAATCCAAACCGAATTTGGAATCGAAATCAATCAAACAATATGAACGAGAAGATTGGAGAGAGAGAAGAGAAAGAGAGAGAATGGACCTGTTTGGTGAAGCGAAGAGAGAAAAGGAGAAGAAAAGAGAGGTATGGAGGAAATGTATTTATTTATTTATTTGGATTTTTTTTTTTTTTCAATTAGAAGGTTTCTGGGGGACTTTTTCAATTTTCATCACCGCGTAGGGTTGTGGGTGAACTGTGTCTGTGGAGGAGTGAATAATGCAAAGTCAAATACACATTTATTTCGGAATTGTTAAATGAAAAATGTTTGACAAAGATATTTTATGAAAAATGAAAATTCATCTCTTATGCTTGTTGTTGTATTTAATGAAAGAAAATTTCAAATTTAGTACCCAAATTTGTTGAAATAATAAATTTAATGTTTAATCAAATCATTTATAATTATCTTTATAATTTTACTAACATTATTTGTTTTGTTTTTAATGTAGGAAAACGGTGTATCAATGTTATAGAGTATTTAGAGAATAAGTAACATTTCAATAATATGTTTTTTCTTCTAAATTAGCAAACAATGTAAAAAGTATTAAAAATAACTATAAAAACTAAATTGGATATTAATTTGATTACTTCAAAGTTTAAATATCAAATTATTATATACATACATATATATTACAAAATTCAACTACCAAACGACTACTTCGACCGTCAAGTTATAGGTTATAGGGAATTAGTAAATAGAGGAAGGGTAATAAGCAATTACTAGAAGTGGATGTACATCGTGGAATTCATGGAGTGCATGGAAGTTATTAAAGAAGTAAGTGCCAAGCCACTAAGCATTTCCCGAGATTGTTTAGAGTGAAGTTAATGGGCTTAGATCCAATGGAGCTAAGGAATTGAATTCCATGTAGGTAGATTGAATGATTTGGCTAGTTTACTCAGCTTCAATGTGGTAGATTAAATATTATTTCGAGGTTGCTTTATGGACTATTAAATTGGTCCAAACTCTAATTAGATCGAGTTAGGTATAAAAGGGCACTAAGTCTAAAATTACCCATCAATAGGAAACAACTTGTTAAAGCTAATATATTCGGTTAGTTGTCTATGTTGAGATACTTAAGTAATGCTAATCACCCACCACTAACCATTAGCTTAAGGTATAAGAATTGAGTATGTAAGAAAGGAAGCTCTTTCCTCTAAATTAGAAGTGCAATGCAAAGTTCTCCCTTATGATTTTTCTCAATTATGGCTTATGCTCTTATACTAGAAGGTGCAAAATTCCATTAGTAGAATGCTGCATACAAAGGTCCTGCTTCTTTGTATCTTATTCGAAAAAAAGTCTTTAGAAATGGCTATATGTAGCCATTCATCATGGAAAGAAGGAACCTTTAATGTCTAAACATCTATAAGTATTACTAAGTCATTTACAATAGTAGCTTCGTTAGGATTATCTACTCATTTTTTCAATAGCATAATTGCTAATTTAAAGCGATAATAGGAGTAATGCTAATAGATGCAAGTACAACTACCTTACCCTCAAAAGCAATTTACAACAACAAACATAATATTACCACCACTTGAGGGAGGACTGGTTTGATAGCTTAACACCATCTAACCTTCAATGTGCCACACATAATCGTGAAGACAAGTTATTTCTCAAGAGAGAGAGAGGATCAAAAGAGGAAGATGCATTAATATAAATGTTCATTAGAAAGGTTTGTATTGAATTTTGATGAGATGAAACTAAGCATTGCCAAGTTTTATGAAATCAATCTTAATAGGTAAAAAAAGATTCCTTCATGCAACTTGGCAACAATACTCTTAGGCTTTTACTTAGGAGTTTTTTTATCATAACCCATGATGAATTTCAAACCTGTATTACACATCTAAATGGTCAATCTAAGTTTTTCATGAAGTTTTTGTTGCTTATCTTTCGAACAACAAAGCAAATCATCTGGATAATATTAATTAGTAGCCACTACGACAAAAACTATAAATGTTGGCATCTTGATGTGAGTTATAAGTCTAGCTTCTAACCATAAAAGCATAGCTAGCATTTGAAACCCAAGCATAATATCCAAATGATAACAGATTGATTAGCTACTAGTCTTTATTATTAATAACAATTCCACTAACATTTGAACACTAGGTTATGTTCCAACTAACATTTAAATGTTCAGCTGAAAAGCATCATAACACTAAGTACTATTATAGTGCATTTGACCAACAAATCCAAATGGAGTTCCACTTACATTTGAACACTAGGCTAAGCTTCATCTAACATTTGAAAGTTGAGTTAAAAGGCATCATGACAGTAAGTGCTATTACAGTACATTTGATGCAAGAATAAAGACATGTTGTTTAACCAATGATCAAATATTCTAAGAGCCTATAACTATAAGCTTTGGGCAATTATAGAGCCTTAAGTAGAGTTATTGACTTGCAATCAAATAATTAAGGCTATCAGTAAGCACTCAACTCATTTAAGTCTTGGTTCATTTAAGATATTATTAAGCTTAAGCCAAGTCAAACTCCTAATGAGCTTGAAAAGTATAGGCTCAAACTCAAGTTCGTTAAAGATTCTCAAGCTCAAATTCTACTATTAAACTTGTTTAGATTAACAAGTCTGAACTCAAGTTCAAACTCGTTTTGTCATATAGACCAACGAGATTTTTCTTCTTCTTCTCTCTCTCTCTCTCTCTTATACAGTTAAGTAAATACTAGTTTTAGAATTTCAATAACATACAATATTATAATAGATAATACATATGAATAAAAATATATGATATATAATCATATATAATATAATAAAGTAATTTATGTATAAAGAGATTACTTATAAGCCCTTTTATTAAACCTAGTTGCGATCCAATTAATGGTTGTCCACAAGCTTCAATACAAATTTGAATTTAGTTCATTTTAATAATTGTACTTTATCTTGACTTCAAACTTGAGCAAAGCAAAATAAAGTTTATTTAGTTTGGAGCCCTATAAATAACTTACATTACTTCATTCGTTGATTTTGTTATTTGCGTTCACTTTACTTATTCAAAACGAGAGAGAATGTCATACTTAGTGAGCTTATATTTATAATCATTGTAAAAAGCACTAGACTTGTGATCTTCTTGAAAGTCTATAAACCTTATGCAACTTGTAGAGCTTTAAGCTTAGTGTGATAATGTAATTGCAAAGAAATACTCTCGATTGAAAGTGTTTAGTATCCATATTAATTAAGGGACAATCTAAAGTTTATAATAAAATCCCTTAATCATTCAACTCTCTCTATTTATTTCTAGCATTTTTTTTATTGCTCCTTATTTACGCTGTTTTTTATTATTAGTAAGTGTAACCAAGAAAACTGTTAAAGGGTGTCATCAATTTAATGCTGATGCTTTGCCCTAAATTTTAAAACATGAGAGGGGAAATGCAGTGGGATTAATCAACACATGCAAAATCCTGTCAACCCAAAATTAAGAATGTCTTTAACAATTGCGTGCTATTCCTGTTTGGATCCTCGGATTTTTTTTTATATCGGTAACTTATTGGTATTAGATTTAGTTTGTTTATGAGTAAGGTTGTCATTTTTTCATCAATATCATATTTGTATCAATTCGGTTTGAAAAAAAAAACCAAACCGACTATCCAAATAGTTAAAAGGCTAAATTGACAAAGGAGATGTTAGAAAATGAAAGAAGCTAACATTTGGGGACTGCACAAAGTAAACCTGTGATATTTAATTTTGGGCACAGCTCATTTTTGGAAAACAAGAGCCAGACAACATAGTCATGACAATATTTGAAGAGATAATACTAGAAAAACAGACACAAACACAAAGCAGTGATGTCTAAGCTTCGAAGAAAAACTGAAACAACATAGGTAAACCCATTTAAATGGGTTTACCAAATCACTTCTAGCTATCTTTTTTTTTTTTTTCCTTTGCCATCTGAAACTTGCTTAAATTTCAGTATATGTATTTTTGGGTCTGTTTGGATTGTCTGTTTTTCATCTGTATCTGTATTTTTTTTAAAATGATATGTGTAAATATATCCTATTTGCATCTAAATTTTATCTATATTTGTTCTATTTGATCTTTTGATGAGAACTGTCAACTTTTTTTTATCTATATTTATTTCTTGATAAATAATTTATTAGCAAAAAGTTTGAAAAAGTGTCTGTATCTGCCGGAAAAAAAGCCAAAACAAACGGACCCTTTTTCTTTTTCTTTTTTCTTTCATATTTTCATATTGGCCAGATTTTCACCGCTTAATCCCAGTTTGCTATCTAGTATATTTTAGCATGTCATAGTAATATGTATTATTAGTTATTACTATAATATAATATGCTATACTCGAAATGGATACTGTCATATAACACGAAAAGTAGTATTTGTAATTTGATTGTACATTTTACCTTAATTTTAAAACTGTTCATTAACATATGAACCTCTTTAGATGTCGGTTTGGTATAATTTTGGTTTATTTTTCAAACTAAATCGATACTAAACTGATACAGATATGATACCAGTAAAAAACTTACAGTTTTACTTATAAATTGATTAAATCAAACCATTACTAAACTTATACTGATTTGATACCAATAAATTACCAATACAGATCCGATACAAATAATCATCCTATACAATTAAATTTCGGTAATAGCACGTTATTGGACAGTGACCATCTTATGTTGTATTCAAGAAAGATAATTGTTCGTGCAGTTTTATTTTGTTTATATTTTTCAATAATTTATTTATAATTTTCTCATTATAAATCTAATCTCTAATCATGCATATAATTATTCACCTAATTATTTATTAATTGATACTTTTACATATCTAATGTTATCTAATTTGTACACACATAAGAGATGCAGCTTCTGCTAGTGTATGTATGTGTATATTTATACACGACACCAAATTACCAGTGCTTCCTAATCTAAAATTCGAGACTCTCTGCAAATGAAAAAACCATGACACATTAAAAAAAAAAATTACTCATCTAAAGAAACTCAAAACCATTGATTACTTTATTTTCCCTTTTTGCCAAAAAAAAAAATAAATTTTATTCAATAAAAATAAAAATTTTACATTAATTCAATTGATACAAGATGATTGTTTGATTGATGAGCAGTTGGATATATAAAGAAAATATTCACATATCTCTTCAAAATGTCTTTATAGGAAAAACAATTTAGAGGAAAAGAAAAGAAATTCAGCTAATAACATGAATATTACTTGAATGCACTTAGGATTTATCTTCAATATATGTTACAGGTCCAATCGCTTTCGGAATTCAAAATCTAATTACATATTCTATTAAAATTTAGATATAATTAGCGAAATTTGAATATATCAGTCTCCCACATGTAAATGATGTAAAATAGTTGAAAAAGAAAAGTTAATATTTACCGATTGCAGTAACAGATCTGCTGTTTAAGGATGATTTATATAAAAAAAAAAAAAAAAAAGAGAAACATTAAGAAAGGAGCTATACTAGGTTTCTGTTTTAAGTTCACATACGTATACTAACACTGACAAAAGAAAATACAGAGTTTGCATAATACATGCATCAGATTAGCTAATTTCACACAATTATTGTTGACAAAACAACAGAAGTCCCAAAAAATCAACCAAGATTGTCCAAATTTTTTTACGATTGATTTCGCCTGGATCAAAGGCTTCCTATGCATGAAAATCACAATCTATAAATTTACCGCAACTACAACAATTATTCATTACACATGACAGCGTATAAATATATCGAATTTCTCGACAATCCATCTAAAGTCTCGATTGCGCCTTGGATTTTTGCCATGCCACAACCGAGTCAAGTTCCACGGTTTCGTCCCCAGCTGCGATCGCCTCCAAAACCTCCTTCATCAACACCATCCTATTCCTCCCATACACCTCTCCGTTCCACTTCCTCCCAACCAACTCCTCACCTAACCTAACCGCCTCCCTAACCGTCTCCTCCACGCCGTCATGCGCGGAATCCACAATCCCTATCTCCACCGCACGCCGCGCAGTCAATCTCCCCGATCTCAGGACCACCTCTCTCCTCGCGCTCGGCGTACCGATCTTCTTCTTAACCAAGGTAACAAACCACGAAGGGATTACTAGTCCTATATCAAGCTCGCTCATGTATAGAAACCCTCGGTCCTTCCTCATGACGATGTAGTCGTGCGCGAGGGCGAGGATGAACCCGGCGGCCGAGGCGTGGCCGGTGACGGCGGCGATGGTTGGCATGGGGAGAGAGATTAGTTCGCGAATCAGTTCTTGTAGTTTGGATGACATGAGAGAGATTTGAGGCTGGGAGGATCCGGCCCAGGCGAGGTCGTAGCCATTGGAGAAGAATTTGCCTTCGGCGGTGGTGATTAGGACGGGGGTGAAGGAATCGGTTTGGTGGTGAGTCGACTCAGTGAGGAACGTATTGAGTCGATGAGGTCCGGGTTGAGACGGTGCTCGCCGGTGCCTTTGATCGTGAGGATGTATATGTTGTTGGGGAGTTCCGCCAAGGTGCACATTTTTTTGGGCAAGCGTCTAGAATTAGGGTAATTGGATTGGAAGAGTCAACGGTTTGGTGGTTTAGATTGTTTATATGTATATTTTCTTAAATATAAAAATAAGAAGAAGAGTGAGGGAATAGCTTACATACTGTTAGGAAGCCCACTCCTAAAACAAGGCTCGGTCCACTTCAACAAATGAAAACCCTAACCCTCACGATAGAACACTCCAGGCAGTCTCTCAGGTACGTAATCCACTTCCTATATTCTGTATTCCTCTCTAATCCTCTCGTGTGATTGTTTCTCTTAACTCTTGTGTTTGTTAATTGTTGCAAGGTTAGGTTAAGAGAGAAATGGATAGTGCTGTTTCGAGTACAGCTGACTCCAGAATATTCATTCTTAGCAGGGGTAAAAACATACCTTTTCTGCTTTGATTCTATATTTATATTCTGCATGTATATTTCCGTTACAAAATAGATCTGGTTTGTACTTTCCTTTACAAGATAGATCTGATTTGTTACATGTAACTAAATCTATCTAAACAATGATGAGATCTCACGTCTCGCTGTGATGTAACTGTTTGTACTCTCCAGTTGAAGGTTGTTATGTGATTTCAACCGATAATATAGTCTTTATGCCACGTAGGCACTCTCTTTTGCCTAGCTGTAACAGATGTCTCCCCTCTTGAAAAATAACCTTGTCCTCAAGGTTATAATCAGGATAAGCCTTCCTGAATGAGTCCCAGTCTTCCCACGATGTTTCAGTAGGATGTAACCTTGCCATTGAACCAAAATCTGTCGAATAGGCTTGTCTTGGCGAAAAATAGTTCTGGAATTGAGTATAACCAGTGGTGTCAATAACGGCTGATTATTGACAGCTTCAATAGGCAAGTCTAAAGATGGAATAGAAGCACCATGAGCCTTCTTTAATAAAGACACATGAAAAACATCATGAATCTTAGCAGATTCTGGTAATTTCAACTTGTATGCACATGTCCCTATCCTCTGAAGCACCTCATATGGTCCATAATATCGCTTAGATAGCTTGTGTGTGTTACAAAGAAACACTAAGCTGCCGATAAGGTTGCAGTTTAACATAAACCAAGTCCCCTGGCTCAAATTGGACTTCTCGTCGATTTGATTTGCATAGAACTTCATTCGCTCCTGAGCTTTAAGCAAATTACTCTGGAGTGTTTTAAGTAAAGTATCCTCTCCAATAGCTCTCTGTCTACTGCATCCAACTTAGAGGTGCCTCGAATATAAGATGCAAGTGTTGGTGGTGATCGACCATAAACCAACTGAAAGGGAGTTGATCCTGCACCCTCATGGTAGGAGGTATTATAAGCATATTCCGCCCAAGGCAACATGGAAACCCACTTAATTGGACAGTCCATTGTATAGCATCTAAGATATTGCTGAAGTGTCCTGTTCATAACTTCTGTTTGGCCATCACTTTGTGGGTGATAAGCCGTACTAGTCTTCAACTTAGTCCCACTCAGAGAGAATAAGTCTTTCCAAAATTTGCTCATGAACACAGGGTCCCTGTCTGAAACAATTGATCTTGGAAATCCATGTAATTTCACTACCATGTGTAGGAAAAGAGAAGCCACTGAGGTTGCTGTATAATGAGAATGTAGGGCTCCTAAATGACAATATTTAGTGAGCCTATCTACAACAACCAATATTACTGTATAGCCTTGGGATTTAGGAAGTGAGGTCACAAAATCCATGCTTATATCCTCCCAAATTCGTTTTGGGATAGGTAAAGGTTGAAGAAGTCCAGCTGGACTTCGAGAAGAATATTTAATTTGCTGACAAATGTGGCATTTTTTCACATATTCTTCCACCATCATTCTCATACCATCCCAATAGAAAGCTGAAGACAATTTCTTATATGTCTTCAAAAAGCCAAAATGACCTGAACATGGGGAAACATGATATTCTTGTAGTAGTAGAGGAATAAGAGAAGATTGAGGCACCAGAAATATTCTATCCCCAAAATACAATAAGTGATTCCTCCAAACTAAAGGATGCTTGAGTATTTTCCCTTGTTCCAGGTCAGATATGACATTCTTAAATGCCTCCACGACCCATATTCTTGCTTTAAAGTGTCCACAAACTGGAATTGGACAGTGGACCAGCTAAATAGTGTCCTTCTTCCACATGCTGTGATAAGGCATCAGCCACTTTATTCTCACTGCCAGCCTTGTACATAATAGTGTAATCATAACCCAGCAACTTAGAAATATTTTTGTTGCTCAGGAGTCTGAATGACTTGGGTCATGATTTCTTTAAGACTTCTATGATCTGTTCTAATGAGAAAATGTTTCCCCAACAAGTACTGACGCCATTTCCTCACTGTTTCCCAATGGCATATAACTCTCGAACATAAGCTGAAGCCTTTCGTAAATGTAATGGCATCTTCTTGCTATAAAAAGCAATGGGATGTTCTTGTTGCAGTAAAACTGCTCCAATCCCTGACCCGAAGCATCTGTTTCAATGACAAAAGATTCTTTAAAATTTGGAAGTGCCAGAATAGGAGCATAACAAGTGCTGTCTTGAGTGTATCAAATGCCTGTTGTGCTTCAGTAGACCAACTGAATGAATCCTTCTGTAATAATCAGTTAATGGGCTTGCTATAGAAGCATAGCCTCTAATGAAACGCTATAATACCCCGACAGCCCCAAAAAGGCTCTCAAATGTTTAACTGACACAGGAACAGGCCAATTTAGAACAGCCTCTACTTTCTTATTCTCTGGCTGTACACCCTTACTTGATACTATATGTCCCAAATACTCAATAGTACTTACCCCAAAACTACATTTGGACTGTTTCAGATAAAACTGATTGTCCTGTAGTATTGTAAAAACCTTCTCCAAATGCTCCAAATGATCAGACTCAGACATACTATAAAAGTATGTCATCAAAAAATACAATTACAAATTTTCGAAGGAAAGGTCTGAATAGTTTGTTCATGATGGACTGAAATGTAGCTGGAGCATTACTAAGACCGAATGGCATTACAAGAAATTCGTAATGTCCTTCATGAGTCCGAAATGCAGTTTTCTCAATATCTCTTGGATGCATTCTAATCTGATGGTAACCCGCTCTGAGATCCAATTTTGAAAAAATAGAAGCACCAAATAATTCATCCAGTAACTCATCGATAGTAGGAATGGGAAACTGATCTTTGACAGTTATGTGATTGAGTGCCCTATAATCGATACAGAAGCGCCACGTTCCATCTTTTTTTTTAACCAATAAGACAGGAGAAGAATAAGGACTAATACTATGTTGTATAAGTCCTGTTGGAGCATATCATTAACTTGTTTTTCTATCTCCTGTTTCTGAAAATGTGGGTATCGATAGGCTTTCACATTAACTGGTCCTTTTCCCTCTTCGATGTAAATCTGATGTTGGATCTCTCTTAAAGGTGGCAATGATGAAGGTGCTTCAAATACATGAGAATATTTGCCCAACAAGTCTTGTAAGGCTTGGCTGCTGGTGAAAGTCTCACATGTATTACAAACCGATGGCTGAGCCACAATGTGATAAAATGAAGCAATAGCATCCTTAGAATAAGTCTTTTAAACTGATGATGTGTAATTTCTGAAAGAGATTGTCGCTCCCCTAACACTTCACCACAATCCCTTGATATTGAAATTGCATGGATAACTGACCATAATCAATAGTTACTGGTCCTAACTCCTGTAACCATTGCACACCAAGTACTAATTCAACCCCTTTGTATAGGTAAACATGAAAAGTGTCTGTAAAACATAAACCTTGGATATGAAACTGTACTGCCCACACTTGCCTTGACAAACTCATTTTAGTGCCACCCTCCCCATCAACACATTAAATTCTGGAGAGCTTGTTACTGTCAGATTAAGGTATTTCACTAATCTTGATTGCACAAAGTTATGAGTGCACCAGAATCCACTAATATTGTTATTGGTTTATTGTTGATAATGCCCTTAAATCGATTATTTTAGGAGCATTATGTCTAGATAACGCATGATAGCTAATGGCATATGCATCTGCTACATCTTCAATAGTATCAAGCATTTGCATATGATAGTAGACACATCATCAATACACTCTATGGAGTCTTCCCCATTGTCATCAGTGATCAATAACAAAAATTTTGCCTTACATCTGTGATTTCTGTTATACTTTCCATCACAATTATAACAGAGACCCTTAGCCCTACATTCATCCATTATTGCTTGTGTCAATTTCTTTATTGGAATAGTGGGTTTAGATGAAGAAACTGATATATTAGGAGGCGATACTACTGATTTTGAAAATTGCAAAGTGTTTGCATTATTCCAAGATGATTTTGCAGTATTAGATCTAGACATATAATGCATGTCTGCGAATTTTGACTCATGCATTTTTGCAAACCATAAAGCTTGATCAAGAGAATGAGGCCTAGAGATTTGAACTTCTCTTCTAAGATATGGTTTTAATCCAGAAATAAAGCAACTCAGTAAAAAAATTATCTGACAAACCCACTGTTTAGTTGACAATGATTCAATTCAGTTTGATAGTCATCTACAGAACCTCTCTGTATGAGTTTAGATAACGTACCTTGGACATCCTCAAATTCTGAGGGTCCAAATCGGGCTTTTAAGGATTTGAGAAAAGCTTCCCATGTAGATATCTGTTGGTTCTGTTCCATCCATTCATACCACTTCAATGCGCGTCCTCTGAATGCAAAAGAAGAAATTACCAGGCGTTGATCATCTGGAACACCATGGAATGTAAAAAATTTTTGTGCCTGGAAAATCCAGCCCATAACATCATCGCCATCAAAAGTAGGTATTTCTAGCTTCATACCCTTAAGCATATTATCAAGAACTGTTGCAGAATGTGACGAACCCCCATTATTATTGAAATTCTGAGATAAAGAAGCAGGGTTTTGATTCTGTCCCTGAGTAAACTGATCCTGCAATTGTTTTAAAGAATCTGTCTGTTCTTGCACTTGAGATTGCATTTTATTAACCGATTCTGCTATTGAATATACTAAAGCTTGTAATTTGGCCATTTCTTCTTGATTTGATTGTGATCTTGTTGACATGATGAACAATCAATGGCACGAGAGCACCAAATTGTTAGGAAGCCCACTCCTAAAATAAGGCTCGGTCCACTTCAACAAATGAAAACCCTAACCCACACGATAGAACACTCCAGGCAGTCTCTCAAGTACGTAATCCACTTCCTATATTTTGTATTCCTCTCTAATCCTCTCGTGTGATTGTTTCTCTTAACTCTTGTGTTTGTTAATTGTTGCAAGGTTAGGTTAAGAGAGAAATGGATAGTGCTGTTTCGAGTACAGCTGACTCCAGAATATTCATTCTTAGCAGGGTAAAAACATACCCTTTTCTGCTTTGATTTACTATATTTATATTCTGCATGTATATTTTCTGTTACAAAATAGATCTGGTTTGTATTTTCCTTTACAAGATAGATCTGATTTGTTACATGTAAGTAAATCTATCTAACTACAATGATGAGATCTCACGATCTCGTTGTGTTGTAACTGTTTGTAACTTCTCCAGTTGAAGGTTGTTATGTGATTTCAACCGATAATATAGTCTTTATGCCACGTAGGCACTCTCTTTTGCCTAGCTGTAACACATACTCTTGTTATTTTTTAGCAACAAATCAAGTTTAGAGTTGTTTCCTTAAATATTATCTTGGTGGGTTGAGCTCCTAAAAATTACACAACACCTTTTGAACTATTTTTAAAATTGCATGGAACTTAGTCTATGAAATAACTAACATTTACCCCCTTAAATAAATGTGAGCCCACTTCTTTTATGGATTGACAACATATGCAAATATAAAATCTAACATTGATGATAAAATATAAAATATAAACCTCATGTAATATTTAAATGGTCACATAAGGTGAGGAATGATTATAAGCTTCTTTAGAATAAGAAACAATGGCAATGGCATGAACAAGAACCTAGCAATTGTTGACTCCATTACATCTTATGTAACATGTTTTGGAATCATTTCTAAAGTAAGAACATAGAAAATACTATCTTTAAGGAATCTATAAACTCTATCTCCTTTGTCAAATACATACACGATCTTAATCACCTTGAAGCCTATTGTAATTAAGAAGCATACTCTAATAAACTCAATTCTCAAGATGGGTCTTATTTCTGCGTTTGTGATTTATGCTATTTTTGTTAATATTTTTTACACATTGCTTGTGAAATTTAAGAATTTCTTCTATTTTGGATAATATGTTTTCAACTATGGTTGTTATTGGGGTTTGTTATTGTGTACTAATGTGCAAGTTTCTTGCACTGATTTTATACGTAAAGTTGAATCATGTTTATTCTAGAGACATAAGAAAGATATATATATATATATATTTTTCCTTTAAAGTTCTTTATCAATGTTTAGGAGTTCTTTTATAAATTAGGTTTTAGTAAGTAAAATTCTAAGCTAAAAGGAGTGAGACTAATCACATCCCACATTGGTATAAAAATATGATTCCCTATAGGGTTGTTTAAACCTAACCCGTGATCCTGTATGGTTTTCTTAGCAATACCAAATCTTGATGACTACGTGAGAAAGGAGATTATCATTGTTTTATTTTATATCACATTGGTATAAAAATATCATTATTTTATTGTGGAATGAAAAAGACCTGAAACTGTTACGGAAGTTAGGAGTTTCTTGGGATTGGCAGGATATTATCGAAAATTTGTGAAAGATTTCTCAAAAATTGCATGACCCCTGACACAATTAACCAGGAAGAATGAGAAATTTGAATGGAATGATCAACGTGAACAAAGTTTCCAAGAACTGAAAAAGAGGTTAATATCAGCACCAATATTGGTTCTGCCTAATGACAGGGATCTATATACTGTCTACCGTGATGCATCCAGAAATGGTTCAGGATGTGTGTTAATGCAAAATGGAAAAGTAATAGAATATGCTTCTAGACAATTAAAACCGCATGAGATGAATTACCCCACTCACGATCTGGAATTAGCTATTATTGTTTTTGCACTCAAGATTTGGCTTCACTACTTGTATGGACAGAAATGTGAAATATATATGGATCACAAAAGTTTGAAGTATATATTTACACAAAAGGAGTTGAATATGAGACAAAGACGATGGTTGGAATTGATTAAAGATTATGATCTCACTATTAATTTCCATCCTGGCAAATTGAATGCTGTGGCTGATGCATTAAGTCGTAAGAGTTATGGAAAAGTAGCCTCAATATTGATGGAACAAAAAGAACTCATCAAGGAATTTGAGAGATTAAACTTGGAATTTTCAATGCAAGGTTTGGAAGTTGAATCAGGAAACCTAATTTTGGAATTTACTTTGCTTCAACGGATTAAGGAAGCTCAGAAAGAGGATATTGAAATCCAAGAGATTAAACAAGGAATATCCCAAAGAAAATATAAGGATTTTTGTGTGGATGAAGAAGAGGTGTTAAGAATGAATAAAAGATTGTGTGTGCCACATGATGAAAACTTAAGGAAGGAGTTAATGCATGAAGCACATTATTCTGGATATTCTATACACCCAGGAGAAACAAAGACATACCAAGAGCTGAAAAGTGCATATTGGTGGAGTGGAATAAAAAAGGATATTGCAGAATTTGTGGCTAAATGTGATGTGTGTCAAAGGATAAAAGCTGAACACCAAAAACCAGGTAGGTTGTTGAAACCATTGCCAATTCTCGAATGGAAATGGGATCAAATTTTCATGGATTTTGTGTGCTCACTACCTAAGACAAAGTGTGGGTTATGATGCTGTTTGGATTATTGTGGATAGACTCACGAAATCAACTCATTTCTTGCCAACTAACATGACATATCCATTAGAAAAATTGGCACGAATATATTTGAAGGAGATTGCGAGATTGCATGGTGTACCTGTTAGTATAGTATCAAATCAAGATCCACGGTTTGTTTCCAGCTTTTGGCACGAATTACAAAAAGCTTTAGGAACCCAATTGAAATTTAGCACACTTATCATCCTCAAACTGATGGACAAACAGAAAGGACCATTCAAACACTGGAAGATATGTTAAGAGCATATATTATAGAGTTCAAAGGAAATTAGGACCAACATTTACCGCTAGTAGAATTTGCATACAATAACAGTTACCATTCAAGCATAGGAGTGCCACCTTGAAGCCTTATATGTAGAAAGTGCCGGTCATCATTATTCTGGGATAACTTGGAAAGAGTATTGGTTGGACCTGAATTGGTTCAGGAAACAATTGAAAAGATTTCAGTAATAAAGCAAAGAATGAAAGCAGTACATGTAAACCCCAAAAGTTTGCACAGTAACAGTAGTAAAATAGAAAACGTAAATTAGATAGTAAATTTAGAAACCGATAGAAATCCTAGAATAGACCTATGAGTTGTGATAGACTCATTTCTAGTTTGAAAAACCCGAATAAAAATTTTCTCGACCTTAATAATACCAAAAACGAGATTTCATATCTTGAACTGATAGTTCAAGATATAACTAGAAATAATTTTAAAATTTCAAAACCGATAAGATACAGTTTATTTATAGAGCTTATCGGTATAAAACAATAGATTACAAATACAAATAGACATTAATACTGAACAATAACTATCAATTTAAAACTAAAAAAAAAATTTCAAATCCGCTGTTTTAATTATTAGGAAATTCTAACTTTATTAGGAATTGGTTTCCTAATTAATTCATCGAACTTGAAAATTTAAGCACGTAAGTTAAAACACTAAAATAATAATCGTGTGAAGTTCTAACTAAAAATTTGAAAATACAAATAATTAAAAATTTGTAGTAACTTAGATAAAATTATCTCGATAAACCGTAAAAAAACAGTATAGATATACGCAAAAATTTATTACTTAGTAAAAATATTTTTGGCTAATAACTAATTATATATATATAAAAAGAGGAAAACGATCTCACACCGCTGGAACAAATTTTAAGTCTTGGACGTTGATCGGTTGCGAATTCACGCAGCACTACAGGATGATACCGAGCATCTGAAACTCTACACGCGCCGCTGCTGATTTTTTTTTTTCCAAGCAATAGCTTCCCTCCACGCACGACAACAACAGGGTCAACCGAGCTGGAAACTCCACGCACAGCAGCTTCCTTCATGCACGGCAGCTGCAGCTTCAACGCACAAGCAGCAAGGAACCAAGCTACAGCTCTCCATGCACAACATCTCCATTCTAGCGCATGAGCAGGCAGTAAGGAGGACCAAGCATTCACACACACGCACAAGCAGCAGCTCCACAAGGCCATTGAGCAACACCATCCACACACACACGCACACAAAGAGCTGGAAAACAGAGCACTTTGGAGAAAACACAGAGCAGTTGCAACCAGCTGACATTTGACCCAACTTTGAACCGATTTCCACAACGAATTTCATCCCGAAAAGGACACCCAAACCAACCCAAAAGCTACACCTATAACCTAAAATTAATGTGCAAGAATTACAGACCAAATGGGGGAGGAATACAGCTCCAAACTTAGCTAGAAAAATCGTGCAGCAGCAACCAAGAACTCCCCTGCTGCAGAGACCCGATTTTGTTGACTAACTTTGATCCAAATTTGAGCCTCTAAATTCAAATGAAATTGACCTAAAAACCAACCAAAACACTCTACATGTAATCAAAAATAAATGAGGAGAATTTCAGCACACAAAAACAACCACAACCACTCCAAATATCCATGCCAAATTCGGATCTTGACAGTTGCAGCAGAGAAGAAATTCAACAATTACAGCAGCACACTTCTCCAAATCCAACTCCGATTTTTGCAATATTCCTAGGATTAAATGAGCTGATATTTTGACCAATTAAACACCAATAAGAAGCCTTCAAATGGACACTTCATACACAAAAAATTAATGAGAAAATCGGATCCAAAATTCGTCCAAAAAATCAAGATGGATTGTTCCAGAAATTCCAGATTTTCACACTTCCAAACTTCAACAGATTTGACCCGATTTTTATCCAATTTGAGCCCTTATTTTTACACACATAAATAGCATTAATTAGCTACCAAACAAATATAATTAAGACTCTAAAAGATAGCCACAAAAATCTGTCAAACCCAAGTCAAATTTTGCATCCAAATTTTGCAAAATCGTGTAGAAAATCCAGCTGCATTTGTGGACATTTTCAAGTCCAAAACCCATTCCATAGCCTCTAAAACTTAGTCTAGTCCTAGTATAAGTAATAAGCCTAAGTTAGACACAATTTGAGCTCATAAATCCCACAAAAACACTTCAAAATCGCAGCTGCAACCACAAGTGCGTCCAGCACTTTTTACCTTCCTTTTTCCCTTACCACCTTCCACATAAAAGCTTTGGAACTTTGTGAGCAACCATAAACCTTTAGCCTACTTTCATATCTTGCCTACACATTAAGCTCATCAATAACAACCAAAACCGAATCAAAAATCCTAAGTTATCCTAGGGTTCAAGAGGAGGAAATTAGCTTGACAAGGTGAGAATATTTGATTTCATTAGTAAACTCCCACTATAGTTAATGTGTTTAGTTAGAAACTCATCATTTAATCTTGATTTAGGTTTAATTATTGCTTTAAGAGGAAGTTGAACAACCTCCTTCCATTCCAATCCAAGGTAAGTTCCAAACTAAACCTATCCTTGTTAAATTTGTGAATAGCCTTTAGGATGGATTATTGAGCATTGGAAGAAAGTTTTGTGGTTGGGAAAAGTTGTTAATCCTTGGATGAATTCAAGTGGATAGATGATTAAGGTATTAGAAATGTTAAGATATTGTTGGAAGAGAAAAACAACAACTTAGAAGTCGTATAATTATTTTAATAGTAAATTCGGATTTAGGGATGAAGTGGACAAAACAAGATTCAAACTTCATCTAATACAATCTAAATGCATGTTTAAAGCTTCTAAGACCTTATAGGAACATAAAGCTTGATAAAACAAGCTTTACAAGCATGATTAGAAGTCCTACATTATAAGAAAAGTGTTATGAACAGTTCATGAAAATTATACATACCGAGACTTCTATAGGTTATTATGGAACTTAAGACATAAATGGAAGTTAAATGGGATCCTCTAAAATAATCCTCAATCAAAGAAACTTAAAAGAATTAAACGATAGAAATTCCTTTTCCATAAGAATCAATACTTTAAGAAATCACTATAAACTATAGGAATGATATCAACTACTGACATAGGACACTTAGACACTCATAGGAATTTAATCTCTTATTTATAAATATTATTGATAAAAATTTCATCTTAATAGGTAATTTCGATACCATCGAGAATTTCCGATCGATTACTACGACTGATCAGTATGAGCAGGTGAGTAACTTAGACTTGTTACATTGTTTGTGCTTGTAGTATAGTTGCATTTGGAATAATATATATATATATATATTCAATTGATATGCATGCAGGATTGGGATATAGCATGATGCGTGGTGTATGATTGAATGGCAAATTATCATAATATAAGCGATAATCCTATTGTATGATAAATATTGTATGAAATATGTTGATGATTGTCTGTAAATTGTATGATCGCCTTAAACTTGATTAACAACTGTCGGTACTATAAATGAAACGGACATGTACTGCATGATTTGCATAAACTGCATTATGTTTTTACGAACGCCTACTACGTGTTAAATTTCGGTTCTCTGGTAATACTTGGTTTTTCTAGGCAGAGGCTATTAGTTCTACGCAAGTTTACCTTTGTTCTGTCGGTTCCATGGGAACTAACTGGTAACGAAGGATGTCGCCCATGGTATCGCTGTGAAATGTCTAACACTTAGTGGAGTTTCTAAGGTGCAAAACATGAAATGGGTGTTTAAAACATCATTAACATAAAGAGATAATAATTGCAAGAATTGTGGATTTCCTGTGTGCTTAGTTTCTCCTGGGTAGGTGATTCAGGGATTGGTTCCTTCAACCCCAATGAGAGGGCGTAAATCTCCATCCTGTTTGGATTCCGGTTTGTCCAAGCTTGTAATTGTTCATATGTTTGATTGATACATTACATATGATTGATAATAACTTGCTTGTTGTGATAAGTCTGGTTATTCACTGAGCCCGTGGTTATGCTCACACTCCTACAGTCCTTACTGGATGACGCTTAAGCCTTGGTTGGTGGCTTCTAGGAGCTTAGAGCCGGTATGATTCTAAAGCTAGAAGAGTTTTGGAAACAGGGAAAAGTAGTTTCTTTATTTAGATGTATTAATTGATGTTAGTGCATCAATTTTATTATCTGAGAACTTAGATAGTTTTATGATTTGTAATAGTTATTATTCAGATTGTAGTACTTAATTATGGTATTGTGATTTTATTTACTTTCATCGTTTCTTATCACGCAACCAAAAAGATCCTATTTTGTTAAACACACGTCACTTTCCAAAGTAGTTCTAGTATGAATATGTGTATTTGATATCGTCTGGATTATCAGGCTATATCATAATATATATATTACTACTATGGTACTATTGGGGCGTGACAGTACAAGACAGACAAAAGAGTTGGGCAAACTTGAAAAGAAAAGAATTGGAATTTAATGAAGGAGAACATGTATATTTAAAGATAAGTCCAATTAAAAGTCTTCATGGTAGACAAACAAAAGGAAAGTTAAGTCCTAGATATATTGGATCATTTGAGATATTAGAACGAGTTGGGAATCTGGCATACTGTTTTGCATTGCCATCCAATTTATATGGTATACATAATGTTTTCCATGTATCGGTTCTAAGAAAATATGTACCGGATCCAAATAAGATAGTTGAGTTGGAACCAATTGATTTGAAGGAGAATTTGATTTGCGAAAAACACCCAGTTGGAATATTGGACCGGAAAGTGCAAGTTCTCAGCAATAAAGAAATTCATTATGTTAAAGTATTGTGGGATCTCCAAACAGAAGAGATTACATGGGAACTGGAAGAGGAGATCAAGAAAAACTATCCGCATTTGTTTGAGAATTCAGGTACGTACCCAAGCTTTGAGGACAAAGCTTATTTTAAGGGGGGGGAGAATGTAAACCCTGGAAATTTTCCGCATTAGTACCTTACTCTAAAGTAGAATGTATGAACTAGTTAGCAAATTTATATTCCAATAAAAACCTAAGAATAGATCAATGCATTGAATTTGGCTAGATAAGGATTTAGAAATCAAATAAAGAACTTCTTTAACCCTAATTGATACCAAAAAAGAGATTTCGTATCTTGAATGGACAATTCGAGATATGATTAAAGGAAATCTAAATTTCAAACTTGAAACTTGTTATACAAATAGATAAATAGAAAAATATAAATATAAAGATTAAATGATTGCTTTTGAACTTAATAATGACTTGAGATTAGAACAATGAGTAGTAATGAGCCTATGTTTGGACTTAAACCCTAAATTCAAGATTTCTAGATAGTATTAAACACTACTAATAAGATTTCATAATAGGTATAAAAAACTAAAGATATATATATATATATATATATATATAATTTAGCTTCTATATCAAGTGCGATATTAAGTAGTTAATCAGCTATGCTTATAGTCAAGAAATGATAACCTAAAGATAAACCGTTAGGATTATAAATACACAATGAAAACATAAACTAATGTATAACTCAAGATCTAAACTTCAAATAAATAATTGAATTACACTATTATTCTAATTAGGGTTTTCTTAAGCTATTGGATCCTAAAACAAAAATTGACCTAATGAGCTTAGGAAACCTCAATCGCGGGAGATAAAATTCTACAAATAATTAATAATGTAAATTTAAAACTTCAAGTTATATAGTTTGATAGTCCAAGTATTTTGTAGAATCCTATAAACATATTTTTTTGTATAAAAACTCTCAAACATTAGCTAATTTGTATCCGTATAACTTATTAAACTATCCTAAACTTAAGATAATTAATTAACTAAAATTATTATATATTATTTCCTCAAATTTTCGGTTGCAAGTGGAACAAATTGCGACTGAGGATTCTCCTAGAATATGCACAGCCGATTTCTTCATTTCTTTGTCTACAAGGTGATCAATTTAGTCAACAAAATCAACTCTTAAACCAATCAAGCTTTGCTAGCTCACTTCCTCATTAATGACAGCAAAACAAATGAAGAAAACAACAATCAATGAGGAACAATCGGACCTAAAAATCTGAAGGAAACATCTTCTTCTTTCCTCTCTCTCTATATATATATATATATGTTAAGGGCTCTTGATGAACAAATAAACAACCTTCACTTTCTCTTAAACTTTCCAGATTAAAACTACTCCTAATCAATAGCCAAAACAACTAAAAACAGAAATCAAACCGCTCAAATCATCCTAGTTCGAATCAGAAGAAAAACTAGTACGAAAAACGCTTGAAACAAACTCAAGGTAAGTTGATGTAATTCGAATAATTTTCTTTTAAAACTAAGGATTATAACTGACTTTTGATAATCATAGGAACATAATCAACACAAAACAAGCTTCGAATCCCGTCGAATTGGCTCAACCGAGGTAAAATTCGAAAACCTAGTTGTACTTTACTAGAATTGAAATTTAAGAATATATGCTTGCAGAAGTGTTATGAGTTGTTGTATATATATATACAAGATATAGAAACATTTAGGAATGAATTAGAAATGTTTTTGACGTAGAAAATTTAAGAAATATGAATTAGTTCATCGGGGAAGATGATGAACAGTGCTAACACTGTCCATAAGCCAACAGTATAGACGTCCAACACAGGCGGCTTACAAGGGTAGGCTGGCGGTGTAGAGGTGGCTTACACTGGAACAGAAGTTACGTAAAACTTATTTTCACAAAAAATGAACTAACACCAGATATCTGGGATTATACGCCGGCGGCATATAGTCCGACGTACGTGGAAAGCTGATGGCTTTCAAGCCTGTGCAAACGATATGAAATATTATACAAATTAAAAGAACACCGGCACTTGGGTTTCAAAGCCAGCGGCATAGAAGCTGGCATACAAATCTGTTTTCCTTTTATTCAATCTGTAGTTCACGAATGAACAATTTTATAATAATTATAATTATATATTTATTTATTTACATGTCAAAATAGAAGTTACTAAATAGAAAAGTAAATATTAATATTTAGAATATTTTGGTTAATATTTGATAATTCTTAAAATCCTAAAACTAGAGAGAAATACTAAGTGTTAATAAAAATTATAAATAATTAAATATTTTTTATAAATAGATAAAATGGGTAAGAATAGAAATCGAAATAAGTTAAATTTATGAATAAAGTGACTTCTAAAAATAACAAAATAATTATATGAAATAAATTAGGAGAAACACGACGACACTAAGTAATAATAAACAAATATGACTTATTATATTGAGTCAGGTATAGAACAACATAAAATTAGTTTTAACCACTACAAAACTTGATAAATATCAGCTTAGAACACTAGACACGAATAGGAATTTAGCTATATAATCTATATTATATTGATGAATACTTTATTCATCTTAATAGGTGACTTTGATACTCTAGAAGATCTTCCGGCAGATTATTACGATTAAGTCACTATAAGCATGTGAGTAATTCAGTCATATTGTACTGTTTGTGCTTGTAAATAGCTGAACATATAATACAAAGACAATTAAATGAATGTTTTGTTGGAAAAATGTTGTGATCTGATTGTATGATTGTTAATCTACCATTACAAAAGTTATAATACAATGATTTGATGTTGTGAAGTAATATGATGATGATTGTGTGTAATGTATGATCACCATGAAATTGAATAAGAACTATGGACTTATTAAAATAATTTGGTCATGCATTGCACGCACTGCATTATTGCATATATAAATGGGTGACAGCCTGCTACGTATTAATATTTTGGTTCTCTGTTAATGCTTGGTTTTTCTAAAATGTTAGTTCTTCCAAGGTTTTTTTTTTCCGTTGGTTCTACGGGAACTAAGTGGTAATGAAGAACGCCGCCCGTAGTATCATTTTGAAATGATTAATACTTAGGGAGTTTCTAAGGATGGATATAGGAAATGGTCAGTTAAATCTATTATATTTAAAGTGATAACCCTAAAAAGAGAAATCGTTGATTTTCCTGTAAACTTAGTCTCTCCTGGGCAGGTGGGTCATAAGGTGAATGTTCTTCAACCCTGAAAAGAGGGTGTAAATCTTTTTCCCTGTTTGGATTCTAGATCATCCAAGCTTGTATCTGTGCATATGATTGAGTGCTTGCATTACATATGATTTGCTAATAACTTGTGTGATGTGTAATATGTCTGGTTATTCACTGAGCCATGGTTTCGCTCATACTCCAACAGTCTTTTTATGTTTACACTTCGACCCTGGTTAGTCACTTCCAATAACATGGCTTCGATAGGAGCTTAGGAGCTAGAAGTCTATGGTTATGCTTGGAATTAATGGTTATGTTTCTTAGAATAGATCAGCTAGTACTATTTTAGCAGTTGTGAACTACAAGAAGACTACATGGTTTGTAATAGTTCTATGGTACTTTATGATTAAGATAGCAGATATTTACTAATTTATTTCTTACATTTATTTATCATTTCTTATCAAAGCAACTAAAAAATCCTGTTGTATTGAAAACCTATTACTCTCTGAAGGTAATCTAGTGATAGTATTCAAATGTGACTTGTTTACTTCTACTAGGGTACCCTCGGAGCGTAACATATACTCTTTATAATTAAATCAATATTTAAAAGAATAATCAAGTTAATCAAGTCGATTTCGAGCTTATCGAGTATTAAATCGAGTCAAGTTTAAGCTTAAAAATCAAAACTCAATCGAGATCAAGTTCAAGCTTCGAGTTTTTTATTCGAGTTAAGTTTGAGCTTGGTACGTATTGACTTAATTCGACTCTTTTACAGCCCTACTTTAGAAGGTTGGTTAGTTTGTTTAATTATAAAAATTACCAACGATGTCTAGGAAGAGGGAAAGAATTAAGAAGAAATAAAAGTGAGAGGAAATGGTTGGTGAGAAAAGAATGAGAGAGAATAAAAAATAAGTTTCCTTACCTATACAAAGACAAAATTAGTAATATAATATTTCATTTTACTAAAATATTGTAAAATCTCTAATACTTTGAGTTGTACATTTATTATAGAGGTAATATAATTGTTCTTTACCAATTCCTTGTAATTCTTTAAATTTAGAGATAATGGTTTATGTGTGCCTAAGTGAAAACATACCATAGATCTTTCTATATATTTCCAAACAAAAAATAAAAATAAAAATAAAATCAAATTCTCCATTTCCATCTATCCCCATTATTTCCCTTGGTAAAATAAAAAATAGCATGGGAGAGAGACTTGGACATGAATAGTCAGCGCTTGTGATATGCTAATTTACAATAATTAGTTAAGTTTTCTTGGTACACCTTAATCAAAAAGTTTTAACAGTATTAATAAATCATGAAAAATGATTAATCACTATTGCTGGATGTTGACAGCCAAATACGAGCCACGAACCGGTTAACCCACCATCGTCGCTACTAGGTCACCAGGCCATCAGTTCTAGCCCATCAAGAGAGGCTTAGAGAATGGAACGGAGGTCCATGACCTAACTCGGGGCAAGAACCCCGGATGTTACTTGGGCAGGCTTTGTAAACGTCCATAAAGGATCTCTCCTCGAATTCGGCGAGTTTCATGCTCGAGCTCGACCTCAAGATAGCCACTGGAGCCCACTAATGAGCATCCAACCAGGGTGAACTCAAGCTCCCACACCATGCAAGACATCCGCATCCGACCTCGGGATCGGGAAGACATCATTAAACTGTCTCTACTCCTTGAAGTTGCCGCCTCTAAATCTAATGCCTTCGATACCTCGGGTATTGAGCCAGCTATCAAGTGAAAACCTATCCACCATGAGAAGACCTGGTGTTCCCCTCCTGGTATGGCTTAGGGTACCATAAATAGCCCTTTCCCTCTTTAGGAAAGGGAGAGAGTTCTTTCTTTCTTTTCCTTTAGGACCCATGGAGTAACTTTAGCATCAGAGTAACAGCGCGAAGCAACCGTCAGCGCTCCTCTGACTGCTATTTTTGTGTTTGTAGGAGCTATATTTACAGGTAAAATTAGCTCGTGCAACAATTGATAAATTTAGAGTTAGGGCTCCTTAAGCTTGATCTAATTAGAGTATAAGATAGCTCTATGACCCTTTGGCTAACCCTTAAACGAGATTCTATCACTCTAACAAGGCTAAGTAAACTAATGTGATGGTTGATCTACTTGGCCATAAGAACTCTACTTAGATTGGGGTCACTCAGCTTGGATAACACCACCCTACTTCTACATTACCGGGAAGCGGCTTAGTAGCCTTATAGCCACTATTCAAGTAACTTCCATATGCCCCACTAACTCCACAAACATGTAATCGCTCATAATAATCGCCAATTGCCATACCTCTACAATTATTACCTTGAGATGTCCTTCACAAACAAACCATTATCATCTAGCCAATTCACTATTTTACTTTCTCATTATCTCTAACATCATACTAACTTGACTATCATAGCAACTACATCAAGTAGTTCCTCGGTTCTTCATAAACTGAATTTATTCCTATTTTATGAGTACTAAAATACATTTTTATTAGTCACTTTATTAATAGTTATTATGAATTTAGTATTTATAATTATTAAATTATGCTTTCATATCTTTAAAGGGGATTTTTTCAAAAAGTAAGCAAATTTGGTCAAAAATACAAGTTTGGAAGCAAAATGTGGTTAACATGATAAACACATGTTGTGTCTGCAAGCCATGTCAAGAAAACACGCACAAACGGACAAGAATTTGAATTTTTGACATGACACTACTGTGATATGACCTATCACAAGTCGTGTCAATATGGGAATTTGACATAATAAGGGACACGACTGCGAAATGATATGTCATAAGTTGTGTCGTTGCAAGGAAGTGACCATAGCAAGAGACATGACTTAGGAACATGACCTATCCTAGTTGTGTTGTTTTAACAAGTTATTTTTTGGAAACAACTTAAAAAAGGAAAGTTATCTTCTTAGACTTCGAAATAAAAATATCTATACTTAAAATTAGAAGCTTTAGAGTCTCAATTTCTTACAACTAAGAACCCAACAACTTTCTATTCCCGAAACAGAAACTTCTTAAATCAAAACCTTACCTTGCTCATCAAGTGTATGTAGCTATCTTAATCTTCAAGATTCCAACTTTCTTCTTTTATGCAAAGGAAATTTCCTCTTTTAGGCTTAAAGAACATCTAAAGAAGACAAGATCCAAGAGCAACAGGGGCATAGAAAATAGAGGACTAGTTGTACAAATTTGTGTAGATTATCTTAGTAAGTCCAATTTGTGCTTAATATTTCGAACTGCGATTGTGGGTTGTGCTTGATTTGTTTTATCTTTTTTACAATGAATACTTCTCCCATGGAAGAGTAATTACTTTGTTTAGTTGATGAACCATAGGTTGAATATATGATTTTTTCTTCATTGATTTTGATATACTGCTTGAATTCATGAATCTAATTGTGTTGTTCTTTATTGCTTTTTTTTTTTTAATTGATAGTTCGCAATATTAATTCTTGATTTGATATTCATGCAAATTAATTGAAAAATTGTTTGTATGATTAGACCTACACGAGTGGAAGGAGTTGAATGCAATCTTAAACTGAGGACGACATGATTATTTAGGATTAAGGTGAAACCTAATAAGGGGATTTTAGAACGATAAAGCTATTTAAGGAGTTTTAATTAGGAAGAGATTCCAATTAATCAACTAAGGATAAGGTTCCAATAATCTCGTAAAGGATGTTAGATTACATTAGGAGATCTCACCGTTCAAGAAAATCAACAATAATATCAAAATTATCTTTTGTGTAATCACATATCACCTAATAGGGATTCAAGATCTAAATGCCTTTTGCAATTTAGATTATCTTTTATTTGACTTGCGTTATTCTAATTCTAGTGATATTATCATATATTATGCTTTACCACTCTCTTTTATAGGTTTAACAATAGAAGTATAGTAAGTATTAGTATTTAGTAGTTCCTATGGGATGGACACTTGTGCTCTAAATCTATACTACTATCATTGATAAGTACACTTGCCTTAAGTATAATCATAGCAAGATTTAAGCGTAAGTTTTAACTTATTATTGATTTTTTTTTTTTTTTGCTATATACAACCAGTATACCAGTGCCTACTGACCTACTCTTATTTTGTAGGTTCATAAGCTAAAAGCACTGGATTCAATTTACTTTAGTGGAAGATTTGAGGTACCGACATTTTAGTGTTGTTTGTAGGAATAATGAGAAGTTAGTTCCCTTTAATTCCTTCTTGAAATTTATTGATTACCTTATAAGCAATGATTAGGAACCTAAAGTATGTTAACATCGTGAACCCTGATGCTTCCTATGTAAGTGAATAGGCTATGACCTCTAATCTTGTTGACCCACAATAATTAGAGGAACTGAAAAAAATGTATGTTGAGCTCAACATCTTGTAATGACGAAGTTCAAAAATTTCAAGCTCATACTAGCTAGTTATAGCTTTACCAGTAACCTATAAAGGTGCAAGTGTATTTAACGACAATGAGCATGATAATTAGTGAGCGTATGAACAAGATCAAATCGCAGGTTACCACCATTAAGCTTATTGGACCTCAAAAGACTGAGGCTTTGCATGTGTAAGTTGATGGTCTTGCCATAAATTACCCCTTATAATAGTTGAATGATGGCTAGCTTGATGTTATCATGAAAAAACTTTATGACAAAAAAGCGAACATGAAGAGTTCATTATCCGTAATCTCATGGGGTTAATCCCCTTTCATTCAGGCAATCGAAGACAAAGTCTTACTAGTTGTCACAAAAATCCCACACCAAAGGAATTCAATGAGATTATGGACCATGAAGATCATGTATTTCCAAACCTCAATGTTGTTGCACGGGTTTGATGATGCTATTACTTGTAAGGCATTCCCTAGTACCTTATGAGGAGTCGCTTACAAGTGGTCTAAACAAATCCCATCAAACTCTCTAACATGTTTTTAGGATTTAACGAACATGTTTCTAAAACACTTCATTACTTGAAAACCTCTAATATTCGTGTAACAACATAAATTTAAGGTTATTTACAATATGTCACGTGTCCTCATAAATTAAGAACACGCTAAAACTCACAACTTGCTATAAACTCCAATAAATAACATTTATTAATCTCTAACACACATAAGTTATATTAACTTCGATCAAACCATAACATAATAAGGTTCCATTCCACATGGCAAATGATAAATTGCAACTTAAATAGCAACAAACTTAGGTGGCTCCAGGAGTCCATCAAAGTAAATTAGCAGTGCTTATCACTAAACAATTAAAGGCTCAATGCTCGATCATATTATACTTAACAGCACACAACCACAGGAGTCTATATCTTCGTAATTTTGACAATGAGTCTATATCTTCGTACTTTTGACAAGTCAAATTCTAATAATCTGCTAGATAATATTCCCTACTAGCATCCTCTCCATAGTTCACTACGATATCGTATCTAGACAAATTCAATACTATAGGAGTCTCAACTGTACCTGGAAAAAGAAAAAAGGATGATTCGAAGCCATAAGCCATATTAACTTCAATCAAACCATAACACAATAAGGTTTCATTCCACATGGCAAATAATAAATTACAACTTAAATAGCAACAAACTTATATGGCTCCAAGAGTCCATCAAAGTAAATTAGCAATGCTTATCACTAAACAATTAAAGGCTCAATGCTCGATCATATTACACTTAACAACATACAACCATAGGAGTCTATATCTTCGTAATTTTGACAAGTCAAAATCTAATAATTTGTTGGATAATATTCTCTACTAGCATCCTCTCCACAGTTCACTACAATATCGTATCTAGACAAATTCAATACTATAGGAGTCTCAACTGTACCTGGAAAAGAAAAAAGGATGATCCGAAGCCCAATATGGTATACTACAAACACGCACGCATGATCATGCAAGCACACATTCACATACAAACCTATTATTAATGCAACAACCAACATCTTATTATCTTTATTTTAAGCCCAATATAAAAGTAACTCAGTATCCCACCACAGATAAATTTAATGATACAATATATGATGTTAGGTATTCCCTAACATTAACGAGTCCATAAACCGAATATCGGGTATTTCCCAATATCCACAATGCTGAAACACCCATATCTACCCAAATCATTTTCATGCACAAATCCACTTCAAGATACTACTACACATAGGTCATCGAGTTGTTACAATAATGACATATGTACTCCCCAGCTACCATCAACAACAACACACAAGTAACAAACAAATTCTTGTAGCCAAATAAACAAACACATGCAACAACACAAAGTATACATGTACCTGGAATATCATTCTGCTTTGTGTCTTAGAATCAATTAACCTGATTTACATTTCAATGAAGGCATCATAACCGGTTATACTATCACACTTATCCATAAGCTACACTTGTATGGATCATGTTATACATTTATAAAAACAAGATTATGTTGTTTTAGAATACTCACATTTCTTATAGGAGCTAATGTGGTGAATGATACATAAACTTTGGCAAAATATACAATTAGATACCTGATATTTGAAATTGATCAATTTAATACATGAACATTGAATTTCCAAATATATTAAAGACTTAAAAAAAAAAAACTTAAAAAGCATGCACAATGCATACTTTGAGAGAAGAACCAAGAACATTATTAGTTTGATTTTATTTTCTTTAACTATATATATGGTTTCCCGTTCACAAATCATCATGTAGAATTAAAGAAATGCAAAAGGATGTAATTCTATTACCTATAATTAATACAAACTAAGGGTTTGTTTGTTTAGTTATTTTCATTATAGTCGTTTTGAAATTTTATTTTTATTAATAGGAACAGATTAATAAATATTTTCACTCATAGATAAATCAAACAAACTAGATATAAATAAGATATAAATAAAATAAAAATACAGATCAAATATAGATAGGATGCATATGAAAATAGGACAATCCAAACAGAACTATTTCCATTTATACGAAAGACACCGGAAAGCATGCCGATTACATAGTTTGAGAGACGAATCATATACAGAAAGAAAATCATTATTTTGTCTTCTTTAACTGCACGTAAGGATTCTAAGGCTTTATCATCTTTAAATGGATACTCCACATTACAAGCAAAATAATTAATTGCTTGTTCTCTCAGTGTAAATTTGTGACAATAAAAAAAGGTTTCAAAAGTGCAAATCTTGGGGCCATCGAAATTCCTATTTTATTGATTTTTATAATCATTTCAATTACATATGATCAAGCACATGCATTAAAAAAAAAAAAAAAATTACTCATCTAAAGAAACTCAAAACCAGAAATATCCTATCATTATTAAAATATTTACTTCGTTCTCCGACTACCTTATTTTCCGTCTTTGCCAAAAATATATAAATTTTAATCAACAGAATAAAAATTTTAAATAAAATTTTTATATCAATCCAATTGATACAAGATGATTGTTTGATTGATGAACAGTTGGATATATAAAGAAAATATTCACATCTCTCTTCAAAATGTCTTTATAAGAAATACAATTTAGAGAAAAAGAAAAGAAATTCAGTTAATGACACAAATATTACCTTTAGAATTTCGATTGCTTTCGGAACACAAACATAAAATTACATATTTTATCAAAATTTAAACATCATTGACGAGATTTGAATATATCAGTCTCCTCCCTCCTCTCACAGGTATATCAGGTATATAATGTAAAATAGTCGGTAAGGAAAAGTTAATATTTACCGATTGCAGCAACAGATCTGCCATTTGAGGATGATTAAAAAAAGAGAGAAACATTAAGAAAGGAGCTATACTATACTAGGTTTCTGTCTTAAGAGAACTACCTGGAAGGAAGAGAGACACAGCGTGTGTTCCAAACAAGTGTTGTTAAGTTCATATAATTTCATACAATCATAGCTGACATAAACAGTAGGAAGTCCCAAAAAATCAACCAAGATTATCCCAAACTATTTTACGATTGATTTCGCCTGGATCAAAGGCTTCCTATGCATGAAAATCACAATCTACAAATTTACCGCAACTACAACAATTATTCATTACCTGTGACAACATATAAATATATCGAATTTCCCGACAATCCATCTAAAGTCTCGATTGCGGCTTGGATTTTTGCCAATATTGCCATGCCGCAACCAAGTCAGCTTCCAGGGTTTCGTCCCCAGCCGCGATCGCCTCCAGAACCTCCTTCATCAACACCATCCTATTCTTCCCATACACCTCTCCGTTCCACTTCCTCCCAACCAACTCCTCACCTAACCTAACCGCCTCCCTAACCGTCTCCTCCACGCCGTCATGCGCGGAATCCACAATCCCTATCTCCTCCGCACGCCGCGCCGTCAATCTCCCCGCTCTCAGGACCACCTCTCTCCTCGCACTCGGCGTACCGACCTTGTTCTTAACCAAGGCATCAAACCACGGAGAGATTACTAGCCCTATATCAAGCTCGCTCATGTACAGAAACCCTCGGTCCTTCCTCATGACGATGTAATCGTGCGCGAGGGCGAGGATGAACCCGGCGGCCGAGGCGTGGCCGGTGACGGCGGCGATGGTTGGCATGGGAAGCGAGATTAGGTCGCGAATCAGTTCTCGTAGTTTGGATAACATGAGAGAGAAACGAAGCTGGGAAGACCCGGCCCAGGCGAGGTCGTTGCCATTGGAGAAGAATTTGCCTTCGGCGGTGGTGATTAGGACGGCGGGTGAAGGAATCGGTTTGGTGGTGAGTCGACTCAGTGAGGAACGTATTGAGTCGATGAGGTCCGGGTTGAGACGGTGCTCGCCGGTGCCTTTGATCGTGAGGATGTATACGTTGTTGGGGAGTTCCTCCAAGGTGCACATTTTTTTGGGCGAGCGTATCCAATTTGGGTTGTTGGATTGAAAGTGCCAGTGGCTTTGTTATTTTATATTTTTATTTTCTTAAATATAAAAATAAATAAATGGTGAGGAAAGAGGGCAAAATTTTATGCCATGATGTGTTTAGATAGTTTTTTTCGGTAAATATAGATATTTTTAAAAAAAATTTAATAAATTATTTATCAAAAAATAAATATATATATTTATATATAATAGTTGGCAGTTCATATAAAAAGATCAAATAAATTAAATATAGATAAAAAATATATATACAAATTAGACTTATTTACATATATCGTTTGATACAAATAAAGATACAAATAAACATGCAAATAAAGAAACCCATTATTGGATTCTGATCTATTTTGGGGTGTGGTCCAAATCTTTAAATTTTTTTTATATTAATTACTTATAATCAATTTGATTATAATATTTCTAAAATATTATTCATTTAATCTACCTGCAAATGGCCCGTTCACATTGATCTAGCTGAATCTACTAACTTCAATAAAAAAATTATAAAAATACAAACTATATAAATATAATTATTTAAATATTGATGTAAAATCGCATAAAATTATATGTACATGATGCGATTTATATGTACATATAAGATGCAATTTAGTTATACAATGCTAAATCGCATCTAAAGACCATGATTTAGTTTAAAACCCAACTCGAACCGATTCATTTGCACCCTTACTTAGCGTGAACTAGAAGTGACAAGTGATATGTTATAATAAAAAAACACATAAGTTGCACATTGCGCATGTGGCTCATGTGCAAAATACTAAAATTATGTATATTACACATGATTTTATGTTGATATTTTGGTAACTTTTGTATAATTTTTATTTAAATGAATTGGTAATCATATAATTTATTTTGAAGTAATTGCAATTATTTGTTTACATTAGGTATATCGAATTTTTGTCACGCGTCTAGGTTTCTTCTTGTATGAATCTAGGCTAAACAATCAAAGATTTTTTAACAAGAAATAAAGTTTAAAGTTGTTTCCTTAAATATTATTTAGGTGAGAAACTCCTAAAAATTATCTTAGGTAAATTAAACAATACCTTTTGAATTTTTTAAAATTGCATGGAACTAGTTTATGAATCAGCTAATATTTACCACCTAAAATAAATGTGAGCCCACTTATTTTATGAATTGACAACATATGTAGATATAAAATCTAACATTGATGATAAAATATATGATATAAGTCTCATCTAATATTTAAATGGTCACACGAGGTGAGAAATGAGTACAAGATTCTTTTAGAATAAGAAACAATGGTAATGGCATGAACAAGAACCTAGCAACTGTTGATTCCATTATATCTTATGTAACATGCTTTGGAAAGGGATCATTTTTAAAGCAAGAACATAGACAATACTATCTTCAAGGTATCCATGAACTCCATCTCCTTTGTCAAATAAATACACAATCTTAGTCACCTTAAAGCCTACCGTAATAAACTCAATTCTTAAGATGGGTCTTATTTCTACGTTTGTGATTTGTGCTATTGAATCATGTTTATTTCAAAGAAATAAAAATGATCTTTTTTCCTTTAACGTTCTTTATCAATGTGTAGGAGATTTTATAAATTGGGTTTTAGCAAGTAAAATTCTAAGTTAAAAGAAGAAGTGATACTAATCACATGCCACATTAGTATAAAAATATGATTCCCCACAGGATTGCTTAAGCCCAACTCGTGACCCTATATGGTTTTCTAGTAATATCCAAGCTCACCCAGATAAGGTTTTGGTATTGTCTCGTCATGTCTCTTTTATTTTATTATGTTTTTTCCCCTCTCTATGTAACTTAAAATTTACTACATATCACGTGCCATTTTAATTTTAAGATGAAATTAAATTGTTTAGTGGAGAATGTTGCAATTACGAAATGGCAAAATATGATTTATAAATTAAAAAAAATGAAAAAGCATAGATCAAATTGTTGTAATTTATTATATAATCCATACATTTGTGGTAAGGAACCTAAATATAATGCTTAATGGCAATGTTATATGGTGGTGTTAATTATCTAAATTAAGACATGGACCAGCTGAGCCGTAACTTGACCTACATACAAACTAGGCCATCCTTCTAAGCCCAAGCATCAACAATAACTCCCATAATAAAAGGGCCTCACCCAGATGACCACCTGATGAGATTGAAGCAGTGGCGACTAATTACCTTGCAAAATAGGACAGAAAGTGGTCAATGTTGGTTTTGTAATCCTATGACTCTATTTTGAAGGAAACAAGACAACAAGAGGAAGTCAGAACCTTTGGTGCTGTGCTACGCAATCTTTTGGGCAAACTCCTTCATTTAGACTCTCAAATGGACAATTTTTATATTTTTGGCAGATTTTAGTTTCAATAAAGCTCTTTATAGACACATCCACTTTTAATGTTGTATGTGGTGTTAGTTTTATCTTTTCATGTACTTTTTGTCCTAAAATTTTAGAACTTTTCTATTTTTGGTTTTTTCTTTATGTTCTATTTTTTACAACTTTGAATCTACTTATATTGTATGTCTTAGGACAAATGAACAATCAGCTACCACTCATAAATACACAAATTTTGAGTTGTTTTTGCTCTTTATTCCAAATTTCAAATTCTTGCACATAATTTTTTTTTTTTTAATGTCATCTACCTAGGTATTCTCATAATCAACAAATATATGAAGATCACAATCTAGCATTCATGCGTGAATCAACGAATCATGGAAAAACCTTAATTCACCCACTGCATCATTATGACCTGTTCGGTCATTTCACACCACTTGGCACTCTAGAATAAGCCACCTAATCAAGCTAAAAACCCTAATGGAGCAGTGGGCACACCCCATGTCCTAAACCACTATTGCCAACCACCCACTCGTCTAGAACCCCAGAACAATTGCAACCACCATGTCAATTTGCCTATTAATACCCCATTCCACCCTTCATGAGAATGATAATCTCGTGCTCAACGAATTACGTTCATACAATCTACAAGCTTGCTGTGATGACCTCTAATTTAAGCATCAAAGTGGCTATGCTAGGCCTATGTCCGACGTATCACTAACTAAATTTTTATTTTACAAGCTTAATCCTCTCGACAACAATTTAAACCCAAATCACCCTAATCTAGTCTCTACTAAATTCGAGCAAGTGACAGGTAGTAATTATTATTATTTTATTTAGTACCGAGGAAAGGAGATTTGAAAATTAATTTATGATAATCGAAATGTAGAACGTGATGACTAAATGGGAAATAGGAAATCTTAATGTATTATAAAAGAAATGAAATCCTACCCTAGGAAAAATTATAGGGTCAAAATGTTGTTACTCAAACTCCCATGACCCCATAAGGTCAACCCTATAGGGTTCTAACGAGTCAGATATCCTATGATGACCTAACCAGTTACGTCCCTAATCTACATGCATATTTAATTCACAAAATAAACAACCCCACATTTGCTATGGGAGGTAAATGCAGACATTTTGAAAAATTGTGAGATTTGTAATTTTAACAACCCATTCACTTGAGGGAAATAGTTATCCATTCCCTCCTCGTTTTATATAAATTGCTATTGTGGTGTTTAGTTGAGGGCCATAACAATTCACAATGAATTACTATCGTATAAAATAATGAATAATAATCCATGTCCCTACACACATAATTTCTCAATCAATGGTTTATTTTTAATCTTTATCATAAATATCTATATCTTAATAATATCACCTATGCAAATATCATCTTTCTATAATAAAAATAAGATATGTTATAGAGATTTTACTTTTACTTCAAAAATTACTTGTTTTACTTTTTATACCAACATTGTGATAGTTATTACAGCTCTATTGCATTTCTATTGAATTCGAATTCAAATTCAATTCCTCCTTTACTTTATACAGTGAAGTGAACAAGGTGTAATAGTCTTTAGGAGTTTATATGTAATTTATCTAATTTTTTTTATGACATGGTAATTAAGTTAATTGTTTACTTTATCTCTCTTATTCTAGTCGATGGAGTCTTACACCTAATAAGTAAAAAAATAATGATGAAAAAATGCTAAAAAGCTCTATGGAAGGTTTTCGTGAATGAAATAGAGATTTTGTTAATAAAAGTAGTTGTTTAACACACTAAAGAAATTGCTTAAACGACTTAACAATAAATATTGATTTACTAGTACAAACAACAAAGAGATATATAGTTGAATGCATTTTTTATCAATAGATAAATTACTCAGATGACAACAAATAATTGTCTGCTTCTTTAGATTATATAAGTTTTTATTTTTGTAAGCATATTAGTTAAGATACGATTTAGGTTAGGGTCAATGTTAGGACTTTGTCGTGCTTTAGAAGGTTCGTTAATTTGTTTAATTATAAAGAGGAAAAGAATTAAGGCCCTGTTTGTTTCAAGGAAAACTATTCTTTTATGGTGGTATTCATTTCTTGAAAATGAATATATTGTCATGTGTTTAGTTGTTTTCATAAAAAAATACTAGAAAACATTTTTTGGTGTTTGTTATTTAAATGGAAATGAATAGAAAAATATAATATACATTTATACATATTTCTCTTTGAACCTTCAAATCAACAAAAGTGTTATTAATTTCTTAAAATTTCACAGAATATCAACAGTTATTCATAAGAAATATAAAACTCTATAATAACAATGTCCACATCAAAACATAAACCATAAAGATGACAGTAATGTCATCATATTATTTGATCTTTGTCCAACAAAATAACTTAAAAAACCATAATAGAACCTTTCCAGCATCTCACGGCCGTTGAATGAAACCATTTATCTATATTTGTTGAAGGTCATCACTTTTGACCATAAAAGCTTTTGCAATCTTTTCATTTTCTACTAAATGGTCAAATATAGTTGCCAAAGTAAACTTATCAAATTCCTTCCTCTTCATCACCTCATCATATAGCTTTTACACATCCAAATTTTCCTTAATTCTTTGATTGGCCCTACTACCTTACTAAAATGTTCTAGTATCTTATTCTCAAAGGTCTTACTACCAAGCTTTTGCTTCTTATGTGATCGTTGAGTGGATGCATTTAAAGACTTTTCTTTTTGTCCATTTGCACCATTTCCATCATTCTCTTCAACTTTAAGTGGGGGAGAATCATTGTCTATATCCAAATCAAATTCCCCAAATTGCTTAGCAAAACTACCAATTCCAATATCCTTTCCCATAACCAATGCTATTTCATCATACATTGGAATTATTTTATTCAAATATTTCTCATGATTTGGATGTTTCTTAAAAAAAATGCAACTATTTAGCTAAAAGATAAGCAACTTAAAAACTAATCATGTAAAGATAATTACTAGAAAATAATTGAAGAAAAATAAAATTGCTTACCATCACTTCTTCATTAAAAACTTCTTTGTCAACGGTGATCATCTTCAACTCATCATTCCATCTAAAACCACTTTTACTTCTTATCTTTTGAATTGTGGCCCATGCATTCTTCATAGTACAGAGATGATTGTCTACATCACCTGGAAAGCAATTCACTCCAAATTTTCCATTGATTGCACCTGCCACTCGAGCAAAAGATGATGGTTTGAATGTAGATGAAGGTTTGTTACTCTTAAGTGCTTCATCTGCTAAAATTCCAGCATTTAATCTTCCATTGGTCTAGACCACCTAAAGTTTTTAACTTTGATATCCTTAACACAGCCATTCCCTTCCTTCTCATTATTTTTCCCTATTACTACAATAGAATACAACTAACAACAATTATACCAATGAAATTGAAATATGAATTGAAAGATATGCAAATAACGAAAACTTCACACATGTTACCCTTGTAAAGAGCAATATCAACAAAAACTGTCTGCAAATAGACAATCTTTTTTTTTTTTTTTTGCCATATTGCAAGTAAACATTCAAAAGATCAAATTCAACTTATATATATGTGTGTGTGCGTGTGTGTGTGCATAACATAAGTATAGCATTAGAAAAGACTAACATAACATTTCATTAACAATCATGAAAAATAATTATTACGCCTAGTTGTCCTGTAATTGATCCACATTGCATTTGTTATTTCATCTCCCTTGATAGACCATTCCTTATTTTCTTCTCTTTGACTTCGTTGAGATATTTTTCTTCTTTGGGATTCCATATCTTGTGATACACTATTTGTAATCGGATCAATTAGATCAACTTCCATAATAAAACAACTTTTAAGGATTCCAATACCCCTTTCAATGGTAGTTCGTAAAGATGAATGACGAAGATTAAATAGCTCTTTTTCATTCTTGGGGGGGATGATCGCGACTAAACTCTTTGAGATGATACATCCTTCCCCCCCCCTTCCCCCCCCCATGTGAAGAAATAATTCCTTTCCAAATACCATAACCAGCATCTCTAAGATTATATTTACCTACAAATTGCAATAAGATATTATTCTATGGCTATGAAGAACTCACACTATCACTTTGTTATACATACTCAATGGGGTTAGTATACCTTTGGGAATCCTAAATCCTCCTGGCCTCGAGAGAGCATCACTTAGGAAACGAGAATCATGTGTTGAACCTTCCCATCTAGCTAACCTATAAATAAATTTTAAGTCAAATGTTATAGATGCAATAACATCTTGTGTGTTGATTTCCTTTAGTCCTTGAAAGCGGCCTTGAATTTCTGATGAAACTTTCGCACGAACATGTGTACCATTGATTGCTCCTAAGCATTCCTAATAGTAACTATTGATATAATTAATATGCTATGGTTATATTCTAAACCACATCACACGAGTTTTACAGTTTTGGTGGGATACCTTGAAATATGGGTAAAATATCTTATTATTCATTATCCTTGAAGGAACTATGTCACTTGGTGCTTTGACAATACACTTATATAACTTTGAAATTGATTCCAAAATGATGCAAAAATACCTATGCACAGTTTCAGTAGATCTATGAAATCTGCCTCTTATCACTCTATATCTCAAGTTATGCCTAAGCAAATGATAGAGTATCATTGCTTGTTCTTTAATGGACACATTTTCAGTTTGATATAACAAATTTTCTCTTTAAGTATCCTACACAACTCAAAGAATGCTCTTGGCTTCATTCGTATCTAATTGATACAATGAATACCTCCACTATATAAAATTCAATTCATATATAGCTCTTATTTGTACTCCTTATTAACATGAGGCTCTCTTGGAATCCTAATTTCATACTATTTTCGCCTAGTTATGATAATCCTAGTTGAAAGAACCATTTCTGCTACACCAACTATTTGGTATAAATCTCATTTTCATCCATTTATGTGATGGATTATTTTCTTGACAAACTATCAAATAAGAGGACCAATTAGTGCACCAGCTTATTAAAATAATTAATTGTCCCTTATGGATTATTTATCTTATAATTTTATTACCTTCACTAGATATTAAAAAAAAGGCTTTTAAGGAGTAAAATATGATTACAAAATATTTTTTTCTTTCATGTAACATTTCAAATTCAATACAAGTCATCGACAAACAATCAATTTAACTTAAACCAATGAATTAAACAGATTATTTCATGTTCCCTATACTTTATTTATTAAAATTATTATATAGCAAATAATAATAACAACAATACACACACACACATACATGATTGACTTTTACTACAAGCACGTATTACGTTATTGCTCTAGATCCCAAAATACATGATAAATAGATGAATAAAAGAAAAAAAGAAAAAACAAAGGCACGTAAAACATTATTTGTAATGGTTTTCGAACATTATAATATTAAAAAAATATTAGACTTTGTAATGGATTTTGTATAAGCATTAGTTTTCATTGAAGACATAATAAGCTACCATAACCAGCCACATCCCATCCCCTAATCCTGTCTTATCCTAGAAGTTTTATAATAAAATCAATGATTACCACTCAATTATCCTAATTAGCCAGATTAGCAACATTATGAACGATTAACTAAAATTTCATTTCCTTAAGCAGATAAGCCAACCTACGAGCTTTGGGGCAATTCTCAATGTCAATATCCTAAGCACAAGTAAAAGCTAGCAAACCAATAATTGACCTTCTAAGCCATTCAATTGATAACAACAAAGGACCTACTATTAAAAAATAAATGCTGCATGGATAAGGAATAGTTCTTAATTTATATGCCAATACAGATCCAATCATGCCATTCATTTTTTCTACACCCAATCACAACATGGCATTTTCTCTTTCACCATGGATTAACTTACCAATGAATTAAATAGATTATTTCATGTTCTTTATATTTTATTTGTTTTTAAATAATAATAATAATAATACATACATACATACATACATACATACATACAAACATACATACATAATGAATTTTTATTGATGAGCTCTTATTATGTTGTTGCTCCAAATCCTGAAATATGTGATAAATAAATGAATAAAATAAAAAAAGAAAATAATAAAGACACATAAAACCTTATTTATAATGATTTTAGAGCATTATAATATTTAAGAAAATTGAACTTTATAATGGTGATGAAACCAGCACACAACGTGAAAGCTGGAATTAAAAATAAAATGAAAATAGAACATGCAATTGCAAAGTAAAACCAACATTGAAAACTACCCATATATTTAATGCAAAGTTTAAAAAAATAAAAGAAAAATCCCATACCATAGTTACAAATAGAAAAAGCAAATGAAAAAAGACATAGAACAAAAGCTTTAATGAAAAAGCAGTCCAAAGATAAGAACAAGGTGTTCAAAACTACCAGACTTATAAAAGTTGTCTGTATGAGTTTGTGTTCTCGATATATACGGATCAGTTGATTAAGATTTTTTTATGAGTGTTTGTCTTTGGAAAATGACTTACCATTTTTAAAATAGAATGTCCTACAGGTATCCGGTTTTTACTTTTCAAATGGATGGGGTTTGCCTGATACGGGAAACTTATTTTCCACTTAAAGTATCCATTTTCCCATTAACAAATAAGTGAAAATAAGGGAAAAATATTTCCAAAATTTGTTTTACATGAAACAAATGGGGCCTAAGAAGAAATAAAAGTAAGAGGAAATGATTAAAGAGAAAAGAAGGTGGGAGGAAAAAAAATATAAGTTTCTTTACTTATACAAAGACAACATCAGTAATATAGTATTTCATTTTACTAAAATATCGTAAAAATCTCTAATACTTTGACTTGTATATTTATTATAGGGGTAATATAATAGTTCTTTACCAATTCCTTAGAATTCTTTAAATTTGGAGATAATGGTGTGCGTGGGCCCAAGTGAAACATATCACATTCTATAGATCTTTCTATGCATTTCTTAACAATAAAATCAAGTCAAATTCACAATTTCCATCCAATCCTCATTGTTTCTCTTGATAAAAGAAAAAAATAGCATCGGAGAGAGAATTGGACATGATTAGTCATTGTTTATGACATGTTAATTTGCGATAATTTGTTAGGTTTTCTTGGTATACCTTACTCAAAAAGTTTTAATAGTATTGATACATTATGAAAAATGATTAATCACTATTGATGGATAAATTTAGAGTTAGAGCTCCTCAAGCTTGATCTAACCTGATTAAAGTATAAGATAGCTCTATGACACTTTGGCTAACCCGTAAACCAGATTCGATCACTATAACAATGCTGAGCAAACTAATATGATGGTCAATCTACTCGACCATCAATATTCTGCTTAGAGTGAGGTCACTCATCTCGAATAACACTACCTTCCTTATACATATCGAGAAGTCGCTTAGTGGCCTTATAGCCACTATTCAAGTAACTTACATGCACTCTACTAGCTCCACGAACATACAACTACTCATAATTGTTATCGATCGCTCTACCTTTATAATTATCACCTTAAGTTGTCCTTCATGAATAAACCATCAACATTTAGCCAAAATTTTACTACTGTAAGTCTGTAATGACCTAAAATTTAATTAAGGCATTACTGTCACATATAATACTTTATGTATTATACGCTCAGGTTTCCTATAATGATATGTTTATTATGGACATTTGCTACTTGCTTTTAAATTATGAAATCATTAAATTAAATTCTAAAAACCACTGGATTTATAATTCACATTATTAAACTTTACAAAACATGGGCTTCATCAAGCCCCTTAAAAGAATATTACAACTTAAAATATAAATACAGCTCTTAAAACGAAATAAAAACTAATATAAAAGAAATCCACGGTCTTAACCCACGTTCCTCATCTAACAACACCCAAAACCTAAGCCCAGCATCACAATCAATCATCACCAACATCAACAATATCATCATTATCTTCATGATCATCAAATCATCAATATCCTCAACAGCTAGAAAAAGAACAATATAACAATAATGAGTCGATGCTCAGTACACAGTAACATAATCCCACACGAAGTGATACAAGAGCTTAACTAAATGTAATGCATCAACCATTAAGTTATTATCTTTTCTTTAAAGTAAACAAATCAATACTGGAGCACTCAGACTCCGAAACAATCCAAGAAACGATTTACATCCTTAACTTACCACCACAACAATGGAGGAGCGCGCCGATAGTCCTTGTAGGCGACTACCCCAGAGTAGGAATCTAAGGGTCTTGAGTAATAGCAACTACTCAGGGGGTTGATTAGGGGTGTGCAAAAAAAAAAAAAAAAACCCGAATGTTTAGGATAATCGAATCAAAACCATAAAACCAATCCAAAAAAAGGTTAACCGATCTATCGATTTCGGTTTATGATTAATATTTTTAATTTTTTCAATTTTTGGTTTCGATTTCGGTTTTTAGATTCTAGAAACCGATGGATTCAGTTAACCGATCCGTAATTATAAATATATATAATTTATAATATACCTATATAATTATTTTTTTAGTGTTATTAATATGAATTATGTTAAAATGAATGATTCAAATAAGAACAAATAAATGCATATATGTTTAAAAATTAGAATGATGGTGTGTGATTGAGATTTTGTATTGAGCTCAATTGATCAAGGTTGATAAGAACACATGAGTAAAAAACTATTATGATGATTATCTTGATGGCACCGATATATATTAATAAATATTTTATATGTCTTCCATTCTTAAAATAATCTAATTTTTTTTATGGACATATTGAAAAATATATTTAACTGCAAAATTTGCACAACCATGATGTTAAATGATTAAAAACCAAAAAATGAAAAAATTAACAAAAAAAAAGGGTTAACCGTTAAGGCGGTTAACCGTTCATAATAGATTGATTTAAGATCAGGATATTGAAAATCTGATTATTATGATTAGGATAAAAAAATAGAGCCATTGACCGGTTAACCGAACCGTGAACAACCCTAGGGTTAATATAAGCAGCTTGAATACTTATATCTCCAATATCCAACTAAGAAAGAGAAAATAATTGAATCTATGGCTCACAACCATTACACACACTTTACTCATTTCAGTCAATAACATTATCCAGTTTAGTTATCCTCATAAAATGTGAACAGGATCATATTACTTATTCCCGGGCCTAAGTAGACGTTATACCGATACAGTTTGTCCCATCGACTACCCGCTGAGCTACCTATTGGAAGTCATTGCATCATGATGGGTGGCCTAAGCGCCTAAACTACCGTGTCCACTTAGAAAGGTTGCCGCTTCTTGAACCAGATTCAACATCACGCGTACAACCATCACTTATCAATTATTAAGTCAAGTTTAAGTTTTAATTTATTTTTAGGATGTCTATCCTAACAATCACTGCAGAAGTTACTGCGTACCTGATATATTTGAAATCCAAACAAGCTTAGAAGGAAAATTAGAAGCCAACTTAAAAGATAGATCGGGTATTCGTATCTGTAAATTCAAAAATTAAACTCATATTAAAAACTAGACTAATTATCCATTCATACAAAACTGATTTTGTTATCCTATTTGATCATACACTAAATAGGAACCCTTGCTATGGCTGTGAAGATTGCCTCAGCAAAATGCAGACAGTTCTTCTTTGTCTGTCAAAGTATTTCTTTTTACTTTATTTATAATCTCTTATTACAAAAGCATCAAAAAAGCATTTATATACTAATAATATTATTTTCTTAAGCAAACAAACAGTTGAAACAACATATTCCCTATATAGTTCATGGTTTATCCTAACTCATTATTCTAAGCTATTAAACCCATTTTAACTTAACTTAGCAAGATTGATTATACTTAATCCAATTACTAAGCTAAAATAATTAAACTTAATCAATCTAATACATTTTAGCTTACTAAATCCATTTAGTCAAGTTGGACTAAGAGTGATTAACTAAGTTTATTTTATATCTAAGTTTCATACTAACTTAAGTCTATATTAACTTAATCTTAGAAAAGTTGATTAAACTTAATTAATTAATTCATTTTAATTCATTTAAGTACATTTAGTCAAGTTAAACCTAGATTTATTGGCAAAGTTCATTTTATACTTGAACAGACACATTTAACAAACAAACACAAATTTTTAACTTTGTTTGAGAAACATAGTAGCTGGAAAGAAATAAAATTTTGGCCTTGATACTTTTTGAATTTACAAAAACTTAAAACATGAAAGTTGTGTATCTCTTTTTTAATATTTCGTACCATTTTGAATCACCTCAATCCGAGTTTGTATGAAAAAGTTAGTATCAAATACGGTGACTAGAGGCTAGTAACGGCACAGTCACACCCGTGATTTTGAAAACATCAAGATCAGAGCTACTAAGGGCTGTGTCATGCCCGTGATTTTTAATAAAATCAAGGTCGGAGGTTAGTAAGGGTAGAATCGTGCCCGCGACTTCAAAAAATCATCCAACGAGCCTTGTGAGTACATAGTCATGCCCGTGATTGATAGATTTGAAGGGGTTGCAAAATCCCCTGTTTTTCAAACTCTATTTTATCAATTTTTACATATCCTACATCAACTAAAACACCATAAAAGCAACATACAACTCAATATACTCACTTAACAACACCAACACAACAAATTACACAAAAACTCCACATCCCTAACATCATACAGCTTCCAAACTTCATATATAATATTTCAACATTTCATAAACTTCATCAACTTACACATCTACCAATTTTATTACAAACTCTATTTATAACTAGCATCAATTCATTATATATAAACAAAAACAAGAATCAAAACAACATAAAACAAATATACTTAGCTTTTAGGCAACTCAAACAACTTGATCCTCTTCTTTTTCTTGTTCTAGCTTGGTTTATCTTCTTCTATCTCATCTTCTACTTGATTTCTTCTCCTATCTCTATTTCTAATATTATTTTCTCTTTTTGTCTTTTGAATTTGAGATTTAGAGATGATTTTTTTAGGAGTTGAAAGAGAGAAAAGAGAAGGAAGAGAAGAGAAGAAAAGAGTGGGAGAGATGAAAACGAAAAGAATGAAAAGGAAAGGAAGGAAAAAGGAGACAGGAAAAAGATTAAAAAAGAAAAGAAAAGGATAAGGATAAAAAATTAGGATATTTTATAATAGAGATATTAAGTTTAAACTTTTCTGATAATTATCTTTAGTATGAAAACTAATTCAAAAATAATTTGAGAATATATATTATAAAATTTACTAACTTGATTTAGAAACATATTTTAGAAATTTAGTTAATAGGAAACCGATATTTAAATTGTGTTTTAGTTTAAAACTGATATTTTTAAGCAAGTAATTGACTTCAAAAATTAATAAGATTTTACAAAATGAAAGATAACTAAAGTTTAAGGGTTTAGGAGTTTTCAAAATGTTTAAAATATTTGTTTTGGTATTTAGGAATTTGGATTTGGAATAAAAGGAGTTAAAAAAAAAAAAGAACTGGGTTAAAATTAGATAGCTTGATTTATTAAGAATAGTTATTAAGAAAAATAGATGATCTTGTTAAATATTTCAAATCTCTATTTCAATTTAAATCTATTTACTAACTTATTTACATCAAATAATCTATTTATTTTCTATTATTTACTTATTTGATTCATTTAAATTACAACTACTTTAGTTACTCATTATCTATAACATCATACTAGCTTGACAATTGTAGTGGCTGCATTAAGCAGCTCCCCGGTACCTGGTAAACTAAATTATTCCTATTTTATGAGTGCTAAAATACATTTTTATTAGTCAATTGAATATTTATTATGGATTTAGTACTTAAAAATCATTAAATTATGCTTTCAGATCTTTAAAGGAGATATTTTGCGAAAAGAAAGCAAATTGGGCTGAAAATACAAAGTTTGGAAGCAAATATGGTCAACATGGAAAAGACATACCATGTCTTCAACTTAGTCAAGAAAACATGCACAAATGGAAAAGAATTTGAATTTTGGCATGACACGACTGCGATATGACCTGTCACAAGTTTTGTCAATATAAGAATTTGACATGATAAGGGACATGACTGCAACATAACCTCTCACAAGTCGTGTCGTTGCAAGAAAGTGACCACGGCAAGGGACATGGCTTAGGAACATGAACTATCTTTGTCATGTTGTTCTAGCAACAAATTATTTTTGGGAAATGACTTAAAACAGGAAAGTTATCTTCTTGGACTTCGAAATAAAAAACATCTATACTTAAAATTAGAAGTCTTAGAGGCTCCACTTCTTATAACTAAGAAGCCTAACAACTTTCCATTCCTGAAAAGGAAACTTCCCAAATTAAAATCTTACCTTGCTCATCAAGTACATGCAATTGTCTTAATCTTCAATATTCCAACTTTCCTCTTTTATGCAAAGGAAATTTCCTCTTTTGGGGTTGAAGAACATCTATAAGAAGGCAAGATCCCAAGAGTAACAAAGGCATAGAAAATAAGGTCTAATTGTATGAATTTGTGTAAATTAACTTAGCAAGTCAAATTTGTGCTTAATTTTCTGAATTATAATCGTGGGTTGTGCTTAATTTGTTTTATAGTTTTTACCATGAATACTTCTCTTTGGAGGAGTAATTACTTTGTTAAGATTTTGATGAATCCTAGATTGAATATGTGATTTGTTCTTCATTGATTTTGATATATTACTTAAATTCTTGAATCTAGTTGTATTGTTCTTTATTGTTTATCTTGAATTGATAGTGCACAATATTAATTCTTGATTTGATATTCATGCAAATCAATCGAGAAATTGTTTCTATGATTAGATCTACACAATTGGAAGGAGTTTAATGCAATCCTAGGCTTAGGATGACATGATTCTGCGGGATTAGGATGAAACCTAATAATGGGATTCTAGAACGATAAAGCTATCTAAAGGGTTTTAATTAGGAAGGGATTCCAATTAATCATCTAAGAACAAGGTTTAAATAATCTCGAGAGGATACTGGATTACATTAGGAGTTCTTAGTGTTCAAGAAAATTGATAATAATAATAATATTAGAATTATCTTTTGCGTAATCACATATCACCTATGGGGGTTCAAGATCTAAATGAATTTTGCAATTTGGATTATCTTTTGTTTGACTTAAGTTATTTTAATTCTAGTTACTATCATATATCATGCTTTACTACTCTCTTTGTAGGTTGAACAATAGAAAAATAAGTATTAGTATTCATTAGTCCTTATGGATCGACACTTGTGCTCTAAATCTATACTACTATCATCAATAGGTACACTTGCCTTAAATACTATCATGACAAGATTTGGATGAAAGTTTTAATTTCTTATTGATTTTGTTTGCCATATATGACTAGTATACAGTGCCTATCGTAGGGGGGCCTACCTCTTATTTTACAGGTCCATTAGCTAAGAGCCCCATATTCAATTTACTTTATTGGAAGAATTAAGGTACCGACATTTTAGTGTTCTTTGTGGGAACAATGAGAAGTTATTTCCCTTTAATTCCTCCTTGAAATTTGTTGACAATCTTAGAGGCAATGATTAGGAACCTAAAGTGTATTTATGTTGGGAACCCTAATGCTTGCCATGTCAGTGAAAAGGTTATGATCTCTAATCCTATTAACCCACAGTAGTTGGAGGAAGTTAAAAAAAAAATGTATGGTGAGCTTAATAGCTTGTAATGATGAAGTTTAGAGATTTCAAGCTCATACTAACTAGTTATAGCTTGACCACCAACCTACAAAGATGCGGTTATATTTAACGACAATAAGCATGATGATTAGTGAGTGAATGAGTAAGATCAAATCGTAGGTTACCACAATCAAGCTTATTATATCTCAGCAGTTGATGCTTTGCATGTGTAAGTTGATGGTCCTACCGCAAATTACCCCCTATAATTGTTAAATGATGACTAGCTTGATGGTATCATGAAAAAACTTTATGATGAAAAAGTGAACATGAAGAGTGCATTGTCTGTAATCTCATGGGGTTTGATCCCCTTTCATTTAGGCAATCGAAGATAAATCCTATTAGTTGTCACAAAAATCTCCACACCAAAGGAATTCAACGAGATTAAGCACCATTAAGATCGTGTGAACAAGTTCCAAACCCTAATGTCGTAGCACAGGTTTAATGATGCTATTACTTGTAAGGCATTCCCTAGTACCCTACGAGGAGTCGCTTGCAAGTGGTCCAAACAAATTCCATCAAACTCTCTAACATGTTTATAGGATTTAGCTAACATGTTTCTAAAACACTTCATTACTTGAAAAGCTCTAGTATTAGTGTAACACAATAAATTTAAGATTATTTACAATATGTTATGTGTCCTCATAAAATAAGAACATACTAAAACTCATAACCTACTATAAACTCCAATAAATAACATTTATTAATCTATAGCACACATAAGCCTTATTAACTTCAATGAAACCATAACACAATAATGTTCCATTCCACATGGAAAATGATAAATTGTAGCTTAAATAGCAACAAACTTAGATGGCTCGGTGAGTCTATCAAAGTAAAGTAGCACTACTTATCACTAAAAAATTAAAGTCTCCATGCTCAATTATATTATACTTAACAATATACAACCACAGGAGTCTATATCTCCATCTATGATAAGTCAAATTCTAATAATCTGCTGATAATCTTCTTTGCTGGCGTCATCTCCACTGTTCACTACAATAACGTATCTAGGCAAATTCAATACTACAAGAGTCTCAACTATACCTGGATAAGAAAAAGGGATGATTTAAAGTTTAGTACGATATACTACAAATATGCGTACGTGATCATGCAAGCACCATTCACGTACAAACGTATTATTAGTACAATAACCAACATCTTATTATCTTTATTTTAAGCCCAATACAAGGATAACTTAGTATCTCACCATAGATAAATATAATGATACAATATACGATGTTAAGTGTTCCCCAACATTAATAAGTCCATAAACCTAATATCGAGTATTTTCCAATATCCACAATATTGAAACACCTGTATCTATCCAGACAATTTCCATACATAAATCCACTCTAGGATAATGCTACACATAAATCATCGGGTTGCTATGATAATGACATATGTACTTCCCCTACCATCAGCAATAACAAATAAGTAACAAACACATTTTTATAGCAAAACAAACAAACACATGCAACAACATAAAATATACATGTACTTGAAATACCATTCTACCTTATGTCTTAGAATCAAGTAACCTGATTTACATTTCAATCAAGCCATCAAAATTGATTATACTATCACATTTATCCATAAGTTACACTTGTATAGATCACACTATACATTTATAAAATCAAGGTAATGTTGTTTTAGAATACTAATATTTCTTATTGGGGTTAATGTAGTGAATGGTACATGAACTTTGACAAAATATGCAATTACGTACCTGATATTTATAATTGATCAATTTAATACTTGAACATTGAAATTAATCAATTTAGTGTTTAAAAGAATTTTTTGCATGCCGATGGTACCTCCTATAAACCCCTAAAAATTCTTGTTCAAAATTAATCCTTATTATGCATGAGAAATCACACCATAGTGATCTCTTATAAGTATAAGACCTAACAAATATAATATAATAACTTAGAAAGATACCGGGAACTCGAAAATCATTTGATAAGACCTATGAATGGAACAAAGACTATACCAATATCTTAAAATATGAACCAAAACCCTAAAGTCAAGCTCAACAATTTTATTATAAGGTTTTAAAACTAAAAACTTTAATATAAAACTCAAATCTTAATCGCTCAGATCAAATTCTAATAAAAACTGATCGTGTAACCAAGTAACCTTAAATATCAATACCAAGAATTATCAGTAGTATCTTAGTAACTTCATAAGATATGAATACGTTTGTCCTTGATGCATTATTGAATTTGTCATCCTGTTCATAAATACTAGGCAGATGATTAAAGTTACTCATCTTGTATACATTATAGGAAGCTCAAATATTACTTAAAAAGGAAATAAACAATTCTTTTTCCACCCTTCACATTTCCTTACTCGTAAACTTCATTAGGATTATTAGAAGTTTTTCCTTCTCTATAAATATTAAAATCACCTTGAAAATCTAAAGTTTTGGTCTTAAAGTACAACAAACAACTAAGGAAAAGATAACACCATCCCTTCACATACAAGCATTGCCTCCCTACTAACCTCGTAAGGTACAACAATAATACCTTTCCATTTAAGCAAAAGACCCATTTATAATCTCCCATGCTCATTTCACAAAATAAAAGCTTTTAAAACCAAATCCAATCATCAAACTTCAAAACCACTCTAGACATCTTCCCCATTTCTTTTTCCCTTTATTAACATGATCTCTCTCTCTCTTTCTTCATTTTCCTTTTCAAGTAAAACAACAAACAACTAATAATACCCATCTCAAGACAAAAAGGAGGTTCTTTTAGGATAAAACTCCCAAGATTTTCATCAAGGTAAGCTAAACTCATCTCAAAGAAGTTTCCTTTAGAAACTTAAGGCTTATTCTAAGAACTTTCCTTGTTTTCCTTCTTCCTTTCCTTATGAGGTGGATCTCTACTCCAAAGGGAGGAGTGATACCTTATCACTCCTTAAAACTCGAGGTAAAAACTCTAAAGTCCATTATAGCTAGAGTAGACAAGTTGAAAAAGCAAACATATGTTAGTTATTAACTTTTATGAATTTGGAATCATGGGTATATTTCACATAGATTCCTTAGTAGCTTGAGTTTAAGACATCAAATATAAGGCCTATGATCAACTATGGTTCGAATCCCTTCATGGTAGATGTAAAAATGAGGTTTTTCTTGCTTTTCTACACCTAAATATGATGTATAAACATATAGGAGGGTTGGAGCAACAAAATGCAACCTTAGAATCAAAGTGTAGGTCACGGTTTTGTAGTGTCCCAAAAGATCCAAATTTCACCTTCATGTTTCTCACCATGTTTGTTATTTAGAATGAGTAAAAGTGATAATTATCTCACTTTGATATACCTAGACATATTGTATAAACATCTATGAGTCTTAGAACATCAATGATCTACCTATAATCACTCTACATAAGTCATGATTCATGAGGATCCCCTGAGATCTAAATTTAAGTTTAGTTATCTTCATTCTTTTACTCATGTTTTTAAAAGAAAAATAATATATATGTATTGTTATGATTATCTCTAATAACAAATAATGTAGAAGGACTAAAATAAGGTTACATTATAGTATAAATATGGAAAATATTGATAATTACACTATAACCATCTATGGGTGCCATAACTAGAAATGAACATGCGTTAAAATGAATATTTATGGCTTAATAATCATCAAGGAATGTTAAAATCACTAAAGGTTAAAAGGCCAGCATGGGTCTTAAAAGCTAGAAACTTTATCTAAGGTTAGGTAAATGTCTAAATGAGCCCACTTATGTATTTAATTTAAGTAATTGTCAATAAGATAGGTTATGTGCCATAAAGAAAATAAACTTGAAAATGTGAGTCATTCTCTCCACATAGGTCATGGCTTTGTTAGTGTAGGACTCAAAATTTCTAAAACTTATTTCTCGATATTTAGAGATCGTAAATAACTAAAATATAAAACTAAGTAAAAGCGAGGTTATACAAATTTGGTCACGCTATTAAATAAAATAAGAGATGGCAAATATAATATGAGACTTCAATGTTTGGATTCATACTAGAATAATGTGATGAAATTAACCAAAGCCCAAGTCTACGATCACAAGATCAAACCACATTAGTCTTAGAGCTAATATGTAGCAAAAAATTCATACCCAATATAAAAAGGTTGATTTCATCCCATGAAAGGATAAAGGAAGAAATGGCATGTAATACGTGGCATTAAGTGCCATAAAAAGACCATGGAATAAAAAATGACCAGTAGAAATATAACTAGGCCTAAAGCAGAGAGTATAAATCTTAGGCCTATAAGGTAAACGAAGACCAACAATGGTATGTAACCATAAATGAATACAATAGAGACATCTACACTAAAGTAGTATAACTAAACCAATTGATACATATTAAAGCACAATGGTCCATAAAAGTGGATATAGACCAATCGGGCCCATGCTTGTTGATAAAGGGAATTAAACCAAATTACTATAAAAAAAGAGCATAAATCCAAAAAGCCCATTAGAGTGGATTGAGCCAACACTAATGATACAAGTGGATTAGAGAAAAGCCCACATAACAAAACCCAAAAGAAATACAAGTAGAAAGGGCTTAGAAAATGCCCATAGATAAGAAAGGCCTAAAACCACTACAAGGCCCTAAACTCAAGAATTAGCTTTTTATTACAACTTACAACTTCTCTAGTATTGACACATGTTATGTTTTCTTTCACATATATAGGCGAGCTTCAGTACCTCTTTGATAGCCTTTCCAACTACCACGATTCGTGATTATTGTTATGGACCAACAAATAACTTGACTTTATTTACATTGTGTGATGTGTAGTTTAGTTGCACCTAAAGAAAAATAATAAATTTGGCTCGTGTGGGGATTTGAGATCATGTTTTTCTGATATGTCTATTGAATGATTAAAATACCTTTATTATAAAGGTAACTTTATATTGTGATGTTGTTATGTGTTGTTCAGATTCAATGAGTGTCTATAGTTGCTTGATCATTAACAATCGGACTTAACATTATCTGGCAATTAATCTAAATGATCATGCTTGACACGCTACATTTGCATTAGTATTGCATACTTGTTGGTCACTACTGCTATGTATTACCTTTTGGGCTTATGATGAGTTTAGGGGTTCTAATGATAAATTCTAGTTTCGTCTATTCTATCATAAGACTTTTGAATTCCATGAGAACTAATCGGTTTTATAGAAACATTACCCATTGGTTTTCACATGAAGTGAGTAATACCTAGGAAGTTTTCTTATTTTTGGGTAAATAGATATTATTAAGGGTTTCAAAGGTGTCACCTAGTATTCTCTAATTCTCCCAGGCGCTAGTGGCAGGTGCTGAGTTCCTTAACCATGGTTTGAGGGCATAAATCACCATCTTATTTAGATTCTGGTCATCTAAACTTATATACGTAACCATATGTTTGAGTATTGCATTGCATAAGCCTGATTAATAAAACTTGTTGTGATATGCCATTATGTGTTTAATGTCTAGTTACTTTACCGAGCTGTGGTTTTCACTCACACTCTTATAGATTTCACAGGTTCAGAGGTAACCCTTGGCTGGTATCCATGAGAGATCTTAGCTCGATATGCACTCAACTTTTGGGCTAGTATCAAGCAAGTGAGATAACCTAGAACACGAGTCTCCATGTTTAGCTACTAATATATATATATATATATATATGTTTAGACATACGTTAAAGATGTGCTAACACTGTTTGTTATGACACATATGTCCAATTCTGTTATGTGCCAAGATTAAAATGGTTATTGTTACCCCATAATGTTATTATGAACATGCATGCTTTATTCATATTCTATACAACATTGATCCTAGTTAATCAAGTTGCCCCCCTAGGCGTAACCTGCTCATATCATACACTTGTGTCTCTTTAGAACCAGCTTAGGGACAATAGACAGACACGGGAAAGGATGATATGTTTAGGGTATTCTTCGGGTGCAACACCTCTATTATATTGGTTAGCGTACACAAAATATAATTTTTAAATACTAAATTGATCAATTTCGCGATCTAGGTACCTAATTACATATTTTGTCAAAGTTTAATTACCACCTGCAATATTTACCCTTCTTATAGGAAAGTATCAATCATGGCTTGATTACTTTTGGTGAAGAGACAAAAGATTAGAAGAACAACAACAACATAAAGAAATATAATTTTTTTTCTCATTATTGCATTTTTCACATTTTTAGTATATTATTCACATGCTTATAAGTATTTTTATATTTTAACTAATTTTCTATATCCTTCTACATTTTTCACTAACTTAGTTTATTTTGTGTTTTTTCATGAATTTATTGATTTTTTTACTAACCTTACATATTTTAGGTTTTTAGATCCTAACAGGTCCAGGTAATCTTCAATTTTTTATTTTCATTATTACTTGTAAATATATATATTTGTGTAAATAAAAAATAATATGTTTTGATTAAGGTCCATTGATTTTTAAGAGCCTATAGTGGTAACCTTTTAGGTGTAGTAGGTCAACTCAATCCCATGTTTTCTTTTTTGTTTGATTTTTCAAAACAATGGATTTTGAAAAAGGCTCATGGGCTAGTAACTAAATTAGAGTTGACCTACCTAAATGGTTCTAATTTTATATTATTTTTCTAATTTATGTTGGAGAGGCTCCAAAGTTTCAAAGTTAAATATTTTTTAAAAGTCATTTTTTAAAAACTATCTCTAACTATGTCGAGCACCATATTAAGTAGGCCGAGCTTAATATGATTCCAATTAAAGAAAAGGGAAATTTTCAAGCTTAACAATCTTGAATTAACATATGATTTAATTGTTTATTGATTCTTCTTTAAGATAAGGGTAAATATCAAATTTGATACTTAACCTTATACAAAAATTCAACATTAGCATTATATTAAAATTATTAATTTAATACTCAGTCCAAATTTTTTATTATTATATTTACTGTCTTCTTAGCATTGTTTGCTCTGTGGAGGTAGTGTATAATCAAATATTATATCTATATAGCTATAACATATATACTTTTTCTTTTTAAAAATCATTCAAAAAAATTAATTTTTACAGAGTATTGGGTCGGGGCTCCATTGGCCCTCCTTAGACTCACCCCTAAGAGAAATGCTTTGACTGTCTTTTGTGACTTCATTTCTCTTGAATTTTTCATTTGAGTTTTAAAACATTATGTAATGCCCCGATTTTTATAAAATAAAACTACTAATTTAAGACTCGAAATAATGATTTTATTTCTTTTCTCTTTAGACTTTCTTATGTAAAATAATAATAATAATAATAATAATAATAATAATAATAATAATAATAATAATATATTACAATTTCAGGTATAGAACCAAGTTCTACTATTTTTTAAAATATAATATGAAATCTAATTTTAATATCACCTGATCCTTCTAAAGTAAGGATTCCTTCATCTGTAACTTCCTTAGAAAGTTAATAATTGACCAAAAAAAAAAAAAAAAAATCAACGTCAAAGTCAATCCTTCACACAGAAGGATGCTTTTCCATTTAATTTCTTCCGTATCAAGGATATCCAATTGCTTCCATAAGAAGCATGTTTACGGCCATGCTCTATATGTGTGTATATATATATATATATACGAGTCCAATTCTCACGCAAAACGGAGGACAGTAACGAGAAACAAATATATGGTTTCTTTTACAAGTCTAAAGCATTCTTAGATTATCGACCAATATCACAAAATTTTTGTGTAAGAAATAAATATAGCACCCTTTCTTCATTATAAAATTATATTATATCTTTACCAAACATCACAAAATTATTATCACCCACTAGTTAATTACTACAATTATCGCACAAAGACAGTGGATTATTCAAATCTAGCAAGCAGTATCTTTCCTTCATCAAATTTTAATTTAAGGTGATTTCTCAAAACCCACTTGTAATTACAAAGTAATTTATACAAAATATTTTTTTAGGTTTCGCATTTTCTAGCTTATTATATGACATTTATAAATATATATAGATATTACTGCTATTAATATTGAAACCATTTTTCATTGTGAAACAAGTGGTTCAATCCTCAATTAACAAGTCGAGCAAGATGAACAATTGTCACTTATTCGGCATAGACAAGGATGTATAATATTATTATAATGAATATTTATTACACACAAAGAGCTCCGATGATCTGTGTGAGTTCGTATGAATACATAAGTAAATTCTCTAAATATGAATATATGTCGGATTAGAAATTAATGGGATTTCGGTTGAATTCCGATATCATCGAAATTCATTTATTGTTGTCATTTTGACATGATGGGACTACACACTAACACAACTTCTAATATAAAAAATTTAATGCATATTTCACATTCTATTACATATTTGAAATGTGAATTTTTGAAGTTTTGTCTATCGTTGAGTAAATTCTGAATAACATGGTTGTCTTAATAATATGTTATGTTAAAGCTACATGTGTTATGGAAGCTCCTTTTATAAATGGTTGTTTTCTTGTGATGTGAAATGAATGTCCAATGAAAATCTTTTGGAATTTCTCTGAAAGTTTAAAATTCTTTTTCCCGTTAATTATTCCTACATACTTAAAAGTAAATAAATAAAAAATAAGAATTTTTAAAGCAAAAGCAATCATCTACTAATAAGGACTATAAGTTAAATATACTACATAAAGTTGCTAAAATGTATATTTATATATATTGTATTTAAGAATATAGGCACCGAAGATATAGAATAATAAATTATGTGTATACTATAATACTTACTTGCTATAATACGTTTAGGATCTTTCAACAAGTGACTTAAAGGATTTTGCTTATCTAGGTGAGTACCTCTTGCTTATTGCTTGTTTTGCATTGTGGTAGAAAATTAGTAGGCCACTCGCCTGTTATATTTGGGATATGTGGACTTCACGCGAGTGAATCACATAATCCAACAAATTTACTGTGTATTGATTTGGGAGTTTCGATACTTGACATGTCTTTCAATATTTTATTTATTAATTTTATTTGGTATTATGTGCATGCTTATACTAATGAACATGGCTTATGGATAGTAGATTTATTTACCAATGCTTCTACTAACAATTTTGGCATGTTAATTAGCACTATAATGTTATCTATTAACATTGTTATTTGGAATATATGCACAATACTGGACTGTTCATTAGTGATTGCACTATTGCATTCATGGCATGGCACGAAAAGGGCCTAAGGGCCATATTTTAAAAGCTCAATTTATTACAGATGGATCTAAAGGTCACGATTTGATAAAGCTTGGTCTTTTTAGGAATCCTTGGACTCTGCTCATTTTTTTTTTTGGAATCCCTTCGGGTTGATTCCTTCAGGGTTCTATTTTGAGCCTCTATATGCCGCTCTTCTTGGTTGAGCCGCCATGTGCCGCTCATGATGTTACCTAAGGGTCACCTACTGGGTTAAGATACTGGCTAGTGCATGTCACGTGCATTTAGCATGGTATTTTATTACATGCGGTATTTATTCATAATGATCTATTACATGTATGTGTTGATATGTTAATATTTTATTAGTCGTTGTGTCTTTCTTTACTCACTTAGCGTGAATATGAGTGAGGGCTTAGTGTTTCTATCCTCAGGTACTGAAGATAAGACTAGCATGGGAGAATGAGGCATTGGGATGGGATTCGAGAGCATGAGGATAATACTACAACTTTACATTATAAATAAATTTTCAATATATAGCTACAGTAAATTATGAATTTGGGCCTACTCTGCCCTAACATTTATATTTTGTAAGAATGTTTCTAAGATAATATCAAGAAGCTATGGTTTTAAATAAAAATGTATGATTCTAATTAGCCTTATCCTTAACTCGGGGATGGCATAGCATCCCGTCTCTTAGGCTCCAGTTACTCGGTGTAAAGGCCTTAGGAGGCCTGGTGTGACACATTACATAAAATTAACCCTCTAAATTAGTGGCAAAATACGAAAAAAAAAACCTCTAAATTTATTGTATTTATTATTGACCAAAAGTTATATTTGAATAATATGATTATGATGTAATTCTACATTCCCTACGAATTCATTCTCTTACTTTATTAGCAAATCATTTTGGAAGACTTGCAATAAAAGGTTCCTTCCAAAAACTTAGACTGCAATCTTCCTTTGTTTTTCTTGAATTAATTTTGTTTTTTTTTTTTGTTTTGTTTAGATTAAAAATCTTTAGTAAAAATTCTTTCAAGCTCAAAAGGTCCTTTTTAACTTAACATATTAAGTAATTGATTTGAGAATAAGTAGGTGAATTGGATTGATAAATGAGTTTAGGAATCTTGCTTTCATCAAAAGATCTCAAATTATTGAGTCTATTGATATAATCTTCTAAATTAGGAGTCGAAGGTCTCTTATTTGTAATGACTATATTACATCAGAAGGTGTTAATCGTTTGGGATAAGTTTATTTAAGTATAAGCTTTTCGAGTAGTTAAAAAGAAGAATCAATGTTTATCAAAGTTAATCAAATGAGGTATCAATATTTTGATTAGTTTTCAATTAAGTTTCTTTAGTTTTTGTGAATGGTCAATTATTAATATCTTATTTGAATTACTTTGCAAAATATTGAAAGCACTTTTTAGCCACTTCAAACATTGATATGTTAAATGAATTTTATCCTCGAATGTTTATTACTCTTTTTAACTACTCGAAACATTGATATCTTAAATGAACCTACCCTTGAATGTTGATACTCATCGATGTAATTTATCCTATCTATAATCTTACAAAATTAAATTCTTATACTTTCAATATTAAAGATGGCCTGGATTCAAAATTGTCGAGAAGGATGAACTTCTTCTAAAGTTTATTCCTTCAAAAGTGATACCTTATCCCAATTTAACGTTTTTTTTTAAGTAAAAACTAACGATCCTTTAGTATTGGCTTCCAAAAGAATGGTTTCTCCTTTAAGAGAAATCTTTTTATCTATTGGAAAATATTTAAACTTATGCACTTGTAATATATCCTAAAAATGAAAGTCTTGATTCTAGTTCCTTCCTCATTATTAGGGTTACTTGGCATGGCATATTAAACTATTCATTATGTTTAGAAAATCTATATATAGCTACTTTAAAGTTTGGATAACGTTAAGTTAATCGTGGTTCTTTCTGTAAGTTTATTTAAAACAATGATAATGTAAATTCATTAAATCAATAATCCTAGCATCCTTAAGAGATACAAGGTTTGGATGATTGACACTCATATCCTAACCATTGATAGATCTTATTATTGAGACCATAATTATGTCTTAACATTTATTGCATGAGCTAATTCTACTAGTAAAGATGGCTCCCTGCAAACATAGATTAGCACTTAGAGGTGTGTCGAGGGTTGCCCAAGTGGCTATTATAGTTCATGGTCATACTATAGTGGGGTCCACCAAATCTTTTCTATTAAGATGAATCTCCATTTAGTAGCTGATCTGGTACTCGAAGTGAAGGACTTGAGCGAAGTGGAGTGTGGTCGAGTTGGTAACGTTCCTTTTCCCCTAGTCTCAGGTCAGGAAGAGGATACATGGAGATCTTTTGGAGTTGAGGCTTGAAGTTGAGCTCCCAAGCTTCCCTCGTGATTGAGGTGGTCACTAGCTCAATCATCCTCAGTTAGAGCATGACCTCAAGGTATCACTAACCATGGGCTCTTTATGAGCCGATGGTATGAATGATATTTTAGACCCTTCTTGGCTCTTTGGTGTAGGTGCAAGTGCAGGTGGTAGTGGGCCAAGTGGTCCTAACCTACATTTCACAGCCAACACCACCACAATGAGTAAATTAATGTAAATAACTTATAACAAAATTTCCAAATGAAATTAACAAAACAACAAAATTCATTAATACCTATATCCTTCTCCCCTTTTTAAAACAGATTGAGATGAATGAATAGTTTCTATGAGAAAACTTGCCTTTGATACCTTAGGATTAAGGATTGATTTATTAACAATGATTAACAAGCTAATCTAGTTATATTGTGACCATATTAGCTTATCCTTTGATTTATTTTGAATAATCTCTCTTGCTTTCTATGAAGTATATTAATAAATCTATACATTAATCATATATATAAAACCTATAGATTATAAATATATAATTTCTATGATAATATATGTATATATACTATAATGCATTTGTTACATGAAATAAATATGCTATATATGTTTATATGTGTTATAAAATATATATCATACATAACATACTATAAATATATATTGATGAATGATTATATCTACACTTAACTATAGGTCATAAGAACTATAAATTGTGTATAAAATATATCATTATAATCGCAATTTATATATATCACAATACCTATATGATAATTTATAATGTGTGTGTGTGTAACATATCTGCATATATATAAAATATAGAGTTACAAATACATTATAATTCATTTGCTACATAAATTGAGTACGTTATATACGTAAGTGTTTGCAATATAATATATAAATTAATATCATGAATTATGCGAATTATTATTAATACATAATATAAGTGGCTATTTTTTATATACAACATGTGAGATATATATAAAGTACAAATTACACATAACATTTACTATATGATATGCGTCTAACTAACGTGGTCTATATGTTATATAAATCACAGGAAATGTAATGAATGTCTAGAGGTTATATATACATAATCTATGTATTGTATATGTTATATATATAAAAATATAAATTATATGTTTATATAGATGTACATATGCAGTTCATTTGTTATAATTAATCAATATAGTGTACATGTGCTCTGTACAATATAGATTATATATGTAAGATATATATGTATTGTGTTAACAAAGATTAATAATGTTTTAAGGATGATGTCATGAATGATACATAAACTTTGACAAAATATGCAATTAGGTACTTGAACTTTGAAATCGATCAAATTAGTATCTAAACTTTGTAATTGAATAGTTTAGTTCCTGAAAAATTTTGAAATTAATCAACTTAGTACTTGAAAAGACTTGACAGAGGTACTATTTGTACGTACAAAAAGTTTTTTCAAGTACCAAATTGATCAAATTTAAGTTCAGGTACTATATTGCTTAATTTTAAAGTTTAGATATCTAATTGTATATTTTATCAAAATTTAGGTGCTCTTTATGGCATTAACTCTATGTTTTCTATATATATATAAAATCCATTAAGATCATGGTTTAACTTAATAAAATGTGGTAAAGTAAATACTTTAAATTGTAATGTTATTAAATTTGTGCATTTTTCCATTATAGAGAATAATAAGAGAAGAAGCTGCGAAAATGGATTAGAGTTGTATGAATTAAATTAGTTTTATGAGGTTAAAATTATGATTAAGGGAATGAGTGTAAATGTTTGTTTCTTGTAATATTATTTTCTGTTTAGGTATATCTAAGATTAACTTTCGTCTTTGATGATGTTTTGGTGTTTGGATTCGATCTTTGGTGCTTTTAGTGGTACTTGTGTTGAATTGAGTATTGAAAGGTCTAGAATTTAATACTATTTAATGTTGAATTTTTGAATTTTCATAATTTAATTTTTAATGTTATGTTTATTAATTATGAGTTTTTAGCATATTGTCTTTGTTGGTTATAATGACATGATAATATATCTATCCATAAAAATATAGACCCCTTTTTTTCTTATGATTAATTATTGTCCACTAACATTATGTTTATTTAATGATGTATTAAGTCACACATTATAATCTCTTCTTTTTCGATTATATATGAGTGTTGTATGATAAATAATTGTCAACTATGTCTACTCAAAATAATAAATATTTTAATATAGGGATAGTGTCATAAATGATACCCAAACTTTAGCAAAATATGCAATTGAGTAGCTAAACTTTGAAGATGATCAATTTAGTGCCTGAACTTTGAAATTGATTAATTTAGTACCCAAAAAATATTGAAATTAATCAATTTAGTATCTGAAAAAACTTGATTAAGATATTGTTAGCATGCACGAAAAAGTTTCTGATTACTGAATTTGTTAATTTCAAAGTTTACGTACCAAAAATGGTAAACTTCAGATACCTAATTATATATTTTGTTAAAAGTTCATGTACCATTGTGACATTAACTCTTTAATATATCAACCTTCAAAGATAAGACAAAATGCCACCATAATATTATATTTTTATATGTTTTATCAATTGATAAACCACTACGATGCTGGTTTTTTAATTTTTTTTAACCCAAGTTCTCTTTTACTATTTTAACCATGTTTTTGATTAAAAATTTATTAAATTATTTATCGCACCACAATTAGAAGACTTTCTTTTTCTTAAAAAAAGTTTCGATGGAATTATCCTCTATAGTTGTGGGAAAATAGAGCCACAAATAAAAGATAACAAAAACCATAAGTATTTAAGGTTTCTTTGGATTTTTTTTTAATTTGTTTATATATTATTTATATTTGTTTATGTTTGTTCGAAATTTAATTTTTGAAGATATTTCATAACTATAATAAAGGTGATAATCAAGTATGAAAATTGTGTAAAAACTATTTATTTATATATTAGAAAATGAAATATGAATTAATATTTTTATAAAAACGAATAAAACTAATGATAAACAAGTCCAACTTTATAGGAATTTGTTGGATATTTAATTTGAAAGTTTATATTTTTATAATTTTTGTATATTTTTATAAACAATATGTAAAATAGATACTAAATGGATAAAAGAAAATGAAGGAACTTTTGTAAACCTGCGGATGGGATAGTCATTTAACTTATTTGAACATAAAAATAAATATAGTAATTAAATATTTAGTATTTGAATGATGTAATCATTAGATATGAATTTAAATTGTTAAATAATTGATCGGATCATGACAAGGTTATAGAAATTTTCAAAAACCAATGATTCTTTGAAAAGAAAATTAGATGGTTTAAATGGTCACTATAATAGAAGAAATGATGGAATTTATTCTTTGAAAAAAATTAGATGGTAAAATGGTCACTATAATAGAAGAAAATGATAAATTTTAAATACATTTTAATTTTTCCAAAAAAAAATCATTTAATAAATATTTCTTCTTTATGAAAAAAAGGTTCTTCTAACAAAAGGTGGGCACAGTTTGGTTAACTAGTTCATTACCCATTATTTTGAACCGAACTGAAGTGGTCAGCTTTTTAATATCTTAATCTCAGTTTTCAAATTTTAAACATTCAACAGAATGATGACCTAAGAATTGTGATTAATTGTATTTATAGTTATAGCTATAAAAAACTAGACCATTTTGTTGCATAATTACATCCAAAAATTGTAAACTATCAAGTCAAATAACATAATTACATTTAAAAATTGCAAATCAACAAATCAAATAGCAGTAAAACTAAAAAAATTAATAACATAAGTCTAATACTAGTTCATAAGACTTAAAATTTAACACCAATATTACACAAACTAAAACTTCATGTTTTCTTCATATTTCATATTACAATAAACAACAACACGATAATTAAAAACATATTTAAGATATAAGTTCTAGCTATTTATATATTTGAAATATTAAATATATTTGTATATGCTATATATATATATATTTTTTTTTTTTCTTTTTCAAACGGGTTAACTAAAACCATTGAAATTTATCAATTACAAATCAAAATTGAAAAAAAATTAAAAACCCTAACCCTAAACTGAAAACTGATTAATCATATTTTCGGATTGATTTTTCAATTTCAATTTCATCGCTTTTTATCACACTTACTTTTAGATATATTTAAATTATTTGATTTTCATTTGTATCTATGTCTATATCTAATCTATTTGATTTGTTTATGAATAAAAATATTAGTTTAAACTAAAATGACAATGAAACAAACCGAACCTAACTTAAAATACAATAATTCAGAGCAGTAGTTCATGAGTAAGGAAAAAGAAAATAATATTACTATTTTAAAAAATTTACAAAAATACCATTGAGATGAAAATAATCCCAGATTCAAACAAGCTGAACTCGTCTCTTAGAGAGACGAGATTGCAAGTAGCTGAGGTTAATGTATATTGTACAAGTTCAAGAGATGAAGTTAGTGTATATTGTACAGCCTTGTCTCTTGCACAAGTTCAAGAGAGGAAGTTAGTGTATATTGTATAACTTTGTCTCTTCAAGAGACAAGGTCATTGTATTTTACACAACCTTGTCTCTTCAAAAGAGAAGTCATAACTAGACAACCCCCTCTCTTTAAGAGACAAGGTTAACGAGATTGATATACTCGCCTCCTTCTTCTATTTCCTCCATTTGCACATATAAAAAAAACTAATCATCTCCCTTCCAAACCCTAATTTTGAAGAACCAAGAGCTATTTATTGATAAATCCGATCAAATTAGTGCAAGTTATTGATCAATCTCGATCATATTCCACCACCCAAGTAACCATTGTATTAATTGCAATTGATTACGTTTAGAATCAGCAATGGGCTTGCGAATTTCCATTTAATTCTAATAAGTTGCTCCATCTGATCGTTTGAATTTTTCCATGTTTTATAATTCTCCTTTGTATACAAACTCATATGTTGAAGTTATATTATTAATTTAGAACTGGCATTTTCGCTTTTTTTTTATTTAACTATTCCATTGTCTACATAACATCAGTAGCTAGCTTGCGAATTTTCACTATAGGATTAAAGTTAACCACTTAAGTTAACTAAACCTTAGCACATTATTCGGTTTAGTTTTGACTGCAAATTAAATTAAAATAAGGCTAGTCAGTTTCGATTTAGTGGTGTTAGTGATATAACGTGTTGCTAAACTGATTTACTTTATGATCAATAGGCTTGTTTATAAAACATAGTAACTAGTACGTCTGCTTATTACTTGAGTTGTTGATTTAAAGCATCGATTTGATTAGTCTAATATTGAATGCTAATTATTTCAATTAAAGGGGAAAAAAACTTCTATTCATGCGATATCCATTATGGGCAAGTGAATGAAAAGAAAAAGACGTTGATGTTCATTTAAAGATAATCCTACTTCTAAAGGTGCCTATTTGTCTTACAAATGAATTTAGCTAAGATAACATGTTTTACTGGTTGATATAAAACGAAATCGATAATAGGGAAATACAATTCATATCTTATTATCATGTTTTATCAATGTTGTTTCTTCTGAGCCAGCAAAGTAGGGTGGAAATGGATACAACTAAGTTTTTGTTATATGCTCATGGCAATATTATTGAAGAGAATGATGGTTTTGGTTATGATAGGTAGTCGGTTGCTGTGGTTAGTGTGTGAAGGAATTCTACATATGAACAAATACTAGACATAATACATAGTCAACTTAAGATAAATAGGTCGACACATTGAGTTGAGCTATACTATAAGATTGCTATTGGACATAAGATACTGTGTTATGATGTGATTCCAGTGATTAATGATGTTGTTGTGCAAGAGATGTTGGTGTACATAGAAGGGTCAGTGGCTATATATGTCCATATATTTGAAAATGAATTGCCACGGACACTTGTAGAAGACATGGGCATTCGTGGGAATGTTAGCAGCTAAGTGCCGGCATATGAGAACCCCAATCCCACTCAAACAATAGTTAGCAACCAAGTCTATATGGGTAACTTTGAAATAGGTATGCCACATCGGACTGGTAGGCATGATACTAATGAGATGCAAGACTCATTGGTAAATGAATTTAGCGACGACTATGATGAAAATGAATAGGTGATAGGTTTGTCTCAACCGGTAACTGCTACCTAAATTCCACATAAGGGTAATGACTGGCGCTGTTTTGTGGCTCCAATGGATGTTGATGCAATAGGGAGCTTAGAGCCTGTGCCATTTTTCATTGCAGATGTAGGTAGTGGCTATGTTGCATTTGATGATGATCAAGAAATGAATGCTAGAAATAAGAGCTTTAGCGATGAATTCAAGGTAGACATGTCGTCCAAGAGTAAAGATTATCTTATATGAGTTGTTAAGATGTGGCATATATTGAATCATTACAATTTTAAGGTGGTGGACTCAGACCTAAGGTCATGGGCAGTTAAATGTATCAACACTCACAACAGGGATTGTAAATGGAGACTCATAGCATGTTACAAGTAACATGGGGGCTAGTTTCACACACCACAAATACGCCGGTCCTCACACTTGTTTGGATGAAATCACAGAACAAGATCATTTCTAGTTTGACTTTACCAGCATGTCCAAGTGTATTATAATGGAGATTTGGAATTCTTCGCATATTAGAGCTAAGGGTCTCCAAACAACCATCTTAAAGGAGTTTAGGTATAGGGTCCATTTCGAGAGAATTCCTAAGGTGAAGCACAAAGCTATTGAGCAGGTGCATGGCATGTGAGAGGATTCATATGCAGAGCTCCCACATCTATTAAACGTCATTCAAGACTCAAATCCAAGAACAAAGGTGGAGTAGAGAACTGTAGAATCTAACACTACAGGGTATGTCTTTATTAATATACTTTTCTAGGCATTCAGACCTTGTACTAAAGTAATTCAATATTGTTGCTATGTTCTTAAAAAACAATCGTATGCATTAAGAAATGCTGGCCATTGTTGTAGTGAAATTTTGTTAATGTTTTGCAAGCTTGTGATTACAATGGATGCTAACTTCTTTTTATGGTAAGTGTAAGAAAAAACTCCTTATTATAGTAGTAATAGATGGAGCAAATCATATGGTGCCCTTAGCATATGATCTTATTGATGAAGAGTTGGATGACACAAGGATTTGGTTCCTTGAAAAATTACTACAACATGTCATCAAGGAGTGAAAGAAGATTTGCTTGATTTCTTATTGCCATGATTGCATTAAGAGTGTTGTTGTGGGGAGAATGCAATGTGGCCTAGAGGCTGGCCTTGGCGTTGGTGCATTCGCCATGTAGCCGGTAACTTTAATTCAAAGGCCAAGAGTAAAGAATGGAAAGAATTGGTGAAAAGGGCAGCTTACTAAACTTAGGTAAGAAAGTTCAATGGTTACTTTGCAGCTATGAAACAATCCAACCTATGGATGTTGTGATATTCTAGCAGGTTACATCCTCATATGTGGACTCTATCTTATGATAAGGGCATAAGGTTTGGAGTTGGTACAACTAACATGGTTGAAAGTTATAATGTTACTTTAAAAGATACTAAGAGCCTAGCCAAGGTGGCCTTAGTCAAGAAAACTTTCTACAATTGCAATTCTATGCTTAATAGGTAAAGGCAAGAGGCAACTGATGCAATGACAATGGGTAAGGTATTAACAAATTATGTTGCAAAGAAATTTTAGAGGTAGAACAATGTGTCAAGTGCCCATCATGTTACATGTTTCGACTGTCTAGAAATGTATTTGAAGTTCTAATTGCATCACGGTCGATATTATATGGTCAAAAGGGAGATCACATACAGTCTGTTCATAGATTAAGGCTAGTATAGGAAGGCCACGTAATATCTTTTGTTAACTTGTTTTCTTACATATTTTGATTGCACTTATCTTAAAACTTGTATCTTAAATACAAGAGCACATTGTATTACGTTATCGCCAGTAAGAGGCCAAGCTGAAGCGGCATAGTGTTATACCAATAGAGCTAGAGGAGTAACTCAATCCACACTTGTTAGAGGTTGGCTTTCAACGTATCATGTGGATACCATTCATATAGGTTGACTGGCACCTAGTCATAGCTTTGGTTGAGCAGTGACAACTAGAGACACATAAATTTCGAATGTTGACTGGAAAGTAGATTGTGACATTATATGATATTGCAGTTCTCACGGCTTGTCCCATTGATGGACATGTAGTCAGTGAGACCACACGAGTGGATTAGCCAAGTTAGTGCCATTGTTTGCTTATACTTAGACATACTCTTAGTGAGATAGATGATGAGCATTTGAAAATGAATTGGTTACATACACACTTTGACGCATTACGGGATGATGCAGATGCGGTAACCATCATCGCCATGCTAGGGCTTACATTTTACTACTTCTTGGGGGTTTCATAGTTAGGGATAACTCATAGAATCTAGTTCATATTATGTACTTATCATTGCTTGAGGACTTTCAGGATGTGGAGCAGTATGCATTGGGGGTAGCTTACTTGACATGATTGCATAGACAGCTATGCATATTGTAACAACCCAAAATTCTGCCCACCAAGATATTGTTCGCTTTGGTCAAATGCCACATGATTTTGTCTTTATTGTAAACTGCTTCCCAAGAGGTCACCTATCTTAGAAGTGCTTTCCACTAAGTACACTTAACTTGAGAATTTTGATGAATTTCAAGTTATTACACAAAAAAAGGCACTTTGATGATTAGGGTCTTACCACTTTATATTTAAGGGATATCATACTTAGTATCCCACATCGACACTAACGACATATTAGGACCCCTTGTTGTGCTGCTGATCTAGGCTTGGGAGTACTTCCACACATCGCCCCTATATGTCAAAAGATCACATCTGTTATCAAGAGGCACCTTCTCGTTAGTAACTACGAAGCCTCTTTTGATGCCACACAGTACCCTATACATCTGTTGTTTTAGTATTTGGGATCCTTTGATTGACAAGTCTTTAAATAGGTGTGATTTGTATATAGTATCACTATCTTTTTATCCACACATGCATTATTTGGCTTATTTGTTACTAAATTATTTCATGAACATGTCATTTGGGATCCATATATTGCTATCATAGATGCTTTCTTGGAATACTACCACTTTGGCAGCAGTGTATGGCATGCAAATGTTCTTCTAGTGTGCTTTCATGTTATTGAGCATCACTATCCAGACAGGTGCTTATACAGCTTGGTAGTTTCCCGGGGATCCTAAACCCTACCCCCCTTTGATATGAGAGCCTTACATGAGCTATACTTACGGGGACGTATGGAGTGGAATTGGGTAGCGGAGCATGTTAGGTAGATCGCATTTGCAGATTATTTAGATTGGTATCATGTGATCACCAGGCACTGGATTAGTTGTATGGGAGTCATGAAACAATATATGGTAAGTTCAATATTTATATATGATATCTATGGAGACATGCCACTGCTAGATGCCACTCCGATTGCTGCATAAGAGGTTATTCGTGTAGTAAATGAGTTCATGAAGCTCAATAGTAATGAGCATTCACTACCACCAACACTAGTCTATCACGATCATGGTGGTAGTAAGGATGCCCTCCAACCTTAGTTGGCACTAAGGATGCAACTGGGCGAGTTGTTATAGGGTACCCGACCAACTAAAAACCCTATAAGGTTTAGGGTTAGTTTTTGGGTCAAGTATATAAACTCGATAAAAACTCGACCCGACCCAATTAATTTAAAAAAAATTCAAAACATTAACAGTGATCCACATATACACACACGATCCTTCTTTAACCTTAGCCACATTTTATACACAAATTCATATAACTCACATACAATATTCCATAAAATTTTTAAAAAGTTAACCTGTGTTGTCGTGCTCATCCATGGATCGACTTTAATTATTTTTTAAATTGACGGGATATAGTTATTGAGCATTTTGAATATTATATCTATCACTAAAACTTATCTTTAAAATCCACACACTTAGTTTTTGTGTGCTTTAAAGTTCAATGATTAAAAAGCTGTCAGATTGTTATATACATATATGTATTTTTTTAATTTCAATTATTTTATACCATGGTATGGAAACCTGCAATTTGGATGAATTATTGTATCTTTAGCTTGTTATAAATTATTTTGAAAATGGTTCCAGTTGGGCAATGTAATCTATAAAATTAAAAATCATGCAATTATAAGGAGAATTATTTAAAGAAAAAAGTTGGAATGTTTATTTTCAATGTAAACATAAAAAAAAAGGAAAAAAAAAAGCAACACTTGTATTTTGGGTCAGGTCGGGTTGGAATCAGGTTCATCATTATCGGGTTGGGTTGAGTTATGGGACACCTTATATCTAATTGGGGTCGGGTTCGGGTTTTGCATGACCCATCCCAAACTCGCGTCGGTTACATCCCTAGTTTGCACAAAGACGCAAGCTTTAGAGAGAGAAGCGAAGGGAGGGTCGCGGTTGGGAGTAAAGGTGAGGGCGAGACAAAGCTGGAGATACCAAAGACAAGCCATCACCCCTGCATGTTTAGCTAGACGAGCTTAGACTCTCATCATCTTCATATCTGCATTAGCTTGGCACTCCTATGCTTGAGAGCATGAATGTAGAGGTTTATACCCCCTTAACTTCATAGAAGAGGCATCCATCATCGCTAGATGGTATGGGGGAGAGCCTCACTCAGGTAGATCCACACCTTATCCTATTTCACTAGTATAGTACACATGGTGGACATGGGGATGCCACATTGACTCAAGTTGATCCATCTATGGAGCATCCCCAACAGGGTCCAAATCAACCCAGGCGTGTCCTATGTACATTTGTTAGTTGAAGGCGAAGGAGGTGTAGCAGATTGAGCAGAAATTATCATTTTTTGTGATTATGTTTTATTATGGTTGTTTGTATTGTGTATATATACTTTTCATGTAATGACTTGAAAATTAGTACAAATATTTTTTATATTATGTTTTATTATTTTTTGATTATGTTGTTTGTGGAGGACTGGGTATGGAAATACTGTTTTGGTTGATTTATTGTAGTTTGATGCTGTTGATTCTTAGTGGTGGAAGATTGATTGAGTGTAGGAATATTGAGTTAATATAGGTTCTTGTACATAACTTTGATAGGTGAAAATTATATCAACAAATTATTGTATTAAGGATTGGATATGAAGATGTAGTTGTTGTTGCAATTGTTTTATTGTAACTAACCTAATCTCTTTAGTTTGTATAATAAATGTTATCTCTTTAAGAGATAATGACCAGATAATTATGATGTCGTTTTTTTAAAAGGGCTGGTTTGACTTTCTTTAAAATGAGATTATTTCTTTCTCAATATTATTTTCATTTTCCCTTGGCAGCCGTGAAGGGAAAAGAAGAAAAGTATTGGATAAAGCATTTTTAGCATATAAACTCCTCCTCCTCTTCCTTCATCTTTTCATGGCGACTTGTAGAATCCAAAATGGTCTCTCAATCTTAACAACTCCATCTTTACACGCTTTCAAATTCACTACTACTTCTCTCTCTCTTCGCAAAACCCTCTCTCTCCCCCCTTCAAGTTCTCACAAAAACGGAGGAGCTCTCTACTGCACTAACTCCATCACCACTAACCCCTCTTCCTTTTCTTCTTCAAATGACCAATTCGTCCTCACAACTCCACTTTATTATGTAAATGCCCCTCCTCACATGGGCAGTGCTTACACCACCATTGCGGCTGATGCTATTGCTCGCTTTCAGGTCACTGTTTTTACTCTCTCACACTAGTTTGATTTAATGATTCGTGCTGTTTATGAATTTATTGTAGAAAACCAGATGATTTTATTGAGGTGTTGTAGGGGTTTTTTTTTTTTTTTTGGCCTCAAAATGTTAACTTTGTAAAACTAGAGTGTTTCTTTTATATGCTTATGTTTATAATTAGGAGGTCTATGGTGTTTGTTGCTTATATTTGTATAATGTAACGCGACCTTATCGGAAGGGTAATGTACTGAACTTTGTTCATTTGCAATTAAGTCTACTGAATTTTTCGAGTAATTTGTAGCGGCGGGTAATTTAGTTAATTACAAAAACAGAAAAATGTCAGGATCAAATTGATACTTTTAAACTTTGATTTGTTAATTGCAAAAACGAGCATGGCTCAGGCACCAAACATGAAAAATACCACTCTCGAAAAACCAGGGGATTTTAAGTGGGATCCTGTTTCCTGTTTCAATTTGTTGTTTCAGTCATATGCAGTCACAATTCGTGTTGCCATGTATGAACAGTAGAAGTATTATGTGAGCGAAATTATGTGATTCGTAAGAATATGGAAGCAAACATGGTAAATTTTATCAGTTGTTTGGTTCCCATTTTCAAGCTGGAATTTTAGATGGTGTTACACGCAATTAACAAAATTATAGGGGATATTAAGTGTAGTGCAGTAATCTGTCCGAAGTCATGTCGCATTACTCATATGTTGTTAAGTAGAGTAACAATAAAAGCATACCGTGGGATCCAACAGTAAACTATTATCTATGCCAAGATATGATTGGCATTTATACGGGCATGGGGATGGGAAATTTTATGTTGACTTATTAGCCTTGAATAAAATTTTATCTTACAAGTTAACATTGCAATGTTGGATTGTCAATTTACGTGCACAAAGATCAGAGAAAAGAGTGACCTTCTCACAATGTGATTGTTGGAAAGCAAGGCATTTTGCGTTTGTTTATTTGTAGATAATCATGGTTCATTGATGGTCTTAATTTTCTTGCAAGTTACAACTGAGAAAGTGAAGAATGACGAGAAATTTTTGAAAATGCTACTTCTTCCTCAGCTTCAAAATGTCGGTGATTTTTTGTGTTGATTAGGTGTTTCTGTTTATCCAAAAGCAAAACTAGAAGTGAGGATAGAAACATATACAAGTGTGTGTGTTTTTCTTTTTTTCTATCCATGAATAGAATAAGGGGAACCTTTTTTAGTATCAGAATTTCATCGAGAATTCTATATTGAGTTTTCAAGATTTATCTCTTATTGGCAGAGGCTATTAGGTAAAAAGGTTATATTTGTCACGGGAACGGATGAACATGGAGAGAAGATTGCTGAAGCTGCTAGAGCTTGTGGTTCAAGCCCAAGTGAACACTGTGATGTTATTTCTCGAGCTTACAAGACACTTTGGAAAGATGTAATTGACCCTTAGCATGCTGGAGTGTCTTTTGTTGTTTCAAATGACAAATTGTGACCATTGTGGGTTTCATTACTTGTTCATCCACTTTCTATTTGCAGTTAGATATAGCATATGACAAATTTATCCGGACTACTGATCCCAAACATGAGGCAATTGTAAAGGAATTTTATGCCAGGGTTCTAGCAAATGGTGACATTTACCGGGCTGATTATGAAGGGCTCTATTGTGTAAACTGTGAGGAATACAAGGTAGTGGACATTATAATTGTCAATTATTTGACATGATTGTTCTTTAAAGTTTCTTTTGCATATCCTTTTCTCTCTTTTCCAAAGAAAAGAAAAAACAAAGTACAAGATAAAGCCTCTGTGCCTCCTGTGTTGTACATTTTTCAGGATGAGAAAGAACTAATGGAAACATGTTGCCTATGCACCTGAAGCCTTGTGTCCGAAGGAAAGAGGACAATTACTTTTTTTCCTTATCAAAGTATCAGAAATCATTGGAAGAGACTCTGGCAAGAAATCCAGAATTTGTGCAGCCATCATTCCGTTGAATGAGGTGGGACAACTCCCTCAACATATACATCAACTTAGCTTGGTCTTACAAACATATCAGGTTTAGCATTACAGATTGTTGACATTAGCATGCCATTTTTATGCTGGCTGGTGGAATCTTCAATATAATGTCTTATACCTTATAAGCTGCCATTCATTCTAGATATCAAGCGATGGTCCAGCAGATGTACAGGTATATCTTGAATACCATTTCATTATTTAAGCACTGCTAGTATTTCTTGGGAATATCTTCCATCAGTATGGTTGAACATTGCTTTATCTATATTCTATTAAGGTACAAAGTTGGATCAAGAGTGGCTTAAGAGACTTTTCTATTTCTCGTGCTTCTGTGGATTGGGGTATTCCAGTCCCTAATGATGAAAAGCAAACGATATATGTGTGGTTTGATGCATTACTGGGGTAATGTTTCTACTTTAGTCTACAAACCTGCATTTAGAAAGTATGTTTATTCTGATTGCTATACCTGTGCCTGAGCAAATTGTCTATTCATTGGAATAGTGAAATAATTTTGCTATCCAATTGTTTAAAAGTGAAATATAAATATTGTTGGACGATCTAGTAAGGAAAGAGGAAAGTTATGGCATGTTCTATCTTGGATGATTACCAGGATATGGAATCTCTCTAATTAAAGATGACTAAGTTGGAAATCCGTTGGCTTTTAGATGGAAAGGCTCATGCATTGTTTTGGTTGACTGTGAGGACGGTGATATTCTTGGGTAAATCGATGTGCAAAAAATATTTCTGGAGTTTGATTCACTTGCAAGTGAAGATATGCATTCTTTACTTATCATCATATTCTTAGCTAGGAACTTTCATTGTTCTCTTAGAGTGTATTCCCATGTATTGGACCATGTTTTGTTGTTTAATGTTGGAAGCACATGTAGAGGTGCCCATCTTGACAAGCTTTGAAACCAGACAAAATGATCTGAATTGTTCAGCCTCGTAACATAACTTGCTTTGCTCCTTATCAAATTCTGCTATAAATAATCATTGAAAATGGCAGTTCTATAATTATAGGATTGTTTTGAATTATTAGGAAGAAAAGACTACTCATGATCTGCTTTGTGTGAATTTCTGGTATATTAAAATGTGGAAGTCCTAGAAATAATTTTCGTGCTTTTTTACCTTCAAGCAGTTATATATCTGCTCTATCTGAGGGAAAAGAGGATTTGCAGAATGCTATATCTTCAGGTTGGCCAGCCTCATTACATTTGATTGGAAAGGTATGGCACATACTTTGCCTTTTTCTACACTATTTTTTCCTGATATAATGTGCATTTTCTTTTTTTTTGGACAATTACTTGTAATTTGCTGCTGATGCACTATATTTTTAATTCACACTTCTGATAGTCGTATGCTTGCATGGATCTTCATTTATCCACATAAGTTTATCCTTCAATCTTTGTCTGGATGTTTTAAACTTCTCTCTGAGCCCAAAGTTGCCAACACTTTTTTGAGTAGGGGAAGCCATAGCACCAATATATAGAGATCGTTTTCTTTTTTACTGATTCTGTTTTATAGAGCAAATAAGAACAACTTTAATACTAACTGAAGTATTGTTTCTCTTGGGACGTCTAATTGTTACAACCATAGGGCAATTGTTAGCATTTTTATTGATTTATCATGGGACATTGGTACAAGCCACCTCCATAGATGAAGGTTTTACTGGGCAGATCTGCCCTCTACTGCTAACAACGAAGAAGAAATTGAACCGACTAACTGTATAAAGACCCCTTTATAATGTAAATTAATTGTACAAGTCTTGCAAACAAACTAACTGGTCACAACAGTTAACTAAACTATCCTTAGCCTACACATATAGGAACATATAATGCCACTCCTCTCAAGATTGACCTTGTCCCCTAGGTCAAGTAAAAGAAACAAGAAATCATAAATCTCGTCCTGTTGGATGTGGAAAAACATGAACCACAAGCCACCATAAAAAAGACTGGAAGAAGCTTGATTGTTCGGGCAGACAGGACTTAAGAAGGATGTGTCCTTTTTGAACCGAGGAATTTTCCTACCTTCTTCTGTCAACTTAAAGGAACAAATCATTCCATTAAGTTAATTTTAAGTGGTGAATCAACCCCACATAATGGGAACAAGAATTGAGTCTTAGGTCTTGTTTGTTTTGGAAAAATTTTTCTGGAAAGTATTTTCTTTATTTTTAATTTGATTATTTGTCCTAAAACGTTTTTTCAAGTGGAAAACATTTTCCTTTGTAAGGACAAATATTTTCTGTTTTATGAGAGAACCTAAGATTTTTTAGGGGAAAAAAACTCATGGAATTTAAAACGGGGAATAGTTTTCTGAATTACTATCCACTAAAAAAATACTTTATTTAGACTATAAACTGTGTTTTACATAAAATTAATTTCAAACATCATAAAAGTCTATCAACAAATTTTTACGAGATATGACAAAACACATAAAAACATGTCATTTTCAGAAAATTATTTTTAATGGAAAACATTTTCTATTGATAAGAGATTTTTCTTAAAGCAAATGGGGTCTTCGTGCCTGCTGCAGTCTCTGATATGGGGCTCTTTGAAACTTAAAAATTCCAGATTAGCTAAGGTGTAATTTGTGAGGTAGTTATCTCTGTCAAGATAGAAAAATATCTTATGGGTTTTGCATTTGATGTTCTGCTTTTTCTTCCCTAATCCCAAGCTAAGTTAAACAGGCATTAGATTTATTTTTGAATATGTAGTTTCTTCCAAGACTCACTAACTGAATCAGAAGCGCAGAGGATTTATTTTTTTCTTGTCTTTTCTGTAGGATATATTGCGTTTTCATGCAGTTTATTGGCCAGCTATGTTAATGTCTGCTGGTCTAAGTCTTCAAAGATGGTATCGGCCATGGATTCTTGACAAAGGTAATGAAGCACAAATCTCAAATTTTATTTCCCAGACTTATGGGTGGTGAAATCTTATAGTGTGGAGTGAATAAGGCAGAATGAGGCTCTTTATCTCATGGTCATGCCGGAATAAAAAAAAAAAAAAGGGCTTATATATCCTCATTACTTTCTGGGATAGAAGCATAGTAAAGTGATAAGAAATAAGAATACAACAGCCGTGAAACTGTTCAGTGTTCACACTGTATACTTTGCCATTTAACTAGATGCGTTGTATTTTTCTTCAAAATTAACTGCCTTTAGCCTCCTGTTATTGGTGAGGTACTTGAGATACTGTGAAGTAGATAAATTTAATCTATCTGGACCTAAGGTGGGAACATACTCTCCCTGTTACTGCTTGAACAGTGCAAGGCTTTTTGAGAATTCTATTAGTGTTTCCTGGTTTACATATTCTGTCCCTGGGAAGTCTGTGTCTGAAAACACAATTCTTTGGCATTTGTCAACACCTGATTTGGGCAAATAGAGGAATTCCATAGGGCTGTCTATTTATTTTTCTCATACCCTAATTTTATTTCATGCAGCTGGCTGCTTTTTATTTATTCAAATTTTAGGACGGGATGAAGATGGAAAGTCATTAGGGAACACGCTTGAACCAAAAGAATTGTTCAGAAATTGGATCTGATGCTGTGAGATACTTCCTTTTTGAGAGAGGTAGAGTTTGGTAATGATGGGGACATTCAGAGGATCGTTTCAACCAATTTGAATGCGCATCTTGCCAACACAATCGGTACCTTCTCACAGTGATTATTTAATAATTTGTGCTTACTTTACTTCATTGCGTGCACTTCTTCACTTTTTTCTGTGCCTAAAGTTGTTTCAATGCAGGCAACCTTCTGAATCGCACACTTGGGCTTCTTAAAAAGAACTGCAAGTCAACCTTGATTGTTGATTCAAGTGTTGCTGCCGAAGGAAATGATTTCAGAAAAACCGTGGAATCATTGGTATACTTGCCTATAATGGACATCATGCATAACAAGACCACATGCTATATCTATTAAATGATATGTTAAATAGTTTATCTGTAATCTTTTAACCTTATTCATGCATTAACTTGTATCTTCATATGAAAACATATTGCTTATTGTTTTGCATCAGCATATTAGGATATTGTAACTATCTTGACTAATTCTCAAAGTAGCTTGTAATATAATTTCTATATGTATTGAATGGTCATCCTCCTCTCTCTGCCTTCCACTGTGGCCTAAGATTGTAGTTTGTGCTTTGTTAATTTCAACCTTTTGTGAAGTGAGATGAACATTTTTTTAAACTGTACTGTTGTCTTTGTCTATATCTTTTATTTCAAAGTATATGCTGTGATTTCCTGTGGGGAATTTCAACTTGAGTGAGATGAAATGCATAGAGGGAGCTGCTAGGTTGCAAATTTATACAAGGAGAAGATTGCATAATGGCTGTGGCTTTTGGATATTGCAGAAATATGTTGGTTTTCTTTAATTATAATTTGAATTGAAGTAGAGTCAAAGACAACATGTTGCCTGTGCAGTAAATTTTTCAGTTGGTAAGGTTGGACAATTTGTGTTAACAGGCTAAAGCATGCACTTAAATATTTGTTGCATCATTCATAACATGAATCCACTGTGTTGCCCTGTTACATCATGGACTACATAGGAAATGACATTTTAACTGATAATCATGAAGTGGCATCTCTTTTATAATGTGTGCATAGCTTGCAGAAGACATGTTATCTTGTTTTCATTGTGAACTACCACCCTTGATCAGCTTAATTTCTTTCAATTTCTTGTAGGTAGAAAAGGCTAGATCTCATTATGAGAACCTCTCACTATCCTCTGCCTGTGAGGCTGTACTGGAAATTGGTAATGCTGGCAATTCTTATATGGATGAACGTGCACCTTGGTCTCTTTTCAAGCAAGGAGGTGCTGCTGCAGAAACTGCTGCAAAGGTCAAACCTCTTTTCTCTAATTCATATGAACAACAAACTTTGATATGCTGAAAGATCTGTTGGGGCTATGGGCAATCTATTAGAGAGAGAACAGCAATTTGGTCTGGTTGAGCCACAGTAATTTTATGTGACATAAAAGTCTATATCCAACATCATCACACTTGTCATTTGCATCAATACATGTCCTAGTCTACTTTCAAATTTTTAAATTCCAAATTGTCTTATGGGGCCGTTTCCAAAATATACAAATGTTGTGTGTGGTGGCCAGTAATTTAAACGTTCATGTTGCAACAACTGAACCTGTCATTAGAGAGGGAACTAAAGAAGATATTAATTAGCAGTTAGCACATGAAATTTAATGCATCAAAACTTTTTTTAGTTCCATTGGCTTGGGTTTACTTTAGGACTCAGGGGAAAGTCATTTATAGCCTGCTTGATGATCGAGTAGGTTACAAGTAAATATGCTGCAAGCACTGGATTAATTATTTTGAGCTACTCCCCCTGTTTAAATATGGTACTGAGCAACATCTCATGAGTTTAATTTTCAACAGGATCTAGTGATTATATTGGAAACAATGAGGATAATAGCAATTGCACTGTCTCCAGTGTCTCCAAGGTTATGTCTGAGAATATATGAACAGCTGGGCTATTCAGAAGATCAGTTTAATGCGTTGACCTGGGTAAAGTTGCTCTTACTCATGCAACGACACACAAGCACAAGCATACACACAACACATGCAACTACATATATACATCGGTGCCAGTATTTGCTCATGATCCATGCCTTAATTATCTCTTTGTATAGCCTGAGTTGTTTCTTTCTTGTAGAGCGATACAAGGTGGGGTGGATTGAGAAGTGGCCAGGTGTGGCTCAACCCAAACCGGTTTTTGCAAGGATTGAGACTAATGTGGAGGAAAGCACGCCTGAAACCCCCAAAACGAGTGCTAAAAAGAAGAAAACAGCCCAAACTCAAGGAGCAGTAGGAGCTTAGATTACTTTGAGAAACGGCTGCTTTCCACCATAATGTCAAGAGTCCAGAAGAATTCACAGGATGTGCTTTTTCAGCGGGGTCAGCCTTTCTTATTTATATTGGTAGTCGTCTCTTACAGAATCTAATAATTTATGAGTTTTATTTGATTTGTGTTTTCTCAATAAGGTTAATTGCATACAACATAAACAATCATATTCCTTGTAGTCGTTTGTAGTCGTTTGTTTCTAAGCGCATGGCCAATATAATATTGTATCTTAAATTCTATTTGTTCATTTAATCCATTTGGCATGTTAGAACAATATGTTTCGAACCACAGGACTTTGTAGTTTCATTTTTTAAGTAAACAATACTTAATTGAATTCTTTTTTTGAATTTCAAAGCGATTATTCAGACTTCAGTAGGCTCCTGCACGAATTTTGCTGGTAATTTTTTTTTGGGAACCATTATTAGAATGGATCAAGTATCCATGTATATGTTTTAGAACAGATCAGAGGTAGGTGAAGCAAGATTGCATTCCTATCATCAAAAGTTCACCATAACAAATATTTTCCTGAAACCGGGAGGCATATTCTTCGCATTCTTGAGCTTTTTTGAATAAACAAGGTCTACTGTCAAATTTACATATTAGATCTATAAACTTGAGCTTTTATATTGGATGGTTGTGCTGTTAATCTTTACATTATAAAAGGCCGTGAATTTGAATCTGTGCAATATTGCCGTTACTCAATTGGTTTTAGTTAGAATACCAACCTACAAGAGTTGTAGGTAATAAATGTAATATAATCTTAGTGATTAATAAAATATAACCTACATTATATAATATAGATAAATGTGGTTTAACCTTAGCAGCTAGTTAGGCTTTAAATAGCAATGGCATGTGTGATTGTGGGAATAGAATTGTGATTTTAGGCTCAATTCTTTTTTTCCTGTTTGGAATGGATACGTCAATTTCGACTTTCAAGTGGCATCCAACTTTACTTTTGAGATTCAGCTTCCCCCCCCCCCACATCTTCCCCCCCCGCGCCCCACCCCCCCCACCGCAACCCTGCGCGTTGCATATCATTTCACATTTGCTAAAACATTTAAGTTCACGCATGATTAAATTAATTTAATAAAACAAAAAAGGAAAATTGAAAGAAACTCAAAAAAAGGAAAAAGAAGCTTCAAAGGCCACCATTAAGTGATTGCTGCTACCGAATTGGGCCAGACTAGGGCTGGGCTTCTCCGCGACTGGCTTGATTTGGTTACTTACTGTATTAATAATAGGTATGGGTCACGTTATAGATGAGTCCCTGGAGCCATTCGGATAATACCTTGTCATACTTAACTATTGGCCAACTCACAGCACCTAAAAAAATAATGGGAAAAAAAAGGGCACTTTTTAGTTCTTGAATTTTAACAAAGTGGATAATTAAGCATCCAAACTTTTAAAAAAATCTAATTTTATATCTAATTAAACATTTTATACTCCTTTTAGGTACCTAAATTTAAAAAAAATACAATTTACCTCTTTTAAGTACCTCCATTCTTTTATTATTTCTTAAGTTGGTTGACACGTATCAAGCAATGATTGAGTGGCTAGTATTTAAGGGCACGGAAAGTTCAAATAGATATGAAATTGGATTTTTTAAAAGTATAGATATTTAATTGTCAATTTTTTCAAAATTTAGGTACCAAAAAAAATTCCTTTTCCCAAAAATAAAAAAAAGGATAATGGCATAAATTAAAATAAAATTAATGCACCGATCCATTCCATGATTCAATTTTCCTTTTCTAATTTTAATTTCTTGTAAGTGTTTGATACAAAATATTCATGAAGGTAGGGATGTAATCGAGTCTGGTTTCGAATGGATCATGTGAACCCGAAACTTGACTTGCTATCTTATAAGATATATTAAACCAGACCCTATAACCCTGCAGTGTTTTCTTAATATATCCAAACGCGTCCTACAGGGTTTGCTTCAAAACCCGGCACTCGTTCGGTTATTCGTCCGACTATCAGCTCGATTATCTACTAATTGTGAACCCAACAGGAAGGTGAATAGTCATCCACCACTTAAAATTATCTATTTGGTAAATTGTATCATAAGCGAAAATTTTACGATTTGGTGGTTGACAACCACCATGGGATTGGCCTCATGTGACAATGGTAGCCATTTGGTGGTTGCCTTCCAGGTGTTTTTTTTTTTTTCCTTTTTTATCTTTTTAGTTTTAATAAGTTTTGGTTAAATATTATAGCTATATCTTTTTATTAATAATTGAATGTTTTATGTCATTCGAATTGGTAATGCGCTTTTTAAAATTTTTTCAATACATATTACCTCTACCAAATTATATTTTACGATTTAGTGATTACCTAAGGAGAAGTGAGCTGTCCACTATTTGCCTCCCACTGGCCCCAAAAAAAAAAAAAAAAAAAAAATTGCCTCCCGATTTTGTTTGTTTATTCAAAAAGTCTTAAAAGTTAACTGTAGAAATTGAATTTTTAATAATCTGTTGCAAAGCTCTTTTAGGTTTTAGAACTCGTGTTATAATTTTCACTTTATTTGAAGAATTATTTCTAATTTGATAATATATATTAATATATACCTCTAATGTTTTTCTAGTAAGACATGTCTGTAGATACTTTATAGCAAGCTCCGTTAGCAACATGTAGCATCGACATGTTAAACTCGTATATATGTCTTATCTTTTTATAGGATGTTAACAAGTTTTGCATGGCTTAGTAGAAAATTCCACATCAACTAATTACCAATCGAGCCAGGACATGAAAAGTTTCTTTGAAATTAATTCTTGAACAAATTATATTGTGAGAAGTAAAAGCACAGAGCTTCTTCGGTATTGTCGATGGATCGTTCGGTCAATCATTTAACTGTTAAAATAAATATAATTATCAAACTATTAATTATTTTAATGATTCGATCACGATTGAGTATAATACAAGTTGATGAATAGTCGATGGAATTAGTCCCATCAAAATTAACGACGGAATAATAAAATTTCCTTAAAATCACTCCTAGTTCAAATTCTAAATTTAGTAAATATACTTTAAGTTAAAAATTAGAAGATAGAAAGGGTTTATGCAGAGTCCACCACTATGATTGCGAGGTCTAGTTTGGATCTCAACCTACGAGTACAAAGAAATTCAACTGAATCAAACATAATCAACACCAAATTTGAGCTTGGTCTAATAATTCAAATTTCTAATATGGCTCAAGGTGCTACATCTTAAGTTTGGATTACACTTAATTAATGAATTTTAATGTATAGTGTAGCTCAATTTGGGCTAAATTAAGTTTGTGAGTGCATTGAGATGAAAAGATTGAAGCCGGACCGAGGTTGATAAACTATCAAGTAGCTTAGGCTTGAGTTTAGCTTAACTCTGATTAATATGTATACAAACAAATATTAAGTCAAACTTGAATAGTTTATAAATTACATTGGTTTATATTCGTCTTTACTCAACCAAATGACTTCAGCTTTGTAATTTTTAAATCATGGATTGGAAAAAAAAAATCTAACCTTTTTTTTTTTTTTGGTATAATGTCAACCACGTACGAAAACACTTGGAAAATAGATAAATGCCGATCGAACCACCCTAAAAATTTATTGTATTTCTTTTAACTAAAAATTATTTATATAAGATCCAAACATAAATAATAGAGAAAATTAAAATAATCTCCTAAATTTTGATTTAGATGTAGATATATCTTCTAAACTTTCAAATGTCATAAATAATATCTTTAATTGGCAATTATAAGAGATTTTTTACTTTTAGTTTAATAAATCTACACAAATATTAAAGCTTAGAAAGTATTAAAATAAACTTTGATAAGTTTGAGGCATATCTTTGTATCAAGGTAAAAGTTTAAAGAGATCAATTTCAACTTTTCGAGATTATTTGTCAAGTTATAAAAATTTTACCAGTCAATTTGCTACATTTGAAAATGTAAAAGAAGGATCGCACTAAGACTAAGATTTAAGGATGTTATTTACATTTCCCCTTAAATAATATTCCAAATTTAACATTCCCCTAGTTGATCAAACATCGCTTATAAAAATGACCATAATACATAAAATTATAAAAAAATTTAGCCTCTTAACTAGAATGTTCATAGAATGTGCTTCTCTAAAATCACCAAACCTATTTGCTATTAAGAATAAAAATGATAAGAAATGGAAAAACTATCCCATAGAATAGCTATTACTTGAAATAGTCAGGCAACATATATCACACAGTATGTCCTACAAATATTTGTTGCAACTAATGATTAACTCAATATCTACGTCAAAGTATTTTATTGCATTATTAAATTAGGATTATGATTAAAAGTGTAAGATTTTTTTTCTATTATTCATTATAATAAAAAGAGAAGATTTGAAGCTAATAAATCAACTTGGAAGGTAGATAATTCTACCACGTTATAAGATTATTAGCATAAAAAAAAACCTAATTAAAAAAAATTACCATCACTATCATTATCAATATCTCCATCAGTTGGATCACCACCCATGGCATCGCCTTTTTCATTCCATTACCATTTACCACTATTACCACCCGACCATCATGGATAATCGCATAATGATTATAACCTTTGCACGAATATTATTACTATCTTCATGATACTATCATTGCAATCATCAAATGGTATTAAAATCACCATCATATAAGACAAATTAATATCTCTATCATTGTCACTACTATCGAACCACTATTATCATTGATAGCGTGTGATAATGATAGTCTTGATGTAATGTTATTGGCATCAATACGAGGTTGTATGGTAATGCAGGGTAATAGCACTGATGGTGGCAATGGCATGGTGATGTAAATATTAGTGGCTAGCTGAGTGGAAACGGTTAAAATAGCTATTAACAGTTATGTTCACATTCGCCTAAATGTTAAAATTGGTCACTTAAAAACGAAACCTATATATACTCAAGCCACATCGCATGCCCCTTTGTATTCTCAAACCAAAAACATTCCCGCGCATCCTCATGACCGCAAAGTTTCTTTCGCCGCTCAGCAGGCGCTTCCAGGACCTCAGACTCGCTTCTACTTCAAACACACCACCACGCACAGTCTTCTCCGCAAAACCCAACATATTTTACACGCCCTCCCACCTTCTTCACTTACTCACTTCATTCAAAACCCTAAACCTAAACACCCTTTTCAAAATCCATGCCCTCACAATAACGTCAGGCTGTTCCCACCATGAACCCATTACAACCCATCTCATTAACTCTTATTCTTCCTTCCAAAGATGTGACCTTTCACGCTTAATATTCGATTCCACCCAAAACCCAGAAACCATTTTGTGGAATTCAATGATAAGAGCTTATACCCATGTAGAAAAACACAAGGAAGCTTTGGAATTGTATTATATTATGAAAGAAAAAGGTTTAGAACCGGATAAATTTACTTTTACTTTTGTTTTGAAAGCTTGCACTGGTGCTTTGGATTTGAAACTTGGGCTTTTGGTGCATGAGGAAGTGAGGAATAGGAAGCTAGAGTTGGATCAGTATATTGGTACTGGCCTTATCGATATGTATTGTAAAATGGGTGATATAGAGTGTGCTAGAAAGGTGTTTGATAAATTGCCTCACAGAGATGTTGTTGTTTGGAATGCTATGATTGCGGTGCATCGCAAAGTTCGGATCCCAAAGAGGCTTTGGAGCTTTTTCGGACGATGTTGTTGACTGGGGTCGGGCCAAATTCAGTTAGTTTTTGAATTTGTTTCCCGCTGTTTCGAGATTGGTAGCTAATGGTTATTGTAGGTGCATTCATTGTTATGTAATTAGGAGGGGTTCTTTTCGTGTTGAAGTATTTAATGGGTTGATTGATGTATATTCAAAGTGTGGAGATGTGGAAGGAGCTCGTTGTGTTTTTGACCTGATCAACTGTCGAGATGATATTTCTTGGGGTACCATGATGGCAGGCTATGCTTACAATGGATACTTCATTGAAGTTTTAAAGATGTTTGATGAAATGAAAGAAGCAAATATTAAGATGGATAAAGTGTCCTCTGTTAGTGCTCTATCGGCTGCTGGGGAGATAGGATGCCTGATGAAAGCAGAGGAGATACACAATTATGCCAGACGAGCAGGATTGACACCGATGTAATGGTTGCGACTTCTATCATGACCACGTATGCAAAGTGTGGAGAATTGGACAAGGCGGGAGAATTGTTTGATGAACTTCAAGGAAGAGATTTAGTTTCTTGGTCTGCGCTAATAGCAGCCTTCGTTCAATCCGGATATCCTGAAAAGTCACTCTCTTTATTTCGAGATATGGAAAGAGAAAACATGAAACCAAATAGGGTAACTCTTATCAGTGTTCTTTCAGCATGTGCAGAACTATTGTGTGCAAGGCTAGGTAAAAGCATACATTCTTTTGCTATCAAGGCTGATATGGACACCGAAATTCGTATGGGAACAGCCCTTGTGTCGATGTATGCCAAATGTGGATGCTTCAACCCAGCGCATACAATATTTGATAGAATGCCATGGAGGGATACAGCAACTTGGAATGCTCTGGTAAATGGTTATGCCCAACTCAGTGACCCTTGTGGTGCAATCAAGATGTTTCAAGAACTTCAGGTTTCTGAAGCTCATCCAGATGCAGCAACCATGGTGGGACTGCTTCCAGCATGTGCCCTGTTGAGAAATCTCAAACAAGGGACATGCGTTCATGCCCTAATCATTAAGGATGGATTCGAATGTGATAACCATGTGAAAAATGCACTTATCGATATGTATGCTAAATGCGGGAGTCAAGCAGCAGCCACATACCTATTTAATCAAACAATTTCATGAAAGATGAGGTATCCTGGAATGTAATTATTGCTGGATATATGCATAATGGAGATGCCAAGGAAGCATTGTCTGCTTTCCGAATGATGAAATTGGCGGCCCTCCAGCCCAATGTGGTTACGTTCGTAAGCGTCCTTCCTGCTGCAGCATCTCTGGCTGCCTTAAAGGAAGGCAAGGCTTTGCATGCTTGTATAATTCAGACGGGATTTTTCTCTAATACGGTTGTTGGCAATAGCCTTATTGACATGTATGCTAAATGTGGACGGGTTGATTTATCCGAGAAGTGTTTCTATGAGATGGTAAATAAAGATTCGGTCTCCTATAATGCTATGCTGGCAGCATATGCTGTAAATGGACAAGGGGACCATGCCATCGAAGTTTTTTCACTCATGAAACAGAGTCATGTTCCAGTTGACTCGATTTCCTATTTAAGTGTTTTATCTGCTTGCAGACATGCTGGACTGGTAGAAAGGTAGAAAGATCTTTTATTCTATGCAAGAAATCCCTGGACTTGAACCAAATGTAGAACACTATGCATGTATGATAGATCTTCTAGGTCGTGCTGGCTTATTTGATGAAATATCGACTATGATGGAGCAGATGCCAATGGAACCTGATGCTGGTGTTTGGGGAGCCTTATTAGGAGCATGTAGAATGCACTCTAATGCAGAATTAGGAGAAATTGCAGTGAAACGGCTCGTTGAACTTGAACCTGAGAATCCAGCTCATTATGTAGTCTTATCTAATATATATGCTCAATCAGGTTCTTGGTCAGATGCAGGAATAACAAGGTCCATGATGAACGAGACTAGGTTGAAGAAAAATCCTGGATATAGTTGGATTGATGTTAGAAGCAGAGGCCAAGCATTTCCGGTGGATGGCTAAAGTCATCCATAATTTGAAAATCATGAAAGATTTTAGAGGAGACACTAGGAAAATCAGCATGTTATTGGGGACAGGTTTAACCAGACATGCAGGACAAGGATAATTATTCTTGTTTCATCACTGGAAAAAGAGTTAGGCCATAGCCACTCTGTAGTCCTGTCTAATATAGGAATGAAAAGGTCAATGATGAATGAGACTGGGTTGAAGAAAAATCCTAAATATAGTTGGATTGATGTTAGAGGCAGAGGCCAAGCATTTTCAGTGGCTAAAGTCATCCATAATTTGAAAATCATGGAAGAATTAAGAGGAGACGCTAGGAAAATCAGCATATGTATATGAAGAAGGGTGTAACGAGACATGTAGGACAGGATATTGATTGTTGTTCCATCACTGAAAAAGAGTTAGGCCATAACCATTCAAATTCTTCAAGATCCTTCATTTGCAAGACCAAGGTGTCCTAGTTTCAGTCGCATCTCTGGACATGGATAATGAACATGATCGAAGTATTATCACGGGTTAATTCTTTTCTATGAAGCAGGTTGAGCGTTGAGCCACTCGGCCATCTCTCCAAGAGAGATTTTTTTATTATTTGCTCCACAAAATGAACATGGCCATATATGATATCTTTTAGAAAGTGAGGCCTGCTATTTCCACATGTTGCCAAACTTTACAGCAAAGTAATCAGTTCATATCTTTATTTAGATGAAATTTGATTCACTGATCCTGATTAAATTGATTGTAGAAGATAGCTTGGGACTGAATAACTTAGAAAAGAAAGAAGGGTGGGAGTAGGCGGTTTGGGGAACAGGGGAAGAGAACTCAAGAGCATAACAAACAAGTATAATAAAAGGAATAACTAGAAAAAACCATGCTCATAATAAGCAGTTTATAAGAAAGACCATCTGCATCCTCATAATATGCCTCCACTTTATACAAAATGCCAAAGTAACCTAGTAAACGAGAGGGTATATAAAATCAAGAAACCGCAACAAGACCACCATAGCTGGGTATCAGAATGGGACACGCCAGGAATGCATCCTGTGGCTTCCACTTATTCAATATCATTGCTTATATTCAGTTGTTTCGGGGTTTGCTGAGTCTCTGCCTGAAATCATCCTCCATTAGGGGGAGACCATCGCGCAACTTGACCTTGGGTTCCCATCCAAGTAACTCCCTTGCCTTTGTAATGTCTGGCTTTCTCTGGCGGGGATCATCTGGTGTGTTCTCCACCACTGTGATCTTTACATCGGGATTGATAAGCTGCAAGTCAGAATCTCAAGTTACTGAATTGGCTGGCCTTTGAATATAAAACAATAATACATGTTCACCAACGGCAAAGTTAAATGAAAATTGCACTACATACCTCCTTTACAGTCTCGGCAAGCTCCATCATTGTGAATTCACCTAAAATGGGACAATGAAAAAAGAGTCAGCAGAGGAGAATGAATCGTGTATATATACTTTAGAAGGAGAGAGTGTCTGCATGGCAACCTGGATTCCCAAGATTAATTGGCCCAGTATGCTCCCCTTCCATGAGCCGAATGAGACCATCAACCTTTAAAATTATACGAAGAGATCAGACCAACAAGTGCCATCGCCAAAATACAAGTAGTCATCAGGCCTCAACTAGTTCAGGTGTTAATAAACTATGCAGAACATACCATATCAGAAACAAAGCAGAAACTCCTTGTTTGTGTACCAGGAGCTTGGACGGTCAAAGGCTCACCACTGCACAAGTAATCATACTCTTAGTAACAAGATTTTGACATAGATGCATGTAGGATATTTTTAAGAAAATTCCTAAAACAGCTATTATAGATTATCCATTTCTTAATAGGCAACAGGCGGCAATTGAAAGTTGGGTTGGGAATTTACCGCACTGGGCAATGAAATTGCTGACAACGCGGCCATCATCAATATTCAGCGTGGTCCATATGTGTTGAAAATCCTAGCAACTCGAATCTCTCTGCCACAGGTTTTCCCAAAAGAAAACAAAGCTTCTACGTGAGAACTCAAACAAGCCATTAGAAAGAGGACAATAACCTGACTATAGTTCAAATATCTTTTTCTCCAAAGTAAGTGGTGTTTCACCTATTCCATGTTGCCTGTGATAATCGAACATCAAAGTCTCAGCCACACGCTTACCCTCATCATAGCAACTCCTGACCCCTGTAGACATTATTGTCATCAGACATGCATATGGAGCAGTTCCATTAATTACAAATGCAAATGAACTACGTTTAACTCAATGTATCAAGGTGATATAAAAACATGGAGCTACAGGACTTCAAAAGTTTGATATTATCAGAATACAAACACCATGTGTCAAATTATCTAGGCTTTTTAGTGATCATTAAACCTACCAATTGGATTCACATTTCCCCAATAGCTCTCCTCCTGAGGATGAACAAGAGGATCTCCATATACCTCTGAGGTCGATGTGAGTAAAATCCCACATACAAACATTTTATTGAGAAGAAACAAAATATTATAGCTAGTTGGTTTCAGTGGAAAGGTGTAGAAGAAATCAACCTTGCTCCAACTCGCTTAGCAAGCCCCAGCATATTCAATGTGCCAATGACATTAGTCTTTATTGTCTGAAGGATCAAAAAAGGTTGGGAGTCAAATGGAAATACAGTTCCAAATTTAAGGACGAATTGGAAGAGGAAAATTTCTTAAAACAGCATTGTTAACACTTCAAATGTAATTCAAGCTGATATCCAAAAGAACACAAACCTTCACTGGATTGTACTTGTAGAAGATTGGTGAAGCAGGGCAGGCAAGATGGTAAATTTGATCAACCTCAACTAGCAATGGCTCTGTGACGTCTGGAGAGTGGTAAAATGCAACAAAGTAAAAATTCATCAATGCAGTAAAGATATCAGTTCTAAAACTTAAACAAGGGAAGGGACATGAAGTCAAAGCTAAAGTTAAAAGCATGATAATAACAATATGATGAGATCAAAAGAGAACAAAACGGGATTCAGCAGTTGCGTGTAACAACCTTTCAAATGAATAAAAATTAAAACATTGTCATCTAGAGATTAAAAAAGTGACAGAACACAAAAGCTAGAACTGCTTATCTTTCATTAATATCATGCACCAACAGGTTTCTCAGGCTTGCATCAGCTTATATTTCTAATCTTTTATTTTCTTTCTTTTTTGATAGAATATATTATCTTATGTGGTTTAGTAAGAAGATAAGTTGTTCCTGTCAGTAAAAAAAGTATAGATTCCGACAGGCCTCAATTGCTTGTCTAAAAGAACCTACCATGACGGATAAGTTCAAATCTAGGATGACCAATCCATTTCCTCAAATTATCTTTGGATCCAGTAAAATAGTTGTCAGCAACAATCACCTGCAAGGAAAAAAATATAGGGCATCATTATTTGTGATTCATGGCAATTAACACAATAAAAGAAGGTCTCTCTGTACAACTCATCTGCTGTCTCTAGAAGTGATCTCGTTTCAAAACAAAACCATACAAACAGTTGTGCATGCAAATGGTAATAGATAGGGGTGACTGGACTTACCTCATTCTTCTCGTTTTCCATCAACTTGTCCACCAAGTGAGATCCAATGAAGCCAGCTCCTCCAGTGACCAAAATCCTCATATTGGGCTGTCATCAGAGAAGATTCTTAAAATTTAGACAGATAAGTAGGAAGCTATATTTAACATTACCAATAAAGAAATAAGAAGCAATTCAATGAGGAGATATCCAGAAAAATCAGAAGTGCCTAAAGCAGAGTTGACACGAGAAATAGTCCAACAAGTCATGGCCAAAACCCACAGTAAAAAGAGAGACATAATAAACCCGCAATCTGCATCACCCAACACTGCGCTGTCCCGCGAAATACTAAGAAATGCCCAGCCCAACGAGGAATCGAATTTACAATTTTACACTACTACTCTAACATGCATTATACTTGCACATTACCAGTGCACTAATCGTGCATCAAAGGGGACGAAGGATCAATATTTTCTTCCCAAAGATAATTTATATAATGATTGCCACGTCTACCTCAGCGTGATCAAACTACCTTACGGCCACATGGACATCGTAAAGACTAAATTTCAGTAAGATTAAGGATTGGCAGCATGTGATTTACCTGAAAAAACTTTGAAAAACGCAGTGGGGATGGACTTGGAGGTGGTTTTGCAACAGAGCTATTCTCACCGTTGGAGGCTTGGTTTGCCATTAATCTGGAAACAAAAGCACCAAAGTTATTCCAACATCACAAGCCACAGAATTAAACTTCAAAACTAACAGCATTAACCATTATAACATCAAAAACCACTCAGAAAGGAACCATAAGACCAGAACTTCAAACCCAATATAGGTCCTTTTTTTTTTTTTGGGGAAGAATAAAGAGAGACCTTATTTCGTCTAAATTGATCAAGATAAAAAAGTGTGCATGCAAAATTATGAGATCCAAGATATGAATTCTTGCTGAATAAACCAGCAAGACTTGAACTTTATATAAAAAAAACACAGCTGGGTCAGTCAGAAGCCTACCAAATTACACCAACTGGCCAATAAGAATTTAGATCATAAACCAAATCAGCCTTCCAACACAAGTAATAACATAGTTGTGATAATGATGTGTCCATTCTAACAAAAGGCAGACCCCACAGAGACCAATCATACCAGATCTAAATCTCATACTTCATACAACATCACAATTTTCAAAAACTAAAGTCATCCCAACACACCCAAATAAAAAAAGATCAAAACTTTATAATGCTGAAAGTGGGAAGTAACCCAATTACCTTAACTAAATAAAGAAAAAAGTAAAAAAAATCAAAAGGAGCTATCACTGTTTTACTTATTTTTGAGGAAAGTAAGGTTTTTTCAGAGATGTGGCTCATGCGAACTGTGTGTGTATATATATAGCGTGTTGTGGAGGGTGGATATACTTTAGCAAGACGACTGGGAGATTACATAAAGATTTTATTTTTATTTTCTGGCAGGATCAAATTTTCAAAATTGGATTCCTTAAATTCGGTAAATCAATTGTAAAAAAGATTTGTAGGGATCAGGCATCGTGTGCACTTGAGAGTTAATATGACATGTCATACCATATTCATCGGTTCATGTTTATCTCCCAATTGAATCCCATGCACTGCACGCTTCCTCGTGATAATTCATCGGACCGCCATGTCTTATTACTATTTCTTTTTTTTTTTTTTTTTTTTGTTTGGGCCATGTCCGTCATATCTGAACTAGCCTAAAATTCTCTCTTTTTAACGCCGATCATTGTTCTCACAGATTAATGCGTGTCCATAGTTATTATAAAAAATTATCAATATAATTAAATAAAATTATTTATTAAAATACTATTATTAAATCATGCCTAAAAATAAATATAATATTTTTATATATTATGAATATAAATCACGATATCATATTTAATTATTATATTTATACCGCATTTTAAATGAATAATATATATATATTTTACGTATATTACGATTTATGGGAAAAGGAAAAAATATTAATATTTTATAAATAATTACGAAAATGCCACTGGGATGAAAATAATCCCAGAAATAGGCAACACGGCCTCGTCTCTTCAAGAGACGAGGTCGTTAGTGCCTGACCTCGTCTCTTCAAGAGACGAGGTCGTCCCGCCTACTTGGCCTCGTCTCTTCAAGAGACGAGGTCAGGCCAAGGAGTGGCCTCGTCTGTTCAAGAGACGAGGTCACGCCAAAGAGTGTCCTCGTCTCTTGAAGAGACGAGGTCACGCCAAAGAGTGGCCTCGTCTCTTGAAGAGACGAGGTCAGGCTAAATCAGCCAAATCCTATTATATTTCTTGAAAAAGCAAAAATTTACATTAAAAACCTGTCAAATACAAATATAAAACAGCCATAGAAGCCATTAACCATCCTCCACCATGGCCAAAAAACTAACAAACTACATGTTTCCAAGCTCAATCGAAACTCATATTTCCGATCCTAATCATACACAGTGCAATGAAAATATGAGTATTCATAGTGTCAAAATACATAATAGGAAATGAAATAAAATGAAATCTATACATACAAGAATAATACAAGAAAATAAGAAGCTACGTACCCAAAAAGGAAAAAAAAAAAAGAAGAAAATCTATCTATCGTCCACTAGTCCTACTACTGCTGTGTGTCCTTGCTCCCTCGTGCGCGGCCTCTACCCTGCCTGACGTATGTCCTCGGGAATGGGGTACGCTGATGATGAGGATGCGGTGAATATGGGCCAGTCTCTGTAACTGGAGGGGGCTCCTCTCCCGTAGCAGCACTGTACTGATGGAATGGGACAGGGTCTGGCTCGACCTGTGTAAGGCCCTCCCCCATATCATGAGATGGCGATGGTCGCCTCTTCTGTGGAGCCAGGGGAGTGTGGAAGTCACTGGATGACGGGTCTGGCATGGGGGTGTCCACCATAGCGTAAGAAGTGGATGACGGGCCAGCCCCGTCATGAATGACCTAAGAAGGACCAGACTCATCGAATGGAGGTAGGTCGGACGGCTTAGGCTCATCTCTGACCTGTATACCTGGAGCCCGAGCTCGCCCCCTACCCCGTCCCCTTCCCCACCCACGCCTCTCTCTAGGAGGATGTCGTCTCTGTAGGGTATGAGGCTGTGGGTCACCCTGTGCTGCTGCGGCTAGTGGATGCAGTGAGCTCTGGGGGCATGTCTGGGACGCTAGAAATGAAATCAGCCTGCGAGTAATAGCAAATATTTATATCAGTTAGTAGGTAATAAGTCAGTACAAGTCAGTAATAGTGGAGATAAAGCTTACAGAGGCGGTGATCTTACCATGTATCGCATGATAGCTCCTGTACGACCGATCCAGCGTCGGGTGATCGCGTGGTACCACTGGAAGTAATCGTCAGATGTCCTAGCCGGCAAATCTAGCATCTGTACAATGTAATCACGCCGAGCATCCCACTCAGCAATCCACCTGGCATGCTCGGACTGCCAGTTCTACTCGGAACGTCTCCTCATGTCAATCTCATGGAGAGGTCTCATATCAGCAGGGGGGGCTGGTATCTCCTGGAAGCCGCTAAACTGTCTGAGCACTCTATCCGGATAGTAGTGCTCGACCAGGTAGAAGCATACCAATGGTACTCGGGCACGCCATACATCGTTGCCTACCAGGCAGTATGGTGGAAGGGCGGGCAGTATGGAGCTGTATGGGTCCCACACCACCTGTGGAAGTAGCAAAAGTGATCAAATGCATTAGAAAATGATCGTACAATAGCAATTTAAGAGTAGATGACAATGGAAATCGAAAGTGATCTACGGCATACCTGATGCGCCATCTGTCGATCAAAGGAGGCGCGGTACTCAATCAATAGGTGGGTCGACACACGGGTGACGTCGAAAGTCGCACCCCAATGACTGATAAGTGGGCGGCCTGCGGTAACAGAGGTCAGCAGTCGCCGTACCGGGGCAATGTGGGGGAAGTGCTCCCATGCCCATATCTGCAGGACAACTAGTGGTCCTGCCATGTCTCCCGTGTCGACGTCGGAAGCCAGACATAGCTGCCTGTATAGCCAAGCCAAACAGGCTGCTCCCCACGCGTGCTGCCCTGCCTGCTCGAAATCTCGTAGCAGCTGGAGGTACATAAGATGGACGTAGTTCGAGGATTTGTCTGCGACAATGAATCCCCCAAGCAGCAGCAGAATGTATGCTCTGGCATGACGTCGGATCATCGCGTCATCAGCAAAGTCCGGTAGGTCGCTGAAGTGGCTATCCAACCACGACATCTTCAGCCGCCCTCCATCCATGTCGACGCCGGGGACTGGCCGAACCCCTAATAACTCCTCGCACAAATCTGGCCAATCCATGCGAGCCGTGCCAGTAACGGCCAATCCATCTACAGGGAGGCCCGTCAGGATAGCAACGTCCTGCAGCGTCACAGTCCACTCTCCCGTGGTCATGTGGAACGTATGTGTCTCTGGGCGCCATCGCTCGACCAGAGCTGTAATCAGATGCCAATCAAGCTGAATGAAAGGCATCTGAGCCGCGCCTATGAACCCTGCCTGGGCCAGGAATGGCACAAGACGCTCGTCCACATCTGTGGGTATACCAGCAGGTCGCCTGAGCCTGGCCTCTCTCCGACGACAATGAAGTACCTCATGCTCCTACAATAAAATGAACATGTTTATTAAAAACCATAAACACCGCAACGAACAAAACTAGAATCACTGGAATAGATAAATAAACAGACCTGCCCATCCCAGGCTAGAGTGGACCTATGTACAGGCTGCTGCGTCAGTAGTGAACTATCGATCGGTCCGGGATCCATCTGCAAAGAAACAATAAGGAGATATTATTATTGACGACAAGTTTGCATTATAAACATGCACAAAAAACATAATGACAGTCATGACTCAAGAATACATTGTGCATAACGTTTGGAAATAAATAATTACCACCACGACTCGACTGCCCCGTAACTAGTCTACCCGCCGATCCCGTATTTGGACAACTTCTTATGTTGTGGCCCTGCTCCCCACAACAATCGCATGAATAACCGCGGGGGCCCTCTCGAATGTCCATCTCGTTTTGGAATCGTTTCTCCCTAGGTCGACCCCTTTTTCTAATAAGTCCTGGATTAGGGTGCCACTTTGGTAAGTCCAACCGCGTCCAGTTTGCCTTATCGGCTGCGGGAATGAAGGAACGACCATACACTCTTAGTTGGTGATCCCACCTGTACCACTGTCCCACGTAGGCAACACAATCCATGTGCATTGTCCCCATCACTGCCATCGCATGCGAGCATGGAATTCTATATGTCTGCCACTTGTTACAACTACATCTACATGATCGTAACTCCACTTTTTGTATGTGGTCCCCCTTCTGACCATACATTGTTGGACGTGGTGCAGTTATGACCTCGTATATCCGTTCTTGGTAGTCGAAACAAGTAACTCTATGGGAACTGGATATATTGTTCCATCGCTCAAACTTATTCGCAGCGTATTCTGTGAGCAACTTACCCATACTCATGGCATCGCTTGCTTCACGCCTTTGCTTATTAAATATGGAGTTGCAATTGTAGAAGGTTTTCTTCACCAATGCAGCCACAGGTAAGCACCTGGCGTCTTTTATAACTGAATTGTAACTCTCTGCCATGTTTGTTGTGCCAAGGCCAAATCTGACACCTTCATCGTGAGATAAAGTCCACATGCATGGGGGCAACTCACGAAAATATCGTGCTGTCCAAGGATTGCTTTGAAGTGCAGCATTGAAATATCCGTGGAACTTCCGACTCTGGGTTTGATAGGCAGCTCTTTTAACAATTTCCTTACATTCCTTACTTTTTGCCTTCGAATTGAAGTTGCTTGCAACATGACGGATACACCAACGCCAAGGCCACCCCCTAGGCCACACCGCATTCTCACCTTCGACCGCACTCCTGATACCGGCATGCCGGTCCGATATCAAGCAAATATTAGAACGGTCTTTGACGACATGTTCCAGCACTTTTGCAAGGAACCAACTCCATGTATCCGCCTTTTCCTCTTCCACAAGGGCATAGGCCAACGGTACTATATGATTGGCCCCATCCATTGCCACTGCAATAAGCAATTTGTGCTTGTACTTGCCATACAGGAATGTGCCATCAACTGTGATCACAGGTCTGCAACAATTTAACATGTGTAGCTTAGTCAGTGACTATCAATAACCTACAACAAAATTTAACAATAAATACAATGCATACCTGCAGTAGTTGAACGCCTCAATGCAAGGCCCAAATGCCCAAAATAGCTTATCTAGGAATACGTGGCCGGCAGTATTTGAATCTTGAGTTTGCCACTCAACCTTTGTTCCCGGATTTGCCTCAGTAATTGCATTAAGTAGATGCGGAAGCTCCACATAAGATGACTCCCAACTTCCATACACCTGCTCAATGGCCTTTCTTTTTGCCTCACGAATTCTCTTCATATGAACATTATACCCGAATTGTTTTAATATATTCGTTTGGAGATCCTTCGCTCTCACATCTGGAGAATTGCGGATCTCCAATATTATGGCCCTGGACAAGCTGGTGGAGTCCAACTGAGAGTGATCCTGTCCAGTTATTTCATCCAAGCAAGTGTGAGGTCCTTCATATTTAGTGATGTGAAACCACCCACCATGTTTCTTATAGCTGCCTCTTAGTCTCCACTTACAACCTCTGTTGTGGATATCAGTACACTTCACTGACCATGCTCTTGGGTCCGAATCCACTACCTTGAAGTTGTAATGGTTCGTTATGTGCCACATTTTAACTGCCCGTATGAGATGATCTTTGGTCTCAAAACGCATCCCGACCTTGAATTCATCACTGAAGCTCCAATTCCCAGCACTCATTTCCTGCTCATCATCATATGCTGCGTAAGTACTACCAACTTCAGCACTGAAAAACGGAACTGCCGCTGAACTCCCTACTGCATCAACGTCAGTAGGAGCAATAAAACGGTCCCACCTATTGCCCCTTCGTTGTACCCGGGCAATGCATATTGTTGTGCAATTACTTCAGCATTAACATTTTCATCATCGTCATAGTCTTCGCTGGATTCACTTGCCGATGAGTCTTGCCCAGCATCCATATCATCACCACCTACTGATGTAGGTACAGAAAATTCAAAGTGACCTAATTCTACTTGTGCACTGCCCATTGTCTGAACTGGAGTGGAGTTGGAGTCTACAAACCCCTGGCTTCCAATATTTCTATCATTGCCCATTCCCCTACAGCTGCCTGTGATAATTCAATTTCAAAAATCTGCACATAAACAGCCACTGAGCCTTCTGTGTATAGCAACATCTCTTGTGCCGCATCATCATCGGTCACTGGAATAATATCATATCGTAGCGTCCTATCTCCAATTGCTACCCTATGATATAGCTCCACCCGATGTGTACACCTATTTACTTTCAGTCTATTGCAAATAATCTCCACTATTTGCTCATATCTTGCATTCCTGCTAACACTGACCATAGCAACAGGCCGCTTATCATAACCAAAACCTTCATCCCCTTGCACAATATTCCCATGAGCGTACAGTACGAACTTCGCTTTATCCATTTCCTCACAAATCCTGCCATCTCATCAAAATTAGCTTCCACGTATCAAATTCAAAAAATCACACTTATCAATTGCATTCCTCCAAACAATTTAACATAACTCCTACACCTACACCTCCACTTTCAAAGCAGGAATTTAATTTTATAATCTCCACTTTCAAAGTTGAATTTTAAACCGCCATACCAATGCTAACGTCCTATGTGAATAACAAAACAAGTGAAGGAAGCCTTTTTTCTTTCATAACTCAATACAAGGGTGAAGTTTTATGTGACAATATGGGGAAGTTATAGAGGAGACAATTGTAGATATTGAAGCCTAACGGGGTTAAAAGGTAGATATGAAAGTAACGAATTGGTTAGGACTTATGTTTTTATATTTTGCATTTTAGAACCTGACTTTTTAGAATACTTATAGCAAAAAATAATAAAGGTCTTTTGTTAAATCATTTTTTATAATTTCAATCTTAAAATAGAAGATATATAAATATATAAACCAACCAAAATAAAAGGATAAGTGTCAAATTAGGTACATAACCAACATAGTTTTAATCAATTTCAACTTTGAATCATCAACCAACATCATAAGTCCATCCCACGTACTTTTTTCTTCTAATAATTCATCCATATAACTAATTAATCACCCATTTCATCAACAAATACAGAATTTACAGCATCTTAAACTCAAATCCCAAGTCCTACATGTCACTTAGCTAATCAATAACCACGCAACATACAGTCGGCGTACGAATCATGCTATAAAATTATTCTAACACCACATACAATCATAATTCAATAATGCAGCATGAACGATTCAAAAAAAATACGAAAACACGCGAAAATCCAACCTCAAAGTTCGTCGTTCCCCGTTGATCGTCTCGCTTCAAATCTCCTCTTTTTTACCCTCCTACAACACCAAACGCTACAAAATCAACTTTGGAAAACTCGGGAATGAGCGATTATACTCGATTTGTGGATTTCGTGCGCCAAAAAGGGATGGGAAATCGCGATTTGCAAATTGGGGATTTCGGATTTAGGGTTTGCACCGCGGATTCAAATGGGGGAAATGGGGAAGAAGAGACGCGCGCGGGAATTTTAAGTCGATGACCTTGTCTGTTCAAGAAACGAGGTCGGTCACTAATGGCCTCGTCTCTTGAACAGACGAGGCCATGCGCGGTGTATCCTCGTCTCTTCAAAAGACGAGGTCACAACATATTAAGGCCTCGTCTCTTCAGACGAGGTCAGGCACTAACGACCTCGTCTCTTGAAAAGACGAGACCGTGTTGCCTATTTCTGGGATTATTTTCATCCCAGTGGCATTTTCGTAATTATTTATAAAAATATTAATATTTTTTTCCTTTTCCCACGATTTATTTACCCAATATAAATCTATGCCTTCTGCCCTATTTTGAGCTACTACTTTCTTTTACTTAAAACTTTTATTTTGCTACATATTTTCTTTCCTTTTGAATTGCGGTTGTCCCTATTCTTTTTTTTGGCCAACCATGTCCCTATTCATCGCAGAGCTTATTTGACTTTGCAAGCCTACTTTCCTCCTATAGGATTATCGCGATAATAACTAGTGGCATAGTATTGTACGTAAGAAACATCATATCCTATTTGATAAATAAAATTTAATATTATATTTTGATAATTAATTTTATTTCGATTTTATTTAAATAATTAATTTTAATTAGAGTCCTAAATAAAAAATAATTTCATACTTATCATCGTATACTTACTCAAAATTTTTTTAACTGAAGTAATTGCTAAAATAAAATCTAATTACAATTTATGATTAATATAAAGTTTTAAAATTATATATGTAATGGCAAGTAATTGTGCACTTTTAATTTTATATCATGTGTTATGTAGGTGATACATGCTTATGATATAGATACAATATGCAAATTTTATATCTCGTTTAATAAATGCGATACATGTACAAAAACATTATATCATACTTTATAAACACGATTTTATAGTAGATTTTAATAATTATTTTCATTTAGCCTATATTTTGATAATTTTTTTTTATACGAGCGGTGGGAATTTTGTTCACCCCTAATCAATATACCAAAAGATAAATAATTTCATGTGTATTAAGTGCTAATGTATGTAGGTATATGTATATCTAATATATATATATATATATATATATAATTAATTAATAGGTAATCAAAGCTACCTTTAAGACAAAGAATGGAGGTTTTATTTTACTTCTTTTAACTATTATTACAATTTTTATATTGAAAAAGAAAATAAACTGTATCCTTAACGGTTTGATCCTCAATATATTTAATGTTTTATATAGTGTATAAATTAATAAAAGTAAATCTTAAAGGACATTAGGGGTAATTTATACTACTTTAATAATATAGATATAGAGGAGCTTTTATAGTTCGATGGACGGGACTGTCTAGTCAATCATATAACCTTTAGATAGTGATGGGACCAGTCCCATCAAAATTAGTGATGAGACCATAGAATTTTCTTATGGATATAGATGGATGGATGATATATATGATTTATCTTCAATAATATTTTAATATTTTTTTAATTTTATTTTATGTGAATTTTAAATGTAATATATTAGGGTTCATAATATTTTGATGCTGATACATCCATATATATTGCAATTGCCCCCCAAAAAAATTAGCATTTTCTTACATCCATAGTCTATGCTTCAATATATTCAATGTTTAAAGTTAGTTTGGATTATTGAATTTTTATTTGTATTGGATTTATATCAATAATTTATTGGTATTGAATCAATACCGATTTAATATTGATTCAGCTTAGTCAGTCTATGAGTAAAACTATCAATTTTCTTATTAATGTCATATCCATATCAATTTGATTTAAAAGCGAAACCAAACCAACTATCTAAACAATAACAATTTCCTCCTTACATTTTCAAGATATTTGTTTTACTGTAATAGAAACTTTTAGGCTCCATTATTGAGTTGTCCATATACATCCACACTCTACTTCTTGTCTAGATTGTGTTATTTTAATATTTACTTTTTCTTGTTTAGTAAAAAATTATTAACTAGTCAACACGCATCATAATAATGTGAGTTAAAAATAACTTTCTTATGATATAAATTTCGTATTTTCTTGTTTTATTTTTAATTTATAATGTCAATTTAAATGCGAGAGGAAAAAAAAAAAAAAAGAAACATTCTATTTGCTTTTATTTACACTCTCATGAATCTTTTCTAATGTAAAATGAAGTACTGGTAAATGATTAAGTTAAAATTCTAGAATTTATGGAAACAAGAATATGTATTTCCTTTTTTATTAACTTGTTAATTAGTATTTGAAACAAATATTTAATAGCTGTATTTATGTACTGTTTAATGGCAGCTTTGTATTTATATATATATTTTTACTCAAGCAACACATTTAAATGTGATTATGAATAGTGATATGCCTTTTATTCTTTTGGAAAATTAAAAAAAGATATGGAGACAAAAATAATTTTAAGCATTTTTGGCTTTTAGTAAATATGTCAATAACCTTTTGTATATTTGGTTTACCTTAAAACTTTAATGAGGAATTAGTAATCGAGTAATAATTGTAGATAATTATTATAGATTCATAAATTGTAAGGTGTTTTATTTTACTATTTGAAGCATATATGGTAGAATATATTATTATTTATATAAATAAGCATCAGTACATGTATATAAAATAATAATATTCGTAAATCAAATCAGTTAAAACTTATATAATTAGAGTGATATCTAGAATTATTAAAATTATACATTTACCATCCTTGCCTAGAGACTAAAAGATGGCAGCAAGGTTTGTGGAGATCACTTAACCACCTTAGAAATTGTGAGCTACTTTCAAATTCTATTTGATATTTGATACTCTAATCGTGGCCCCTGAAGAGTTAAAGAGTTTCTCACCTCTAAGTTTTTTTTTTTTTTTTTTTCATTACAATGGGAGAGAGAGGTTCAAATCTAATACCTCTCATTTGAGAAGTCAAGAGTGGTGTCACAGGTTTTAAGACAATTGGCATCATCCTTAGGTTTTTAAACGATTAGAATATGAAATAGAATACCGCCTTTATAAATGATGAGATGCGTCTTGCTTTCTTTTCCCAAGAAAATGATAAATTGCTTGGCCCTAATGGCTTTATAGCACAATTTTTTAAGGCATGTTAGGATATTATTGGAACAGATTTAACAATAGCTATTGGCTAATGAGTTCTTATTTTTTGGGAAATTACTCAAATAGGTCAACAACACATTCATGTCTTTACTTCAAAAGATTGTTAATCCTTCTATAATGGCTATGGCCTATTTATTGTTGTAATATTATTTGTAAGGTCATCTCCAAAAATTTTGTATTAAGGATGATGGAAGTGTTGTCATCTCTCGTTTGAAAGGAACAAGAGGCTTTCTTACTAAGTAGAAATATAATAAAATTCATGGCACAAGAATTAGTTGCTAGATACCATAACTTTAGAGGCCCTCTAAATGTGCATTGAATGTAGATAACATTAAGAGTATGTTCGTTTGGTCGGCATGCAGATGACACATAGGCATTTTCAAATAGACTGTTTTTCAAAAAATAGATTATAAATATACATTTTTACTCACAAGTAGATTAAACGAATTGAATAAAGATCAAATACAGATATGATACAAATGCAAATCAAATATAGATACAGATAAAAAATAGACCATCTAAACCGAACATAAGTCTATGACACAATAAGTTGAAGCTTCTTTCTTAATGTGACAAGGTACGTAAATTTTTCTATTCGCTTCTACCAACTTGTTGGGCAATGTATTTCTATAGTAACTTTTACCATTAGCAAGAATGGAGAACTTGATGGCTTCCTCTTAAACAAACAAGAGGACTTTCCCTATCTTTATGTTATTAGTATGGAAATCCTTTTTTGAATTATGAGAAAAATGGTCATGAATCCCCTCTTATTGGATCATTGAAGATACAATATTATTAAGTTAACCCATCTTTGTTTTGCAAATGATTTTTATTTTTAATGGTGACTTAAAGTCCATTATTTTAATCCAAAAATCTTTGCATCTTTTCTCCAATATTTCAAGTCTTCATGCCAATAAGGAGAACTTCATCTTCTTCAATAATTAGAGTCAATAAGAGAAAGCACTTATAATTCATACTACTCACTTTCAAGAGGGATTTCTACTACTTAGGTACTTGGGGGTACCACTAATTACAATTAAGTTGAAGAGAGTAGATTGTGATGCATTCTAGGACAAGATCTAGGCCAAGATCAACTCATGGTCTTTAAAATTTTTGCTGAATGTTACTAGACTCAAACTCTTGAAATTAATTTTATTCTCAATTCAAGTGTTTTGGGCTTTAATTTATCTACTCCCTCAAGTTGTTAACAGAAGTATTCAAGAGAAATTGTGAAATTTCCAATAGAGTGGTAGGTTAATTATTTCTATAAAGGCTAAGGTTCGTTGGGAGGTGGTTCATAAGCCTAAGAATGTTGTGGTGTGTTTACAACTAAGTTAATTTTTAGGTTTCAACCTAAAAAATTTAGAACATTCTTTTTTTTTTTTACTTACTAATTAGTCCACTTTTATTACCTAATCACTATTAATTCATGCAATTTATAACTTGTTGATTAAATGCACAATAAGTTGAAATTTGCATCTCATATAAACATAGTTTAATTTATTGAGTTTAGTATATCATTATAGATTTGGATAATTCAACATAATGAGGTTAGCATACGATTATAGTTGCGTGATTGATGAAATCTCTCCCCATTGTAAGTTTTATTGATCCAAATATTCTTGTTTTTATTTTCATTGGTGATATGTAATTAATGCCTCTCAAGAGAATGCGTTTTACTTGATAATATAAGAATAAAATAGTTCAAATCACAATCTAACCAATACTGAATCTTTTTTTTTTCCTGTTAAAAATAGTACAAATGGAACTTATAACAAGGAAGAAGGAAAAAAAAAAAAACAAAACCAATCATACCACGTCCACATCTAGCTACCACAAACTCGAGAACACTTTGCAACGTGAGAGTAGAATAAGGGCTTCATTGTATCTTAAGCCCTTACTCACATTATCACTTTGTGCTGCCAAACATTTTCTTCAGGGAAGAATTACTAGTTTAAGCTTGCAAATAAAATAAATAGTATTTTAGGAGTCATGTATCAATATTTCAGATTGGATAGATACAATATAATGAGGTCATTAAAATGTAAGAGGTTATTTATAAAAATTTGAAAATTTAAAGGTACATTGTGTTAAGGTCAAAATTTAAAGTGTTTATTTGTAAATTTCCCTCATATAAATATATATATTTTATTAAACACATAAATGATGGATGTGATTTGCTAGTTTTCATTTAATATATAACTAGAGGCCCCTTCTAACATTTTAAGCTTTATATGAGATTATGGTGGAAACTTATACATCAATGCACCAACTACATTTAATCTAAATGTACCCATTTCATTGGAGAATCTTAATGGTTGAAACTCTTTCAACAACTAGTGCACCAACTATAGGACCACCAAAGGACATGGAAGAAGACTTTTGGCGATGAGTGAAGAAGCGAGCTATCAACAATATTTCTCCCTCTAATATTGTTGGTGCTTATGAAGAAGGATTTTTCAGTAGTCATAATTGTGAAATGGATATAGAAATGACAAAGATGGAGCTCAAGATTCTTCTACTGGAACAAATACTTCTATGTGCGTTGTAGGAAAGGTTTCTTTCTCAAAAAAGGATAAAATGTTACCGCATAGCCCTTGGAAAAACTCATACATCATGAAAGTGATGGGACAAAACCCTGGATTTGCATCCATGTAGGAAAAGTTAAGCAAACTATGGAAAAATAAAGCTCCCTTTAAAGTCATTAGTGTGGGTTTTGGATATTGTATCATAGCATTTAACACTAGTGAGAACACAAGCTTCATTATTAAAGATGGACCTTAGTTTATAAATAGACACTTTCTAATTGATAAGTGTCATAAAACCCTTATTATATATATATATATTAATTTGATATTACATTATTTGAATTTTATGTAATTTATTAAAGAAAATGATACTTATTAGGTTAAAATGCTAATTTCAGAAATAAAATAAGATAACGAGCTTAATGAAGATATTTTGACGAGTTAGAGAAAATTTTGATGAAGAATTGGGCAAAGTGAAGATTTATAATGTGCATGACCTTTCTACACAAGCTGTGTCGAATACTGGTGTAAAAAGTAAAATATGATTAGTAAGTGATTTTAAAGTGCACAAGGAGCTATATAAGCCATGTACCATGCAAGTGTAGAAGCTGAAAAGTAATCAAAAGCATTTAGGAACCCATGTGGGCACTTTGCACGGGCCATGTAGCCCCTTTTTCCCATGATATCATCAATTCATGATCCTATATAGCCTCAACACGGCCATGTAAGATGTTCATGTAGAAGATATTTCACCTTTTACTATAAATAGCCGCCTTAACTCGTAAAAAAAATGGACATATCTTCATTCCTATTAACGTAGACAAAAAAATTATAAGCTTCAAGAGGAGAAGTGCTAAAGAATCTTTGCGAATCACAAAACTTCATTAAAGCGATTTATTTTACATCATGTTTATTATCTATTTTTCTATATGTCATGCTATGATTGTAAATCCCACAAAAGAGTAGATATTTTTACCCCAAGTCTTATGAAACCCTAGACCCATGTGTTAAATTTATTTGATTAATGAAAGTTTATGTTCTTGAGTCTATTCGTGCATTCTTTATTGTTTTTGCGATTAATTTACAACCGGAATTAATTGCATGTCTGATTTCTTTTAGATAGAAAGAGATTCCATTTAATTGAATAGTTCTTCATGAATAGAGAGATTACATGTTTATAGTAAACTTTGATCTTTTGCATAAATTTTATATCTTTGAAAGGAATTTTGTGCTTTGATATGATTCTATGTGGTGTTAGTGATGAAAGAGATTTCCACTATCTTATATAAGGTTAGGAATAAATTAGCTTGAGAGGGCAATTAATTTAATGACGAATTCCTGCAAGACATAAACAATTCGTTAATCAATCCTTTACTATAAGAAATTAAGGTTGAGATTGATCAAAATAAATGGTATCATTTTGTGACTCTTAGAGTTACTAGTTACATAAGTGGTAGTTATAATTAATAATCTAATCTTGATTCTTAGGTTAATGATAAAGTCATTTTATACTCACTTTTCATTAATTAAATTGTGCTAAATTATTATGGATTTTATAGAAATTAAGAGAAAATGGTACTTACGTGTGTTTGTTTTGATAATTCAGGTCTTTAAGGACTTATATAACAAGTACAAGCAATTGGGAGAAATTTTATGCAAAATTAGAGACAAGAAAAATGTAGGTCGGCCACTCAAATATATCGGGACAATTTTGGCACTGTTTCGTAAATTCTATGTATCTCTCTCATCCGAGCTCCTATTGAGATGATTTAAAACGACACTAAAAGTTAAGAGAGAGATCTTCAATTTTCATGTTTTGAATATGGAAAAATTCGAAATGTATCAAGGTCAAAATATATCGTGAAGTTGCTGCTCTTACAGTGACAACATCCAAGTTTTAGAAAATGATGGAGTTTAGTAAATTGTAGATATCTCTCTCATCCGATCTCCTTTCGATGTGATTCAAAATTCTATAGAAAGATAAGAGAGAGATATGCAATCTTTATGTTTTGAGTTTTGACTTATTATGAAATAATGAAGGTTAAAAATCATCTTGAAATTACTATATGTGCAAGATATCACGAAGATTTGCAGCTCGACATTGTTTTAGTAAATTCGACATGTTTCTTTCATCCGAGCTTCGTTTAATATGATTTAAGATTCTATTAAAAGAGGAGAGAAAGATCTACAACCTTCATATTGTAAGTTTTGACAAATTTCAATTGGATTGAAGTAAAAAATTACCATGAAGTTTCTATACTTCTACACACCTCCAAAGCTGCCAGCCTTCTTAATTTGAAATTAATTTCTACAATAGAGATCGACAAATTCACAAAGAAGGAAGCTGGTGTACAAATAAAAATTGTCAGCCTATTTCCCCTATGACTTTTCAGATATAAATTCATCTTGTTGGATCTTCTTTGAAAAAGAAAGAACCCCAGCACGACTTGGAGACTCTTTTTCTTTGGTCCTTGATAGAATTTAGGGGATAAGCTACCAGGAAACTTTTATTTTTGATTTGATTGCGGCTTCCACACTAAGATCAAGTGAAAAACATAATTTGAATTTGAATTCAATAATAGGATTTTTTTGACAAGGTGATTTTATTCTTTTCTTATATTCAATTATTGGATGGTGTTCAAAGCTTCTTTCTTTTGTGCTTATTTAAGGTTTTGAGTTTATGATTTGAATTATCTGATTGATGTTTATTTGCTGTTGATTGATTATTTGATTATATTCGAATGGTTGATGCTATTTCACCGATCATGTATTTTGGATTGATTCTAAAATTCATGATAGATTAAGATTGCAATTGGAAAATTCCTTTCTAATTAATTTTATGATTAGCTAATTTGGATTACAGATCTCATAGACATATGGATTTGAATTCAATTAAGGTTTGATAAATTATAAAGATTAGTCAATTAATCAATCACTTTCCTACAAATAGGGAATATTGATTGGTTAATTTAAGATAATTGTTTTATTTGGAAAAAGGAGTTTTTATTTGATGCTTAATTGATTGTAAAACTAAACCCATCATCAATTTAGATTTGCAATTGTATCTTTGGTCGATAGCATATATTCAATTGTTTTTTTAGATCTGTTGGCTCTTAACCTAAATCAATTACAGGTATTGGAAATCCCTATTTTTTTGTAGATTATTCTTATATCCAAAAATCCAAAAATATTTCTTTTTGATTTTGCTTAGCTACAATTAGGAGTAATACAATTGAGAGTTAGTCCTCACTCCTTGTGGATACGATTCGGTATTCACCGAAATTTTATTACTGTATACGCACCCGGTACACTGGCCGGTAAAAATCTACACCTTTAAAGTTTAAAAAGAGACTAAAAAGAATTTTAAAAATCACATATAAAAAAAGCGTGATAAGTTTAATAGTAGAAAACCGGTAATATTAGCAGTTGGAATTTGGATCCTAGAGGACGACTTCCCTTGTAATTCTATTCTACAATCGATGGGTATGCAACCTTAGAGCTTGTTGTAGAATTTTTGTTGGGTTTTATTATTTATTATTTGATAAGACAAACACGCTCTTATCACTAACTATTAGATAGTAGCTCCAAAATCCAAACCATCCTCTACCTAATTTGAATTTATAGCCGTTTGGGCAAGAATCATAGGCCTCCCTATAGAATATTATTGCCCAAGGCCTTCCAGCTCATTGGTATCACCCTTGGTCGCATGCTTAGATATGATGCCTACACCACCAGTGCTAAAAGAGGGAGGTTTGCTCACATTTGTATTCAAATTGAGATTGGCACACCTTTAGTACACACTGTTTTTGCTGACGACTTAGAACTTAAGGTCCAATATGAGAGTCTCCTAATGTTTTGCACCAATTGTGGATGCATTAGCCACTTTATTTCAACCTACACTAGTAATCCAGGTGGACTTAGCCAAGGGACTATACCGTTAGGACTATCTCAAAATTCCTTACCTGACAAGGCCTTAGAAAGTGATAAAGTGGAAAATGTCAAGAACCAACCATAGTAAGAGACCAAAATACTCAATATAGGGATTGGATAGTGGTTCAAAGGAAAAATGCAAGAAGTTATCTCAAGCTGTGGTGCGAAAGTGCAATCAAGGTACCATCAACCTACCTTCGACGTGTTTGCTGACATCTAATGCCCCTTCCCAATGTAGAAACCTTTCGTTTCCTTCCCCAATTCGAACCTACTTACCTCAGTCAATCCTTTTTTGGAAAAAAAAAAAAAAAAAAAAACCGTTCACCTTCACACAAAATGAACCTGACCCTTCTCTCCCATTTATCTCTAACTCCTCCCATTCTTCATCCAACCAAACTAAAACATGTTTAACACTTTTAAAAAAACTATATGTAAGAAAGCCAACTTGCGTGGAGATTCTATTAGTAGTATGAGCTCTACACAGGATCTCGACAATACCTTGGTCGGACAATCGATAACGTTTTGCATGTTATTTATTCGGACAACTTCACCAGAATCTGGATCAAATTGATTCATGCGGTATCAAGGGACTTATCGAGGAAGGCTAACCAAATCCTGGAGCTGACACTGCGAACTAACCTTCCTCTAAAAGCAGAATACTAGTGGATAACTTCGCAAATCACCTACATATGACGGGGGAGTGCAAGGTTTTAATCCTGACCTCGCGCAATAGGGAATATCTCAACTACGAAATAATCTTCAACATGTGGCAGGAAATCATTCAGGAGCAGCTTCCGAGCACTAACGAGGAGTTTTCCAATCCTTGACATATCGGTCTACCCGATAACATAGTATATGTGGGAGAAGGACCTGCAACAGTGGATCGTGGGGTTGGAGGAGGAAACACCTATTCAACTCAAGGAAAATTACCAGCCATGCTTTATGAAGATAAACATCCTCAAACTTCGGTGGCCCGAGACTGAAGGGTTGTCTTGGTACCGGCTTCTATTCTCGATGCAAAACGTAGCTATGATTGATGCCAATGTAATGAACCTTGGTGGTAACTGCCATGTCCCTTTTTGCATCCTATCTTAGAACATTAGAGGTTCTCCCCTCGAGCTGCGACTAACAAACATTTGGAACTAGGTCCATATGTATGAACTGACTTGATTGTTCTTTTGGAGACTCATATGGTTGATTGGGAAGCTGAAGTTTTGGGTAATCGCCCCCATTTTGATAGAGGTCTATGTGTGGAACCGATGGGCTATAGTGGTGGAATTGCTATTATTGGAAACAAATGGGTACCGTTGTCAACACCCTTTTTTCACTTCAGCCAAGAAGTTCACCTCCATGTCCTGGTTTATCCTTCTCAACCTTTCTTTGTTTTTGCTATAAATGCTAGCACATATTATAAATATAGGAAGCCTCTTTAGGAATATCTAAAACGTGCCTCTCATATACTAAGTGGGCCTTGGTTGCTTACTGGGGACATTAATGAAGTTGTTGCCAATAATGAGAATTGAGGTGGTAGGAGTATCATTCAAAATAGAGTCGACAGATTTCAATACTGTATGAATGTCTATGGTATGCTAGACATTGGTTTTGTAGGAGCCCCTTTTACATGGAGTAACTTACAAAAAGACTTGCAAAATTTGGTCATGTTTCATCTCAATCGTGTATGGGCAAACTCTTCTTGGCTTTCTCCCTTTCCTAAATCAAAAAACTTCCACCTTGGCCATTCCCAATCTGACCATCGTCCCATTCTTTTCTCTACTAGCCCTTTTTTATCTAATCCTACCAAAACACCTTGGCTTTTTTGTTTTCAAAACATGTGGCTTAAACACCCCCTTTTCTTCCCTCTTATTTGCAAATCCTGGAATAACCTTCTGCATCTCCCCTTTTCTCTCTCTTCCCTCACAAAAGACATTAGAAAGTGGAATAAAGAGACTTTTGGAATCATTAGCCAGAAAAAGGATTCTCTTCTTGACACTATTCGCAAACTAGATGCCCCCTTTTCCTCCTAATCCTCACAAGAAACCCTAAAAGCTTTATCCTTTGTCAAAACTGAATTAAATAACACTCTTTGCCATGAAGAACTTCTCCAGGCTGCCAAAGTAAGATCCCAATGGATCGTTGACGGTGAAAGAACATTAAATTCTTCGTGTCACTACCCTAGATAGGCGCTTCAAAGTTTGCATCTGGGGTTTGTTTGCTGGCAACCATAACTGGATTTCTAACGAAACTCTATTGGAAAGACACATTTGGAACTATTTTGTGAACCTCTTCTAAATAGAAAAAATGAAAACCTCACTGCATTGTGATTTCCAACACCTTGAAGGTCCTTAATTGGCGAAACAAACTCCCAGTCCCTCACTCAACTTCCTACTTCCACAGAGATCTGGGATGCTCTAAAGAGCATTGGAAAGAATAAAACACTAGGTTTAATGGTTTTAATTCTGCCTTCCTCAAAGATGCTCTGAATATTGTGGCTAATAAGGTCTATGAGGAAGTCATTTCTGCCTAGTTGAAAGGTACCATCCTGGACTGTGTAAATAAAACTCTAGTTGTCGTAATTCCTAAGAGACCAGGTGTAGATAAAATACAAGACTTCCGCCTAAATAGCCTTTGCTCTACCATCTATAAAATTATCACAGATCACTGTGAACTGTATAAGGCCTCATCTAAATGATATTATTTGTCTAATGCAATTGAGTTTTCTACCTAGTAGGAATACTACTGATAATGCTATTGCCATGAAAGAAATCATGCATCGGTTTTTCTAACAAAAAAGGAAAAACTGGCTGGATGGTTTGGAAGCTTGATTTAGAAAAGGCTTTTGATAGATTGGAATGGGATTCTATTAATAAAGCACTTAAAGTTCTGTGCTTCCCTCCTCATCTGATCCATGTTATCCACTCCTACCTAGCTACTTCTAGTTCGTCCATGATCACTAATGGGAAATGCTTTGAAGAATTTACACCCTCGAGAGGCATCAGGCAAAGTGACCTTATGTCCTTGTTTATAATTACCATGGAAATTTGGAGCAAGTGGATTAACTCCCTTGTTGATATGAAATGGTGGAAACCTTTTAAGATTTGAGGCATCTCTTCTAGCTTTTCACATCTTCTCTTCACAGATGGCATTATTTTGACGGGAGAAGCAACAAAAGACAATGCCTCCGCTATGTGGGATGCTTTCAAATTTTTTGTTCTTGCCCCAGAGATAAAGTGAACTTGAATAAATTCAGCATCATCTTCTTGCAGAATGTCCATAATGATGTTAGACAGTGTATTGTGCAGCATCTTGGCATTAAAGAATCGACTAAGCTAAGGAAATACCATGGGTTGTCCATCCCCCGTGATGGTAGCTTAAAGAATGGAGATTGCCAATTTATCAATAACAGGATATACTCCAAAATTACGGGGTGGAAATCTACACTTTTAAACCTAGCTGGACGTACGGTGTTCATGACATTGGTAGTTGAAGGGATTATCTCCTATTATATGCAGGCTCATTCCCTCCCAAGGGTACTTTGTATAGAATAGGAAAAATCATGAGAAATTTCTTCTTGAGTGGAGGTGATGAAAAACATAAGTTTCATGGAGTTAGATGGAGTAAGGTTATGCTTCCTCAATCCTTTGGTGGGACTAGAATTTGGGATTTAAGGAAGAGAAACCAAGCTTGTTTATTGCACCTTGCATGGATGTTGGGTGCAAATTATAATAGATGTTGGAGGATAATCATAGAAATAAATATGAAATGGAGACGGGAGAGAGTAGCCACAAATTAGCTCATAATATGTTATATTTTCACAAGTAGAGTAATTGTCCTTTTATAGGACTACAAGGTCGGCAAAAAATTTGAGCTCCAGCACCGCCATCCATTGCTTCAACGTGAAGCAAATTCTCAGCAGGAGTAAATATTGCAAATTAATATTTTAACAATGGAAACTTGAGAAAAAGCAGGTTGTCTGGGCTGGTCTCTTTAAGCAGAGAGCCACGAGAATCTCCAGCCGGCTTGCCAAAGACATCGAGCTAGCTTCAAATCAACTCTCTACCTTTTGTTCTTAGCATCCTTGAAATGGGAAGACTATATGTTTCTGGACATATTCTTGGCCTCACTCTGGCTCCCCAAAAACTTTTATATATGGATCGCTCCACTTAGATGCCCTTAAAGTTATTCTCACTGATGCTTGGACTGGGATAAACTCATGGAATGAAGATATTATATTTTACCCCTTGGATTTGGATATTGTGGAAAAACTTGGTGCTATTTTCATTGACTCTACAAGTGAAATGGAGCATGTCCTCGCTTGGCTGTCTAATGTCAATGGTGAATTTACTCTCAAATTGGCTCCTGAGAAATTACACCACCAACTAGGGAACACCCATCGCTCCTTTAAATGGATCTGGAACATTCTAGCCCCTCCAAAACTACAATTCTTCATCTAAAGGATTGTGCATAATAGCCTCCCCGCAATAGACAACCTCTTAAACCATGAATGTAATATCTCCATTTCTTGTGCTTTTTGCGGGAATGACGAGACTCTCAACCACTCCTTTAAAATTTCCCAGCTCTTATTGATGCCCTCCAATCTCTCAATCTCCAACCCTTCCTCTTAAATCCTAATGACCCATCTTAGCAGATAACAAACAAATAGATTCACCTCCCTCCTGCCCTCCTTAATTTCTCCTCTCTTTTACCCTCTCGGCATTTTAGCTTGAAAGAAATAACAGATGCTTCAAGAACTCTTTTACCCTTCCTGGGTTACTAATGCTATAGCTACTGCTAATGAACTTTGATGCTCTTTGAAAGCCAAATTTAAATCTCCTGGATCCCTTTTCGATCCAACCTGGTTCCCTCTTCCACCTGGAAGGGTCAAAATAAACTATGATGCTTCTTTCTTGCCTCTCAAGCGAAATGCTAGTGCTGGTATTATTGTCGACAATCATGCTGTTAGACTTATTTGTGAGAAATTTCTGAGAGGTGCGTTCCCAATCCCCCTTGAGGTAGAACTATAAGCAATATATCACAGACTTTGCCTTGAAGATGGTTTAAATTAAAGCAATTTTATCATAGGGACTGACTCCATAGAAGCTTTGGGATGGCTTTGCAAGGATAATCTAGATTTATCATGGTTTTCAAACTCGAGTTTCTGCATAAAATTGTCAAGGGGTTTGTAGAATTGAAACATAGAATCGTAAGATTCTACCACTCGTGTAAATTTGCTTGTAAAAACCCTAGAATTATTTACTATACTAATAAAACTTTAAATAAATTATGAAAATAAAAAATTTAGTATTAAATTAGTTACATATAACTAAAATTTAAGTTTTGTCAATCACAATTCACTTATAGCATCATTAATATATTTAGTGGAATTTGATAATTAAAATAATTATTTTTATTTAATGAGAATTCACAATCTATAATTATTAAGATGTATTGCAAATCATTAAATTAGCATGTGTGAATAGCTAGTTTTGTGTGGTAATAAACATTTTCTTATTCACTATATGTTTGTACAAAAAATCATTGCATTTATGACAAATAAATTACATATAAAAATTATTAAAAAAGGAAAAAAATATAGCACTATATATATTTGTTTAATTTTCATTTAAATCGTTCAAAATATATAAGAGTATATAACCTAAAAGAAAATAGCTCTTTAAAAAAAACAAAAAAAAAACAAAGGAAATTTAAAAATAAAATAAAATTAAGTTAGATCCCCAAAAACCCTAAATTAAACATATTAAATTGATTGCATTTTTAAAGTTCGAATAGAAAAAAGAAGTGCAAAATAACAACTTTACGATTCTATCACTGATTTTACCACCAATTCTATTATGTAAAATCGCGATTTTACATGAGTTTAATCAAAAAAATGATTTTGTATATGGGTTGAATCGAAATCCCATTATCAACTCATAAACTCATAAAAACGTACGAGTTAACTCTCGATTTTGATAATCATGGATTTATCCTATGTTTCTAACATTTTGATCATGTGTAGGGATATGATGCTGAGGCTTTAGCGGAAATTCTTAGGTCAAGTTGCTCATTTTTTATGTACGGTAACTTGTGTATAAGTCGTTATGTTTCAGGTAGTATATTTTATTCCAAGTGTATTATATTTTTATCTCAAGTGTAAAATGTTTCAGATCAATATATCTTATCTCAGTCAGTATATTTGCTTCAAGTGTAAAATATACTAGATGTGTACTATATCAGTATATTTTGTTTCAGATACGACTTGACCTAATTGCATCGCGAGGCTTTAGTAGAAGTTCAAGTAGAATCCGACTCTCACATGGACACCACGGATGAATAATGTTGGCGCCCATATAGTTTCTCGCTGCTTCTGGAAGACTAGCCGGGACGAAGTCTTCTTAAGCTCTCCATCTCCTAAAACTACATCTACTTTTTTTAATGTTGCTAATAATGAACTACTGCACCATCCCTTTTTTTCGGATCTTTTTGTTAAGAGCCAACTTTAGGAACTTAGGTTGTAACGTCTAGTTCCTAGCCTTTGTCTTTTATTTATGATATTTTGTTTCCATAAAAAAAAAAATCCTAAATCTATATTTAATAAGCTTTTTAATGTTTAATAACTATGACACAATTATGGTTGATTAGTGGACACTATTAGAATAAAACACATTGATGGAAATCACTTATGTAAACAATATCACAATAATCCATAATCATTTTTTTCTCTTTCCGTAACTCCTTTTCTGTTTTTTTCCCATTGCGTAATTCTTTTCGGTCTCTCTCTTCCTCTCTCAAAAAGCATACATAACTTGATTTTTTATTAGAAACCATCATGATTTTTTCAATCAACGAGAATTAATTTATTTGATGTTTTAAAAGATGTGATATGTGAATTGGACATTGTAACTTTTATATATTTATTTGTATTAAGGAAAAACAGCACATGAGCACATCTAGGAAATTATTGGCTAGCATTCTTTAGCATGACAGCGTCTACTCTGCCTGCTGCCTTGGATCACATTGTTTATTTTCCAAAGTTATTAACTTGTTCCTTTGCTCTGCTATAATTGACTTTATACGTCATTTTCAAATTATTTCACTTTGGCCTATTTATTTTGGAAAAGACATTTTCAAAAGAATATTTGCCTTATTTTTATTTATTTAATAGGCTATAAATCTCAATTTAAATAGAAAATAATGTCTTATAAGAAAAAGCCTAAACATTTAATAAAAAATACATACGATTTTTAGAAGGGAAAGTGTTTCCAAATTGCTCTACAATAAATAATATTTTGTTTACCCACTATAATATGAAAAATTGTACAGATTTGTAGTGGTTACAACAGGATCCAACCCATCATATTATTAACCATTCAAATCTATTCCTATCATGATGGAAATCCTTAAATTTTTTCATACTAATTTATTTTACACTTAATTAAATTATAATATTGTGATGGTATGGTCTCGTGACAGGACCATAGAAGTTCCCCTATAATATACTAAATAGATTTTGCACTGATAAAACTTAAATTAAATAACTTTGCATGTAAATCTTGAAATAGTTAATAGAATTCTTAATTTGGATATTCACCAAGATAATCATCTATCAATAATTCTTAAACATCTACCATCTTAGGAATGTGTATGAACCAAGAACCTCTAGTGAGCCCGTTTGATCATCTCGACCACAAAGTGACATCACTAAAGTGACCAATTTGAAATTTTATAGTTTGTTTAGCTCCCTATTCCGATCGTTTTGATTAAGGGTGCACAAGTAACCTTGTCATATAAGGTGTCCACCTGGAACTTGAACGACCAGGTAGGTTTCGGGTTGGTAGGTTTCGAATGGTAACCTAAGGATGTTGTTGCCAATGTTTTTGGGCCTAAGGATGTTGTTGTCAGTGTTTTTGGGACTCATGGGGTGTTTGAGGTAACTTATAGCCAAATCTTTATTCGTAATGGAATCGTGAGTTACTTTGGATCTTGAAATGTGGAAGATGGTGTTATTTGCTTATTTGGTTATTCACAACATCAGATTTCAGCTGTATGTGATTTTGTATTGCATGTCACATGTGCATTTTATGATGGCTGTGTGCTATGCTCTAATTTACTTCTTTATGAGACATCTTGTCTTGATTGCAAACTTTGGTTCAAGATAAGTGATAATGTGACGCTCTAAACTAAAAGCATTATTAGCCCGTCATGTGTTCTTACTAGAGTTAAACATGCTAAGATTTAGATTTTACTAAACCATAATTTATAATACAATATACTCCAATATCTCACATTTAAGGGTACTTTTAAAACATTGATGTCATAATAAAAACTTCTGAACAACTTAGTTGGCATAAACCAAGAGCCAACTTAAATCAAACTTAAAACATCATAAGAAAATGTCTCATGATATCAAAAATTTTAAAAACTATTTAAAACTTATAAAGTCTACAGCTGTAACTATCTCCAATCGAATAATCAGTTGGAAAATCAGCTCCATTATCGCTATCCCCATAGTCTACGAAAACATCATAGCCTGATAGATCGAACACTATAGGTTCTTCACCTGGTCTTGAAAAACAGAAGGAGTGAGCGCAAGGCCCAGTATGCCAAACCTCAAATACATGTGTATAAACAAACATCATACAAATCCACATACAACGTAGTAATATATGCATCAATCACAGGTTGTTATCTTTCATTAGCCAGGCAATCAACATAGTTTAGAACCATTTGCAACTAGTCCTAAGCCTAGAGTAATTCATAACTCCATGAAAACAAATATGTATAAAAATACTTATATATATATATTAGTATTGGGTACTCCCCACATACCTTGGTTATCGTACTCGTACTACTCCTAAATTACTAGAATTATCTCTGTGCACAACTCTACTCAAGACAACGCCACACATAGATCATCGAGGCACCATCCTAATAGCATCGTACTCTCGATCTACCAAACCTAACCAGACACAAGTAATAACCGATTTAAAGCTAGATAGCATTAAATTGATTTACAGTTTCTAACTCTACATTCAGAAACAACAAACAAGGTAAGATGTGCTTAAAACAATGTTTGAAACAAATAACTTAGATTCCCTAGAAACACCTGATCATATAAAGTAAAAGTAACTCAAAATTTGTTTTCAAAAGGAAAAACATTACTTCTATGGTCATCTAACCTCCTAAACTATCATGAACTATAGCTATTTTAGGTCCAAGCACACCTTCTAATTTAGATTTAGGTATACTAAAGATTAGGCTAAGGGTTAAGGAGATAAAAAAGGTCAAAGACAAGGAAAGAAGAAAGCTATACGATCTCCCTGTTAATCACGCCCATCATAGGGGGCGTGATAGCCTTAGAATCATAAGATATAGGATGGTCACGCTCGTTATGTGGAGCATTATAGCCTCTAAAAGAGAAAAACACCCTTGTTACGCTCGTGATAAAGGGTGTGATATGCTCAGGAGGGAACTTCTTCAGCATTACGCCCGTTATGGGGGGTGTGACAGCCATCACGGCCTAAATCATAGCCATGATTGGCATGGATCCAACACACACGAGAAGATCACAGTCGTGACTCCCTGTTCGTATACTAGCTCGATCCAAAACATGAGAAAAACTCCAAAACTCCTCTTTTTGATCTTAAACTATACGAAAACTTTGTAAAGATAATATGTTAAATAGAGACGAAATCCATATGAAGGATTTCGATGAAGCCATAGATAATTCCAAAATTCCAAAATTGGCTTATAATGAAATTTACCAAATGGCTAAACGGAAAATTTTTTCCAAAAATGATTATGTAATAGCCACAGAAGAAAAGGATGTTCCTATTTCTGATGGCTTAATAACAATGGAGATCCTCAACAAGGGATCTATTAAAAAACATGCTAAAGATTGGAACTATATTCATATAGGTCTAATCTAAGTAGGAGCCAAGCCCCTTACTAAATTAAGATTAGATACTTCAGTCTTAATGATACTTAAGGACTCTAGAGAACTGGAGTATGAAAGATCAATTCATGCTACAGTAGAAAACTAGCCTAAGTAATGGACCAATTCAATTTGAATGTCACCCACATGTAACCATAGGGTTAAAAGACAAAACAATCATGAAGTCTTTAATCTTACAGATTAAAACACATAATTATAAAATGATGGAAGGATCACTTCCAATGGCTATAATATACAGAGTATATTACAAATTAATGAAAATAGCTTTTGGATCTAAGGCTTTTAAGGTTGATAGGAGAGGTCAGACCTTATTAATCCAAACAGATCTAACAAAAGCTAATGTTTCAATACCTAAAATGATTCAATGGAGTCAAATTAATTTGCCTCAACAATGGGAGTTGATAATCCACTTCCAAAAACAATTGTGTATAACACGGATCCAAACAATGTTATACAACATCCGAAAGGAAAGTAACCATCCAATTTTCAAGAAATCTTTGTATTTACCTAGAAGAAATTTAGAGATCAAATCTTTATCTTCTTCATCTAAAATATCTCTCGACTTACCTCAACTTATGGCTATAAATCCTCCCCTAATTCCACACCCAACTAACCCTTTGATAGGGATTGTTAATGAAAATATTGGTTTACCACGAACGGTATACCAACAAAATATACCTGATTATGTTGAACCCACTGTTTTAGAAATAATGGATTCATAATTAAATGTTTTAGAAAAACCCTTTGAACCTAATGAGAAATTTCTAAATAAAGATCCCAGATCCACCAAAAATGAGAAAAATTAGAAAATGGTATTTTGATACTTTTTAATCACAAAAATGAGATCAAAGATGAATATTATAAATTCATGTTTGAAAATCAAACCCAAATAGTATTCTTTGACTGGTTCCAAGAATATTATTTGGCACCCAAACAAATCAATGTTATAAACCACTGTTTTACATGGCAAATAGGTGATGGAATCTAACAATCCATCTCTTACCCATATAAAACAAGTTTATAAGAATAATGAAATTATTTTAGCACTTTTCAAATCTTTGGATAAAGAAGAAGCTGAATTACAAAAATCATTGAACAAAATAATTTCACCAACCAACATCTACACACAATGGGTAGACAGTTAGACATGATAGAAATTATCTTGAACAATGATACCAAAATTAATATGCCTAAAAATCTTCTAAAGAATTTTTGAAAGCTTTAGAAAAAAGGGAAATTAAGGCACCTCTAATAAAACCTTTTGAAGCACCCAAAAATCTCTCTAAGGAATTTTTAAAAGCTTTAAGAGATGCTAAGATTGGAAATACTCCGCAGAGTTCTTCAACAAAATACAAAGGAATAGTCATTGAAGAAACTCCTATGGAAAAATTAAATGTTTTAAATGAAACTGATAATGAAACTGTTAATAGTTCAATAATGGAAAACTTAAAAGATTTAAAAATCAATAAATCTTCAGAACAAATCAATAAAATTACCTCGAAAGAACCCGAACTCTATTATGAGTGAACAACCCCTCCTAATATCTTAATTGAAGAAAATGATGAAAACAATTATCAAAACAAATATTCTGCAGGATCCACCTGTGAATGGAACAGAGATGGAGCTTCAGAACAAAAAATCCTTAATGTTTTGAACCAAATGATAATGTTTTCAAACACCAATAAATCCAATAATACAAATGATTATCAAATAGCCTTAATGATAATTTCCAGATTCACAGGACAATTAAAAGGCTGGTGGGATAATTATCTAACAGATGAACAAAGGAATTTTATCCTTACTTCATACAAAGTAGATGAAGGAGGAATAAAAATCCTTGATGATGATGATGAACTTATCCAACATATGGTTCATACCCTTATCTACTCCATTAGCCAACATTTTATTGGCGATCCATCTCATTTTAGAGATAAGTCATTAGAATTGTTGTCTAATATGAAATGTAAATCATTCAGTGAATTTCGCCAATATAAGGATGTGTTCTTTCAGAGAGTCCTCCTTAGAAATGATTGTAATCAAGCCTTTTAGAAAGAAAATTTTTTAGCTGGATTACCAAAGCTAATATCTGAGCAAGTTAGAAATAAAATAAGGGATGATTACAATGGTGAAATTCCTTATGATCAACTTTCATATGGAGAATTAGCCTCGTATGTTTCAAAGATTGGAACAAATCTCTGTACTAACATCAGGCTACAAAAACAATTGAAAAATTAACAACGCCTAAAACACCAGAGTCTTGGTGATTTTTATGCACATATGATCCTTCCTTTGATCAAGAAAAATCAAGAAGGAAAACTAAATAATCAAATGTTCTTCTCATAAAAAACCTAAAAGAAATTTCAAAAAGAAATTCTTTAGGAAAAACAAATATGAGAAAAAGCAAAAAAAAAAATGATAAGATTAAACCTTATAAAAATAAGGGAAAGTCTTACAAAAAACTCAAATGTTTCAAATGCGAGTTATTGGTCATACAACAAAATTCTGTAGGATTGATAACAAAATTAATGAATTGAATCTTGATGAAGAAACAATGGAGCACATTTTGCAAATATTTGCAGAAAATGAATATCCATCCTCAGATTCAGAATCACTTTCTGAAAACAATGGATTCAAGTCAATGATATTGAATCCACTTCTTCAGAAGAGATTTATGTTCTAACCAAAGAAGAAGAAGACATTCTTCTAAAGTTAGACCAAATCTCTGAAAATGATAAACAAAAATACACTAAGGAAATAGACAAAGAAGTACAATTCATATTGTACCAAAATTACCCTATAACTTTAATGAAATCATTGAAAAAGGAAATCTCAAATAGAAAAAACCAATTTCTGTTAATGAACTTCATTCTAAAATTAGGATTCAGAAAGAAGAAATAAAAAGTCTAAAAATAACGTAAATAAAATTGCAACGGAATTTCTTGAATTAAAACAAAAAATAATTCAAGAAGATTCCGAATCAGATAATGAAGAAGATCCTATTGAGAATATAGGGTCTTCAGACACCAAGAATTACCTTCTACATCTGGTAGAAGTAACCACAAGAAAATGGATCATCAACATCAAGTTGAAAATCAACAATGAAATGATCTTGGAAACAACTGCATTATTTAATACTGGAGCAGACCTGAATTGCACAAGAGAAGGGTTAATACCAACAAAATATTCTGAAAAAACAACCCAATCTCTTAGTTCATCATCTAGTAACAAACTGCAAATTGATTTCAAATTATCAAATGTTAAGGTAATGAAAGACAATATTTCCTATAACACTGCTTTCATTCTTATCAAGAATCTTAAGTAAAATGTTATCTTAGGAACTCCTTTCATTAATCTTATCCAACCCTCAAGGTTAATGATCAAGGAATTGAGACCAAATATTTGAGGAACAAAGTTATCTTCAATTTTGTCTCAATACCTAAAACCAAATCATTAAACCAATTAAAAGCTAATTCGATTTCGGAATTGAATTGTTTGATTCAATCTAAAGAAAGACATTTGATGTTTTTACAAAACGACTTATCATTTGTAAAATTGAAAAACAACTTTCAGACAGATCCTGAAAGAAAATATTTTCAAATTACAAAATGAAATTGAAAAGTCAATTTGTTCAAACCTACCAAATGCCTTTTGGAATCGAAAAGCACGTTGATGATCTTCCTTATGAATGATTTGAGGAGAAAAACATTCCCACTAAAGCAAGACCAACTCAAATGAATCAAGATGTTTTAAATCATTGTAAGAAAGAAATCAATGATTTATTACAGAAATCCTTAATCAGAAAAGTAAATCCCTATGGAGTTGCTCAGCCTTTTATGTCAATAAAAATGCCGAAATTGAGAGGGACACCTAGACTAGTAATCAACTATAACCTCTCAATACCACACTCAAATGGATTAGGTATCTAATACCTAATAAAAAAGATTTACTTAACCGACTCCACAATGCAAGAATTTTTTCAAAATTCGATATAAAATCAAGATTTTAGCAAATTCAAATTAATGAAACCGACATGTATAAAATTGCATCTACTGTTCCATTTAGACAATATGAGTGGAATGTTATGCCCTTCGGATTAAAAAACGCACCCTCTGAATTTTAGAGAATTATGAATGAAATTTTCAATTATTTCTCCAACTCCATAATAATTTACATAGATGATATATTGATCTACTCTCCTAATATAGATAAACACTTCAAACATGTTAAGTTATTTATGAATGTTGCCAAGAAAAATGGGCTTGTTGTATTCGCAACAAAAATATCTCTCTTTCAAATGAAAGTTAGATTCTTAGGATTCAACATTCATAATAGAACAATATTACCTATCCAAAGGTCAATAGAGTTCACTTCCAAATTCCTGATGAAATTAGGGATAAGAACCAACTCTAAGGTTCTTAGGAAACCTTAATTACGTCTCGGATTTTTTCCCAAACCTCAACCTAATATGTAAACCATTGCATGACAGGTTAAGAAAAAATCCTCCACAATGGTCTGACACACATACTAATGTAGTTAGGTTACTAAAAACCAAAATCAAAGAAATACCTTGCCTAAACATTGCTGACCATCTCTACCAAAAATAGTAGAAACCAATGCGTCAAACATAGGATGTGGAGGTATTCTTAAACAAATCAAAGATAATAAAGAATGTGTAGCTCAATTTGTATCCAAACATTGGAATGAATGTCAAATGAACTACTTCACAATCAAAAAAGAGATTTTAGCAATCGTTTTAACTATTTCCAAATTTCAAGGAGATTTGTTGAATAAAAAATTTCTTCTAAAGGTTGATTGCAAGTCAGCCAAAAATGTTATACAAAATGATGTTCAAAATTTGGCTTCTAAAAAATTTTTGCCAAATGTTAATCTATTTTATCCTGGTTTGATTTTGACATTGAACATATCAATAGGAAAACCGATACACTTCCTAACTTCCTTACCCGTGAATTCTTGCGGGGAAATGCCTCCCAAGAAAGACAAAGGAAAAGGAAGGAAGACCCTCCTAAAATAAAAGGTCTAACTGATGTTAGATCTTAGATCACAGCACTCAAACCAATTACAATCAATGAACCATCCTCTCAGGAGGATCAACCCACAATGAATGAGCCATCTCAAATGACTCAATCCTCTAATCAAACATCTTCTCAATCCACAGAAGATGTCTCCCAATTTATTACCCCAGAATTGATTAAGGCAATTTCAATGGCCCTTAGTCAACAAACACTCCCATAATGGCCCCTGAGGCAAAAAACACACCAAATCCATCAATGGCCTTAGTGGCAAAATGCTCAGAAGAGGAAGTAAAACCTCTTAATAAAAAATCTCAAATGGTTGTGTAAACACAACAAGAAAATGTGATTTCTTCTCATAAAAAATCACATCAAAATATCCATATAACTGAGGTGGCTTCTTCCTCTCGGAAAGAAATTGTCCTTAAAAAAATGTTCAAAAATCAGCATTTTTCATAAAAGCAATCTCCAAATGTATCCTTTTTGCAGAAAAAGATATATTTGAAGCTGACCCTTATGAATATGCCAACAAAATATTTTCAGATAAATTTAATTTTGTTCCAAATGATTCTTACAAAACTTTGGGATTTTATGAGAAAATCTTAACTGAAACTAAATCAGTTTCCTTTAAGCATTTTCAACAAAATGGAGTAATTCTTTACTCAACAGCTAGAATTCATAAAGTCTTCAACTTTAGTGAATGGACTAGCAAATTTGGCTAACCTTATGAGCCTATCAAATTCACAATCTCGGTGACTAATTGCCAACCAAACCATCGCATGCAATATAATTATTATGATTATAAGTAAGCATGGTGGAATGCTTTCTTCCATTCAAATACCATAAGATCTCACATGGCTCATATTCTTTGACAAATGTTCTTCCAGAAACCTCCTCTGCTGGTTTGCAAGCTGGTGGGATGAATTTGGAGACACTAATGAGATCATTCATCAAAATGCATGGAGAGGATTTGATGCCTTTCTAAAATACTATACTTTAAAATCCCACGAAACATTTTTCAAAAAAGAAATGATATTTTCCTTGCACATTAGTGTTTCTTGGGTAATGACCTGGTTTTATGAATACAAAATCGAAAATGCAACAACTATCCTCACCAGAAGATACAAAGTCAAGTGGTGGGATAGCTTCAAAATATGGGACAAAGTTGAAGAGACTACTATTATCAAATGGATAAATAGCCATTCAACAAATGTCTCATTAATGGCAATGCAACAAACTCCCTTCTTCCATGATAATGGATTCTTAATGTCGACAATGTCATAAGCTAAGACACCATAATAAATGAAGAAACTTCTGGAAATGGCTTTGGCAAGTCTTAATGAAACCTCCGTAGATTCAACTGCTAAAGAAGAATCAAGCCACAGCAGAGACACAAATGAAGATGATTGTTATGGAATCAATCTAGCAGAACCATAACAAAATCTACCAATGTAATAGTGTAGGATTTCAAAATTAAAATGAAAATCATACACTGTAAACAAATGTAATATGTCATACAAAAACTTTTACACCTACAATATATTTAGATGTATAAAACACGTACATCTACAATGTATCACAAGATTACTGTTCAAATTCACACCAGGAAAAAAATACCGAAAGTGAAAATAGTAACTCTTTGGATCCCCTTGCTTTTACTGTTCACTACAGTAAAATATCATGGCTTTCTACTGTTTACAATAGTAGATTATCGGCTACAATGGTACTGTACACTACAATACAACTCGTGCCCTCTTGTCTATATAAGGAGGTCTCATTTAGTTGAGGAGGACACCAAAAAAATCAAGAGAATACTCTCAACTTGTTTTTGCAATCTCATCTACGATTCAAAACACTTATTGCTGAGCTATTCTCTCTCATTCTTCTCCATTCAACAATATTCCTCCACACACTCGTCCTCTCTTACCTCCTTCAGCCTACCTTCTGGTCCCTCAAAATTAGCTAGAAACCTTCATATGTATCTGTCTTGAGGTATATGTTCAATGTCTTAATGTTTTATGTAATTTCCAACATATTATTGTTTAATTAAAAAAAAGAGTATTTTGTTATGAATCTATTTATGTGCTTAAGTGTGCTTAAGTAAACCCTCTTACTAAGGAATACCTGGCGTGGTGGTTGAAATTTGTCTTAATTATCTATAGATTTCATCTCTCTTTATATATATTTCTTCTCTGCTTCTTATATTACCTTCACGATCCTTGTTTGCATGGTATATAAGCAAAAACATCATTATAACCACTTTACCTGCAGCAAACGACTTTTCCTTCTTCTTTGATTGCAAAAATACCAAATCACAAAGATGGAATTTAAGGTTTTCCTAAATCTCTCCCAAATATCAAATCTCTTCAACACAACAAGAAAACTCAGAAAAGACAACCTTCTTTTGATAAATGACTAAAAAGGAGCAAACTTTACCTATATTGACCTTTGATCTTCCTTGAAGCAAAATACCAGCTTAATGGAGTTTTGGGTTTGTCTACTGTAGAAGAATGCGTATGTTTTAGGTGAGAGAGAAAAATGTACTTTTATTATCATTATAATTCATTTTAGAGTGGACCATAAAACTCTTTTTTTATTAATATATGACAACTTTGCCCTTCACTATGCTTTATTTATTTTTATATTACAATTAGAAACTATAGCGATTCTTATAATGATAATAACAATAGTAATGGTGGTAGTATAACTTCAGAACAGTAGCTATAGCAATATAATAAATTCAATTGATTGATGATATATCTATTATAAAAGATGGATTTACAAATTTTTGTAAACTACATTAAAAAAATATATTATTATATTGTAAATTATGGATTTATAACATATTCAAATCTTAATATATCCATATTGCGATAAAAAAGTGACATAATTATCAAACTATCCATTTGCAATAAAAATAAGTGACATAATTATCAAAGCAACTTTATCCGTAAGTTTTTCAATGGGTTACTTAATATGTTATGTTAACATTTGAAGCAACTTTTCTTTTAAGCAATTCTCTACTTCATCTATAAGTTAAGCAAAGTTTTCTAACAATTTTTCAAAATTTTTGAAGGTCTCATGTTATTATCACTATTAAATAATACTTATAATATATTTCTTTGAAGATTAATTAAGTTTAAAATACATTAAAATTAATAATAACAGCTTATTATATATAATGATTATGATTTTAATTTATTATAAAAATATAAGTAACGAAATATAAATTATGTTTTCTATGATAAAATAGCAACCATTATGTTATTATTATAATATAAATTATGTTTAGTTTAATAAATGCAGTTCCAATGGAGTAGTTTCGATCAGAATGTATGGTTGAAATTTCTCAAGGGTAAATGAGGAGTATATTGAAAATATGGCATTGTCATACTTCTCAAATTATAACTAAAGTTTTGTGGGTTTTAACTCATAATTGGAAAATTTGGAGGACATTATAGATTAGGGAGAGGTTGGAAAAATGCAACAAATGGAATGTATGATCCTGCTTGTGAAATAGGTAATATTTGAAAATTTTGTGAGTTTCGTGAATAATCAGCATGGAGCAAATTCTGGGAATTGTTAAATTCCTTGCCTAAGCACATTTTTCATATGAAGAGATTTTTAAGTGGTAATAAATTTTAGTGAATTTTAAGTGTAGAAAAACTTGCAAATTTCTACAATATATTCATAGATGATAAAAAGAAAAGGCAATTTGGTCGTTTCATTTCATCAAATCCATAAGGCCAATGGCATTTAATTTGATGGCTAGAACAACCAAATTCATCCGTCTAATAATGTTAGACTTGGAACAATGAGGGATAGAGGATTTGCTATGCAAAGCAACTTAACAGTTTATGGAATGCTTAATGAAACACACAATATTAGTGAATAAAATTCCTTCCATCTAGGTTTCCATGATGGCAAGATGGATAAATTTGTTATTATGGCTTGGATTTTTGGAAAGTTTACATTCATCCTCTATGCTCTTCAAGTTATAGTCTTAACACTAAGCCTTATGTTGTGTTTGGTACATTGGAATTGTTTAAAATTGAATGGATTGGAACCGAATGAATGGAATGAGTAAGAGAATGTGGAATATATTCTTATGTTTGGGCACATCCGTGGAATATAATAGATGTCATGTTTGATACGCTAAAAGTATTTGGAATAGAACTGATAACGGAATGATGAATTCATTCATTTGTTTGGATATATCATGGAATGAAATTGACATGGTATTTGTCAAAAATATCCTCATTTATAAATGCGAATAATAAATGTGTAAGAAGATACAAAGGTAATTATAATAGTTATAATTAATGATGATGGAAATGAATTACAATTCTGCATTTTGAAGAATGGGATTGAATTTTCCCTCAAAGCTGGAATAATTGATTCTCATGGATCACAATTCTAGCTTTTAAAAATGCATCCGAACGTATAAATGAAAATGGAATCCAAATCGTGATTCCATTATGGGTCTATTATTGCGTACCAAATGTGACATGAATAAATTGTTTACTTACAAAAGAGATATCTTTTGTAATAACAATGGATAATATATAAGTGGTTGGATAAATGGTAATTTAAATAACTAACACTAATAAGAGTAGAGTGGAATTGCAATTCCCCTTTATCAAAGGCGGAATCGATTTCCCCTAAAAGCCGAAATCGATGATTCCAATTTTTAAAACCGCTTTCAAACATGAGAATAAAAATGAGACTTAAAATCGAAGCATGGAATTATGATTCTATTCTTGTGTTCTAAACTTGTCATCAGTGTTTGACATTTAACCTCATATATTCTCCCCATAGCATAGGCATTAACTACAAAAAAAGATATTTTGTGATTATAATAAATAGTTAAAGGACTAAGCACACAACCATAAATGTGGCTGTAGTTTAGTGGTAAGAATTCCACGTTGTGGCCGTGGAGACCTGGGCTCGAATCCCAGCAGCCACATTGTTTTCTTTTTACCTCACGTTGTTCTCTCTCTAATCCACTGTCTTCCCAGAATGCCCCATGATTAAAAAAGCACATTCCAAACCATTATAGTGACCAGGGAAATTCATATCTTGTTTGATTTATACAGTTTGATTGATTATTATGATCTATGAAACAAATTATAGGAAGTGTTCGATCGAGTCAAAACAACTTATAAGTAAATTGATAAAAAAATTGATTATTATGTTCTCTATAATCACCGCACTTATAAGGCAGGAAAAGAATAAAATGGAAATGCTGCCTTCATGTTTCGGACTCAGCCACTCCGCGGTGATGTGATTTTAAATGAAGTGGAAGAACTTGTCCGGTTGATGATCTATGTTTGTATCGAAATGATATATATAAATGTATTTATATTATATATATATGTGTGTGTGTGATCTATTCATGAGAACTACAACTGTTTTTATCTGTATCTAGTTTTTAATAAATAATTTATTAAAAAAAGTTTTAAAAAGGGTCTGCAATTTGCCCGAAACCATGTACAAACCAACCCTATGGAGGCCTTTTTATGCCTAAAAGTTGAAATAAGAATAGGGCATTTTAGTACATTTTTTTATTTATTTTGTTTTTTTTATTTTCAGTTTATTTTTTTATGTTTACCAAATATAAAAAATAGCAAAATATTTCCATTCATTTCTTTCCATTTGCATTTTTCACACGCAAACAAGTGTAAAAAATTCATTTGCTCTGATTTCCTTTCGTCAAATTTACACGGTTTTTCATGACATTTCAATATTTTAAGAGTTTGCTAAAAACAGTGTCTGTCTTTGGAATGAGATTCAGAAGGAGAGGAACCTGCTAATAAAGAGGGCAAAGACAAATAGTATGCTTTCAACTCATATGCTAAAGGGTGATTGAATGAATGCTGTGACATATGAATATGTTTTTGGGTAGCGTTAGAGTTATACTACATGTATTATGTTGTAATATTTATGTTATAGAATTCAAATTTACAACATCATGTTACAAGGTAAACTTTTTACTTTTTGGGTTGGTGTATAAAGTTATCATATAACATTGTAGTTTCATAACAGGGATAAATTACTTGTATAAATTTTATGATGTGATACAATCTATAATTTTTGCTTCTTTTCTAATTTAATTCTTAAACTTTTAAGTTTTCAATTCAAGTCATCTCATTTTTTAGGCTAATATCATGAACACTACATCAATTAGCTACCTCAACTTTTTTAGTCTACTATCAAGATCTAATTCTCATGCCCAAAAATAGTACCTCGCTTAATTTCGTTACCTCCGTCTTCACAGTTGGAATTAATGACCTATAGTATCTTGGCACATGTCTGTAACCCACTTGAATTATATGCCACGTTGCCTATTCTTTTGTAAATGTAAACTTAGAAAATAATCATTTAATGAGTAAACATCGAGACTAAGGAATTAGGTATAAGATTTGGGATGACTCATGGAAATTCTAGTTTGATCGCTTAGAGATGGGGATCACTAAGATAAATTGGTTTGTTTTCAACCTTTTTCGATAGACTCATGCACTTGATAATGATGACTACAATCTTTAGATCCAATATAAACTTAGAGAATAACTATTTAATGAGTAAATGCATTCAGCACCAAAGTAATTTGACAAATATCATTGAGTGCAAGAATTTATAGATACTCGACCACACTTTCTCATTACATGTAATTTAGAAATCACACAAATAATTCATCGTTGTAGAAACCGATGCCCCTAAAGATTAAATAAGGTTTAATGAATAGCAAGTAAACTTTGTTCAAAAATAACATAGTTCATACCTCTTGTGACTACTTTCTCTAAATCATGAAAACACGCTAGAAAATACTCAAAAGGACGCGCGGCGCGCGCGGGGCCGGGGGGGGGGGGGGGGGGGGGGGGGGGGGGGGGGGGGGGGGGGGGGGGGGGGGGGGGGGGGGGGGGGGGGGGGGGGGGGGGGGGGGGGGGGGGGGGGGGGGGGGGGGGGGGGGGGGGGGGGGGGGGGGGGGGGGGGGGGGGGGGGCGGTGTGCAAGGACCTAAAATACTCAATCAATAAATTTTTGTGCAATAGATCAAATTAAACTTTTAATAGTATAGATACGATAAAAATAAAGTACAGAAAACAATATTAAAGAGATAGGGTACGAAGAAATAAGCTTAGATTTAATATGGAGTTTGACACGCTTCCTATTCTCTACAATCCCGCAATCAGATGACTTCACACACTTTATTAATCCCAATCACGCATGCTCAAATATAGCAGTATACCGGTTTACAATACTCATGCTCTTTTATAAATAACAAATATAAGAACAAGTACTAAAATGATTTTCTCTCTCTTGCAGATTTTGCAATTAATTAATAAGAATACTAAGACAATGAGAGAGTTTTCGGATTTGTTTGTTTACAAATAAAGCTTTTAATCACTTTTTTAGTTCAGTACCTCTTCGAATCTCCTAAGAATAGAGTATTTATCTATTTCAAAAACCTAAGTTTTTGTTAGAGATAACGTCTTAAAATCATCAAGCATTAAATGTATGTAATGACTCTTTCATGCCACATCAGCTTGTATTTTAAATTATCACGCCTCAGACTTATCGTGCATTAAACTTGTCACACCTTAAATTTGACCCTTAATCAAGTTTGTGCTTATTTGAAATTGTTGAGCCTGAGATTCAAACTTGTCGAGCCTTAGACTTGTCGCGCCTTAAACTTGTCATGCTTGGGATTTTACCTTTGACTAAGGCTGTCGTACCCTGATGAATGAACTTGTTGAGACCTCGATGAGACTCGTGACCAAGACTGAGCTTAAAGAATTTATACCTGCTAATTTCTACATAATCTCTAGATAACAACACACACACACACACACACATTTTAGCATGTTATTCATCTAAGTTGTTTGACTAATTAAGTGTAGCTTAACACAATAAGATAGTTAATTGTGCAACTAGATTTCTCATCAAAATTACATTGAACATATGGGTTCAATAATCTCCTTCTTTTTTATGAGGACAATCATGAGCATACTCTCCCTCAAATAAGCATCCAGGTTTCAAAAGAATTTTCTCAAACTTGATTCAAAAACTTGATGCTTAGTCCTAGGGAAATGCAAATTACATATAATGGTCAAACAAGCACAATTTATGCCATAATATGCATTTAATAGATTTTTTGCCTCCTTTAGACTCATCAAAAACAATATCTTTCTTCCCATTTTTATGTATGTTATTTGTGTATTCAACATTTCTCTCCCCCTTTAGACTCATAAAAAAAAAGAAGATAAATTTAGAGCAATTCAAATAAGGAGAGATGTATAGGCAACATATCACCTTTTTTTTTTTTTTTTTTTGTAGACGAGGATTTCACAAGCATTACAAAAACATATATGTACATCTAATAGCTTCTTTCATCTCAAGATTAATATCTAAAATATAGTAATTCCCCTAATTTTACATAACTTATTGTAATAATTACTAAAAACATAATATAAAATTATAAAAAAACATAATAATAAAAGTAGCAAAATCACTCCTAATTTTTTTTTTCTTTTGTGATCTAAAATTATTAAAATATAAACAAATTTGAATTATAGCTAGAAAAATTAGAATCCTTACCAATAAAATTTTAAAAGGCAAAATATACTTCCATAACCTTGGACAATCAATCATCGAATAAATCGATCATTACTAAAAAATTTAAAATCTTTTTACCTTAAGTTAGTGATTAGAAAATAAATTCTACACTAACTAAATAATGATTACAATGATTTTCAATTTATCTCTAATATTTTAAAACCTTAAAGTAGCACTAGAAAATTTATTAACAATAAATAATTCTTAGGACAAGGTTTCATAGCCAGTACAAAAAACTAAATATATGAACATAATCAACTCTAAATTTCAAGATTAATATAAAGTGATTAATCAATAAAGCCTATTGGCTAAAAACGATAACTTAAGGATGAATCGTTAGGATTATAAATACACAATAAGAATAAAAACAGATATATAACTAACAATCCAGAATTCAAATAAAAATTTGGATTACATCATAGTTTTAGTTAGAAAAATTGGATTTTATAGGTGCTAAAACCTAATTTAGCATATCGGGCCTAGAAAACCTTAATCGCGTAAGATAAAACTCTAAAACCATTCAATTGTGTAAACTTTATATTCAAATTCAAACTTAAAGATGACCTAGGAATATTATAAAGACTTTAGATAAATTTTTAAAATAAACTCTTATATATCTAATATAATTATACGCGTATAGCCTAGTTGAAAATGAGAAAAACTTAGAATTAAATTATATGAGCATGTTTCTAATTCACACATGTTATACACAGTGAAAAATCAACCAAATTGGCCGGCTAGCTTTTCTTGGATAAAATTTATGCCACTTCATGTACAATTGATCAAGTTGGCAATTTAAGGTCAAGGTGAAAATGACTTCAACCGATAAAAGGCATCCAAGCAACCCAATAATTAAACAAGGAAGAAGACTTGAATCAACTTGTAAAGGACAGAAAACTTTTCCTTAAAAGGAGATAACATACTACAAATATTCCACATATCTCTCACCGTAGTCTAGGAAGTAGACTAAGTCTAACAGTTTTGATAAATGGACCAACTAATACCCAATTAAAATCAACTAAACAAGCGGCTAAGTAGTAAATTGTTGACTATAAGAAACCTTAAACAACTTGCAAGGAAAAACCAGCCAACTTCTCCCCAACTTTACCGTGTATTGTATCAATATATTACACATCTTTACAACCATAAATTTCCATGGAGAATTCTAGGAATGAGCTATTCAACAAATCTAAAAACTATGTGACCACCAAGCTTCAATAAGGACTCATCAAATAGACACATAGGTAGATACTTGTTAACTTGAAAACTTGTATTTCCCAGTACACACAATTGGCTACTTTTCCCTGGGAGTAATCAAAGCCAAATTACCATGCCACTTGAGTTAATTGGTAACAAAATTCAATATGAAAAGGACCTAACATCCAATTACAAGATACTAATTAACCTACTCATTTAATGAAGAATTACAAGCTTTTATACAACTTGCAAAACCAGTTCATTTTTTCTTTTTCTTTTTTTTTTTTATTTTCATGACATATAAGTTGGAAAATTAGACACATACATTCCAATTCTAAAACTCTACACTACTGTGAATAATCCTAGGAATTTTAGGATATACGACTAGTCATCAAACTTTGACATATGGAATTCCAAAACACCAATCCAAACTAACCAAGTAGATAGGTAAATAATAAAATGTTGACCCTAGGAAATTTTCTTTTGAATCAATTCAAAATCGTGTATCACATACTACTTAGAGATTGTCACTAAATGATCTTAAGTATAGGAAACAAAACCAACTATACCTCCCCTAAGTTGACAAGAAACAAACATATCAAAACTCACCCATCAACATCAATTCAACAATTGCAATGTTTAAAATTCATAATACACACAAAAACAAAAATTATAAATTCTATACAAAACCAACCGTAACATCCATGTATATAATTATCAAAACAAGTCCCTTTCCTTTTCCACAAAAGCCCACCATAAACCCCATCCCCATTAGTATATAAGTTAAACTTGATACCAGTTTCCTTTCCAATAATCCACACCGTAAGCTACTTTCCCTCAAGACCAAATTCTATTAAAACAAAATAACACTTTACCTCTCCAAAGCCAAATCGTAGACCCCTTCCTAAGAACATCATCTAGCTAGGACAAATTCAAGCCTTAAGAAACCAAATTTCAAGGTAAGAAAAATCTCATTTGAGCTAATTTATTTTTAGAATGAAAATTTTAATTATATGTTTTCTAAAACCTAGGTTTGGCTAACTACAAAGAGGAGAGTTGCCACTTTGCTTTCAATCAAATAAGGTAATATCTACACCACTTCTAAGTTTATATTATATCTACGTAGAGGAAATTAGGAAAAATATTAAGTTGAATTACTTGTAGAGCTTATTATGTTTGGTTTTTCTTTAGGACACATGAATAATTATACTAAGTTCACATGATGATGCTTAACATTTACTTTACTTTAGATAAACATTATATTTAGAGATAGATAATGTAGGAAACAACATGAAAAAATAGGAATAATAAACCTTAGGATTCGGTTCTTTAAGAGAATGAATCAAAACATGGTCAAAACCAACCTAAAACATAACAAAATGTATTTAAGACATGGTTTTTGAAGAGAAACTTACAAAAAGAATTCTTAGAAACATAATAAGAGATCAAACTTTACAAATATACCATGAATCATTTAATAAAGCTAAGAAAAACTGTAAAACAACTCATCCTTCCCTTCAGCTTAGGCCGTGCAAAAGGTGAGGCAGAGAGCAAACAGTTCATCCCTCCCTCTAGCAAAAGCCATTGAAAAGATAAGGAAGAAAAAAAAGCAACATTCCCTCTTGTCAGCAAGACCCCTACAACTCTTAGTGCAAACTTTAAAATTCTATTTTTCATTTCTATTCAACATGAAACCAAATCAAACTTTTAGGGTTATATCTTACATATCACGGTTTTATGTTTATAAAAAAATAATAATAAATTTCTTAATCAAGTTTAATATACATTTAATACATGTCTAACTTAATGAACCTACAAATATGTTACAAAAACAAGCTAGTGATTAAATGATGAAATATAATCCTATAAATAATAGAAATCTCAAATTACGTAGATAGATGGTTGACAAACAAAAAATATAATAAATAAAAATTCACTATCAATATAGACATTAATGGAAAAGAAGTTTAAATAAATTTAGAATGAAGAAAATGCCCTAAATAAAAATATAAATATTACTTAAAATCAAGATAAGCAAGATGAAAATAAATAATAGATAGTAAATACCAAATACCTTAAGGTAGACATACTAAAAGGACTGCATGAATAATAAAAGCTTAATAATAAAATTATTAAGTAAAACAAGACCTAAAATATTCTATGATAATTATCGATATTCATAGAATAAATAAAATTTACAAATAATTAAGTCAATTATTATGTAACACTCAAAATAAGCTTTATAAACACTTATTCATATGCTAAAACGGAGTTAAAATGAAAATAACAGACCTAAACTAAAATTATACAATTAAAGTTAGTGCTAACGAATTTTAAGAAAACTTCTCTTACAAAAATGTGTTTACAAGAATTTTCTAACCTTATCAAAGAAGACTTACCCTTATAAAAATTTAGAACTTTTACCTAGGAAAGTATAGTGAATTAAAAAGAATGGAACTTAAATTAGGTCATAAAAAGTGCAACCGAAGGCCTTATGGATAATAGTATAATAATAAATATATGTTATCTCATTTCATAGGAAAGATAGATCAGTTCTTGGACTTCCAATAGCATATTACAACAAATTAGTGAGAATAATGGGCGAATAACTTTGACTTTATCATATTGTTTGTACTTGTAGTATAATTATATTTATAATAATACATCAAATTGATATGCATGCAGGATTAGGTATATTGCATGATGCTTGGTGTATATTTGAATGTCAAATTATCATAATATAAGCGATAATTCTATTGTATGATAATTATTGTATGAAGCACGTTGATGTTTGTCTGTAAATTGTATGATTACCTTAAATTTAACTAAAAACTATTAGTACTATAAATAAAAATGGACACGCATTGCATCATATGCATATATTACATTTTAAAGGAGTGGTGACTTTGCTACGTATTAACATTTTGGTTCTTTGGTGACGCACTTGGCCTTTTTAGATGACATTCTCCTACTTCTTCCAAGAGTACCTTTGTTTCGTTCAGTTCTACAAGAACTAACTGGCATTGAAAGATCATCACTCGTGGTATTGACATGAAAAGGCTAATACTTAATAGTGTTTTTTTGTTCTAAGGATAAGAGTGAAATGTTTTAAATTAATTTGTAAGAGTTTATGGTACCCATTTTTTCTTGGTTCTCCAATTCTCCTGGGTATGGTGTATCACTCGTAATGGCTTCCTTCCAACCCTGATGAGAAGGCGTAAATCTACATCTTATTTGGATTCTAAATATCCAAGCTTGCACTTATTCATATGGTTGATTGTTGCATGGCATACATTTTCTAATTAAACTTGTTTGTTATTGCTTAATGTGTGGTCTGATCAGGTTATCTCACTGAGCCCGTGGTTTCGCTCACCCCCTAATAGTTTTTGTGTAGGAAAAATACTAGTTGGGATTGAGCTAGGGATGTGCGAAGAGTGCTTCTCCATCAAACTTTATTGAAGTTAGAGATATAGGTTATATTGAACTTAAAGTACAAAATAGATAAATTGTATAAACAATTGATATTTGTATGTTGTAGGTTTGAAACCCCGTTTTTACTATTTGGTAAGGGACACTGATTCTCTGCGATCTCGGTAGAAAGTGGAAAATCAAATTCCATAGTTGAACTCCAATAATACTATTACATATGTATCACTTAAGTAAGAAAAATTGATAAATAAGTAAAGTCTTGTAAACCCTGACTTACAAAGATGGTTCTCATATTACGGGTACACATGTAGTATGCTAACTTTAGATTAATCCTACTAGGCCCTCTTTGAGGCGTGACAACTACTTGGCTCTATGATATTTAGCACTTATCATTCTTGATCATGCCTAATTCTCTACACAAAGTGCAAAAACGATCCTCACTTGAAGGTTTTGTAAAAGTACTAACGATTTGATTGTTTGTATCAACAAATTCTAAGCTAATATCTCTGTTTAGAACATGATCACTAATTAAATGATGTATAATTTCAATATGCTTGGTCCTTAATTGTTGGATTGGATTTTTTGTTAAATTTGTAGCACTTTTGTTATTGTAGTGAATTGGAACATTTTCACTTTAATCCATAACATGCCAAAGTTTGTTTGATTCATAAAACTTGTGCACAACAGCTACCGGCAGCCACATACTCAACTTTAATAGTTGAAAGTGCAACTAAATTTTGCTTTTTTGAGAACCAAGATATTAGAGAGTTTCCAAAAAAGTGGTATGTGTTGTTTATGCTTTTCCTATCAACTTTGCACCCAGTAAAGTCAGTATCGGAGTATCCAACTAGATTAAAAGAGGTAAACTTTGGATACCATAAGCCAATTTCAATAGCGTCTACAAGATACTTGAGTATGCATTTTACTACATTCAAGTGTGATTCCTTTAGGCAAGATTGAAATCGTGCATATACGCACACCAAGAACATGATATAGGGCCTTGAAGCTGTTAGATATAATAAGCTATCTATCATGTCTCTATAAAGCTTTTCACGAACATTTTTCCCTTTTCATCTTTGTCAAGTTTTATACTTTCACTCATAGGTGTAGGTCTTTTTATACGTTTATCCATTTTAAATTTTTTCAAGAGTTCTATGGTATATTTGGATTGGTTTATGTAGGTTCCATTTCCAAATTGCTTTATTTGAAGACCTAGAAAATAATTGAATCCTCCCATCGTACTCATTTCAAATTCATTCTTTATGTACTCAACAAATCCATTTATAATACTCATGTTAGTAGCTCCAAACACAATGTCATCCACATAGATTTGCACAATCAAAGTGTTTGACTTGTGATTTTTGATAAAAAGGGTAGTGTCATTTTTTCCTCTAAAAAATACTTTGACATCCATTTCAAAAAAAGTAAAGTTTTTTAATGCAACAAATGCTAAAAGCATTCTAATAACTTCTAGTCTAGCAACTGGAGCAAAGGTCTCATAAAAATCTATGCCTTCTTCTTGATTGTATCATTTAGCTACTAATCGAGCTTTATTTCTAGTTATTATTTAAGTTTCATCAAGTTTATTTCTATGAACCCACTTATTTCCTATAACTGGTCTACTATCACGTCTAAGAGCCAAGATCTAAATTCATTCCTTGTAAATTGGTTTAATTCTTCTTGCATAGCTTGTATCCAAAATTCATCTTTTAAAATTTCTTCTGCATGTTTAGGCTGGTTTGGGACGGGAAGACTAGATTACTCATATTTCTTAGGAAAGATCTAATTTGTACCTTATTAGAAGGTTCACCTATTATTAGATCATTTGGGTGTGATTTAGCATATTTCTATTCTTTAGAAAGATCATAGTTAATAGATTCATCCACAACATCCTTTTTATGTTCATTTTTTCATTCATTTCTTTATTATCATTTTTAAGAGAAAACTTGTCCAAATAAGCACAAATATTATCCATATCATCACTTGAACATATATGAGTTAGAGAATCATCAAAAGTAACATGAATAAATTCTTCTACAACTAAGGTTCTCTTATTAAACACTTTATATGCTTTACTAGTTAAAGAGTAACACATAAAAATACATTCATCGCTTTTAGTATCAAACTTAGCTAGTTGATCTTTTTCATTATTCAAGATATAACATTTAATGCCAAATGGATAAAAATAAGATATGTTGGGTCTTCTTCCTTTTCAAAGCTCATGAGGGATTTTCTTAAGAATTGGTCTTAGGAAAACTCTATTTAATATATAATATGCAGTATTAACAACTTCATCCCAAATGTATATAAGCAAATTGTTTTCACATAACATGGTTCTATCTATTTCAATCAAGGTTTTATTTTTCCTTTCAGTTACACCATTTTATTGTGAAGTTCTAGGTACTGAAAAAGTGTGTTCGATTCCATTTTTGCTGCAAAAAATCATCCATTTCATAATTTTCAAATTTTCCCCCATGATCACGTTAGATTGCCACAATATTGAGACTTTTTTTTTTTTGGACTTTCTTGCAGTATCTAAAAAAGACATTATTTGTTTCATCTTTAGATGCTAGAAAGAAAGTCCATGGGTATCTAGTGAAGTCATCGATAATAACCAAGGTATATTTTTTGCCTCCCAAACTTAGAGTTTAAGCAAGGCCAAGTAAGCTCATATGCAATAGTTCTGGCCTAAAAGTGAAAATATTATCCTTAGACTTAAAGGAAGTCTTAGTTTACTTTTCTTGTTGACATGCTTGACAAATCTTTTCCTTCTGAAAATTGGTAAAATACAACAAAAATATCATCATTTAGGGATAAGTTCATTTAACGTATCAACGTTTTAAGTAGTTCAAAAGAGGAATCAAAATTTGAAAATAAGTTCATTTGAGGTATCAACGTTTTGCAAAGTGAGTCAAATAAGATACGAATATTTGACCATTAACATAAATTTTAGAAATTTGATTGAAAATTAATTGAAACATTGATACCTTAGATAAACTTTGCAAAACGTTGATACTTCATTTGACTCACTTTGTGGAACATTAATATCTCTTTTTAACCACTTGAAACGTTGATACCTTAATTGAACTTACCCCCAAACATTGATATATTGTGGTTTAATTTACCCTTTTGAAAATTTATTTTTTGTAAGCCTTTGATAAGATTTTTTTAACAAGTTTTGAGATTACATTCATACTAGCATATCCTAATGTTCTATGCCATAACCAACTATTGTCATTTTGAGAGTAAAGACAAGTTTCATTTGACAATTTGAAATCATCTAGATTGATTTTATAAATATTTCTTTATCTATACTCTTCAAAAGAAGCTTGATTATTATTAATTCTTTCGATAGAATATTTATTGGCAAGAAAGGTTGCTCTAAAATCATTATCACACAATTGGCTAAAACTAAGTAAATTATGTTTTAAACCATCAACCAAAAGTACATTCTTAATAATTAAGTCTTTGTTTACTAGAAGGTTACCTTTACAAAAAATATTTGACTTTCAATTGTCTCCGAAAGTGACATCCCCTTTATCTTTCAAGTCTAAAGTTATGAACTTGGATGTATCTCCAGTCTTATATCTAGAGCAGCCACTGTCTAAGTACCATTTGTTGTTTCCATTCGAAGATTCCTATTCCTGTAACATAGAGGATTATTTATTTGGTACTCATTTGAGCTTGGGTCCTTTCTGGTTAAGTGTAACAAGGATTTCTCTTTGAGAAACCCAAGCTAACTTACTTTTATGATTCAAGTGCATGCTTCTCCTTGTTGCACAATTGTATGCAATATGACCAGTTTTACCACAATAGCTGTATGTTCCATGAGTGGCTTTTATAAATCGAGTTTTATGAGACTTGCAGCTACTGTCTTTATTATAGCCAATTCCATATTTGTTTGAATTACACATTTGATTTCCAAGAAGTGTGTTCGAGTTCCTTTTCCCTTTGGTGAACTTGGCTATAGTTGCTTTTGACTCATCTAAGCTAACTTTCAATATAATATTTTCATTTCTAAATTCTTCTAGCTCTTTTAAAATTTCACTATTGCTACTACCAGCACATTCAATATTATCATCATTATTTAAGGTTTTTACTTTACTATCAAGCAAATCATTTTCAATTGTTAATTTCTCATTGATCTTGCTTAATTTATCATTTTTTCTTTTTATCCGCTTACATTTATCATTCATCTTTTCATTTTTCAATTTTAAAATATCATTTTCTTCATGTAACTTTTTTATTTTCTATTTTAACATCCCTATACTAACTTCTAAATTCTTTCGAATATTCTCCTACTTTCTTCATCAAAGCTTTAAGCATGCTATTCTTTTTCTCTACCTTTATCAACCTACTGCTTTTTTTTTTTTCATACATATCATATATTTCATCATAAGAAGGAGAAGATGAAGAACTTACTTCATTATCTAATTTCATAAAGCACACATTCTCAACTGAGTCACTTGAGTCATCATCATTCCAAGTGGTAATGAGAACTTCTTTTCTAGATCCCTTAGATGTTTCCTCGAGCATTGGACAATATTGTTGAATGTGTCCAGGTTTGTGACATTTGTAGCAGGCTATCACATCCTTCTTTTCCTTTTTGTATCTTGATGAGCTACTGTCATCATTTTTTACTTTTGTCTTGTTGTTGAACTTTATAAACTTTTTGAACTTATTGGTCATTAAAGCAACCTCCTCCTCCTCATCATCACCATCACTAGAGCCATGACTTATAGCTTTTAAGACAATAGCCTTCTTGTTGGATTTTTCTCCTTACATCTTAATTAGCTCATGTGTTTTAAGTGCTCCAAGAAGTTTCTCTTTACTCATAGTAGTTCAATTTCGTACTCCTTCAATGGCAGTTCTTTTTACTTCCTAAGCACACTCAAAGAATTTATGATGTTAATGAATATATTATGCATCTTATCCATAGATTTATTTGGAAGCATTTTGAAAATTTCAAACTATCTACACAAAAGACTTATTTTTATATCTCTTACTCTTAAAGTTCTTTTATATGTCTTTTCTAATTTGTCCCATATATCTTTAGCAAATTTACATGTACATATTCTATTAAAATCACTTTTATTTAGACCATAATGCAATATATTCATAGCTATTTCATTTAGATATAATCTTTTTTCAATCTTCTTCATTGTAATCTCTTTCTTTTTATCCTTTAATAGTTAAAAGGCCTATTTTTTATTATATTCCATATTAATCTATTTTGAGCTTTTAGAAAGATTTACATTCTACACTTCCAATGGGGATAGCTTCCTCCTCTTAGAAGTGGTGTTCTATTAATGGCTTGACCTTCTAAAAACCCTAGTACATTTGATACCATGATCTTTACTCTATATGCAATTAAGCACAAGAAAATAGAGACTAAGCTCTAATACGGAAAGAAAAAGTACTGGAAAATACTCAGGAGAGAGGGGGTGAATTGAGTATTTAAATAAAAATGCTCAACTAATAAATTTTTGTGCAATAGATCAAATTAAACTTTTAAGAGCAGTGAATATGGTAGAAATAGAGTACAAAAAACAATATTAAAGAGATAGAGAAGGAAGAAATAAGCCAAGATTTAATGTGGAGTTCGACCCGCTTCCTATTCTCCACAATCCCACAATCACCTCCAATTAGAGGATTTCACATACTTTATTAATCTCAATCACACACGCTCAAACAGAATAACACACCGGTTTACAACACTTAGGAAATAAAATATATCTTTCTCTCTCAAAATTCTCTTATAGATAACAAATACAAAAACATAGCACTAAAAGGATTTTCTCTCTCTTTGTAAATTTTGAAAATTAATGAACAAGAGTACAAAGACAATAAGAGAGTTTTCTGATTTGTTTGTTCATCAATAAAAGCTCTTAGTCACTTTTTCAGTTCGGCACCTCTCTGAACCTCTCAAGGAAAGAGTATTTATACATTTTAAAAGCTTAAATGTACATTAAAGATGATAAAGTCTTCAAATTATCAAATATTAAATGCGTAAAATAGGTCTCTCATGCCATATCGGCTCGTATTTTAAATTGGCACACCTCAAGACTTGTCACGCCTTAAACTTGCTGCACCTTAAACTTGTCGTGCCTTAAATTTGACCGTTGATCAAGTCTATGCATATTTGAACTCGTCGAGCTTAAGATTCAAACTTGTCACGCTTTAGATTTTACCCTCAACCAAGGCTGTGCTTCTTGGAACTTGTCGAGCCTAAAACTAAAGCTTGCCGCGCCCTAATGAATGAACTTGTCGACCCCTTGATGAGACTTGCAACCAAGGCAATGCTTGAAGAATTTATACTTGCTAATTCCTGCACAATCTTCAGATAACAATACATACACAAAACACACGCGCGCACACACACACACACATATATATTCTAGCATGTTGTTCAGCCAAGTTATTTGACTAATTAAGTGTAGTTTAATATAATTGAATAGTTAATTGTGTAACTAATTGTCTCATCAAAATTCATAGTGAACATACGGATTCAACAAATCAATTTTCCATGCCTCATCCCTGTGTCACTACTTTAAAATCACTTTCTCTACTATGTTTACCATAGAATGATGCCATCTTACAAAAATTACAAACCCTCTCGAGTTCACTATGAGTTATTATTATATTTAATACTATAAGTCTACCCTTAATTTGATTTAAAGATATCATGTTAACATTTTTTTAAGTGAGTTTTTTGACGCATTAAACTTGCAAATATTGGCGCAGTTATGAACACTTAACATTTTTGCCAAAAAAAATATTTAATATTTTTTGTTAAAACAAAACGAGGGGAGTTACAAAATACCCCCTCGAACTTTCTCCTATGTGAGGACTCACCCCATAAACTTTCATTTATGAGTAGATTTACTCTCTCAAGTTCATGGAAAATATTAACCATTGTTAATTATGCCAATTTTGGAAAATTCAAGGAGTCAAAAAGCTCTCTTTGAAAGTTGAGAAGGTGAATCTACATTTTCATAAAAGTTTTAAAGGGGTAATTTGCAGATTTCCATATTTTTTAATAATAGAGGTAGTTGATATATTAGGACAATTCCAACACCTTTATAAACCAATTCTAAATTTTTATTGAATGGAAATATATTCATATTATCTTATCTACTATTGTTTACCTTATGTAGAAAAACTTATAGATATGATTTACCCTTATTCTTAACAATTAATTAAGTCTAATTTATGGTTTATTGACATGATTTGTAGTAAAAGTGGTACTTCGTTGATATATATATATATATATATATATATATATTTATTTATTTCAAGTCAAATTGAAGCACATTGAAAATATTAGAAGGAATTAGAGGAGAATTTTATCACGGATGAAGCAAAGGAGCAAAAGAAGGGTGAAAAAAGGTAAATCATGACCGTGATTCTAATTGAAGGAAGGAAAATTCAAAGATATTATCTTGTAACGGCATCTTCACGGCTGTAGTTTGTGAGATCAAGAAGAGAAAGTCATGACCATAGGCTTGTAAGGGTATTTGCAAGGGCATGATTTATGAGAAAGTTGACATCATAGGATTATAAGAGCATTTGTATGCCCGTGATTGTCAATGTGATAGGACGATGCACTTTCCCATTTTTTCCCTAAGCAGTACAATTATTAGAAATTATATGTCAATAGTCGCACGATTTCATTTGTAACCCTTAAGGAGATGCCCTGGTGTAAAAAGCAACGTATCTATTCCTCTAAACATCTTATAGTTAATTTCATTACGATTCATACCTGTTCATAATGAGTACTTCTAGAGAGTTTCTGTGAGATTGCAAGTGTGTGTGAATTTTGTAATTTTGTGGTTGCAATTACCTTCAAGACTCGAGAGAGACAAATGATTGTTGTAGATTTCATGTATTCGGACTTCATCATTGCATAATCCAAAAAGGAGTTTTCTTTTTTTCCATATTCTCATGCTTTATTTCTCGTTCATTTATGCATTTTGCCACTGTTGTTGTTTTTCCATCATGAGTGAGCGGTGATTTAGGGTTTACAAAGTCATGTTAATATGAATGTGCATAATTATGTGAATTCGACCTGCTGATTGTTGATTTCTAGTGGTTGGAACTTTAATAAAATTAAGATAATGTAGTGCACGACGCGATCTTACAGTAGATCTCCATAGAATATGTTGAGAAACAATCCCATCAAGTAAGTCTATGTCGTTAGAACAAACTACTCCTGTTAATAGAGATGTTGTTAGGAAGTTGTGTTGTTGTTGTGAAATTCAAGAATAATAACAGAGATTAACACAATCTTGACTTGTTCATTCATTAAGAGAGATTCTAATGAATGCAATTAGGATAATGATTAAGTAGTTCGAAGAAGAACACTTATGATTTGAGAATTTCTACAAACAATAATTGATAGGAAGAACAAGCATTGAATCATATTGATATGATGGAGTAAACCTACTGTGAGTTAATATTGTTGCTGTCATTGTGTTGTTCGATGTATTAGTTTGGTGTAATTGCTTTCAGTATAGTTTAGTTGTCCAATTCAGAATTTCTATATACTTAACTCAATAATTCATTTGCTAGTTAATAGGAAGTTTAATCGTTACTAGTGTTTGTATCTATTCCCCGTGGAGATGACCCTATACTCATTCATACTAATAAACGATCGATACACTTACCTATCAAACCAAGTAAAGGATAGAATATAAGTTTATAAATTTTAAGACTTGGTAGCTCTAATTAGAGGCGATTTAAAACCTAATAAATAATCGTTGCAAAGATTTAGTGGTCATTTCCCTACACTCATGATGAGAGATTGCTCTGCATTTTTATTTGTTTTGTGATTATTCCTTCTAAACTTATATTTTAGAAATGGAGTGCTTTCCTATTTTGTACTGCGTGCTCAGATCATGTTTAAATTCCTTTTTAGGGTCTTAGTCATATCAATCTCTTAGTGTAAAAGAATATATGATGCTAAGGAAGTTTTAGTTTTAAAAGAGGGGTAATATCCAATTTGGTATCTGAACTTTGACGAAAACATCAATTAGGTATCTAAACTTTAAAAAGTCCAATTTCATACCCAATTAAATTTTTCGTGCCACTAAACACTGTCCCATTCTTTCATTGTCTCTTTTAAGTAATGGACATGTATTATACAACAATTGAGTGGGGTGATATTTAGGGGTACAAAAAGTTCAATTGGGTATAAGTTTTGACTTTTTAAAGTTTAGATACCTAATTGATCTTTTCATCAAAGTTCAACTACAAAACTAAGCATTTTCCCTTTAAAAGAATCTATTTTTTTAGATTAATTTATTAACAGGAAATTGCTTCATAATTTAGGTTTTTTTGTTAAGATGATAAATGTGACTAAATATTAATTTTTGTTTTCCATTATTAGTTTTAAGTCCTTGTTTGCCTTTTTGATTCAACATACAAACTGCATTGTATGGTGTTATGAGCTGAAAGTGGGTTGATGCAACATCACCATCTCTAATGATGAGTTTCTCAAGTCATATCCTATCCTAGAATATTCTAACATTCCATAAAGTGATTAACTATTCTATTTATTAGCAAAATTGAGGTCTAGGCCACTTAATAGGTTAGTATTCGAAATACAATCTCTTCATCTTATATCCATTGATCAAGAATAACATGCACTCACCTTATTGGACACAAGAATGAGGGAACTTCCTCTAATCTTCTCTACCTGTCATTCTTTGAGTTTTGTTCTTTTCGCATTTTTCTAAAAGTATAGGAAAAAGGACATAAAGTATATTACATATGCGGAGAATATCCCTTGGATAAAATGGTCCTAAAAGGTAAGTATGTAAAGACCACTTTCATGGTTCTTCACGCCGGGTAACTTAAAATTCTTTACAAGCTTCTTTTCATAAAAAAAAAAAAAAAAATTCTACTTATATGGGGAGTGGTCTTTAAAACGTTTGATGTATTAGAGTCTAGTAGTTTTTTCCTTAGCTTGTACTAAGTCCATCTTATATTAATGATAATGACCCATTCTTGTGTGGATAAAAGCTTATCTAGAAGCATGTGACAAATGGTACCTCAAAAGTCTATTGACCCAAGAGGAAAGCTTGTAGATTAAGTATATGCCTTCTTTATCAATAACTTGGAAGCTCTTCACCTTCAAATCACATACACTTTTATATAGTCTTAGAATTTTAGCAAATGTTCCTTGCATTGCCTCGCTTGCCATTGAAGAGCATGAATTTGGAACTTTTGTATTCATTGAGATATAACTTTAAGGAAACTTCAAATCTAGAACTTAAACAAATGATTTAGCTTATACTTCTCTCAAAGACATACTTAATTCTTCTTTTGTGATGAAGGATAACCTTAAAACTGAGGTACTACCTTTAACTTGGTAGGAGTATTGGATTATGGTGGTTAGCAGATTCATTAAGTATAATTAAAGAGCTATACACTAATGTCCTTTACCTTAAGTGTCACATTGTAACCCCCCATAACTTCCAGTAAAAGGGATTTGTTCATAATTTCCTTAAGGGATGTCCTTATCAATCGTAGGAGGATTAGTTGGTTATAGTGCGTATACAGTACCTTATTTAGTAATAATGCTAAGATTGAGCAAAATTTTATTTTGTTGTGTGGCAACAATAATAGCTATCCCTAATAGAATATAGAGAACATTAACAAGTAGTAACAGTATGGCCTGGGGCTTGAGTAAGCTTATATCCCATTGTGTGGCAATGGTAGCAACAGAGATGGCATGGATCGATTTGGTCTAATTTTTACTAAAACCAAACCAAACTATAATTTATAGTTTTTTTTTCTTCCTGAACCAAACCATTTGGTTTAGATTAAAAATTTTTCAAACCATTAAATAACGGTTTTGTTCAGTTTGAATTATGGATTATATCAAAATTCTAATTAAAAACTTAGTTCTAATATTTTACATTTATGCGGATATTCAAATATTAAAATCACAATACAAAGTTCATATTGTAAATATCAACAAAATACTTTATAAATTCATCACATTCATAATACACAATCCCTCATAAAATCATTTAGTCACCAATACAGTACACTTATTGGCTAATGCATAGTAAAATATAATCTATAATTCTCTAAAAATAATTCAATCGACCGTGGCAAAAAAAAAATCTACTAATAAAAGTCATTTGTGAATAAAAGTGATCTACTAACAACTTATACAATAAAAAATTAATACATAATAAGATATATAACTAAATAACAAAATCCATATTTTACAGAGTTCAAACGATTAATAAAAAGCAATATTAAGCTACCAATGAAAAAATATATTTTAAACTAACAATTCAAAATGTTATTATTAACCAATATTCATCATATAATAAATATCATAATAAAATCATAAAAACATATGTGACTTTTAATTAACCATCATAACAAAATTATAATTACAAGTAAACTATTTTTATTTTTATCTTAAATTATTTGGTTTTGTTTTACGAATTGGTTCGATCTATCCCTTCAAACCAATTATAATTTTACAAATTGGTTTAGATTGAGAAATTTCTAAACCATATTGTTTAAAAAAAAAAAAAAAACCATATTTTCGATTTGATTTGGTTCTATTACGAATTGATTTGCTTTGATCAATTTTTCTGTCCACTCCTAGCAGCAACTATCCTTAGTAGATGGAGAGCATTAATAGGGAACTAATTCATAACTCCCGTGTTCTCATGTCTTGTTGATGTTATTTGTATGACTTTATAAGAAACTTTCCGTGTTAAGTTGTTTTTGTTAATGTTTTTCTAGTAGTGGCATGTTTTTCTTTTCTCAATGTTGAGCCATATTGAAGGTATTTGTAGTATTAAGTTAAAAGGGAAAATGATAGGAAAAATTAAAATGGAATTTAACGAAGATGTGAGTTTATTTATTTATTTTCTTTTTAAAAAAAATAAAAAATGTAGAATACATAGAGGTAAATTTTTTTTAAAACTATATAATATAAATATAATACATAATAGATTTTTCAAACTCGAGGGGTTAGTTAGTATTAGGCTTAATAAAAAAAAGTGAAAACCAGGATAAAGTCCAGGCCTTTTGATAAAGGCCCAACCTTTAAGAATTCCTAGGCAAAACCCAATTTCTAGAAAATCCTAGCAGTCCAAACCCAAAAGGAAAAAATACCAGCTATTCGTGAAATTCAATTTCTTTTTGGTTCAATTCGGTAATTCATCTGCTTCCAATTCCACTCCAGATTGCTCGGCAGATTCACGCATTTCCCATCTCACTCAAGCAAACAAAGGTACTCTCTCTCTCTCTCTCTAGGGTTTTTGGAATTTACTGTAGAATCATGCTGTTGGATCTGTTCTGTGATCTTATTGTTTTTAATCTTGATGATACTTCTATTTGGCTATAATTGATTTTTCTTTTTAGAGGGGGGAGGTTGGCGGGATTGATTTGAGACGTTGTCTCATGTTTCCACTGATTGTTTGCTTTTTATGTAAGATTCATCCAATTTTATGGTGTGTTTGTTGTACGGAAACTACTTTCCGTACTATGGTTGGATCGCTACTCGGTTTCGAATAAAATATGAAAGCATTGTCTATTTGTCTTTAGCAGCTGCAGCGGATCCACGTTTTCGCTTGCGAACGTTGAGAACTGAAATAGAGAAAAAAAGAAAGTTTCAAATATAAAAAAGTCAAAAGGTTAAGGACTGAGAATATGTATTTTCTTAAAAATTGAGGTGAAATTTATGAAATTTTTTGAAGATCTCCCCTCGGTGAACCATTTTATAAGGGTTTGTTGTGGATAGAAGATTAGAAATTAGAGATATGGCTTGGAATTGTTTAGGGTTCTTATTAATATTTAGGTCTATGATGAATAGCATAATGTATGATGAAGTAGAATGAAGTATCAGGAAAGAAAAATATTTTATGAGTAGCCAATATCTATTAAGAAAATGATTGAGGTGAAAGAGAGGGCTTGAGGAATACTAGAATATTTTGTGAGGGAAGCGTTGCATTGTTTGGTTGTTGTAGTTACTGTATTTGAGTGTATCTGTGGAGGCTAGAAACTAGAGATCAAGAGGCGGAAGCATGGGCAATTGGAGTTATGGGGAGGATAAACCACTTTCTTTGTAATACTATTGAATGATGATTATCACTTGGTTTCGAATAAAATATGAAAGCATTGTCTATTTGTCTTTAGCAGCTGCAGCGGATCCATGTTTCCGCTTGCGAACGTTGAGAACTGAAATAGAGAAAAAAAGAGAGTCTCAAATATAAAAAAGTCAAAAGGTTAAGGACTGAGAATATGTATTTTCTTAAAAATTGAGGTGAAATTTTTGAAATTTTTTGAAGATCTCCCCTCGGTGAACCATTTTATAAGGGTTTGTTGTGGATAGAAGATTAGAAATTAGAGATATGGCTTGGAATTGTTTAGGGTTCTTATTAATATTTAGGTTTATGATGAATAGCATAATGTATGATGAAGTAGAAAGAAGTATCAGGAAAGAAAAATATTTTATGAGTAGCCAATATCTGTTAAGAAAATGATTGAGGTGAAAGAGAGGGATTGAGGAATACTAGAATATTTTGTGAGGGAAGCGTTGCATTGTTTGGTTGTTGCAGTTACTGTGTTTGAGTGTATTTGTGGAGGCTAGAAACTAGAGATCAAGACATGGAAGCACGGGCTATTGGAGTTATGGGGAGGGTAAACCACTTGCTTTGTAATACTATTGAATGATGACAAGGGGATCTGTGCATGTCTTGAATTGGTTTTTTTTTTTTTTTCCCTCCTTTGGGTGGAGGGATCATATGTAGGGAAAAATAAAACACATAGGCTTTATATAATATGCTTTTACAATAGCTGGTGCCTTTGCGAAGACATGGGATATAGAAAGGCATTGCTTGTACTGAGTATAGAGGATTTTTTTTCTACTACCTTGGCTGATGAATCGTGAAACTTATGTAACCCATTCACTTCGCTAAATAGAATAATGGGAGAATGGAATTCCAATTCTAAGGGAATGCAATAGGGTTGTAATGGCTATTACAATGTCCATTTGGCGTAAGAAGTAAAATAAATAATTTTTAGAGTAGAAGGTAAAATATCTATAATGTTTTTTGTATTTATTATATAAAGAGGATAATTGTATAGAAGTTATTTTCAAGATAAAGATATTTATGACAAAATTGAAAAATAGACCATCGAATGACAATTCATGGGATGGAGATATGAATCGCTATTAATCATTTTAAGTAATAGTAGTTCATTACGAAATGTCATTCCTTTCAAGTAAACACCATAATATTAGTTTTACATTGAACGAGGAAAGAATGAATAGTCATTCATGTCAGGTGAATGGACTGATGGTGTTAAGCATTTGATGGTGTGAGTTTTTTTGATAAAGCAAGACATGGATTGATATGTTGGTGGATGTGGGAGGACATAATGTTAGGAGCAAGTTAACTTTTGCAATGCACGATGTTTGGAAAATCATGTTTCGGGAAAGAAGAATGAGGAAAACTTTAGGTTAGCTATTAGGAGAAATAATGTTGAATTTTTAACACCTCCTATTGCAAAGCTAGCAACTTTTGATCATGAACTATCTGAAATGTAGCAGCTTTTAAGCCCATGTCTACTGATTTTTGCAACTGATGGCAAACTTTTTTTTCATGTCTGGTAGTGAGGGATGACAGGACCATCATTGGTCTGTAGTAATTTCCTGAAATTTTAGTCTACGAGGGGTCCTTTTCTTCTTTGATGAATAAAATACACTTTGTTGATATAAATGTTAGTTTAGATGAAGGAATGTACAGGACCAAAAAGAGAAGATGAGCTAACAAGACAAACAATAATATTTTAAAGGCTTTGGTATCTTCTTAACAAACACACCCCACCCCAACCCCCCAACCACCCCCCAAAACCAACCCCCCCCCCCTCCCTTCCCCCCCCCCCCCTCTTCCCCCTCCTCCCCCCACTGCCTCCAGCGCCCCAAAAATAAATAAATAAAAAATAAAAAGTCATAGAAAGTTTTAAAAACCTCCTGTCATCTGGTTACCCCAAAAGTATGTCCAATTCTTCTGTGTTGATTTGTTTTCTGTTATTTTATATGATACTGTTTTGCAAATTACTGAAACTTCTGTTTTTTTCTTCCTTTACCTTGCTAAGGAAGCATTTTGATGCACCTGAGTACCTGATTTCTTTTAAACTAGAAAATGTTGATGGGTGTGACAAGGTAATTGTCATGATTCTAAATATGTAAACTTTACACTTCCATGGAATTTTTTTTTCCTCCTTTTTTTTGGTATGTAATTAATGTTGGAAAGTGTGAAAATCTTCTTTTAGACCTCTAAGAAGTGATACTAGAGCACTTATTAACGGGACCTTTCTAAATGAATGAATTCTGATGCAGCTGATGTTCTACTTTGTCATATAAGATCAGTTTCTCAAACTAATTGGTATACCCATGCCTTTTCTTTTGGCAGATGTTCGATGATCAAGACCTTGGCTTTTTTGCCAATTTCCTTGGTATTTTCATTTTTGTTCTGGTGATTGCATACCATTTTGTAATGGCAGACCCAAAATACGAAGGAAACTGAGCATTTTGTTTTAATATCAGCAGCATGGTTAAGAATTATGTGCTCTTATATGTGTAGAAAACCCTTTGAAACAATTGGCATACTGTAGCAAGACTTTTCTTATTTGGTGAGAATATTTACTGCCCACAAAGGGCTTTAGTTTTTATATTCTTCTGTGTTTTTTCAATGCTTGTTATGAAACAGTTCTTTTGGGCATTTGTACACTGTAATATTTGTCCGTAATTGTTTGCTGCATTTTTTGTTCTTAGTGGGGGTAGCTTTTGGGGGAAGGTGTCTGCTGGGACTGGCTTCCAGCAAATCCCTATTTCTTCCAATGAGGCTGGTCCTTGTGGGTAGTCTGCTAGGTTTGCAGGAAATAGCGGCAGGTGCAGGACCTTACTTCTTCCATTGAAGCTGGTGGTTGTAATCATTTTCTACTAGGTTTATGGAGGATAGGGATGGGTTCCATGACTATTTGGTTCTTTGGTGAGCAAAAGGATATAAACTAAAAAAACCTGAGGCATGTTATAATTTTCAGTACCTCCAGCCCTTTGCAATCAAGTGTTAAATAATATAGGCAAGCTCACTTGTTAGAAGATATTTTGCTAGTTATTCTAAAGCTGGAGAGAATGCAGTTAATTCTTATTGTTTTCTTTGCTAAAAGAATAACTATAATTTTGTTTAGGGCTGCTGTGTTCATGCTAAATGAAACCCCTTTTTTTCTTGTGGGGGGTGGTTGTGGTGTTGTGTTTGTGGGGGTGGGGTGTTTGGGGGGTGGGGGTGGGGGTGGGGTGGGGGTGGGGGGTTTGTGCCATTGCTAAATCAAACTGAAAGTCGAGTGAAATCAATTTTTTAATTTCCCTTTTTCTCCTTCCATTTAGTTTAGTTTACTTTACCTTTTAATTCAAGGCCAGACTTACGGTGGCGTTTACTTGGTTCAATAGGACCATAATATTCTTCATGGCTTGTTTTATTGTGGGTTATGAATCAAATTGAATGAAAATTTGGCATAAAACGAGAAAAAGAGCTTGAACGAACCAAGAATGCGTTTAAAGATATATATTTTTTTTTTTTTGGGTTTATGGTCTGTTACAGGTGAAATTTGTTTTGTAAAGATGAATCATGCTCTAATATTCTTCAGTGTTTGTATCACAGGTAGATTTGCCACCAATGCAAAAAATAAAATGTGATTTTTCGCTTCCACTATTTTTTAGGTGTAGTTTCCCTTGTTCTTGTGTGTCATGGCATCCTAGGAGATTTAGGATAATTTTATCTTGCGGCCACTGTTATATTTCCTCTGTACTTGGGAATCAATCCAAAATGAGTGAATTTGCGTCTATAATTCACAGTATTCTGCTTTGTAGAGGAAGGAAGGAAGGTTCCCCCTAGCCTCCTCCTCCTTCTTCCCTTTCTTCAGTTAATACGTTGGATATTGGTGCTTCTGCATTTATAGAAATGTAATAGTAACGAGTCTCCTAATCCTATCAAACAATTAACAGAGGATTTATTATTTTCTACACATAATGTGTTGTAGTAAAAGGATCTGGTTACTGCAGTTGTGCGCGTGCGGGTGTGTCTCATGTTACATGTATCTGCAAAGCGACACAGATGTACACGTGAGGGATGGGTGAGAATGAGAGATAGCAAGAAGCTGGGCAATTTCAAGATGCTTCAATGCCTACAAACAAATAGAATCTTACATTTCTTAAAAAGGAGGTGAAGAGTTTTCTTTAATCTTGCACAATAGTAATCCTTAACACCAAGGCATGTTTCTCAATTTTATAAAATATCATATATGGAAGAGCTTTAAGTATTTATGGAATTCGTGCATAAATGGCATTTGTTCAACAACACTTGTTGAATTGCTCTGATGCTCAACGGTTAAAATAAATCTTTTTATCGATGAATTTCCCATGAGTTCTTCTCGAGTCTAACTCAATGGAAAGTGTGTTTAGGTGCGTAGAAATAATCCTTACTTTGATTTCACCATATCAAATCGCTCTTTCCATAGTAACTAGATAGACTTAACTTTGTTACCCTATAGCTCAGACGCAAAAGGTCAATTAATTGGGGAAATCATTTTAGCTCTTTGCATCCATTTTATGGCAGATGTGCTCATCGAGTTCAATAGGTGTACGAGGCAAATGAAAAACACACACAAAAAAAAAAAAAAAAAAAAAAAAAAAAAAAAAAAACCCCAATCACTTGGTTCGTTACTGTGCCGGGAATATCTCATATGCACATGTTTAGGCTTCTTAAAGTTGAGCAATTCCGGGGCAAAGTTTCAATTAAGCGAAATTAGTGAGACTGAAGATTTTATAAAATCTGAGTTCTTATTTAGAGAAATTGAGGATATGGGACATATGGCCAAAACAATATTTCCAAATTTTGAAGTTCTATATTTGGTGAGAGAGAGAAATACATCTGAATAAGTGAATAGCTATAAACATAAAGAGTTATTTGGAAGGAAAAGAATTCAAAGAGAAAAGAAATAAAGTTACTTACTGGAGGTCGGATGAAATAAATTAGAAATCCGATTTTAATTTTGAGCAGCAAAATAAGTCTCAATTTTTGAGATTTAAGAACTTTTCCGTAAGAATAAGACGCAAATATAATTTTATACTTTATTTAATCGGGATTGGCTCACCACTAACTCTTTGCCCCATGAAAAATCATATTCTCTCACTACGGAAGAACGGCCAATTTAGGGCACTGTTGAAATCACTCACGACCTATACCCATATACAATCAGATTAATTGTACTCAAATATAAAAGATTTTGAGTATCGAATTTACTATTTTTCTATGGAGCCCATAGGATTGACCCTTCTCTACAAGTGTATCACATATGGATGCTAGAGGAAGAAATTTGTAGGCAAAGCTCAAAATTAATTAAATTATATTTTAAGGCTAATTATATGGATTAGTAATAGGATCTAAATAACTTGATCAAATTTGGGATGGTTTAGAAAGTTTTGGATTAAAGGATTTGGTATAGGATTTGTTAAAATTGTTATGGATATTTTCAATTTTTCATAGCGATTTTATGTGTTAGGGGTTTGTTGTATATAGTCGGGCTTCGTTGTTCTCTCCTTGGCCCATTAGGGTTGATAAACCTTAATTAGTTTTATTCAATAATAAATTTTGTTATCTAAAACTAGTGATCACTTATATACCATTATAAATCAATCTGTTTATAACTAAGAAAGGAAAGTTTTTTTACATAATTCTATCACGACATTACTTGTGACTCGAACCCCAAATTTGCTGAGAATTGAGGTTGTTTATTCCTTTGCTCTAATTCCTATCCAAACCATCCTTTTTGTCTTATTTGATAATTGTCTTAATGCAACACTAATCCTTTTCCTGTTCCCATGGCGCACCTAACAGGCTAATATTATTATTTAATGGTTGATATTATTATTTCCAACCCAAAATTGCTAAAGCTTACGGTTGCAATTCGTCATAACAACGTAAATGCATGTGAGCATGACTTTATATTCCGTTATGTGGTCAGCCACCACTTTTAATGATGTCTTATTGTTCACAGCATAATTGAAGAAACTAGCCATCAAACATAAAGTAAGACATTCTTTTTTCATTAATGTTGTCCCACCCCCACTAGTGAATTATTACTGCATCCAAGAGCTTTTTCTTCTGCATCTAAAAGAAAGATGGCTTCCCTCTGATTTAATAATTTTCTGCATCATTCGTTGACATTTTGGCTCGTATCCATTCTTTCTTTTCCCATCCATAATATATCTGCGAATGATTATGGTCCCATGTTGTCTAACTGCTACATTTTCTCGTCCTAAAAAGCTGTCGTTGTGCTAAAACTTTGTATCCCTTTCAGGGTAAACGCTGCTGTGTTCATATGAAAATAGAAGACGTTTGAATGATCTGTTACGTAAAGTGTGAAAAAAACCGATCAAATTGAAAAACTAATCTGAAAGATATAGTTAATTGATCCGTCAATTTGGATTTATGATATGGTTTTATTTTTTATTTTTTTTGTTTTTATTTTTTTGTTTTTAGTTTCACTTTTGGTTTGTAACCACCAGAAACTAACGATTAACAATTAACTAGTTCGATATTTATAAATATACTATATATATAATACAAATACATATAATTAATTTCTTAAAAAGTATATATCAACAAAGATAAAAACCCTAAAATCTGTAATTCGAGACATATTGTAATTGGAACTTTTATGTTTTAATTATTATGTTGTTGTGTTGTAATTTGGATTAAGAAGAAGATATCAAGTTTTAATTTGTGTAATATTGTATTAGACTTATATTTTTTATATATTAATTTTGTATTTATTTGATTTGTTTATTTGCAATTTTTGAATGTAATTATGAAACAAAAGGGTTTAATTTTTCATCTACCATTTGGTTAATCAATATGTTGAATGGTTAAAAATCGAAAACCGAAAATATTAATTGTAAAAAAGGGGTTAACCGTTAAAACGGTTAATCATTAATAATGGACTGATTTAGGTTTATGATATTAAAAAATCGATTATTTTGGTTTGGTTCAAAAAATAGGATTATATATCAGTTAACCGAACCGAACACACTCGTACTGTTACAGTTGGTAATTATACAAAATAATTAGCTTGAGATACATGAATGGAATTTGTATTAAGGGTCCCACGGGTTAGATCGGGTCCAACCTAGCCCAGTTCTGACTAGTCCTCCTTCAAATTTTGGATTTGGTGATTTGGAACCGTACTGGCACGGGTCAGGCTGGTTTCTAAACCATGCACCTATGGGTCCATGGATGGATTGTAGTATAACATTCCATCCATTTGGAATGTTTAATAGGATAGGTGAAAGAAGGATAATAAAATTGAAATATTAAAAGTTTCACTTTTATAATAAAATAAAATTGTATAAAAACAAGGAAAACAACTCAATTATAGAGTAAAGATCTATAATTAAAGAATTAATGAAAGTTGCTGGTATAAACAAGTGCTTAATTACCTATTGAAAAATATGTAGTATGTTCTTTTGTAACAAAGATATAGTTGTTAACTTTGAATATAAAACCAACCTACATCTAACTTTAGACTCAAGTAATGGTACCGATTCGCTATTTAATTATATTGTATATTTACGGTAAGTTTGATTCACTGGAGTGGAATAAGATTGAAATGACATAACAATTTCTTATTTTATAATTCAAGATATTTTTGGAATAAAATGTATTTTTTTATTAGAAATAGTCATTCCTCCAGTAAACGGAAGAAAGGAAAATTTCTTATCTATTTCGCATCACATGAAATATATTTTTTTTTTTATAAAATATTTGACAAACCAAATAAAAAATAGACATTCAATTAGAATAAAGTTAGAATGCTGATTCTATTCCTTTCAACCAAATAAAATATGTTTCTCATTTGTAGGTCTTAAATTTTGTTTGAAACTCATAAGTGTAATAACTATTTTAATTATATAATGGCGAAAAGAAGGGGGAAGTGGTTTAGATTTAGGATGTCACACTAAACAACGTCAATTTTTTTATATATTAATGACAAGCTAACCTAACTGTTTAAGTTTATTAGATCTGATGTTGTTTTATCAAAACTTATATCTACGACGATATGAATATTGGAATTCATGGGAGATTGGGAATGGAGATAGCCTGTGTAAATTTTGCTACTATTAAAATTGACTTCACACTTATGTAAGTTTCATAATAAAAGGGTTCCTAATAAAATAATATATATTCTCTAACCATGAATGAAGATAATGCAAATTATTTTCAATTTTCTTTTATTTTATTTTCATACAAACTGTGAAGACTACAATTACAAGTACCCAACTTTGTTGAATTTTAATCATTTGACCACTTTGTTCAAGAGAATATAATAGTCATGAGTAATACCTCATTCTACATAAAAATATTATGACAGTGTTTAGTTGAAGACAATCTCAATTTATGATGAATTACTATTATGTAAAATATTGAATTGCAATTCATGTTCCTATATGGAAAGGTTGTCATTCAATAGTTTATTTTTCAACTTTATCATAAATACTCTTATTTTGAAAATATTATCTTTACAACTTTCTTTTCCCTGTAATAAAAATAAGAGATATTATAGATAATTTATTTTTATTCCAATAATAAATTATTTTTTATTTTAAGTAAATTACATAAACCTTTCTTGAATAATTTAAAAATTATATGGACCTCCAACTTTTATAACAGTACTCACATCCCCTCAAAATATGATGTGGCAATTGATATGGAAACTTGGTTGATTTTGGTGACGTGGCATTTATTATAATATTTTATATATATTTGGAAAAATTCGAATTAAGAGGAAAAAAAAAAGAAAATTCTGTTAAGAAAAGAAAAAAACAAAATCAAATTTAAAATAAATAATTTAGATGAAGGCAAGTTTACTTACTTATTTTTCTCATATGAAAAGGTATGTTAATATCAACGAATTCAATGTCCGTTGGTTTGTTTTGTTTTGTTTTCTTATTTATTTACCTATTCTTTCTTTTTTACTTGTTCAAACTCTGTGATTGTCAAGACACTAGAATAATTTATTTATATCTATAAAAGCATATATTCTCCACAGCCACAGACATTGTATCCGTGTGTGACTGTGTGGTAAAAAAAATGATTAATTGATTTAATAAATTATTTAAATTATCATTTAATGAAAAAATATTATAATTAATGGCACATCAGCAACAATTTCCAAGTCATTTGCCACATTGGTTTTTCAAGGGGTGTTATTAGACTTTTAAAAGGTTGGGGATCCGCACCATTTTCAAAGTGCTCAAAAGAAATCTATATAATTTATCTTTTTATTTTTTACACCAAGTAAACATTCTAATAGTAATTGTATTCTTATTATATTGTTGTTAAATTAGAATCCAATTCCCTCTTATTTTAGTGAAGTGAACAAGCCATTAATATCGCTAATTAAATATATAAGTCTAAGTATCATTAAAATTTAAAAGAGTACAAAAATAAAATTTCTTATTAAAATTAATTATAGAGAGATGTAACCTTTAATATTGTTAAGACAAGGATCCGTCATGTATCTCATTCATTTATCAATCTCATTATTTGTCATTTGTTTTATATACCAAATTTCCTGATAAAAGTTACACGTAAAGGCCTCTTTTCTTAAATTAACTATACATTATAGGATTGTAGGGGTAAGTCCTGTTGTCCTGTTTTTTTTCCTGCTCACTACAAGAATAACACTTTATGTTGGGTGGCCTATAAGGTCTGTTTGCATAAATGAGTGAAAAATTGGCAGTTTTACTCTTAAACTACTAAACTGAATTAATACTGAATCGATATCAATAAATTACCTATATAGATCCAAAACCAAATAAAAATCTGATAATCCAAATAATATCTAATAAAAAATTAAAAGAAAAGGCAGTACAATATAACCCCAATTGATGTATGTTTGCATTAATGCTTTAAGAAATAGCAACCACCGAAGTGCTGATGGTGTTTTTCATAACATCAGGTGAATGACATTTGAAAATTTGTGTCGGCCTATATAATATTCCTCTGCCCATAAAGGCATTTCTTTATTATAAAAATGGTATATTTAGCAGAATAAAATAAAAAAGAAATAGAATTATAATTTAGAATTAAATTAAAAAAAGTTGCAACTATTTTTTAGAAAAAGCATCAAATTTAGTACCCAAACTTTATAGGAAGTACAAAGTGATCAAATTAATAATCAACAAACAACAAACTTTGTGTGATTACGTTTACTACATCTTTAATACTATTTGCTCTATTTATTATCGCGAAAGAAGCAACTTATTAGCACTAGACCATGTTATGTGAGGTAGTAAATATTCAATAACAAACTATCTCTTCCATGTTAACAAACAAAGCAAACGGTATTAAGAAATTAATAAAAATAACAACAAAAAGTTTATTTTGGTATTGATTTGATATCTTTAAAATTTAGATACCAAATTAAATTTTATATAAAGTTCAAATATCGAATTTGACATTCACCTCTATTTTTTGTGATTCATTTTAGATCTTATAGGTAAATTCAAAAATATGTTTTATATAATCAAAATATATTTATTCACTTGGTCTTATAAAATTGTAATTTATTTTTTATAATAACAATTCTAAGGGAATAACTATTCCATTAACCAAGCCCAGGAAAAAAATCAAAAGAAAGGAAAACTATTATTTTAAATTTTAATGAACCCAACCACATAACAAAAGCATTCTCCTCTGGTTGAAGCTTCCAAATAATCTAGAAACTTACCTTCAAAATCATTAAAAATTATATGTATTGACATCTTTATGGTTCCGGTGGACTATAATCCAAAGTCTATAGATAAAAGATGGAACATATTTAACTCCCTCTCCCATCCTTCAATATAGAGTCAGAAAAGTTCTACTTCTCAATATCATTTTAAGAGGTGTAATGCAAAATTTTAGTAAAAGGAAGTTTTCTAAGTGGTTATTAGAAACCTAGAGTATTGTCTTGATATTGATCAACTATTCCTGAACTCATCTTAAATCCTATAATATACTTTAAACATGCTGGAAATCTGACCAATAGGATACCTAAAATCCATCTTTACCCAACAGCAAAGTCAATCTAATTTAATCATAAACTTCAAAAATCATATGTGCAATAACAAATGGAGATATTTCATTAAAAATACAGATTAAGCTTACTAGAAATAAATTTCTATAGTAAAAGATAAATATTTTAAAAAGCTCAAAGATTATTAGAAAGTATTATTTTGTTTTAATAATAGTATGATATCAAAATATCCTTTTATCTAAACTTTCGCAAAAAAAATAATTAGGTATCTAAACAAAGTTTTCATCGATTTTTTTCATACCTAAAGTTTGGTTTTGATAATTTTAGTACCTAAACAAACTTTTCATGAACTTTTTTTATACCTCGTTTTACCTACTTTGGGTATGAAAAAAGTCAACGAAAACTTTATCTAAGTACCAAAATTATCAAAACTAAACTTCAGGAATGAAAAAAGCCAATGCAAATTTTGTTTAGGTATTAAATTGTTCAAAACCAAATTTCAGGTACCTAGTTATTCTTTTTGCGAAAGTTCAAGCACCATTTTCATCATGAACCCTTTATTTCCATTATAACGGGAGAATGAGAATTCAATCTTGATACCTCTCACCTAAGAAATCAGAGAATATATCACTATATTATAATACCATTGGTTATCCCATAATTTTTTTCCTTTTACTTTTTTTTTCCATACCTACAAAAGGTTTATATCAAATAATTATTGAGTTTGTTGGATGAAGACCCCATAACCCAACCTCGTGGCATCCTAATCTAGAGCTATTATGACTAGGAAGCCCGATTGAGAAAGCATCTAGAAATAGTTATCTAACTATTGCCTATTGAACATTATTATTCCATAATAGTAATCTTGATGGCATAAAAGGGGTTATGATTTATGGAATGACACGACATCAACATTATAGCGTTGAGCTAAATGGTGTTTTAAAGAAGCTCCCAAGAGAATAATATGTATTGAAGTGTCAATTTAGACATCATCTTTTTAAGAAGCTTTTTCACTAACACAATCATTTATTACTGCCCAAAATTAACGAACCCGTACTTGTAGACATTACTCATGGATTCCTTTTCTTCTTTTCCTTTTTCTTTTGTCCTTTTTTTTGTTTTTTGTCTTTAATTCTCTTTTGGAACTGATTAAATTACATTTTATTAGCATAAATTCACTACAAAGTTCGGTGAAAAGACATGAATAATTGGTTTTCTCATAGGGCCGTAAATAATACGGGCAAAACCAAACTTTTAAAAGCCATATTTAAAAATTATTAAGCTTGAGTTTAGCTCGTTCATAAATTGAGCTTGTACCAAGTCAAGTTTTTTTATCAAATCTACCAAGCTTTTTTTAAACATAAAAATTAAATCTAAGCTTGACTTATTTAAATAATTTATTTTTTATTTTATTGAACATAAAAATGACATATAACAGTTGCTAAATATATATTAATGTATATTAAATATAAATTTGTTTTTATTGTTTTAATTATATATTAGTATATCATGAATATGAAACTCATAAATTTGTTATCAAACTTATCTGCGAACTTGCTCATGAGTCTAAACGATTTTGTTAACAAGTTATCCATGAATCGAAGATCAAATTCAACTTATTTAAATAAATAAACTTTATCTTCAACTCGAGCTCGACTTATTTACTAATTGAGCTCAAGCAACTTGTGAATAACTCAACACATTCTACTTGCGTACAAATACTTATTTTAAATTCAATTGCAGCTTTTTTTCAGTTCCACTATCCAACATTTCAACTCCTAACATTAGCTTACATTTATGGATGTCGTGACAATATTTACCCTCAATTAAACAACTTTCCTATAAATTTTCAAAATTATACTTACACTCCAATGTTCTAATTGTATATTGACATCCGTTAATGCGCAAAAATGCTGAAATAACTATATTACTATACAGTTATAAAACTTATCAAGTTACGTACAAAACTTATTATTATGATATCCGACATGTTTGGCCCACTAGATTAGAATAAGATTGAAAAAAATTATAATTCTTTATTTTATCCTTATAGATTTTTTGGAACAAATTATATTTTTTATCATGAATAGCCATTCCTCCAGTAACAAGAATGAATGAGATTCCTAATCTATTCTGTATTACATGAAAAAAAAAAAAATTTTTTTGAACAAAATTTTTTACAAATCAAATGAAGGAATAGATATTCTATGATAATAAAGGTGAAATACTAATTTCATTCGAATAAACCAAATATATCGTAAAAGTTTTAACAACAAATTGGCACAATTCAATCTTCTAATAACACTGCACTTTCTAGTAAGTCTAAAAAATGCATAGACACCTCCTAGACAAGCTTCCTAACTATAAAACATCTTTAATATTTTTCATTCAAAAAAGGGATCAAATAAAAATCAGAAGTACATTTAAAGAAGAACAGTGTGTAATTTTGAAATTTTGTAAGGTGGTCAATATATTTTAGAAAAGATATATATGGCGGCATGATTACTAATCAGAAAAGCACAATTGACTGAAAAATAATGACGGAGGACGAAATGATATGCATTAAAGGTTCCTTTTCAGAAGCTAATGAAGTGGAAATTCAATAGATGCTTTTACTTTAATTTAATTAATCATAATATCATCCAATTCCTCCTTCATCACCAATCAACTCTCCCTTAAAATGTACATTAAGCGCCATAACTTACACAGACACAAAAACCCAACACACAAACACACTGATTTTCCAATCTTTGCAGCCCAGGTTCAGGGAAGTGAACCATTCCCATCTCTAATTTCTCCATTCTATACATCTAGAGATGAAAACGGGAGCCCTTGATTATGAAACAAGCAACCCGAAAACCCGAGAGGAAGCCCAAAAACCCGAGGAATAAGAACCCTACAAATCCTAGGGCGATTGATATGTCCGATTGCACGCAAAATGCACTTGCATTTTTACATGAGCCCGAGCCCTTCAGCGTCTTTGCCACTGCCGCCCCGGCCGAGTCGGCCGACATTAACACATAGGCAAATACCTACAAGAATTTGAGTAAAAACTCTTTTTATCTTTTTCAATGAAAAATTTTATCATCACATCACCTAGCTTATGGATAAATGTTGTATTTAAATAATACCCATTTTTACAATTAATTAGTAGATTTTAAAACTATCGATTTAGTATTTAAATTTCTCTGAGATTTTGTATAGTGTATAGTACCTGGTCGTGACCAAAATCGAACCAAACTTGGATGACTTCAGGAAATAATGTGGCGTTCCTAGAGATTTCCCAAAGAGAAGCTGCTATTTCGAAAAGAGAGTATATAGCCACTATTGAATTTGCTGCAACCACGTATCTGCACATGCCCAATCAACGAATTAAGCAACCTCATGCAATAATTTTATACATGGAAACATTTGATTATGTACTAAATATTCAATGAGCGTGATACATTAATAAGTATAGACATCATCACGGGGCGGTTCCGAACCGGGAACCGTCCCGAACCGTCACCGGCGGTTCCTGACCGGGAACCGCTCCGTCGGTGACGGTTCCGAACCGTCTAAGGACCTGCCGGAACCGGCGGGTCCTAGCTGTTCCAACAGGTCCAGAACCGCCATATATTTTATTTTTTTAAAAAAAAAAAATGAAGACATGCAGGTTGTTTCTGGGTGGGGATTGCTGTTGGGGGGTAGGGGGTAAGGTTTTGGTTTTTTTCATATATTTCACCAGAAAAAAAAAAAAAAAAAAAAAAAAAAAAAAAAAAAAACGGTTCATGGAACCGGAACCGCCAGAACCGGCGGTTTCTTGGAACCGTGAACCGCCCCGGCTCTGGCGGTTTCGGTTAGGGTTCGGTTCTGGTTCGGGTCCGAACCGTGCCGACCTCTAAGTAAGTAGCAAACAAGTACCAATATATTTAAACAAGTGAGTATCACGCTTCAAAAATCTTTTTTCTAGACACATGAAGAAAAACATAATTTAAAGACTGGGAAATTAAATTTCATCTGTTCCAATGTGGAATAGCTGGAAAAGTTGAAATATAATGTAATTTTTTTCCTCGAACTTTTCTAATTATTTACCCTCCTTTTTTTTTTTTTTTTTTTTGCCCTTTTCTCGTAAAAGAACTTCTCTGCCAAAAGCATGCTTTTTCCTCGTAAACAAAAGGAGAAAAGGAAAAGATGAAAATTTTCATACTTTTTGTGGTAATGCAATTAAAGAGAAAGGAGCCTCGTAAGAGACTGTTTGTTTTGTTGAAGTGGATATAGTAAGCAAACATTTCAAACAGATTGTTTATCAAAAAATAGATATAGATAAAAAATAAATATTTTTATTTATAAATAAATTAAACAAAACAAATACGAATGTAAATCAAATACAAATATAAATGAATAACAGTTCATCCAAATAGTACAAACGAATATCATAGTCAAAATTAAAACCGAGGAATATATACAAGGAATACACACACAAATAATAATGAAAAATTGAGTTTTTGTTTTACAATAATTATGAGTAATCTTAGATCATTTCTGTTTGGATTGTCTTATTTTTTATCGGTATCATATTGCAGCTGTATCTTATTTATGTCTTATTTGTTTGATCTATTTATGAGTAAAAATATAATGTTAGTATTTAATTCTTGATAAATATTTTATTTAAAAATAATAAAAATAAAATATCAAAACAACTAAAATAAAATGAAGAAAAGACCTAACACGTTACCTCATGCCTTTTGAGAATACATAATCCTAAATATTCAAAATTAAAAAAAAAAAAAAAAGATAATAAACATATCTATAAATCAGATATATCACAAGTATTACAACTTGCATCAATAATGCAACCTAAACAGCAAATGCGACATAATTAAATCCTGAATACCCAAAATGTATAGACTAAAAATCAAGTTAAAATTACTCCTTTCCATTACCATATATAAAAATATAATTACTATAAAATCTTTACTTAAGATAAATCGAGTTATTTTCCGTAGTATGATTCAGCTAAAATAAACTACTCCACGCTTAATTATGGAAATAATAATAATAATTCTATACTCTAAACGTAAATTTTAACAATATCGATCTCCTTTAACAGTCTAAATTTATAACTATCTTAACTATATTATTAAAATAATTAATATTTTAATTATTGTATTTATTTCAATAATTACACCGAAGACAAATACAAAAGTACAAAATATTATTTTAGTAACTTCTCTCTATCTATTTATCTAGAATCGCCCATAATTTTTCCTTTTTCTATAACTTCCTCAATCTATCTCTAATTCTAGCTTACAATTTTTCTTTTATTCATATATAATAATATATTTTGCTTCAAAACTAATACATCTTATTTGAAAACCGGTGTTAATACAATAAATATTAAGTCATATTTATTATTTTGAGACACGACGGTGTCCGATCCAGGTTGCGTTTTTACACTTAATACGAAAATTAAGCTGAATTACAATTACTTACTATGATTACATTTAAAAAAATAAAAACAAAAATACCTGTAAGCATCGAAATCAAACCAACGAGGAGAGGAAGAGCTAGTTGAATTAGAAGAGACCATGAAAACCGCCGAAGCGAGACAGAAACAGAAGGATACGACTCGGAATATTAGAATCAGTGAGTTGAATCGTTTCAGCTTGTGAATGGACACCGTGGACTGAAATGGTGTGTGAGCTGCTGCTGCTGCGGGCGGCGGCGGCGGCGGCAGCGGCGTCACCGTTTCGGGGTGAATGTGGAAGCGGTCGCATGGAGGCAGCTGAGGGGGTTTAGTGACGGCGGCGGCGGTGGTGCTAATGTGGGGATGGTTGAAAGAGAGAGTCATGAGAGAGGGACAGAGAGAAAGCGAAGGTATAGTGGAGGGAAATTAAGAAGAAGGAGGTGTGAGATTGTAAAGAGAAATGGAGTCACGGGACATGTGTGTCCATGAGAGAGAGAGAGAGAGAGAGAGAATTTTGTGAAAAAAGTAAAGAGCTTGTGGGAAAACAGAAGACAAGAGGTGGATTGATAGAGAGGCGGGGGGTGTGGGGAATTGGAAATGAGACGCGGACAGGAATACCGCACGCGTAGCAAATGACAATATTTTTCAGACTCGCATAGGTATTTATTGAAGGTTAGAGTAATATATAAATATAGATTTTTTTGAAAACTTTATGTGATAGGGTATAAATCCAAGGTCTTCATACAGAGTAATTATCCCCCAACATGTACTATATATAAAATATGAAGATTTCAAGATACTCCATTATTATTTTTTTTATTTGAAATAACCTTTGTTTATTTATTTATATTTTCGAAGAATTTGTATTGTTTTAAAAGAATTTTCCTATGCTTGAATTTTTAAGTTATATAGAATTATTGTTTATTTTCTAAGGTAAATTAGCAAAGAAGAGCTTGCAAAGTTTTAAATTTTGGAATGTTTTATGAATTCTATTTGGTTTTTAATATTGCATTCACACTTTATAGTCCCTCTACGAGATCTTTAAAGAGTCACATAAGTATATTGAAATTTTCACCGCTTTACCTAAAGCTCTTTATATAATGTCATCATTATTAAAGACATCAAAAAATAAAATCTTTAATATGGGATTCCATGCTAAGAACCCCATGGGGATACTCTTATAACTTTCTATATATTTATATTTTCGTAAATTTTATAATCAATTTAAAAGAAAAAAAAAACCACAAGAGTGGGCTTTATAGTTATTTATTATAGGTTTCAACTTTTATACATGTATAAATTCTACAAATTTACAAAACTTGTTGTATTAACAAACTAATTTTTTTGTTTGGGAAAAAAAAAAACAAACTACTTTTTGAATTTTTTTCCCACGTGTTTTTTCAAGTGGTTTTACATATTATATAACCATATATAGTACTATAAGGTTTCATAGGGTACCTTCTCTATAGCTCTTAAAAGATATCAAGTCGATACAAGGATTTATAGAATAGATTCAAAAAAGCTAATTTGGTACTTAGTACCTTATAAAGTATAATACAAATGAAACTTCATACTTTACTCACTCCATACTTATTTATTTCTACTACTGAAACTTTTTTTTCAAAAAGAAAATTTTAAATGAAAGCATTAAAGTAAACAAAAAGTTTTTTTTAATTGGTTAGAAAATTTTCAAATTGAAACAAATGGATAATTTATGGTTAGTTTTGATGATGAAACATAAAAATTGAAAAGCATAATCAATTAGCTTTGAGAAACAAAATTTTACTTTATTTGTGATTAAAAACTCTTTTATTGTTACATAATATTTTAAAAAATTTACATTTATATTTATTAAAATGTATATCTATTTCTACTTTTCATTTTGATAGCCATAGGTTTTTGAAATAGATATATACATCGATTCAAAGTTTATATATTATATATACAAGTTTTATAAAGAAGATAAATTGTCAAGGCATTATTAAAATTTCTTAATTGTGTATATGTCGACTTTATCGGGGCAAGTTTAACTAAGGATTTAGCATATGTGATATAACATTACATGTCATGTATAAAATTTTCTTTAAGTGAAAATTATTGTTCCATTAGCGAGCTTGATTTCAAACCAAACCAAAGTTCTATGGTTTGAAAAAAAATCTTAAAAGTGAACCATATCATTTAGTTCAAAGTGATTAAAATTAAAAAAAAAAACATATTTTATGGTTTGATTTGATATAAATAGAAAGTCAAACCAAATGAAGTTATATCTAATGCTATATTAATAAAGTAGTAAATCACAAACCCATCTCTTTATATTTACTTCATACATGGTTACTCCCTCTAATTTTAAAATTAATATTTAGGCTTCCATATCTTTAAAAAAAAAAAATTGCTTTTAAACTCCTTTTCATTATTTCATAATTAGCTAAAATAATAAAAAATTTATTAAAAATCATAAAATTAAGAGTAAAATAGTTATGCATGACTTTATGAGTCGAAAGAAGTTTTTTTCTAGTAAGACTTAGAAGTGTAAAGACATAACATATACTCGTAAAAATTTGTTTCACTTGCTAATTTATTTGATTATAATTGGTAAGGATATTATTGAAATGTCGAGATAGTGAATACCACCCTATACATCAAATTTTAAAAGATATATTTTCTAAACAGACAGTGTGACTATAAAAATTTAAATGAAATACAATCAAAAGATATAATTTTTTGCAATTTTGATTTTTCATTTTTAGAATCTTTTTTTTTTTTCATTTCAAATCCTATGTTATAAAATATAAATCAAAATACAACCTATGTTACTCAAATGCCGTTAAAAGTTAAAACATGAGAAAAACACGAAAACACAAATCGTACCATGAAAATGATATACATAAAATATAGGCTTTGAAATGTTTAAAAGAAAAACAAAGAAAAGAAAACTAGAAAATAGGGTTAATGACCCAAATGAAATAGGAACAAAAAAAAAAAACAATTTACTATTCGAAACAACTTTTTTCGTGGACACAATCACTACCTAGATTAACTCTGTTAAGTCCATCATCCTACATGTTCCAACCGGCCAATCCTTTTCCAACACATGGCATTTCTCACGTGCAAAACATCTCAGACCATATTTTTCCTCTTAATTTCATTAATTTTTTTCCAAAAATTAAAAACTCAAACAAAACTCAGGTTAAAACTCCTCTAAATGAAACCCTCACCCCCACATGACTAGATGGAGGAACCCCAATCAAATGTGAAACTTTAAATCAATTAGCTCCAATCTGGGACTGAAACCCTAAGCGCTAAAACACACTTAAAAACCCTAAACAAATCAAAACCCTAAACCTTATGGAAGTTCAAAAGCCTAGTAACAAACTGAAATACTATTAAGAAAAACCCTAAATGAATTTGTAAGAAACAGAACCCTACACAGCGGGAAGCCCTTCCATCATTTTGGCATATTACACTTAATCCTTCATTGTTATGTAAGAAGCAAAAGAGAAGAAGAATGCAAATTATAGGGAAAAGATGAAGAACAAGATAACTAAGGTTCACAAGCAATCAGAAGAAGAGACGGTAACAATCGAGGCACATCGTGGGAAAGAGAAACTTAAGATAGAGGAAGTGGCAGCAAAATATCATGTGACGAGACAATTTCCTAAGAAGTTCTTTAATTGCTTCAAAAGCATGTAGAGAATACAAGTGCATTTGTTTAGTTTAAGTGTGCAAAAATTTTTAACCTGGGTTTGTTTGAATTTTTATTTTTGAAAAAATTAATGAAATTAAGAGATAAAATATGGTCTAGAATGTTTTGCACGTGAGAAATTCCACTTGTTAGAAAAGGATTGGCTCGCTAGCATACTTAGGATGATAAACCTAACAGAGTAAGTCTAAATAGTAATTATTCCATGAAAAATTATTTTAAGTAGTAAATTAATTTTTTAAAAGTTTAGATAATAAATTACTCTTTTCCTAATAGTTTAGGTAGTATTTGAGTCGTTTACCTTATTATATATCGAATTTATACCAGTATAAACGAATACATAAAATCAACTCGACAAAATAAATAATTAATCTTTTTCTATAATGTTGTCCCTACCACATCGTGCCATATTTGAGCTTGTCGGTTATGTTTTTTGTCTTGTTTATATATTTAGAACTTTCAAGTATACCATATACATATTGAGTCACACCATCATGCTGGTACATATATTTCAAAAGCAAAGTCCAAAAGTGAGAATTGAAATGTTCACTGTTTGCATCAAAACTTAATCTTTTTTTATTACTTTTATTTCAACAGGTTTTATCATATAGGTAGATATGGTATCACGTAAGTATCATGGTTAAAACTACAAACAAGCCAAATTATTTACACTTATTTAAATTTAGCTTACTATAAGCTTAGCTCGTCCAAGTTATTTACAACCTATTTAAATTTAGTTCATTTTAAGCTTAGTTCAACTCAAACTCAATTAGTAAATAGATCAAACTCAAATTTAAAATAAAACTCATTTATGAAATGAGCTCAACCTTTGCTAAGCTTGTGAACCAACTTATAAATAGGCTTGTAGACAAGGTTGTGAATTAACTCATGAACAGGCTCGTTAGCAAATTTATGGATTTATATTAATAATATATTATGTATAAATATATAATTAAGGCATTAAAAACTAATTTGCATTTAATATATATGCATATATATTTAGTGATTCTTATATATTATGTTTAGCTTCAAAAAAATCGAAAACAAACTATTTAAATAAGTCGAGGTTGACCATGAATTTAGGCTTGATAAATGCTCAGTTGGGCTTGATAAAAAGCTCAACTCGGCTTGAGTTCAATTTATAAACGAATCGAGTTTATAAACGAATCGAATTTGAGCTCGAAATAAAACTCGTTTAGCTAAATAAACCAAACTCAAAGTTGAATTCCAAGCTCGATAAAAAATTTGGCTTGAGTTCAAATTTGAGTCAAATCTAAGTCTTCAAAAGTTCTACTCACTTAACTCTTTTGTAGCCCTCGGCGTGCCTTGAAGCCCAGCTCAAGTAAGTTTAAGACTTGCTAAGTGATCATGTGGATACAAGTCATTTTAGGTTATTTGAGGCTACAACTAATACAAGATAGGTCGGCATGGGTTAGGTTGAGCCTAATACTCTTGCCTACATAGATATTAGAACCTTTATCATGATAATTCTATCTAGCTTTCAACAAACAAGTGGAATATACTACCAAAAAAGGAAGGGTGGGTGGGGGAAAGAAAAAGAAAAACAAACAAATGGAACATATATATTAGAGGAACAATTCAATAATGTGTCCTTTCTTCCATTGATATATTGCATGTTAGGATAAAAGAAAAGAAAAGGGTTGAATATGCTCTGTCATTATGTAAAATTCCCAAATAGATAAAAAAATTATTAGCAAGACACGTAAAGGTATAATTAGGATGTCAATCAAGTGACTAAGAATTTTTCCTATTAACAACATGTAAGATCCCAAGTAAAATATATAAAAGAGCATATGATAGATAATAATATAATATGATGGCATTTAATTGAGTTTGCAGGCATTTTGACCCAAAAAGAAAAAATTCTTTTTAAAAAGGGTTTGCAAGAATGATCAAGCTAAAAGCAAAATTAAATGCATCTGGCACTGGCCTATTACATATCATAGTATATGTCTTATTTGCTCTCTTTCAATATACACCTTATGCATATTTTATTGTAATGTGATTACATTTACTTTCAGCCCTTTTTTTTTGCCAAAATGAGGTTAAAACATATGTTGCGTATAGTTCACATAATGGGAAACCCAAAGCCAATCGAGGTGTCTTGACTTTCCTAGGTCTATCCAAAGTCGTACAATGCTAAACATGGATCTTGTCGGGTGTCATGAAATCGAGAAAGGACATCAATTTTCTTATCAGTTAGGCATGGGAGCAGGACAATAGTTTTACCTCTACAATGCTATGACCGTTAGCTCACTCCATGGACAGACTTTTAGGTCTTGTTATGTGTTCCACACCGCTGCTTTACGGCACAGCACCCCATTTCGTCGGCAGGTTTTCTCAATCATCTGTAGCAACGATGTGCTGTGTTACATATTATATATATAGGAATAATTGGATCCTTTTTTTATTTTCTAAATGTATCAGTTATTTTAATTTTTATCCTTTTTTTAATCCTTTGTTTTTTATTTCTTTCATGGGATTTAATGTGTCCTCCCTAGTTTTGATAAATAAATTTAAACTAAAAACTCTTCAAACTTGACCCAAGCTAGTTAGAGCATGGGGCAGCATCTCACTTCCCTACTGAGTTCTATATATAGTTCTATCATACCTATGAAAAATCTATCTATTGGATTATTGAAATGCTCAATATGCCCCCGTTAATCTCTAATTCATTTGCTCTAGCCATGACAAACCACTATCCATATCATAAGAATTGGCCTACTAATCTATTGGTCACAAAGTAAATAACTTCCATGATTCACCTCTAATTTTACGATATGCGACCGATTACAATAACAATTAATGGCTAATACTCTATAAATACTCTCTGGGAACATTCTTCAAGGATAAGTTAATACCATTGAGCTTACACCTCGTGGTTTTAATCATTCACCACTTTTGATACTAGATTAACTTGATTGTTGGAATTCTCAGGTGGCCACACAAGACAACCCCGATGTCCACTAAGTCATTATTATTCTTTTACAAGCCCATCCAAGTAGAGAACAAAATCCAATACTTGGTTCTCTTATCATTTTTGTATCGATTGATGTAACCAATATGATCTCTTTTTAATGAATGCAATTCATCTTTACAAGTAAAAAAAATTAAAAAAAATGACATTCTTGCATAAAAAGGAGAAATTGAGAAAAGGAACTGTTTAATTAATATATATTTTGGTATTAGCCCGTATTTTACCAATTACAACATTTTTTTAGATGGAAACCCACATTGTGTTCTCAAAAATTTTGCACAATACTTATTAGTTTGGTTTCTTTAATTTACAAGTTAACTTTTAAGGGAGACTGGCAGACTAGGATTTTTATATTATGGTACCAAAGCTAAAGCATTACCATATCCAACCAACTCATTTTTGTCTTGCATCAATATCCATTGAGGAAGGTGTTCGTGTCCAAATCACCTCCTTAAAAATTCATTGTACTACGTTTGATTAGATCATTAATTTTACAAGCTGACTTTTATAATTGCTTCATTGTCTGATGTCCCATCAGAGCCAATTTTCATTGTAACCAACCAATTCTTTTCAATTTGCAATAGATATCCATAAAAAAGGATGTTCATTTGACATTGTTTTCTTTAAAAATCTATGTGATGATTATATATCCATTTGTAGCCTATAATTTTCAAGCTAAATTTTTATAATATCGGTTTGAATTATTATGTTATAATTAAAAAAATTATATTGTAACTTCATTACAAAAACAATAACTAGTGTAATATAGTTGATTTCTATTTTTATGGATTATGTTTTAATTAAACATTGATTTTAATCTACATAGCGTCTTCATTAATGAAAATCCTTGTCAAAGCCTATTTGAATTCTATTTATTGGATGAGTAGTAGTTTAAGCAACGTCTATATATATTTTAAATAATCAATTACAGTACATATTGAGTCCATATGGCTTAAACACACGAATAACAACTAAAATATCCTTTCACTATTATTTTTATTCATTTGCCTATTATTTCTTATAGATTAGTTATTATTGCATTCACTTGTATCTTTGATGCATAATAATTATAATATGAATGGTTTTTTATTATACATTATATTGATAAGGGATTTACTCAAGCACTTCATGAATTGTTTATTAAGCAACTGTCCATTAGCTCTTCATAAAACTGTGCTTGCAAGGAACCAAACACAAACCATTACAAATGTTGAAGTTACTAATATTACTAGACCACCGCCATTTACTCTAATCCCATAATCTACATAGCGAACCTTAGTTGCGATAACCATATCTATAGTCAAATTAAAACCATTAAAACCACACCTACATTCAAAATTACATTGCTCTTACTCCTTAAGTATTCATGCAAAACACTTCATCCATACACATGCCCAATTGCTAGCCACCCCATAAATCGCCATTATGAACCACTTTTTACTCACTCCACTTTCAATTAAATTAAATTACCATCTCATAATCCACATTCATGCATCCACTAATACATAAAACATCATGGATATTAGCTAGGGCTTTTGTTTTTAGAGTTACAATGTTACCTAACATTTAGGACTAGGATGGTGGGTAGGAGTTCCAAAATACATTGATATTTTTAATAATTTTTATCTTATTTTTAGTGTCGATTGATGGAAAAATTTTGAGTAGTTGGACCTAGTTGTGGATCTGTAGACTAGGATCTACAAAACAAGACACAATCAGAGAGCACTGGTGGTTTCCAACACGGCCTTTTTGACGCTCAAGTTATTATTTACCTAAGGTGGGAATTAAAGGAAAGTAAAATAAAGGAGTTAGCGATTTGCATAATAACGAGTCGTGTAGATGTATGTCTTTTCTCCAAAAGCTTTAGGATAGGATACATATAGGAGGACTCTCTACAATTATTGGCATTGTGGAGAACATGGAGTAGCGAAAAGTTTAAAGCGACTATTACGATCCAGTTTGGGCCATAAAGGCATGTTCCATTTCATTGGGAGTGAGAATAGTGGACATTTTTTGAGAATGTGTATCGAGTGACTAAAATCAGCATAGTCAAATGCTCCATTCAAAGAGTCGGCTTGCCGAGCCAAGGAGTTATATCCAACCTTCAAAAGCTTATTATGAGAAAGGTCGGTCCAATGTTATAATATGTATTCCTTGAGAAAATGGATCACATTTTCTTTTACTCTTTTAACTTTTCTCAGTTGATTCCTTTACAGCCATTGTAATCAATGAAAAAGAAAAATGGCACCATAAATTATAATATCGATATTAGAAGATATTTTAAGAATCTACACTTAAAAAAGATAATGTTGCTATAATAAGGATATTTTAAAAATCAAGGTAATCGCAACCATCCACATGCAAATTAGAGGAAAAAGCAAATGTTGAGGATTCAAATTCGTTCCTCCCTCACATGATCTCTTAGAACGCACTGATGCTGTATGCATCCATTATATTCATATTAAACAGCAGAAATGTAAGACTTAGAAGCCTCATGTAGGTATTGGGAGTAAGTAAACAACTGAAATTCCACCATCACTCGTTGAAAGTTGTAATTAAGATGACATCAATTTCTCCATCTAAAACCAACTGCCAAAAGTTCGTAGCTATTGCCTTGGGTAACTAAGTCAAAAAAATGCATTTTAAACCAACTTTTAGTCTATTTTTTCGTTACCAATCTCCAATAATTTAACGTGGCTGAATATATCATCTGTTATCCTCCGGACACATGGATTCTAAGAGAGATTATTGCTTTCAGAAAGTAAGAACATAAAGAAAGGCAAATATTCTTAGCTTTCTAGATAGCCTTTAATCATTTAATACCAACACTAAAGCTGGGGAATCTGTCCTTTTGTCTATGCTAATGGACCTTACCGTACAAAGTCGGTACAAATCCAGCAGTTCTAAAAGGTTTAGGGGGCACAAAAATAAAGAGCAAAGTCGAAGCTTATATGCATGCAATGATTCTCCCACTCATCAATATAAAAGCATGAAAGGAAAAAATGACCTAGAAAGGAATATAACTAAGAACAGGAAGCATATTAACTTTTAAATGTGCTGGTAGAGTCAAGGACAGTCGTTTAAATTCTATCCTCTTCGGATGCATGTATGTCCCATGGGAAAAGTAGGAATAAAGAATATGAGTGCATGTGATAACAATACTTTATTTAGTTCTTTTGAGAGCTTCCACTTCCCAAAACCAACATTACCTTTGGATTCCAATCATAACAGAAAGCATCAAAGCACATCACTTTGCCAATTTAAGCCAAGGGGGAAAAAATGTCACAGAAGTAGATATGGCAAGACCGCCAAGGAGCCCCCTTTGATGGCTTCTTCGGAATAGCTCTTGGGAAGGAATTCAAACATAAAATGAGAAAAATAGTTAAACAATATCACACCCATGTGTTTAAGCTTGAACAACAAACCTAGAAACCAACCATGATGGAACAAATTCTAGTCCAAGTCAGATTTGCTCTGTTCATTTCAGCTATTGAAATCATTACTCAAAATGTAAATATAGAAAAAGTTATCCAACAAAAGAAAATACAAAAACCAAAACAAAATTCTACATGGACCTATGGCAAGCGCTGATGACCAGTAGTCCCTCTTCTCCCTCATAAAGTTGTAAGGTCTTTCAGGAGACAAAATTAATGGCAGCAAGAAGAGAAAAGCATTGAAACAGGTCATAGCATTTCTTGGGATCGTCTAACACAGCGAGCAACTTTCTTTCTAAACTCACTTCTGTTATCTCGCCATTCTTTCTGCAGTAATAACGAAGAAATGTTAAAATCAAAGAAAATTTTATAACATAAAAAGCTTGAGATGAAGACATTTTATAGCCTCTAGCAAACAATTTTCTGCAGAAACAGGGGTGTTAAATTGAAAAATAATTTGAAACAAAAAATTTAAATAACACCATGCAACTCAAGGTATGTTGCATATTCAAGCTTAATCAGCAGCAAACATACTCATAAATATTAAAGTATTCCTGAACCCCCATGTTGAAGCATGATCACTATTACACCAAAAATAAATATTTGCAATTTTGCTTATTTTACTATGCATGACAAGACGAGTTTAAAAAGAGAGCTGGAATAAATAACTAATGATTATTGAAAAAACATACAATTTCCCTCATTTCCCCATTGGACATGAACAATCCAGAAGGAAAACAATATGCTACCACCAAAAGAGGGGGAACAAAAAAAAGGACATTTAACATTAAAGAAACAAGCGATACTCACCGCAGCTTCAACATTTGCTGGAGATTCATCATTGGGGCTGGAAAGCATTGATATAATACTTAGAACTATGCTCTCAACCTGCAAAACAATTGCACATGTTAACAGCATGCCAGGATACAATGATACATGCAGTACTCCATAAAAGGCCAATGTTTACGGTGGCTTCAAAGTGCAAAATTTAAGAGCAAGTATCTCTGAAAAAGAGAAATTTCTTTATCAAATATCAGGCACTAGCCTGGAAATCTTTCTCATAGCCATCGCTGGCCAAATTTTAAATTCAAGATGATGCAATTAACCAAATATATTCCATTTACTTACTTATTATTCACCTTTCAATTTCATATTTATAATCTTCACCCCCACACCTACAAAGACCTAATGCAAGAGATAATTCTTGAAATGCCAAACCCTTACTAATTCTGTTAACACAGTTGGCAACTATTTAAAAGTGGTTGTTATGGGTCTGTTTGGATGATTTATTTTTCATCTCTATCTGTATTGGTATCGAAACGATAAGTATAAATATGTTCAATTTGCATTTATGTTTTATTTATATTTGATTTTTCATGAAAACTGCCAATTTTTTTTTTATCTGTATCTATTTCTTAATAAATAATTTGTTAAAAAAAAGTTTGAAGAAGAAGTTAGCCAAACAGACTCATATCCTGTTGTCATACTTCATATATCAAGGCCAACTGGGAAAAAAAAAATGATAGATTTTTATTGCATTTTTGGCTGGCAAGGAGCACCTTCATTCACTGGTGCAACCAGTACTGTAGATAACATGCTCAAAACTCGTGATCTGATGAAGGATACCACCACAATAATAAGGTAAAAAGATGAACCTTGGAAGTCAACTTGATAAAAGCCTAAAATTCCATTGAATCAGTGGACATACTCTTGATGTATCTTCCCCTTTAAGTGTGCTAAGTTCTCTACGAATATTTACGGGGAGTAAGCTGGTATATTCCCAAACTCTAGAGGATTAAGGCATGTAGCCCTTTCTCCCTCCAATCTTTTTGTCTTGGCTAGAGATAGTTTCTTTTGTTTGATGAGACAGAAGAATGCTAGGTTAAATATAAATCGGAATGTAGAGTCTCATCTTTTCTATGCCAATGATCCTCTGTAGGTTTCTAAGGCGCCTTCTTGGAGTCTATTCACTTATAAAAGATGCTTCAAAAGAACAAGGGCATTACTAAGGTCGCAAACTTATCCGGCAACTATCTTAATCTTGGGTCAGCTTCATTCACGGTACTTAAATTTTTTTGTTTGTAACAGAATAATACCCAAAGAAATTTTATACCAAAATATATATATATATATATATTTTACTTGAACTTTTTAAAAGTTTCACTCGTCGTATATCTAGATGGATTCATCCATTTTTCCGTCCACTTGCTGATGTGACAAGCGGAATCGATTAAAATATTATTCTTTTCTATCCTATTTGGCAATGTTTGATTAAAAAAAAGTGTCCATTTTTTTAAAAATTTTTATTCCCCTCTCTCTCATGACTTCAACGGGTTTTTGATGGTTTGACAGTTTGTAACGATGGTAAGAAGAAGACAGTTCGCAAGCGGGGTCTATTTGGTATAGGAACCGGCAGCAGTGGACGGCTGGGGCTTCTATTGGGTTTCAGTGGGTGTACAAGTTATGAATTTGGGTCGAGAAGTTGTGTAAATGGTGGATTTGGTGGTTGTAGATGGGTTTGTGGTGCTCGAATGGGTTACGAAAGGATATGGGCATGAGCAAACTGTGGTGTTCTTTGGTGGTTCCTTGTGGGGTTGCAGATGAAAAAGCTACTGTCCATTGGGCTACTAGAATGGTGGAGAAGCTGTTGGTGGTGACTTTATGGATCAAGAAGCAGTATATAAGGCTGAAAGTCACAGAGAGAGGAGTGAGTTTCAGCTACCATTATAGAGAGATTTCGATTTTTTTTTTTTTTTTTTTTGGTGGTGGGGGGGAAGGTTGATCAAGAAAACTCAGTGATAAATATATTTACAATAATGAAACAAATAAAGAAAAACTTGATAAAACAAAAAAGAAAATGCAATTCGCATTGTTTTAAATATAAAAAAATTGTTTTCTGATATTAGCAATACAAATTCAAAGATTTTTTGTGACCTCTCCTCCTTATCCCAGGAAGTTCTCCAAATCTGCCAAATGAATTTTAGAACCTTTATTTATATAGAGTAGTACTTGAAACGCAAAGGAAGTGAAATCAGAGCTTTCATTGATTTTTTTTTTTTTTTTTTTCAAATTACACGATTTAATTCTCACTTTAATCCAAAGATTAGTCCGTTTTGATTTGAATCTTAAAGCAAAAGGTTCTAGAATGGGACTCTTGAACTCCTAAATGCTCAGATTTGATTTGGGATTAGGAACAAGAAGAGGAAGAGGAAGAGGAAGAGGAGGAAGAAGAAGAAGAAGAAGAGAAAGAGAGGGGCGCAGGGAGTGGAGATTTGAAAAAAAAAAAAAAAAAGGAAAGAAAAAATATTTTTTTTAAATCAAACATCGCCAAGTAAGATGGAAAAACAATATTTTAACCGGATCCTCTTGCCACATCAGCAATTGGAAAGAATATTGTATCATGAGTGAAACTTCTAAAAAGTTCGAGTATTTTCTTGGTACAAATTATTTTTAGATATTATTCCATTACAAACCAAACAATGCTGGATTAAATATCACTAGGAATGCAGTCTCTCCTCTTTTCTATGCCAATGATCCTTCATAGGTTTCTAAGGTGCCTTTTTGGATTCTATTCACTTATGAAAGATGCTTCAAAAGAACTAGGGCATTACTAAGGTTGCAAACTTATCTGGCAACCATCTCAATCTTTGTGTGACGAAGATAGTCTGGGTTTTTGGCTTCCAGATTGTGAAATTTCTGCAGAGCATCAAGCATCCCTCTCATATACATTGTGACTTAGAAAAAACAGAACGCTCAGAGTCAATTCAAAAGACTGCTAACAGAATGGACCATTGCACACAGCAATATCTTATGCTGGGTTTATCCAACTGATCAAACAGTAGCTATTTCTGTTCAGGTACAATGGCTCTTCTGCCTTAGTTCTTCACAAAGATGTGCTGAAAGAAAATTCAAAAGACAGCTTCTTCTTTTTTTCTTTCTTTTTGTGGGAATGAGAAAGATGACTTGCTAAGGATCAGATATGCCTAGTAAAGGAAAGTGGTCACAATAATTTGGATTCAATCACTTGGAAAATGCTAGTGAACGCAAACTCAAGCATAACTGGAATTTATGAAATGTGACTGACTGTAATCACTAGGTAAACTCTTGTATTCTTCAATGCTAAAGCATTGCTGCAAAGATCCCCTCAGGCCACTATTGGACAAAGAGCAGATTGCTCATACTTGAAGCAAAAGTCAGCACCTTTTGAATGGGAAATTGGAAATAGGAACCTCATATCCCTTTGATTTGTTGATTAAAATCCCCTAGACCATTAAACAAGAAAGTCCAGGGAGATTCACTATTTTGGTACCTAAGCCACAGTACATTAATAACATGCATATTAATATAGGCTTACAAAATGACGAACAGAAGAATTTTAAGCAGAAAATAAAACAACTAAATAGACCACTATCCTACTAACGTAAAAGCTAAAAAATTAGGACTGTTGACAACAAACTTTGAATCATTCTCCAACATGACCGCTTGATTCAAAGTTGCAAAGTTGAAATCTTCATGGAGCATTTATCTCTAATTTCCTGATATGTAAAGCATCTCTCTTCACTATATGATGCACTTCTCATCATCTTGTTGATGCACTTCTTATCAACCATAAATTGGAGCACTTCTCTCCAAAATCTCTTGGTGCACTCACCAGCTAACTCAAAATAGATATTCTTCTTCAACCATCTCCACCATATTTGCTTGTCCTTCATTTTTTCCTTTGCAATCTTTTTATAGGTACCCAAACCTTTTGCATTTGAAACATTGAGGTTTTCCTTTATGCTAACAATCTCTCTCTTTATGATCAGGCTTCCTGCAATTGTTGCATTGAGGGATTCTTTCTTTTCTTTTAAAAATGAAGTCGTGGCGAGATAAGCGCTTTCAACCATTTGTTTGGTTCCTTCTTGCCTCCATATTCTTCTTTGATCCACCACTTGAACATCATTGATCAATTCTACAAAAGTTATTTTTGATAGATCTTTAGCAACCTCAAGAGAAGGAATTTTTTACTTACATATTTCAAGTAGGCTCACAAAAAGTTTTTCCACTATTTTTTGGTTTGGAAATTCTTCACCAAGCAATCTAATTTGATTAACAAGGGACATAAGCTTGCTACCATATTCCTTAACATTTTCAGATTCCTTCAGTTTTTGTATCTCAAATTCTCTTTTGAGATACAAGATTTGCATCAACTTTGTTTGAGTATTGCCTTCAAATTCTTCTTTAAGCTTATCTTATGCTTCTTTTGGTGATTCGCAAGCCATTATACTTGTAAAAATCTCCTCTAACACAGCTGAATATATGCAAGTGAGAGCCTTTGATTTCTTTGCCAATTCTTCTTCGTAATTTTTGAGTTGTACTAGTGTTAGATTTTGTGGAAGTAGAATCCAAAACCTCCCATAAACTCAGCACTTTTAGATACGACTTCATTTTGATAGTCCAGAAATGATAATTCTCTCCTTTAAAAATAGGAATAGGAGCAGAGAAAAAGTATTTGATGCCACTGAGACACACACACTTTCTCTCTTTCTTTCTTTCTTTAATTCTTTTTTTTTTTTTTTTAATCTCACAAGACCTTAAGAACTATAGAGCTTTGACACCATGTTAGTGAGAAGTGCACCAAGAAATTTCGGAGAGAAGTGCTTCACTGAAGGTTGCTAAGAAAGTGCATCAACAAGATGATAAGAAGCGCATCATATAGTGAAGAAAGGTGCTTCACATATCAGAAAATTAGAAAGAAGTGCTCCATGAAGATTTCAACTTCACAACTTTGAATCAAGAGGTTATGTTGGACAATGATTTAGAGTTTGTTGTAGACCGTCCTATTTTTCGGCTTTTAAGTTAGTGGGATAGTGGTCTATTTAGTTGCTTTATTTTCTACTTAAAATTCTATACGTTAGTCACTTTGTAGGCCTATATTAATGGGCATGTTATTTCAAATTTTTTTTTTTTTTTGCATTGCAATTATCAAGCAGAAGGCAAATTGTTCAGACTCGTAACATCTTTGTTTTACTTTGTATGTTTTTTTCCATTTAATTGGAGCTCTGATATTATGGTGGTGTCATTTAGTCTCAAGGGCAACTTTAGGATACTCTATGCACAGTTTACCCTACATCATATACAACATCAACTCCTGATAGGTTACTGGGAAGCCCATACTTACTGCAATATTTTCCATTAAGATTATTTATGAGACATTTTAAGTCACAGGATCTAAGTTGCTTGGGCCAAAATGTCTTCATTTCAATAAAGGTACGAGGTATTTGTTGGCAACGAAGAAAACCTACTAATTATGTACAAATTACTCCAACTAGTTATTAGCTCTAATATCAAACTTCCTTTGCTCCAGATTATCTGAGCTCTAGATTATCTGAACACCCAACACCTTTTCCTTTCAATACAGGTACTCTTGGGAAATTTAGATTATTCTACTTTGAGAGTGAGATGCTCACCAAATTTCACCTGCTGGGACAATATGATCAGTGGCTTAATCGCTTTATTTAAAAACAAGCCTACCCCTTGTATGCAATGAAGACTAGCTTTTGGGGCTTCCATCTATTTCCTATGGGTGAAATGAAGCAACAGAAGGGTCAACAACCAGTCTTCCCCTCAGAAATCCACGGCTAGGAAAATCTTGGCCACAGTAAATATCATTCTTTGAAAATGAAGTTTCTGTTTATATGGACTTTCTTTCTTTTTATGAATCCTTGCTTGTAACGGCATCAATCATTGCAAATGGTTGCTATTAGCATTGCTTGATACCTTTTACAACGATTCATCTACCTAGCCTTCTATGGGACTTCTATAGACTTATCTTTCAATTAACAAGAAAACCTTACTTACCTATTAAAATGGGTAAAAGAGAATTAAGAGTAACAGGTAGGGCAAGCAGTACTACAACAAATTCACCCAAACAAAAATTAAATAAATGAAATCAAATCAAATAAACCTTCATCAAAAACTCCAAGTCACTAGTCTAACTTTGATATTTAAAAAACAAAAAAGGACATCGTCTTGTCATTATCTTACTTCTTCTGTTAATTAAAAGATCAATATGCTTCTTATATTAAAAAAGTTCCTCGCAGAATTCTCTAGTAAGAACCCCCTTAAGCTCAAGAAGATACTACTAAATTTGCAAGGAGAGGAACATTACCCTTCTAACAAATTACAGGGACATCCAGATCAAGTTTTCCACAATGAAGACATACATTTTGCATCCCTCTTCTTTAGGGACAATGAGAGACCTCTTGCTAGGTAAGGAAACAAATTCTAAGACCACTTCCTGGAGCACAACATGGAAAAGGTTATAAAAGAGCTCTTCATCTTTTTATGTAATGAAAGGAAGACCCATTCATGAAAGCTCTACATTATAGTTGGTTGGTGATGCGATCCTCAAGTTACAAATCTAGAGAACAGCATCGCATCAGTTGGCCTTAAACTTGATGCACCTAGGAACTTATATACTTGCTTGATGATTCCCAGTACCATCCCTATGTACTCTTCACTTCAAAATAAAAGTGCAAGAGCTGTTCTCTAGATTCACATCTTGAGGATCACATCGGTTGGCCTTAAACTTGATGCACCTCGGAACTTATATACTTGCTTGATGATTTCCAGTACCATTCCTATGTACTCTTCACTTCAAAATAAAAGAGCAAGAGAACAAGAAAACTAAAACCGTAACTTCAGGAATAAAAAGTGATTATTTTATTTATGTACTTACTATGAAATGGAAACAATTTGATGTGAAAATCAACTAAGCAGAACACAGCAATATAATCAATAAGCTTTGTAACTTGTAAGTAGAACTAGTTAAGACATTCCTGTCAATGAACCGCATGTATTATAAAGAAATGGAACAGTATATTGTACTACATAACTAAGGCAAGATCCACACACAAAAAAAAAAAAAGAAGTATCAAACAAGCAATATTTTTTGGGGAATAAAAATTAGACAATGAGAATTTGAAGTCATACTGTATGCACAGGCGACCAACGTTCACTTGCAAGCTCATATCCATTCGGATCATCTCCAGGAGGATGAAGAATCGAAATGCAGACCTTTCCATCGGGATAAACTACAAAAAAGAAGGGGTTTCAGTATTTTGCTCAGCCAAAAAAAAAAATAGTTGTAAATTTAACTAAAACAGAGTTTTCACCATTTGGATGCCACATTTCTGAAGTAAACCTGACAGTTGGTGGACTAAGGGGGTAATTGGCCGGAAAACTCATAATCGCATTGAAAAAACCTCCATCACTATACCAAAAGCAGCGCATTAGAAAAAGGAGATGACACGTCCCATGAAAAATTTATTGTTTTATCAAGCTTGATTTTTACAGATGAAATTAAAGAGAGAAAATGAACTACAGAGAAATCTGACAAATATTTGAATAACAATGGACAGATGAATTGACACATTAAATAGCCACATGTAACTGTAAATTGGCAATTGAATTTATTTAATTACAAGAATACTCAACCAAAAATTTCTGTACAAACAAGAAAACAGTAGCATCAATATTTAAATGTCAGATCATTGAAATTCATGAAACCTTCTCCATCCTAGCATCTTTGATGAAATTACTCATAATCCATGGTGGTAAGAAGATGGTAGTTGATAATATCATGAGTATTGTTCTCTTGCACAATTAATAATGATTGATTCTCTCAGCATTTTGAACCTACTGTGAATTTCCATTCTCCAAGCACAACATCATTAAGGAGTGAAGGCAAAAAAAAAAAAAAAATTATTCAAATAAGTTTGGAGGCATTGCAGATATCAATTTTGCAAATAATGTATATCAAGAGAAACCATAAAAATTAACAAATTTTCAGTTAAAACTTTCTCTATGGGCCAGCAATCAAGAATACATTATGCAATCCATACAGAGCAGCAAATCTTATGGATGAGATGACCATGCAAAGATCTCAATTCTCATTAGGACTTGAGCACTCTTAACCTCTTTATGATCACACATCACTACCTTTCCATAGAATCTGCCTTGATTTATAGGCCAATCCATATGCATTTAATCTTTCGCAGAAAGAGGAAAAAAGGGCTCAACGTCTATCATGGACTCACACTCAAATTCAGCTAAGACAATATTCAACATGCTGTTTTTACCATTTGGTTTATTCAGGATCAGTCATGGTCTTACAAACTCTGCAAAGGGTCAAAGCAATACAGATGTATAAATAATGCTAGCCGCACTTAAAAGCCAAATACTCTTACCTTTAAGGATAGCAACCCAATTAATACACAACAAAAACTTTGTACTTGGATATCCATACAGAAATAAATACAAGATAAAATTGCACTTGCAATCATTAGTACACAGCAAACAAGGCAATCAAAATGACACACACAAACTAAAATAAATAAATAAGACTTCTTGCACGGTGCACCACAAAATTTCTTCTATGCTACCAGAACGAGAGCATTATCAAAGAAAAATTGTGGAAATGGAAGAAAATAAAATAAGCAGAGATTTTAGGTATGGGTATTTAAAATGAAAGTGAAAAATAATAAAAATGCAAAGAAACCTATTAGAACATTTCCAATTTTAATGCACATTTGTTTATCTCCACTTTCAAAGAGAAACCAGTTCAAAAAAAAAAAAATCAGTGAAAGCATGTAATACCTCTAAAAACAACGCTAGAGATACAGAGTGATTGGTATTTTAGTCTATCTTTAAAAATATTTCATCTAATTTCCTTTCATTTTCATCTTAATAATGCAAACAAGAAATGAAATCTATTTTTATTCCATCTCTTTATCTTTATTTTCGCTTCTGCTTATTTCCACTCATTTCCACCCTATATAGAATTGCTAAACACTGGAAAATCATCAGAACAGTTCATCTTGTATAAATAAATAATTCATAAGCGGGATCCACATTAACTGTCCATCCCATGTGGCAACATATGATTAGCGGAGACAAGGGTAGAAATCCATCCGTCAAACACGTCAAAACATACAATTCATGCTAAACCCCACAACATCAAGGACCACACACAGACATTAAAAATGGAAAAAAAAAGGAACCAACATTGATCATACCCACAACAAACAAACGAAACCCATCAGGCCATCACCAACAAAACCCTAAGCGTGGACTGGCAAATAATTCGAAATTCAACAACTAAACCCCTACTAATACTTACTAGAGAGTATCAGGAGGTCCAATTATCGAAACACTCCATTCAAAAACGTTATTTTCATCCACCAATCCAGCAGAAAATCCATCCACAGGGTTCCTACAAAGATCTGCACAAAAGAATCACATCAAAATGTTAATAGTATAGCCAAAAACCTAAATTTCACTCAAAACCCTAAAATTTAGTCGAGATTAAGGCAGCTATTAGGGTAAAGATTCAACCTTTAAGCTGTTTCTGGAGAAGAAGACTTGCTTGTGTTGACGACATTGAGGAACTGAAGAGATCAGTTGTGAATTTCTTTTTGGAATTTGAGGGTTTGGAGATTGATTGGGTTTATACAGAGAGAGAGAGTGCAGGGAGGAAGCAGTCCTTTATATAGAGGAAATGAAAGAGACTGCTTTCAGTTGGAGAAGTAAATAAATAAATGAATGTAAATAAATAAAAGAACGGTTTCGAATTTCTGTAATGAGAAAATAATTTTTATATTAATGAATTCACATGAGGAATGTGAAACGAAGACGTTGCCAGGGAAAATCTTCTTTTACTTTCTATGGTTTTTTTTTTTAATTATTATGAATTTTATTATTGTCCTTTTTAAGCTAAAAGAAGTAAATAGTAAAGGAAACACCAAAAAAAAAAAAAAAACCATTGAAATACCAAATTGAGGGTCCATAAATCTAACCAACTTGCAGCAAATTCCATGATGGAATGAAAAATGAAAATATTGTACTCCAAAAGATTTTTCATCATTTTTAATTCTGAAACAATAAGTACGATTTTAGCTTTTGGAAGTTGGTCGACCAAGAATTGTCAACTGGGCGTCTACTTGCATTGACCTCGTTTGGCTAATTAGGGAATGTTCAAGATCGGTTCCTATTAGTTGAACTTTCGGTCTTTGTTATCTTCGATTTTTTTATTAGTTTTGATTTTATGGTATTTTATTTGATGGTAAATTAATAAGAGTTTAAATATAGAGTTAAACACGTGTCTACCAATATTTAAAAAAAAAATACACAAATACCAATTATACAAAAATAATTGTCAAATTACCATGACTATGTTGCATTTAGAGTGAAAATATCATAGTTTGTACTTGTATTGCATATAGAAGCGACGATACAACGACAGTACCAGCTCAAACTTGTAAAAACACCTATGTCGCACGGCTAAAGAGTGATACCCTTTGTATCGCATTTAAGTTTGCACGTCTGTTTTATCTTTGTTATTCGATGTTCCTATTTCTGTAACTTGACGACATCGATGGAGTAAGGGTGGTGATGGCCGTGACTTTGACCATGACTACAATGATGACGGTGACCATGATGGTGGCTATGGATGACATCTCCTTTGAAACTAGCTTGTTGTACTGGGCGTTCAATACCACTACCACGAGCAACTATAATCATTTGTCCCCCGTTGTCAATTGCTCTTACTCAAACACAAATCCTTGTCCTTGTTCGTATCTACCATGATTTTTACATCCATGAACATGATGCCCATCACACCATCCTTCATGTCCATGGACGACCCTATGATGATGATGATAGTCCTTCCATCCTCTATGGTTAATGCGACCAACACAACGAGCGTGTTGTACTTGCTACTGCTCCATTCTCCCAACAAGCCATTGTTTAAAATAGTCTTTATTTGCGCATGCTATTGCTCCATTTCCCTAACAAGTCACTGTTCAAAATAGAGTCTTTCTTTGTGTATGCTTCTGCTTTGGATGAACCTCTGAATGTATCCACAACCTTAATGAGACACCTATTCTAAGCAATGCCACGATCCGACCCCTTATGGCACCTTCAAGGTGTATCACACCACTAAGGTGCAATATAAGAAAAAAAATTAGTGTCACATCTCCCTTATACGATATAGCGATGGTATGTGTGTAATTTTTTTAAAGTACAATACACATGTAATATTCTCTTAAATAAGTATCAATGCATCAATTTATTAAAAATATATATTAACATTTTATAAAATAAGTTTTTACAATTTTATCGATGAGACTGTATAATCAATTATCTAACTTTTAAAAAAATATAGTAATTTAAATATAGATTTTTCAATAGTGTGATCACAGCTTGGTGTGAATCTGAACTCTTAAATAGTTGACAGGTCTGTCTAAACTAATGGTAGAATCATAGAATTTCTCTTCATATAGTGAACAAATAAGATTAATATTTCAAATGATTAAAAAAAAGTAATCAATATTATATAAAGTGGTGTGAATTAAGAATTCCTTTTTTTCCTTTATATTTATATGTTACCTACTAAAAAAAATTTATCCTTATTTGACAAATTTTATGAAATATTGATTTTTTTTATCCACTCAAAATATCAATACCTTATTTGAATTTATCCCCATTAATCACATTTAATATAATTTTTCTTTTATTTTATGATATTTTATTCTAGGCTAAGGGTCTAACATGGCCTAGCCCAAGTATGGGCGGGCCAATTTATGGCCGTTGAACCAGCTCTCTATTTTTTTTAATTTAAAAAAATTAAAATTATAAACAAAAAATGAAAAATAAAATAAGACAAATAAAAAAAATCAAATTAAGATAATTAATATTTCAACTTCATATAAAGTTGAGCCTAAGAATAATATTTTTCAAACCATTTGCTGAAAGATTTATTTAAGGTGTATATTTATTTATATACAAGTATAACAATTTGTAGTTGTGAAATAAGTAACGTGGTATCACAAAATACCCAACACATACACAACTACTAAAAAACACGAAATAAAAAAGTCTCACCTTGTTAAGAAACAAGATTCTACTTTAGTTAGAAATCTATAAATATGCGATCAGATAACTTTTTTTAACAAATTTATTAATGTATCGACTTCATATGTATGCAAAAATGGTGGAAAAAATATGTTTAATATGAATTTCGGATTATTAATGCGTTGGATCAGCTTCCAGAAAACGAAATTGTTGTTGGACGAACGTAATGAAAAGATACATAATCAAGACGACAAATCAACATAGAATGATAATATTCCTAGCAAAGTCGTAACTTTACTTATTAATATATCACTCTCAATTCCAAATTTTCTTCCATTTACCTTAATTTTAATTAACACAATCTTGACCCAGCTAAGACAAAGCCGAGACTAGTAAAGGCTTGACAGGTCTAATAAGGTTTTTGCCGAGCTAGGTTCTATTTCCATTAGATTTAAATAAGTCTAGATGGAAGCAACGGAAAAAATTAGCATATTTACATATATTTTCAAATTAATCCCTTGTGTATTACATGGATAAATAATGAAGTTATTCGTAAATAGTTGAAGATGTATATTTATTTATATACAAATACATATATAAGTAGTTGTAAAATTAATAATATAAAACTTTAAAACACTTAAGACAAACTAGGGCTGTAAGTAAGTCAAGACAGCTCGTGAATTACTTGAGTTCGATTCGGTAAAAGCTCGAATTTGACTCGTTTACAATCGAGTTCAAGCTACTCGAGTAGTTATCGAGCTCGAGTTCAAGTTTCAAAATACTCGGCTCGGTGAGCTCAAGAACTTAAACATTAAATCGAAGCAACTCAAGTTAAAGTTTATCAAATATTAAATACTCTATATAATTAAATCAATATTTTAAAAAAATCATCGAGCCTAATCGAGTCGAGTTCTAGTTTATCGAATATTAAATCGAGTCGAGTTCGAGCTTAAAAATCAAAACTAGATTGAGTTCGAGTTCGAGCTTCGAGTTTTTTATCCGAGTCGAGTTCGAGCTTCGAGTTTTTTATTCGAGTTGAGTTCGAGCTTCGAGTTTTTTATTCGAGTCGAGTTCGAGCTTAGTACCATGTTAGCTCAACTCGATTTGACCCGTTTAGAGCCCTAAGACAAACTTTCTTAAAAAATAATAATAATAAGTTCCACATTGTTGACAAATAAGAAATCACTTATAACACAAGCCTATAAAGGTCCAACTACATATCCTATAAAAGCATATTATTATGTGTGATATTTGTTTCTTTTATTTTTTTATTTCATCTTTTTTTTTTATATTTTTTGGTTCGACATAGACTAACCCATCGGGGTTAGTGAGTCATATGCTTTGAACCCACCTTAACCTACCATCCTAGCGGGTTGGTTTAACCTGACTCATGCCGAGGTCTACTCCTACTTCATTACGATAGTTATCTTTTTTCATTTTTTTCCATTTTCTTGTTTATCGTATGTCTTATTTTTATTTTATGCTTGTAAATAGTTATTGATTTAAAAACAATACAAATTAGTGAATATGAGGTTATATTAATTGAGTTTGTCCCTTCGTTCTCATAACTTATCAAAAAGTATACACTTATATGACATGGAGAATAATCCAACATGTTCTATTTTGGTTTCCCATCCAATTTTCAGAAGTTGAAATCGCAACTTCTAAAAGTTGAATATTCGATTTTGAAGAGAATTTGATTTTGTCTTTAGAATTGGAATCGCGATTGAATTCCTTGAATTCCGATCTCATTAATAATTATTATTACGATTACCTTTTTAGTCCTTTCACATATTTATTATTCACACTTATTATTAGGGTATTTTTATAAAGAGCATGTCCATTCTATTCACGGTGTATCCAAACAAATAAATAAGTTTATCATTCCTCTACATTATGTTCAATTCTATTTCTCTCATTCAAATCCATGACATTTTAAATGATTTAAACATACAAAACACAACATAATTGCATTTAAATTTTATATCAAGTTTCTAACTCTTTATATTAATGAAATGATTTTTTATGATTCGAATGTTCAAATTCAATATAATCAGCGGATTACAGTTATCCATGTAGATAAACAATTAAGTTCTTTGGGTTGTTTTAGTGCTAGAGGGCCTTCTTTTTTTACTCAGCCAAAGCCCCATACATGCATCAAGTCAACTTATCGAAATTATACTCCCTTCTGCCTCTTGTAAGTTTCCTTACTCTCTTCTTTCTTCCTGAATGTTTATTAGGGTTTCTTGACTCACTCTTTCTTGCTATGTTTTGCATGTACATAATGTATGAAAACAAGGTTCATTCAAGATGTCACTCTCCTAATTCTCAACCACATAGGTTCATCTTTTGGGATGTAATCCAATATTCCTTTTCTTTTTTATTTTTCAATATTTATAAACCTACAAATCTAGTTACATTATGTTGTAAAATCAGTTGCTAATAGTTGATATGGCTAGTACTTCGATTATTTTAACTACTATACAATTTTAGCTCAACTAATTAACTATTTATCCATGCAATCTTCCCTTTGATCCTTTTACATGTCTGAATTGTAACAATTTCCTCCCGCATTGAAAACAACTTTGTTTTCAAGGTTAAAATAGAGTTATGAAACATGTCGTGTAGGAACAAAATCTTAAGACACCCATACCCCTATCATTGTAACCTTCGAATCTCTCCGATAGCCACCATCTAGTAGGTTGTATAAGGGCTAAGACATGAAGATTGATGTATTTGAACATTCTTTGGTAACTTCAATGTGAAAGCAATATTTTCCATTTTTATGAGTAGTATTTTCAGTTCAAAAAACATTTGGCCACTGTAGAAAAATGATTGTGATGAGATGATATTAGTTTGTGATGTTGCAATTTTATAAACATCAAAGATCCAAGTTAAAATAAAGCTCAATCTTATGCGTGTTCACTAACTTCTTCATCTTAACTCTGGCCTTCAACAAAATAGCCTCAAGTTGACTCAACACCTCTTCTCGAGTCAAATTAGTAGAGTGCACAAAAGTTGTGATGCTTCTTAATGTGTTATTGCCTAAAAATGAATGTGGGATTACACATCCATGTCTCATTCGTTATTTGCTGAAGTAAGTGAGGATGATTCAAAATCCAAAAAATAATATCTGTCTCATTCCATAAAAGATGCAATGTGTGCTGATGATGAATATGAGACATTCGAAATGTATCATCTACCCATATCATAAGTGTGGTGGTGGTATCATGCATATGAATCCCAAAATAATTTGTCTAAGCCCAATGAATGTCAACTAGTAATACAGGCTTAAACTATGACTATAGGAGAAATCTAATGTTAATGGTAAATGGCAATTGTGTACATAGGCCTATTGAAAATTGTCAACTACCCATACTAATGAGTACGTAGTTAGTAGATGAAAAACGATGTAAATTTAGTCTTTGAGCCAAATAATGAGAAGCAAAATAATACCCATCATACTCCTCTTGTCCAACTTTCCTCAATTGTGATCCATTAATCTGTGTTGCATCATGAAGCCCAAGCCGGTAATGGCAACAATCTTTTCCATAATCCTATAACCTTAATAAGTGTCGGTAGGTATAGATGTTGAAATCTCTTAAAAATCTTTACGGTATTGTTGTTTTATACTAATATCTTGTAAAGTACATTACTGTGCGTTTTTATCACATGCCAAATTAGGTTCATACTCTAATATCCTAGTGATATCTTCAAAAATATATTGCTATTGCCCTAAGGACACAAGCTTTACTTCAGCAAGGTAATGTGATATTTCAATTTCAGCATTATTAACTTCATTTTCTTGTTGAACTACATCTACTATGCAAAATTTGCCATCTTACATACCACACTCAGAAGGCTAAATAGAATCATTATTGCTCTAGCAAAATGATCCCAAGATTGAAATTGGTTGAATTGTTCCATGCATTTGTACCATATCTTGCAATATCTCTCATAGCAAAAGACACTAATTTGAGAAAATAGGCTTCTTCTACATGGTAATAGTCGAAAACAAAACTCAACTTTTAATACACATGTAATTGGATCGAGATCATCAATTCTTGGAATTTCATTCTCTATTACCTTGATCAACGATATAGAAATTTTTAACCAAGATGAATCTTTATTAAGTTTGTAGTAATCTTGATTTAATCTCAATCGATCTAACCTATAATTGATGAATTATAAAGAGAAATCAACATCACTTACTGATGCATTAATGGCTTCCAATTCACACGTTAGAAATTGAAAATGCCTTTGTTCATTCCTATTCTCAAATGATGCTACCAAAGCTGCCGAACAAAAGACCAAAAAATCATAACCAAAATTTGTTTCAATGGAGGTTCAAAAACAAGAGCACCAATGTTGGAGGGATTTCTTTTCTTACTCAACCTAATCCCTGCACATGCACTATCAACCCTACTATTTAAGCTAATTTATAGAACTTCTAGCCCTTTCCACCTCTCATAAGTTGTCTCACTCGATTCTTTCTCCTTGAATGTTTATTAAGGTTTCTTGACTCACTTTTTCTTGCAATGTTATGTAGGTACATAGTGTATGAAAACAAGGTTAATTCGAGATGTCACTCTCCTAACTCTCAATCACACAGATTGCTCTTTTGGGATGTAATTTGGTATTCCTTTTCTTTTTTATTTTTCAGTATTTATAGACCTACAGACCTGGTTACATTCTATTGTAAAACTTAGTTGCAATTAATTGATCTAGCTGCTACTTCAACTAGTTTAACTACTATACAATTTTAGCTTAACTAATTAGTTATTTGTCTATGCTGCTTTCCTTCTGATCTTTGCACATTAGGTTGCAACATTGAGCAACACACCAAGTTAATCGTACATATTTTTTTCTTTAGGAGAACAAGTATTCATTTTATTGACAGAAAGATGAGAAATACATAACATTTTATATATAAAAGAAAACTTCAGTTATAGACCTAAACCCAAAATTCACGTCTCTTAAAAAATAAGTGAGAATAAAAAAATTCATAAATATTAAAAAAATTCTACCAAGTAACAAATAATAGATACTCTAATTAAAGAAAACACACTATATGAGTTTTCAAACACTAAACATAAAAAGAAAAAGAAAAAAGAGACCCGCAAGCCGAGATGATGAACAAAGAAAATGGGACTACCGCGGAGCGGCAACAATAGCGACCTTTGATCAAAAGTGGACATATTTGTCGCGAAGATGGATTTTGCAGGTGGACATGAAAGTTATTTATCAAACAACTTGTTTTTATTTGATAAGATGGGGGTACATGGAAGGAGAAAGAGATGTGGAAAAGGGGGTTTAAAAAGTTTGAGATTAGGTAATTTCTAACATATATACTAATATTGCATTTGATTTATTATAATAAAATCAATATTCTACTTTTGTTATCATTGAATAATATTTCCTCTTTAGTTTGTAAAAAAATCTATTATAAATAATGCTTATTCTATTTCCATATTGGGTTAATGTCCCGGTACCTGAACTTTCTCTCAAATACTTAGTTAACTAATTAAATTTTAAAGTAATTAATTTAATACCTAAACAAAATTTTCACATTTATTAATACTGCATCTATAGCTCTGGCACTCTAGTAAATGGGAAGACGACACTTGTTAAGTAACCAATAGAAAATTAGAAAATAAATAATTAAGTAAGCAAATAAATGCACGTATTGTCTAATAATAAAATTAATCTAGCAAATTAACTCCTAATAACTTTAATGTATGTGTTAATTGGCTTGCTTAACTATCTAATTTTTTTTTATTAGCTACTTGACATATATCACTTCTCTATTAGATGAGAGCATCAAAAACTTTATTAGTTAGGATAACATTCATAAGTATTATTAAATTTATTAGTTAAGGTAACATTCATAAGTACAAAAACTTGGATGAGGAACTAGATTGACTACTATAAAATTTCTATAACTAATTACATATTTAGCAAAAGTTTAAGGGTTAGATGCCACATTAACCCATTCGATATTTCCATATCTATGTCACATGAAATATATTTCATGCTATTCTTCAAGCAAATAATTTTTTTAATTAAAATATCCCTAATAATAAAATAATTATTATTCATTTGCAACTTTATTCAACTCCGTTGATCAAGTGAGAAAAGTTAAGAAAGATTTTAGAAAAAAATAATAACAGTATTTAAGAATAATGAAAATTGAGAAGATTACTAAAAAAACTCACTGTTTTGGCTGTATTTGATTAGAATGTTTCCAAATCGGATTCAAGTTGGATAAATTGTATATCTGAAATCCAGCTCCATTTATTAGTAATTTGGATAATATATTCAATACCTTATACTAATATAAAATTTATATCAATGAGAATTGAAATCAATCTAAGATAAATTTACCAATATAATGGTTATATATTCATATTTATATACGTCACGGATGTGTTCAAACTTTTCAAAATATTAAGAGGAATTGCGTATATAATTTAAAGTTTTTTCAAATTTGGATTTTGGGGATAAATTTGTTAACAAACTTCTACGGTTAACCTATAATAACATGAAGAAAATTCTATCATTTCATCATTAATTTTAAAAATTGATGCTATCAATTATTTAACAATTTATATTCACACGTTTAATCATGATCACAACATAAAATGATCAATATATCAAGAAATAATAATGGTTCATGATTGAAATTGATTTAAGCCATTTAATGATGATATCGAACTGGTCTTCCCCATACAAGCGTCCAAATTGTTTAGGCTCTGAAGATAATTATTTTTGAAATACTTTTCAAGTTCAAGATAGAGGACAAGCTTCATGGGATAAGACTACGAAGAGATATTGATGTAAATATCGGCTGAGAGTGAATAGCATACTATTTGAAAATAATTTATGTAGCTTTTAAATTAAAATTTCACGTACAATTATATACAAGAACTCAAGGAAATTATCAGGGAACTCCAAATGTTGAGAAAGCCAAACGACCATATAAGCATACATGTAGTAGAAATCCTTATGACATCGAAACATTACATGAAGTCATATTTGCAGTGAAGTTCTACATCAACGTCGCATTCCAATCATATTCAAATTTATAAGAAAAACTGAATTGGCACGAATCAAATATAGCTCTTTGGGCTTGATTGGATTATTGAAGTTTTATTTGTATCGGTAATACTTATCAACATTAGATCAGTATCCGTTTGGTTTGATCAATTTATAAGTAAAATTGTTAACTTTTTATTGTATCATATCTATATAGATTCAATATCGATTCGGTTTTTGTTCGATTTAAAATGATGCCAAAATAATATCAAATCAGTGTACCCAAATACACCCAAACGGTTATCTAATTCAAGTGGCTAGAAATCGAAGTACCATCTATGCACATTCAAGCTAGTCATTGAAGCAAAAAGGTATAAATACCTTAGAATTACCCAAAAAAAAAAAAAAAATTCAGAGAGAGTAGAACTCAATGCGATTTGATAGAATAGTAATATTCATAAGCTTCCTAATTCGAGCTAACATTTTTTTAATTTGTTTTATGGAGTATTTTGTACTAAATTCTTTTGAGGAACATTCACTTGTCTATTCCTTTTTCGTCTTTTAATCTTGAGATTATTTGTGAGAAGGTAACACCTAAAAGGCTAAAACTTCATAGACAAGGATTGGTTTGGTGACGTTGGTATAAATAAGGTTCTAAGTGAGTCGAGATAGCTTACGACTTATTTGAATTCAACTCGATGAAAGCTCGAATTCGACTTACCTACAATCGAGTCGAGCTCGCGTTTGAGCTACTCGAGTAGATACTAAGTTTAAGTTCGAGCTTTAAAATACTCGTCTCGAAGAACTCGCAAACTTAATTAAGTATTAAATTGAGTCAAGTCGAGTTTGAGTTTATTGAGTATTAAATATTCTTTATAATTAAATCAATATTTAAAAGAACAATCGAGCTTAATCGAGTCACATTCGAGTATATAATCGAGTCAAATTCGAGCTTAAAAATCAAAGCTCAATAGAGCTCGAGCTTTGAGTTTTTTATTTAAATCAAGTTCGAGCTTAGTACTGTATTGACTTGACTCAACTCATTTACATTTTCGTTTCCTTTTTAACTTTTGATGCTGCCTCTTTCCTTATCCTTTTCCCTTTTCGTTTCCTTCTTTTCTTTTCTTCTTCATCTTCATTTCTCATCTCTTTCTCTCTTAAAATTAACTAAAATCCCAAATTTCAACAATATCATAGAAGAAATTAAAGTTAGAAAATAAGATAGGAGATGGAAAACAAATTTAAGATAGTTGAAACAACAAGAAAAAAGTAGTAAATGAAATCAAGTAGCTTTTGCTTACAAGCAAGTAAGTTAAGTTGTTTTCCTTTATTTTAATTGTTACTATTGCATGAATATGACGAGTTAATACAAGTTAAATGCAGGGTTTAAGATAAAACTTGTAATATATGAACATGAATATCAAAACCTAGGCTTGTGCATGTATAGAACTAAATTAATGACGTGACTTATATGATGTACAATAGTAGAAATATATGCTAATAGTATTTAGTTATGACTATAAGTCTATTTGTTAATATGTTGTATATTAAAGTATGATGTAAAACAAGTAGATACATAAGTAAATTTTACATGCTTTGTTTTTGTGAAGAGCACAAGGAGAGCAGAGGGTGCCTTAATTAGTCGTGCTCCTTACTATTTCTTAAAACGCATGGATTTTACCTCACTCGAGAAGGAACACGGCTGGAACACGACTGTTCTATCCAACCGAGCTTCTCTCTATTTCATTTTCTAAACACAATTCTAGAACAACCTGGCTTCCTATATCCTATCGTGTTTCTCTATGATCCTTAAGTGCTTAACATGTCAAGCAAAATATGGTAAGAACACGACTTTTCCTATCCCATCGTGTTTCTCTCTGACCTTTGAGTACTTGGAGTTTAAACAAAACACGAGAGGAACATGACTCGTACTATCTCGTTGTGTTTCTCATTGTTTCCAAACCCCAAAAAAACACAATGAGGACACAATAGGTTATATTTAATTGTGTTTCTCACCCGAAAGAACTCGAAGGAAACATGGCTAGACATATCCACCAATGTTCTTTTTAAAAAAAAAAAAAGAAAGAAAAATTGAAACAGATAAATGAAATTAATATGATATGTTAAGTAATTTAAATAATTAGAAGGGAGATAAGAAAATTTATAGATTAATGACTAATAAGATTAAACATAGAAGTTAAGTATAAAATGAAATTAGTTAATAAACTTATGTTCAGTAGGACTTTGTAAATCTTATGAACCAAAATGAACTAAGATTAATTAGGATCCCACATGACACATATACATAATTTTGACACAATGGAATAAATGAGTGTAACTTATTAACTAAACTAAGTGTAAAATGGATTTTGGAAATATGAAGGACTAGTTAATAGACATAGTGAGATAATCAAATATGACTTAGTAATTCGATTAAATGATCAAGTCTAATCAACTTAGCTAAGATTAATCTAATATAGACTTAACTTGTAATTGGCTTAGATTAATAAGCTAGGCTTAGAGATAATATAAATGTAATTAGATTTTAATTGATATGAGGAGTATGTTATTTCAAATATTTTTTTCTAAGAATGAGTATTTTCTATAAGTTAATATGAGGTAATAATGTTTTTTATAGTAAATGTTTATATACAAAAAGAAAATAAATGAATTGACAAACAATGGAGAACTGTTCGTATCTTAGTGAGACAATTTTCACAGCAATGGCGGTGTTCCTACTTAGTTTTCGATCAAATAGTTTTTAAAATAAATTTGATGTAAATAGATAATTAATTTAGTTGCTTATATGAGTTTAATGTCATGAACAAATACTTGTTTTGCCTTGGCTTATCTTTTGTTTGTTCAAGGCACCGACTTTATAACAGATATGCAATAACGTGTGTTGTTTGTTAAGATAAGTATTTCTAATGAATTAAAACTTAAAGATAACCTTAATAATGAGTGATGCTTATGCTTGTGCCGTTGAATCCTGTCTAAGGAACGACAACCTTGCTCGGAGCCAAGTATGGTAGTTAGGCGCTTAGGCCACCCCCTTTATCATGATAAAATGATAATTTATAAGTTGCTTTGCGGGTAACCGATAGGACAAACGTATCAACGTAATGTTTACTTGAGCTTGGAAGGAAGTACTATGTTTTAGTTCTCGTTTACGAGACCAGTTGAACTAAATGATATTATGACTGAGATAAATAGAGATGTGTAATCGTTGTAAATCTTATAGGACACTATATTTCCTTTTGGTATATCATATATGAGAAATAAGTATTCGGACTGCTAATATTACACCCCTGAGCAGATATTGTTACTCACCTAGATTCCCGTAAGTTTGTTTTAGAGTGTGAGTGCTCCAGTGTTATTTGTTTCACTTTAATTTAAAAATAATAAACTATTTGTTAGTTGCATTGCATTAGGTTAAACTTGCTTATCATCTCGTGTGTACTTGTGTTGCTATTGTATTGGGCTTCGGCTCATTGTTGTCTTTTTTCTAGGTGTTGATTGCTTACTAATAATTGCCTTGGGTATAGGATGACTTTGGAAAGATTTGATAAAGAGTGAAGCGAATTAAGATCGGCGATTTTATTTTTATTTTGTGTAAAGTCTAGATTTGTTTTTATTTTATATCAAAATTGTATTTATCTTTCTGGAATTGTACTATTCTTTAAGATCGGTAGATTTATTTATTTTGCATAAAGTTTAAATTTATTTTTATTTTATATCAAAATTGGATTTATCTTTTTGGAGCCATATTATTCTTTAAGGGCCTGGTGAAGACCACATGTTTTGTAACAAGCTTTTAAGCTTTATTTTACCATCTTAAAAGTAGAGGGGCAAGTGGTTAAACGGGCCAACCCGGCCCAGCCCACTTTGGCCCTGGTTAAACGGCCAAAATTTTTGGCCCGTTTAACCCACGGGCCAAAATTGCCTAACCCTAACCCAACCCACTTAGCCGTGGGTTAAACGGGCTAGCCCACTTTTTGACCCTTTTAACCCACTTACATATTTTGTGAGTTAAATGGGTCAAATTGACCCATTTAACTTATTTATACTAATTAAATAAGATATATATATAATAAAAAAGAGAGTTTTATAAGGTTATATATATTAATGATTAATTTCATTATTATTTTAATTACTTTTTATATAAAAATAAATTTTCTAAAATAACTTATTAGATAATATATTTCATTTAAAACAATAATAATATATTTTATAAATTTTTATGGTGCATGTGCATTAATTTGTCATTCTTTGTTATAATTAACACATAAATTTAATCTCAAGTATAAAAATCTTTAGAATAATATTCATTAATACATATTTACCCTATAATTATTTATTTTAATTTTATAAAAGTGGGTTGGTGGGTCAACCCACTTAACCCGCGGCTAGCCCACTTTGGCCCGCGGTTAAGTGGGTTGGGTAAAATTAACCCACTTTTAAACGGGCTAAAAAAGCTGACCCTAACCCACTTTTAAAGTGGGTTAAACGCTGGCCCGCGGGCCATAACCCATTTGTCCAGCTCTACTTAAAAGGTATATGAGATACCTGATGGTAAGGTTTTATTATAAGAAAGATGATCTACTCAAGAGAGTAAAAAAAAAAAAATATTTTTGAGAAATATCTTTTACTATTGTTGAATCTAGTTAATTTTCATAATCTAACTAAACATTTTAAGAACCTAAAATCGATTAGCAGTGTTCACGTTAAACAAATCTTTAAGGATAGTCCATGCATGTAATATATAAAATATTATACGTGATGATTGACACGCCTAAACCCTGATTCAAGACGTGACAGTGCAGCATTAAGTATTCAACTGTGAGTACTCTCCTCTCTCCACATCATATCATAAGCTTACATATATCATATAGTGTTAGAAGTTTAGGATACATTTAATTCATTAGTTTAACGTGGATTTGACATCTGTTTTAATCAGATTATTTGTCAAAAACAAATATAAATACAAAAAATGATATTTTCACTCATAAATAAATCTTACAAATCACATATAAATAATATATAAATAAAGATCAAAAGCTGACCGTCCGGACAAACCCATTTGCCATTTTCATCATATTACTCTTTCTTGCATTTTCTTTAATTCTTGACGTTTGCTGTTGGCTTCACTCAAGATTTTTAGAAAGACGATACAATCTATACAATAAATGCAATATCGATATTATGAAGAACTGGCAAAATCTATAAGTGCACGAAAAATATTAACATGTATTATTTTAAAAATCATCGTTATTGACTCTATTAATAAAAAAAAAATTATCTTACTAATTTTTTATGGTAAAAGTTTTTTACCCTAGAGATCAATTTTCTTATAGTGTTGGAGGTGATTTTTCTTGATTTTTTGCTTTTCTTTTTATTTTATTCGTGGAGTGGGATTTGCATTTACCAATTATATGAATTCGATGAAAAATATTTAAATGGTACTAACATGTTATATTACTTTCTCATAGCACATAATTATCGATTTAATTAAAAAAATATCGAAAAAATTTTGACACTAAAAAAAAAAAAGAACTTAAAGATAAAAATTTTGCAACAAAATAAATATGAAAAGATGTTTTATATGTATAGATAAAATCAACGACTACAATTTTTATAACAAAATTTATCCTTAAAAATCAATTTTTTTATAACGTGATATACTAGTTTTCAAAAGTATTATATATCATGATCACCATTCATTGAAAATTACATTAATACTTATATACCCTTATGCATATACATGCTATATTAATAATAATTAATGTTTTTTTTAGGGTTTGGTAGTTGACCCACTCGAAACCGACCAACCGTACGGTCTAGATCTAGGTCAAAAAAACCGACCAATTGAATCTATTCCGGTAGACCAATTGTGGACTAATTTACGCTTTGGAACCGCCTGAGCCGACCTAATCACCCTTACCCTATAAACTACAAAGTACCTCGTAGCGCCAAATGTGGATAGATCATTATGAACTCGTATAGTTTTTATAGCCACATTAAGTGGATTTTCAGATTACTGTGTTAAACATCTTGCTACGCTAAAATTCCTCCACCAGCTTTGACATGTAATTTTTCTTTTCTCTTTAAAAAATTTTGGACGGTTGGAGCTCAAAAAAAATTTATATCATATATTACCATATATAGAGAGATATTGATTTGATGAGAATCTAATTTTTGGGGTTGGCCGGGTCAAGATCATTTTCCTCCTTTCGGTGTGAATAAATCTAAGCATAGTGGCATACCTTTATTCTGTTCTCAAAATCATTGCTTAATATTTTTTAGAGTTAATAGTATAACTTTGCTTAGAGTCTTGGACAATTATATGGTCAACAATTGTGAAGACTTTAAGCAATGACAAAGATTTATTTAATCACATCATGAATATTCCAAGACAAAGAACTTATATATTATTAATTATATATATTTTTATTTATTGATGGAAGTACCATTTATTTAAAAAAAAAAGGGAAAAGGATTTTTCTCATCCTATTTTATTTCAAACTGGAAAAGAAAAAATGAAGCAGTGCTAAAAGAATTAACATGCAAAACATATTGATTGAATGAAGTGATGTGATCATTCGATATGTTAAAGCAACCAAATCCTCTAATGCATGTAAAAGTGCAAACAAAACATTAAACATAGCTGGCCATCTTGCTTTCTTTGTCTTTCCACCTTGTAAAGTGGGCTGGGTCCATTGTCAAAGACGAAAAAAAAAAAAAAAAAGGAAAAAAGAAAAAGGAGAAGAAGAAGAAGAAAGAAAGAAAAGAATAGATCTCCACCCCCAAGATATTATTTATCATGATTTTCCACTCTAAAAGTCCGAAAAGTCTCCGAAGTTAGTGCATGCAATGTTCACCTCTGACTTTAAAAAGGTATATAAACAAAAATTTACGAGATAAAGGCACCTAAAATCTAAATATTTCTAATTTTTGATAATTAGTGTCTCATCTTTAGATTTTCATAAATTAGTACTTATACTTTTAAAATATGTGTGATTTAGTTTCTCTATTAAGTAATATTTGATAAATATTTATTTTGATGACACAATAATAACATATACTCAACTAAAAATTTCGAAAATCTAAAGGCATAAGACTAAATTGTCAAGAAAGCAAAAAAAAAAAAAAAAATGAAAGTATAAGCACTTTGTCTATCATTATCTTGTCATTAAATAAATATTTATTGAAAACACCAAATATACTAATCTATTAAAATTTAAAAATTTAAAACTAAATTATCTAAAATTGAAAGTGCATATGTATCTGCCATCATCCTAAAATTTTTACATATAAAGTTTGACCAAATTTGATTGAAACTGTAGGGATGCAACCGGAGTGGGTTATTATAGGATACCCGACCGCCTGCCCCATTAAAAACCCTGTAGGGTCTAGGTCAGGTTTTGGGTTGTACTTATAACCCGATGAGAAAATTCGACCAGATATAATTAAAGAAAAATTAAAAATTTTAGTTTAAGAAATTTACTTGTTCATTTATTGGATGATATTTTTCATATAATTCTTTTGTTATTCATGTATTGAGTCACATGATATGATATAATTAAGTCTATTTACTCTCATGAGTAAGGATAATTGATTAATTTTTTTTTTTTATAATTATTTTTCTCAACATGTACAATTAATAGTATCGGTTCCTTACAATCGGGTTGGGTTCAAGTTACCTAAAATCGGGTCAAGTTGGTTATGTGACACCCTTTATACAATCGGGTTCGGGTTCTGAATGATCTATCCCAGACCCGCCTCGTTTACATCCCTTGAAAGTGGAGATGATATCCATTTATTATTGATTGTAATTTGTTTTGGGTAAAATGTTGGAATTGGTCCGTGACCTGTATCTATTTCGCTGTCCGCCGGTCCAAGATCCCCTAAAATCAAATGAAATAACAAAAACTCAATGTTAGACATTATTAGAGGCAAAAAAGAGCGAATCAACTTACTAATTAATATTTAATTAAAAAAGAAGAAGAAAACTTACCAATTAATATCTATTTATAATATTAAGTGAAATCTACAATATGAAAGTTATTTTATTAGTGTCAAAAAATCTTTTGATAATTATATTCCGCATTTTACTTTATTGTTTAAAATCTTTACTTCATTTTTTTTCACAGCCCATCTATTAATATAAGTAAATTGATAATATGGCGGTTACTCTATTAGTATAAAAAAATAATTTGATAACTATATTCCACATTTTACTATATTGTTTAAAATCTTTATTTTACTTTTTTTTTTTCACAGCCTAACAAAATACCCCATGTTATTGTTCCTAATAACTACCATCGCTTTATGTCGTCGTTCATCTCTCCTTCTTCCCCATGTATACAATCAAAAATAGTAACCGTGGCATGCAATTTAATCCGGTGAAACTTCCCACATGATTTTCCACTCCTCCGCTTTCATTAATTAGTTTCTCCACTAGCCCACCGTTATAAAACTACAATTAACTTATTTCTCTTATCAAGAAGGAAAACTACTACCTGAATTATTAAATTGTGTCCTTTGACTCCTTTTTCTCTTTCTAACTACAACCTATATGTTTTCTTTTTCTTTTTCTTTTTTCCCCAGCAATTTCGTTCACACTAGAGATTTCTTTTATGGTTTGACTACCATAACTTAATCATTAAATGACAAATTTAGCCATTTTTATATATAAAAGAAGGGGTAGATGAATTAAAATTATGAAATGGAACAAAGAATGAATCATTAGATACAAGCCATCCCGGAAGAAGGTAACATCTTCAATTGAAATCCTAACACTCCCATCACGAAGGAGAAGGTTGTTCCCTTGCCCTTCCCCTCCAATTATATTGACATTCGATTTTTTTTCCTCTCTCAAACTTCATTGTTTGTACCATATGATATTTACTTTTAGTTTAGTTTAAGACTATAAGTGAGTCGAGACAGCTTACGAGCTACTCAAGTTCGACTCGGTGAAAACTTAAATTTGACTTACTTACAATCGAGTCGAACTCGAGTTTAAGCTACTCGAGTAGTTATCGAGCTCGAGTTAAAGTTTCAAAATACTCTGCTCAGTAAGCTCTTGAGCTTAAACGAATATTAAATCGAGGTAAATCAAGTTCGAGTTTATTGAGTATTAAATACTCTATTTAGTTAAATCAATATTTTAAAAAAAATCGAACTTAATCGAGTCGAGCTTGAGTTTATCGAGTATTAAATCAAGTTGAGTTCGAGCTTAAAAATCAAAGCTCAATCAAGTTCGAGTTTGAGTTTTAAGTTTTTTACGTGAGTCGAGTTCAAGCTTGGTACTATATCAACTCGACTTGACTTGTTATAGCCCTAGTTTAGTTCATGAAAAATATTATTAGAAATTGAAGTTTCCGTTAAAACAATAATCATGCTATGATTCATATTGTGCATAAAACATTCATTGCATCTGGAATAACTGATTTACAAAAAGAGAGGAGATGAAGATAGAGGAGGCGATAGAGAAAAAGAATATCCCACGTATTAAAGTACATTCAATCAAGAGGGTGATGATTTGGGAGGGAAAAAATAAATAGGAGTTTTGTGTTTTTTTTTTTTTTTTTTATGCTTTAGGTTTAGATTTGTCTTTTTGTGTGCGTGTATATATGTATTGTTTAGATATGATGGAACAGATTTTGTTTATTTAGGTGAAGAATATGAAGAATCACCTTTAAGGGAGGGTTTATTTGAATACACGTTGTTTACTAGTTAAATCCTAAACGTAATATACTTTTTTTTTCCTGATTTTTATGATTTATTTTGAACACAATAAACATGAATTTTACTAAGACCAAAAAAAAAAAAAAATGGGGAATTTTACTTCTTTTAGATTAACATAGTTATTTTTACTAATATTTGAAATGAAGCTGAATTATTTTGTGAAATGCTAATGTATTTATTTATCATTTTATATGATCACACCATTTGTGTTTTTCTTTTGTTACTTTTTAGGCAGTTTTCACATGTAGTATATTTGATAATTAATTATATGTGTAATTATATTAATTTGATTTTCTAAGCATGCTTAGCGATCATATAAATTTATTTTCTAGCACATGAATTTAGAAGGAGAAAGCAGGGAGTATATATCATGTACTTTACTATATATTATATCTAAAATAAAGATGAATGCAGTAGAGAAAAGTTCAAAAGTTCTCACCAACCTAGAGTAGGGTTGGGCATTTGCAATGAATGATGGTGCCATTTGGACGATTTATTAATGATACATTTTCATTAATTATATCAAGATTTGATTTTATAATAATACAAATGAAAGAAAATTAAATAATATACGCAAAACAATAACAATGTATTAAGCTTAAATCGCTTTGAAACCAAAATTCTTTCCGCTTTGATTAATGTCCGGTGTCCTAAAATCTCTGAACAGAATTTTCTTCCCCCTTATGTGTTTTAAGCTTAAATCCAGTGTCCTAAAATCTATGTCATGAACACAGACATTATCAGCTACAATAATGCATTTTATAAGTAGTGCTTTCACAGTGTTTCTTTAAATTTTATTATATGTATTTTATTTTTAAAATAAAATAATAATAGAGGATTGCATTATTTAAGTATTTCCAATAACCCGATTCATTATTTTGTGTCTTTCTATTTTTTTTACGTTAAAAAAAGAAAAGGGAGTCGAATCTGATTTATTTGACTTGGAAGACCACAATAATATCATTTAATTACAATACTATTAGCCTTTTTCTTACACACACACACACACATATCCAATATTCAAAATCTTGTTGGTCACATGAAATCTCAAGCAGTGATTATTATGATAACAAATAGTAAAATTTTAAATATAAAAAAAATCTATCTAGATTATGAGTTTAATATAAATTATTATGATATAATTTTTCTTATATTTTAGAGAGTAAATACAGTTTTTGTTTAAAAGAAAATTAAATTTGATAAATATATTTTTAACACTACTTTAATTTATATATGTATAATTTTTAATACATTACATTTTCGTTTTACACATTGCCAAAATATATATATATATATATATATAAAATTCTTCTTTATTACAATATATAAACATTTTTAATTCTTCTATATATTAAATTTCATCAAATCACTATATTTAGGTTTTGCACACACAACACGGGTGGCTCCACCGCTAGTTTACTTGAATTGAAAACTTTGGAATTAATTCGAGCTTGAACTATTTGAATGCTCAAACAACTTGGTTTCAATTTGATAATGTTCAACTCAGTTTCTAATAAACTGTATCGAACTTGAATCAAATATAAATGTTAGCAGAATTTGACTTAGCTTTAGGTATTTATATTATTACATTAAAAAATAATTTTATATTAAATGAATTAATTTAAGATCTTTTTAATTGTTAGTTCAAAATTTTAAACTCACTTAAGCTTGAGCTTTAAAATTCAAATTTAAATTTGAAATCATGAACGGATCGTGATCGACTCCAGCCGTTACTGACTCAAAAGTCAAAACTAGCTACTTATGCATTAGTTACAGCTTCATTTCCACTAGAACCGCGCGTGGGGTCCGCGATCCAGGATTGGCGTGGCTCTGGACTCACCGAGCTTTATACGTTCCATCATATATTTTTGGTCAAGCAGTACAATATTCATTGAATATTGTTTCGGTTAGGTCTGTTAGTTTCATCTTATTTTTATCCTTTCGACATTTTATTTTTATTATTTTTAAATAAATATTTATCAAAAAATAAATAAAAATAAAAAATATATATTTTTACTTATAAACAAATCAAATAAATAACATACAGATGTATATTAGATAAAAATAGACAATCCAAATAGGTCTGTTTGTTTCATCTCATTTTGTTCGTTTTGACATCTTATTTTTATCGTGTTCAAACACATGTCCGTTAAGAAATAAATACAAATAAAAAACATATATTTACTCATAAACAAACTAAACAGATAAGATACAAATAAAATACAGATGCGAATTAGATATAATGAAAATCAGACAATTCAAAAGATAGTTCGAACCAAATAAAAACACAATTATATGCCTACATAGAATAAGTATTGTTCAGGTACCGATATATGTTTGAAAATGGTTTAGATTTATTCTCATGTTATATTTGTTTACTAGGAACTTCTTCAATCGTAGCACCACTAATATTATAATTAACTTAATTATAAAGAAATTTAGTATAGTAAGATTTAAGAATTTCGATTAAGGTTGGATCAGATTTGGACTGTTTAATAATATAACAAAACTGATATCGTAATAATTATCACAGAATCGTAGAATTTTCCTTCCTTTTTGATATAAAATTGTTGTTATGTTTTTATTATTATAAAGTAAATATTTTTTGTTTGATTTATAAAACTATTTTTGTAAGTAATGCTATGTATAATGGAATAAATAAAAAATTCTTATCCATTCTGTGTACTAAACGAATTGTTATTCCTTACATAATATAATTTTTACTTTAAAAATGCCCCAATACAAAACAAAATAACACAAAAAGAATCACTATTCATTTCTCCTCTTATTTTGTTCAGGGAATTAATTTTTTTTTTGGCCATCATTTAGGGAATTAAATATAACATTAATGGTTTAACTTTATGCTTGGTTTTATTTCTTCAATTAAAAACACACAGAAAAAAAAGGCTTTTCTAAGTCTTTATGTTATTATAACTAGCCGATGTTATACAGACGTTACATAATTATAAAAAAATCGTGAATCCTTTATCTAAAATACATCAAATGTTTGTTCATGAAAAATTTATGTAATTTTAGTTTAAATAGAAAGATGTTTTATTTATGGCATGGTTTTCTTATTTTTCTTTCAAAAAATTCTAATGCGATCTTATAAGAGGAGGGAAAAAAAAAGAGGTAGCGCTTTTACCAAAATCAGAAATTCATTCCAATAACATAATTAGACAAAAAGAAAAAAAAACAATTATTATTTTAAAAGAGAAGTTATGGTAGTGTGGGCTAGAAAAATAAACTATAAAAATTAAAGACACCAAAATTGCCTGTTCTGCTTTAATTATATGAATATAGATATTTCATATATTTTACTATCTACTTTTATGTAAACTTAAAATATTGAACCTTTTTGAAAAGATGTTGATAATGGCTTAACAGTTACGACCAAGCAAGCCCCTAAGTATGCTCTTGGTGGTGCAAAAACAAAAACTGTGACCTTCCCTATTGGACATCATCAAGAGAACCGACTCAAACTGCCAACAATAGTTCGCTAACCGAGAATCGAACCGGATATAACGGGTTGGAACCAACCCAAAACCTATCGGTTCTACCAAGTCAAGGCAGTTTCATCATGGGAACTGCTAAGAACCGCTAATTCCTTTCACTACTAAATAAAAAATCGATCGAAAACCGAATGAACCCATCGTTCTTCAATAATGCCATCTCAAAAATAAATAATTAATTCAAAGCCTCCAAAACCAATGTTGTGATGTCATTTATATGATGTGGCTAGACATCATCCTTTGAAACTTTCATCGAGAAAGTTAGGTGCTTAAGTTTCTTCCCAAAATATTACTCTCAAAATCACATCCTATTCTAGTAAATGGATTACATTATCAACGTTGGATAGAAGTCTTAAACTCCTAAACGTGGTGACATTACTATCACTTGATTATACAAAATGGGTTTGTGTTTTTCAATAATGTCAAGTGTTCTGCATCTCAGTAATTGAGAAGTTGTCGAAGGAGCTTGGAGTTGGTGGAGTAGTTGTAGGTGAGATACAAGGCTATTAGTGATGCATTCGGGTTAGCAAGATTATGTAGTGGTTAATAATAGTGAACTATAATAATAATAATAATAATAATAATAATAATAACAATATACTTATTCCTACTTATATAATAATTATATATCTCTATATATATGCTCAAGTAAAATAAGCATATAATAATAATTTTTTTGTATTTATTTCGATTTTTTTGAAAAAAAAAATTGGCACAGTTCACAGTTTTCAACAAACTAAAACCAACTTCTGATGACATCTATTCCTTATAACGAACAGTGAAAAAGAGAATGTTCAACACTTCGGATAAAGTTTTTATTTTTCCCTTAATCTTTATTTTGGACATATTATCAAAATGGTTGTAATAGATTAAATTGATTATATTTAAGGTGGAAATAAATAAAATAGACCAAATTATACAAACATTAATATCTAGGCAAATATAATATCATGAACGAATTTTACATTTACCAAACTCTAACAAGATAAAAAATACATATTATAGACAAATCATGTCTATAATAAACCAAAAGCAAATAGCAGAAAAAATGTGGTTAATGAATGTCTCTTATAAGTTAATTAAATTGAATCTTCATAGAACAATATTAAGGTAAGCTCTTGGGGAGGGTGGGTTGGCGCAACCTAGTTGGAAAGATGGAAAAATTGGTCTCACATGTTTTTTAACAGTATAGATCACATTGTTTATTTAATAGTATAGATTTATACTTAATTGTAACACACCACTAAAATACTTAATATTATACTTACTATCTTTATTTTAATAGTCAGGCATTGTTAAGATGGTTCCGTCAATGGGATTATAGAAGTTTTAGAAAGATAATAAGTTTGATAATTTGAACTTTAGTTTCCCTCATAATAACATGAGGCAAACAAATAGTTATGATTATAAAAGACAAAAAAGTGGTAGTTACTATCCTATCATATCGATTGACAAAAGTTAAAATTAAATTGGCTTGTAGTAACTTGTATTGGTGGGTTTAAGGTGTAAGCGAGTCGAGTTCACTCGCGAACTACTCAAATTTGATTACGTGATAGCTTGAATTTGACTTTGCTACAATCGAGTCGAGCTTAAATTCAAGCTACTGTAATAGCAATCAAGTTTGAGTCCAAGTTTTAAAATATCTGGTTTGAGTAACCCATGAGACTATTTGAGTTTTATATTTTATATGAAAAAATTATAGACTCATGTTTTCCTTTTTTAAAACCTAGTTTCATTCCATTTTTTCCCCCTTTATATTTAATGATTTACATTTATTATATTTTAAGATAAAGTTAAATAAAAACCCTATTCTATTCTCATATTCTAACTTATTTTTTTAATTTAATTAATTTTTATAAGAATAATCGAGTATAACCAAGTTGAGCTTAAGCTTGTCGAGTATTAATTCGAGTCAAGTTTCAGCTGCAAAATTAAAGCTTGATCAAATTCGAGGCAAGTTCAAGCGTCGAGGTTTTTCATTCGAGTTAAATTTAAACTTTGCATTATAATGTTTCGATTTTACTCATTTACAAACCCAGATGGATATAATGGAGAAGATATTTTTTTTCCCCCTAATAATAGAGAGGAATCGAATCTAAAGAGCTTGTATGGGCCTTTTAAAAGCCAAAGCAACCAATAGCTATTTAACATCTTTTCAAGAATTCTCCAGAGTCTAGACCGACATATAATCAAGACAAAATAATCTCATTAATGACTAGGTGTTAGATTTGGCTTATTAGCACATATTCATTGCAATGTTTCGTCGACTCCATGTGGCAATATCGATGTTTTTCCTATTTTCCAATCGATGCTATTCATGATTTGAGAACAATCGTCACATCCAATTGAAAAGCTTTGGATACCTATATCTAATGCAATTTTCTTCAAATAAGACAAATGAAAAACATCATTTTGTCCTCACTGGCCATTGATCCGCTTGGACTACCAAGCTGGGGGTTTCGTGTGAACATCATTGTTGCAACAGGGTTTGGTAATAATGGAAGAAGGTGCATTTTTAAGTTAGCTAAATTAGGGATAGATATAGGTATATAGAGAGAATATTTGTGTTCTTCAAAAATAGGATAAGCAATGCATGATATAACTTAGAGAATGAGGGAGTTAAACTTGATCTGTTCCATTGAAAAGCTAATATTTAAATCATTAGATTATAACGGCTTTAGTATGAAAGACATAATTTTACCTCAAATTGTGCTTGGAATTGTGCAACCTCTATTTGCTTTTCTATAGTAAACGATGCTCCTTCTATTGCAATTATTCCTTTAAGGAAAGGGAATAGCTTTCCCATTAGTTTAAGTAAATCTTGGAGACCAACAGTTTCCTACGTATAACTTTCCGACTGTAATTGGAAGATTAAATTTTCCTTGTATACTAATTTATCATTATAATTATATTTTATTAAAATTTATTATATGAGTTTTTGTTGACCAATCTATTGTTTTACAATGATGAATTGTCATAAAATATAATTACAACAGTGATTAATAGGAAAATCCACGGATAGGTCTAAAGGAGTTCAAAAGGATCCCGATACGATAAAGCAAATAATCTTGTTATAAAGGGTATCTATCCATACCATCCTTACTTAAAAGTATGGAGTCTAAGTAAGCACTAAAGGTCATATGATAGATTTTGGTATAAGTTTTCTAAAATCCGCTTTCACAAGATAGGATACAAGTACATGATCTTTATACTCTATACATACCTTGAAACTTATATTCCAGAGTAAAGAGGGTATAGATGGATCTCGGCATAGGCTAGCTCAGACTCGTAGATCGACCAGACCTAACACCAATAGGTCCGATCCGTCAGTTCGGCTTTCAATTGTATGGGACTATAACTTGTGTGCCAACGTGATGGCTTTCTAAGCTGTGGCTAGTCACCATGTTAACTCGTCGAGTTGTCAAATTATCGAAGGGAAAAAAAGAAGAAAAAAGGAAAAACAAAAGAATGGTGGAATAAAAAAATGTAGGTAAGATAGAAATAAATAAACTATTTTGACGTAAATAGTGAATATTTAATATTTATTCACACATTTAATGTAATGTTATTAACAATATAAATAATACACACTAAAAAACATGTCTTGTTCGATTTATATGGATTTCAAACCAAAGTAAAACTTTACTTCTTAATAATGTGAGACTTGTTTTTATCTTTCTAGGACTTGTTTATGCCTTAATAAGATTATAGTCCCACAGTGCTAAGTTAACAATTAAAAGTGGAAGTGCTCATATATAAACAATACACATCTTCAAAATGAACCAATGATTATTATTTTTAAGCCAAACTTAATGTGAATTAAAATTTTGTATAAGTTTATTTAATTTTTTTATTTTCATTTTTGCATATTTTTAATTTTATCTTTTAAAAAAAATTATCCCTATAATTGTTTTATTTTCTCATTAAAAAAAAGACAAAATGGCCAGTTCAATGGGTCAAAACCTAACTTATGAATCTATGGGTAGGATGGAAGGCAAAACCAGCTTGGCTTAACGTTAGTTGGTTTCAGTTATGGGTTACCCTATTAGATGTAGATATGGTATCTTCTGTAAACAAAATATGATGTCTCGTAGAATTTCTTTAGGATTCTTTTAGGACTACATGTTTATACTCTTCTTTTTCATCTCTTTTTGATGGTCCATGACTTTCCATCAATAACAGACATAAAGTTTTTCAAGTTTTCAATTCTTTTACAATTTCTTTACAAATTTTCAATTAAACATGCTGCATCAGGTGCTAAAGTGTTATATCCAATTTGATGGCTGGCAGCACAAACAAAGATCTAGCTATCAACACCTAAGACAATGCTCAGGGTGGGAAGAACTAGTGAATGGCCTTAATGGCTTTGGAGCAGAATGGTGATCATAGATTCTAGGTGTTTGAAAGACACTTTGAAGAGATTATGGATTGGATGGATGCTCCAGTAATAGGCAAAGCTCATGGGGAGGGAGATAAGCAAAACCCTATAGATGATGTCACCCTCGAAGAGCCTATCAATAGGCCTATTCTTACAGTCTATTACGAGGATTCTAAGGATGATGACTTTGTTGAAGATTTTTAATAGATAGAGTCTCATGAAGGAAGGAATTATCATGACGGCGAGCATAATTACAATAGACTAGATAAAGCCTTTGATGGTGGTAGAGGCTAATATCAGGGTTAAGATAATCATGCTGACAACTTTAATAATTATTATGGAGGTAGAAATGATTATAAGAATAATGATTTCAAGTTGAAGGTAAATATTTCATATTCTAGTGGGAATCTAAGAATTAAGGATTTCATAGGTTGGATTGCGAATATAGATAGGTTTTTTGAGTACATAGAAGTGCCCGAGGAGAAAAGGGTGAGATCGATGGCATACAGGTTAAAGGATTGGTGCATCTACATGGTGGGAGGGAATGCAGAGGAGGATGATTCATGAAGGGAAAGCTCTGATTAGTACATGGTATAATATGAAGTAATTATTTAAAAAGGAAATTTCTTCCGCCGAATTACGAGCAAATCTTGTTTCAACAGTACCAAAGATGTCATCAAGGGAACAAATTGATCCATGGGTATATGCAAAGTTTATGAGGTTAGCTCAGAGGAATAATTTAAGGGAAGCAGATGATGAAATTGAAAAATCAATAAAATAGTAGGAAACTTCCAAGGTTGCCCAAGAACATGTCATTATAGATGTGAATGACAAAGGGGGAGTCCTATAGTTATAGATAAAGACTATGATCTTAAAGTTATTGAACAGGTGGCTAACGAGAGGAAAGTCTTGGAGATGGAAAAGAAAGGTATAGAAAGCGAGGTGGAATGTTATACAGGAGCAACATATGATCAATTACAGTTCAACACATGAGGTTAATGTTATACCAATATGTCTATCTAAAGAAACTCTTAGCTTTGAGTTTAAATGGTCACAACAAAGTGAGATAATTGACATAGCATATCCAATTGACAATGATGTGGCATTGCAATAATTAAATGTTTGTCAATGCATTCATGAAGATGATTAATCATGGTTTTGATGATAGTTATGATTCACATGGAGGGTTTTTATGTTGGCATGAGCTATCTATCTTATCTGCATCAAGCATTTATAGGAGGAAATCATGTATATTTCTTGTATTAAGGAAATTACCTATATATTCCTTAATTATAGGATTCTTGATTGAAATTAGCCTTTTATAGAGTCTTTGTAATTGTATATAAAAACACAACAAAGTTTCAACAAAGGCATACAAGTGATATTTTTTCAATTCCTCTTTGTATCATGGTATCGGAGCAATGATCCAAAGAAGTCCTAAAAAACCTAGAAAGAAAACTCATATTTGAATCTGAAAAGGATCAGAACTCATTAAAGAACCAGGCAGCATTGTGGAAAATAAGGAGCATGCTACCACTCTTGAAGATCTAACACGAGCTTTAACCAAAACACAAATCCCAATCTAAACAACAATATATGATACTTCTACTACGCAGATTGACATCTAATTAGATGGAACAAATTATGCATTATGGTCCCAAGTTATGGAGATGTATATATCAAGGAAAGATAAATTGGGATATATTAATGGAGACTTGCTACAACCAGAATTAACATATCCTACTTTCAAAAAGTGGTGCACCGAGAATGCAATTGTGAAAGGGTAGATAATCAACTCCATGGATACATCATTGATTAGCAATTTCATTTATTTCCTTACACCAAGACAAGTATGGGATGCAGTTACTATAACCTATTATAATGGAATTGATATTTCTCAAGTGTATGACTTGAAGAAATGCATAACTAGAACGGGATAGGCAAGGGGATCCATTAAATCATATTATAATGCCCTTTGAAGCTTACGAAGGGAAATTGATTTTTGCCGCCCAAATCTAATGGAATGTGCAGGTGATATACAAAAATACAATGCAATTCTATAGTAAGATAGAGTCTATACCTTCCTAGATGGATTAAATGTTCGACTAGACAAGATTCGAAGTGATGTGCTTCAGATAAAACCATTCCCTACAGTTGAACAAGCATATGCTCATGTAAGAAGAGAGGAAATCAGATAAGCTGTAATGTTAGCAAGTACCAAAACTATTATAGGTGTTGTTATGGCTTCAAAAGGGAACAAAGGAGGATATCAATAATAATCCATCCTTCAGATGTCAAAAATAAGAGCTTCATCCATGAATGGTGGAAAAACAATTGCGGGTTCCAAATCCAAAGGAAAAACAAAGGGACGGGGGTTGCACTCGTTGTGGCAATATGAAACATACATGTGAGAATTGCTTTAAGTTACGTAGGTATCTTAAATGGTGGAACGAACTCAAAGCATGTAAATGATGAAGGTCTAGTAACATAGGATGGGTAGATTTAGTAAATGCAAAACCTCAGTTTTCTCTCATTTATGAAATTGAGCCCACAGATGTGCAAACCACTGCTATAGATCAAGGTAATATACCACAAGAAAACAATAGCTATGCTTTGATAACTTCTAATTAAGGTAAGTGCAGTGAATAGATAGTGGACTTAGGTGCAACTGACCACATGACATTTTCTCCCGAAGATTTTATCGAGATTACAAAGCCTCGACGAACTAATGTAGAGAATGCTAATGAAGTTACTTACCCAGTTATTGGAGTTGGAACTGTAGCTTTATCTCCTTCTCTCTTTTTATCCCATACTTTACTATCTCATCTCTTTTACATGAATTGATGTCTATTGGTCAAGTAACTGAACAACTCGATTGTGTTGCCTTAATGTATCCTACTTTTTGCCTACTTAAGGATATCTGCACCAAGGAGATCATTGGACGTCGTACAAAGAGAGAGGGGTTATATTACATGGATGACTTCAGTTCTGGTCATATTAATAACATAAGTCAATTGGGAAATGCAAAGATGAAACAGATTTGATTATGGCACCATCGCTTGGGACATCCATCATTTAGTTACCTGAAATACTTGTTCCCTAATTTATTTTCTAGTTTGCATAATTCGGACTTGAAATGTGATACTTGCATGTTAACTAAGAATCATCGTATATCCTTTCCAAGTAATTTGAATAACAGGACTATTCCTTTTTCCTTGATTCATTCTGATGTCTGGGGACCCTCCCCAATTACTGCTGCTCTTGGTTATCGCTGATTTGTAACTTTTGTGGATGACCGCACTTGTACTTGTTGAAACATAAAGATAAGATATTTGATGTGTTTAAAGCATTTCATGCTATGATTCAAACTCAATTTTCTACAAAGTTATGAATTCTTAGATCTAAAATGGAAGTGAATATGTCAATCCTATTTTCCAAGATTACTTCTAAAAGAATGGCCTTCTCCCTGAAACATCACGTGCACAAATGCCACAACAAAATGGCGTGGCTGAACAAAATAATAGACATATATTGGAAGCAACCCAATCCTTATTGATTGAAGCAAATGTGCCAAGTAAATATTAGGCTAATGTAGTTACTACACCAGTATATCTATTAAACAGAATGCCGTCAAAAGTATTGAATTTCAAGACTCCATTGTAGGTTCTATCCGAACATATTACTCTACCATCTATATTGCTACATACTCTACACATTATTAGTTGTGTCGCTTTTGTTTATCTCCATAAAAATTAGTGCACTAAACTTGGCCCTTGTGCAGTTCGCTGTATTTTTTTTTTTTTGGATATACTGCATAAAAAAAGGGATACCATTGTTATGACCTTATCACCAAGTGCACTTATGTCACTATGGATGTAACATTTTTGGAGTATAAACCTTTCTTCTCTACATAAACATCTAATTCTACTCTTCATGGGGAGATGAGGCATGAAGAGCAAAAGTGGTCGCATGAAGAGCGAAATTGCTATTTAGAAACCAAATGTGACCAGCAATATTGTGATTTGATAAGTAAGGAAAATGACATGGTATTAGTTAGAGAAAGCAAAGAGATGGACAGTGAAGTAAATAAATCGGAGAATAGAGATGTTTTGCTTAAACACGATCAAGACGCAAGTTAGAATGTTGAATTTGAAACGACACTTGAAGGAATCCCTCTCTCTATACATGAAGACGCCCATGCTCCTGATCTCGCGAATAGTCCTTAGGTAAGCTATTCGGTTACATCTCCTATTCAACATGTAAATACTCCTTCAAGATACAATTTACTTTCAAACATAATCGGGGCAAAACTCCAACTCGATACTCTCCAGATGTTGAAGGAAAAAATTTGAAGTATCAAATTGAAAACTATACGAGTACTCATAGATTATCTAAGCCTCTCAAAGCTTTTTGCATAAATTATCCTCTTCGAATGTTCCAAGGAGTGTATCCAAAGCCTTAGCAGATCTAAAAGAGGCTCAAACAATAAAAGAAGAAATGGATGCACTGTAGAAAAATAATACATGGGAGCTTGTACCGCTACTAAAGGAGAAGAAGTTAGTTAGATGTAAATGGGTGTTTTCTACTAAATATAGAGCGGATGGATTGACTGAAAGGTATAATGCGAGGCTTGTGGCAAAAGGGTATACATAGATATACGGAATAGACTATCAAGAGACTTTTTCTCAGGTAGCAAAACTTAATACAATACGGGTTCTATTGTCATTAGTAGCAAATTTAGATTGGCTATTGCACTAATTTGAAGTAAAGAATGCTTTCCTCCATGGTGATCTAGAGGAAGAGGTTTATATGGATATTCCACCAGGACATATTGTACAGTCAAATAATAAAGTTATGTGTAAGTTACGACAGATTCTTATACCAATTAAAGCAATCACCTCGAGCTTGGTTTAGAATGTTTAGTTTAGCCATGAAAAAATATGGCTTCAAACAAAGCAACTCCGATCATACCCTTTTTTTGAAGCACCAACAAGGAAAGGTAACAACATTAATAATCTACATTGATGACATGATTATCACAGGAAATGACATGGAAGAAATTTCTAGACTTTAAGATAAATTGGCTACTAAATTTGAGTTGAAAAGCTTAGGGGAACTCAAATACTTTCTTGGAATTGAGGTGATCAGATCAAGGTAATTGAAGTCAGGCTTATTTATGTAAGCCAATCAATACACCTATTGTTCAGAATCACAAACTAGGAGAACAATTGGGTCATGCTCAAGCTAAATAAAGAACAATACCAAAGACTAGTAGGGAAGCTGATTTACTTGTGACACATTCGCCCTAATATAGCTTATGCGGTTAGTGTAATGAGCTAATTTATGCATTTTCCTAGCAAAGAACATATGAATGCATTCATATGGATACTCCAATACCTTAAATTTACCTTAAGGAAAGGAGTGTTGTTCTGCTAAAATGGTCATCTGGGCATTGCTGGTTATATAGATGCAGACTAGGCAGGGAATGTCCTTGATAGAAAATCCATGCTAGGCCACTTCACGTTTGTAAGTGGAAATTTGGTCAAATGGAGAAGTAAGAAGCAAAAGCTTATCGCACTATCAAGTGCTGAGGCAAAATTTAAAATTATGTATAAAGGACCGTGTAAACTTCTATGGCTTAAAAGGCTACTAATTGAAGTTGCCTTTGCTCCTAAATCAGAAATGAAGTTGTTTTGTGATAATAAGGTAGCCATAGACATTCTCATAATCCTATACAGCATGATTGTATGAAGCATAATGAGGTGGATCGACATTTCATTAAGCAAAATCTTGAAGAAAAAATAATTCAATTTCCTTTCGTCAAATCTGAAGACCAATTTGTAGATATTCTTACGAAGGTTGTTGCCAGCAAAAGTTTTCACAGCTCACTTATCAAGTTGAGCATTCGAGATATCTTTGTTGGGATTTTGGATGTCACCTCTTTGTCGGTTTTAGTTGCGGATGGAATTTCCTTACAACCATTATCATTGTCTTCCACGTCAATCGGAATTTCAGTAGCATCAATATTCCCTACATTACACATAAAGCACCAATTTCAGCTACACTTAATCATAAGTTTAATTTTTCGAGCAATTGGTCGATAGCTATAGAAATATAAAAAACTCCTAATAGAAAATTTATAGAAACATACATACATACATACATACATACATACACACACATCATATTTGTAAGTTGTAAGCATCAAAACATAAAAAAAAAAAAAAAAAAAAAACATGTGAAACTATAGTATGTACATGGTTCTCCATCTATAACAATAAAGGATTCAACATGTAAACTAAGTAACCAACATGCAAAAACAACTAAAAGTTTATATCTAAGTACCCACAAAAAAAGTGATAAATTTTAGTAATTTTAGCAACTCTAATAATGAACATATGACAACAATAATCAACTAGAGGTCTAGATCTAAACAAATTCCAACATAGAGATGGACAAAAATTAAAAAAAAAAACATAATATTGAAATTGGAGTGGCAGAGAGTGAGGTGAGTGGGGGAGAATGGTGGAGAGCAAGGGACAGAGAGTGCGACTAAGCAAGAAGATGAGTGCAATAAGATGAAAGCAAGCGGAAGCAATAGAGAGCATGGCGAGAGAACGATAGAGCGAAAGAGCGAGAGATAGAGAGAGCGACAAAGCAAGAGAGTGACCAACTGAGAGACGCGAGAGAGCTAAGAGGGAGAAACACAGGAGAGCTGAGATTGAGAGTGAGAGACACTATCACTCAAATAGAGATGGTTGAGATTGAGAGCGAGTAAGAGGGATAAAGAGCTAATGAGACAAAAGGAGGAGAGTGATTGCACAAAAGATTAGAGGAAAGGAAAATTCAAAGTGGCTAGGGTTTCCTTTTAGTCTTTTACTTGTCTTAATAACTTAATATTTTTATATTTTACTTTAAATTTATGTTGGTTGGGTTTTTCCAACGAGTTATACATAAACCAGAAATGCAACCTAAAACTTATCTAGTTTTTTTTTTTTTTTTTTAAATCCCAAAACTCGTCCAAAACCCTATAGGGTTTTTAGCAGGCGGTACCCTATAACGACCCGTTCAGTTGCATCCCTAGTCATCCTATACTTCCTTATATTTAGGCATTGGCCCTAGAAATGATTTATTTAGGGTTTCTTTATTAATTTTTATAATATTTATTAGATCTACTTATTAAAGTGATATATAATGTTTATAAGAACTAATCATGAAACATGTTATAAATATAATATAAAATACAAAAAGTGGTTTTTCAAGGTTTTTCTTTTCTTTTTGTTTTATAATAATGGAGATGGGAGATTGAGTCTCATTTATCTTATATAATGATCAATGCTAGTACCACTGAGTTGTAATGCCATTACAAAATCACTATTAAGAAACTCTCTTTTCACTTACAAGTCATGGCTATTATTTATTTTTGTTAGTTATTTAACGATATTATAGGCCTTATATGATGCTTGCTTGGCATGGATCTTGAATTTCTCGGACTCTAAGAATAAAAAATGTGGACCTTGATCTAATAAAATTCAAAATCAGATATGAAATTCCATGAACCTTGGTATGATTTGATGGAATTAACCTTGACCTTATGGTTGAGTAATCCATGGAACCTTGATGTGGAGATCGTGACCTTGTCGGAAATACCGACCAAGAATCTTGATATAATCGAAGAACTCAACAAGAATTCAAATTCTTGAAGATTTCATAAGTTCTCAAAAGAACTCAAAGAGAATGAATTTTGTCAGTTGTATTTCAATCAAATGTAATCTATCTTATAATATTCCAATACAAGGAAATATGTAATAACCAAAAGGAAAACCAAAAGACATAAAAACAAAATATGTCTGTCGCACAAAGAGAGCTAGTAGCTAGAACATATACGTTGGCAACCTATATAAGTATACTGATAGCGTTGCAAGCGATGTTGGAGTTTTCGATTCTGGCCATTGTCTTCAACCGACGGCATAAAGCCAAAAGCTGGTGACGTACAAAGGATGGCCGATGGCATACATTGGCGAGGCATAAATCCGTGTTGCAAGAATTCAAAGGCTGATGTGTTTTAATTTAAGCTGGTCATGTTAGATTTGAAGGCTGGCGATTTTGCACAGTAAGCTAGGGGCTTAAGGCTTAAAAATGGGCAGTGTTGATTTGATTTTATTTGTAGTGTTGTATCCTCCTCCTAAGTTGTGAAAATAACAGTATAAGTCTTGGTTTTTTGTTTCAAATTGATGTTGATGAACTTGGAGTGATCTTCAAAAAACTTTTGCACAAATCCCTGAATTTTTTCTCGAAGCTTCTTGGCTCTATTCCCTATAATCATTCCTTTAGGAACTTAAATTTATTGTGGCGAGCTTGGTGCAATTGTATCTTCATCATTCCCCCTCTCTTCAAAAGGATTTGTCCTCGAATTGGCTTTACCTACATCAAAAGGACTTAAATCCAAAACATTGAAGGTAACACTCATATTGTACTCAATTGGTAAATCCAATTTGTAAGCATTGTCGTTGATCTTTTCAATCACTTGAAATGGTCTATCGCCTCTAGGCTCCAACTTTGATTTCCTTTGAGATGGAAATCTCTATTTCCTTAAGTGCACTCACACACAATCACCTGGTTCAAAGGTGATTTTCTTTCTGCCTTTATTAGCTTGTGGAGTGTATTGTGCATTTCTCTTTTCAATCCTTTGTCGCACTTGTTCAAGCAATTTCTTGACAATTTCTACATTTTTCTTTCCATTCAAGCTAGTTCTTTCATTAACTGGTAAATGTAATAAATCTGAAGGTGTTGGTGGATTAAAACTAGAAACAACTCTAAATGGAGAAAAACTAGTGGTAGAATGAATAGTGAGATTATAGGCAAATGCGATAAATGGTAAAAAATCTTCTCATGACTTTAAATTCTTTTGAATCACTACTTGCAACAAAGTCGTCATTGTCTTGTTCATCACTTCAGTTTGTCCATTAGTTTATGGATAACCAGCAGCTAAGAACAATAATTTAGTACCTAGTTTGCCCCACATAACTCTTTAGAAATGGCTCAAAAACTTGACACCCCTATCACTCACAATGCTTTTAGGCACTCCATCTAACTTGACAATCTCCTTAAAGAATAAGTTAGCAATATGAGATGCATTATTAGTTTTATAACAAATAATGAAGTGTGCCATTTTTGAAAATCTATCTACAACAACAAAAATTGAATCACAACCTCTTTTAGACCTAAGTAAACTCAAAACAAAATCCATAGAAATGTCAATCTATGGTTCACTAGGAACAAGTAAACGAGTATATAAACCATGAGGTGTCACCTTAGATTTGGCCTTTTTGCAAGTCACACATCTACTATAAATCCTTTCTACGTCTCTTCTCGTATGAAGCCAATAAAAATGTTCATTTAAAATATCTAAAGTTTTAGTCACACCAAAATGCGCCATCAATCGTCTACTGTAAGACTCTCTAATAAGCAATTCTCTTATAGAACATTGAGGAATACACAAATTTCCCTCCCCAAATAAAAATCCTTCATGTTTATAAAACTTGTTAAAAGGTCCCTCCTCACATGCAACATAAATAGTTGCAAAATTATGATCTCTATTCTCTAGCACACAACTCTTTAATATGTTCAAAACCTAGAAATTTTGCATTAAGAGTTGATAGAAGGACATACCTGTGTGATAAGACATCAACAACCACATTTTATTTACCTTGCTTATAGCCAATAACAATGGGAAAAGTCTTAATGAATTCCATCCAGCGAGCATGCCTCCTGTTCAGTTTTCTTTACCCCTTCAGATGCTTTAATGATTCATGATCTATGTGGATAACGAACTGCTTTGGCCAAAAGTAATGTTGCTAAGTCTCTGAAGCTCTCACCAATGCATATAACTCCTTATCATAGGTAGGATAGCACAATGGTGCTCCATTCAAATTTTCACTGAAGTATGCTATTGGCTTGCCCTCTTACATTAACACAGATCCAATGCCAATGCCAATGCAAACACCTGATGCATCACATTTAATCTCAAAAACTCTAGAAAAGTCAGGTAAAGACAACAAAGTAGCAAAACACAATTTATCTTTAAGCAAATTAAAAGCTTTCTCCTATGCTTCACCCCATTTAAATCCAATAAAATTTTTGACAAATTTAGTCAATGGTGCTGCCAGTGTATTAAAATCTTTAACAAAACGCCTATAAAAACTAGCTAAACCATGAAAATTCCTTACTTCAGTGATACTAATAGGTGTAGGTTAATCCTTGATTGCCTTAATTTTCTCTTCATCTACCTCTATGCCTCTAGCACTAATAACATATCCTAAGGAAACAACTTTTTCAAGACAAAAAGAACATTTATTAAGATTAGCATATAAATGCTCTCTTTTCAACACAGAAAGTATACTTCTTAGATGATTCACATCTTCTTCTATATTTTTGCTGTAAATTAAGATGTCATCAAAATATACAATAACAAGTGTTTCTATGAAAGGACGCATGACATGATTCATCAATCTCAAAAGGCATAACTAACCACTCATAAAACTTCGATTTGGTCTTAAAAGTAGTTTCACATTCATCCCCTTCTTTCATCCTAATCTGATGGTAACCACTTTAAAGATCAATCTTAGAAAACAAACAAGAACCATGTAATTCAAAAGCATATCATCTAACCTAGGAATAGGATGACGATACTTTACCATCATTTTATTGACAGTTTTACAATCTACACACATTGTCCAGGTTCCGTCTTTCTTGGGTACAAGTAACATTAGCATAGCACAAAGGCTTATGCTCTCATGAACAAATCTCTTTGCCAGTAATTTCTTCACTTGCCTTTGGATCTCCTTACTCTCTTTAGGACTATTCCTATAGATAAGTCTATTTGGAATAAAAGCTCCACGTATGAAATTTATTTGGTGCTCTATGCCTTTAATTGGTGGCAACCCTCTAGGAATCTCTTCAATAAATAAGTCGTCATATTCCTGCAAAAGAGACACAACAGAATTAGGCAGAGATGAGTCAAGATCATTAGTAGAGAACATAACCTCCTTTTACATAAGTACAATCAAAGGACTCTTCTTATTCACAGCACTCCTGATCTCACTTTTAGTAGCAAAACAATTCAATTGTTTTTTCTTCTCACTCTCTCCTTTTTTCTCGCTAGCTACTTTGTTTTTCCTCTCCATCACTTGTGTATCATTCTCATTATCTCGTGTTTTCTCTCTTTTTCTCACTAGCTCTCAACACCTTATCTTCCTGTCTGATTTTTTTTTTTTTTATCTTCCTAAACTTGTTGGAGTGTCAAAAGCTTTAAATAAAATGTCTTCTCATTTTGTCTCATAATGAATAGATTTGAACGGCCTTCGTGAGTAGCATTCTTATCAAATTGCCATGGTCTGCCAAACAATTTATGACATGCATTCATGGCCATTACATCACATAATACTTCATCTTTATAGTTTCCCAATGCAAACAACAACTTCACCTGCTTATTCACCTTCAACTCTCTAGAATCATTCAACCATTGTAATTTATATGGACTAGGATGTTTTAGTGTAGGCAATTTAAGTATTTCTACTAAATTGACACTTACCGCATTGGCATAACTACCCCCTATCAATAATTAAGCTGGAAACTTTGTCTTTCACCACAACTCAAGCATGAAAAATATTTTCTCTTTCCTCATTATCAGTCACATCTTCCATTTCGGGCATGTCATCATCATCTCCTTCACTTTTGCTAGTTGTCTTATACTAATCATTTCCTAAAGCAATCATAGCTTTCTTGTTAAGATATTGAGAAGCTATATGCCCCACCCCATTGCACCTGAAACAATGAATTTTACTTAAAATAGATTGAGATTCATTTACCTTTGGATTTATTAGAAGTTTCCTCTTTTGGAATAGCTTGAGTAAATTTTTCTTTCTTGTTCTTCTTATCCTTCTTCTTTAAATTTTTCTTCCATGAAGTAGAAAAACCCTCCATAACTATATTTCTTCCTCTTGAGCTGTCTCTCAAATTTTAATGCCATCTGATACATGTCTTCCAATTCTACATAATGCTGAAGTTCGACCTTATTTGCAATATTTCTATTTAACCCATTCAAAAATCTTGCCACAATGGCTTCACCATCCTCTTTCAAATCAATCTTCATCATGAGAGTTTCCATTTCCATGTAGGACTCTTCTACACTCCTCCTTCCTTGAGTAAGTTCCTGTAACTGTTGATGCAATCCTTTATAATAACGCGAAGGAACAAACCTCTTTCTCATGATTTGCTTTAGCTCTCTCCAAGTGATAATTGGATCCTCTTGATTTATTCTTCTATTAAGTGTAAGTTGATTCCACCAGATGCTGGTATATCTACTAAATTCCACCATAGCCAATTTGACATTTTTCTCTTCCAAATAATAATAATATGCAAAAATCAACTCAATATTGCATTCCCAATCCAGATAAGCATCTAGATCACTGCATCCCTGAAAATGAGGAACCTTGAATTTTATAGAATTCAAGTTACTGTCAATTTTCTTACCTCCTTTACTAGTGCTTTCTCTTGAATTACTATTGTCTCTGGTCTTAGCAGGCATCCTATGATCCTGTTCATCATCAGAATCAAGCTCTTCCTTTGATTTCTGCTGTTCCATGAGCTCTATTCGCATAGTCAAGCCCTGCAACATTTCAAACATTCGAGCTATAGCCTTTTATACATAACTACTCTTGTCTCCTTCTTTCGTTGATGGGCTTGACATCCTCTGATGTTAGAAAATCAAACAAATAATAGAAATGAAAAGAAATCCCACTTCATTGCCTCACGTATATCACTCGCAAAAAATATAACATTCAACACTCGTATTTCATGCAAACTCAAAATACATTTACCATCTTACTTCTCGATCCTTCGTTTTACGGTTCTATCTCGAACTTGGATCTCAATCCTTGAATTTTCCTTTCTGTATCATTCCTTACAACACCTTAATCCTTAGTAAATATATAATAGGATCGAAACTCCAATCAACTAGAAAACAAATATAAATCCCTAATTTCATTGGTGATTTTTTTGCCACAAATAATTCCTTCAATAATAACGAGTTTTTTTTTTTACTTGTTTTTCTTTTTCTTTTCTCCTTTTGACATTCTTTTATTTCTATTTTTTTCATCCGAATTTTCTTTTCTTTTTTTTTCTCACAAGAAATTAACAGCAAATTCCATAACAAAAGAAATGAAAAAGAAGATATGAATGAACCGATTTAGGTTAGGATGTACTGTATTCGATTCACATCAAATTGGAACGATTCTTAGAAAACCTAAAGTTCCGATACCAATCTCATGCATGCTTGGCATTGATAATGAATTTCCTAGACTTTAAGAATAAAAAATGCGACCTTGACCCAATGAAATATTTAGAATCAGACTTAAAATTCCATGAACCATGGTATAATTTGATGGAATTGACATTGACCCTATGGTTGAGTAATCCCTAGAAATTTGATATGGAGATCGCGACCCTATTGGAAATATCGACTAAGAACATTGGTATAATCGAAGAACTCAACAAGAATTTAAATTCTTGAAGATTTAATAAGTTCTCGAAAGAACTCAAAGAGAAGGAATTCTCTCAATTGTATTTCAATCAAATGTAATCTGTCTTACAAAACCCCAATATAAGGATATATGTAATAACTAAAAGGAAAACCAAAAGACATAAAAATAGAACATGTCTGTTGCATAAAGAAAGCTAGTGGCCAGAACATATACGCTCGTTGCCTTTATATGTACACTTACGACGTTGCAAATGGCATTAAAGTTTTTTATTCTAGTGGCCGAAGGCGTAAAGCCAAAAGCTAGCTGCATACAAAGGATGGCCGGTGGCATATACCGCAGGGCATAGATACATATTACAGGAATTAAAGGTCAGCCGTGTATTGAGTTGAGTTGGCTGTATTGGATTTGAAGGCTAGCGATTTTTACAGTATTTAGGAATTTAGAGATTAAAAATGGGCAGCGTTGATTTGATTCCATTTATAGTGTTGTATCCTCCTCCTAAGTTGTGAAAACAACAATAAAAGTCTTCGTTTTTGGTTCTAAATTGATGTCGGTGAACTTGGAGTGATCTTCAACAAACTTTTGCGCAAATCTTTGAAATTTTTCTTGAAGCTTTTGGCTCTATTTCATGTAATCATTTCTTCAGGAACTTGAATTTGTTGTGGCAAGCTTGATGCAATTGTATCTTTATCATTCTTATATTTATATTTCCAATAAATAAACCTTTGGTAAACGTAAATAATAATCATTGAATGTCTTAAAAGTATAGCAAGCAGTTTCTTCTTGTACCCCGGAAAAACACTAATGTATAGGTTGTTATTTTAGTAATTACCGCTACTTTTATTAAGAAATCCTCTCATATAACATGATTTTTTTATGTCATAATGTCTCTTGCCTTAGGAAAATTATAATTACTGATTTGTAATAGGTACTATAATCATAAAAAGGAACTGAATTTACATCTACAAATTTTACAATATAGACTTAAGGAGGGAAAGACCTTGTACAACAATCGACATTATGTTAGTAGATAAATTCATGAGATATTACAAACAATCTCCTTAAACTTTGGTTTCAATATAAATGTACTTTTAAATCTTTCAAATGTTGTAAATTACTTCTTCATCATTTGGCCCATCCTCTGCTCCTGCATCCTTGAGTTCCACATCTCTTCTCTCTCTATCTCCAACTTCTCTCTCCAACATCTCCCCTAAAACCCAGCTAAAAGGATGAGACCATGGTGAAAGCAAGTTACATGGTGGTGGTAAGGGTTCAATTCATCAATGGTGGTGTAGTGTTTAGTTGGTGGTATTTTTGGTGGTTGGAGGTTCTTTGGGTTTTTAGTGTTTCAGTGTTTCTTAGTTGTGGGAACGGTTGTTGCTGGTGTTTTGAGTGGAAGTGTATGGTGATTGTCCTTGATAGGTATAGTGCTTGATTTAGTCGTGCCAGGTTGTCACTGTGGTTCTATAGTATGGTTTTCGAAGAAGTTTGGCGGTGGATGTGCAGTTTTAGGTACACACACACATATAATATCTATATGTGGTGTTGGGGGAGGGGGATGGAGATAGAGAGAGAGAGAGAGGAGTTGTGAAGAAGAAAGGGGGGAAGAAGGAGGTCGTAGTATGAGGAAGTAATGAGAGATTAAGAGTTTGTTTCTGTATTAAAATGAACATAAATTTGGAAAAAAAAAAAAGGAGCTTAGGAGTCCCTTTCATGGCAGATTGTCATGATGAAGAAGGTGAGGTGTATGAATCACATGCGCCTGTGGGTTTGACGCTAGGTGGTTTTGGTTTGGTGAATGTGAAGACAAAGAGAGAAGAGGAGGAGAGAGAGAAGATAATGGTTTTCCAAGGAGAGAAAGAGAGACGTTGAAAGAGAGGGAAAGAGAGAGAGGATGGAAAGTTAAAAAGAAAAAGAAAAAGAAACATATGGACATGGAAGAGAAATTTTAATTTTTTTTAATATAGATTTCCTTAACATATCGCTGGACTTTTGGCTAGTGAAAAATTTAAAAATTTAAGTATTTTTTTTGTAAGAAAATTTTGTTTAGGTATATTTCTATTCTAACCGAAAAAAGTCCAGATACCATTAGTGAAATTAAACCTAAATTACACTTTGAATTTTGATAAAGTGACAAATAACAAATAATCCCTTCAACTATGATCTTGTTACGCAATTATCCCTTAAAATTATTAAGTCTGTTTTAATAACCTAAATTTTGATCTTAATGTGTTTTTATTCAATTAATAAAATAAAAAATCTTTAATGTTATCAATTTATTAAAGTTCAATCATGTGATTTGTAATATTTAAAAATTCAGAGATATAACCATAGCAAGGTTAAAGTTTATAAGATTTATTTTTAATTTTCTCTAAAATTTATTATGATGTCAATATTCTTTTAAGAGATATAAGTTTTTTATTTTATTTTTTAGTTGGAGTATCACCTTTATTTGCACTGGTAGGTACTTCATGTGGTGGTACAATTGTAAGAATTTAAGTATGATAATGTAAGTAAATTTAAAATATATGATAATTATAGAATCAACGAATTGATGAAGCTAGACATAGGCATGCTTGCCATAAGTGGGTCATGCCTATCAGTTGGACTCGACTATATGGTCATGACACATCGGGTTGGCAGGTTAAGGCCGGTTTAAGGCTTGCAACCGCCAATGCAGTGGGTTGGGCAAGTCAAACCCTTAAAATAAAAAATAAAAAAAGATGAAAAAAAAGAAAAAAATTAGATAAAAAAATAAAAATAAATATTTGAACTCATTTCCATGTGACTAGATAATATCTATTCACAACATTAAAGTTGTTGTCATTATGATCAACATATGCTAAAGGCTATCTAGTTGAACTTTTATGAACTTATAGTAAGAGAGATTTCTAGTTCTTTAATGATATGAGACTTATTTTATGTGTGTATTTTGAGTATTTTAAAGTCTCACATTGCTAATTTTACGACATGATGTGGAGATACTTGTGTATAAATAAATATACACCTTCAACTGTTCTCCAACAAGTAGGCTAAATGTGTTGTTGTTAATAATTTATTATTAACAACATTATTGGCACTTTGGTACGTAGGAATGTGTCGGAATGGAATTGCAATTCTGGCTTCCATTCTCTTTCCCAGTGTTTAGAAGCGTTTTCAGAAGTCGAAATCACGATTTCTTGGAATCGACGATTCCATCTTTGAAAGGGATTGCAATTTTATCTTTGAGAAGGTGGAATTGCGATTCCAGTCTATTCTTATTAATTATATGAACTATCATGTATTAGTATTTTGCATTTATTACTAAGAGCATTCCCAATAATTACACTTTTAGACATTTCATTCTATGTAATCTCCCAAACATAGAAATGGATTTGTCATTCTCAAATTTATTCTATTTCAATCCATTCATTCCAAATCATTCCTGCCTACCAAAGGTGACATATATGTATTATTAATGATAACGCAGTTAGTAAATATGATTAAAAGTTATTTGATTGGATTTTTATCGACTTCTAATCAAAGCGATTAGCATGATTTTCATAACATTAATGGCAATATTAAGATGACTTGCTATTTCTATTTCATATACTTGGTTTGTCATTAGATGCTTACCAAAAATAGTCAATACGATATAAACACATAATCAACAATAAATAGTAAACATACAGGAACATATGTATAAAGGGATAATGCCGCTAATGGTATCTAAATTTTAACAAAATACACAATTAGGTACTTAAACTTTAAAAATGATTAATTCAGCACTGAACGTTGCAATTGATCAATTTAATATCTGAAAACTTTAAAATTGATTAATTTAATATATAAAAAAAAAACATGATAAAGGTACTGTTGGTGTTTGCGAAACGTTATTTCAATTATTAAATTGATCAATTTTAAAGTTTGGATACTAAATTGAATAATTTCAAAATTTAGATACTTAATTGCATATTTTGTCAAAGTTTAGGTATTATTTGAATATTAACCCTTTATAAAATGAAACAAAATAATATACATATTGACCACGTGTAAACTTATTTTTTCTATTCTTCTAGAATTTCATGTTCATAGTCTCGACAATTGTATCTTTATCTAACTAAATTATTGATTTTGAGATGAAATTATTGTTTTCTACTAATAGGATAGAGGTACTTTTAGTGTGTATGAAATGTTATTTTAATTACCAAATTGATCAATTTTAAAGTTTAAGTACTAAATTGAATAATTTTAAAATTTAGATATTTAAATGCATATTTTATCAAAATTTAGGTATCATTCGTGACTTAACCTTCTATAAAATGAAACAGAAAACATACATATTCACCACGTGTAAACTTATTTTTTCTATCCTTCTAGATTTTCATGTTCATAGTCTCAAAGAGTTGTACTTTTATCTAATTAAATTATTGATTTTGAGATGAAATTATTGTTTCCCACTAATATTTTTCCTAGCGACTTATTTGTCAAAAAGAAGAAGAAATAATGCACAATCCTCTAGCCATATGGAGTTTTTCTTTTGGAAATCTCTTGTCTGATGCTGGTTGAAAGAAAAGGACCTTTTGTCGCTAAAGTCTCACACCAAACTCCTTTCTCTCTTTTATGTTATAATTATAAATATGAATCATTACCAAGTGAGCTTTATTGCTGTATTTGAATAGAAAAATAAAATTAAGAATCGTAGCAAAAAATGAAGGAACTACAGAAGTGCAACAGCAGATTAGTCACTTGGCCAAAAAAAAAAAAAAAACAGCAGATTAATGGAGGAACTAATTTCTTGACTTTTATTCGACTTCTAAAAGTTTCACAGGTACTGAGCTCCTTTTTTAATAGAGCTCCTACTTATAATAAAAAGCAATAAAATAGGTTTTTTTTTTTTTTTTTTACCAACTAAGTCCTAAAAGCTGCTCAATAATAAAATAGGATCATAAAAATATGAGATTTATCTTTTATCTTGGCTTTGTGAGAGTTTGTTTCAAGAGTTTTGAAGTCTAACATTACTAATTTTACAATTACATGTGGGTTTGCTTGTGTATAAATAAATTCATACCTTAAACATTTCATCTAACAAATAGTATGAAATATATTACTTTTAGGCCCAATTTTGTTTCAAGTTGAAAGTTTGTATTATTTAATTTTATGTTTATTTTATTTTTTTAATTAAATTATAATGGCCGGTTCAATGGACTGTAAATCGGTGGTTTGGCCTCAACTAGTCCAAGCATTAGTGGTGGTTGTGGGTTGATCAACACCCATGAACTAACACTTCGAGCCAATTCAAATCATTGCAATATCATATTAGTTGGAATAAAATAAATTCTCTTACTAAACTAATAACATCAATAAAATATAATTGGAAAAATTAAAAAAAACAAGGTATTCGTAAATCATATTATATTCTAATATTTTTAATTGAAAGAAAGCAAACATTTTGTAAATGCTAGCTCAGGAAAATTTAAAGCATATGTAGTAGAATAATTAATTACTAATTGTACAGCCCGCCTAGGCATAGCAGATCACCTGTTTAGCTTGTAAATAAGAGAACAGACCAATTTTTGGGGTTTGTTCATTATAAATTAAATTGAATGTATTGGTTTAATAATAATAACTTAATAAAAGGGAAATGGAGAAATAAATTTATTGTATCTCATTAAACTGCTAAATTAATTTTTAATTACTAAAAACATTTAAGCAAGAGATCGAAGTTACTTCCCACACGAGTCGTAATCTGAAACCTAAACTTTAAACATTTTCATAATTTCATAATATAAAATTTTGAAAAAGAAAATATTTTCTTTCTAGAAATGAGAAATTATACAATAAATACACTTAAACTTTAGTAATATGGTTGTTAATTTTTTTTTTTAATTCTTTAGACATTCAATATTACAGGTGTATCACATGTAGTTTAAGAAATAGTAGTAATTACTAAATAGTTAAATAAGCATTAAATCTTGCATAAGATCACGAGAAAACAAACTACCACGGTATTACCAGACATAATGAGCATTTTGCGGCGTGCTTTTCGACTTAGTCAATCATTAACTTGAATCAAGTTTTATATGGTATAAATGCTCTCTGGAACCTTGAATTCCAGCTTTTGCTCATCATTTGGCATGGTTTCCCGTCACAGTAACTCCAAGACAAAGATGAAGAAGCTCCTTTTGGTTTATGTTCTCTTAGCACTGTTTGCAACCAGTAAGTTGTATTTACTCCACAATTATTTATCTTCCTTCAAGCGGTACAACCAAGCAAGCAAAACCTTCATATTTTCACCAGCAACTGATGCTGTCATTAGTTTTTATTTTTCATTTTAGGTTATATTTGATTCGTTGGTTTCCGATCATTTTAACATCTTTATTTTTTCTTTATTGTTTTCAAACAATCCACTTATTAGAAAACAGATACCGATAAAAAAAAATAAATATTTTTATTCATGACAAATCAAACAGATTAGATATATATCAAATACAGATAAGATCAGATGTAAAAACAGACGAAAATTTGGAGCACCCTTGTCTTTCGTTTATTTTATCAGTATTATATGTGTGTTTGTATAATGAAATTTATGTTCCCAGATTTAAAACTAAAAATAGAGATTCTAAAGATTAGAGAAGTTTGCTGTAGAAAAGATAAATCTCACTCTTTCTGACTGATTTATTCCTTCAGGCGGTCTACAACTCAAAGTTTCAAGGGAAACAACTTTGCAGCCCAACCGATACAACTTCGCTAATCCGGTGAGGTTCAGTCATCGTTGCATCTATCTCGTATTTGTTTTAAGTGAATGTTGAATTTGGTGATACTTTAACTTTACACGGAATTCAATTTGGTACCTAAAATTTGAAATGGTTATTTTAATATTTGATTAAACTTTTCGTAACTGATTTTACTACCTCCTTAATACCGTTTTTATTGACGTAGAAATTGATATTTTCCCTTTCTTTAAATCAAAGGTGTGATATTCATCTTTGCTACTTTTTGATAAAGTTCACAAATAACTAAAAACTGACCAAACATATGGTTTGGCAAAAAATAGAAAAAAAAAATTATTATCTTAATGTAATTTCACCTATGAGTTTTTTAAATGGCAAATATAAAATAAGAAAAATCATAATTTCTAGAAGAAAGCAACCCCTACATTGAGTCATTGATTATGCAATTGATTAATTATTATTATTATATGTAAAATGTATGCAGGTGAAAGAAAGCAAATCCAAGCCTCCGTCAGGACCCAGCCCTATTGGAAATCGCCACTCTCCTCCGAACCATCCATGAAACACAACTCCAGTTTAGAATTTAGATGAGGAATATAACTCAATGGAAAGACAAGAAATTGGGAAGCATTTGATGCATAAAATGTCCACTTTAAGAATGTTTTGTAATGATTCTAGTTTCTTTTTTTTTTTTTTTTGGCGCAATTTATGATTCTAGTTTGGGTAAATATAAACTTGTTTCCATATATAGTGAATAGAGCAGTCGGTCGCATACATATACCTCGAGAGAACAATCAGTAAAGTAAACTCAGTTTTTGCTTTGATATCCAACGTTTTTGCTGGATTTTATCTTTTCATAAAATGATGGTTTGAGGTTTGGGAACCCATTATCATGGGGAAAGTGGTATACTGATCATATAAGGTAAATAAATAAATCAAATGTATAAAGTTCACAAGTGCTATATTTTGTTTACAAGAAGTGGTTGTATGTGATTTCTCCTTATGAGTGAGCTTCTTGTATCCTTGAAAGGAATACATTACCAATTATAAAAAATAAAAAAAAAAGCGAAAGTTTTATGAAATATTTCATTCCAACATGATGGCATTTGGCAAAATAGATGTTCCAAAAGAGACACATCCTTTGGTGGAGATATTTTTTTAGTGAATAATGTCGTGAATGGTTTTTGAACTTTGACAAATATACAATAAGGTAATTGAACTTTAAAATTGATCAATGTATGACCTAAATTTTGAAAATTGTCAAGTTACTACTTGAAAAACTTTAGAATCTATTAACTTAGTACATGAAAGAACTTAAAGAAGGTATTGTATGCATATAGAATTCTTTTAGGCAATGTTGTTATAACCGGATCGGAGTTTAACCCGGATATGCTAGGAGGTCAAGGGTTGAGAGGTGGAATCGGGTTCCATCGAGGGTTGAATCGTGATCACGACAAAATAAAAATAGATGGGATAATTTAATTATAATAGACAAACATATAAATCTATATTTAGATCAAAATCATCGCTTAATTATTAAATAAGCAAGATATAATGATTACATTTCCTAAATTCACAATATAGTATGAATACGTATTTAAATTTCTAGTTTTTTTTTTCTTTTGATTCGGGTCAACCGGTCCGGGTATCAATTTAGTTCAATATAAATCCGGGTGAATTGAGTATCGGCCCGCCTTTATGGCTAGTTTCGGTTGAACCGGTCATGCCAGTTCGAGTCTGACAATATTGTTTTTATATACGAAATTGATCAATTTTAAAGTTCATATACTAAATTGATCGATTTTAAAGTTCAAATACCTAATTGTATATTTTGTCAAAGTTTATATACTTTTTGTGACTATAATATACAGAAAAAAAAAAAAATTTATAAAGAAGGGCAAAGAAATATCATTTGTTAATTAAGGAAAGGAAAATTTTGGTCATTCCTAATAAATGAGATATATAATAAACATCCCTCAGCTTGATAATGGTCAACAAATCCTTAAAGGTAGTAAATCTTTAATAAATTATGATAAAGGGAAAAAGTTGTCATATATTGAAAAATGAGAGAGTTCTATGGTCCACCCTAGTATTAAGTTGATGGTTTTGTCTATGTTTTAGAGATGTTTGAAGAATAGCTTTTGACAAAGAAAAACTAGTTTCTAGGCCACCAGCCTATATGTGAAAGCCGCCGGCGTAAAGCTCTCGGAGATTTTATGAAAATTGGTGAAAGCCGGCATAAAGGCCACTGGCGTAAGTACAAAGGCAGCCGGCGTTGGAATAAAGGTTGCCGACGTAAATGCTAGCTTTCTTTCCTAAAATACTTTTTTATAAATAAAGTTCTAGGGTTCAAGTTTCACATGTTCTTTCTTTCTTTTTTCGTCCAGATAGTGTTTGTTAGGGTTTTGAGAATACTTTAGAGGGAAATCTGAAGGAAAACAAGATCTTTGATCCAGATAAGTCAACCTAATCAAGATTCGTGCAGATTTATATGGAAACAACATCTTTCTCATAGATTTTTGTGTTTTTGAAGAAGTTCTTTAGAGAAACCTTAGTTTTCAATCAGGATCTGTTCTTCGGGGATTAGATCAAGGAGTAAGATTTGAATCAAGTAAGTTACATCTTCTTTATCGTAGATTTGAAATGAAAAGATTATTTTCGACGAATCATGTATGTTCTTATTAATTTCTCAAATCCAGGGTTTTAGGGGAAGTTGTTCTTTTTGGACTTTTTATTTGATTATAATCGGAGAAATCTAGGATTTGGACTAAGAAGATTATCCAAGTGAGATTTTATTAAACATAGATTCTATAAAAGTTTGATATTTATGATGATTTGTTTGTAATTGCTAGATTTTACAAATTAAGGTTTCGGTGGAAAAGAGTTGCTCTTGTGAGAATTATGTGGAATTTGATTAAAGAAGAAGGTGCGGTTGAGGATTTCTTGAAAGGTTAGGGTTTTGGAGAATTTTAGGATGTTAGGGTTTGTTTATAAGGATGGTGTTTATTTTGTTTCTATTATATCTTGTCAATCAAGAGATTTGGAGAATTGATTTATTACTACTTATAAGGGTTTGTGGATTTGAGAAATTGTTTCTGAAATTGAAAAGGTACGACATTTTCTTGTTTACAGTATATGCTTGCAAGTTTAGTTTTATGTATGTTTGTTATAGGAACAGATGAATAATGAATCTAAATCTATTTGGCTAATTAAGTTGTCTGCTGGGTGTGTGTGGCTATGACCAGTAAAGACCTAGCAGACAGTGATACTGGTGCTGCACCCGAATGATCTATGTGTGAGGTTGTCCTGATGGACTCTTGCATAGAAATGACTCCGGTAGATTTAGGTGATTTGGCAATATGGCCGCGAATATTTGGGGAGTACTCATTCACCAATATATGTATATAATTATCTATTTTCAAAAGTTGGTTGATTTTCAGGGGTCTAAGTTACTCCAAGTTTGGGACTAGGAATTCATAGTCCTAAACTATGTTGATTTTCTGGCTTAATAAAGATAATAATCTGGTTGTTTGCATTAAATTAAGTTGCATTTGATATATATATGTTGCTTGTGCATATACATTTTTTGTGGATTGGTGTACTGGGCAATTTCACTCATTCCTTTCATTTTTTCTGGTACAGGTGACGAAGTAGTAGTATTTGATTTATCTTATCATATTTTTTATCATGGGGATGGCAGTAGTGGACCCGACCACCCTGCTGAAGAATAGATTTTGGATACAGGAGATATGAGAAGAATTTCTTTAGAATCCTTGGAAGACTTGTGGAATAATGCTTTAGAATATTTATGTTTCTAAGAATTTCTAGATTTTAAGATTTTGGATATTTTAAATAATTATGATTATGGATTTCTTTGTTGTTAACAGTTATGAAAGGGTTCTTAAGAGTTTCTATGTAATAATGGATATTAGAATTATTTGGATTCGTTGGCTTTGGTTTTTGCTAACTATATTTGGTTTTAAACAAAATCTTTTAAAGGATATTATATTTATATGATATACAGGTTTTGAACCTTCTGAAGAACCCTCTATGAGAGTTTTATGGAGATTGTTATTTTATGATTGTTTTTGTAGATTTATAATGTTATAGCCTTTGCGTGTCCTATATAAGAGAAGACACGTGACAGGTTGAAATTGCCAACAGGTTAGGGCGTTACTGTGAGATTGACCATTTTTTTGAACCCACATATTTAAACAAATAAACATCTCTATTGGTATCAAAAACATTAGTAAAACTTAGAATGATATGTTAACTACAAAGGGATGCAATGATTCAATTAAATGTACATAAAGCGATTATTCAAGGCGTAAATGTGGCTTTTCAACATTAGTACTGACCCAAACCAAGCAAAAATTTTAAGTATGTGTTGATAGATATTTTTATATCTCTCTCTATTTTCTTCCTTTTCTTTTTTATTTAAAGAAACTCTTCTTTCACTTAGTGTTGAGTACCAAAAGCATTCTTCTTTATTCATAATATGTTTTGAAGGCAATTGCTAGCTAATTTTTCTAGACTTATTGTAGATCTTATAGGAGTGTCTTTCCAAGGATAGAGATCCTTATGTGCTCTTAAGTCGATTTAATATATTATTCTATCTTTGTACATCTTCGTATCAAACATATATTTAGTTCTTAACATGGTAATGTTAGTTAAATTTTATAAATTACCTTACATGATATTTCATAACATCATTTCCAACATCTTCGAATTTCATGATTTTCGTATATACAAGTAGATAAATTTACATACATTTATCCATAGTCGTAATATTATTTATGAATCCCAAAGAACAAGATTTTTTTATTTTTTTCAAGAGACACATTATCTCTCTAATCTAGCCTTATCTCACCAAAAGAGAATGATTTCTATTCCTTTCCCTTGATTTTTTTTTTATGGTTGTCGAGCCTGGATTTTTGTTTTTGGTTTAATTTCTTTTAATCCGATTCGTATCAAACCCGAACCCATTTAATAGAACCATCGACTAGGAATTAAAAGAAATTTAAAAAAACATTTTGGAGTCACCACCTAATTGACCTCGAGAAAAAATATAAGTTAGGACCAATGGGTTGGTTGATCCTAACTTAGATACCAATCTACGAAAAAAAATTTAATTTAAAATCAAACTTTATAGACTATAAATTTTGAGTTCGAGAGCCATCCTATTAAAACCATATGGTTACCACTTAAAAATTTATAATTTAAAATTGATCATTTTAATGCTCAAAAAATAAAACAACAAATAAAATTAAATTTTATGAATTTCCATTTTTACAAATTTTATTTACAAATTAATGAAGAAATCATCCATATTTACAAATAAATTAATAATTTGAAATTTACAAAATATAGTGGAACAAAAATAGTTTTTAGATTTTAAATCGTCTCGGAGGTGCCTATGTATCCGCTAATCGGGATAAGATGAAACGTAGTTTTTTTTATAAAATTTTAATTTGTTTGTTAATTTTAGATATTAAAATTCTTTTCATTTTAAGTTTCTTAATTTTTGAGATTTTTAAAAAATCCAGAATTTTTTCAACATGAGCCTATACTCTATCAAATTTATTTGTATAAATAAAAGAAAATAAAAACTTTTCTAAGTGACAAAACCTTTTTCATGCATATTTCCTTTTTTTTTTATTAATTTTTTATCTTTTTTTTTTTATTTTTAAGGAAAAAAAAGATTTGTACATAATGATAATAATAATAAAATAATAATAACGACGACGACGACAACAACAACAACAACAACAGCTTACCTGGATCAGGTCGAACTTGCATCTAGAGCGGGTCAGGTCGGATTTTGGAGTCCGATCGGAGCAACCAGCCGGAGGAGCGCTAGAGTTTGATCGGAAAATTCGAAAAACCACTAGCTTTGGTGGTTTGAGATGCCTAAGCTTGCGAAATTGATAGATTTAGGAACGACAAACACTCCTATGGTAGTGGTGTGGATTGAGATTGACCAGAAGTGGTGGTTTTAAGTAGGGGTGGGAAAAAAAACCAACCGAACCGTGAACTGAGCCAAGCCGAACCGAACCGAACCGAAAATTTGGTTTTTTTCAATTCGGTTCGGTTCACGGTTCGGTGCGAAGATAGAGATTCGTCGCGGTTCGGTTCATAATTTCGAACCGAACCGAACCGTCTTACTAATTAAAAAAAAAAAAAATCCTGTTCAGCGTTGCCGTTCAGTTCACTACCTAAAGAGTAAAGGCACTAAGGCAGTCCGCCCGCGCCCAGCCCAATTAATTAAGTTTAGCATTTACTTTTAGGTTTGTTCTGTTTATCTCTCCTTAGTCCTCACTCCTGTCTCCTGCTCACTCATCCTTACGCGGCAGCGGCGCTCACGATCAGTCGATCACCGATCAGGCGATCACAACTCAGGCTCACAGTCTCACTCACCCTCAGCTCACAGCCTCACACAGCGTCGTCAGGTGTCAGCCACACACACAGCCCCACCACACGGACAGTTCCGGACTTCCGAAGTTGTCAAGGTATGATTTCATTTTCATGGTTTCCTTTCCTCGTTGTCGAGGATCCAGAGTTTTAGGAGGTTGGTGGTGTAATTGGCTTGAAGGGCAGGAAGGTGCATGGGCTTGATGGGTCGTCTGAGCTGGGTCGCCTTAGACGGTGGTAGTGGTTCGATGCGGTTCTGGATTTGGTCCGGTGGAAGAACCACTTCGAGACCCGAGCTATGTGCCTTTTGAGCTTGAACCCTCTTATCTTCCCCATTGTTTTCGTACGGATTAAACACAATCTAAGGAAACAAAAAAAAGGAGAAAGTTGTCTAGGTTTTTTATGTTTTCCTAGGATAGCTATTTTTTCCAGGAAAAAACTAGCTAAGGTAGAATACAGAAAAAGGCCAAGGATCAGCGATGGACATGGCTAAACGGAAGAGAGTGAGACAGACTTCGGATAAAGAAGTGGGAATATTTGACATTATTCCTACTTAATTTCTCTGGTTAATGTTAATGGTGATTATGTCTAGGTTTTATATCACTATTCATCTAGTACCTAAAAACTTGAAAAAACTCCCTCTCTGGCAACCTAATCCGTGTCTTGTTTCTCACTAACAAAAGCGTGTGGAAGAAAAATTTGGATTTCTTCAAGAAGAGCTTTTAGTAGTTGCTTTTATAGTAAGTTTTATGGTCGTGGGGTGGGGTTAGCGATGATACAAAAATAATATGGAAATGAGAAGGAAATTGTGTGAATATATGAAGTGAAGATAAAGAGTCAATTGTGGAAGCAAGATTGAGACGAAAGCGATATCTAATATGAAAAAACCAAACCTGTATTCATTGTAAATGAGTGGTAAATATTAGTAGTCTAATAACATAAATCAAGCTCAAACTTTTTTATTTTGAAACATTGAGTTATGAGGCTGCTATTTGGTGCAGGATATATGGTAAAGTTTTGGCTCAAGAAAATATCTGAAACTTCATCTAATGTTGTTTATGTTTACATTGATTCCACTTGTTGATATAGAATAGCTATTAGCTAATATAGAAATAGCCAAATAGGAGCTGCACCTTTGTCCACCTTTGCCCAGTGCATTTTCTTCTTATTCTTTTATTTTGTATATTGCATTCAAGGACTGTCAAGCGATATCAGATGGCAATGACATATATCAGCAGCTCTTTCCAACTGATGTTTCCATTTTCATGTAAATAATTTCTTATTTAATAGCTATTTTAACTTTCAACAATTTGGTTCATACAATGAAAACGCTTTAATGTCTTAAGGGTTATTGTACATACATTTTGTAATGCAATTTCAAGTTGAATGTTATGGAGATGTATTTGCATTTTCTATACCGTTAAAATTCACACACACTGGATTATAATCTTTTTGTTTTACTTTTCAGATGTCTTCGTTTGATGCACAGAGTATGAGCAAACCAGTAAATGTTGATGCTTCGAAGAGCAATCCGATGGATGTGGATGCATCTGAGGAAAAAGTGAATAGAGATGAAAATGTTGGCAAAGACTATCAGAATGATAATAGTGGTCCTCTACCTTCTTCCGGTACAACATGTAAACTCCCTTCCTCTCCATCAGCTTCTAACAAAAGACAAAGGTCTAAAGTGTGGGCACATATGACATTAGAATCATCAAAATGGGAACAAGAGGGCAAAATGCAATTATTGTCATAAAACCTTTAAGTATACTGGCGGGAATGGAACTAGTGCATTGCTTACTCACTTGAAGAGATGTAAACAATTTGTTAGCAAAGACACAACGGGTAAACAGAAAACTCTCCCTAGTATATTAGAAAATAAGCATCTTTCCATTCAACTAAATAGTAATTTTGATGAAAGTCGGTGTAGAAGAGAGCTTGCTAGAATGTTTGTAGTTGCTGAGCTGCCATTTAGATTTGTTGAAAATGAAGCTTTTATCAGTTATAGCAATGTATTGCAGCCTAAGTTTTCAGTTCCATCTCGTACAACTTTAAGACGTGATTGTCTAGAGTTGTACAATGAAGAGAGGGAAAAATTGAGGCAATATTTTGCTAAATTTACTGGTAGGGTGTGTTTAACTACTGATACGTGGACTTCTTGCCAAAACTTATCTTACATGTGTCTTACATGTCACTTCATTGATGAGAACTGGAAATTGCAGAAAAAGATTTTGAATTTTTGTCAAATTTCTGGTCATTCTGGTGAGGCAATTGCCAATGCTGTGGAGGCATGTTTGAAGGGATGGGGTATAACAAAGGTTCTTACAATCACTGTAGATAATGCAAGTTCAAATGATGTTTGTATGCAGTATTTGAAAAGAATATTTCAATCTTGGGGAACACTTATGTTGAAAGGAGAGTATCTCCATATGAGATGCTGTGCACATATTTAAGTTTAACTGTGAAAGAGGGTCTGAAAGATATGGATGATTCCATATTTAGAATTAGATCTGCTGTTAGATATGTTAGGTCTTCTCCATCGCGATTGGCGAGGTTCAAAAGCTGTGTGGCAGAAGAAAATGTAGGGAGCAAGGCACTATTATCTTTAGATGTTGAAACCAGATGGAATTCAACATATACAATGTTGGAGTCGGCTGTGAAATTTCAGAAAGCATTTGAGTTGTTGGAGATGAAGGATGAGAAGTTTAGGGCAGATCTTACAGGCAATAAAATGAGGGGACTTCCTACAGAAGAAGATTGGGTATATGCACGTGGCATATTGCCTTTCTTAAAAACATTTTATGATGCTACTTTGAGCATTTCTGGTTCTTTATATGCCACTTGCAATCACTTTGTTGAAGAAATTATGGGTGTTGGGAGTGAGATCAAAGAACAATGTGGAAGTGATGATCTTTCCGTGAGAATGATGGCTGAAAGAATGAGAGTAAAGCATGAGAAGTATTGGGGAAATATTAACAACATGAATGTATTGTCATTTGTGGCTGCAGTTCTTGATCCTCGTCTAAAATTGTCTTATGTGGATTGGATGGTGAGAGAGGTTTATGATGATGAGAAGGGAAACCAGCTAATGGAAAAAATTAACTACACCCTCTCAAGCTTGTTTTATTATTATGATTCTTGTATTGAGCACAGTGAGGAAAGCTTGACAAATTCTGAAAGTCATGTGAAAGAACCAAAAGTGGAAATGGTAAATGAAGAGCGTAAAAAGAAAATGAGAAACAAGTTCACTAAAAAAGTGGGAGTGAACAAAACGATGCAAAGGAATGAATTGGAGAAGTATTTGGCAGAAGAACGGGAGGAACTTGATGATGATGATAAAGGTTTTGATGTATTGGATTGGTGGAAAAAATTCTCATGTAGGTACCCCATCCTCTCTTTAATGGCTAAAGACATCTTAGCAATTCCTTTGTCAACCGTGGCTTCAGAAAGTGCTTTTAGCACGGGTGGTCGAGTTCTTGATGTTTTTAGGAGTTCACTGACTCCATATATGGTGGAAGCCCTCATATGTGCACAAGATTGGCTCAAAAAATCTGCAATTTTGTCCATTGAGGAGGATCTTGAAGCACTGGAAATTTTTGAATCAGGTTTCAGTTTGTTAAATTTTATATTAGTTTCAATTTCTTTCATATGTTGATTATGTGCTAATAGGATGCCTTTTTTATATATTGCAGAAACTGAAGTTGTGAAATTGATGGATTCAGCTACTACAAATATCACCATCAATTAAACTAAGGTCACTAGGTCAGTCCATTGAACCTCAATTTACTACTTAAAAGAATTACTTGTGAGCAAAAATGTTTTTAAAGAAGGAAATTGATCAATTGTAAAGTTTAGATACTATGCCACCAAAATATCATTTGTGAGGTGAACTTTTTTTATATTTACTTCATTTAACTTTTGTCCTCTCCAGGTATCAAGATTGGGTTCTAAATTTTGTCATCAAGGAGATGTCCCATTTGAGCTGAGGTTGAAAATGAAGAATACAACCTTCTTGCAAGAAGAAAACAAGAAAAGGAAGTTGGAATTATGTAGTGAAAATAGTAGAACCAATCCACCTATTGCTGAATGGTTAAATTGTGAAGTCAATGTATTATTTTAGCCATTGTAATGTTAAGTTTTATGCTCTAATGAAAACATGGATGTTACTTTATTCTATTTGCTCTTGATGTTTGTTTGCCCAAATGTGGGAATTGGAAAAGCATGTCCTAACTAATGAAAACAAGTTCTTTATGTATGTAAACTAAAGCCTCTCTCCCTTACGTTGTACCCATCTGGACGCTAATTTGTTCTGTTTATTTATTCTCTCGTGTCTAACCTTCTGGCTGAGAAACTGTCCTGTGCAGGACTTCAAGAGGATAGCATACATGGAGGCGGATCTTCGATGTTCTACTACCATTCAGAGTATGGAAAAGAGGCTAGGGGCAGCTTGCCATATGGACAATGTTGTGAAGGTTAGAATCAAGCAGTTTTTCTTTAATCTCTTATTCTTCATTAACTTTATGGTGCTAATAAAGTTCACTTTTCTATCAATCATGGTAAAGTTCTATTACTTTCAACTTCTTTTATCTTAAACATCGTATCTGCAAAGTTCGATTGTTAAATTTTGAGTCATTGGGAATCATTATCTAGAATAGATTATGTTGGAACTTAAAATTTTGATTCTGATGCGAATATCGTGCCATTTTTTCGGTTGATAGCATGCTTTGTCAATACGTTTCATGCAATAATGTCATTTCAAGAATGATTGACAAGAACGTGTGATCTAAAAGATTGTTCTCTTTGTAAAATTGCATTTGTCTTTGTGCTGATTTTTTTTTTTTTTTGCCCTTTTTCCCAGATATTAAGTTGATTCTGGTTGTTTGTCTCAGGAATCAGGGCAGAATAGTAGAAAGAAAAAAAAAGAACCATATTAAAGCACTTCTTGTCGCTGCTAGTGACTGAACCTCAATATTTGATTCGTCTGCTTCAGGTAGGGATTTGGTTTTATATTTGGGGTTGTTTACTTGCCCGCTTTTTGCAAACTGAGCTATGATATTAACAGACAAAGTTGAGCATTGGTTTAGCTGAACAAACTCTCTTGGCTGCTCTCAGACAAGCTGCATTATATGTTAAAAAGCATTCTAAACCACCTCCAAACATTCATTCCCCTCTAGACCAGGTCAGTTCGTATCACTGTTTTACATAATGGATACTCGAGTTCTAATTGATAAGTTGAATTGTTTCTTCATGTTTTTAATTTTTTTAATGCTATTTAGGCAGCAAAGATTGTCAAGCAGGTTTATTCTGTTCTTCCTGTTTATGAGAAGATTGTAGTTGCCATTTTGTCTGAAGGTGTGTGGAATCTTCCAAAGATATGCAATTTCACTTTGGGTGTACCAGTTGAATCCATGTTGGCTAAACCAACAAAAGAATGTCTGATATCATAAGAAAATTTGAGAATATGGTGTATACTTGTGAATACAAATACGATGGGGAACGTGCACAGGTGACTTCATCTAACCGAATATATTTTGATTGTTTCATGTTGTTATTTTATGAGTATGATTGTTCAAATTTTGCTAAGTGGAACAGATTCATTGTATGGAAAATAGTATTCAATTATCATGGGATAAGTGTACATGGTATCTGGGGGAAAAAGAAACACATATTATTTTATTAAATTTATCGTATTTGAGATTTTAATATAAATTAGTTGATAATGATTTGTTTGATCAATATGCCTTTTTAATGATGAAAGATATCAAATCATTAGAGTTTTTTTATACTTAAAAAGGTATTTCATTTGCATATTTTATTGGGAAAATTTTTTCGATTTGTGCTTCTACTTTTTTTTTTTTAACAGGACCTATCTCATATCATAACTGAACTAGATGTTATTAATTATGAGAACAGGGCAGTCACGGGTGCATCAATGAATCCTGCCAGAAGCTTAGGGCCAGCAATTGTGTCACATCGTTACAAAGGTTTGTGGATTTACCTAGTGGCACCCACTTTAGGAGCTATAGCAGGTGCATTGGTCTACAACACCATCCGATTCACCAACAGGCCCCTCCGCAAAATCACCAAGAGCGGTTCATTTCTCCGAAACTCGGGACGGGGTGGCTCTAATTGATACCAAACTTATCTTTCTAGGCATATGGTCTAACAAATTGCTTGGATGATAACTTTCCAATAATAAATTGTAGAATAAAGAAGAAAAATGTTAGTTCATTTGTTCTAGATTGTGAGCTAGTTGCTTACAATCGAGAGAAGCAGAAAATTCTTCCCTTCGAGGTATGATCTCTTGTAAAAGTGTGTTTGTCATAAAATTAAATTCTCTTTTTTTTTTATGGTTCGAACCGTACCAAACCGTTTTTTTTAGGTTCGAAAAATTAGTGAACCGAACCGTAAGGTTAGGTTCGTTTTTTAAAAATAACCGAACCGTTATTTTAGATTCAATTAGGTTCGGGCGACGAACCGGACCGAACCGTACCACGCCCACCCCTAGTTTTAAGCTTCGAAAATGGCGGCTATCGGTGGTTCTTTGTAAAAAGGGTGATTAAACTCCTAAGATTGCTTCTAAAAGATAGATCAGACCTTCCTAAAGCTTCTTGCAATACTCAAATCGCTTGAAAACTTCCTAAACCTAATGAATTCAAAAATTTCGAATTCGCACTTAAGAACTCCGATCTTCGATTCAAGCTATTTCGGGTGTTTCTTGGTGATTTCTGGAGTTGTAGATGATGGAAACAAAGAATTCGACCCTTATTTATACTAATTAGAGGTCAAATTTGGTGGGAAATTCATTGAATTCGAGAACACGTTCACATGCGAATTTGGGTTTCCGAGCTTTGATTGATCACGTTTTTGTGATTTCCAAGTGCAATTGACATTGGAATTGTGTTGATTGTGATTAATTAAGCCTAATTTGTGATCTTAGAAGTCCAAATTATTCAAACGAATTGAATATATGAATTTGAAAATTGTGGAAAAAAACGCGTGCTCGTCGAATTTCAATCTCATATTGAAGTACCAAAATTCAATTTTTGAAACCGAAATTTGATTTAAACTTGTAGTATCTCATGTGCTCTTCCAGTTCCCAAATTTAATTTTGTGAAAAAAGAAACCAAATTGATCAAAAATGGCTACAAAAATGACCCATTGCGCATGAAAAACTGGCTTCTACAGGTAAGAAACGACACACGTGTTGTGTACGTGCGTCAGGTATAAAAAATTGGATGATCCTCAAGCGATTTGAACCCCAGTCTCCTGCCTGTGTGTGTGCGCCATTACCAACAGGCCATTTAGCTCGTGCCTCGTTTTCTTTTGCACTTAAAATGTATTTAAGACTTCTAATAATATTAGATTTAATTAATAAACCTAATTTAATTAATTCCAAAATAATTTTTTAATAAAAACTAGTATTATATCAAGCCTAAAAATATTTTCTTTTTTCTTTTTTTTCATATTACTATCTTTTTTTTATCTTTTTGTTTATTTATTTCCTTTTCTTTTGTTCTCTCTATTCTTTTCTATATTTTTTTCTTCTCTCTTTTTTTTATTATAGTATTTATAATAATTTTCAGGCTTAACCTAATATTAATTTTTACTATAATTTAAAGCCTTAAATGGGAAAAAATGGGTGTCTACAATGGACATCTTCCTTTCCCTTTGTTGATCGTAAATAATAGGCCAAGGCCTAAGCAACGTACAATAACCCTCACTAGGCCAAAGGCCCACAAAAGGGGCATTGAAGCCTATAAGCTTGATCGACTCACAAGGAATCTGCCTTACAATGGAGCTCGGCTCCTAGAAACCCGAGGAGTTTAGCTGCTTAATGACCCCGACCTCAACTTGCTTTTGCTTAAGGGCATACCACGAGCTCTCCTAATTCGTTCTCTCGATCTCCTAAGTAGCTCTGTTAAGAACTCGAAGTTGGGGGGAGTGGGGGTTGGACATCTCTAGTTTGGTTGTGCCTTGCGCCCTCTTGAGCTCCTTTACCTCAAATCTAAGATAAACTCTCCACGTCAATGCCAGGTCAGCTCCAGCTTGAGGTCCATTGTAAGAGAAAAAATTCACTAGGCCTAATTCTAGTATGACCACATTTATAAATAACCCTTCACTTCATTTAGTATGGGTAAGCTACTCTTATCTAGTCAATTGCTTTCTATAGAACCTTGGGTAACCCATAAACTGACTTAAACATTAGAGTGCCCCGCTCCGGCGTCGACATACCACTAACTGTCTTTTATGATTGTAGGATCCAAATTCTATCGATGAATTTTGTACCCTCAATACCCTCAATTTGTGATGGTGGATTCCGTGATAGTGAAAATAAAGAGTGAAAAGCTTAAAATTTTATTTACTTTCATATATACATACATACATACATACATATATACATACATACATGGTTGTCAAACTTCCAAGTCTAATCGTACATTTCTACGAGTTTGCGAGTTGATGATGAGATTTCGATTCAGCTCGCATATAAAATCGTTTTTTGAGTAAACTCGTTAGTAGCATCGTAAGTAGAATCGGTGGTAGAATCGTAAGTAGATCATAGTAAAGTCGTAAAGTTGTAATTTTATACTTTTTATTTTCTATTTGAACTTTAAAAATGCAATCAATTTAATATATTTAAATTTACGGTTTTTTGGGTTGGTTTTTTATATTTATCTTAATCTAACTTAATTTTAGTTTTTTTTCAATTTTTTCCTTTTATTTCCTTTTTTTTCTATTTTTCATAGAGTTATTTTTTTTTTACGTTATATACTTTGATATATTTTGAACATTTTGAATGAAAATTAAACTAATATATATAATGCTATATTTTTTCCTTTTTTTAATAATTTTCTATATATAATTTATGTGCCATAAATGCAATGATTTTTTATGCAAATATATAATGAACGTGAAAATGTTCATTACTGCACACCAAAATAGCTACTTACACATGATAATTTAAATGATTTGCAATATATCTTAATAATTGTAGATTATGAATCATCATTAAATAAAAGTAATTATTTTAATTATAAAACTGCACTAAATATATTAATGACAGTATGTGAATTATGATCGATAAAACTTAAATTTTGGTTGTATGTAACTAATTTATTACTAAATTCTTTATTTTCATAATTTATTTAAAGTTTTATTAGTTTAGTAAGTACAGCGATGGTTTTTGCAAGCAATTTTACATTAGTTATAGAATCTTATGACTCTACGTTTCAATTTTACGTTCTGATTCTACGGACCCCTTAGCGATTCTAGATAGAAACTCGAGTTTGACAACCATGCATACATACATACATGCATACATATATAAGGGTTGGAAGATGACAATACATCTTCACAATACAGTAAGGAGGGCCTTTTATTAAGATAACATTATGAAGAGTTACAACTCTTTGTATGAAATATCGGGCTATAATTTCTTATAGATTCAATCCAATCGATATAAATGTTGATTTGATTCATTGACTACAAAATGATTGCACTCTAGTAGAATAATTTATTGAGATAATCCCTTTCACTTTTTTAGTGAATACTCTTAGATTTTTATAATGCTTTACTTGACAAGTTTGTATGCTTATTTGAGCTCAAGTTAAAATATAATAATAGTATCATTTTATGTCAAGTTTAGCTTCAATCTTATAATAGTTATATGATAATTAGATTTTAATTTAAATACATCTAAAAGAATTTAATTAAGTTGAACTTGAATTTTTTGGTATCACTTTGACTCGAGTTGAGTTTAACATCATGTTTTGACCTATTCATCTCAATCATAATTTAAAGTAGATTTTCTTAGATCGCCTAAATCTCTCATCATTTGAAAAATCCTAACTTGTTGTGCATTGATACATAAATTTAATAAAATACGTTGCCACAATGCAAATAAAGCCAATAGTAAAGAAACCATGGGAAAAAGAAAAAAACACTGTTATTATTGTGGAAACTCTTAGTTAAATTTGGATGAAAAGTTATAGGAGTGAACTAGCAAATTCATTATATTTGAAGATAGAAATATTTTGGTAATGTAATAGTATTTATATCACAAACTAATGGTCTATCAAGTAGATGTTCTTCTAAAAAATGTCATGACTTCATTTAAAAGAGTTTGGCATTTTTTTTTATTCACTCTAAGAGACAAAAAAGAAGCTTTAGTAAAGTAAACTGTAAATGATTTACAAAAAACAAATCGGTGAGCTGAGACATCTGAAAACTCTGGGATTAATATTCATATTGTTCACAAGTCTCACTATTTCCAATATGTTAAACTACTTGGTGTTTTGTGCACCTACCTATTTCTTCCCTTCAAATGGTATAAAAGCGATGCCAGTGAACCTTGTCTTAATAAAAATAAAGAGTTGGAGCCACTATGTTTTTAACATTTTTCTCTCTTGCTTTCGGAGTATCAAACATTGTTTAGTTAATTGTCTTTAATTCTGGAATAAGTAAGCAAAGAAAATGGCGGAGTATAATCTAAATAGAAACATAGAATCTATCGCAAAAAGGTATATGAAGAAGTATAAAATGTAGACAAATTACTCATGCACAAACTTGCTATAGATATCAAAACGAAAATTCAAAAAACCAGCCTTCACTCATGCAAAAGAGCTAAAAGACCATGTTCAATAGATTAATTATAGAAAAACTTGTTTCAATAGCCAACAAAAGAGATTAAGAAAATGGAACAAGAAAGTGAAGTTGGTTCATGATTGTTATAGATATCATTCTTTTTTCGTGCATAACATATTTGAAAAAAAAAATTCATTGGCCGATTCATGGTTTTGGTGGAACCAGAACCAAACCATGAGGCCTGTGGATTCCACCAAAATGGGAATCATGAATCGACGGTTCGGATCCGATTCTAGAACTGACCAAAACTGTGATGATGTATAAATTAGTAGGACTCTAAACAAGTTAAGATTACTCGTGAGGTATTCAAATTTAAGTCATTGATAATTCAAATTCGACTTGATTGTAAGTCGAGTTTGAGCTACTAAAGTAGCTCACTCAAGTAGCTATCAAGTTCGAGTTTTAAATACTTGATTCGAGCAGTTTATGAGCCTATTTGAGAATTTTATTTTATTTTTATAAAAAGAATATAAAATTTGTGTTTTTTCCATTTTTAAAACATATTTTTCATACCTTGTTTTTCTTTTTCCTTAATATCTAAGGATTCACGCTCATTATATTTAAGATCAAGTAAACTATAAAAATCTTATTTTATTCTCAAATCTCAACTTATTTTTTAATCTAATCGATTTTCATAGAAATGATTCAGTCAAATTGAGTTAAGTTCGAGTTTATCGACTATTAATTTGAGTTGAGTTTGAGCTTAACAAATAAAGTTCGAGCTTTGAGTTTTTCAATCGAGCAAAGTTCAAGCGTAATGCTATGTCATATTGACTCAACTTATTTATAGCTCTAATTGATGATGTAATATTTAAGAACCTATTTCCACAATTTAAAACTTATGTCCTTCTTAATTTTTCACTTAACCACCATTAATACTACCTCTTGTGTAATAAACCTAAAGGCTAAATCTAAAAGGGGAAAAAAGAAAAGATTATAATGACATATGCATGACTTGGTTGATCCTGCAATATGCATAACCCATAACAAAGGTATAAACAAAATACGAGATGAGTAGACATCAAAATAATATTACAACATTGTTGAAATGATCTGCCGTTCCCCAGCATTATATATCATTTTTCTCATTTTTTAGTGACCAGCACATCTTTTATGGCTTACGTTTAAAGAAAAGGCTATTTTGGATTAATCACCTAATATTATTCGAGTGGAGTAAGTTTTTTTGGTTATATGAGTAGCATGTGAACATGACCATGTGACTTATATTATTATAAAACTTATAGTATTTTTTAAGTTGTGACATGTGCCTTATACTATTACAAGACGTGTAATGCTCTTTAAGTCATGATCATGTTTCAAATTTTTAAAATACTCTTTAACTAAGTCAGGAATTTTTTTTATCTTTTTTTTTTTTTTTGTCGTTTACATTCGCATCATAGGTGCATTAGCATTACCTTGTAATTTAAGGCCTATTTGTTTTATCGCAAATATTTTTTGGAAAAATGTTTTTTATTTTTCATGTTTATTTAAAAAAAATTGGGACGATTATTGGAAAATATTTTCACTTGTTTTGAAAAATAAATACACATTCAAAGCTTATTTTCACAAAAAAAAAAAAAAACTTGTGGAATATAATTTATGAACTCTATTTACCAATCTTACTAGTGACATCTATTATTATTCTTTTTAATGTTTTTTTTTATTTAGATACATTTATTTCTTATTATAGAATATGTTTTATTATAGATTATCCTACTATTTACATTATCTAAATATTTTGAAAAAAAACAAGGAAAAATTATTTTCATAAAATTAGCCAAACACTTAAATATATGCTACTTTTTAAGAAAACATTTAAAAAAAAAATTCATTAACACGTAGTTTTCATTGAACCAGACAATAACTCGTGATTTTCAGCAGTCGGTAGTTATTAATATGACGTGATGAATAAAATTTCAATTACATTGAAAAATGCATTTGCTTCAAGTAAATGTGACATTTAATATTTGAACGCTACCTATTTTATGTAAAAATTGGCACAATTTGGATAGTTAATTGTAAAATTTAGGAAAGCTAATGTAATTAATTGCAAAAGAAGGCAAAGTTAAAGTACTTGTAAATTTAAACTATTAAATTTTTAATAGTTAACTATATAATTTGACAAAATTAATCTACCAAACGTGACATTTACCAAAATATGTTTAATAAATTCTAACTTTTTATCATGAATAAGTCTCCTTTATAAAAGCTTATGTTTCAAAAGTGAGATTTGTCACACCTTATATTATATTATAAGGTGCAACAGTACCATCGCATATCATATTGTAGTACTAAGTATGCAAGAATTAGGACATTACTGTTGATGGTTGATTCTTGATTATGAGCCCACTCGAGTTGAGTCCTATACACTGATGGATCGGGTCGACTTGGCAGTCTAAGTCCCATTGACATATCGTAATGATATACAACTTAACCTCATTACTAGCCTCGATAAGTCACTTAATCGCCTTCACTTGACTTGTTGCTCAATGTGAATGGCTGAATTAGTCTTAGTTTGCGTGTAGTGGAGATGTGATCTCTCTCCACCATCTCCACCATAGTTCCCAATTGATCACTCGCCCACTATACCTATAATCATCAAGTTAATCTCTTATAAATGTTCATCTGTCTCTCTAGGTCTAAGTAATATCACATTCTGAAATGATCTAGGTTCAAAGTCTATTTAATTTCCATGAGTTTATTTATTTATCTTAAGTCTTGAATTGAATGAGCATGGTTGTGTTGCTAGTAGTCTAAAATGTATTATTTTGTATATATATATATGAAATTAATATCTTTGTTTTATATGTATTAATGTGTGTGTATAATAAAATTATTAATTATGTCTTTTATGCATTAAGGTGTTAGTTAAGTTAGATTTATAAAATCAACTTTGGTTTTCACAAGATTAGTGATAGAATTTTATGTCCTTAGTTAAGTTAGCATTTATGCCCCAAATGAAGCCCAAATGAGACTCAAATTCACCCAAATTGCAAATTAAAGTTGCATATGCCTTCAAGGGTAAATTTGGAATATGTTTAAGGCTTAATTTTGCTCAATTAGACCACTTTTAGGGGCAGCCATCATTTTATCCGAATTTTCTCTTTTCTTTCTTCCTTTTCTCTTCCTCTTCCATTGCCACTTCCAAGTCCAAACCAAGAGTTATAACAAGCTTTGAAAATCAAAGTTCTTTAGAAGGCAAGGCAATTACATGTGAGTGGATTCAATTATGATTGTTGTTTTGTTTTCCTTTCTTGTGGTGTTGTATGAGTTCTTGAATGAATGAGTTTAGTGTTATTTAAATTATTTGTTCATGCATTGAGATGAGCTAGGAATGTGTTTATTAGTGTGTGAGTTTGTTTATGCATTGTTGTAGTGATATGAAGTGCTTGAAAGAAAGAAAGGTAGTTTAGGTAGTTAAAGTGGAGGATGATGGAAGTAGGTTTTGAAGTGATCAAATGTGTTGAGTTCTTATTTTGAGTTGCTAGGATTAGTGTAGATAGGGGCGAGTATATGAAGTTAGAAATGAAGTTGAGGATGATTTGAAAGTGTTATAGGATAGAATTTTCGAAGTAGAAAAACAGGGGAGTTGTGTTTTGTCTTTAAGCCTGTTTTTAACGTACGTCGGCACCTGGGAATTCAACGCCGCCGGCATAGAGGCAGCATTGGATTCAAATTTCTTAACGCTGCTTTGCTACACCGCCGGCTTTTTTACGATAAAAATTACCAGCATTTGTTCTTCAGAACGTACGCCGGCAATTTGAGTTTCTACGCCGTCGGCTTTCGCTAGAAAAGTCAGCCTGCATTCTTTCATTCATATTGTACGCTGGTCACTGGAAATCAAGGCCGTCGGCGTATGTGTCAAAGCTACCTGCGTATCTGGGTAAGCGGACAGCTTAGACCTCTCTGGATGTTTTGAAAAATTTTGGGTTTTGGATTCTACGCCGGCTCAAGACCGCCGGCGTAGAATGAAGGCAGTCGGCGTACCCTTGAACACTGCTAGCGTTGGCAGTGTTGATTTTCAGAGTATCAAACACCGGCTCAAAGCCGCCAGCTTTGGCTGCCGGCATATCCCCTGCGCTTTTGAATTTTAAAAACTTTTTCTAAAATTTTTCGAAGTTTGTTATTTGAGCAATTAAGTATTTATTAAGCGATTTAGGATATAATAGAATGATTAAATGCTTATTTATGACTTTGTATTCAATTATTTGAATTTCTTTGATTTATTTGTAATATATAGATATAATATGTATGTATAATTGTGAGAGTGAAATCTATATTTATTGATTTTTGATTTGTGATATTCCTATTTCAGTTAAGGATTCTTCGGTTAGTTCTTCACCGAGAGATCCTAGTTATATACTAACGGGTTCAGGTACGCAATAACTTGTTTGATGATTGCGAGGAATAGGCATTCTTAATCTGATTTAAATTGATTTGACTTAATATTTGAATGAATTGGATGTCTATTATGCTGTTTAATCTGGTCCGAGTAGCAGCAAACTGTCATGATGCAATGACATCTTAATTAAGCGCTTAACCAAGTCATGATGCAATGACTTTATCATGATGCAATGGTACGCTATGATGCAATAGCGATTCTTTTGGTTAAGTGGGTAGCAGATAGGGGGGAACAGTATCTGAGTAACGTTTTCTTAAACTTAGGGGGAAATACCATGATTTAGTTCAAAGTGTATGGGAACTTGTGAACTAGGCTCATGTTATGGACTGAGTTTAAGTAGAGTCGGGCAACGGCTTTTAAACCCTAAATGAAGCTATTATCTTCATGAAATAGATATAGGAGATATAAGTATTCGGACTGTTTATATCAATCCCCTGAGCAGCTGCTGTTACTCAGGATCCCTGAATTCCCGAAGTGTGACCGGGGTTTGAATGTCCTCCTATTGATTTGTGCAAGAAAACGTAATAAAGATAATCACCTGTCTAATGTTGCATTACATTAATTTGATGAATTGTTTTTGCATTGGTTATTGTGTGCTGGGCCTTGGGCTCACTTTCGCTGCTTTGCAGATATTGGAGACGAATTTTATGATGATTTGGGCTATGGGTCCGATTTCGAGAGATTTCTGAATGAGCGGGACGAATAGGATCCGACCACCCTGAACTTTTGGGAAGAATTTTTGCTAAGGAAAAAGTTATGTATAGAAGGCTTGTTAGTTAAGCCTATTTGTTGTAAAGACCTTAAGATCCTCTAGGGTCCTTTTGTTAAGCAAACATGTAATTTTTGTAGTGTCTTGTATTAACACTAAACAGTGATCATATGATGTAAATGTATGTATAGATTGCTCTTGTTAGCAATCTTGTTTTGTTTAAAAGTTTTTTATAAAGTTATAGTGATTTTGATCAAACAATATTCATAAACTGTTAGATTTAGGATAACCTTATATATAATATGAAAATATTATATGTGGTTGGGGACTCGGTACTCTAAGTCTCAGGATTTAGAGGGTCGGGTCTTTACACATTCAATCATTCTCCTTCATCTAAATGACAAATACTAACTTCAGCATTGGAGTGGGCTACGCCCTGCATGCCACTAACTTGTTTCTTATTTTGCAGGCTCGTTAACCAGCCATGATCTAAGCTCACTTTCTTGAAGTTCAACCTCTACCAGATTCGACCAAGTGACAATGACAAAAACCATGACATCTCCATGAACTCTTAACATATGAAGGCATCTCATAAAGCTTATAGCAAATTCTTTAAACAAATTGTATGATCCATGGAAATTATCTAAACTCAAAAAACATATAATAACAAAAGTCTTTTCAAAGAACTTCAAATTTGATTGGATACTCATTGGATGCTCCAAGACTTTCTTTTGCACTTTCACCTTTGGACTATACATCAATTAAAACCTTGATTAGGGTTTTCCTTCTTTAACCACACAAGAAGATTAGACAAGAAAAAGAAAACTCATCTTAGGTTGGAAGGAATGCATTTGGATCCTAAGGAAAGAGAAGGGGACATGACTTTAGAAAGAAAGAGAGCGAAGGAGAGTTAGATAGTTTCCTTTTGACAAAAATGAAAAAAAAGGTCATAAGAGAATAGGATTTTAAATAACTTGGTTGAGTTCCATTCTAATTTTTTAGAAGTAAAGACCTTCATTAATTATTGTAAATAAAAAAGTAGGGAAAACAAAATGACTACACTACCTCTATTTAAATATCTATTTTTAACATATGGAAATCTATAAAAAAGGACAATAATTTCTAAAATGTAAATATTAAAGTTACATGCACACACATACAATAGTTTCTTCACCTTTGCAACCATACCCTAATTGCATTTTAAGATGAATTATCTTTTATTTTTTATGTTCTTTTTTCCAATATTATTATACTCAATTTCGATGGTTGACCCAAGCGTGTAGGAGGGTCACAAGTGAAAGGTGGAAGGGTTCGACTAAGGATTGAATTGAGGTCAATAGAAGTATCATATATTTTTTATATTTTAACATCAAGAAATGAGAAATATGTGATTAGAATAAATTATAGGTTCAAGTAAATTGAAACTTAAGTATTTACTAAAATAAAATGAAACATAGATACATATATAGAAAAAATAGACCTTCCACAAAACATTCTTATAACATTTTACTTGTGTTAGCACTTGGTCTATACTTTCTAAAAAATAAACTTATTAGTATACATATAATATATGTTACATAAATATTAAATTTGGTACTTGAACTTTATCAATTTGTGCAATTAGATGTGGGTAAATTATACTAGAAGGCATCAACATTTAACAATAAGTTCATTTACATATCTTTCACTTCACCCTATATGATGAGGGAAGAATTGATTGCTAATTAAAGAAGAATGTAATAAATGTATAATGGCTATTACAACGTTCACTTGGTATAAAAAATAAAATAAATAATTATAGAAGTAAAAGTAAAATATCTATAATGACCTTGTCTTTCTTAGATATATGATATTAGTAAATGTATTTAATTTCAAAACAATGATATTTATGATAAAGATTGAAAGCAAATTATTGATTAGAAATTTATTATGAATTTTTATTCCTCTCAACTAAACACCATAATAATAGTTTTACATTGATGAGTGAATGAATAGTTATTTACTTAAGGTGAATGGGCTATCAAGGTATCAATATTTTCAGTGGTTAAAAAGAGAAATCAATAATTTGTAAAGTGAGTTAAGTGATGAATTAACTTTTCACAAAATTCATTCATATATCAAATAACTTTTTATAAATTTTCCTCAATTTTTCTTAACAGGTATGTCATTTGGACCATTTTGCAAAACGTTGATTTCTTTTTTTTTTTAACCATTTAAAACACTACTACCTTAAACAAACTTACCTTAAATATTGATGTCGAGTCTAATTTATCTAATTAAGTACCTATACTTTAAAGGTGTGAATTTACTACCTATAAAATTTTCAAATTCATTACCCATATGAGGTGATTAGTTATGAAAATCGATAAAGTTTAGGCACTTAACTGCAAAATGATAAAGTTTAAGAACTAAATTGATACTTTTGAACTTTAGGTAGTTAATTATAATAATATGTAAAGTTTATGAACCAAATATGGCAATTAACCATATGTATCTGTCATCATCAAAACCAATTAAGAAACTATAATAAGTGTGCCAATGAGATAAATGGGAAAAGCTACAACAATAGAGCTTCTTCAACCTTTGCAAATTCCAACACAAATTTGGTTGGACATCTCATAGACTTCATAGATGCATTTTTCCCTTCATTTAGCAAATCCATTCCTCTAAGTATGGTAGATTCCCATTTCATCCCTTAAAGCCATCTATATACAACATTATCCATTACAAGAGTATTCTTTAATCAAATTTTCAGGCCACAAGGCTGCTTGAATCCATTATGAGCGATTGAGGGTATTAGTAGTTTCTAGAAAGAACTCTTTAAACATTGTGGAACACAACTCTCTTTCTCTTTAACTTACCATCCACAAAAAGTGATAGTCAAAGTAACATTGTCAATCAGATTATCGAGATGTATCTTAGATGCTTTACAAGTGATAACCCTTGGAAGTGGATGAAATGGATTACATGGATTGACTATTCTTGCAATATCGAATTTCATATTTCTCATAGAGTAATCCCCTTTAAGTTAATGTATGGGGGGGCTTGGCCAAGATTGCTAATATATTGCTTGGTACAATAAGATTGGAAGTAGTCAAGTATGCATTAGTTGAGCATGGCCAAGTTTTGGAAGACTTAAAAAAGAAATTAATTTTGGCTTAAGAGTGGATGAAATTAAACTTTAACGATAAGCACAAAGATGCCCCATTTGAGGTTTGAGATTTGGTACTTAAAGTAAAACCCTACAAATAAATATCAGCAATTGCTAAGAAATATTCTAAGCTTTCTCCAAAATTTTATGGACCATTCATTGAGAATGAGAAGATAGTTATGATTGCCTATAAGCTTCTACCTCCTAATCAAGTAAAGATTCTCTTGATCTTCCATGTCTCTTGTCCTAAGAAATTTCATGAAAAGTACTAGCGTATTTTTAAAGTAATTTCATGAAAATTACTAGCGTACAAGTAATTCCTAACATCTATCAAGGACATGTTGTGTCGACTCTTAAAGTTGTATTAGACACTAGAAAAGTACACAACCAAATAGAAGTTCTCATTCATTGGGAAGGCTACTTGCCTATTGATTCCTCGTGGGGAGATGCAAAAATGATAATACAACCATATCCTTTGTTTATGCATGAGGTCATGTGCACCCTTGAAGGAGGGAATGATGTTATTACTCATTTTCCATGAGCATATACTAGAAGAATGAAATAGATCAAGAGTTAAACGATAGAAGTCTCTTGTTTAGTGTTGTGTATTTGTGTTATGTATTGCATGTTTGGTCATCATGGTTGTTTATTTTAATTGTTGGGTTAGTTCAACATTTATGAAATTGTTGGGTTATCTCTATAACAAACCTGAGCTCTACACTCTTCATAGAACAGAGGAGATGAAGATCGATCAAAAGTCCTCAATTCATCCATACTCCATATAATTTAAACTCTTGTAACATATTCTCTTAGTTTTTTTTTTTTTTATTGTACGGTTTTACTCTTCATCATAGGTTATAGCTGTTAAGCATCACCATCCTCTTCCTTGTCATACATGCACCACTCTCTACATCCATTACTACCATTAGTGCAAGTGGTAAATCGTCAGTAAAGAGTCCAAAAGCCTGCTACCAAAAGAAGCGGTCAGTGGTGCACTAAGGATTAGTTTTAATGTGACCACTCTGACGCTTAAGTCAGTAGTAGATTAGTAGAGTGAGAGTATGCAAGTGAAATCACATGATGTGAATAGTACTACGTACCAAAAAGATTGGATCTTTTATCATGTGGCCTTGGATCTTATAGAGGGCAATGGTCAATAAAGTAAGGACCTTTTTGTTAGTAGATGACTTGTGCTTGAGATGGTGATCATTTGAGGAAAGTGGTCGAACAAGTAGAGAGTCATTTTTCAAGTGTACCCACAAGAGGCTGAGTTCCCCTGATAGGGCTTAGAGTACCCTTTGTAGAGATATCAGAGATTGATGAGGTGTTCTTGTTAGGGGAGAAGCTTTAAGGATGAGGATCTCAAACTAGGCTTTTGTGTCTATTGATGAAAGGGGATGCTATTATGCCGTGACCCTGGCCTAGAGGCTGAGGTAGGTTAGGACACTTCATGGGCTTCGAGGACCTTGATGCTAGCCTAAGTCATTGGTGTTAAGTCTATTGGGTCATCATCAAATAAAGCCTACTAATAACCATCTTTCTTAGTTTTTCGTTAGCTATTTTCATTTTTTTTAGGTAACGATCGATGGGTATTTTTGTCCGGATATTATTGTTATGCAAGATGCTTTGCAAAATGAAATACCCCAAACCTTCACCAAGATTAGAAATTGAGTTTAGATAGATTAAATGAATAAAATGAATTATAGGATATAATTAGACAAGTTGGCTTGATATAATTAGCTAATAATTAAGTTGGTTTTGAGAATTGAAATCTAAATTCTCTAAACAAGTCATTGAAATGTTTAGAGGATTCCTAAACTCTTAATTCTTAGCCTAAACACTAGTTCCCAAGTCTCAGTAAAATTTGAGTTCATTTGCTTGAATAAAAATATCAGTTCCTAAGCCCGAACTCAAATTTTATATCTTTTTATCTAAAATAAATTTGTAAATTAAGTTCTTACTTTAAGCTCTTAATTTCTAACCTATCGATTCTAAAATCATCTTCTAAATACTTCTGGAACTATAGATATTGATCTGATAGTTCTAAAATTATACCCTATTCCTATTTTATCTAAATTTTGCTTTATCCTTTCCCCTTTTCTTTTCTTTCTTTTTGGCTGCCCTTCATTTTACGTTTCCTTCTTCTTCTTCTTCTTCTTCTTCTTCTTCTTCTTCTTCTTCTTTCTTTCTCTCTAAATTCAAAACTTGAACTTCAAGATCAAAGCCAACTAGAGGATGAATCAAGATTAGGAGATGAACTAGATAGAGAAAACCGAGCTAGAAGATGAAGCTTCAACTTCTTTTCTTGACTAAAGCTAAGTTTTCTATTTCTATTTCTCTATGTTTTACTTATTATTTACAATTGTAATTTATGAATTGATATTGAAAATGAGTTGAAGTGCTGTTTACTTTTGTATTTGTTGGTTTAATGTTTGATGGAAGTTGGAATTGGTGAAGAAGAAGATGAATAGTGAGTTGGAGTTTGTTGAAGTGAATTGAAGTTTGATTGTTGTTTGAAGTTGTTGGAGGGAGATTGAAGTGTTAGGAGTTGTTATTAGTGTTTATTTGATGTTAGAATTGATGTAGGAGATGTATAAGTTGGTGAAAAAGTGTAAAAATGGATTTTGAAAACAGAGCAAATTCGTAACATATGTCAGAGGACCAACCACAGGCGAGTGAAGGGGAGTGATTTAAGCTGATTGTCACTTTTTCACATGTCACGGGCGACCAAAGAGGCGTGATTTGGTCTGTCACAAATTTTTATGAAATCGCGGGCGAGCAAAGGGGCGTGATCCGTCCCCTGCAGCAACATGTTTTCGTAATTTAATCATAACTTTTTCATACGAATTCCGATTTGAGTGATTCAAGTTGCATTGGAAAGTTTAAAAAGAGGTCGACAACTTTCATGTTTTGAGTTTTTGCAAATTCTAAAAGTATCAGTGCTTAAATTTCACTTCTTTCCAACTGATACATTTTCCAAGCAAAGTTAAAAACTTGTTTTTGTTTGTTTTATTTGTGTTTGCTTTAGGAAATGGATCTTTTTGAGTTAAAATGAGATAGATAAGTGATGTTTGATGTGTTATGTTGATTGGTTGATATAATTAAACATGAGTTAAGTAGATTTATAGATTTAACAAATAATTAGATTAAATCTATAAGTTAGTTATAAAATGAACTAAAATGGATTAGATTATTTAACTTTGATGAATTTGGCTAAGTTTAAGTTAATGTAAGCTCGAATTGACATAGATCTTAGATATTTAATGAATTAGTAAGTAATCTAAGTCCAACTTGGCTTAATGAACTTCACTAAGCTAAAAATGAATTAGATTGATATAGTTTAATCACCTTGGCTTAGTAAATGAATCAAATGACTAATTTTAATCAATTTGGCTAAGGTTAAGCTAAAATGGATTAATAGCTAATAATTAGCTTAGACGAATGAGTTAGGATGATCTTTGATTAATATGGTGAATATGTTGTTTCAAATGTGTGTTTATTTGGAAAATGAATGTTTTTGGTTTATGAATTTTTTTGTTAGTGCTTTTGTAATAAAACGCTATAAATAAAGAGAAAAGAAATTCTTTGACAGACAAAGGAGAACTGTCCATATTTTGGCGGGGCGATATTCGCAGCCATAGTGGGGTTCCACATTAGTGTCTGATCAAATAGGATTAATAAAAGTTTGATATAAAGTGGATGATTAGTTAGTTTAGTTTCTTATACGAGTTCTTTTCTTAACAGTGGTGGATATCTGATTTTATCTTCTGGATTATCTTATGAAATTTCCTTCCGAAGCTATGTTTGGATTTCATATTCAAGGTACGCAGTAACTTGCGTGATGATTGATAGGATATGCATCATAAATGGATTAAGAACTTAAACTCGGCTTAATAATTGAGGAGTGTTGGTTGTGCTTTACGTTGTTGAATCCGGAACCGGGGAGCGACAACCTTGTCATGATGCAATGGCACGGTAGTTTAGGCACTTAGCCCAATCCTTTGTCATGATGCAATGACTCAAATCCATGATGCAATGGTGGTTTCTTTTATTGGCTAAGTGGATAGCTAATAGGGTTAACTGTATCGGTATATTCTTTACTTAGGCTCGGGAGGAAATAATATGTTTTAGTTCACGGGTATGGGACCGTTGAACTAATTGATGTTATAGACCAGGATAAGTGGAGTATATAAAGGAGTGTGAACCCTAGATGATGCTATTAATATTCTTTATCGGTTAGATATAGGAGATATAGATATCCGGTCTATCTATATTAACCCCCTGAGCAGCTGCTGTTACTCGGGACCCCCAGATTCCCATTGGCTTGTTCCGGAGTGTGAGTGCTCCATTGTTGATTTGTTTATTTCAATGAAAAGATAATAACTTGTGGATTGACGCATTGCATTTAGTTAAGCTCGTGTGCCACTCCGTGTGTGATTATGTTGCTGTGTACTGGGCTTCGGCTCATTATTGTTGTTGTTATTCTTTTTACAGGTTGTTGATGAAGTTGATGATGATGAGTTATTGTTGTTGTTGTTGATGTGATGATGTTTGTCTCGGGCATCGCGTGAATTTGAAGATTTGGGAGATGAGTGAAATGTAATAGGTCTGAGATATATTTGTATTTTGTTTCTTCTTTGTTTTGTTTTATAAAGACTGGATTTATTTATATTTTGTATTCTGATTTAAGGGCTTGTTACTGCCCAATTGATTGTAAATGATTATCTACCCCTAAGAATATATCATAAAGTGTTTTTATAAAGTTCGTTTCTTAGAAAACTGGTTTGCTCTGTATGAAGTAGAAGTTTATAAGTTGTTTTATAAAATTTGATTTTCCGCTGCCGAATCCAGTCATTCAGAAATCTAACTAAACGATTTCACAATCTAAAATTGGTTTAGCAATGTTCAACATAAACACCTTCTTTTAAGACAACCTTACGTATAATTCGTAAGAGTTATACGTGGTTGGGGACTTGGTGTGCTTAATTTGAGAATTGAGCATGTCGGGTCTTTACACAAAATGCTCTTGTTATAATTCCTATGTTCTTTAGGAATGTAAATTGAAATCTAATAATTTATCTTTGTACTTTGTTTTTAGGATTTAGGGTTTCTTATGTTTGATTATTGTTGTAAACGTTACTCCTGTAACCAAAACAAAGAAAAGAAAATATGTAAGAATTTATATAAAAACAAAACAAAAGAAGAATGAGGTTTGGAAATGTAGCTCTATACTTATACGAATAAATATCAAGAAGTTTGGACCAATAGTTTCGGAGTAAAAAATCTTATAAAAGTGAGTTTAGGTACATTATAATAAATCCTACAGATTTAGAATTGACTTTGAAATACCTTTTAGGAGAATAGATGAGTATATAAATTATATATCCGCTCCAAACCTACTTTGATTGCATTTTTATTTATATCGTGCACTCTTCAATGCAAATATTAGGCATTACATGAATGATATATAGCCCTCTTTTGTGGCCAAGATCCAAACGACCAACTCGGGTTAGGCTGGCCCGATCTATAGAAGGCGCGCACTCAAAGCCAAAAAAGAAAGGAAGATGAAGGGTCTGTTTGTTTTGGCTTTTTTCTGGCAGATACAGATACTTTTTCAAACTTTTTGTTAACAAATTATTTATCAAGAAATAGATATAAATAAAAAAAAGTTGACAGTTCTCATCAAAAGATCAAATAGAACAAATATAGATAAAATTTAGATGTAAATCAGATATATTTACACATATCATTTTAAAAAAGATACATATACAAATGAAAAACAGACAATCCAAACAGACCCGAAAAATGTAAAAGCCACTGAGCAGACCACCGATTTGAATATTTTTTATTTTTATTTTGGCCGAACCACCGATTTGAATTTAAACTTACTTTCCTTGGACCGTCCCCCTATCAGATCTCAACCGTTAAAACTCACCCAATCCACGGGCTCTCCTTCACCAGAACATTCTAGAATACTTTTTTGATCACTCCCTTTATAACCCTAGCCACCCCACCCATCCGTTTTCCCTCTCTCTTTTTTCCTCAATCTTCAACCTCTTCTTCCTCGTCTTCTTCTTCTTCGTCTCGTGCCCTCATCTAGAACCATCGATGGCGGGGAAAGGAGAAGGACCAGCAATTGGAATCGATCTCGGAACGACGTACTCCTGCGTCGGAGTGTGGCAACACGACCGTGTTGAAATCATTGCCAATGATCAAGGAAACAGAACGACACCGTCTTATGTAGCTTTCACTGATACCGAGAGGTTGATTGGTGATGCTGCCAAGAACCAGGTCGCCATGAATCCTATCAACACTGTCTTCGGTGAGTGAGAATCGTAATTCTTAATTCCAATCTTCATTTCGATTTTTGTATTATGTTTAGATCTGTTACGTTTTGCTTTGCTTTCTGCTTGATCTTAGGTTTCTATGAATTTTTAATGATTCTTTTTTTGTAGTAGTTCAGTGTAGATGTAATGTAGATCTGTTTGGTATCATGAATGAACTGTTGGTTTACAGTTAATTGTCGTCGTATGTGGTCGCAAGGGCCTTGAATTCATGAATGGCCTGATTTGAAACTATCTGAAATTATCATTGAAGTTAGGGTTTTGATGATATAATTGGTATTCAACCTTTATTCCTTCGATGGACTAGTGGATTGTTATTAGAGCTGGATCATGGAGGTTCTGTGGAAGCAACATTTTTCGAGATAAGAGTATAATTTATATACCTTTTTATTTGTTTGCTAGTAGCAGCAGTTTGCGTATATTGTCTCTGTGTTGGATTAAGTTAGTTCTTTTAAAAGAGCGTTTTAGCTGTGTTTATATTGTGGGAAATGTTTTCTTGACTTTACAAGACATTCACTGTAACCATAGCTGGTGAATTGCCAAATGTTGAGTGTAATTTTGTCATGTAGTTAGTGAGTTCAATTGTCTTGAAGATTCTTAATCATGCCTTTTTACAGTTGATAAGTTGTGTTCTCATCTTAGCTTTGGAGATTTCAGGGATTGGATATGCAGGTGTAAACAAAATCTATCCCTACGATATGTGTGTTTTTGTGTGTGGAAGCTTTAGATGAAAAGGCTATTCTAGAAGTTATCATCTGAAAAGTTTGATTATGAAAATATTTCCTCAGTAGCTTTAATCATATGTTTATTATCAAATGTACCATCTGTTTACAGTAATTTGTGTTTAGGATGCGGTTTGCTTAACCTAATTTGATGGTTAATGGGCAGATGCGAAGCGGTTGATTGGTAGAAGATTCAGTGATTCTTCAGTACAGAGTGATATCAAGCTCTGGCCTTTCAAGGTCATTCCTGGCCCTGGTGACAAACCCATGATTGTTGTAAACTACAAGGGCGAGGAGAAGCAGTTTGCTGCTGAGGAAATCTCATCTATGGTCCTTATTAAGATGCGTGAAATTGCAGAAGCGTATCTTGGGTCAACAGTTAAGAATGCAGTCGTTACAGTGCCTGCTTACTTCAATGATTCCCAGCGTCAAGCTACCAAAGATGCTGGAGTCATTGCTGGTCTCAATGTAATGCGTATCATTAATGAGCCCACAGCTGCAGCCATTGCTTATGGTTTGGACAAGAAGGCTACTAGTTCTGGGGAGAAGAATGTGTTGATATTCGATCTGGGTGGTGGCACTTTTGATGTGTCTCTTCTAACCATTGAAGAGGGTATCTTTGAGGTGAAGGCTACAGCTGGAGACACTCATCTTGGAGGCGAGGACTTTGACAACAGGATGGTGAACCATTTTGTACAGGAGTTTAAGAGAAAGCATAAGAAGGACATCAGTGGGAACCCTAGAGCTCTTAGGAGACTGAGAACTGCTTGTGAAAGGGCAAAGAGGACTCTATCATCAACTGCTCAGACAACAATTGAAATTGATTCCTTGTATGAAGGTGTTGATTTCTATTCTACCATCACTCGTGCTAGATTTGAGGAACTCAACATGGATCTCTTCAGGAAATGTATGGAGCCAGTTGAGAAGTGCTTGAGAGATGCAAAGATGGACAAGAGCACTGTCCATGACGTTGTCCTTGTGGGTGGTTCTACTAGGATACCAAAGGTTCAGCAACTCTTGCAGGACTTCTTCAATGGTAAAGAACTTTGCAAGAGCATCAATCCTGATGAGGCTGTTGCTTATGGAGCTGCTGTGCAAGCTGCAATTTTGAGTGGTGAGGGTAATGAGAAGGTTCAGGATCTTTTGCTCTTGGATGTTACCCCTCTGTCACTTGGTTTGGAGACTGCTGGAGGTGTCATGACAGTGTTGATCCCAAGAAACACCACAATCCCAACCAAGAAGGAGCAGGTCTTCTCTACTTACTCTGACAATCAACCTGGTGTCCTTATTCAAGTATATGAGGGTGAGAGGGCTCGGACTAGGGACAACAATTTGTTGGGCAAATTTGAGCTTTCAGGCATTCCCCCTGCACCTAGAGGTGTCCCTCAGATCACTGTTTGCTTTGATATCGATGCCAATGGTATCTTGAATGTCTCTGCTGAAGATAAGACCACCGGGCAGAAGAACAAGATTACCATCACTAATGACAAAGGAAGATTGTCGAAGGAGGAGATTGAGAAGATGGTTCAAGAGGCCGAGAAGTACAAGGCTGAAGATGAGGAGCACAAGAAGAAGGTTGAGGCTAAGAATGCTTTGGAGAATTATGCCTACAACATGAGGAACACCATCAAGGATGAAAAAATCAGTGCTAAACTGTCTGATGCCGACAAGAAGAAGATTGAGGATGCTATTGACCAGGCCATTAACTGGCTGGATGGCAACCAGCTTGCCGAAGCAGATGAGTTTGAGGACAAGATGAAGGAGTTGGAAAGCATCTGCAACCCTATCATTGCTAAAATGTACCAGGGTGCTGGTCCGGACATGGGTGGTGGTATGGATGATGATGCTCCTCCTGCAGGTGGCAGCGGTGCCGGCCCTAAGATTGAAGAAGTTGACTAAGCATTTAAATCGAGTTGGTTTTGTAGTTTGATGAAATGTGCCCATTAGTTTATTTTGGACTCTTATTTTGCTATATCGTTAAGTTCGATGCTTCTTAATGGAAGCAGTTTGATGTTTTGTTGAAGTTAAGTACTCTTTAAGCAAAACTACGTTTTCATATATTTTTGTTTGGAAAACTAAGAAAATGCAGATGAAGGGCTCATTTTTTGTCTTCGACGTTCCTACCTCATATTCGGTATATCCTTTTCCTGTGATTTTTTTTTTTAACCTTGTATTTTCAGCATCTTTGGGTCTTGTTTGTTTAGTTTTTGTGGTAGGTATAAATTTGTTTTTTAATAAATTTTTTATCAAGAAATATATATAGATAACAATTATAAATTGTAAGGTTTTATGAAATGATAAAATAGGTTTAATATAAATAAAATATAAATAAAAAATAAAAAATAGATCATTTTTTTTCATGAAACCTTTGAAACTGACTTGACAGCTGGATGCGGGCCACTGAAAAAGGATATGGACCTACCAGTCAGATGGCCTAGATGCTGGTCCATGGTGGATGGATTCTAGGTAGAGGCAGACAAGTGGGTTAAACGGGCCAATCCGGCCTGGCCCGCTTACTGGCTAAAGTGGGTTGGGTTAGGGTCAGGCAATTTTGGCCCGTGGGTTAAATGGGCCAAAATTTGTTGGTCCGTTTAACCCACGGGCCAAAATTGCCTGATCCTAACCCAACCCACTTTAGCCCGTGGGTTAAACGGGCCAGCCCATTTTTTGATCCTTTTAACCTACTTACATATTTTGTGAGTTAAATGGGCCAAGTTGACCCATTTAACTTATTTATACTAATTGAATAAGATATATATAAAATAAAAAAGAGAGTTTATAAGGTTTATATATTAATGATTAATTTCATTATTGTTTTAATTACTTTTATATAAAAATAAGTTTTTTAAAATAACTTATTAGATAATATATTTCATTTAAAACAATAATAATATATTTTATAATATTTTATGGTGCATGTGCATCAATTTGTCATTCTTTGTTATAATTAACACATAAATTTAATTTCAAGTATAAAAAATCTCAAGAATAACCTTCATTAATACATATTTACTCTATAATTATTTATTTTATTTTTTAAAGGTGGGTTGGTGGGTCAATCCACTTAACCCGCGAGCTAGCCCACTTTGGCCCGCGGATTAAGTGGGTTGGGTAAAATTAATCCACTTTTAAACGGGTTAAAAAAAGCTGGCCCTAACCCACTTTTAAAGTGGGTTAAACGGGTTGGCCCGCGGGCCATAGCCCATTTGTCCAGCTCTAATTCTAGGCAAGTATTCTTCCCGGCTAGTTGTGCTTCAATCTCTCTATAATTTATATATTCCATGACTGAAATTAAAAAAATAATAATAATATAGAGGATGGATCGAATCTAGGTTTGTTGGAGTTGCTTTACAAATTCACTGGTTTAGAAATGGTTTAATATTTTATTCTCATGGTTTGTCTTAATATTTGTCATTACTTCCTCTTTTAATTCTATGCTACCTGGATAAAGTTGCTCCATGAGCATTATCTGGTGGTGGTCTTATCGAGGGGAGTAAAAAAAAAAAAAGTAATAATAATTGCTACATATGAGTAATAAATCTTGGCTTTTTGAGTTGTGGATGGGTTTAAAATTGAATTTTATGATGTTTTATTCTAAATTCTCGTCCGGAGGGTATCCTAAACGTAACAGCTTATTACATATAATATTAAAGTTAATGAATGACAATCTTAGTTATGTAGGAGTTTCGATATCACGTACAAGGCGTGCTTTCAAGATAATAGAAGATTCACAGAGGTATTACGTTTAAATAGATAATAAAAGCATGTAATAATTTATATAGATAAACATGTAATATTTATTAGAATACAAGTTTCTTACAACTTCTTAGGGCATTCTTTCGTTCTAATAGTCTTGTTCAACTAAGCCATCTTCAAAATATACATAAATATAACATAGATTTACTATAGAGATTTTTCTTAGAAGTCTATATCTAAAACTAAATACATATAAACTTCTTTTAAAAACTCCTAGTAGTTTTGGCTCATACCTGATAAAAGGGGCTCCTTAGTGCCAACTACAAGTAATCATACTGTAACAAAAAGCTATAGGGTATAAGCAAAATTAGCTTAGTGAAATAACTCCATTTACAAAACATTTTCATAAAACACATAAGTATTTAGACAATCATATAAGAATGCATCAATCACTTGAGCAAACAAAATACACACGATTATCCGGAAACCATGTATAGCATAGATTTTACGCCCTTTATGTTGGGGGTTGAGTAGTTACTGGCCCATACGACCATCAATAATTGCAGATTTTTCGGCTCCTACTTGCCTTTAGACTTTCTGGCTCCTACTTGCCTAGGTAGACTTTTCGGCTTCTACTAGCCACTACTACAACTCCTCATTTCTCCACACGAAGAATAGTAGTGAAAAATGTGATTCATAAATATGATATACATGAATTATTTTCAATATAAGGTTATTCCATTATTGTCGGGTTCAAGTTAAAGGTGATCAAAACAATATTCATCATATCATTGCAAGAAAACATAAATTATTCATTAATTCCTCTTTCAATATTCTTAGCTTTTATTCAATCAATTATGAATCCAATTCACACAACATTTGTTCATTTATCTTTTTCCTTATTTTCTAGTGCTACTACTTACAAGCACAAATAAGAAAATGTAACTAGTAAGGGATTAACTTACTCCATGATGATCGCTCATAGTCGAAGTAATCTTTCGGGAAGGCGATATCGGTCCCTTCTTCACCTAAACGAGATGAAATATCCAAAATGAGTCTTTTGTAGAATTTCTACTTTGAAGATTTTAAATTTATCTTGAATTCGAGGTAAAATCGGATTGAAGGAAATTTCCAACTTAAAATAGCCATAACTTGCTCATTTTAACTCGGAATTTGACATATTATATGTCGTTTTCTACCTATTCGAAAAGATTTATTCATTTCTAAGATTACTTTTGCTATAAAAGGTTGTTTGGGTCTCGGATTAGAAGGGTACATATTTAATACGAAAATTCTATCTTTGAAAAACAAGAAGTTCTAATATTTCCTTTATTAAGGCTTGTTTAAGTAAAACTCAAATATGTATATTTTTGAAAAGATTTCCTTATGTATATAAATACACTCATAATTTATGCATGAAGCTATAGGTATTATCTTGTTTAATTTATTTCCTTAAAATAACCTTTTCTAGTGTTTAATTTATCAAAATCTAATATACTTTATTTTGATTCTTCAGTTTATCAAAAGTGAGTTGAAAATATAGTTTGGTCTTTTGAAATTATCTACTAAATTTATTTCTAGGATAGAGTTTCCAAAAAGTTTTCTTTAGTAGTACTTGATGAGTTTATTCTTTGAAAATTCCTTTTCCTTATAAATTGATTTTCTTGAAAACTTATTTTGCTTTTGGTTTAGAAAGTTGATAAAAATATTACCAAGTTATTATCGATATATCAAGACTTTATTTGAAAAGGAGATATCTTTAGATTTTAAGGAAACTTTATTTAATAGTTTGAAATTTCATGATGAGTTTTCCATAAACTTTTAAAAGAGATTTATTTGAAAATATTTTTCTAAGTCTTTGGAAAAACTTTGATCAAGTTTTATTCTTTCATCAAAAAGATTCATTTTTTTATTTAGACAACAACTTATAAGCCATGCATGAATATGATTATATAGTTTATAAAAGATAAAAATATCATATGATAAGATAATAAAGAACATAAGAAATAAATAAACACAATAATAATTGTCAAAGTATTGAAAGCCTTAGCTTTTTCAAGGCTTCCCGAGACTATGAATAGACTAGTCCCAAAAGAAAAAGAAAAATTATTTTGACTTGATGAGGACAAGTCTAAGACTAGAAAGACCAGTCTTAAAATAACTTGAAAGTAAATAAATTGCAAGGTAAATAAATAAATTGCAAGGAAAGTAAATAAATTGCAAAAAAAAGGAGCTTATATGCTCTAAAAGATATATATATAGCTACAAAGATATATTTAGTTAAATATATATGAAAGCAACATAAAGAAAAATGGATTCATGAACAAAAACAAAGTATGAACATATTGTTGCTTTCTTAACCTTCATGGTTTTAGAAAACACACATTATACTCATACTAAGCAAATGAACATAAAGAAAACTTAAGAAGTATTACCTATGGAAAACTAAGCTTGAGAGAACTTTGAGAGAACTCTTGGAGAAATTTTGAGAGAGTAAGAGTAGTATATGAATGGTGTGAAGGAAATGGAAGGAAGATGTGGTATTTATAGGAAAAAGTGGGAGGAAATTTGTGTTAATTAAATAAATGAAAAATGAAACAATTTGAGGAGAGAGGGGGGTGTGACCGGCGCTACTTGTGAGAGAGGGAGGGAGAGAAATTTATTTTTTTGTATTTTTGTTAATGAAAAGTAAGATATGAAAGATGTGAAGTTGCATTGGAAATGAAAATTGTAAGAAAATAGAGGTATGGTTGAAGAGTAGGTTGTAAGAAAAAGTAGAGATAGATAAATAGTGTAGAATATTAATAAATAGTGTAATGTAAAGTAGACATGACAATTAAAGTACCGGTAATAAGAAAATATGCATATAATTGTGATATTTGATATTTTTAGTTACCGAAAAATTATAAAACTGGTATTTTTGAAAAACTTATATTTTTACTAGTCTAATGGTATATTCGGAATATTTTTACTATTCTGAGCTTCGTGACACGCTTTTCGAAAACTGTGTTTGATCATGCTCAAAACGAAACGCGGTTTAACTAATTTGATATTTTTAAGCTTTCTCATATTATTTCGAACTATTTACATACTAATCTCTCACTTACTTACTTAGGGTTATGAACACGAGATTGTCGAACTTGAAAGGCTATGTCTGATTAGGGTTTTGTTAACTTTAGGATTTTTGGTTGACCTTCTATTTAGGGTTTAAGCTTAATTGATCTTTTGCATTAGTTTCATTGCGACATGATTTGTTTACTAGTTAAGGGAAGGTAAACTTATGACTAGGAGAGGGAACTATAAATTACATGTTTTTGTGTATGTATATGCATGTATATTTGTAAATTTTTTCCCTGATATGTTCAAAGGAAATTTTCAAAACTTTTACTAGTTTAGGGTGATGGATTTGGGATCCCTTGGTTTAATGAGTTGATTATTGCTATTAAAAATTAGTATAATATTTGCTTGGTGTGCATGACACACATGTACGAGTAATGTAATGTCAATTGTAAGTGCATGTGTGTTTGGCCGGGAGGGTGGTTGGGTGTGGGACCGACTATAAAGTCTTATCCGCACAATTATACTTTACTAGGTATACATTGTAGAATTTGAATTTTTTTTATTTATGTTTTCTTAAATTTATTTAATTATTGTAACGTATGCAATTTTAAAGATATTTAATTATCTGATGATCTATTATAAATTTATTTATACAAATACAAATATATTATATGTAAGGTTGTAAACAAACAGAGTTACTTGCGAATTACTTGAGATTGATTCGTACTAGGCTTAGCTTGGCTTGAGCTCAAAATAACGCTTATTTAGTTAAATGAGTCGAGCTTGAACTTTTCACTAGGCCCATTTAGTTAAACGAGCAAAACCTGAGCTTTTGATCAGGCTTGTGAATAGGCTTAAGAGCTCGCAAGCAAGCTATTTAGTCAGGCTCGTGAGTGGGTTTGCGAATAAGTTTGTTAAGAGCATTATTCTAATAATTATTTATTAATTATAATTATGTATATTAATATATTAATATTATCATATTTACTCCTAGGATAATGAAAATGGGGTGGGAACACACTAAAAGCCTATGAAATAGAAAGGGACACAACAAATAGACACGCCACAAATTCATAATTCACACGATAGCTTTTCAATTTTTCATCTACTCTCCTTTAGGTTCCTACTTTTCATTTTTTAACCTTTTTCTTCACAAAAAAGAGAGAAAAGCTAAAGTAAAGAAAAAACTTAATCCCTTTTCCTAAAAAAAGAAGAAGAGGACAAGGGAGCTTTACTGCCTCTGCTTCGGGTTTTGGCTTGGGTCTTCTTAGTAAGTTCAAATGTGATTAGAGATGGGTTTGGGAAAGAAGAGGTCGGCAGTATGATTCGTCTGTTAGTGGAGTGGTGCATGAAGGAAAATGGAAGGAAGTTCAATATGAGTTATTTTGTTTGCCGAATTCCGTAGGGTGGAGGGGAGGGGACACTTGGTGGAGTGGATGATGGCTTTGGTAGATGACATGGTGGTTTGATGGTGGAAATAGCTGGATGTTTATGGGTTTGGCATTGGAGGCTTGATGGGTAGTTGGTATTTTACACTTATGAGTGGTTCTTGACAGCCATGGGCTAAAGTGGCTTGATGAGTGCATTGATTACAGTTCAGGGTTTGTTTAGTAAGTTGTTTAATGGGCTTTTTGATTTTGGCTCGGTGATGTTCGTAAATGGTGTCATGGATGGCGTTTCAATGTCTCGTAGTGGTTCAAAGGTTGAAGACAACTCCCCTTCAATGAAATAAAAAAGATGGCATCTTCTTATTTTGTTTTCCCTTCATGGATCTCGACGTTGGATTTGGTTTATTAAGCTAAACGAGCCAAGAGCTCACAAATCTTAAACAAACTTAAGCTTGAGCCTATGTTTTTATATTTGTCTATAGGGATGTAATTGGATAGGTCGTTATAAGAGATCGGACTTGTAAAAAACCTTATAGGGTTTTGGTGTAAGTTTTAGGCATCATATTAAAATCTGATAGGTTTAAAAATCGGGTTTCGGGTTATATATGCAATCTATTGGGAAAACTAGATACGACATAAATTTATAATAAAATATAAAAATTAATAATAAAATGTCAAATTTGATTTTCATATTCTATTAATCTAATACACTATTTAGCCCCTTGTATGGCTTGCTAAATTCAGGATAATTGTATTATGACATAGGACAATTTAGCAATGTCAGCTGCCCATGAACTTGAGCTGCCTAGGGACACTAGTTGTTTTCCTTTAGCCATGTCACCTTTGGATGACTTGGCTAGTAGTGGTGGCCTAGTAATTTTAAAGACATTTAGAGTATGTTTTAGACATCAAATGCTGCTCTACTGCTCGTGCTAGCATTAGCTTTTGATGATATTTCATTTTTTTTTGGTTTTTCTAGGGTTTTGAAAAATCTATATTTAATCGGGTCAGGTTCGGGTTTTACATGATCCATTCCAAACTTACCCTGGTTACATCCTTACTTGTCCAATATGACATACGAATTAAAAAAAAAAAATAGCATTTGTTAAGTGCGATTAAAACACATTGACTACATGTGATTTTTATATATCTACAACTATTTAAAGCCCATTTCGCAGGTAATTTTTTTTTTTTTTTTTTGTAAAAGTTAAAATAGAATTTATTACATTCGATTTTTCAAATTTATTCATGTAATTAGGGCCTAGCTCGTTTATTTATCAAATGAGTCGAGCCCGAGCCTCGAAAAGCTCGGCTTGGCACGGCTTGTATGCATCACTTCTTTGAAAATTAAAAACTTTAGAGACAGTTTTGAATCAATTTGCCTTGTTCAAGTACTAATAGGGAAGAGTTTCAAAATAAAATAACAAATTATTTATAAAAAAATAGTACAAATTCTTTCAAGATAAAATTTCTTTAAAATATATATATATATATGATATTTTTAAACAAATAAATACTAGAATATTAAATATACTAATATTATTTTATAATTTTTAATAGATGGATATAAGATACGATAGATTCCGTATCCTTTTTATAAGTAGGTTATAGTTGTGAGAACAGGTTATGAGGCCTAAAGTCCAAGATCTCTAGATTGATAATTGTTGGAACTTTGATTCTTTGGTCAAGTTTATACCTCTCCAACTCATTAATGATATCCTTTCTCTTCAGATCGATCATTCCAAACCGACATAACTTTCTCTGGATGGTGCCTTTTCTATTTCTAGCACATTGAATCACTTCAAATCTAAGGCCCTTAGACATGACCAACACTCGTTGAAGATTTCCTTCTTTCTTTGGTGTGCTTCTAGAGTCCTCATATTTACTGATGACAAGCAGATTAGTTGGGGTTTCCCTATTGTCTCCAGGTATTATTTATGCCTCAGGGATTTTGAAACAGCTGAACTTATTTTCTTTACTTGTAGGTATGCTTATGATGTTGGGAACTTGATAGCTTCTTATTTTGGCCTCTTTTAATATGCCCGACATTACAGCTATTGATATTATGTTTAAATATTGGAACTTGAAAGCTGGTGAAAATTCACGCCATGTTAGAAACTTTATTTTTGCTTTGATTATATGGCATCTATGGATTGAGAGGAATAATAGAAAAAGTAGAAATAGTAGTCGTTCTCCACAGATTCTAGTTTTGCAGGTTTTAGAAGATTTAAAGAATCTTGGTAGGGTTAATCCATTGTCACAGAAGTAGATAAGAGGTGATGAGGATTTATTCAGTGATTGTGTCAAGAGACGTACGAAAAACAAAATCCAATCGATCTCCTAGGCAGTCCTCATGCAGGTAAGGTAAAACTAAACGTGGATGGGAGCCTTAGCAAAGGAAAAGGTGGAGGAAGGGGGGTCCTTAGAGATTCCAATGGAAATATTTTATGGTCATTGGTTTTCCTTCCTCTCATACTTCAATAAAGTGTATTGAACTAATTGCCCTAATTAAGGGCTTTGAATACTTTAAAGCATACAACATTTCGTAGGTTCTCATAGAAATAGATTCAATGGTTGTCTCTAGATGGCTCTTAACACAGAGAGCTAGGTGAGACATGTGGAATGACATTAGCTGGGTTAAGAAGTTGATGAAGGAAACTAAGGGCCGCTTTAGCCATATATGGAGAGAAACTAATAATGCTGCTGGCTGGCTTGTTACAAAAGCAAGGGACACACAGAGGAACTTCTTTTTCCTACAAGATTGCTCTTATGAAAAGGCCTTTCATAGATTTATCTGGCAAGATCACCACAGGTTACCTGATTTTCGTATTATTTCTTGCTAGATATATCCCTTTGGTGACTTTGTCTGCTTTGTTTGCAGTTTCTTGACTTTTTTTGTAAGGAGAGATGTTCCACCTTTATTGTCTTTAGGTTTTATCTTTGTAAAGGGAGTAGCACTCCATTGTTTATGGTTTTTTTAATTTTTATATAGTGCAGGATCCTTTGTAAGGGGAATTCCCTTATTTATTTTTTGACACTAAACAGGTTTGTATCTTTGTAGGGGTAAATCCCACACCACCACCCCTCCAATTCTTGTACTTTGACTTCAATATTAATAAAATTTGGGGGTGGCATAAGCCTCCGCTATGGGCCCTTGCCAATTGAGGAAAAAATAAGAAATTTTAATTCAAATCCTATCCTTTAATCTTCAATAATCATTTGAATCCTATCCAGTTGAGTAAGGTATAAATGGATATTTTATATGATGGAGTTATCTGCTCAATACTTTTATGGATAAGTTAAGCAATCGACTACAAGCAACACTGACGCAGGAAAAAAAAAAAAATCCATTTTAGGGAACACAAAGCAATAAGATTAAGCAACAAAAGTGAGACTAACTTCAATGGCAGCACATTCTCATTATAAAATAAATTATATAACATTCCGTAGAAACCATCAAAACTAAAGAAGGAAAATTTTTATATGCTGGAAATACTTTAGCGCTAGAATTTTTTTTTCCACCTCAATTGCGGGTGGTATCAAGTTATTCTTTTATACTAGTATGTAAATGAAATTATTTTTTAAAGCTTATATGTTACCTAGTTTGACTGTTATCGAATGACCAAAACTTAGCTAAATCAAGAAAATCGGTAATTAAAAAAAAAAAATACAAACGTATATTTGTACAAAATATTGATTAAGTACTGTACTAGAGCCTGAAGGCACACTTTTCCGAAGTTTAATAATTTTTCAAGCCATATAAGTACGATATTTTACAAATTTTACTATTTCTTTTGTTGGATTTTGGGAATGTAGTTGTGATTTTATTTTACCTTTCATTGTATTACTTGAAGATATGCTACAACGATGTGTACTTGTGGATTGATTTAAAAGTGGATTCCTTAACCGTGGGCGTTACAAAACAAGAGCCTCATGAAGGATCCAATAAAATGGTTAAATCGGCATCATCCTAAAAGTAAAAATATAATACAAAAGGACATAAGGGAAGAATAATTATTCATAAGATTATTATATTGATGTTGTGTATTGTGTTGATGTTGTATATTATATTAAAAGCAACCATGATGAGGTACAAATCGCGAAGGATCCTTAAGACATGGTTGCTGAAGCACAATCAACGTAGGCTTGGTAATTGCCTTTCCTCGTAGCAATATAATAGATTTATAATAGGACATAAAAAGAATAACAATTTTTAAAATCATTATATCGATATTGTATAGTATATAAGAGAGTAAATTACACCAGAAGGTTCCAACGTTGAGAGTAAGTTCATTTGAAGTCATAACATTTTAAGTAGTACGAAAGAGATCCCAACATTTGGAAAAATGGGTCAATTGAGATCTCCATTGGTATGTATCACAACGTAATAGACCTTTTGAGTTTTAATTAAATATTTTTCTTATTGACATGTGTTAATGGAAACTTTAATTGACCCATTCTTCTAAATGTTTGGACCTCAATTGACCCATTCTTCTAAACTTGGGACCTTTTTTAAACCGCTCGAAACGTTAATATCTTAAATAAATTTTCTCTCAAATGTTGAGATCTTTCGATGTAATTTAACCTTATATAAGAAGTGCAAATAGTTGGACACCGTAAATGTTGGACAAGTCTAACCAAGATGGGGCAAAGATTTTCAAGGTTCATTCAGACATGCTAGAGCATCATCAACCTTAGGTTGATAATTGCCTTTCCTTATAGCAATAAAATAGATTTATAATAGGAGATAGAAAAACAATAACTATTTATGAGATTATTATATCGATGTTGTATATTGTGTAAGAAGTACAAATAATTGCACACAACACATGTTGGTTGGACAAGTTTAACCATGATGAGGCATAGATTGCCAAGGTTCATTAAGACATGGTTGCTAGAGTACAATCAAACCTTCAATTGATAATTGCCCTCCTTTATAGTAATATAATAGAAAACAGGAAAAGATAAACTATTTATAAGATTACTATATCAATATTGTGTATTATATAAGAAGCACAGATGGTTGTACAAAACATATGTTGGACAAATCTAACCATGATAAGACACAGATTGCCAACGTTCAGAGAGACATGATTGCTAGAGCACAATCAACCTTAGGTTCACAATTGCTTTCCCTTATAGCAACATCATTGGAGTAACATTTTAAGCTGTGCAACACCACGTGCATTGCGCTGCTTGAGAAATATTGGGTGTAGAAATCATGAAAATGGAACCTGCCCTTCCTCCTTTCCTAACGATTGCCTTCCATTATAGCAATGTAATAGATTTATAACAGAATTCTCAATTATTAGGAATGGAATAAGATTATAATAACCTATGATACGGTTCAATTGAACAAAAATGCAACTGAGGTATTACTCGTAATAGAAACTACATAGCTTTTACAAGCTCTAACAACCGTCAATATAACACACACCATTTCAACAAACAAGAGCTTCATGGTTGGATTTTTGAGGTATCTTTGAAAGCATCACCTTCTTGTTAAGGGTTCATGGCTATTCAAAGAGTGAGAAAACTAAGGAAAGAAGAAAAAGAAACTTGGGTTTTAGTTTTATTAAGGTGTTGTGCTTATGCCAGCTGAAGTCGTAACTTGAACTTCTTATGGTGGCTTGTGGTGGCCAGATCCATGAAGAAATAGAAGTAATCAAGAAGATGGAATGAAGAAGAAAGGCGATGAAGAATGGGACCGATCATATCCATTTGTAAGGTTCCTCTGAAGGCTATCCAATATTTTGTAGGGATTTTGGTCTCACCAAATCACTATAACAATAAAGTAAATATTGCGATAAACCTATTTTATGGAACAGCAGGGATTAGCTATTCCGTTCTTTTATTCAGTACAGTAAACGAGTTATTAGTCTTTCGCCATGGATTTGATTATTGTATTTGTTGATTCATTTACTTAGAAGATGGATCTAATTATTGGCAACTTGGTCTATGTTAGCATAGCGGCTAAAATTAGTCTGTCAAGCCCACTTTTTCCCGTTTTCTGTTATCAAGGAGACGCAAGGACCAAACAGGCTATATCCAGGCTCCTAAAATTGCCAGAAAACCAATGTAATCCAAGACTCTTGAAGTAAGGTCAGTTAGGAGCAAACATTCATCCCTTTTGCTTATGCAGTGATCAAAATGAAATCCTGTGTATATATCTTCTCAACACTAGCTCTGCAACCCTTTTGCTTAGGCAGTCCATCTGATATATACTTTTTATTGGTTCTACCATTTAAAATTCTTCCATTTCACACCAGTCACATTTTCTGTTCATTCCCTCAGAAATTTCTCCCGTCTTATTCCCTTCTTTCTTCTAATCGAACCTTAATTTCAACCCAAAAGGAACCAAAACAGCACAATACTAGTAAATTAACAAGAGAGGAATAATGAAATACATAGCCAATAGGATGATCCTTCCTGCCCAACAAGAACAAAGATGTCTGAATATCAACAAAAAACTCTTAACAGAGATGACAACCTAAGAAATTCTGCTTTATAAATGTCCCATGTAAACTATCAGGAGGTGAAGGAGATTGTAAAGTCTACCAGCAATAACCATCAATGACAAAGGCAATAAAAGACTAATCCCATACCAAATTGTTCTTCTTGATGATATCGCCCACAAGGTGGATTGAATCAGAAGAAAAGGGAAAAATTAGATCTTCTTCAAGACCCGGTTATTAAAGAGAAAAATAAAATTGATGGTACTATAAGATACAACTGAAATTGTCATATACTGACCCCTTGCACTAATACTTAAAAAAAGCCCACATAACATTACCATATTCCTGCATAATGCTAACAAGAAAAGAAACTTAAATGGAAAAAACATCCATATATTTGAAGACAAAATAAAGGAGCAAATTCATAATTCCATGAATGAGTTAGTGGAGATGCACCAACCAGTTGTAGTCAACCCACATACCCTTCACACCAAGGCCTCTTCTAAGTCAACAAATGCTCGATCACTCCAAGTTGAAGGGCGGAGACACACACGAACTTCATGTTCCTCTGGTCCTAGATGATGCTTGGGCACAAGGACTTCAAGCAACATTCCTGTCTCATCACCATATGCTTCCAATTTAGCATCTTCGGGGATACGGGTTGGCAGCAGGATTTCTCTAACAAATTCCCCTGGGGGGCAGTGCTCCGGTGTTGGATCTGTTAGCTTAAACGTCCTATCATGTCTCTTAATAAATGGCATGCAGGATGTACTAAAGCAAGATATTTTCACAATTCCATGCGAGTCAGTATTCCTCCAGGAAACTTTCACCCTCTGGAGATCAACAAAGGGCAAGCTGACAATGATCAGGAAACCTTGGTCGTCCTCATATATAGTTTTTGCAGCTGTAGCGGGGCCACATATGTTCTTCATAACCCCAGTAAATTCATTTAACCATGATGGCTCACCAGGATGGATTTTTAGATCCAGAACTCTGTCAGAATGAGAACTATTAGATGAATAGTGCTCATCATTATTCCCATGAGGGAAAAAATCTTTCTTCCTTTTGTGGCAGACTGGAGAAACATCGACCACATCACCATTACTATGGTCTGAGGGCTGTGTTGACAGATTCAGACCACAGCCATTAAGTAATTTCCTTGATTGGTGATTGGTACCAGCCTTTGAAGAGGGCAGTGTGCGCTCCAATTCTAAGTCAGCACCTGAAAGATTCCTCCAGGAACTGAAATCACTAGCTTCAGGTGGTATAGCAAAGTTTATGTCTCGCCCAGTAAGCTCCGCCCATCTCTTTCGCTCTTCCTCATTCAGCATAGCTAAATTCGGCGTTCGGACAATTTCAATTCCATGGACACACTGTGGGTTGGAGAGACCACGGTAATGCTTCCTCTGCATCCTGTGAGATCGCATAAAACCTTTCTCCGCACTAAATGGAAATGGACGCTCACCTTGTCGTGAGTGCCCATTCATGTAACTTCTCAGCTGCATTTTCCCAAGGGCATTTTCAGGCCTCTCCTTAAACACCCACATGTACATATTCTCCATATCATGTTGGACTAAGAAAGCATCAAGTTGCAAGTCCGATTTCTCATAGCCAGACACCCCATTACTGTCCTGAACAACTTTGGATTTTGATTTCTCGTTCAGAACAGGTTTGAAATAGAAAGTGAAAAAAAACCAGGCACCCCAGACACTATCAAGGCGCTTAGCGCTCTTGCGTCCTACTTTTGGGATATGGACAGTGGCCTCAGCTTCGTAAACTTGAGGTCCCAAGCCAACATCTAAGATGTCACAGGTGTCATTCCAAGCCATGGGAGGTGGACTAGGGCCAGACGACAATGGAAGATTAATATCAGGAGGTCCTGAGTGCATAATTGAGCGATTTAACTCCCCCTCCAATTCTTCATGCGACATAAAGCCAGAGTCCATTGACAACATCGTTGATGGATGATGATTCTCCATCGAAAGTGCAGTGAGCAAAGCTTCTCCCATTATTTCCTTTTAATAAAACTTTCTTAGTTCCGCAATGCAGTTCTACCTCCGATGCTAAAGCAGTAATCTTGAAAAAATTTCCATGTATGAACTAGAAAAACACAGCTATTTTAAGTAAAGGATCAATCAATCTACAAAACCACAAAGTCCCCTTACAAGAACTGTCATGAATGGAAACCATAAGAAGCCGACCACAAGATAACCAAACATATCGTCCATCAAATTGCGTGCATTCCCAACAGCTGACCTAACCATGCTCAAGATACCACTGACCTGCAATCAACAGGGTATATTTTACCATCACAAAACTATTAAGTTCAATAAACTCTACCTAACACATGTATACTTTATTCCGAAATCCAAAAGGCCCGATTCAACCCTCCACGATTTCCTCCCTTCAATCACATGAGCATCAATTCACAGATAATGAACAGAAGCAAAAATTTCAATTCAAATCTAGGCATATCAACCATCGTACACCCAAAAAACATATTGGCTCAGACATGACATGAAATCAATACCACCAGCTACCCGAAAAAAAAAAAAAACTTCTAACTATAAAACAAGATACCCGCATAATAATAAAATCATGAATCAGTTCAATTCAAGCACAACAAACTTTGAATCCTAACCAAACGTGATTCAAATCTTAAAATTAGATAAAAAATTTTCCATATTTTCTTTACCCTAGATGTATATTAAAAAGCCACACCTAATTATTCATTTATTTTCCATTTCCCTAAATCTCGAAAACCCTAGAATCAAAATCGCATCGAATCTAATCAAATTCTTTACAATTCTCCACATAGAATCAAAACCAAATGAAAATCCAGATTCAAACCAATCATATTAACCCCAAAAAAGTCCTAACTGAGAACAAGACATCATTAAAACAGGCAATAGAATCAAAGATTCAAAAAAAGAGGAAGGGGGGAAAAAAACGACACAGCTGTTCTTACCTAAAAAGCAAACCACATGAATAAGGTTTTTTATTTCTTCTTCAGGATTTCAACAGAAAGATCGATTCTTTCGGTTTTAATGGAGGAGGATATAACGGCCGTTAACTAACGGCGAACATAATGCTAAGAAAGAAGCATTTTTTCGAGAGGTCAGAAGGTCAAAAAGGACATGCTATGCGTTAGTGGTTGTGTAAGTGCTTTTGTGTATGTATAGTGTTCCGTTTTTTTGTTAATGTTGTTGCTGTCGTTTTAATGTGTGTGATTTTGATGTTTTGGAGGATTTGGGATAAAAAAAATACCTAATCTTTTAAACCCTAATTGTTGAAAAGAAAAATTGAAAAGAGGCCAATCATGGCTCTTCGTTGATAGTTATCATATATACTCACTCTCTCATATAATGAAAAGTGCATTTCCCTTTCTATAGTGGCCTTTCAACCAGTGGAAGAGGAGAGAAGAAAGAAGAGAGAGAGAGAGAGAGAGAGAGAGAGAGAGAGGGGTTGAATTTAAGGTTTTCTATAATTATGTTGTTTTGATTGACTTTTTTAATATTAGGTTGATTTTGCTTTTATGAATTTTATTTGTTTGTTTATAAAATAATTGTATAAAGTGATAAGAAGGGATATAATCGAATGGAAAATTTTATGTTAGGGAGCAGTTATAACAGGACCAAGTCATATCAATGTAGAACTCATATATATGTATATTTTTTTTATCATGATCAAATTCTTGAAATTTTTATAATTATTTTTTCTGTTATCCATTTAATTTTCATATGAATAGTGGTACGATCCGCGACCGTAAAAGTTTCCTAATTGAATAATGGGTTACTAACTTCCATTTAGCTTGCTTATAGTATGAGGTTTAATGAATTTGTTCCTTCTTTTCCTTTGTTTTTCTTAATTAAAATTTTGTTCTTTCATCTTGTTATTAGTGGTAAAATAGGAAAGAGCATTAAATCCACTATTGCTTAATGAATCTAGAGGTTGCTTAGTGCTCATGCCATGTTGTGCAAAATGAATTTATAAATAATCTTTCTAAATTTTGATTTAAGTAGTTGATATTATTGTAATAGAGTACACCAATCATCCAATAGGACATGGATTTTATTACATTATCCTAAAAGTTGTAGTAAATAGTAGTTAGTAAAAGGGAACAAAATTTGACTTAAATATAAGGGAAAATTACAAATTACCTTTCTAAGCTTTTATTTAGGTGTGGATTCATTCTCCAAACTTTTAGAGTGAACTTTTGATCCCTTAAACTTTTAAAAATCAGTATAGTTAAGAACATTTAACATTTTTCACTAAAACAAAATAAGGAAGTTGCAAGCAAATTATCTCTTCGATCTTTCACCTATATGTGGATTTACTCTTTAAACTTTTATTCATGTGCAGATTTACCCCTCACTTTAAACTCATGGGAAATATTAATTGTCTTCAACCGTGTCAAATGTTGAAAGTTAGGGGTCTAAAAGTGCAGCTTGAAAGCTTAGACGATGAATCTACATCTTGGTAAAAGTTCATGGGTGTAATTTCCAATTTTCTTTAAATATGGATATATCTTATCAACTTTTAGTCATGGTAAAGACATTAAATTTAGTAAATTAGAAGGTACACTTGATTTTTTAGTAAGAGAAAAACACATTAACCATCACAATTGGTACGCAAAAATGGATTGGAATAGAATGAGATTGATTGGAATATAATTAGATTTAGAATGCTATATCCACCCTATATTTCGAAGCATTTAAAATAGGGGTGAATAGGTAGTCCACAGCTAGGTAGGGTTTAGATGGCTATTAGGGATTATAGGGTAGGGTGCGGTACTGGTGCAAAATTTCTAAAACCTACTCTCATAAGGTACGATACAAGAGTATAAGGTCTCCATACTTGTATCCACCATGGAACTTATACTTTAATATATAGTGGATATCTGTTTCGAGGTACCAAGTACCAATCCAATTAAAAATTATAAGATAACATTAATGAATGTGGAATAAATAATAGTTCTTCATATTTCATTTTGTAATCACTTTTGTTCAAAATTACTATTTGTTGACTACAACTGAATGGTACTATTTTATTTTTTGAAGAAACTTTCTTTCTTTTTTTTTTTTTTTTTTTTTTTTTGTAACAACTTAAGTTGTATTTGCTTGTAGAGCCATGTAATATACGAATGTTCTTTATCTTCTAAGACTAATTAATACAAAACGTCTTCAAAATTCTTAATTTAGAAATTTATTATAGGGCCTATAATTTTGTTTAATATTACATAAACAAGCTTTATAGGTATTTATTATAAGTTTAAAGTTGTGCACATGCTGACCACTCCTCCCCCAACAAAAATAAATAAAATAAAAAAGAAAAAAACTTCACATATAAATAAATTCAAAACTTATGAGATTAAAAATTATTATTATTTTTAAAATTTCTTTCTCTAGGTTGGTTGTAATGAATACGTGAAAATAAATAATTTTATACATTGTAGGAAACCGTACATATTATTATAAAAATTAAAATAAAAAGAAAGAAATAATTTATAAGTTCCATAAGGTACCTTGTAAGATAAAAGGTGGGTACATGATGCTACAAGATAGGATCCAGATATAAAATTATCTTGTATCTTACAAGGTAAGGTATGAGTAAGGCTTTATATTCTTCACTTTGTATACAAGCTTATCCTTAGTTTATGGAATAGTTGCAATAAAATGTATTTGTAAAAAACATCTTTATCAACGAATGTAGATTATCAAATGTGATAAGATAAAAGGGCCGGAATGCGTCGTGATTCTGCTTTTGAGAATGCTATAATTGAGTTCCTTTTAAAGCTAGAATCGATGACGTAAGGACGAACACGTCTCATATTTAAAATCAAGTGTATCTAGTCCCCAGTCATATAATATGAAGGAATTATATGTAAAGCTGTCTTTAAAGAAGAAGTTTGTATAGAATGTTTGTCTAAATATGTTATAAGAACAATTACAAAAACTTTTCATTCACATGTAATCATGAAGGAATTATATGTAAAGCCGTCTTTAAAGAAGAAGTTTGTATAGAATGTTTGTCTAAATATGTTATAAGAACCATTACAAAAGCTTTTCATTAGGAGTAGCTTCATGAAAACTATTACATAGGTATGTTGTTCTTTCATAACATAATAAAAGATTATATGTGTGTGTGTGTGTGTGTGTGTGTATTACAAACCAAAGACTTAAGATCAAGCTTTAGCCAAATATAAACAAGTTTGAAAATTCTTTAATAGTTACATTATCCATGAAAATATTTTCTCTAATCTATTACAAAAACATAGGTCATCATGGTCAGGGTTCCTAGTCGTCCCATTCATCTAGAAAATCCTCAAAATATGTCCCATAACCCAGCTGATTGTAGAATTCGTCCTCATTAACACATATAATAGTAAAACATAAGCTAATGATCCAGTACACAAATAACACAAGTAAATACGAAATGACAAACACTCTTAGACTAAACACAATGCAACAACGATAAGATTATTAACCATTAATTAAGTAGATCAATCAAGATAGAAGTATTAAAACTCCAGAGACAAGCCACTGGGAACTTAGGGTTTTGAGTAACAGTAGCTGCTTTGGAGGTTGATATAGACAACACGAATACTTATATATCCTATATCTAGTTGGAAAGAAGAATAGCTTCATTTAGAGGTTCACAATCATTTCTCAACTTTACCTAACTTAATCCGTAATATCACTTCGTTCAACTAATCTTATAAATGTGAACTGAATTATATTACTTCCCTCTAAGAATAAGTAAACATTATACCGTAGCATTAGCCCTATCGACTACTTATTGAGTTACTTATAAAGCGTCATTGTATTATGGCAAGGGTAGCTTAAGTACCTAACTACCATGTTAACATTGTCAACTGTGTTGCCGCTTCTTGGATAAGATTAAATGGCACACACACAAATAGATTCAAACACTTTTAAGTCATCTTTGATTATGCCTAGCCTGTTAACCAACAGACAAGTTATTGCGTACCTTACGAATGATTTTATTTGACAATGGATTTTTGTACAAACACAATTGAGTTTGAGAATTTGTAAAGAAATCATTTCATATAAGATTTAATTCGAACAGCAATTGAGTGTCGAGTCCTCATATTATTCTAACAAACACAAATGATCTTTTATAAGATATAACTTAGGATTTAAACCTATACACATACATATAATACATTCATTTACTTTACTTATTTTCATTTTGTTTTTATATTAATTTCAAAAACAAGGTAACATAGCGAAACAGGGAAGGCAGACCAATCACACCAATGATTCATGCCTTGATTCTAAATTATGGGTACAATCACTCTCGTGATTGTCAAGTTTTCGAGATAAAAATTGATCAAGGATTGAATCACACCTGTGACTCCTCAGAATTTATCAACCCAAGCCTACCAAGGTGTAAATCACGCCCGTGAGAAGAAAACTTTAAAATTTTTAAATCAACGCAAGGTTAGTAAGGTCATGACCGCGATTCTTGAATTTTATAAAAAAATGGCTAGCTTAGGGTAGATCATGCCTGTGATTCACTGGGTTTTCAAAAATAGAGGCTACCACGACTTGGATCACGCTCGTGATTACTTGGAAATTTAAGATTTGAGGCTACTACGAGCAGGATTATGCTCTTGACTTTTGCTCTAGTACCCATGCTTACTTTTTTGCTCTATTTTCAAAGTTAAACCTAACTTATCTAAACTAACTCAAACACTTCAAAATCATATATATACTTAATATTAGATATCTAGGATTCATTTTCATCCATTACCCATTCATATGCACTCAATCGAACTATTCTTTCATCAACAACATCCACACTTCTCTAAACCAACATAACATGTAAATCTTACATATCACTTAGTCATCAAAATATTCATGTCGAATTTCATATTTATACTCTTATAAGCCCTTATGATTCATCTAAACTCGAGAATTAGCCTAACTCATCCACATGAAAGTTGTTATAGCAAATAAACAAATGCTTAGAAGAAGTAAACAACACCTACCTTAAACTTTCTTAACTTGTAGATGAAAACTCGTAAGAATTCTTGATGAGTTTACAAGAAAATTTTGATTGAAAAAGATATAAGAAAGAAGCTTGAAGGAGGCGTGTATGAGGGTTGGTTTTTGGAAGTGTTTTTAGAAGAGTAATTTGCCCAAATCCGTATCCCAAAATTTGCCATTGACTTTAACAAAAGTTGGGAAGAAGCGATGCAAATTTCAAATTGCATCGCTTCTTCTTAAAGCAAACATGCAATGCAATACAAATGTTAAATCATACTAATACAATCAATTATTCAACTAAATATTATTTATCACACTTTCATTTATCAGTTAGTCACTTTATATTTATATATACATGGATGCAATTTAATTAATCATCGAAGTTAGGATATTTCAGATGACTCCATGGAATTGTGGTTTTGACTTTTAAAAGTACATACAAACATAAGAAATGGAATAAAACCTAGGATTGTGATTCCATCTTGGGTTTTTTCTTAAGTATCAAACATGACACAAGATGAAAAGATTCAGGGTATTAGAATACATTAATAAGTTATTAGGTGTTTTTTTGGTATTAAAGACAATGTCTTAATGGTTATATTTTATTTTTTTAGGTTATTAGCAAATTTACTAAAGTTTAAAGAGATGGTTTGCAGCCTTTGAAATTTTAAAACATCTATTGAAAACTCTTCATTTGGAGACTGTTTGCACTTTCTTCATTTTTATATGGATATATAAAATGGTATGTAACTATCTTTAGCATTATGAAGTTTGCTAATCAATTTAGTCTAATTTCATGTGAATTCATTAAATATTTAATCTTGGAAGATGGTTGTATATTTGATATTTTATTAGTTAAACACAAAATTTGAAAGTAGTATAAAAAGATAACAATCGATCTTTTTCTTTCTCTCTCTCTTTTAAAGATGGGAAAAATGGATGTTTTGTTATATTACTTTTCTTTCTATCTATTTGTGCGTGTTTCACTCAGGTTTATCATGAAAAGAAAGACTGCAAAGTTCCATTAATTTTATCACACTTCAATTTTTTTCCTTCAAGTGAATTAATGTACATCAAACTTCTTCTTATCTTCATTAATGATTATATTATCTACCCTTTATTATTTGTCATATTTCCAATTTCAAGTTGATTTTCGCTGTTATTGTTTGAATCCTTTGGAACAGTGCTTCACTTTATTTATGATTGGATGAACTTATGGGTTAATGATCCATGGGCCTACAAAGTAATAGAGTGAGAGTAAAATGAGTGAATCTTCCTACTTTAGCGAGATGGCAAAGCTTATAAGTTCGTGCACCTTTTTCCTTTTTTCGAAAAGGGTGTCCATTCGATTAGGAAGTTGCAACCTAATTGTTCAAGAAAGTATTCATACGGATTTTAGGTAAGTGTGGCTTGACTGATCATGGATCCTTCTAGAATTGTGCCACTCTTTAGGAATGTGTTGAATTAGTTATCATCCTTGCCTAAAATGTTAAGGGGGCTAGAATAGGCAATTCCTTCCTTTTATGGAGGTCATCAAAGTGGGACCAAAGAGTCATAGGTAGGACTAAGTAATTTATTAGGCCCATTGGTTCTAGGCTCGGCAGGTCAGCCTATATGATAAAGTGGTTAAAATGGACCTAAGCGACCCATAATGACAATTGGCCATCAACACTTGTCCTCCTAATCCCTTAAAAAGTAGATTGGAGGGAGTCAAGTCAATTGGGTTGAATTCTGACCTATTTGATATCTTGAGGCTTCTTGGGGCAAAGCCTTTGAGCAAGTGGGCTAATATGGATATTTATGTCGAGACAGCTTTTCGTTGGATTCCCCATTCAAGGAGTATAGTGGGCACTTCGAATTTTAGTGAGCTTATCCAAAGGTGAGCTACTTAACTATTAGGGCATCATCAACTATAATTATGACTTGATTATGCTTCATTAGTCCTCTGACTTAATCTTCAATAGCAATTAACATTATTTAACCCTAAACGTTGTGACTTTAGCTATGTGTTAGTTGTTGATACAACATTGACTCATGTGATCTAGACCTCTTTTTTTGCAAGAAATTTATAATAGGCGATTAGATGGGATCCTACCTTTTGGTTTGGTGTACTTATTGCTTTTAATTCTTTAGAAATAGGAATCACATAATTTCTCCAGTCAATATCATCAATGAAGCTGATTTGGCATGATTTTTTGATATTTTGCCTTTTTGTCTTCTATTTGGAGTTTATCATGGCCTCTTGTATCTTAAGATTCCTTCCTATTTTGCACCTCTGAGAGCTCTTAAATTAAACTAACCATATATTTATGTTAGAAAATGAAAGGAGATTTTGAGGATTGTGCAGAAGACAATGATTTTTCGTAGTCCTGGAAGTTGTCGCCTCATCAGGTGTAAAGAACTTGAGACATTTTATGATTGTTGTGGGTAGAGGAAGAACGTTCTTGAAGGTTTCTCCCTCTCCTCTTTAGGTCATCCTTCTTACAGCCTTGAATAACCGGAAGCACATAAAGATTGCTTCTATGTCTCAATCGTTCTGTTATCAAGGCAAGTGAGCTTGATGACAAGGATACATTGAGATCTTTATTGTTGCAAGGAGATCGACGAACTCATGAGGTTAAGGAAATCAACGATTCTATTATCATAGTCTCTCTTAGCCTTTAGTCTTGCTTTCATTGGGAGCTTGCATGGGCGTATTGGAGAATGCGAGGATGGAGGGTGGACATTGACGTTGCTTTTCTTTTCCTCTTTCCATTGCCCCCTCTCCCTCTCCTACAGCGTGGCAAGGATGCATGAGATGGACATTCGTCCCTTGACATTTTTTCTTTTCTCTTGAGTTCTTTGACAATCGTTTAGGCAACTTGTATAATGCTCCATTAGCTTTGCCTTACATTATGTAATATACCAAATAATTATAAGTGATACGTGTTCACAAGCTACCAGATTTTAATATGCCTTTATGTTGATGTTAAAAATAGGTTAAGTTTGACCAATTCCGTGTTAGAACAGAATTGGCATGAATTGAATCAAACTTTGTATTTTCTGCATTTGTATGCCACCTCCTAGGGAATCTACGCCGCCGGCGTAGAGACGGCGTAGGATGAGAACAGTAGCGTTTTTCTTAATGTTGGGAGGAATGCTGCCGGCGTTCACTAGGATTTTATCTCACACCGGCATAAAAGCCGCCGACGTAGGGCAAGAATTTGCCGGCGTATGAAGGAAGAATTGAAATTTTGGGATTCAAAGCCCCGATGAAGGCTGTGGACATTCGTGTGAATTTGCCAGCGTATGGTGTACGCCGGCAAAATCTGCAAGTACGCCGCTGGCGTAGGGCCGATGTATGACCAAATTTCTAGAAATACGAGATGCGAAAAATATTTTCGACAGATTTTCTTTATATTATTTTCTCTTCGTGTAAGAGAGTTTTGGAGTGTTCTTAGAGATTTATGCTTGGAAAATCATCGGGAGAGCGTTTTTGATCCAAAGTAAGTAATCTTAACCTTCTCATTTGGATTTTATACAAATTCATACAAGATTCTTAGGATTTGGTTGAATTTTTATATGAAGGTTTTTGGAGAAAAACCCTAGCCCATGTGAGATCAATGAATTGGTGAATGCGAGACGGGTTTTAGTGATTCAAAATAGTAAGTAAATCTCCTCTATTATGGATTCCAACAAAATACGATTTAAACAGTCCTTATATGTTCTTTATGTTATGCGAATTAGGGTTTTGGTGAAAATATTTGGTGATTGTGGAATTTTGTGCGGTTCCTTGTTATTCTTGAGGATAATTGTGGAGTTTGATCGGAATAGACAGTGCAATAACGGAGATTTCTAAATCAGGTTAGTGTAGATAGGTTGATTTATATTAAATTTGATTTATCTATGAATGTTGGTGATTTGATATATGTTGATATGTTACAGGATTGAAATTTGGAGTTGTTGTTTGGTATTGGGTTTAGGAGTTTGAGAGTTTGGTGGTAGTGGCTGGTTGTGTTGTGGTTTGGTTTTCTAGTAGTTGTTGACGGTTGTCTTTGAATAGTTCAAGTTATCTCCTGAATATAAAAAGTACGATCAATCCATTGTTTGTTGTATGTGCTTGTAGGTTAGAATTTTGTGAATGGATGTAGGAACAGAATTTGAATATTGAACTTAATAAATATTCAGCTTAATAATTGTCTGCCTGGTTGTGGTTGGCTTTGACCAGGAGAGACCTGGCAGACGGTGATACTGGTGAGGCACCCTGATGATCTTAGTGTGAGATTATCCCGAGTGGATTCGTGCTAAGATATGATTCCGGTAGAATTTAGGTGTTCAGGAATTGGGATGTTTGGGGAGTACCCACTCATCCATATACGTATATGATTACTTATTTTCAAAATCAGTTGGTTGTTTTTAAAGTAGAGTCTGAGTTACTCTGAGTTCGGGATTTATGTATACTAGATTTTGAACCGTGTTGTTTTGCTGGACTAAATTAGATAATAAACTGTTGTATACATTTAGATCAGTTGCATTTATTTATACATGCTGTATGTGCAAAATCTTGCTTGAACTGGATTGGATATTATCGTACTGGGCTTCGCCGCTCAATCTGTTATATTTCAGGTGCAGGTGATGATAGTGTGATATATGATCTATCGGGTTTTGATATAGTCTATGAGGATGGGGATGGCGTTAGCGGTCCTGATTACCCTGCTGATGACTAGTTGTATAGTCATAGATGACATATGATGGATCAAAGAAGACTTTTTATGTTGATTCATGTTTTGTTCATTGAATTTTTCAGTTGTATTTGGAGTTTTATATGTGGTAATAGTTTTAGAGTATGGTTTGACTTGTTGACCTGCAGTTATGTCAACAATGTCTAGTTTTCTGATTATGGAGATTTTATTCTTATCAGAATGTTTATTTATGAGGACCATATGTCTTCTCCTATATCTTGTGATTTATACAGGTGTTATTCATGTTATTGGTGGAAATTAAAGCCTTAGCGTGTCCTACTAAGAGAGGACACGTGGCGGGTTGTAATGCCAACATGTTAGGGCGTTACCGCTTACATAGGTCTAGTCAAGTGCAATTGAGTTCTTTCTTATAGGGGCCTTTTGATCTGATTGACTTCTTTTCTCGTACTTAGCCTTTGATTACATCATAGTTCTTTTAACTATAATGAAGTTGTTGTTAGGTGAGTTCTTTCTCATTTTTTCTTTTTTACTTTACTTGTGCTTAGGTTGGTATGTCGACCTCAACGATATTCCTTGTTTTCCATAAATGAAATGAAACGTTCTTCTTTATCTTTGTTTGCTGCTTTATCTTACTTTTCATACTCTAGCATTTTGTTTGTCATGGCAATGTGATTTTCCTTGTGTGTGATTGTTTGACCTCTTTGAGCTGATCTCTTTGATGTGTTGATGACAATAAATAACTGGTAAAGATGATATGTTGAGACATGCTTTGAGTTCTTTTTAAAGCATTGTCTTGATTCTTGTGGAGTCTTGTTTGGGAAGTCTCTCTTCTTTTGGATTTAGGCGTGTCTTTTCACTATTCTAATAGGTCTTGCTTCAAGGTTTATTGATTTGTTGTATAGCAGTTAATTTCTCCTTCTGTACCTATTCCTTTCAGAATTCATTGGTCGTTAGACTGGCTCTGATCGAAATCAACGTCATGACTATTCGCCATTTTGTTTTTTTCACAATAGTCACATTACTTCAAGCTTATATAAAGGCAGAGCTTTTACTATTTTCTACTTATTTGCATTTTGTTGTCCAAATTCTTAGTTTGTGCTCTTATTGTGTTTTGTTCTTTCTTCAAGATTTGTTTGGTGATGGCTTCAAGAGATTCAAGAGTAAATGCAAGTTTGAAATTTGATACCAACGATTCCTTGAGGGTTGTTGGCAGTGAGTTTGTAATTGCCTCCAACCATGCACATAGGATTGGTAGAGGCTGCAAAGGGGAAATTCAATCGACGGTGGATTTTTTTACTGAGGCTTGTAATTGTGTACAAAGTTCAGGTCACATGAGTGACAAAGCAAGTTACATAGCTCAAACCCGATTCCCATTGACAATCATGAAAGGCAAGTGGACCTTTGGTATGTATAATATAGAGATTAAGTGCAGGTATCGTCCTATAGTGGTTAAAATTGCAGATCTTATGCAGTGAAAGAGAGCTTAATATGCTATGGTCCTTCATACTCAATGACAAAAGATTAATAGTAAAAAAAAAAAAAAAAGAAAATGAAAAAGAAAGGATTTACGGTTATATTTCATTAGGTTCTAAAATCTATATTACTTTAAGGAAAAAATTTTACCTTTCGGGATTAAAAACAAATTGCAACTTCCATCATCTGGGCCTCGCTTTGTTCAATATTCAAATCTTAATTTAAAGAAAGAAAATAATAATATACAGTATTTACACCTACTTACTTTATGCCAAAAGTTGCGGACTCCACACAAACATAGGAAAATACTACGTTTCGACATCTGATTGCAGGCTGTTTCAATAATATTATCTGAATTTGTGTTATAAGATAGTTAAAGTATCAATGACGATGGTACTTAAAAAAGTCAGCTTATTTTGGGAACCATCAAGATTTGCATTCATGTTATTAACTTATTATATTCATAGAGTTTCGACCACTTCGAAGAAGCAAACCGACAAGTAGAAATAATTATTTAAATTTTCTTTACTCATAAAAAGAAAGAAAATAACATACACCCAAACCCAATTTAGTATTCGTATTTGGTATTTTTATTTGTATTCATGTTACTAAATAATAGATACTAGTATACTACCCTATTTGAATAAAATGGTGAAAGTTAAAGATAGGTGTTAATATGTGATTTACAAACATATATATGGTGGATATGGATTTGGAGTTTTTCCTTTTTTTAATTTGCCCACTAGTGCAATTATTGTCGCATGAAGCATGGAATTTGCCCACTAGTGCAATTATTTATTTATTTATTTTTGGTCGTCACTGGTGCACTTATTTAAATATTTCTTTCCACATTAAAAGAGAAAGGAGAAAATTCCAGATACCAAATTCAGCACTCTCGTACTTAGTGTTTTTATTTGTATATATATTCATGTTAATAAATAATACATACTATCATATTTGAATAAGAAGAAGTAAAAATTATACATATTGTAAAGATAATTATTTAAATATTTCCTTCCACATTAAAAAAAGTTCCACATACCCAATTCAGCATTAGTACTTGGTATTTTTGTTTGTATTCTTGTTAATAAATAATAAATACTGTCATATTTTGAATATAAAAAGGTAAATATTAAAATGGACATAATTAGGGAATTATCATATATGGTGATATGAGATTTACAAGCATATATGATAAATATGGATTTGGATTTTTATTTTTTTAATTTTCCCACCGTGCAATAGTTGTAGCATGGACCCATAGAGGAAGGTTAACCAAAAAGAATGATTTTATAAAATAGAAAAAATTATGTTTTCATTATTTTTATTAGGAGACCATTGTGCAGGAAATTTAAATATAATTTAATTTAAATAATAACCGTACAATTAAAATACTTATGAGATTTAATCCTACATAGAAGCGCCATATAGATAATAAGCAAGCCACAAATAATTTAGGATACAATAAAATTACATAGGTAAATTTTAATTAGTGTCATCAAGATAAAATAAGATTTATTGGATATCATGTACATATAGCACGTGATGTTACTAAAATTTTAATACGTATGGTTGTGGAATGGGTGATTTTGAGATAATCATCATTTATACATATATTGCATATGTCAAAATTTTATTGATATATATATATACACCATGTGTTATTAGTTCTAATTTGTTAGAGGCTAAAGAGAGAAAGTCTAGCTTAAGTTAGCAAGAATGTTGATCTGTGAATTCAATTATGGTAGGAGAAAGAGAGTGTATGCGACCTTATGATTATCATGGAGTGGAGGAGAAACTTATAGTCAATGGATCCCCAACGGTTGAGCTCATCGTGGGATCATGAGCGAGTAGGTAGTTGACAATAATTACAGTGATCCGGATTGACCCACTAATCTACATTCACACATGCCAAGATTGATCATGGAGCATATGTTGAAAGGCATTGGGAGGAGTGTTGATTGGATGTTGCAAGAGTCAGTTGGTACTTCGAGACAGGATGAATATATAATATGTGATTTGTAATATATATTTTAGGCTATTATTGATATAAACTGATCCCTAGCCTTGATTAAGTGGTTAGTGGGCTAGACTTGGCATAAAAGGCTTATGATCTATATTAGACCGACAAACATTAAAAATATATAATATGTGATTTGTAATATATAATTAATATGTACTTAATAAATGTAAGCACGTGTTTAATAAAGTCAATGTTAGAATACATAAAAAAGGTTGTAATTTTAAACTTTAATTAACCGTCATAAGAACGCCGTCAAAAATGATACCAGATATCACCTGTCCAATTAAGTTTTGAAACTTCCTGATGCAGGCTCTACCGATCCTCACGTTTTTCGTGGACATAAAATGGGCAGGTCAGATGTTCAATTAATATTTTAGATTAGGAGGAGTACAGGTAAAGACAACCTAAAGGATTGGTTTAATAATGCATTAACTCAACACACACGTCGCTGCATGCCAGATGGGTTCCCAGTGTAGCTTTCGATAGGTTATATGTGCTCTAAAGTAGTCGGTGTCCTTCGTGTAATACTCATCATCAATCATTAAAGGTTAGCCCATTTATTTGATATATTTGGAGATGGAATTTTAGAGGCTCAACAAAATCTACGTGATGCTTATGTCACCGAAGAAATTTACCAAGAGTCTTAAATTAAGATTTATTGGACACACAATAAGATTGGCTTAATTAGTTGCATTCTAATTTTGAGTTTATAAGAAGGAAAATTTTATATTTTTGTTATTAATTTTAATAGGACCGATTTATTTCTATTTAACAACTTGTATCATATCCAATCATGATCGAACTACTAAAATAATTAATATTCTAATTACTATATTTATTTTAAGGACTAGATGGTTGACTGAACAGTCTGATGGGACCATTGAAGTTTCCCGCAAAAGTCTCCCTCATCTAAGCATATAAAATCTACTAGGTGTAGTAAGTTGTTTTTCTTTTTCTCATTTGTAAATCATCTATTTATTAAATAAAGGAGAAGTTGTAAATGACTCGCCTAAATTTTTATCTATGTGTAGATTTACTCTTGAAACTTTCAAAGTGAACTTTTTGATCCTTTAAATTTACAAAAATTGGTATAGCTTAGGATACTTAATATTTTCCGTTCAAACAAAACCAGGGATTTACCCCTCCTAAATTTATTAAGAAATGTTAGCTGTACATAAATGTGTCAATTTTTAAAAGTTTATGAAGTTAAAAAGCTCATTTTAAAAGTTGATGGGGGTAAATCCGTACCTTGCTAAAAGTTCAGGGAGTTAATCTTCAAATTCCTCTTAAATAAAATACACATCTTACATTGTCCCTCTCTAGTTTCTCTCTTGAAAACTTATGTGTGTTGGTAATACTAGTCTTGTACTCTTGAATAGCTTTTGGACTACCTAAGTTGTACACAAGCACTTCAAAGAAAACTTTTATAACAAGTGGTATCACAACAAAATTTTTGAAGAAAAAGTGAACATGTCTTCAAGTGTAGAGATCAATGTTTAAGTTGTCAGAAAGGAGAGCCTAAGTATCGTATTACTAAAAGAGTTTTAGTTAAGGGACACATTGGTAACACTCCGCATATCAATTACTATATTTAGAGCAAGATTTGTTGAGTTCAATCTTTAAAATAAAACAATATTTTTCTTCCTATCACACATCGTTGAGAAGCTAAGGCTTAATATTGTTTCCTTTTTCTTTAGAAGATAAAATACTTCAACGATGCCAATGAATGTATCGATATAAGGAGCCAAGCTCTTAGAAAAATTATGTCAAGAGGCATTGGAGATATGCTTTGGCTCATTGACTTATGGTGCTGTGGAAAATATGCTCTGAAAATTTATCAAGCATATTATTAATATGAACCTGATGCACTTTCTAATAGACTAATAGGATTACTTGAGAGCTTTTTAGTAAGTTGTTTAGTTTATGGGTTGAAACTTATGCTTAGAAGAGAAGTCTAACTTGCTATAACCAACATCAATAATGAATGTTATTTGGCTTGGAAAATTGCGTCAAGCTAAAATACAAGATCAATAATTGTCATACAAACTATTTCTTCACCATCATTTTAATCTTCAAAATCATCACCATTACAATTTTCAAAACCAACATATTTAGCCCGTTCAAACACTTCAACCATAAATACATCACAAATATATTTACCTTCAGAAACACAAATTCATTTTCAAACACTACCCATTTGATGTCTTATGCCATCATAAATTAAGTTTGATGTGAGAGAAGATTGAAATTTTAATTATGATGAAAAGTTTCACAAAATCATAAGCATAAAGCAGAATCTTGGTTTAATTTTGTGATGAAGATATAATGAATGGGGAGCTTGTAGAGATACAAGCCGAGTAGCATGGGATAAATAAAGAGCATATTGATGACTTAATAACTATTAGAGCATCCGCATTTGATAAGTTCTTCATAAGGTCCTTAAGGTGCCACATCAGCATCTTAAGAAGCTTTACTCTCGAAGGACCTTATTCTTTTATTCATAAGGTCACATGGGTTTTTATTTCTTTTTATATTTTTATGGGTCTTATTACTTTGCACAATACCCTTACTTTTACAAAATAATGGAATATATTAAAAAACTCTCCACATCCATAAGAATCTCAAAAAGTAAGATCCTTGCCATGGAGATCCGTGCTAAAGACCTTGGATGTAGATGCTCTTAATTATCATGCTTAGTTAGGTTTAATACTACCTAAGACAAATTTTAATCATTTCAACAATCATGTAGTTTATATATTAGTGGATTTGAGTATCAACATACTAAGGTTGGTGAAACAATAGGATTAATAGTAATGCCTTCACTAAGTTTTCAAGTAATGTATCGTAATGAAAGCAGACTTACATGTGAAGGGTAGTGTATTGATGTTTCTTTCTATGTACAAGGAGTGGAGTTTGTGAAACATTTTATATGTTTCCCATCTAGGTTGTTAAGATTATATTGGGTGTGAAGTGGTTAAAATGTTTGTGGTTAATATTATAGATTATGCAAAGTTGATTATGGATTTTATGAAAAATGGATTTGTAGTGACATTGAATGAAGAGAATTCATTGACAGCAAGGTGATGCCTCTCATTCAAATAGTAACATCATAGTTTCATTTAATGGCTCAAGAAGTGAATTGTAATATGTTTCTGGAGAATACTTCTACTAATATTGTTTTTACACAAGTGTTGGATAGTTTTCCTTAAGCGTTCAAGGCACCTTTATCATTACTATCAACACAAAAATTTAACACAAATTCATCTGGTAAATGAGACTTCAATTGGTGTCAGGCTATATGGGTATCCTCATTTTCAGAAAAGTAAAATGAAATGATCTAAATTGAAATTCTATTTAACTTCCATGTATATGTTTTATTTATCTTAATTATTGAACTAAATGAGCATATTGATTTATGAGAGTTATGTTTGGTAATGAAATTAATGTCATTGTTTTATATATATTAATGTGTGGATAATATAGTTAACATTTGTGTCTTTTATACATTAATATGTTAAGTTATGTTTAAATTTATAAAATCAACTTTTGATTTGCTTAAGGAAGAGTTGACAAAAAATTTCCTTAATTAAGCCAATATTCATGCCCAAATTACACTCAAATGAGCCCCGAATTAACCTAAATTAGACCTAAAGACTAATGTGCCTTAAAAGTCAAATTTAAGATAATATTGAGTCCTAAATTTGCTTAATTAGACTCTCTTTTGACAGCCCTCTCATTTCTACGAATTTCATTTCTTTTCTTTCCTTTTTCTCTTTTTCTTTCACTTCAAGTTCCAAGCCCAAATCAAAGAATAACACCAAGTTTCTTCAATCAAAATTCTCTCCAAGACAAGGCTTATTCATGTGAGTTAATATAAGTAAAGCTTTTGTTTATTTTCCTTTCTTATAGTATCTATGTAAGATCTTGGATAGAATGAGTTTAATGTCATATAGGTTTGTGTTCATGCATTGAAATTAGGTTGGATTGTGTTTTGTTATTGTGTGAATTTGTTTATGTGTTGTGGTAGTTATATGGAGGAGTGTTGGAAGGAATAAGGATAATTTGAGTAGTTGAAGTTGAGGATGAGTGGAAATGGGATTTGAAGTGATTTAGTGTGTTGATTTAATGTTCTAAGTTGCTAGGATTGATTAGTGTAGATAGGAGTTAGTATGAAGCTAAAAATGAACTTGAAGAAGGATTAAAAGTGTTATAAGTTAGAAATTTACAAAGTGAAAAATAGGGGAAATGAGTTCTGTTCGAATAGGTCTGTTTTGAACGTACGCCAGCATCTGGCATTTCAACGCCGCCAGCGTATAGGCGGTGTTGGAAGTGCACATAATCAATTTTCTTAAACCCGTTTTCAATGCTGCCGGCGTAGGGTGGTGTTGAAAGTGAACAGAATCGATTTTCTTAAAGCCGTTTTGAACGCCGCCGGCTTTTGCAAGAAAACTTTGCCAGCGTATATTTTTCAAAATGTACGCCGGCTATTAGGGCTTCAAAGCCGCCGGCGTATAGGCAGTGTTGGATTGGAACGGAATCAAAATATTTAAAACCGAGTGAACACCGCCAGCGTATATTTCCTATGCTGCGGTGTTCACTCAAATTTTGCCAGCTTAGGAAGGCTGCGTATCCCTGAATTTTTCAAATTCAAACTTCTTCAATCTTTACTTCATATATGATCTCCAAATGAATATATAGCTAGATAAACATGTTTTATGTATGAATTAGATATTAAAACTTTATGCAAAGCTTATTGAATCCCCTTGTATAATTAATCTAGGATTGTGATATATATATATATATATGGATGTAAAATCTATATTAATTATTGATTGTTCTAATATTCTTATTTCAGTTAAAGGATCTTCGGTTAGTTTCTCACCGAGTAACTATGTGATATACTATCGGGTTCAGGTACGCAATAGCTTGTTTGATGTTTGTTAGGACTAGGCATTCCCAATTTGATTTAATTCGATTCGGCTTAATGTTTTGATGAACTGAATGTCTATTACGCTGTTTAATCTGGTCTGAGGAGCAGCAAACCTATCATGATGCAATGACATGTTAGTTAGGCGCTTAACCAAGTCATGATGCAATGACTTTACCATGATGCAATGGTAAGCTATGATGCAATAACGATTTTTTTTGGTTAAGTGGGTAGCCGATAGGGGGAATAGTATCTGTGTAACGTTTACTTAAACTTAGAGGGAAATACCATGGTTTAGTTCAAGGTTTATGGGAACTTGTGAACTAGGCTCATGTTGTGGACTGAGTTTAAGTAGAGTCGGACAACGACTTTTGAACCCTAAATGAAACTATTTTCTTTATGAAATAGATATAGGAGATATAAGTATTCATATTGCTTATATCAACCCCTAAGCAGTGTGTTACTCAGGATCCCTAAATTCCCAGAGCGTGATCCCGGGGTTTGAATACCCTCCTGTTTTGTAAAAGAAAACTTAATAAGTAATACTTGTCTATTGATGCATTCTATTTGATTTAAGCTTGGCTTGATAACTTGTTCTTGTATTTTGTTATTGTGTACTGGGCCTTTGGCTCACTTTTGCTGCTTTGCAGGTGATGGTGACGAGTTTTATGATGATTTGGGTTACGGGTCAGACTTTGAGAAATTCATGGATGAGTTGGACGAATAGGACTTGATCACCCCGACATTTTTGGAGGAGCTTTTGTTAAAGGAAAAGTCTTTGTATAGAAGGCTTGATAGATAAGCCTAAGATGTAAAGACCTTAAGATCTCCTAGGGTTCTTTTTGCTTTAAGAAAACTTGTAATTTTTGTAGTGTCTTGTATTGACACTAAACATTGTACATATGATGTAAATATATGTATAGATTGCTTTTATTAGCAATCTTGTTTTGTTAAAAGTTCTTTATAAACTTTAGTAGATTTGATCAAACAATTTTCATAAACTGTTGGTGTTAGGACAACCTTACATATAATGTGAAAACGTTATATGTGATTGGGGACTCGGTACTCTAAATCTCGAGATTTAGAGAGTCGGGTCTTTACAAAAATTAATGATCAAATGAAGAAGATGCTTCATTTAGGGATAATATAGCATAATACTAGAACTTTTTCTTCTTTTAGTATTGTTGGTGAAGAAAAATGATGGGAGCAAGGGGTTTGGTGTTGATTATTGTGTCTTAAAGGATAAGTTCCTTATACCCACTATAGATGAATTGTTGAATGACCTTCATGGGATGTATGTGCTTTGGTAGTTTGATTTGTGATCTCAATGAAGCATCTTCTTCATATAATATTTCATACTTATGAGGGGTATTGCAAACTTTTGGTTATGCCATTTGGTTTAAGTTGACTTAAGTAACACCTCAGCTTTTTTCAAGCTATAATGAACCAGTTATTTAAGCCATTTATAAGGAAGTTCTTTATCATATTCTTTGATGGCATCCTTATTTATAACAAGACAATGGTTTTACATAGGATCATTTATCACAAATGTCAGTGAATAACACTTTCTTTTTGAAGGATAATAAGAATTCTATTGATTGCTTAAGATATATTGTTTCTCATTCATGGAGCCCAGTTGGATCCAATTAAGGTAAAGATAGTGAGTTAATGGCTTTTATATGCAATTTACCTTTCTACGTTTTTTTTTCAATTTTTTGTCATGCCACATTAGAATAATATCAAATTAAGTTTATTCACTTTTACTTACAATTTTGATTTGAGCTTATTGGAAAATGCATCTAACTTGTTTTTAGAAACAAAAGAATCTAATAGATCATAAGCATGTCATAAGTTCTATTTTATTACTAACGTCAATAGTTTAAGAGATTTTGGTTTGTATTTTTTTTTTAGCAAAAGATTAAAAAATTTTAGAATAATTAATTTATAGAAAATGTTAAATCTGGTATCTAAACTTTTCCTGAATATTCATTTTGGTATTTTTACTTTCAAGTATCAATTAAATACCCAATCAATTTTTTTTTTTTTTGTGACTACTTTTACTACTATACCTAACGCCATCTGCTTTATTGCTAATATAGAAGAGATGACCTATTAATGTCAAACAACATTAAAAGAGGTAGTAAAAATTCAATGATAGATTGCACCTTTTATGTTAGCAAACAAAGCAACTAGTTTAGGGAGGTGGTAAAAATAACTATGAAAAGTTTTATTTAAATAATAAATTGATAATTTCAAAGTTCATGTACTAAATTAAATTTTTATGTAAAATTTAAATACCAAATTTAATAGTTACCCATCAATTAAACCCTCATCGCCATTGATTTTTTTGTTCTCGGAAGATAAGTAGGCTAAGACCATCTTGATAAGATAAAGAAAGAGACACAGATGTTAAAAGTCTAGAAATGGGATTTCATTAAGTAATACCAAGAAAGATAATAAGAGAAAGTGGGAGTATAAGGAAGTGGCAATGGTAAGGAAAAAAAATTATATATAAAGATAAATAAATCGTAAACAACTTTTACCTTTTTAGATACGAGACATAATTAGCTAAATTTAAGCTCGTTTTGAGTCAGAAATAGGTTAGAATTATGATTGAATAGTGGTTGAAGACGAAGAATATATCTAGCAAAACACACACACACATAAAATTATAAACATTCGTAACTTGAAATTTGGATTTACAACTATTTTAACCATAAGGTATCAACATTAGGATAAGTTCATTTAAGATATTAACGTTTGGAGTGGTTAAAAAAATGAATTAAAGTTTTATAAAATATGTTAAACAATGTATCCGTTCAAAAATATTGAGAAAAAAAATTATTTAAACATTGATACCTTAAATCCATTTTGTAAATTGTTTATACTATAAATGAATTTTGTGAATTGATTATTCATTTTACTAACTTGAAATATTAATATCTTTAAATGGATTTAAGTTAAATGTTGATACCCTTTTAGTGTAATTACTATATTATTTTAGTGGTAATTATTTCATAAAGGTACCGATTATTCTAAATTTACATCACATTTCCATCTTCATATTTTCCCTCATTATGACATGTAGTCTTGGTTAACAAAATGACGAAGAAGCCTTGAAAAAAATTATTTAGCTCTTCATTTTGCTAAGCTAGAAAGAAGAAAAATTCGAATGCAGATTTGTCACTTGGATGTCCTATTTTGGTGGTACTATATGTAAACCAATCGATAGCCCCATTTAATTTTGAAATATTAGGCTTTCTAGCCCAAGTTGCGAAACCCATATGGAATGGTTTTGCAATTGTTAACTCATGCCTTAGCCAGATTATTGCTAAAATAATAAAAGCCAATACTTCAATCTAAAACTATAATAACAACAAAATTAAACTATGAACATAGACAAATGAATAATAACTAAACGAATAGTGATGAATAATGAATTTGATCAATCTACTATTTCTAATGTTTTCTCTCATGGCATATAAAACCTACTAGCCATTAATCTAATGGCCTAACATTAAGAAAGAGCTTTGAAAGTTAACATGACAATTGGATTCCTAGGGATAAAATTGATAAGTATGCCTAGTTTGTTACTTCTTTCCGATTCCTAGGGATAAAATTGATAAGTATGCCTAGTTTGTTACTGCTTTCCATTGATCTAATGTGGTTAAGGATGTTAAGGTCGTGCTCCATAAGGTACTGCTTTTTGACTTATTTGAACTCAATAAAAACTAATGGTATATTCTTGATGAGCTGTGGATAAGTTTTGTACTTTAGCTTCTTATTTTATAGGGTTTGGGCTGTAGCATGGAAATTCCATATCTTGATAATCTCACCTACATAAAAAAATACTCTTCAAATAAGGTAATAAATATTTATGATAGGCCCAATAATGCATTTCTATTTTTTTTTGTTAAAATATATATATATATATATATAAAGTTACTATCGGATTGATATGGTTCAATTGATACATCACACATTGTATTCTTATCGACAGGTAGTCAACTCATGCTATGGAACCTTACGAAGTCAGGTTGGTAATGATGCTATCATTTCTTATTGGGCTGGTTCTAAATTTTGGGAAGTCCACATAAATTCGAACCCATCCAAAATATGGTTTTTTCTTGGGTCAAATAAATACTTATTTTCACTGTATTTACATAAATAATCAAATTATGAATAGCATTAAATGCAAAATATGCACAATTACAAAAAATATACATATATATATATATATAAACATAGATTTCACTAATTCATAAGTCTTATCTCCTTTAGAGCCTATAAACTATAGGAAATATTAAGAATAATAAAAGCAACATGGATCGTAAACTAGAATTAACATTACTAATGAGCAAAGCTGGGTATACGAGCCATGGCTTGTGGCATGACCAGTTTATCTGCTTGTGGGGGGGTGGGTGGGTGGGGAAGGAAGGCGTGGCAATTTTTTTTTTGATCTATTTAAATGCAGGCCAAATTGGCCTAATAGCTTGTGGGTTGACCATGACAGGCCGGGCTGACCTTTGGGCCAAGAGTAATAATAAAAGATGAAAAATATATAATTTTTTATTTATATAAACTTTGTAAATTTAGTCAATTCTATAATAGCTCTTGTTTATAGAAAGTTTGATTCTGGCGAATTCCAAATTTACATGCATATTTTTTACTTTCAAATCAAGAGAAGCATTGAAAAAGAAAGATGGCAATTTGCCTTTATGGTGGTTGGCCAAAAGCAGCTAAAAATATAAGAAATCTGACAATTTGTGAGAGAACTTACACTAAATAACATAAATTAATATTAGATATGTTTGATGGGGAAATTGCATTTGCATGTTGTAGAGTGTGCACCTCATTGTAATGAAAGATGCTCGAAGACACAGTACATGAAGCCATGCCTTTTTTTTTTTTTTTTTAGAAGTGCTGTGCCAAGTGTTTATGTGCGCCTCCTGCTACCTATGTAAACAAGCAATTCTGCCCATGTTACAACAACTGGAAGACCAAGCAAGAAGTCCTAAAATGCCCTTGAATTTTTGCCCATGGGAGGCCTAAAATGCCCCTACCCATCTTGTCATGTCATGATATCTTCTATACATATACATACATATATATATTAGTCTTTAATATATATAAAACTTTAAAATATATAAATATTTTAATTTTCACACAAACTAACATAAAAATATAAATAATTTTCATTTGGCCTACAGACTGATCCATTTAGCCGGTGGACCAAAGTGGCCCGGGCTCGAGCCTAGAAATTTTGATCCGCATAAAAGCGGGTCAAAATTGCCTGGTTTGTCGGTCTGTTTGCCCATCTCTATTAATGAATACGAACTATTTTTGAATTCACCACTTTAGAGAGAGTTAAGGAGAAAATGTGGGTTTATAATATAAAATTGATCGTTTACTCAGCATGAAAAGAAATTTAATTAACTAAAGTGCTCTTTGGTTTATCAAAGTCCACCTGGACATGTGAAAAAAAAAAAAAAAAGAGAAGAAGAAGAATTTTGGTCCATTGAAGTCTTCCTAGCCATGTTTCTCTTTTTATTTTGGCTTATGCAATATAATAGTGCGGCAAAACCTTGGATGAAGCCTCCATTTGTACACATTCCTTCCCTTTTAGATTTATAAGTTTAATTATTTATCGGACTTATTTTGATTTGTGTGATAAGACATGGATAAGACAATGCCCATCCTTTTGCCAACCTTTTGACTCTTTTTTTTTTTTTTTTTAAAAATAGATCCCATTAGTTAAACTCATTGTGTTGTGGTAGGTGATTGGGTAGATGTTTGTGTTTGAGAAGTTTCTAGCCTTCAGTCTACTAATATAAATTTTTAGTTAAGTAGATTTGTCACATTTTAAGAAACGAAAATAAAATATGCTTTAATTCTAACATCTTAATAAAAACAATTGTACCAAGGATAAAATAACTATAATAAAAACTAGGTTATCACTCAAGGACAATTCTATCGGCTTATCCATAAAGCTAGTTTGATATTGAGCAAAATTGCTCTAAATATCCTTGGGCCTTTGCTTCAGTCTGTTTGGATTATTTAATTTTCATCTGTATATACATCTTATCTGTATCTTATCTGTATTTGATCTATTTATAAATAAAAATTTCTATTTTTTTTTATCTATATCTATTTCTTGACAAATATTTATTTGAAAGCTATAAAAATAAAATATCAAAACAATCAGAAAAATATGAAACAAATAGAGCCTTAGCCTTTGATGGTATAGGTGAAATGAAATTAGTAGTTATGAGATAAAAAGTGACAACATGCAAATGACAATATCATTTTGTTCTTCAAATCACCAAATTACATCCATTACCAATAAGTCATATTAAAAACCATCTTACGACAAGAAAATCCAACATGGATCCCCAGTTATTCAACTATAGTTCCCCCTTTACTCAACTACATTGCCCAACATTCCTTTCATATTTCAACTGGATTCTACTATGTTCGATACCAATACTATATAAGCCTTTAAATCCGTTCTCAATGGTCATTGTCTTTCTTACCTTCTTCTTCCTTTGGATCATTGTCAATCATGTTCCCCTTTTTAGCTCCCTTCCCTGCTTCTTCTTCTCCTTCCCTGTTTTCTTCGCTTCTTTCTTCACTCTGCAACGTGCAATCAGATCTTGGATGACCAAAAAAGTACTCATATTCAGAATCACTAATCCATATCTCATCACTTTCATCACTATCATTGTCACTATCATCATCACTATCATCATTATCATTATCATAATCAAGATTGAAATTGGGATTATTAACATCTTTAACATGATCAACTTTCTTTGTGGTCATCGCCTCTTTCTCCTTCTCATCTTTCATAACTCCTTCCTCACTCAAATCAACCTTCTCTTCATCCATATTGATAACAATCTCTTTAGATTGCTTCACCAAATCCTCCTCTAATTTCTTCATCACCTTTGTTGGCAACTCCTCTTTGGTTTCAGAGAGAGTGAGATCACACTTTCTTTTAGTTGAGATCATAGACTGCACATTCTTATCAGTGTTTTCCATGGAATCTCTCTCTCTCCCCCCCTTTGGGTCTTTATTAGCGCTTGTATTGTAGGTGACATGGGTAGGGTTGAGAAATGGAGGGGCTTATAAGGAGGAATATATATTTCATGTTATTAATTACATACCAATTGTGGATAGATGTAATCCATGTAACCGAATTGCACATAAATACTAACATATGCAGTATGTGCAAAATATGATTGCTATCTTATTTCAAAAATTTTGCAATCAGCTAATGATTATTGATTACAAGTTACGTGTCTAAGTAATACCCAATGGATTATTTTTCAAATTGCGTTTATCAGATGACATGCGGGCTCAAGGATATAAAGTGATTATATGGTCAAAGAATCCAAATATTTAATGACATGATTAATATTCTACTGTGGTAAGATTGATTTTTCATTTTTTTCCTAAGTTGATATAAGAAAATCTAGGACATCTATCGAATAATTGAGAAAATCAATATAACTATGACTTAAATGATTCCCATGTGCATTAAAATAACTTAAAGTAGATGGAAATTCAGTGATGTGACGATCCTCACCTTTGTTCATCGAAATCGTATATTTCTGAAAAACTAAGCATCTCAATTGATAAATTATACATCTATTGTTATTCTAATAAAGTTCAAAAGACAAATTTAATAAAGCCTATGATCAAGCTCAAAAACTTTCTAAAGAAGATATAAATAAACTAATGTTTAAAGCAAACAACCGAAAGCTTAGGATTTCATTTTTTAGTTCTTATGAAAGTTAAGAGTAATTTATTTAGGAAGATTTGATTTATGTTTAGATGAGAAATAATAGGAGCTAAATCATCATCATACAACATCAGTCATCCATACCGTTGATGACTTCACTGGATTTCCCACAATCTAAAGGCCACACTTGTCTATTTTTGCCCATATTTGAGAAATTTAACGAATCAAATAGACAGAGACGAAAACGCAGATTACTATATTTGAGAATTATAGTTCAATATCTCTTATTTATTATTATATTTGGAAAAAAATCCTTATGCGCATATTTCATCAATCATTTAATTAGTAGGCTCTTTTTTCCTCGAAAACAATTTCAAGAAAGCGGTAAAAATAGCTATCACGAATAAATCTTAAAACTTTTTTTACCTTATTTTTGAAATAAAATAGTGTTGATGGTCAAATATGAATTATAAGCCTCTCAGCATGAGTCCAGCCCATTAATTGTATGAGCCAACCCCTTAGGTCTAGACCTGGCTTACTTTGGTAGACTCAGATTCTATCCAGGACATCAACTCCCAAGTGAACTACCACATATTGCAGACAAGTAGTCTTCAACCCAAGGTCACACCGTGTGCTCATCTTAGTTCCTTGAGGTCAGCACTACCAAATGTAGATATGTGGGCTTGTTCCATGTTCATAGTAATCGTCATCAATCACTCACTCACCTATGATTCCATGACTTGTGTAACCACCAGGGACCAACCCACTATAAATATCTTATTCGAAGCCATGAGAAAGGTAATATCACCATTACTTGCACCTCCCCAAATATGCTTATAGACTTAAATATTAGAGTGGTTGTGTATGGCCAAACCTCAATGTACCATTAATAATGTCCTGTTTTGTAGGTCTAACACACGCTCAACACTCGTGAGTCCAGTCAAACAGCAATCATTGCTTCTGTTGAGTTTGAGCTAGCGACAAGTAGTAATAATATACTTTGAATCTGTTGATTATAATTTTTTTCTTTTAAATTACAACTTTTTAAAAATTTTCTTCTTGTCATGAACGTAATGCATGAAATGCTCATATCAATTGGTAAAAAATGTACCACTTATCTCTTAATGGTGTGGAAAATGATCTTGTTATTCGAAGTATGGAACCTCAAATATACTTTATATAGGTTGGTTCTAGATTTTTGGAATTGGAAACCTTCCTGCTATATGTGATAAATTAACTTGGAAATCGAGACCAAGCTAATTGTCTCCAAGACCAAATTGGGGGCCTCTCGTTCAACAAATCACAATCATCTAGAACATGTAAGGGTGTGTATATTAACTAGACATTAAGATTTTCAAGAACAAATAAAGTAATGTGTGAAAAAGTTATATCTATTATGTTAAAGTGCAATAGATTGGAATTTTGTGTCACAACTTTTGAATGTTAATTTTTTTTTTTTTTTTATCAATAAGTTTATTCAATTGCGGTCCAAATTAAAAGTATATATCTCATCTCCAAATAGCTGAGGGTTATTTACAGCATCTAAGTAAATTTTCTTCACTTCAATATTTTTTGCTTTATCATATATTATTTACATTAGATAAGGAGTAAATTCCTACAAACCAAGGTATAGGGTAAAATGGTTTTCAACTCTTACGAAAGTCTTTATTTTCAATATACATTATATTTGCTTAGACATTTGGTTCCAAATTGGAAATCAAACTGAAATTGTCACAGCGGCTGTAGAATTGAAACAGAATCGGTTTGCTGGTTACTAAATAACCTAACGAATTATCGGTTTTTCGATTTCTAGGTAGTCCTTCGATTGGTTCCACCATATTCCATTGAAAAATATAATAAAATCAGAGAAAAAAATTAAAAATAATAATTAATGTTTAAATATGAATAGTAAAATTTATTACCTATTCACAATATTTAATGTGTTATTATCAACAACATAAATAAATTTAACTTAAATTTATATATAATTTACTTTATATAAACTTCTCGTAAAGCAAAATTTATTTCTACAACAAGTAAGACTATTTTTTGTATTATAATTTTCTTTTTATTCTCTAGAGTAATTGCAAATAGTACTAACTAAAATTAAATAAACATATGTGCATTCTAAACAATTTTTTGAAAAAATTGGTTAAATAATTTAATACTTGTAAACTCAATAATTATTTTGAATTTCAAATTTATTTTAGTAAAAACTGAAATTTATTTATTTATTTTTGCTTGAAAAAAAAGCGGTTCCAAGGTTCCAAAACCGGAACTATGAACTATTGGTCCCATAGAACTGGACTTAAATCATAGGAGATAGTTTCGATCCCAGTTCCTCATTTTGAAGATCTAGAACCAGCTGTTTTGGTTCTAGTTCTATTCTGTTCTGGAACCATGTCTATATCTATGTTTAATCTCTTTTTACTTTAGGCACATGCTTCCTAGTCTGTGTATTTCTACTTTGGCAATTGTTTACCTTTTTACATATCATGTTTTCCGTTTTAAATATGCAGAATAAGTTCCATAGATTTTTACTTTGATGTCATGCATTATGTTTGATCTCTTTTATTTAGGCACACATATTTTCATTAGTTTAGATTAACAACGATCAATATAGGAAATAAATCAACAGATATATATTAGTTTAGCCAATAGAAATATTCTTATGAAAGGTAATGGTAGATTTTATATGTATATTAAGACACCAGATTCACTTAATGATTTAGCCAATAGATACTTTGCCCTATCCAAGATATCACTTAATATACACTCCATCTTAGAGTCTTTTTATTATCTTGCTCAACAACCTGTTAAATGTAAATGGTAAATTTATGGCTTAGTAAAGAATTTAAAATTAAAGAAAAAAATTAATCTAATTACTTGAGTATAGTTACTTTGCATGGATGAATTATCAAGAGTGTCTTAAGTGATAAGGTATGAAGTTATACAACTGTAGTGCCGTGAAACCTAAAAGGTAACGGGAGTATGTTTCGTATCCTATTTAAATAGAATATGCTAACATTAATTCTAATCAAAATTTATAATTTTGAAATTCTTCATTAATTCTAGAAAAATCCTTGATTACTGATATGAATGCAAGTTGTTTGCATGGAATTGATTTTGAAAATTTATGAAATTTAGGAAGACATTTACTAAAATATAATATTTAAAAATATTGTGATGAAGTTCTTGAGATTTATTTGCTAAAAGTAAATAGTCAAACGTAAAGTCCAAAGTCTGAGTATAGCTTGCAAAACACTCCAACTAGCACCATCTTGGATCCCAACAGAGATCACTTTCAAGCTTTGATATACTGATCAATAACACGCATTCAATCAATGGAGAAGATAGAAAGGAATGACTTGTAGCGAACTCCAACTCATAATGCAATGATTATACAACAAGAAGTACTTATTAATCTTTAATTACTTAGAAAAATAATGGTTATTTACTTAATTATGAAGCTTTTATCAAAGAACATTCATTTTATTTTAGGATAACACTCACTTTGATTAAATAAAATAAGAGTTGTATTAAGGTAAAATATAAATCATAAATATGAATTGTACTTAAAGAATATAAGAGCTATAGCTTAGTAAAGATGATAGGGTAAATTACATTGAAATGTATAAGCATTTAGAGGTAAATTTAAAAGTATTAATATACCAAGTGGTTAAAAAGAGGAATCAACGTTTAATCAAATAGTGTATCCATAATTGATAGTTGAGAAAAATTAAGGGAAATTAATTGAAAATAAACCCAAACACTGACTTTAAACAAACTTCGTAAAACGTTAATATTTTATTTGATTCATGTTACGAAACGTCGATTCTTCTTTTTCACCATTCGAAATGTTGATATCTTAAATAAGTTTACCTTTAGATGTTGTAACATACACAAAAATGATAATTCTAGAAAAGTAAGAGTTGCATTTAAAAGTTATCCTATAATAAAATTAAGAATTAGTATCTACTAATCAAAATTTAACTTATTAATTTTATCCTTCGTACTTTATTTACATTCATCAGTTAAAGCCTAACTCTGGTACCTACTAAATAATAAATATACTAAGTTTTTACCTCATGGGATAAGAAGGCCCAATTTAATTTTAAAAATAAATTGGATAACTCAGTTAATTAAATTATTATTTAAATAGATTTTAACTTTAATTATTATTAATTTCAAAATTAATATAATTGCGTTAGTGAGTGTTGCAGGCCAAACTACCAAGCTGTTTGGTCCAACATATGAGGTACGAGTGTTCATTAATAAATTATTTATTCTTTTCCTATTTTCCATGTTTGGTTAAATTATATCCATCATATTTCTATATCCAATTATTTTCTAAAGAGTAAATGGAATATTTGGTACTCAATCTTATCCATATGTGCAATTAACTATTTAAAGTCTAAAAGTGTTAATTTATTACTTATAAAATTTTTCGAGCTTGTTTATGCTACATAGATTAGCTAGTTAATTGCAAAAATGGACAAAATTTATAGACTAAATTGATATTTTTAAACTTTAGGTAGTTAAAAATTAATAAAATTTAAATACTTAACTTTCTAAAAATCCATTCATTAATAAATGCTAAGTTGTAACTTTTAACTGCCTTTGGAAGATTAAACCAGTTTTTTTTTAATCGGATTGATTCAAAACTTTAAAGTCAATAGTGGAGTTTTTTATCCATGACCTTAGGGATTTGTTAGACATGAACAATTAAACTTGACTTAACTATCAACATATGAGATAAGTTCATTTAAGATAGCAACGGTTAAAAAAAGAATTAATGTTTCATAAAGTGAATTGGATGAAGTATTAACATTTTACATAATTCATTTAAGGCATCAATGTTTGGGTTAGTTTTCAATAAAGTTTCCTTAAATTTCATAAATGGTCAATTATACCTAATTTGAGTTACTTTACTAAAAATTGATATATCTTTTTAACCATTTGAAATACTGATATCTTAAATTAATTTATTCGCAAAAGTTGATTCCTCTTTTTTACCACTCTAAAAACTTTTACTTTAAATAAACTCATCCTCAAACGTTAATTGTAATTTACCCATTTCAAGTACAATGATATCTAAAATTATAATGAAAAACATGTTTTTGAGGAATTTTGATCATCCTAAAAGATCAAAAGGAAGTTTTTGCAAAGAATAGATTGAAGATCATAAGAACAACTAAATACACTAAGAACATCCAACCACTTTCTAGAAAAAAAAAGACTAATATATGTGAAAAATAGTAAAGTCACTTTTGTGACATAAAATAAGTCAAACAAAAGGAGATAGATTGATGGTGTAGGCTTACAAAGTATTTGCCACCATTCATGTTTGAGAATGAGAAGAAATATCCCATAATTTTGGTGTTGATATTAGAGGCTAGAAATTAATGTTGGTAATTATAAATACTTACCATTTTACATTAGTTAAATTATCCCATTTCTCAAAATGAGCAAATAGTTTCTTTGGCAGTTTTTTTTTTTGTACGTATTTTCTTATTTCAAGAAAGAGTGTTATTGATCTCTTTTTGTATTTAGAGAAGTTGTAGTAATCTTCTATTTAGTGAAGAATTTCTCTACTCTATACTAGTTGCAAAATATTATTTTAATAATCTGGTTCACAACAATGGTATAAGAGCTACGAGTTATTGGCCATCATTCACGTTGCAAATATTATTTACATTGGAAATTATGCAAGTTGGTTTAGTTTTTTTTTTAAATGGCAGCAAAATTTGAGATTAAGAATTTCAATGGGAATAATTTCTCCTTATGGAAGTTGAAGATAAATGCAATTTTGAGGAAGGATAATTGTTTAGCAGCAATTGAAGGGAGACCCACTAATATAACTGATGATAAATGAAAGAAGATAGATGACAATGCTGTTGCCAATTTGCATCTAGCAATGGGGGATTCATTTTTGTCTAGTGCTGTAGAGAAGAAGACCGGAAAGGAGATATGGGATGCATTAAGTAAATTGTATGAGATTAAATCACTTCATAATAGAATATTCTTAAAGAGGAGACTCTATACTCTTCGTATGAGTGAAGCAACATCAATGAAAGACAACATCAATAATCTAAATACGTTATTCTCTTAGCTTATAGCATTAGATCTTAAAATAGAAGAAAATGAGCATGTAGAACTTCTACTTCAAATCTTATTAGACTTGTATGATCAACTCATCATTAATATAACAAATAGTAATACTATTGGCTCTTTATCTTTTGATGATGTTGCCAAATCTCTTCTTAAAGAAGAATCTAGGTGCAAGAACAAGGAAGATAAAGCAAAAAATTTAAACCAAGTATAGGCTTTAATGATGACGAGATGAACATCAATGGAGCAGGCTCCAGTAGGAGTCAAAGACGTGGCAGATTAAAATCTTAAAGAAGGAAGAATTTCAAATGCTACTATTGTGGTATAAAGGGCACTTGAGGAAAGATTGTTGGTACAATAAGAAGAATATAGATAGGACACTTAAGGCAACAACCTCTCAAGGATGTGTTGCAAGTACCTCAATATGGAGAAATTCTGTACAGCGATACAACAATTGGTTCTACAGGTGGAAAACACCTTATTAATATATAGATAATGGATTCCAATGCAAATTGGCATATGACTCCTTGCCAAGATTCGTTTTGCATTTATGAGCCTATTTCAGAAGGATTTGTGTTTATGGGGAACGAATATGCCTTAGAAAATGTTAGAGTTGGTACTTTCAAATTCAAAATGTACGATGGTACTATTCGCATAATCCAAGGGTATGACACGGGAAGGGTTTAAAGAAGATTTTATTGTTTGTTGGGTAATTAGATGACCTCAGGTGTAAGATCCATACCGAAGGAGGGATCTTGAAAGTTGTAAAAGACGCTGTAGTGAAAAAAGCAGAGAAGATTACAACTAATCTATACATGCTTCTGGGAGATACGTTATGGCAAGTGGATGCATCAGTTGCATTAACTAGTTAAGAAGAAACAACGATGATGTGGCAACGTAAACTAGGCTATATGTTGGAACAAGGCATGAAAATTCTTATGGAACGTAATCTCTTACTTGGGCTCAAAGTAGTAAGCTTAGCTTTCTGTGAACACTATGTGATAAGCAAGCAACATAGATTAAAGTTTGGCAGTTCTACTGTTAGAAGTAAACACATACTAGAATTGATTCATTCTGATGTGTGGGAGTCATCAGACATGTCCTTAGGAAGAGAAAATTATTTTGTATCTTTTATTGATGATTATTTTAGGAGATTGTGGGTATAACAAATCAAGAAAAAGTCAAATGTGTTTCCAGTATTCAAGGAGTTCAAAGCACAATTAGAACTTAAAACTGGGAAGAGAATTAAGTGCTTGAGGACAAATAATGGAGGAGAATCTATCGATGGTATTTTTTGGCATTTTGCAATAAAGAGGGTATTGAGACGAAATTTACAGTTGCTCATACACCTCAGCAAAATAGTGTAGCAGAACGAATGAATAAGACTTTCCTAGAAAGGACAAGAGCTATGTTAAGAGCAACAGGTTTGGCCAAGTCTTTCTAGGCAAAAGTAGTAAAAACTGCCTGTTACGTGATAAATGGATCACCATCAACTACAACTGATTTCAAGACACCAATGGAAATGTGGAAAGGAAAACTAGCAGATTATTCTTCATTACATGTGTTTGGATGTCCTGTGTACGTGATGTATAACTCTTAACAAAGAACAAAGCTGGATCCAAAATCAAGAGATGTATATTCTTGGGCTATGTTGATAATGTTAAGGGGTATCACCTATGGTATTGCAGTACCAGCAAAGTAATTATTAGCGGGATGTGATATTTGTAAAAAATAAATTGCAAAGTGAAGGAAATGATAGGACTATTAAAGAGACTACTACTATCCAAATAAATGAGAAATTAGGAGAAAATTATTATTTTAAAGTATAACCAAGGCATGAAGAATAAGAACCAAATGCGGACAATGATGTTGAAGTTTGACAAACAACACGTTAGATAAGGAAACCATCATGGCACTCAGACTATGTTATGGCAAGTCACGATGCTTACTATCTTCTATCACAGGTATGAGATCCATCAACATATCAAGAGCCTTTGAGTAGTTCAGATGCTTCTCTATGGATGACAGTAATGCAAGAAGAAATAAAATCCTTATATAGAAATTATCATGTCCCGAAGGATATCCTAAACGTGGTAGTCCATCGCACCTAATATTAAAGCTAATATTAAAGCTAATGAATGACAACCTTAGTCATGCAAGAGCTTTGATATCATAAGCAAGGCGTGCTTCAAGATAGTAGGAGACTCAAAGGTTATTAAATTTAAACAGATAATAAAAGCATGCAAGAATTTTTGTAAAGATAACATCATAATAATCATTAAGTTCAATTTCTTACAACTTCTTAGGGGCATTCCCCATTCTTAAAGTCTTGCTACTCTAAGCCAACTTAATAACATATATAAATACACTAAAAGCCTACTATAGATATTTTTCTTAGAAGTCTACACCAAAAAACTAAATATGCAAACTTCTTCTAAAAACCCCTAGTAACTTTAGCTCGTGCCTGACAAAAGGGGCTTTTTGGTGCCAACCACAAATAATCAAACTGTAACAAAAAGCCATAGAGGTATAAACAAAACTGGCTTAGTGAGATAACTTCCTTCTTCAAAACATTTTCATAAAAACATACAAGTATTTTAACCAATCATATGTGTATGCAATAATCACATGAGTAATCAAAATACACACGATGAACAGAAACCATGTGTAGCATGGATTTTGCGCCCTCCATGTTGGGGGTTGGGTGGTTATCGGCCCGTTCGACCGTCAATATTTGCAACTTACCAGCTCTTACTTGCCAACGTAGACTTCTCGCTACTACTAGCCACCACTACAACTCTTCATTTCTCCACATGAAGAATAATAGCAAAAAACAATGTGACTCACAATATGTCATGCATAAATCATTTTTAATATTGGTTTATCCAATTATTGTAAGTTTTCAAGTTAAGAGTGACCAACACAATAGTCATCATACCATAGGAAGAGAACATGATTTATTCACCAAATCTTCTTCAATACTTATCTTTTTATTCAACAACCACTTCATTCAATATGCATCTAATTCACACAACATTTCTTTTTATCTTTCCTTAATCTTTAATGCCACTACTTACAAGCACATTTAGTGAAACTTAATTAGTAAGGGATTAACTCATTCTATGGTGATCATTCTAATCGAAATAATCCTTCGAGAAAACGATATCGATTCCTCCTCCACCTAACAAGATGAAATACCCAAAATAAGTTTTTCATAGAATTTTTACTTAAAGTTTGTAAATCTATCTTCTAATTGCGTAGAAAACGGATTTGTGGAAATTCAATCTTAAAATGGCCATAACTTGCTCATTTTAACTCGGAATTTTGCATATTATATGTCGTTTTCTACCTACTCAAAAGACCTATCAATTTATAAGGTTGTTTTCATTATAAAAATTATTTGGGTTCGTATCAGAGGGGTACAGATTCACCATGAAAATTCCCTCCTTTTAAAAGCAAATTTTCTAATCTTTCTTTACTCAAAACTTGTTAAGTAAAATTAAATATATATGATTGAAAAGAATTCCTTTGGTATATAAATAGACTCATGATTTATGCATAATGCTATACGTGTTGTCTAATTTAATTATTTTCCATAAAACAACTTTTCCTATGTTTTGAAAATTGAATTTTTTGTTAAACTTTCCTTTATGGGTTGGAATAAAACTCATAAATTCTTGGTTATCATAATTTAGTGTTTTATATTTTTATTCTTTAGTTTATCGAAAATAAAGTTTGGTCCTTTTAAGTTATTTACCAATTGTATTTCTAGGAATTTGAAAATAGAGTTTCTAAAAGTTTTCTAAGTGGTACCTAATGTTTTTTGATGGTATATTTCCTTATTATATCTATATTTTAGAAAAATGAGTTTGTGCTTTAAGGATTTATCTTTTTAGATTATTGACAAGTTTTTATTTTTATTTATCATATATATATACATAGATAAATTTTCTTTGTTAATAGTTTGAAATCTCATAATGAGCTTTATATAATTTTTTTTTTAAAAAAGAACTTGTTGAAAACAACTTCCTAAGCCTTGGTGAAAATTATTTGTTAAGTGACAAAATTTCAAGCATTTAGTCTTATATAAAAAGATCTCTTTTTATTTGGACAACATCACATTAGCTATGCATGAATCTGATTATGTAATTTATAAAAAGATAAGAATATCACAAGATAAGATAATAAAAATATAGGAAACAAATAAGCATAATAATAATGTCAAGTAATGGGAGCTTAGCTTCATCAAGGCTTCTCGAGACTAAGAATAGACTAGTCCCAAAGAAAAGAAAAGAAAGAAAGAAAAAAAAATCGTAATGATAAGATCAATAACAACAATATGAGCATAATAGTAAAAACATAATAATAAAGCATAATATATGAATAATGACAAAACATGAACATAATATTACTTTCTTAATCTCCATGGGTTTTTAGAAAACACAAGCTTTATTCATGCTAAGTTGCATGAACTAAAGATAAATCTATTAACAATATCATATCATAAAGTTTAGGTATGAACAATAACAAAGTATGAACATATTGTTGCTTTCATAACCTCCATGGGTTTAGAAAACACACACTATGTTTATACTAAGCAAATAAACATAAAGAAAGCTTAGATTATTACCTATAGAAGAAGAGAAAAATAGAGAGAACCTTTGGAGAGAATTTGTGATAGCAATGGTAGTGAAGAAATGTGAAAGAAATGGAAGAAAGATGTGGTATTTATAGGAAAAAGTGGAGGATAATTGTTAATTAAATAAGTAAAAATTAAAATAAATATGAGTGGAAGAAGAAGAAGGCGGTGCTATTGAGAGAGAGAGAGGAGAGGGAGAGATTTTTATTTTTTTGTATTTTTATTGATGAAAAGTAAGATGTGAGAGATGTGAAGTTGTATTGGAAATGAAAAATGTAAAAAATAGGTGTATAGATTGCAAGAATATGTTGTAAGGAAAAGTAGAGATAGATGAATAGTAGTGAATAGTAATAAATAGTAAACAAGACCATTAAAGTACCAGTAGTAATAAAGATACACGTAAAAAGATTATATCTGATATTTTTAGTTATCAAAAAATTCTAAAATTGTTATATTATGAATCTCATATAATTACGAGTTTAATGATATTATCAGAATATTTTTACCATTTCGTAGATCTGGACTCAAATTTTGAAAATGATCTCGTTCGGGTACGAAACGAACTTAATTTTCACGAATATGATCTTTTTATGTTCCGCTATATTACTACGGACCTTAATCTATGATTATCTTGATTTTATTGTTCTAGGGTTAAGAACACGGGATTGCCGGATCTAAATACATTGTTTGACTTGTATGGCTATTAGGTTTTATTTGATTTCCGGTTGATAAAGGTTAATAAAACTATTGAAAAATCTAAGGACTTACAAAACAAAACGTGGAACTTGTTACCATTCCAAAAGGTCGAAAAGCCATTGGCAACAAATGGATTTACAAGATCAAACGAGACAGTAGTAACCAAGTGGAATAGTATCATGCAAGACTAATAGTTAAAGGGTATGTTCAAAAGAATGTATCGATTTTAAAGAAATATTTTCTCCAGTTGTTAGATTTACCACTATTAGAGCAATTATAGCTATGTGTACTGTATTGGATTTACATCTTGAACAATTAATGTAAAGATACTTTTCTTCATGGAGAACTCGAAGAGGAAATATATATGCTCCAACCAAAAGGCTTTGAAGAGCAAGGAAAAGAAAACTTGGTTTGCAGGTTAACCAAATCTCTATACGGTTTGAAGCAGGCACCAAGGTATTGGTATAAGAGATTTGATTCCTTCATTATAAGCCTTAGATACAATAGACTAAGATTAGATCATTGCACATACTACAAGAAGTTTGGAGATAGTGACTTCATTATTTTATTGTTGTATGTGGATAACATGTTGGTTGTAGGCCCTAACAAAGATTGAGTGCAAGAATTGAAGGCACAACTGGCTATGGAGTTGATATGAAGGACTTGGGATTGGCAAACAAGATTTTAGGGATGCAAATTCACCGAGACATAAAGATAGAAGATTTGGCTTTCTCAAAAGAACTATCTTCTAAAACTTTTGTGATGCTTCAACATGAAAGATATAAGCCAATATCTACCCACTTCTTATCAATTATAAATTATCATCGAGTATGTTTCCTAATAATGAAGCAAAGAGCGTGGAAATGTCTCAAGTACCATATGCATTAGCAATAGGAAGTCTTATGTATGCAATGATTTGTACGAGACCAGATAATGCTCAAACAATTGGAATGGTTAGTCATTTTATGGCAAATCATAGTAAAGAGATTGTAATACTGTTAAGAGGATCCTAAGATATATTAAAGAAACCTCAAGTGTTGTATTATGTTTAGGAGGATCAGAACTTGTTGCTAGAGGATATGTTGAATCAGATTTTGTAGGTGATCTTGACAAAAGAAAATACTACAAGCTATGTGTTCACACTTGTAGAAAGAGCGTAAGCTGGTTATCTAAGTTGCAATCTATTATAGATCTATCTACTACAGAAGCTGATACATGAAAAACCCAAGCATGTAAGGAAGCAATTTGGATTTAAAGGCTAATGAAGAATTTGGGCAAAAACAATAGAAGATTTCATTATATTATGATAGCCATAGTACCTTGCACATTGCAAGGAATCCTGCATTTCATTTCGGATAAAAGTACATAGGTGTTCAATATCACTTTGTTCGAGAAGTAGTAGAAAAGGAATGTGGATATGTATAAAATCCACATCAAAGAAAACCTAGCAGATGCAATGACAAAGGCAATTAATACTGACAAGTTTATATGGTGTCAATGCTTATGTGGCCTATTATAAGTGTAAGCAATATGGAATTGGCAAGATCAGAAAAATTTTGAAAGCTCACCAAAAGTGACTTTAAGTGGAAGATTGTGAAAAATAATAAAGCCACTTTCGTGGCATAAAATAAGTCAAACAAATAGATTGATGGTGTAGGCTTACAAAGTATTTTCCACCATTGATGTTTGAGAAGGAGAAGAAATATCCTACAATTTTGGTATTGATATTATAGGCTAGAAATGAATGTTGTCAACTATAAATACTTACCATTTTACATTAGTTAAATTATTCCTTTTTTTTCAAAATGAAAACCAAATAAGAAGAAAGCAAATAGTTTCTTTGAGAGTTTCTTTTGTATATATATATTTTTTTTATTTCAAGAAAGAGTGTCATTGGTTTCTTATTATAAAAAAATTCTATAATCCCACCATTAATTTTGACGGGACCGGTATCGTCATTATCCAACGGCTCACACTATATTCAATTGTGATTGAATAACTAAATTAGTTAATATTCTATTTATTATATTTATTTTAACAGTTAGATTAATGGTGGGACGGTCCATTCAGCAAGATTGTAGAAGCTTCCCTTCTTATATTTAGAGAAGTTGAAGAATTTTTCTACTCTATTCTAGTTGCCAAATATTATTTTAATAACTCTAGTTCATAACAATATATTCAATTATATGATGGATTTCATTGAATTTAGTGGACCAAAACAACAATTTTAAGAACATGCATGAACAGTAATTTTATTACGTAATGCGGGGAAAAAATACATCAAGAACGCTTGAAGATCATTAATAATACCGAACATATTCAGGAAAATTTTTAGAATCTCTAGCTTCGCATGAATACATCTTAACCGTGTACTATACCCACACACAACTATTTTCATAAAATCAAGTTGCATAACGCATCGCGGATTGTGTTTGTTATATATAAGGATAAGTATTTTAAATCTCTAGATGATTTGCTTGCTTCTATTAGTGAAGGCAGCAATTGACTCTCTATTCGTGTCGTGTTTTGTTTATGAAATTGGTTGTTGTGCTCTTCAATAACATTAAATAAAAAAGAATGATGGATTGTGGACAAGGTGCAGCTTGGAGGTTTGTGTATTTCATTGTATTCTGGCATTTTGATATCATATTTTTTCATTTGCAAACATGTGTTTGTTAAGAAACAAATACTATGAAAAATTGATAGTTTTATTTATAAACAGATCAAACATATAAATACAAATATGATACAAAGTAAATCACAGATACAAATATGATACATATACGATGCAAATAAAAATCAATAATCTAAATAAGCCCTATTACTATATGTAATTCTAATACTGATATGTTATAGTTAGAGACAGCTGGCCACAAACCTAGAGATAGATAAATCTTCTAAATTATGGTCAAACTTAATAGTAGAACTTATAGAACTTAATGCAATTTTGAGAGAGAAAGGCACCGGGCGGGGAGGGGCGGAGGGTGTGGGGGGTGTTTGGTGTGTGGGGGATGTTTAATCAGAAGAGATTCCAACTAATCAATCTTGAATTAAATATTTATATTCTTAAAAAGGATATTGATTTGTTATATGAATTCTTATAATTAAAGGAAATGATAATTATGCTGATTGGATTTTAAGATTACATAATTTATTATATGAGTATTTGACATACGAGTATGCCTTGCAATCTTGATATTATAATTAGCAATCTTGATTTGTAGATCTTAACTAGCTTGATTGTTTAAATTCACTCGATTTTACCGGTTTGATAATGAAAGGGGGTTCTTACTAGTACTTGTGATCCACATCGATATATGTGCTTAATCACTATATTAAATATAGATATGTGCACTTAACCAAATAGTCATATGATAGTATTGAACACAAGACCAATGGCATTTTTAATTTGTTATAGAGATTGATAACTTTATTAATCTAATAATTCCCTTTTACTTTTCCTTCCTTCTCTCTATTGTGTTGAATTTGATTTTAACTCCATGGTTTAATTGAAAATAGAGGCAGTTTATGTGCATTTGTCCCCTACCAAGCATAACCAACTGATTCAAACAAAAGACTCCTAATAAAGAAGAAGAATATAATTTGCTTCTAGTTTTGAAACTGAAGAAAGAATAAAGAGGAGAAAATAAAAGTTGAATCCTAATGGAAAAGAGCATGGGTATAACATCTATCCATCAGCTCAATCAATTTCATTAATCTTCGTACATATGCTGCTAGTGGAAGGAGGAACATCATGTATGTGTTTCCTCTTTCATTTGTTGTTTGATCTTTTATCTTTGTAGGGTCAGCACCTCGGTCCATCTTGACAAGAATTGGACTGCAAATGCTGTTCCAGCTCCTTCATTTCGTCCTCGAGATTATTTGGCTTAGCTTCAACAATTTGAGGGTCGGCTTAGCGTCGGCTTAGCTTCAACATTAGCTTCAACGAACAAGGTAAGTGAACAGGAAGTTCATGGTGGTCCATGAGTGCTTACGTTACAATGTAATAATTTTTTTAAAAAATAAAAATTCCACTAAAATTGATTAAAATTTGAAATTGAATAATAGGTGATTCTTAATTCAAGGAAGACTATTCTTTGATTTAAGCCAATACTGCGGCTCGAATCGAACGTATGCAGCCAGCAAGTTTATCAAGGTTAAATCAACTACTCGCTTTTAAAGCTTCCGAACAACTTGAGTAGTCTGCTAAGGAATTTGGTGTATTAACATTCTTTAAGAAAAGGGTAGGAGACCAGCATGTTTAATGGCAGCGCTATACAAAGTTGATCTACCAACTTAATCAACTTCCTCAATCATCGGCCTGTGCTGCTGCTTCCACCAAAGCGAGGAACGTCCTCGTCAAAGCCACTACCTGTATCAAGGCCAGCAACCTGATACATCTTGGCCATAATTGAGCTGCAGATGCTTACCAGTTCGTTCATTGTGTCCTCAAACTCGGCTTTCTGGTTGCCATCCGACCAGTACATGGCTTGGCCAACAACATCTTCAATCTTCTTCATTTTGTCCTTCATTGTCTTCCTCATGTTGTAGGCATAGCTTTCTAAAGCATTCTTGTCCTCCACCTTCTTTTTGTGTTCCTCATCTTCAGCCTTGTACTTCTCAGCCTCTCGTACCATCTTCTCAATCTCCTTCTTCGACAATCTACCCTTTTGGTTGGTGATGGTAAAGTTGTCCTTCTTCCCAGTGGCCTTGTCTTCAACAAGGACATTTAAGATACCATCGGCATCAACATCAAAGCAAACATGATGTGAAGGACACCTCCTGGTGCAGGAGGAATGCCAGAAAACTCAAATTCGCCCAGCAAGTTGTTATTCCTTGTCTTTGCTCTCTCACCTTCATAGACCACGATAGGGACACCACGCTGGTTATCTGAATTGATAGAGATGACCAGTTCCTTCTTAGTCGGGATAGCGGAGTTTCTTGGGATCAACACTTTCATGGCACCTCCATCGGTTTCCACACCAAGAGAGAAAGGGGTAACATCCCAGAGCAAAAGGTCCTGAATCTTCTCGTTATCCTTGCCACTCAAAATTGCAGCTTGGACAGCAGCGCCATAAGCAACAGCCTCGTCAGGATTGATGCTCTTACAAAGTTCTTTGCCATTAAAGAAAGCCTGCAAGAGTTGCTGAACCCTGAGAATCCTAGTTGAACCACCCACAAGGACAACATCATGGACGCTGCTCTTGTCCAACTTCGCATCCCTCAAACACTTCTCAACTGGATCCATACATTTCCTGAAGAGATCCATGTTGAGCTCCTCAAACCTAGCAAGAGTAATGGTAGAATAGAAATCAACATCCTCATACAAAGAATCGATTTCAATTGTTGTCCGAGCAGTTGATGACAAAGTCCTTTTCGCCCTTTCACAAGCAATTCTCAGTCGCATAAGAGCTCTAGGATTCCCACTAATGTCCTTCTTATGCTTTCTCTTAAACTCCTGAACAAAATGTTTCACCATCCTGTTGGTGAAGTCCTCACCTCCAAGACGGGTGTTTCCGGCTGTAGACTTCACTTCAAAGATACCCTCTTCCATCGTCAGTAGGGACACATCAAGAGTACCACCACCAAGGTCAAAAATCAACACATTCTTCTTCCCTAAATCGGTTGTCTTCTTATCCAGACCATATGCAATTGCTGCCGCCGAGGGCTCGTTAATGATACGCATTACATTGAGTCCAGCAATAACACCAGCATCTCTAGTAGCCTGACGCTGGAACTGTTGAAAAAAGCCGGCACCGTAACAACTGCATTCTTGGCTGTCGACCCAAGATAGGCTTCAGCAATTTCACGCATCTTGATGAGGACCATAGATGAGATTTCCTCAGCAACAAACTGCTTCTCCGTGCCCTTGTAGTTTACGACGATCATAGGTCGGTCATCACGGCCAGAAATGACCCTGAAAGGCCAGAGCTTGATATCACTCCGTACTGAAGCATCACTGAACCTTCTTCCAATCAACCGCTTCACATCTGTCTACACACAAAGGAAACCACGTTAGGATTTATGGTACTAGACCGGACAAAGATCATTGTAATATGTTTATTTTACAAAATGTATTTGAAACTAAACAAATCTGTCCTCATGTAATTGGATAAGACATAAAACTCTTATCCCCTTATATTTGACGGATAAAAATATTATAACCTGACAAAATTAAAATATCGCAGTGAGGATCTGTCAGTGCTGTTTAGTACATATATACCAAAATATGAGCGAATTGTTCTCTCCAGTGTGACTTGTTAAGTCGTTATAACTAAATACTACCTAAATGTCGACATGAATCACAACCAAAAGGAAAAAAGAAACTACATTCATCTGTCTGTATTTAAGCTTCTTACAATAGAAACCAATGAAAATAGTAAGAAAGAGAGAGTTTTTAGGTAGAGAAAAGAACTGACCGAAGACAGTGTTGGTCGGGTTCCTGCTGACCTGATTCTTGGCAGCATCCCCAATCAACCTTTCGGTGTCGGTGAAAGCCACATAAGACGGTGTCTTTCTGTTTCCTTGATCGTTGGGGATTATTTCTACACGGTCATGTTGCCATACTGCTACGCAGGAGTACGTTGTTCCAAGATCAATTCCGATTGCTAGTCCTTCTCCATCGCCCGCCATTGATCAATCGGAGAAGCTCAAAGAGTTTGAGAGTGATAAAGAGAAGAAAGAACAAGACTAGAGTGATGGAGAGTGCTCAGGGTGGGTATTAGTACCATTGGGAAGCCAGGTAAATTTTAGTAAAGGCATCTTGTGTTGATAGTCTATAATGCTTCTCAATGAAGTAATTAATAGTGTCAATCTTTTATATGTCCTAGACCGTAAAAGAGCCAATATGCATGGCCTCTATATGGCAACGGTCACCGGACAACGATTAACGGTTGGGTGGTGTTGGTAATCATAATTACAGTGAGGGGTGGAAAAACAAGACAATGAAATCCAACGAATCCCATAAATCCAACCAAATCAAAAAGAGAGGAATATAGTTTTTCTTTAGAGAATTTGGTTTAAAAATTTGCCCATCAAAATCAATTAGTAAATTTGGTTGATTTGGAAGATAAATCAAACAATTTCATAAAATTGAATCAAACCAATTTTTTAAAAATAGTAAATTTTATTAATAACTATAATTTTTTTTAATAATTATTGATTAAAGGTTATATATATGATCTTTTGATTTCATTATAATGTTTATTATTTGATGAATATTAAAGTGTTCTTTTTTAAAATTATTTTTTAAGTTCAAAATATATTATTCCACTAGTAACTTAATGTTATTTTTATTAATCACTTTAACTCTGGATTATGAACTTCATTTATTGAATTATGATTATTTATTTATTAATTGTTCAATATGACTTGTTAGCATATCACTTTTACTCATGGATGACTTTTATTGATAGATGATTTTTCTTTTAGTAAATTTGTTGGTTGAAATTGACTGGATGATTTTTTGGAGGATGATAAATTATGGCTTACTATGCATCAATTAGTGAATGTACTTCATTGATAGATGACTGAATGGTGACTAAATAATTTTTTGGAGGATAATAGATTACAAATGTCATAAATTCATGAAGTATTTTGTTACGATTTGTAATTTGAATTTTGTAAAGTAATTTATATATTTAAACATCCACACAAATATAAAACACTAGAAATTTATTTTTGCCTTTTGTAATTATAATTTAGATTTAATCTATAATCCGAACTAAACCAACTGTTTAACAGTTTGAAAAAATTTTAATTGGTTGGAGATGGAAAAAATCCAAATCATAAATTGTGGTTTGATTTGGTTTTAAAAAGTCGAACCAAACCACTCCATATAAACTCCTAATTAATTATCACTCTCCAAGACGCCAAGTTATTGACTCCCTCAAAGGTTGAAATATAAGCACAATGATCTATAGGTACTACACTTTATTATCAAATAGTTTACAGGGTATATAGCTTCTCACTAGATTTGATATTTCATAAAATGGGAGGAAATACCCAATCTTTATGGATTCTTGTAGATGTCTCAGTTTTCATCCCCTATTGATTTAATTTAGTTTATTAACAAAAAGGTTTAGTTTTAGTGCTAAAGAAAATTAAAAAGGATTTGAAAAGAAAATAAAAAAAATAGAAAACAATAAAAAAATTAAGAAAATTCAAAGATATATAAATATAGGTTATGTTGGAGTCGATTGTGGTTAGTGGTTGATTCTAGTAATCTTTCCTGAGCTAAAACTATGGTTGGTTGTAGGTTAATAAATTTCTCTTTTCAAGAAGGAAAATTCCTATTTTGGTACAATTTATCCAATTTCTTAATTTCACAAACATGAACAATTTAAAAAATAAAGATTCCAGATGGAGCCCTAATTAAAATTAAATTAGTTATCTTATAGTCATTTAAAATTTTGAAATAAGTCAAGCACTGAAAATTATTTTTGCTAATTAGCTGACTTTTTCATTTCTAAAATAATGCATAATTTCACAAGAATGAGTTTCAAATTATGCTCTATTCTAATTTAAAATAGCTATTTATTATCTTTCAAGTTTCAGACTAAAATAAATAGGAGGACTCATAAAAGCATCAAATTAAATATTCTTTTCTAAAAAAGGAGAATATTACATGTATAATATAGTTTTTTAAAAAAATAACACAAAACCAAATTGTGAGAAAAAAAATTACATGAATAGTATCGCTGTATCGCATCTTGGAAGTGCGATACAATTTTTTTTTTTAAATTACACTAGTGTCATGTAAATATTCAATGCGTATCGCATGACCAATATGCAATACACGGTTAGACTTATATCTCATATTAGTCATGCAATACACGGTTAGACTTATATCTCATATTAGTCATGCAATACACCTATTTTCATAAGTTTCCTCGAGTAGACCGCTATATCGCATGTTAGAAATACGATATTGGTGTAAATTTTTGTCTCATTTTCAACATGCGACATAACAATAGTAGTTTTATAATTTTTTTCTCCAATTTGCATTTGTGTAATTTTTTCCTAAAAACATTAGACATGTCGTTCACCCTAAATAAACGTATGCTAATTTAATTCTTGTTTTTTTTTTTTTAATCTGAGTTGGGTTGGTCATAAATATTAGCTCTAAGTTGGAATTAAGTAAGGCCATGCAAATGATTAAAGAAACATTTGTCCGTGGGAATGATAATGGTTGTGATGCAATCACCAACCTCTCCTCTTATGTGACTTCAACAATAATAACAGTTTTCTTTAAGATCTCACTAAAATGATGATGAAATCTTGAAGATAACTCGGGATACTATGAATCGAGCTTAATTTTAACATAAATTCATTCCAAATGAGTCACATTTTAAATGGAAAAAAAAAATCAAAGAAAAATATTCGCAAATAAAATGGTAGGGCAAAGATTCACCTAGATCAATTCGATAGGGCTATCAATTGACTCGATGCTTTTTGAAATGAATTTAGAAACTTAAGAGAGTAGACAACTAGTTTTAGGTGGTTATTTCAAGTTGTCAATGCATAGTTGAATCAATCAAATTAAAATGTTTTCTATAGTGATCCATAACTTCGCTTACCAAGGTATTGCTTACTTTGGTGAAAAGCTGTATAGTTTTGTCCTTGTGCTAGTCTCTTCCCAAAAGGTTACCCATACTAGGAGTGGCCTCCACTGAGCACACATAACTTGAGAGTTTGATGAACTTTAAACCATAACATCAAAATGTGCCTCGATGATTAGAGTTTCTCTACCTTATACTTAAGAGGTATCACATATTTTCCCAATTATAGAAATGATGTCCTCATTGTAAACCCTCAAAAATTCCCATTTTAGATTAATCTTTTATAGTGTCATGAGAGACTACACTATAGCGGTCCCCTATTAGTATAAGGCCTAACAATTATTAGATAGTAACTTAGAAAAATACTAGGACCTAAAAATCATTTGATAGGACCTATGACTGCAACAAAGACAGTACTAATACCATAACATATGAACTAAAACCCTAAGTTAAGCTTAACAATATTATCATAAGGTTTTAAGATTGAGAACTCTAATTTAGAACCTAAATCTTAATCGTGTAGCTCGAATTTTAAAAATAATTGATCACATAAACTTGAAACCCCAAATACTAGTAATAAGACTCATCGATAGTGTTTTAGCGACATCCTAAGATATAAATACGTTTATCCTTGATTCATTAATGAAATTGTCATCTGGTTCTTAAATATTAGACAGATAATTAAAGTCATTCGTCATATATACTGGAATAACCATGAAATTTCCAACTTATATTTTATATGTGTGTTATTGAATTTATACATGCTTTTGATATGTATTGAATATGATTTGTGTTCATGATGAACTATGTGTTTTATTATTGTGTTAAAATATTCAAATACTCTAGAATTTATTAAATATTTAGTTCATAAAATTTAAGTTGTATTAACGTAAGAATTATATTTGGAATATATTAAAATAAGTAAATAGATCCATGCACTTAAGCCTCATCATAGCATAATTCTTTTTACCTTAAAGAGAGCTTAAACACAAGATTAATTAACCAATGACAAGTTCATTAGTTAGCAAATGATAAGTCATCAAGTCCCCTTGACCTCTTATGCCTCAAAAGTCAAAACTTGAGATAATATCAACTCAAATAGTGCAAAATTCGTGCACAATTTTCAGACCTCCTAAACATGCCTCCAAAAGCTTCAAAACACAATTTTCTTCTTCTCCAAAGCTCTCCCATAGATCTATATAGATAAGCCTCTCATCTTCTACAATTTCCACCATCAAAAGCATGCTAGAGGATCACAAAACCAAGGCCTAAAGTTCTATTGGTAAGTATGTTTTTCATGTCTTCAAAATATGCAAGTTCATTGTTTCTTAGCAATAGGTTTTAAGCTTAAATTTGTGTTTGACGACTTATATGCTTTGTTAGTTGTATGAGAAGTGTTTTGTTGTTATAGGAGTTAGTTGTATATGTAGTATAAGAGATTAGAAGTGTTGAGAAATGCAAATGGTTGATGACTAAATGTTGGGTGTAGTGATTTGGGGTTTGAAGTATGATTTGTGTATGATGATTTGTGGTGGAGAGTTTGAGTTTTGAGTTGGAGTTTATGTTGTTTGAATAATGTAATGAACATATAACAAACTATGGAAAGTTTAGATTAAGTTTGCAATTTTTGAAAGTGAACAAAGTTGTAATAAAACAGGGAAATAAAAATACTTTCGTATAGGCTAAATTTTGGTCGTACGCCGACATCTAGGGCTTCTACGCCACTAGCTTATAGGCGGTGTTGGAAGCGAACAGAGTTAAATTTGTTAAAGCCATTCGAACGCTGCCGGCTTTCATTGGAAAAGTCAGCCGGCGTTCATTTTATCACATTGTACGCCGGCTACTGAGATTCCAAAGCCACCGGCGTAGCGTGAGAAGCTGTCGGCGTACATGGATACACTGCCGGTATATACCTCTCCGTAAACTTTTGGAAATTTGAATTTTGCATTCTACACTGGCTCAAAGCCGCCGGCGTAGAGTGAAGCAGCCGGCGTACCCTTGAACGCTGCCAGCATTGGCAGTGTTGATTTTCAGAGTGTTGAACACTGGTTCAAAGCCGCCGGCTTTGAATGCCGGCGTATCCCCTGCGCTTTTAAATTTTAAAAACTTTCTTCAAAATTTTCCGAAGTTTGATATATGATTAATTAAGTATTTGTTAAGTGTTCTATGATATAATAGGATGTTTAAATGCTTTATTATGACTTTGTATTAATTTATTTGAATTTCTTTGATTTATTGTATTTTCAACTACTTAATCAGTGCTTAAGCTAAGTGTGAAATTTAATATTGTTTTAAACAGTGATAGATTCTCGCCCAGCTAACCCTGTTAATTCCCGAGCTATCTCAGGTACACAGTGACTTGCTTGTATGTTTGTTAGGATAGGCATACTTAAATTTGATATAAATTCTAAATGACTTAAATATTGCTTGAATTGCTTGTGTTTTCACCGTTGAATCCGGTCCGAGGAGTGGTAACTTATCATGATGCAATGATATGTTAGTGTAGGCGCTTAGGCCAATAGTCATGATGCAATGACTAGGCTCGACGGATAATCGATAGGAAATGTAGTAACTGAGCAACATTTACTTATTCTTGAAAAGAAGTAGTATAATTTAATTCAATGTTTATGGGAGCATGTAATTAATTTATATTATGGATTGAGTTAAGTGAAGTTAGGCAACAACTATATAACCTATATGAGATTATTCTTTTCAATGTAACGTTATCTAGGAGATATAGATATTCGCCTATCTATATCAACCCCCTGAGCGTCGTGAGCGTTACTCAGGATCCCCAGAATCCCATGGCTTGTCACGGAGTTTGAATACTCCAATGATGATTTGATCAATGAATACTAAAGAAAGATAAATGAAACATTAGTGTTGCATTACATTAGTCTAGGTATGATTGTCACTACGCTTTTGAGTGTTGTTGCTGTGTATTGGGCCCTTGGCTCATTGTTGCTATTTTTCAGGTGATGATGATTGTTATGATGATATGGGCTATGGGTCGGATTGGGAAAAGTTTATGGATGAGTGGGGCGAGTAGGAATCGAGTGCAAGATGGCAAGGAAGAAAGTTTTTGAATAAGTTGTTTGGTTCAGATATGTATTTTGTATTTTGAATAGAGGCTTGTGAGTTAAGCCTTATTTGTATATAAAGACTTAAAGTCTATTTTTCTTGTTTTGTAAAAACTTATGTAAGTTTTATTATGTCATGTGCTTGACACAAAATTGTAAATTATTTCCTTAAAAGTTCTATATGAATAGATTACTCAAGTGAGTAATCTTTTGTATAAAAAGTCTTTATATCAAGTTATAGTGGGTTAAACAAACAATTCATATAAATTGTTAGACTTAGGACAACATTACATATAATATGAAAATATTATATGTGTTGGGGACTTACTTGCTAAATCTTAAGGATTGGTGGGTCGGGTCTTTACATATACATTATAGAAATTCAAAATACAATTCAAGAGGAAAATATAATCCCTTCTACTCATCCAAAACCATGGACATTAAAAAGAAATCCCATCACCTTTATCTAAATTTAGAGAAAATCAAAATTTAAAATTCAAGTTTCAATGCAATGAATACCAAAAGTACAATGGCATGAATGGAAGGATTGCAAATCCCTCTTCTCAAATACACATCAAAGTTAAGATTTCATGTCCATTCATAATCTAACTTAAAGCCACATCACATCTCATTAAATTCCCTCTACTCCTCCTCTTCTTTATTTTTTTCCTTTCCCCACCGAAATCTCTCTCTCACTCTCGCTTCTCTTTTCCCTTTTGAAACAACACAACAAAAATCACCTTTTACAAAGATTCCCTATATTTCAAGCTAAAAGGTGACAACTTTAGGAACAAACTCTCAAGACATACACCAAGATAAGCTATCCTTACCTCAAAGCAAAAAAAAAAAAGATTTCCTTTAGGGAAGCTTAAGTCTCATTCTAAAAGCTTTCCTTGTTTTCCTCCTTTAATCCCTTATAGGTTCAGATCTCTAAACCAGAGGGACGAGTGATACTCTATCACTCCTCAAAACTCAAGGTAGAACTCTAAACTCCATAGTAGTTGGAGATAACAAGTTGAGCTTTTAAAACTTTGGAACCCTGGAGTATTGTGTATGTTTCACATAGATTTCTTAGTATTTAGGGTTTAAAACGTCATGTATGAGGCCTATGATCAACTAAGGTTCAGATTCCTTCATGAAAATGTAAAAATAAAGTTTTTCTTGCTTTTCTACACCTAAATATGATGTATAAACATATGGGAGGCTTGAAGCAACAAAATGCAACTTTAGAATCGAAATGTAGGTTAAGTTTTTGTAGTATCCCAAGAGATCTGAATTTTATCTTCATGTTTCTCACCATATTTTTTATTTAGAATGAGTAATATAATGTTATCTTGTTTTATATACCTAGATAGATTGTATAAGCATTTAGGAGGCTTAGAGCATCAAAGATCTACCTATAATCAATCTACATAAGTCCTGATTCATTCGGATCCCCTGGGATATGAATTTGAGTTTAGTTATCTTCATTCTTTTATTCATATTTTTTTAAAAGAAAAATGATATATTTTATAATGTTATGATTGTTTTTAATAATAAATAATGTAGCAGGATTAAAATAATGTTACATTATAGTATAAATATGGAAAATCTTGATAAGTACACTATAACCATCTATGGGTGCCATAACTAGGAATGAACATGTATTAAAATTAATACTTATGTCTTAATAATCATTAAGAGTATGTTAAAGTCATTATAGAATGGTTGAAAGGCCAACTTGGGCCTTATAACTCAAGAATTTTATGTAGGGTTAAGTAAATGACTAAATAAGACCATTGATAGGTTTAGTTTAATTTAATTATTTGCCAACTAGATGGGTTATGTGCCCTAAAGAAAACAAACCCGGAAATGTGAATCGCTCTCTCCACATAGGTCACAGCTTTGTTAGTGTAGGACTCAAAATTTCTAAAACTCATTTCTCGATATTTAAGGATCATAAAAAAAAATAAAACTAAGTAGAAGCAAAGTTATAAAAATTTGGGCATACCATTAAATAGAATAAGAGATGGAAAATAAAATACAAGACTTATATGTTTAGATTCATATTAGAATAATGTGATAAAAATTAACCAAAGTCCAAGCCTGTGATCATAAGATCAAACCACATTAGTAGATTAGAGTCAATATGTAGAAAAAGATTCATACCTGATATGAAAAAGGTTGATTTTAGCCATGAAAGGACAAAGGAACAAATTGAGTCTAATACATGAGACTAAGTGCTATAAAAAGACCATGGAATAGAAAAGGATCAATAGAAATAGAACTAGGCCCACATCAAAAGGGGATAAGTTTTAGGCCCATAAGGCAAACCAAGACCTACAATGGTATATAACCATAAATAAATACAATAATGACCATCTACACTAAAGTAGTACAACTAAAGCTATTTAATAGAATTGGGTAGGAGAAATATGAGAGGTACATATTAAAGCCCAATTTAAAAGCTCAATGGCCCATAAAAGTAGATATAGACCAACCGAGCCCAAGAGTGATACAAAAAGAAGTTAACCAAATTATTAAAAAGGAGGCAAAATCTAAAAAGCCCATTTGAGTAAATTGAGCTGACACTAATGATACAGGTGGATTAAACGAAAGCCCACACAATGGAGTCTTAAAAGAAATTCAAGCATATAAGGCTTAGAAAAGGTCCATAGCTAAGAAAGGCCCAAAAACCCTGTAAGGCACTAAACTTAAGAATTAGAATTTTGCTACAATTTATGCTTTCCTAGTATTGACACATATTACTTTTTCTTTCACATTTATAGGTGAGCTCAACTACCTCTCAGATATTTCTTTCTTATTATTATGATTTGTGGCTGTTGTTATGTACCAGTGAGTAACTTGGACTTATTTGCATTGTTTGTGAATTATAATATAGCTGTGCCTAAACAAACGATAATAATTGTTTTTTATGGGGATTTTGGGCTATGTTTGCGGTATGATTTGTGATTGGATAAAATACTCTAAATAAAGCGCTACTACAAGTGTAAGATATAGTTATTGTTGCTTGGATTTTGAGGAATGTTTGTGAATTGTTTGATCTCTTGAATCTAACTAAACCCCATATTAGATAAGGAAATTAGACTAGTCATGCATAGCACAATTGCATAAACATTGCATAGATATTTGGTCATTATTGTCATGTATTACTGTTCGAGGCTCATGATGTGATGAGGGGTTCTAATGAGAAAATGCTAGGTCCGTCGATTCAATCATGTAACCTATGGGCTCTATGGGAACTACTTGTTTGAGGAGTAGTGCCCGTGCGGGATCATGCGATTCAAGTAATGCTTACGGCGTTTCTCTAGGTATGTGTAGTCAAATGGGTTTTAATATTTTTAAAATAAAGTGATATTTGTATTCTTTGATTTCTCTTGGGAATTAATGGCATGGATTGAGTTTCTTAACCTTGGTGAAAGGGCGTAAATCTCCACCCTATTTGGATTTTGGGCATCCAAACTTGTATGTGTGTAATCATATGCTTGAGTATTGCATTGCATATGCCTGATTAATAAAACTTGATGTGTTATGCCACTATGTGTTTATTGTTGGTTTTCTCTCACAACCTTATAGGTTTCGACAAGTTTAGAGGTTGTCCATGGTTGGTACCTATGAGAGATCTTAGCCTAGTATGCACTCAACCTTTAAGGGTTAGCTTAGGCGATTGAGAAAACTTGGAATTCGAGTCTCCATGTTTAGCTACTGTTATATGTATGTTTTTTTTTATGTTTAGATTTATGTTAAAGATGTTCAAAGATGTTCTAAGGTTATGTGTTATGATACCTATGTCTACATTTGTTATGTGCCAAGATTAAAATGGTTATTGTTATTCCATGATGCTATTAGGAACATGAATGCTTTAGTCATATTCCATACAACCTTGATCCTAGTTAATCAAATCGCACCCCTGGGAGTAACTTGCTCATATCATACACCCGTGTTTCTTTAAAGCCCAGCTTAGGGGCTACTGACAGATTGATAATGTCATATTCTATAGACTTTTTATTGAATAATTGGTGCTAAATTATTATTGATTTTATAGAAATAAAAAGGAATTGGTACTTTAGTGTTATTAATTTCATATTTCAAGTCATTGAGGATTGAGAATGCAATTATATGAAAGTTAAAGGATTTTTGAGCAAAATTTGAGGAAAAAAAAAGAAGGCTGGCTAAATCAAGAAGTACGCTGCTGGCCTTCATTAGCAAAATCTCATTAGCATTTCAAAATTTGTACGTATGTCAGCTATTTTGAATCCTATGTCGCCGGCCTTACATGTGTACATAATTGAAATTTAAGCACTGCTTTAACACTATTAGTGTTCAAGAAAACTTCAATAGCCTTCATCTTTTTGAATGTACACTAGCACCGGGAGAATCAAGGTGGCCGGCATTACTCATCCACAGATTTAGAAACATTAAAGCCGACATCAATGCTCCAAAAACTTGATGTTGAGTTTTATAATTTATAAACCTATGTTCTATCTCTTACTTGATGTAATAGGCAAGTGTAGCTATTGTTTATTAGCATGGATGATATAGGGTCATCTCCATAAGGAACAGTTACAAGCACTAGTATCAATTAAGCTTCCTATTAACTAGCAATCGAATAACTGGATTGAGTAAATTGAATCTAACTTAAACAACTAAACTATGTTAATTACAATTATATTAAACATGAATAACAATTTAATCATGATGATAATAAAAATTTCAATTCACAGTAGGGTTACTCCACTATATCAACATGATTTTATCAAAATATTCTTCTTATCAATTGTTATCTGTAGAAATTCTCAATTCATGAACATCTTTCTCAGAAATACTCAATTCTAATCTTAGTAGCATTCACTAAAATCTCTCTTAGCAAATGCAAGACTGCCTTAATCTTGGTTAAAATTTTTGAATTTAAAAAAGAATGGAATAGACTTTCTATTATTATCTCTAATTGTAGGAGTAGTATGATCTAGCAAACCAGGTCTACTCAGTGGACTCGTTTCTCAACATCATCCATTGAGGACTAATGCAAGATCATGCCATGCGCTACACTATCTCAACTATAATGAAGTTTGATTCACTAGAAATAAGCAATTAACAATGTAGGATTTGTTATTACATATTCATGTTAACATGGTGTTGTAAACCCTAAATTACTACTCACTCATGATATAACAATGACAACAATAAATGAAAACTACAAAATGGAGATAGATATACATATCAAAATAGGGAAAGAAGGAAACCCTTCTTCGATTTAATGTTGTAGACGTTTGGAATACACAAAACAACAAAATAATTTCCATTCCCTCTCGAGTTGATCGGGAAGAAGATTCACAATACAATACTTTGTTACAGCAGAAAACTCTAAAAAAAAATAAAAACCAAAACTCTCTTTTTCACTCCTTTCTCGATATGAGCAATTATGGATATATAGTGGTGTAATGTCTCCTTTCTGAATGTGTGTGTTTCTTTTTATCTTTAACCCACTTCCCTATGAGTTACAAGTGAAAATCTACAACTATTCACTTGTATTATTCAAGAAATACACTATTTAGAAAAAGTCGGGAAAGTTGTCATGCGTCCCATTAAGAATCATGGCCGTACAATAGCAAATACTAGCTACTGGTTGAATAATTTCCAACATCATGCATCTCGTACAACTCTCTGAAATCATTGTATAATAAAAACCACACTATGCAAGTGTCTGTACTAGCATCTGGTATCAAATTTCTTTATCTTCACTAGCATGTGCGCCGTGTAAGTGTCCTTATGGGTTTTGACCATGATTTTTCAACTTTTTCTCTCCATATACGCCCGTATAAAGGGTCTTACAAGCTAGTGAACTTGATTTTCTTTCCTTTGCCAAGAAGTATGGCCGTACCATGTATTTTCCTTATGCCTTTTTGCTCTTTTGCTCGAATTTGATTAGATTCTCCTCAAATTTCCTCCTAATTTTTCCAATATGCTCCAAACTAACTTAAAATGAATATATATACCAATTAAGTACCAATTCTACTATGAATCCTATCAATAAATCATAAATTATACTTAATTAACCGTTTACAATGATGATAAATCATGTCTATCACCAGTGTTTCAGCCGGCCTATTCCTACACTACCTCTATGCTACGGCGTACATTGTGTAACTATAGGCCTACATTGCAATGGATGTAATTCCTTGGTTTTTGCTTATACAAATCCGTGTTTTTGCATAAGAATACATGACATTTTCATCAGGATATCAAATTCAAAATAGAATATTAGATCATAGATTAGAATTCTGAGAGAGAGATGTTCTGTATTCAATTTGGTTAATTGAGAAGCTCTGTAATTGAATTGGAGATTGGAGAAATTGTCGGAGATTGCAACAAGGATTTCAAAAAATTGTAATTGAATTGGTGATTTATGATCTTTATTATTTTATGCAATTTCAATCTTTGTTTTTATTTTTACACATGGATTCTTTTCTTGTAATCTCTTTGATTTGTAATTGTGTGATTTTCTCTTTGTTATTTGGTGTGCGTTTTTAAACTTGACCCAGTTTAATAAATTAATTCCTATTATTGCTTTATGATATAGTTTAATGCTAGGCAAGTGCACCTATCTATTGTAGTATATGAATCAATTATAGGGTCGTATTCCTTGGGGTCGTCAGCAAGTACTACTACCCACCCTTTTAATTATTATCTAGCAATCGATTATTTGGATCTTAATGAATTTAACATATACTTAATAATTAATCTAAACTAATTATAGAGTTTCACTAAATTACTTTATAGAACAAAACTTTAACATAACTATAAACAAGATACATGACAGGGGTTACTTCATCATATTAACATGATTTAAAGTTGATTCATCCTTTTAATCATTTTTCTATAGAATTCTCAACTTATGGTCATTATTCTCATAATAAACCAATTTTAATCCTAATTGTATCCACTAGAATCTCTTCTAAGCGAATAGACAACTCAGAATTGCAATAAAAACTTATATTATCCTGAATTCTCTAAAACATACAATAGACTTCCTAATAACATCTCTATTAACAGGAGTAGTCTGTTCTAGTAACTTAGATCTACTCAATGGAATTGTTTCTCAACATTCTCCATCAAGATTTGAAGTAAGGACATATCGTGCACTACATTTTCCTAACTTTTATGAAATTCAATTACTAGAAATTCATGATTAAATGGATTACTAACAATGAATTGCACAATTCATGCTAATATGACTTCGTCACCCCAAGATCTACTCACTCGTGATACAAATACGATAACAAATACAAAATTTAGACATAAACAAGAACAAAAACATCATATCAGAGTAAAGGAAAGAAAAACCCCTTTCAATTACAATAAACAAAACGTTGTTACAAGACACGAACACTTGATTCTAGTTGTCTCTCTCGTCTCTTCTAGAATCATGCAAATTACAACACTTCTTCCACTTGAACAAGTACAAAGTCACTTCTTCACTATGAATAGGTGTGTTTTTGTGACATGAAATATGAATGAATGAATCCTCAAATGAGTGTTTTTCTTCACTTTTAACTCGTCAGATCTTTTTAGTAAAACAGTACAGCACTTCGAGGAAAATTGTGTCTTTTGTTCGAACCAGTACAACACTTAAATGAAAAGATACAAAAAACATCGGATAGCAGACAATATATCATGGGCGACCAAAGCATTGGGATCCTTGCTGTTCCTTACTTTCTTCAAATCAGGGCGACCATGGAGGCTAGATTCTTTTTGTGTTCAATTTTCTTCTTCCTCACTTCATATCACGGGCAACCAAGGCTCGTGATTGCTTCTGATGTTCATATTCCTCTTTCACGAGCGACTAAATACCCGTGACCCTTGCTGTGGGTGTTGTTTTGCTCCTATTCGCCCGTGACTTGTATCCATTTTGCTCCAAAATGTGTTGTTATGATTAAAAGTCACATGAATTGAAAATATTATTGATTTAAGTATCAAATCTTAAATGAAAACGTAATTAAAGTCCTTAATTTTACTTAAATAGCCATTAATAATTATAGATAACTCATGTCTGTCATTGTTCTAAGTTTTTCTTGTGGGAATATGATGAAGCCTAGGATTGCTAATAGGATGATTGTGATTGTATTATAGAATTATTAGATATGTGGAATATTCATGTTGTAATTCCTGCTATAAATCGTATTTCTTATTTTAACTAGGTTTATAGAAATCTTAATATCTCTGAAAAGAAATTAGAATTTGTAGGGAATTCTTAAATTTGGGTTAAATAATAATTGCAGAAGTGATGATATTTAATTTAATTTAGAAATTATCCTAAGAGTTTCATTCAATGTCTTGGATTAGTACTAGGGATTAGGAGAAATTGATTTAGGATATTAGTCAATTATAGAATTGGAAGATTCATGATTGTGAATTAGCTTCCACTATCGATTTGTGTAGCGGAAGCTAATGGATTAATTTGTGGTTTTAAAGATTTTAAAACTTAGAAAACGATTAAGATCTTTGATAATTTCATATGAATATCCACATAGCTAATAGTTATTATAATATGATAGTAATCTAATTAGTGGAACTAGGGTGGATTCTGTTTTTCCTACACTCAATCAATATATCTTTCTCAAACACTCTCTCCACTCTCAGTGATAATTATAATCTAGGTTTAGTAGTAATTAATTAGTAAATTCTCTAAATCGATTGCCTAAATAATACTAGAATCTAATACCCGTTTAGTAGTTAATTAATCCTCATGGGATCGACACTCTATTCATCATTATATTACTTGATCTAACCTAGTATACTTATTGGAAGAATTCGTTTTTATTTTTATATATACATCTACAGTGGGTCAAGTTTTTGGCATCGTTGCTAGGGATTATCTTAATATTAAACTAATTTTAGTTCTATTATTAGTTTAGGCGCATTTCACGAGTTTGGTTCTTTTCTTTTCTCTTTGCAGGTATTATATACACAAGAGTAGAAGTGCTAATCTTCTACCGTTTGATCCTGAAATAGAGCGTACCTTACATCAATTGAGAAGAAAAAACAGAAGAAGAGAAGAAGTGCAAGAAGTAGAAATGGCGGAAGGTGAAAATAATAACAATCAAATACAAGCTGCTACCACCAGAGCGCTCCGGAATTACATAATACCCACTGTCATGGGTTTTGCAATCCAATAATTTTGAACTGAAACCAACACTTATAGATATGGTTAAAGCACACCAATTTGGAGGATACCCTAATGAAACTCCTAATGAACATATTGCAAAATTCATCCAATACTGTAATACTGTGAAACTAAATGGTGTTACTGATGACGCCACTAGGTTATAGCTTTTTCCCTTCTCTTTAAGGGATAAAGCATTGGCTTGGTTCAACTCATTTATAGAGGAATCCATTGCCAATCGAATAGATCTTTCAACTAAGTTTCTAAAGAGATTCTTCCTACCTACCATAACTATAAAATTAAGAAATAAAATCACCAATTTCACCAAGTTCCATGGTGAATCATTACATGATGCGTAGAGAGATATAAGGAGGTAATCAGAAAATGCGCACATCATGGATTACCAGATAATTTGCTTCTTGAGATCTTTTATCTCAGCTTGGATAAAATTTTAAGATCTTTGGTAGATGTTGCATCTGGAGGTGCACTCATGGGAAAAAATTATGCTGATGCAAATGCTTTAATAGAAGATATGGCCTCCAGTGCATATAATTGGCAGTGTGACAGAATCAATCAAATGTGGCATCAGTCCAAGATAGTGAGGCTTTTTCTCAGTTGACAACCCTGATTTCAGTTCTCACAACTTAGGTAAGTAAACTCACTTTAGTACATTCTCTCAATGCTAATTAAGTTGCTTGTTGTGAGTTGTGTTTAGGACCTCATTCAACTCTTCAATGCCTATCTGGAAATCCCTCACCTTCATTTCATGGAGAGTAAGTTAGTTATGTCAATAATTTTCAACAGGGTAATTTGAGACCCTATTCAAACACTTACAATCTAGGATAATTCAATCATCTTAATTTCTCACACAGAAATGAGAACAATACATTTAAATACTTGGATTCCAGAAGCAAGTTCTTGCTTAAAATCCGTGACCTCAGTAAAATTAGTCTAGAATAGAAAACCTTATGTTGAGCTTTATGCAAAAGATCGACATAGCAATACCAAATCAGCAAGCCACTATCAGAGACCTACAAGGGCAGATCGGTCAGATCTCTTAACAGTTGAGTAATAGACCACTAGGGTCTTTACCTAGCAACACTGAAAAGAATCCCATAAATCATGTTAGACCATAGAATGCAATTGAAAAGGAGCTCAATACAATTGAGGAGGAAGAAAATGGAAATCTAAAGATGAATCTTGAAAATGGAGCATTTGAAGATTCTAACAAAGAGGATATAATTATAAGAGATACAGAAAATGGTGAATGTAAAGGAGAAAAAGAAATTAAAGAGGTGGTTGGTAATGGAAAACATGTTCAAATAGAAATTGTGGAGAAAGATCATGATGATTTGGAAGAATTAAATGATTATGAAAAGATAGTGTAAGCTGATAATTGGAGTGATGATGAAAATGATTGTGATGAATTTCTTAACACTAGAGATGAGTGAGACAAGATTTTTGATCTAGAAAAAATTGAAAGTGAGGTGACAAAGATGATATAAGAGAATTCAAGTGAGACATATAGTATGAAGACAAATGAGATGACACAGAAGCATATAAATCAGATCATCTTGCCAAATGCAGGACGAGATGATTTGTTTAAGGTATCCTTTGGGTTGTGACACCCATCGATTTTGTTACACAAGTCCAAAACCATACCAGGTAAGGAGGACACTAGAGGTGCTCTAGATATCCTCAAGAGGTGCCTCCACTTTGAGCTACTTTGCCTTGTATAGCACTTAATTTCCCACTTTCAACTAGTGAACTACTCTTATACCACTTGTAATGATATGAAACTTCACTTATTGAGGTATCATTCGCTTTGACGAAATGCTGCATGGTTTTGTCATTGTTGCCTACTTCTTTGATGTGTTCTAGGCACGGATTTCAAAGTTTCCTAGACTCTAAGAACCGAAGTGGACCTTGACCCAATGAAATACCCAAAAATCAAATATGAAATTCCATAAACCTTGGTATAATTTGATGGAATGACCTTGACTTATTGGTTGAGTAATCCTAAGAACCTTGATATAGGGATCTTGACCCTATAAGAAATACCGACCAAGAACCTTGGTACAATTGAAGAACTCAACAAGAATCAAATTCTTGAAGGTATCACAACTTCTCAAAAGAACTTAAAGAGAAGGATTTCCTTTAATTGATTTCAAATCAAAAGTAATTTGTTTTCAAACAAGATGCAAAGGCCTACATATAATAACCAAATGGAAACTCAAAAGACATAAAATAAATACATGTTTTTTGTATAAGAAGGCTAGCGGCCTAAATAATATGCTGGTAGCCTTTTAGAAAAACACCGGTGGCTTTGTGAGCAACTTTAAAGATTTTGATTCTAGTCAACTTTTAAGTTGGCTAAAGGCTGATGGCTTACTTCTCTACATTGGTGGTGTATCTTGGAAAGCTGGCAGTGTACGTAGACGGGGCACAGATCCTGTCTTGCTTGAATGAAGGGCGATCGTTAAATGAAGAATGCTAGTGCTTATTGATTTAAGGTTGGTGGCTTCTTAATGTAAGCTGGCAGCTTTAGTTTAATTTTGGTAGTTTTGAACCATCCTCAATTTTGTTATTCATCCGATATAGTAAACTTGCTTGGATCATCTCTACTTCTTCCTACTATATTGAATAACTTTATTTCTCCTTCTAAAGTTGATTCAATATGCTTTGCTCAATCCTCCATGAAGTTCTTGCAATATTCATTGAATTCATCTCGAAGTTTCTTAGCCTGACTTCGTGTGATCATACCTTTAGGTACTTGAACTTGTTGTGGCGAGCTTAATGCATTCATATCTTCATCTTCTTCCTAAGAGGTAACCCATCTTAAGAGTAGTCTTCATTGAGCACACTTAACTTGAGAGTTTTGATGAACTCCAAGCCATTACACCAAAGGGTGCCTCAATGATTAGAGTTCCACTACCTTATATTTAAGGGGTATCACATTTTCAATTAAAAAAATTTTGATTTTTATTTTGAATTAAAGCTTTCCTAAAGCAAATCAAGAACTAAAAGCTATAAATAAGATTGTGGAAGCTTGTACAATTCAGACACAAGCATCGATATTGTAGATGTAGGGTTCTTCTTGGGGTGGTCATGCACGCATCACATAGATCTAATGCTATGCATGTAACTTAAGAGTGTTGTTGAGAGGATAACACTTGATGATGAGATGACAAATGACAGGAAGGAGAAACATATAGTCTCAATGTCTTAAATGTATAAGTGACAAGTAATGGAGTATCAGTAGACCTCATAGGTTGACCTTACACTTGATCAATTAAAGAAGAAATACACATGAATTGCTTTTTTAAAACTTTGTTAATGCAACCTCTTCTATGGAATGTTGTTTATCTTTTCTCTTCAAAAGTTGGAAACGAGGAGGAGTGGCTAAGTGTTTATAAGCACTTGGCATGAATGACAACTGCCAAATCATCTCATCAATTGACGATGAGATAGAGCAAGATTAATTCATGATTATCTTGAATGAGCTCCTCATGGGTCCTCCTTTTGTGTGTATGAGCCTACTTAATAGAGGTTAGATGCAGCAGATTGGTCCAACATCCTTGTTCTAAGCCTATCAAGCCAAATCTTTTCAAGTTATCCCAATATCCGAATTGGAACCATTAAGCCCTATTACTTAGCCTAAGAGTTAACCCTAGATTAATGAATTATAATATATATAATTTTAAGCCCATTTACAAAGATCGCTTGAAATACCCTATTCTAAAGCTACCTCTCTTTCTCTCTCTAAAGCGAAAACTCGTCACTTTCCCTCTCCAGTATTGCATTGGTTTTGTAAAAAATTAAAGAAATTTATTAGTTGCAGCTGAAAATATTAGTTTCAATCTCTTAATGTTGTGTTTGGAAACTTTCATAAAAGTGGAAGTCAACAGAAATGGGTAGTAAGAAAAGAGTGGAAATTTTTTATTTTTTATTTGGTAATTTATGAAGGAAATGGAAGGAAAGAAGAGAAATTGAGTTAGTGATTGATAAAATTATTCCTATATCATTTATATGAAATGACAATTTTGTATAGACATTTTGAATTTATATATCATTTCCTTCCATTTCTCTTACTTTCTGCCTAAATGTGGAGAGGAAAAAGAAGGATTTCACTTTCCTTCCACTTTGCCTCACATCTTATTTCTCCCTTAAAAAAAAAAATAACAAACACAATTATTTCACCTCATTTCCGTTGACTTCATTCACTTTCATTGCACTTCCTCCACTTTAAACATAGTGTGAGTTTTTGAATTTTTCCTACAGAGTGCAATAAAACCACCACTACCAAAAGGCTCTCTACTACCGAGCTGGGCCTACCCAACCATTTTATGCATTCTATTGTTGATCATCGAGACACCACCAATAGAAGGTAGCCTTCCTATGCTATGTTATTGTTTGTGCTAAGAAGAGGAAGTCCTACTGTTCTTTTTTTTTTTTTTTCATTTTTATTGTTATTTTAATTATTCTATTTGTTTTAATCATTGTAGACACCCCTTTTTTACCCATTAAGGCTTTAATTTATAATGAAAATGAATGTAATGCCAACAAATTACAAAATAAAAATATAAATAAATATATAATAATAAGATTAAAAAATATTTACGTACATTTATGAAAGTACAAGATAGTGTTAAATAAAAAGTAACTTGGGCTTACTATAATATAAATTTTAATTATAAATAAGCCTTGGACCCAATTAAATGGCCTACAATGGGCTAACCTATTTAATTGGCATAAGCGTTAAGTCTTAAATATAATATGTTTGCAACCTATATTGAGGCACAGACTAACAATCTATATGGTAAGGTACTCATAATGCATTGGAGACATCAAGGGTTCAAATCTAGGTAATGGTGAAATGACAAAGCACACATGGAATAATAAAAATTGAGACCAAACGTATTCCATGTGTAAAAGGAGCCTTTAAAATTAGGAAAAACTTTGAATGCGAATGAAACTCAATCACCATCAATGGTGATTTTGACCAGATTTGTGCGAAATGAAGCCTCCACAAAGCATTAATGGTCAAATATGCTGGAATATTTGTTTTTATTTGCCAAAAATTCACTAAATCATCATTAATTGAAGTCAAAGAAGAAACCTTGATCTCGTCATTTTAATTAAAACAATTTAATTTGTTTCCATCTTTGCTTGACCTTTAATCCTATGAATAGGAGCTTCAACAACCATTCAGTGTCAAACAATTATGCAAATCTGACTTTAAAAAGTTTGAATCTCAAGTTATTTAGAAGCTAGGGTTTTTGAGGAGATTTCTTTGAATTAGGTGTTCTTTAGGAGAAATTGAGCAACTTGATGACTATAGAAAGGTTTCTGTAAGTAAAGCTTCCTATTGTAAGTTTAAGGAAGCTCAACGTTGTCCTTATCTTCTCTGACAAGTTCATGCACCATCTACCACCATCATTGAAGCTTAGACTACCACCCTTGAGCATTTGTTGAGCAAAGCCACTTTGGATTGTTTGGCAGCCCTTAATTGACCTATCTGACCAATCCTTTACCACCTAGCATTGCTGGATTTGCTAGATCTCCTCTTGCTGGCTGCCTACCTTATTTCCACTTGACTTGATCCAAATTTAACCAATGACTAACCTACACCCATGTCCTCACTTGTCAAACCTAGTAAGTTTTATTATTTTTTTAGTTAATTAATTAATTAACTTAACAAATAAAAAAAAGGAAAAATCGAAAAAGAAAATTAAAAAAAGGAGATAAAGTAATAGAAAAAAATAATAATATATCATAATGTTTATAATTTTTTTGGATATAATGTATGCTAAAAATAATAAAATAAATAAATGATAAGTGAATATAAATAAAAATAATACATAATAAATAAAAGTACAATGAAAAATGTAAAGATTTTTGTCACATAGGAAAAACTTATTGTTTGTAAGAAAAAAAAAGAAGAAAATTGATAGTTTGTAGGATATATAACCCCTATAGTATACCTTTTGCCAAAAATCATAAAATCAACAGAATTATAATAAAAGAGTATGAAAATTTAAAAATAACCAATACACTAAATTTGTTTAACTATGTGATGTTTGATTTTGATTAGCGGGTATGTAGGCACATTCAGGATGACTTAAAATATGAAAAATCTTTTCTTTCCTTTTATTTTTGTAAATATTAATTTGATTCATTATTTCTTGTAAATATTGTAATAATTTTCCTTAATTTGTAAATTACAATTATAGCTTGTAAACAATATATGTTGTAACATTAATAGATTTTATGGCATTAAAAAATAAACTTTAAGTAAAGAATTTTAAGGTGATAACTAAATAGTTTTAATAGGAGAGCCCCTGAATATAAGAATTTCTAGCAATTGAAAATTGATTTTAAAATTAATTTTTATTGCAACCCATGGTCAAGTTAGGATGAATCAATCCATTGATCCTAACTTGCAATTTTTTCCAAGTATGGTCAAGTAGTGACTCCCTAAATTTTTTTATAAAGTTGTATATTTCTTTCAATTCCTAGTTGATGGTTTGTAACAACTATATTATGATTTGATACAAATCAAATTGAAAGGAAATAGGACTAGAAATGAAAAATGTAGATTCAACAATCATCATATAACACACACACACACTCATGTTATTAAAGCAAGAGGGCATGTGTTTGTGTTTTAAGTGATTTTATGTATTTTTTATTTGTGATTTTACATTTTTACATTGCCCACCTTGAAGTTCAATATTAATTAAAAAAAAAAAAACCACAAAATAACAAATGTCATTTGTAACTTCTCATATCCTACACTTAAAAAAATAACTAATCTTGTCTTCTTATATCTTGCATTCTAAAGTGATTGCATGTCTTCATAGATACTTGCAAAATTTTTTTTTAAGCATACTCTGAATGTTAGAGTGGCAAAAAAAAAAAAAAAAAAAATGTTTGAGTGATGTTTTTAGGTTTCTATAATGAATTGCATATTTAATAATAATTTATGTGTTCTATTAAATATGATCTAAATCATAGTGCTGATGGGATATTTTGTGGGTTTCCTATGAAAATGTTACGGATCAACAAAAACATTCTTAAAATGGTACAATCACTAAACTTATTCCCAATATAGGTATTAAAGTCACTGTTAGGAACAATGCCCTCAAATTTGTTTTATGATTCTAGATGTAACAACACCTTCAAGAGAAACAATTTTGCAAAGGAGTATAAATGGCCGTTACTTCACCTTCAACAAAAAACTCACTAAAAACTTGGTATATTCTTCTCAACTTATATTAAAGGTGTTATTAGAAGCAACTACTTTTTTACAACACAAGCTTTTATTGAGAATAGTAGGAAAGATTAACATCCTATGTAATGACAATATAATTTTTCCTTTTGCTTATAGCGATCATTAAAATAATAAATTGAATATAAAATAATAATAAACACCAAGATTTAATGTACAAAACCCCAATTAGGGAAAAACCCGGGACCACAACATAAAATCTTCCACTATCAATTAATAATGAGTTTACAATATTTCTCTTCATTAGTTATACTAGTGAATAACAAAAACTTCACCAAAACCACAAGATCACCAAATTAACTAATTAGTAGAAAATGCTAAAACGCCTATTCAACCTGAACAACTGAGAATGATTAATAACGAAGGAAAATAATAACCTTGTAATACCCTACACCATAAATTCAATCAAAATAATTTTGTCACGATCAGAAGTCTATATTTCATCCAATCGTGGATCCGAAAATGCTTTATCTATAATCCCTGAGAATTTTCACACTAGTATACGATAATAAAATAGAAAATGTGAATTAGATAGTGAATTTAAGACCTAATAAAAATCCTAGAATAGATCTATGAGTTGTAATGAGCTCATTCAGAATTTAAAAACCCGAATAAAAATTTCTCTGATCCTAATTGATACCAAAAACAAGATTTCGTATCTTGAGCTGATAATTCAAGATATAATTAGAAGTAACCCTAAATGTCAAACTCGATTAAATATAATCTATTAACAGAACCTTATTGGTTATAAAATAATAATCAAAAGATGAACTACTAGGATTATAAATACGTAGTAGATACTAATACAGATAAATAGTTACAAGTCTAGACCTTAAATAAAAATTTCGAAATTGACTGTTATACTCATTAGGGAATTTGAATCCATTAAGACTTAAACCCTAGTTTGACCTATTGGACCTGACAATTTTAATCGCGTAAGTTAAAATACTAAAAATAATCAATCATGTAAACTTTAAACTAAAAATTTGAATATATAAACAATCTAGAAATTTTATAGAAACTGAAGTAATTTTTTTTAAGATAAAACTCTTACATAACTGTTATATACATGTACATATAAATTTAATATTTATTAATATAACTTAGTTAGTTATATTAAGCAAGTAATTAAACAAATAAATCAACACACAAAAACAACTCAAATTTGGTACAAAAATCTAAGAATTTCGGCTACTGCTATTCATGGAGATCACGTCCACAATTTTGAGCAATTTGGACACATAAATTAATGCATGGAATTATAGCTCAAACAAGCAAGAAAACAACTCCAAATTGTCTTGCCAATACCATGGAAAGCGGTTGCAACATGGAGAATTAGACTCCAAAACAGCAGCCATGTTCACACACATGCACCAATTTTTGCAAGGAAATTGAAGGCCTACAAATGGTTGAAAATTTGAATTTTAAACACCAATAAGAAGCCTCCAAATGGACACCTAAAACATCAGTAACTGGCCAGAAATTGAATAAAGAAAATCTGTTCAACAACCCTTCAAAAACTGACATTAACAACAGCAGCTGGAACGTGAATTGTAGCCTCCATTTCCATAAAATTTCTTCAGCCATTTTGTACTACAAACACACCAAATAAACCACCATTTATTAGCCTTAATTAGCTAGCAAACAAAACCAATAAATACCCTTTGAAAAAGCCACAAAAATCTATCCCAAAACATCGAAAAAATCGTCCTAAAAAATAGCCCTATTCTACTTCGAGAACCAACATAAGAAAACTCACATTTTCAAGTGCAAAACACTTCCTCTAGTATCTTAACTTTAGCTAATCTTAGTACATACATATAAGAGTAATTTAGCTACAAAACCAACTCAAATCCCTCACAAACTCAATCTAAAAAATTAGCTACAATAGGAGTTACGAACAACCCTACCTTCCTCTGTTATTCCTTCACCTTAACAGCCTTAAAGAACCTTTAAAATAGAGCATAACTTCTATTTTGCTTCCTAAATGTTATCTAATTAATTAACTCTTAGTATATCTAAAACTCACTATCCAACTTTTAATTTATGTTTGGTCCTTGTCAAAGAAGGGAGCTTGGTATCCTTTTCTACTTCTAATCAAGGTAACTTCTATCATAACCTTGAATTCTTATTACATTTATGAATAGACATTAGGATAGAATGAGTAGTTTTGGAGAAGCTTTTGTGTTTGGGAGAAGTAGTTATTTATTTGATGAATTCAACTAGATGAACTATTATTGTATTAGTGATGCTTAGATGATGAGGGTTATAGAAGCATTAACTTAGAGATTTTATAACTCTAAGTCTAGAAAATTTGGATCTAAGAAAGAAGGAGCCGAAACCATGCTTAAATTACAACTAAACTAGCTTAAAACTATGTATAATGCCCCTAGGACCTAATATGAGAATGAAACTTGATAAAAAATGCCTTAAAGGCATGATTAGGAGTCCTAATTACAAAAAATTAACACATATTGATAATTTCACAAAGTTATGAATAAGATAAGAAAATGAATAAACGATTAGATAGTGAAATGAGATCCTTTAAATGATAGAAATTTTAATTAAAGGGAACATATAAAGTTGACAGGCAAAGTAAAATAAACAAAAGACTACTACTAACAGGACATTAAACAATGTAAGACTCGAATAGAAATTTAATAGAAAAATTTAATTAAGTTCATCTTAGATATAAGAATGAATGTTAATTTAAATCAAGAGAAACTCGATGAAACTAAATTTTAATAATAAATATCCTTTACTGTAGGATCAATACCTTAGGGAACCAATATAAGCAATCAGAATTGTATTAAATACCAACATAGGACCCTTAGGCACTCATAAGAGTTCAATCTTCTATTATAAGTATTATTGATGAATATTTTTCATCTCAATAGGTAATATTGACACTGTTGAGGACTTTCCAGTTGATTACTACGACTAAACAATATGAATAAGTGAGTAACTCAGACTTATTACATTGTTTGTGTTTGTAGTTTAGCTGCACTATAAAATAAATAATAATAAAATCGTGTTGTATATGGGCTTAAGGGCATTGCTTGTTGTTTGAATTACTTGGTTGCTAAACAACGTTAAATAAAAGTGATAATGGAATGCTTGTGAAACTGCTGTATGTATAGCATGTTGATTGACTGTATGAAGCTTGAGCACCTCTAATCTGACTAAAAACTATTGGTACCATAAATAAAATAGACATGCATTGCATAAATTGCACATACTGCACTATGAATATGTGACAGCCTACTACATGTTACTATTTCAGTTCTCTGGTAATGCTTGGTTTTTCTAAGCAAGAGGTTATTAGTTCTATGTACGATTACCTTTGTTTCATCGGTTCCATAGGAATTAACTGGTAATGAAGGACGCTGCCCATGGTATCATTGTGAAATGACTAACACTTAGTGGAGTTTCTAAGGCTTAAAACAGGAAATGAGTGCTTAAAATAAGATTAACATAAAGAGATAACTACAATGAGGATTATGGCTTTCTATATACTTATTATCTCCTGGGTAGGTGGGTTATAGATCGATTTTCCTTCAACCCCGATGAGAGGGCGTAAATCTTCATCCTGTTTGGATTTCGGATTGTCCAAGCTTGTAATTGGTCATATGCTTGAATGATGCATTACATGTGTTTGATAATAACTTGCTTGTTATGTGATATGTTCTGATTATTCACTAAGCCTGTGGTTTATGCTCACACTCCTACAGTCCTTATAGGTTGACTCTTTGACCTTGGTTTGTTGCTTCCAGAAGCTTAGAACCAGTAAGGTTCTAAAGCTGGAAGAATTCTTGGGATAAGTTATATAGTGTTACCTAGTTATAAGTATCATATGATGTTAGAATATCATTTTTGTAATTTAAGAACTTAAGTTATATATCATGGTCTGTAATGTTTTGTTGCCTAGACATTAGTTAGAAAGATCTATTTATGTTGATGTATTTTTATTTATCTTCATCATTCTTATCATGCAACCAAAAAGATCCCGTTTCGTTAGATTTATGTCATTTTTCAAGGTAGTCTAGTAGTGACATGTGTATGTGATACTATCTGATGCTTACTAAATTTTCTAAAATACAAGTTGAAGTCATCAAACTGTATCACAATATACGTGTTACTACTAGGGTACCCTTGGAGTGTGACATTATCGAATTAAATCTTCCTTCGTCAATGTTGTCCATGAAGACAAAACCAAAATCATGAACTTAAATTCACATCAGTACTTCATCAACTTTTTGCCTTTTATGAATCTCAATGTTTGTAAAGTTTCCAAAAGACCTCTTCTTAGTTTTTGAATTCTTCTCACACCATTCAATATTCTCAGTGGTTGTGAGATTATATTGATCTCGTCCGCGACCGTTTTTCATTCTCTTCACCGACCTTTTTTTTCCTTTACTTTAAGTATATATAAAATATATTTAGGGCTTTCTCTTTATTATATTATATTATAATACAGACTCATATGGGTTGGACCTAAAGCGTAATAGAGAACAATATCTTTAGTAGAAATTTGAAGGTGCTATTTTTAAAAACGCTCCAATGCTTATATTGGGAATAAATTTTGTAATTGTACTATTTCAAAAATAATTTTTCTGATCCGTACCATTTCCATATGAAAATTGTATTAGTGATATTATTTATTATTGGCTGAAAATTGAACTATTTGAAATTGTTATAATAATTGTTTAATTTTAGTGTTTATTCTGTTGTTATTTAGTGTAATAGCTTGAGTTACAGTGTTTAATTTTTCACATTTGACTTAGTGTTATTTTTGTTGTATATCTTATTTTGCGACTAACATGATTTCATGTGATTATAGGGACCTTAGTATATGAAAGGTTATAAGAATTAGTTCAATGTTTTTTCATATAAATTAGTGTTTTATCAATTTATGCCTCACATAAAATAAAATAAATCAAAGGGTAATGTTTGTCACATTGCATTAAAAAATCATCCCTTTTATAAAAATAAAAAAAAAAATTATCAGTTAGGTGTTTCTTTGAAAATAAAAAAATAAAATTGATATTTTCAAAGGAAAAAAAGAAAAGAGAGAAAAAGGGGTCTTTTAAAATTTTTTCGCAAATAGAAACAAATTAGTTTCTTGTTGGCAATCTAGTAATTTTCTTCCATACCTCTCCTCTAGCTTTTAAATCACAAAAACTAAAAAGGAGAAAGAAAGAAAGAAAGAAAGAAAGAAAGAAAAAAAGAAGCAAAGGGAAAATGAAAGGTATTAAAATATTATAACTTAATTTAAAAGTTTAAGGTAGTAGTCATTGAGGATTTAATAGGATAGCCCTAGACTCATAAGCTCTGCTTGTTTTAAAAAAAAGAAATGTTTTGAAATTGGTTTTCATGTAGACAAATAGCTTATAATAATTAAACCCACCAATCATAGTATACTACTTTTTCTTTTTTGACCATGGTTGGTTGGCAACTCCCAAATATCGAAGAAACTGATTTCCTTTAATCCTTAGTTGATGGTTCATATTAAATGGGTTTAAAATTTAATATGAATCAAGTTTAAATATATCAAATCGAAATTTAGGTCCGCAAGATGGCCAAGAGCCGCGAGGGGGTGTATGTGTAGTATTGTATGCTAAACATTGTCGGAACCAAACCACCATGATAGCTTAGGATGGGAGACCCATGTAGATTTCTATGGTTGTAGTTATCCACCTTTCAAAGCATGAATAGGCTTCCCACTTCCGTTTAGTGTGGTCAAGAACCTATTAACCATGGGATCTTTAGTACCTACCTAATTGCATTCATAGTTATGGCCAGTAAATAAGTAATAGTGGGGAATATTCTAAATGCAAAAGTGTTGCAACTTTGTTGGTATTTCTATTGTAAACAATCTTCAATTGTAATCTTTTCCTTGTAAATATCCATTCAATTTTTCTTGTAAATATCTTTTGTGCAAAATTCCTTATCGGCTTTCTCATTTGATATCTTCTTGTAAAAAAAAAAAAAAATGTAATGGAAACCTAAACAAAGTTTCTACTTGAATAGGTGTTTTTTTTTTTTTTTGAATTTTATACCTTCTAAAATTGCCACATTGCTACTTAGTTGCTAGCCCTACATCTACATCCATGTGACCACATTCATTGCATTACTTATTTTATCTTACTTTGTACATGTGAAAAGTGATAGATATACAGTTTACACACACACACAAAATATGTAAATAACCTTTTGCTATAGCCTTTGTAAATAAACCCATAAGTAATTGAACTCCTTACCTTGTAAATAGTCATCCCTTGTACATGAGTGTTCATTTAGTATTCCTTCAATTCTTGTAGCTAATTCATGTCTTTGAGATCCCATGCATAATGTGAATAAATAAATAATTATCTTCCAATTGTCATTTTCGTAAATAACTCTTCCTAATTTAGAAGCATTTTTGTTAGAAAGCGTTAGAAATTTTTGGGTTTATAACATGAGTTGAATTTAAAAATAAATAAATAAATTTGCAAATTATATTTATATATATATATATATATATATAACTTGTAAATATTCTCTTGATTTTAAACAAGAAATAACGAACTTGTAAATATTATATATACATGGCAAATTGTAAATATTTTATAGGTTGTAAAATATATCTATATGTGTGTATGTGTAGCGAACTTGTAAATATTTCATAGATTATGAATGATAAGGATCATTTTTTTCCTACCACTTTTTCACCTTTCTCCATCTTATAAACTGATCTTTTCATAGGTTTTTTTTTTTTTTTTTTTTAAGTCAAATCACCTTTGTAAATAGCATTCTTCATTCTTTCGAGATTTGGTTTTATAATAATTCCTTCATAAGAAAAAATAGTCTCTTTCAATAAAATCTGTCGTTAAACCGTCACCCTTTAACAAGTAGCAATTTTGTCATCTTATCTTGTAAAATAGGTCCATTTCCCTTCATAAATAGGCACTTTACTCGTTCTTTTCTACAAATAGCCCATGCACTTTGAGAGACTTTAAAATTGCTTATATGTAAGGATGCGTTGACGACTTAAAAATTTCTTTTAAGTGTATTGATTCAACCTAAGGCCTAGCAATCACTCACTTTGGAACCAAGATGCCTAAGGCAATCAGTAAGCCTAGAAACACTAGCCTACACACCTGAGTAGGGGAGGGTACGGTTCAATTAACTGATCCATCACTTTTTTTTTAACCGAATCAAAATGATTGGTTTTTATTTTCTTAATTCAAAACTAGTCCATTATTAATAGTTAACCATCTTAATCAAAAAACTATTTTTACGGTTATTTTTTTTTGTTTTTCATCATTTAATATAATGACTAACTAAAAGTTGCGGTTAACTCTATGTCTAATAATAAACATGAAAAATTAGACAATTTTATTTCATGATTACATCAAAATTTGCAAAGTAACATGTCAAATAACATAATTACATTGAAAAATTGCAACAAATCAAATAACAATAAGACTAATAAATCATGAACATAAATCTAATACTAGTTCAAAATGGTCTAATTAAGACGTGTCTCAAATTACTATAGCTCAATAATTTAAAGTTGAATACTTTCTTGTATTCTCCAAATTACATATATATTCCCAAATATTACACATCATGAGTGCATCACCCATCATGTGTCTCGGACAACCACTATCAAGATACCATGTACCTTTGATTCTTATTCCGTGTTTTTGCATCCACAAAGACTAGATTACATATTCTTACAAACTCAAACAAGTTTGGGTCTTTGAAAATTCAAGCTCGTATTACTTGCACCATAAACTTGATTTGGATTACTTGTTTTTCTTATAATAACAATATTTCTCAATATATCCCAACTTATTAAAAAAAAAAAAAAGGCATATGGAACCTGGTCATTATATCTTACTTATACTTTATGCTTCTGGTTTTTATTGAAATACCTTCTGAAAGATTTTAAAAATATCCTTTAGTTAAATATCTTTTAGGATACTTTCTGGAATTCTTTCTAAAACTTTGTATGAAAGGTTTATTTTTCCACCATATTCATTTTGATTTCAACGGGTTCTTTGCTTATTATTTTTTTAAAACTTTGCAAAGATTGTTTTCTTAACTGAATTAGAACTTTTGCCATATTGAGTAAATTTCAACATGGTATGTTGTTCGTTGTGTTGAGATGAAGCATTGAGATCAAAGAGATACATGTGAGAAACATAAATTGTGTTGGAATGTATGGCACTTGACGAATGTTAGAAATTGTTGGCCAAGAGTTACACTTGCAAGAATATACCCTGTGATCCTATGTTGAAAGATTTGGAAAGATTCATTCACCAATATCATATGTTGGATCTTGCGTTTGTCTAGAATAAGCATATGCTATAAATACTCTTGAAAATTAGAATAGAGTATATTCTAGGACTTTGGAGTTCCGAAAGAGAGAAAATGTGTAAAGTAAGTAAATGGTTTATTGGAGTTCATTGGACATAGCAAGAAAATTCATCAAAAGGGTTTTGCATGTTTAGATATTTGATTCTTGATATGAATTGTGCATTTCTTTATAGATTTATGGAGGAATAATTCAGTTCTACGTAAATTTTGATGAACACTAGGATTTCTATGTAATAATTTCTTGAATTCAATTATATGTTTTCTATTATTTCTTAAATTAATATTACATTTGCATTTATTTGATATCATATTTCATACTTGTTGATTGAGAAATTGCTTGTGTGAAGAGATCTACATAATTGGAGAGAATTGCATGTAATTCTATAAATAAGACAACATAAAAGTTTTGGATTAGATTCAAACCTAATTGTGAAATTTATAGAACTTGATGCAATTTTAAGTGGTTTAATTAGGTAGATATTCCAATGAATCAATCTAGAATTAGGAATTGATATTCTTGAAAGAGATTAATTTGTTACTGGAATTTTCACAGTTTAAAAAAACTGGTAGTTATAGTTGGTTTTTGAGATTATATAGTTAATTCTAGAAGGACTCGAAATCTAGGTATGCCTTGCAATCTTGATATTTAAATTATGATCTTGATTTGTGAATTTTTATTAGCTTAATTGCTTGATTGTTTGGATTCACTTTATTTTACCATTTAGATAATGAGGGGAGAGTATTTACTCGCACTTGGGCTGGTACTAATGTTGTGTTTAATTGCTATAGGAAGGATTGATAGCGTTAGAATATTTAGTTTAAAAGGGTAGTTTTGTATTTTTACATTTACATTATATAATAAACTATTGTGCTAGGATGTGATTAACTTGAACACATTATTTTTACTAATCAAACTTAACATGGTATTAGAGTAGAGGTTATGAGTTCAAATCCTTGCACACTTATTACAATCCCTATTAAAATTAAGTTGTCCACTTGGTAGGGATTAATTAAAATTAAAGTTCTAGCTCATACGTGACGAAAAGTATTATGATGTAAATATAATAGCCCACACCATATCTATAAGTTTAAGCTTTTACATTAAATGGTTGTGGTACTAACCTTAACATGGTATTAGAGCGAGATGTCCTAAATTCGAATCCCTGCACACTTATTACAACCTCTATTAAAATTAAGTTATCTACTTGATGAGTCTTAATCAAAATCAAAGTTCCGACTCACAAGTGAGGGGAGTGTTATGATCTAAATATAATAACTCACACTATATCTACAAACTTAAGCTTTTAGATTAGATGATTTATTTACTAAATCATTCTGGGGGATTCGAGTAAATCATATATGTAACAAGCTGAAGCATATGATATATATGCTCCAGCCTAAGAGGGAGTGTTAGAATATTTATTTTATTTTATTTTATTTTTACCACGAGAGAAGGGGTATTCGAACTTGGGACCTCTCACTTGAGAGACAAGGAGATGCCAATAGGCTATAATACTATTGGCAAAATATTTAGTTGAAAAGGATAATTTTGTATTTTTACATTTACATTATACAATAAACTATTGTACTAGATATGGTTAACCCGAACACATTATTTTCAGCAATCAAACTTAACATATAGGTGCACTTACCTATGCAGTTGTAGGATAGTGTTGATAATAGTCAAAGCTCTCTACTACCAAGTTTTTAGCGCCATTCCTAAGAAAACAGCAATACCGGGATCGCTCACAGCTTTATTAATCGAACTATTCCTTTTTATTTCCTCCCGTCCATTCTCTCTATTGCGTTAAATTTGATTAACTCCGTGGTTTAATTGAAAATATAGGCACTTCATGTGCTTTCATCCCTATCAAGCAGAACCAACTGATTCAAACAAATGTCTCCTTATAAAGAAGGTGAATATGATTTGCTTCTAGTTTTGAAACTGAAGAAAGACTACAGAAGAGAAGATGAAATTTGAATCCCTATAGCAAAAAGCATGGGTCTAACTCCAACATATATCGATCAGCTTAATCGAATTCATCAATCTTCGGACCTATGTTGCTAGCGGAGGGAGGAACGTCTTGTACGTGTTCCCTCTTTCATTTCTAGTTAGATCTTTTGCCCATGCCACTACCCTTGTCAAGGCCAGCACATCGGTACATCTTGACAAGAATTGGATTGCAAATGCTTTTCCTGCTCCTTAGTTTCGTCCTCAAAATCATTTGCCAGCTAGTTATCATCTAACAAGTTCAGGGTTGGCTTAGCTTCAATATTAGCTTCAAGAAACAAGATGAGTCGACTTTCTTAATGATGTAATTGATAGTTTGTGGAGAATACCTTACTTGAGGCTCTACACTTTATTAAGGGTTAAGAGATTTACATCTAGCTTTTGCTATAACGTGTTCCAATGCATCATCAAAATCGTTAAAGAGATTGAAAAGAGTTTCATGGTTTGAAATGGCCTTAAAAACAGACGGTGAATGCACACGAGTTGTCTTTGTGCATATTTCAACTACTTGGGATCCATCATGCTACTTGCTTTCTTCATAAAAGATACAAATAATTTATCAGCAAAGTCCTTTGTTTTGGGGAAGCAAGAGAACTGAATTGCTTCATGACATATTCCAGAATGTCTCAAAATAAACAGGTCGGGCTCGAGCATTTTAGTAGAGACGGTCATGCCACAGATCATGTTAAAAGCCAGTACTATAATTGCCCAAAGAAGTTCATGGTGGACCATGAGTGTTCACAGGACAATGTAACATTTTCCAAATTGAAAATTGACTAAATTTGATTAAAAATTGAAATTGAATAATAGATTATCATCAATCCAAGGAAGACTATTTCGTCAGCAAGTTTATTGAGGCTAAACTACATAGTTTTAAAGCTTGAGAACAACTTGAGTAATCTGCTAACAGATTTGACACACTTGCATTCTTTAAGAAAAGGGTAGGAGACCAATGGGAACTAATGTAATAGTGCTGGTTAGATTATTAACCTCTATATGCTAAGATGCTTCAATTGTAAGTATAATGGCAGCGCTATAAAGGAGAAGTATCAATAGGATGATGTGGATGAAACGAAAATCTGTTGAATTTCTTCGAGCAATAATTTTCCAACAGCAATGATATTTACAAGAAATTTTTGGGCCACAGCTTACAGCTTCTGAGGACATACGACAACAGTGTCAGTAAATCCTATGATAAGTGATAACTACCTCAAAAATGTAAAAAAGGAAACGTGTTACCGAATGCTATAGTCCATGAAGAGAATCAACTAACTGGAAAGAGAGAAGATAAATTGGAATCCAAAAGAAAAAAGATGAAGATAAAACCAATGATCAACAAGCTTTATCAACTTCCTCAGTCATCAGGCCCGTGCTGCTCCGACAAGAGCAAGGAACGTACTCGTCCAAGCCACCACCCATGTCAAGGCCAGCATCCTGGCACATCTTGGAAATAATTGAGCTGCTGATGCTTACCAGCTCCTTCATTTTGTCCTCAAACTCATGTGCATTCGCTTGCTGGTTGCAATCCAACCAGTTCATGGCTTGGTCAATAGCATCTTCAATCATCTTCATTTTGTCCTTGATTGTCTTCCTCATGTTGTAGGAATAGGTTTCAAAAGCATTCTTGGCCTCCAACTTCATTTTGTTTTCCTCATCTTCTGCCATGTACTTCTCTGCCTCTCTTACCATGTTTTCAATTTCCTTCTTCGATAATCTACCCTTAACATTGGTGATGGTATACCTGTCCTTCTGCCCAGTATCCTCGTCTTCGACAAAGACATTTAAGATGCCATTTACATCAACATCAAAGCAAACGTTGATATGAGGGACACCTCTTGGTGCAAGAGGAATGCCAGAAAACTCAAATTCGCCCAACAAATTGTTGTCCCTTGTCCTTGCTCTCTCACCTTCATAGACCTGGATAAGGACACCAGGCTGGTTATCTGAGTAGGTAGAGAAAACCAGTTCCTTCTTAGTTGGGATTGTGGTGTTTCTTTGGACCAAAACTGTCATGACACCTCCGGCGGTCTCCACACCAAGAGAGAGAGGGGCAACATCCAAGAGCACAAGATCCTGTATCTTCTCGTTATCCTTGACACTCAGAATTGCAGCTTGCACAGCAGCACCATAAGCAACAGCCTCATCAGGGTTGATGCTCTTGCAAAGTTCTTTGCCACTGAAGAAATCTTGCAGAAGTTGCTGAACCTTGGGAATCCTAGTTGAACCACCCACAAGAACAACATCATGGACACTGCTCTTGTCCATCTTTGCATCCCTCAAGCACTTCTCAACTGGCTCCATACATTTCCTGAAGAGATCCATGTTGAGCTCCTCAAACTTAGCTCGAGTAATGGTAGAATAGAAATCAACACCCTCATACAAAGAATCAATTTCAATAGTTGTCTGAGCAGCTGATGACAAAGTCCTCTTTGCCCTTTCAAAAGCAATTCTCAATCGCATAAGAGCTCTAGGATTTCCACTAATGTCCTTCTTATGCTTTCTGTTAAACTCCTGAACAAAATGGTTCACCATCCTGTTGTTGAAGTCCTCACCTCCAAGATGGGTGTCTCCAGCTGTAGTCTTCACTTCAAAGATACCCTCGTCCATGGTAAGTAGGGACACATCAAAAGTACCGCCACCAAGGTCAAAAACCAACACATTCTTCTCCCCAGAATCTGTTGTCTTTTTATCCAAACCATAAGCAATGGCTGCAGCGGTGGGCTCATTAATGATACGCATTACATTGAGTCCAGCAATAACACCAGCATCTCTAGTAGCTTGCCGCTGGGAACCATTGAAGAAAGCAGGCACTGTTACAATTGCATTTTTAGCTGTCAACCCAAGATAGGCTTCAGCAATTTCACGCATCTTGACTAGGACCATAGATGAGATTTCCTCGGCAACAAACTGCTTCTCCTTGCCCTTGTAGTTTACAACAATTTTAGGGTGGTCACAAAGGGAAGAAGTGACCTTGAAAGGCCAGAGCTTGATATCACTCTGTACTGAAGCATCACTAAACTTTCTTCCAATCAACCGCTTCACATCTGTTCACACAACAATTAAACCACATAAGAAGTCAAAATGTATCCAAATAAAAAATAGAAACTACGTTCATTTCTTTTGTTTGCTTTTGTATCTATTTTCCACTCTATTTAGCCAGAAAAGGGAAAAGAGATTAGGAAACAACTACATTTAAGTTTCTTACATCAGAAACCAGTTAAAATAGCAAGAAGAGAGAGTTTGTATAGAGTAAAAAACTCACCGAAGACAGTGTTGATAGGGTTTCTGGTGACCTGATTCTTGGCAGAATCACCAATCAACCTCTCGGTGTCAGTGAAAGCCACATAAGACGGCGTCTTTCTGTTTCCTTGATCGTTGGGGATTATTTCAACATGGTCATGTTGCCATACTGCAACACAGGAGTAAGTTGTTCCAAGATCGATTCCGATTGCTGGCCCTTCTCCATTGCCCTCCATTAAACAGAACGGAGATGCTCAAGAGTTAAGAGAGTGATATGGAGGAGATGCACAAAACGAGGTTGATAGGGGGCATAGGACTAGTGGAAAGTGAAGCAGATTTAAGCAAATGTGTCCTTGTCTTGGGAAGACAAGTTGGAAGTCGGAAGGTCGAACGTATGAAGGAAGACCAAAGGGTTAGCGACTGCAATGAGAGCATCAAAAGTAACACAGTTCGACACATAGCTCACGAATGCATAGAAAGCTTCAAAAAGTAAGAACTTTTTGTTGCTAATTAAATGTCTTGAATCTCAGCGAAGTAGTTTGATCAGGAAGAGAATTTTAGAGGAAAGAAATAAAACTGAAGTTTGTTATATTTCTTAATCTGTTTTGTACAGTAAGACTAAAATATATATACAAAAGTACAACCAATACTATTAATACACGTGTCAAATATAAATAGTCTATATTTCTATACCCCCCTCAAGTTGGCCATGGTAACATGCCTAACTTGGAGACAAAAGAAGACAAAGACACTTCACGAATAGCTTTAGTAAAGCAATCAGCTAACTGTAAGGCAGAAGGAATATATTGAATGGGAAGAAAACCAGATGTCACATGGTCTCTAACAAAATGTATATCTAACTCAATGTGTTTTGTGCGCCCATGAAGACACGGATTCTCAGCAATAAGCTTGGCAGATTTGCTGTCAGTTCGAATGGAGATTGGCAGTGGCAAAGTAACACCTAAGTCCTTCAGTAGATAGGAAAGCCATAGGAGTTCTTTAGTAAGGAATGCAAGACTACGATACTCTGCCTCAGCGGAAGATGTTGCAACAGTGGGTTGTTTCTTACATTTCCAAGAAACAAGTGTATCTCCAAGAAAAATACAATAACCAGACAAGGAACGACGATCGTCAGCACAGGAACCCCAATCTGCATCACAATAACCGGTCAAAGAAAGTGAACCCTTGCTCGGAAGAAACAGACCAGCATCAATTGTCCCCTTTATGTAACGCAAAACTTGAATAGCAGCTTGGAAATGAGGAACACGAGGGGCAGAAACATATTGACTTAACTTCTGAACAGCAAAAGTTAAATCAGGACGAGTAATATTAAGATATAAGAGACGTCCAACAATTCTTCTATAAGGACTGGGATCATCAAGCAACGACCATCATCACGATTCAAAGAAATACCAGGAGTAATAGGAACCTTAGCTGGTTGCAGCTGTTAAACCTGAATCAACAAGGATATCTAAAGCAAATTTGCGTTGATTTAACATAAAACCAGTAGGCAACCGACAAACTTCAATACCAAGGAAAAATCGAACATCTCCAAGATCTTTAATAGTAAAAGCTTTATGTAAAGCATGTTTCACATCAGCTAAATCACTCAATGAATCCCCAGCAATCAGAAGATCATCCACATAAACTAAAAGCACAAGAAAACCATTAGAATTGTGCCTTGTATACATGGAGTAGTCAGACTTTGATTGTATAAATCCCAATGATAAAATAAAACGATTGAGCTCAATATTCCATTGTCTTGAAGCTTGTTTAAGTCCATAGAGAGACTTAACAAGTTTACAAACTTGTCCATCCTTAGCTAAAGTATAACCAGCTGGTGGACACATGTATATATCTTCATCAAGAAATCCATGAAGAAAGGCATTGTTAACATCAAGTTGATGAACATGCCAACCTTTGATTGCAGCCAAGCCAAGGACAACACGAACAGTAGTAAGCTTAGCAACCGGAGAAAATGTATGTGTGTAGTCTAAGCCTTCAATTTGATTATAACCCTTAGCTACTAACCTTGCTTTGTATCGCTCAATTGATCCATCCGGTTTATATTTGATTTTATAAACCCACTTGGACCCAATTGTTTGTTTACCAGGCGGTAAAGAGGTTAAGATCCAAGTCTTATTTGCCTCTAAAGCCAATAACTCCTGATTCATTGCTTCAACCCAGTTCTGATCTTGTTTTGCTTCGTGATAGTTCCTAGGTTCTTTGGTTGCAAGAACAGTGGCTAAAGAACATATGTAATTAGGAGGAAAATGGGAAAAGGATTTAGGGTGAAACAAAGGATATGGAGTAGTTTGATGAGAAGTATTACCTGAGATTGAAAATGAAGAAGAATCATCATGAGTAACATTATGTACATATTCTTGAAGCCATTTGGGTTGCTGTCTATTTCTAGTAGACTTTCGTATTCTTTGTTCTGTACTAGATGCAGAATTTTGTTCTGTCAAAGGACCACTATGAATATCTATAGAAGAAGAACAAGGTGAGACAAGAGGAGAGGAAGATGGAATGACAATATGATCAGAATCAATAGGAAGACTATCAGGAAATAAACAAGAAGAAACTTGTTCAGAATGTGTTTGTTCAGAATGTGTTTGTCCAACAGAAGGATTAGAATATGGAAAAACATGTTCAATAAAAACAACATCTCGACTAACAAAAAGCTGATGAGTCATAAGATCAAAAAGCTTATACCCCTTTTGATGCGATGGATATCCGACAAAAACACATTTCCTTCCTCGAGCATCAAATTTATCAGAAGGTTTAGGATGTAAAACAGAATAGCATAAACATAAAAACCTTTAAATTGTCATATGAAGGAGATTTATGATGCAACATCTCATAAGGAGACTTCCATCCTAAAGATTGAATAGGCATGCGATTTATAAGAAAGGTGGCAGTCAAAAGGCATTCTCCCCAAAACAATTTGGGCAAATTAGCATGAAAACGAAGGCACGAAGTGTCAAGGAGATGTCGATGTTTTCTTTCCACAACCCCATTTTGTTGTGGTGTGTAAGGAATAGTCCTTTGATGAACAATTCCTAATTTATGTAACAAATTCTGACAATCGGTGGAAAGAAACTCCATCCCATTATCAGTTCGAATGTGTTTAGGAGTAACACGAAAATGATTTCGAACAAAGGCCAAAAAATTTGTCAAGATTGACAAAGTTTGAGTTTTACTTGACATGAGATAAGTCCAAGTAGACCTAGTTGCATCATCAACAATACTAAGAAAGAACTTTGCACCAGTAAAAGAAATTGTGCGATAAGGACCCCAAATGTCAATGTGCAACAAATCAAAAGCATGAACAAAACCAACAGATTTAGAAGGAAAAGACAAACGATGTGATTTAGCAATCATACATGAATCACAAAAGAATCCTGAAAAATTCATGTCTTTACAAAGAGACAAGTGTTTCATTTTCGAAACAGAGAGATGTCCTAATCGGATGTGTAAAAGATGCAACACATCTTTATTAGTAGAAAGAACAGAAGATTGAACATTAGAACACAAAGTAGGCTGTTCCATATGTAGTACATAAAGTCCTCTTTGACAACTTGCTTCAAGAACAATCTCTTTAGAATCCTGGACCTGAAAGAAACATTGGTGAGAAGTAAAAGTGACAAGAAGTTTGGTGTCCAAGAGAAGTTTATGAACTGATAGAAGGTTACAAGTAAATCCTGGTATATAAAGAACATTAAGAAGAGTGATTCTGGAGTTTAGATTGATATGTCCTGATTGATACACAAACTTTGTACTTCCATCAGGCAAATTGATTCTAATCGGTTTGGATAAAGTGTAAATTTGAGTAAAAAAATGTAAGTGAGGGGAAATATGATCAGTAGCCCCCGTATCTACAACCCAAGAACACTGTTTACTATAAGAAGTAGAACAAGAAACAGAAGTCAAAACATTACCCGAACAAGCCATAAAGGAAGCATGATTTCCATCTTCATTCTGCTGCTCCTTCATCATTCTCATAACCTGTTGACAAATATCTGAGACAAGCTGATTATGAGAAACCATAGATGATGAATTTCCTATATTGTTGTTTGCCTCAAGAGGATTATCGGAAATAAATGGCTTTGTATCAACATGAGCTGCCATTTTCTGACTGCGCTTGTTCTGTCCAGATTTGTACCAATCCGGATAGCCAATGATTTCAAAACATTGTTCTACACTATGTCCACTTTTCTTGCAATGATTGCAAACAATCTTAGTAAACCTATTCCTCCTATCCTTCTTATCTTCATATATCCCTTTACGTTGCTGTTTGACAACAAAGGCAGAAGCATCCTCAGACATTACTGAACTAGTTGTAATTTCCTTTTGCTTTTCAATCTGATATATCAAATAGTATGCCTTATTAACAGATGGTAAGGGATCCATTGATAATATTTGACCCCTAACACTGTCATAGACATCATTTAATCCCATAAGAAATTGTACCAACTTAGTATGACTATCAAGATCTGAGATCCTTTGCTGTAAAGAACATTCACATGTGAAATAGCACCACAAGTACAAATCGGCATACTACACAAAGCATTCATTTCATCCCAAAAACTTTTAAGTCTGTTAAAATATGCTGTCACAGAAGATGTCCCTTGCTTAGCATTAGTTATCTGATTTTGTAACTGATAAAGCAAAGGTCCATTTAACATTCCAAATCGTTCATTAATATCCATCCATAACTCCTTGGCTGATTGTGCATAAACGAAACCCTGAGCTAATTCTTTATCTATAGTATTTAATAACCAGCATCGCACCATAGAATCACAACGATCCAAAGTTCTTCATTAATCGGATCAGAAACAGGACGAGAACAGGATCCATCAATAAACCCTATCTTAGCTTTAGCACTCAAAGCTAATCTAATAGATCGACTCCAATTCAAAAAATTCGATCCAGTAAAGGATATATTCGTAAGAATTAATCCTGGATTATCCGATGAATTGAGTAACAAAGGATCACTACCTGATCGAGTATTATTGACATTCATTCTTGCCGTATTCAAAATTTCACCAAAGTCCATCAAAACAAAAAAAAATGCAACAGAACTAGATTATCGCAATCAAAAACAGATGTCAAGAAAACCGAACCATTTTTCCCGCTCTGATACCATCTTGAATCTCAGCGAAGTAGTTTGATCAGGAAGAGAATTTCAGAGGAAAGAAATAAAACTGAAGTTTGTTATATTTCTTAATCTGTTTTGTACAGTAAGACTAAAATATATATACAAAAGTACAACCAATACTATTAATACACGTGTCAAATATAAATAGTCTATATTTCTATAAAATGTTTCCCTTTACATTGATACAGCAAGATCAAATGTTTCAGAAAAAAGAAGCCAATCAACAGTATGTCATTAAATCAAATGTACCATGACTTCAATGGAATTATAAGTCCCAACATGCAGCTCAAAAATTTTCATGTTGCATAGGACACTTTTGCAGGTTGTCAAGTGTTGATATTCTATATTTATTCAACACTTCCCAATGATGTAATTTATAATTTTAATCTTTTAGAGGACTTAGACGATGAGATCCAACATGGTCCCTAATATTTATCTCAGCAGATTTTATGTAGAATACCTTGCAAGAAACTCAACAGCCCAGCGTATACTTTACTAGGGGTTATAGTTTTACATTTGCTTTCGCTATAGCATATACAAATGCATCATCAAAATCTTTAAGGACATAGGTCTTGTTTTAGAGGAGTAGTAGTGAATCAACAGAAGAGATGTCTCGTTATGCTTTTTGTGTGTATCAGCTAATGACTTACTCTCGCTAAATTAGTCTCAAAATAAATAGGATGGGGCCAGGGCTAAAAAGACTGATTTAATCGGTAAGAGATTGTATTGAGGTAATTAATGCAATAGTTTTCCAATAGCAAGAGAATTGAAAAGAAAATTTAGGCAGGTTGTACTTTATGATGATATACGACTGATATGATGCATTAAAAGCCTATCATAATCCCCTAAAATGGGAAAAAAAAAAAGAAGGAAAATCCCCCGGGATGGTTTCCCCTGCTGTAGCCTCCAATTCAAAGATACCATCTTCAATGGTCAGAAGAGAAGAGACACATCAAAAGTGCCACTTCCCAGATCCAAAATCAACACATTCTTCTCCCCTGAACTAGTAGCCTTCTTATCCAGACCATAAGCAATGGCTGAAGCGGTTACAACTGCATTTTTGGCTGTCGACCCAAGTCAGGCTTCTGCAATTTCATGCATCTTGACTAGGACCATAGATGAGATTTCCTTAGCAACAAACTGCTTCTCCTTGCCCTTGTAGTTTACAACAATTGTAGGTTGGTCACCAAGGGCAGAAGTGACCTTGAAAGGCCAGAGCTTGATACCACTCTGTACTGAAGCATCACTGATCTTCTTCTAATCAATCGCTTCACATCTGTTCATGCAACAATTAAACTACATTAGAAGTCGAAATGAAATAAAACAAAAAAATAGAAGCTACATTCATTTATTTTGTTTGCCTTTCTATCTATTTCCACTCTGTTTAGCCAAATAGAGGACAAGAAATTAGCAAACTACATTGAAGTTTCTTAAGACACAAACCAATGAAAATAGCAAGCAAGTTTTTGATAGATGAAAAACTCACCGAAGACACTGTTGATAAAGTTCCTGGCGACCTGATTCTTGGCAGCATCACCAATCAATTTCTCGGTGTTAGCGAATCTATTAAGATCAAATCATTTATGTTAGATACGATGAAGGGTGAATTAACATAAGAGTTGTCTCATTATGCATTTTTCATAAACAGCTCCTAACAATCTATCAGCTAGGTCCATTGTTCTGAGAAAGGAAGAAAAATAAAATTGTTTAATAACATACACTGCAGAATTTGTCTCAAGACAAATTGGTAGGAGATAGAATCAGCAAATATCCGTAGTGTCCTCATCAGACGCACAAATTTGAACCCAAGTATCATCTCTTTGCAGTGGTAGTTTACTGCATATTAAGAACTTGCAATTAAGTGCGTCTATGATACACTGTCCTTCCATGGAGCCCTTCAGAAAACCAAATTGTTACTTAATTTTAGGATTTGACAATCTCTCTAAACTACTTTAACATTATGTCATATAGGTATGCCGAAATAGATTGGAATACAATCGCGATTTCTGATTCCATTCTTTTTTCTATGTTTCGATACGTTTCTAGAAGCTAGAATTGTGATTCCTTAAAATAAACAATCCTAGTTTTGAAATGGAATCGTGATTCCATTTTTGAGAAAACACTTTATACAAATTCCATAATCTATATTTATTGTTAGGAACATTTTTTACTATTAGAATTGCTGAGATTTTTGTTTAATTAATGTTAATGTTAATTATGTTACTACGAATCTTTCTTGTCAAATGTAAAATAGTTTAGGTAAAAAAGCATGTAAGAAAGGTAATATCACCATCATTTGCACCTCCTTGAACGTGCTTATTGACTTAGGTGTTAGAGTGGTTGTGCCAGGCCAAACCCCGATGCACCATTAATAGTGTCTTGTTTTGCAGTCCTAACATACATCTAGCATGCATGACTCCGACCTGTTGGATGTGTAATCCAAATTCAGTCAAACCTGCCAGTTTTGGATTAAGGTCACTAGCCTTCATTTAAACACCACCGGCCTACATGGATAAAATACTAGCCTTGAAATTATTTCCCAAAGTGGAGTTTTGGTTAGGATGGCACCAAAGCCTTCGACCTATCCCTGTGTGGTGCTAGCCTATCTATTTAAGCCGCTGGCTTTGGGCCAATGTTGTCTTGCAGCGTTTTGATTTTGAGGCCAGCTTATGCATACATATATATGTGTGTGTTGTTTTTCTAGAGTTATGTGAATTTAGATCAATTGGATCATTTATATACACATCCTGACATTCATTTGTACTCCTTCTTCAATATTAATAAATTTCTCTCCTCTGTTCATGGTTTTTCTCGTAAAGAGTTTTTCACATAAATGTTGTGTGTGATTTATTTTACATTTTGTCTTTTTGTCAAATCTATTTATAACACAACCTAATGAAATCATTACCTTTATCGAGTTTGAGCTAGCGACAAACCGTAATAATAAACTTTGGATCTATTGATTACAATTTTTTTCCTTCTAAATTTCAACTTAAAATTTTTCTTGTCATGAACGTAATGCATAGGTGCTCATATCAATTGGTCCAAAATGTACCACTTTTTTCTTAATAGTATGGAAAATGGTCAATCTTGTTATTCGAAGTATGAAACCTCAAATATACTTTATATAGGTTGGTTCTAGATTTTTGGAATTGAAACCTTCTTGCTATATGTGAGAAATTAACTCGGAAGTCAAGACCAAGCTAATTGTCTCTAAGACCAAATTGGGGGCCTATCGTTCAACAAATCACAATATCTAGAATATGTAAGGTTATATATTAACTAGACATTAATTTTTCTAAGAACAAATAAAGTAATGTGTGAAAAAGTTATATATGTCATATTAAAGTGCAAGAGATTGGGTTTTTGTGTCACAACTTTTGAATGTTAATTTTTTGTCAATAAGTTGATTCAATTGCGGTCAAATTAAAAGTATATATCTCATCTCCAAATAGCCAAGGGTTATTTTCAACAAATAAGTAAATTTTCTTTGCTTCAATATTTTTTGCACTATCATATATTATTTACATTAGATAAGGAGTAAATTCCTACAAACCAGGGTATAGGGTCAAAAGGTTTCAACTCTTACAATAGTTTTTATTTTCAATATACATTATGTTTGAGTAGACATTCGGTTTCAAATTGGAAATTGATCCAAAAAAATCATCAACAGTTTTAGAATCGGAATGGCTAATTTCAAAGTAGGCTAAGGAGTCATCGGTTTTTCGATTCCTAGGCAATTCTTTGGTCGATTCCATTCGATTTCATAGAAAAAAAAAATTAAATTATAAAAAATTTAAATAATATTAAATATATAATAATTAATGTTTAAACTATTTCATATGCATAATAAAATTTATTCCATATTCACAATATTTAATGTGTTATTATCAACAATACAAATAACTATGACTTAAAATTATATATAATTTAGTTTATATAAACTTCTTCTAAAAAAAAAATTCATTTCTATAATAGCGTGAGACTATTTTTTATTCTAATTTTTTTATTCACTAGAGTAATTTCAAATATTACTAACTACAATTATATAAATAAATGTGCATTATAAATAAATTTTACAAAAATTTGGTTAAATAATTTAACACTTATAGGCCCAATAATTATTTGAATTTAAAATTTATTTTATTAAAAACTAAAATTTATTTATTTATTTATTTTTGCTTGAAAAAAAAGAAGTGGTTCTGCGGACAGAACTATGAACCGTTGGTTCCATATAGTTGGACTGAAACCGTAGGAGATGGTTTTGATTCCAACTCCTCATTTTGGAGACCCAGAGTTGGTCATTCTAGTTCTAGTTTGGTTTGTTTCTATTATGGAACCATGCCTATGTCTATGTTTGATCTCTTTTTACTTTAGGCACATGCTTCCTAGTGTGTGTGTGTTTCCACTTTGGCAATTTTTACTTTTTTTACATATGATTTCCATTTTAAATAATCATTAATGATGGAAAATTCTAGGTTCTGTCATTAATTTTGACAGGATTGGGCATATCAACTATCTAAGGGCTCATACCAATGTAATAAAATCATTAAAATGGTTAATATTCCAATTATTATATTTATTTTGATGTTGAGATGTTGATCTCTTTTATTTAGGCACACGCATTAGCATTAGTTTAGATAAACAACGATCAAGATAGGAAATAAATCAACAGACACACACACACACACACACACATATATATATATATATATATTATGCAAATTAGTTGTTTGCCTTTTGTAAGAGTAGGAAATATGGAAAAATATCCATTTCATGTCCATTGAAAAAAATATTTGAGTTTATAAATATTCTTATGAACGGTAATGGTAGATTTTATATGTATATTAAGACACCAAATTCACTTATTGATTTAGCCAATGGATACTTAGCTCTATACAAGATATTACTTAATTTACACTCCATCTCAGGGTCTTGTTATTATCTTGTTCAACAACCTGTTAAATGTAAATGGGTAAATTTATGGCTTAGTAAAGAATTCAATATTTAAAAAAAAAAAAATTCTAATTACTGAGTATGGTTACTTTGCATGGGTGAATTATCAAGAGTGTCTTAAGTGATAAGGTATGAAGTTATACAATTGTTGTGCTGTGAAATCTAAAAGGTAATGGTGGTATGTTATTTATCCCATTTAAACAAAACATGCAAAGTTTCTGTATTAATATTATGAGTTTCTAATCAAAATTTATAATTTTGAAATTCTTCATTAATTCTAGAAAAATCCTTGATTATTGATTTGAATGCAAGTTGTTTGCATGGAATTGATTTTGAAAATTTATGAAATTCAGGAAGACATTTATTAAAATATAATATTTTAAAATATTATGATGAAGTTCTTGAAATTTATTCGGCTAAAAGTAAATAGTCAAACGTAATGTCCGAAGTCTAAGTATAGCTTGCAAAACCCTCCAACTAACACCATCTTGGATCCCAACAAAGATCACTCTCAAGCTTTGACATACATATCAACAACACACATTCAATCAATAGAGAAAATAGAAAGGAATAACTCATAGCAATGTCATGGGAATATTTAGTACTCCAAACAACAAGATAGGGAATATTGAGGTTTGATTCCATCCCAACATGTTGCTGGGATGATGGAATAGTAAAATTCCATATCCAAAGAAAAATCAAAACACATCTTGCATGGGTTGGAGCTACAAACGAGGCTCAGTATAACTCTTTCTGCTTCCAACGGCTGATATGCTAATTCTATTCCTTTCTATTGATTATCGATATGCCACCCGAGTGGCATAAACACCTAATTATCATATCACCTAAGCAACTACACTAACAAATGTAATAGTCTGAAAGTGTCATCCTTTGTCGATATCACAAATTGAAAGATGATTAGTCCAACTCCAACTCATAAATGCAATTATTATACAACAAGAAGTACTTATTAATCTTTAATTTCTTAGAAAAGTAATGGTTGTTTACTTAATTATGAAGGTTTTATCAAAGTAACATTCATTTTATTTTAGGATAACACTTACTTTGATTAAATAAAATAAGAGTTGTATTAAAGTAAAATATAAATCATACTTAAGTAAATAAGAATTGTACTTAAAGAATATAAGAGCTATAGCTTAGTAAAGATGATAGGGTAAATTACATCAAATTGAATCAATGTTTGGAGGTAAATTAAAAAATATTAATATTTCAAGTAGTTCAAAAGAGCAATCAATGTTTAGTAAAGTAAATCAAATAGTTTATCCATCATTGATAGTTGAGGAAAATTAAGGGAAATTAATTAAAAACTAACCCAAACACCGACTTTAAATGAACTTTATAAAATGTTAATATTTTATTTGAATCACTTTACGAAACATCATTCCTCTTTTTTGCCATTCGAAATGTTGAAATCTTAAATAAGTTTACCTTTAGATGTTGATATGCTCTAGGGTAACACACAAAAATGATAGTTCTAGAAAAGTGTGAGCTGCATTTAAAAGTTATCCTATGGTAAAAATAAGAATTAGTATCTACTAATCAAAATTTAACTTATTAATTTTAACCTATGTACTTTATTTACATCTATTAGTTAAAGCTTAACTTAGGTACCAACTAAATAATATATATACTAATTTTGACTTAAATTTAGCTCGTAGGATAAGTAGGTCCAATTTAATTTTAAAACTAAATTGGTCCACTCAGTTAATTAAATTATTATTTAAATAGATTTTAACTTTAATTATTATTAATTTCAAAATTAAATGTAATTGCGTTAGTGAGTGTTGTAGACCAAACTGCCAAGCTGTTTGGTCCAACATATGAGGTATGAGTGTTCGCTAATAAATTATTTATTCTTTTTCTATTTTTTTTCTTTTTATGTTAAATTATATATATTATAATTCTATATCCAATTATTTTGGAAAGAATAAATGTGATATTTAGTATCCAAACCTTACCCATATATGCAATTAACTGTCTAAAGTCTAAAAGTGTTAATTTATTACCTCTAAAATTCTCGAGCTTATTTATGCTACATAGATTAACTAGTTAATTGTAAAAATGGACAAAATTTATAGACTAAATTGATATTTTTAAACTTTAGGTAGTTAATTGCAAAAGTAAATAAAATTTCTATACTTAACATTTTAAAAAGCCATTCATTAATAAATGCTAAGTTGTAAGTTTTAATTGCCTTGGAAGATTAAACCATTTTTTAAGCGGATTGATTCAAAACTTTAAAGCCAATAGTGGAGTTGTTATTCATAATCTTGGGGATTTGCTAGACATGAAAAATTAAACTTGACTTAAGTCATTTAAGGTAGCTAATGTTTTAAGTGGGTAAAAAAATGAATCAATATTTCATAAAGTGAATTGAATGAAGTGTTAATATTTTGAAAAATTCGTTTAAGACATTAATGTTTGGGTTAGTTTTCAATTAAGTTTTCTTAACTTTTAGAAATGGTCAATTATTAATATCTAATAAGACCTACTTTACTAAATGTTGATACCTCTTTTTAACCATTTGAAATATTGATACCTGAAATAAATTTATTCACACACGTTGATTCTTTTTTTTTTACTATTCTAAAAACTGATATTTTAAATGAACTCACCCCTAAACGTTAATATTTTCTGATATAATTTACCTACTTCAAATATAATAATATCTCAAATTGTAATGAAAACATGTTTTTGAGGAATTTTGGTCATCCTAAAAGATCAAAAGGGAGTTTTTGCAAAGAATAAATTGAAGATCATAAGAACAACTAATTATACTTAAGAACATCCAACCACTTTCTAGAAAAGAAAATAGACTAATATATTCAATTATATGATGGATTTCATTGAATTTAGCGGATCAAAACAACAATTTCAAGAGCATGCATGAACACTAATTTTATTACACAATGCGTGGAAAAAATACATCAGGAACGCTTGAAGATCATTACTAATACCGAACATTTTCAGGAAAATTTTTAGAAAATCTAGCTTCATATAGACACATCTTAACCTTGTACTACACCTACGCACAACGATTTTCATAAAGTCAAGTTGCATGACGCATAGCGGGATTGTGTTTGATATATATAAAGATAATTGTTTTAATTCTCCAGATGATTTGCTTGCTTCTGTTAGTGAGGGTAGCAATTGACTATCTATTATTTTTTTTTTTTTTTTTTTGGGCCAGTTAATTGACTATCTATTCGCGTCGTGTTTTGTTTATGAAATTGGTTGTTATGCTCTTCAGTATCATTAAACAAAAAAGAATGACGGATTGTGGACAAGGTGCAGCTTGAAGATAACATTGTATTGTAGGGTTTGCGTGTTTTATTATATTTTGATCATTTTGACATAATATTTTTTTTGTTTCTAAACAGATATTTATCAAGAGATAGATATTAATGAAAAATTGATAGTTTTATTCATAAATAAACCAAATAGATATAATACATATATGATATAAAATAACTTACAGATACAGATGTGATACATATACGATAAAATAAAAATTAAACAATCCCAATAGGCCCATTTAATTCTAATACTGATATGTTTTAATTAGAGAGAGTTGCCAACAAACCTAAAGATAGATAAATCTTCTAAATTATGGTCAAACTTAATAGTAGAAGAGATACCAATTAATCAATCTAGAATTTAAAAATTGATATTCTTAAAAAGGATATTGATTTGTTATATGAATTCTTATAATTAAAGGAAATCGATAATTATGTTGATTGGATTTTAAGATTACATAGTTTATTATAGGAGGATTTGAAATATGAGAATGCCTTCCAATCTTGATATTATAATTAGTGATCTTGATTTGAGGATCTTAATTGGCTTGATTGTTTAAATTCATTCTATATTACAAGTTTTATAACAAAAGGAGGGTTTTTAATAGTACTTGTGATCCACATGGAAATAATGTATGTGCTTAATAACGGTACTAAATATTGATATGTGCATACTTACCCAAATGGTCATAGAATAGTATTGAACACAAGACGAATGGCATTGTTAATTTGTAATTGAGAATTGATAACTTTATTAATCTAATTATTCCCTTTTATTTTTCCTTCCCTTCCTCTCTTTTGTCTTGAATTTGATTTTAACTCCATGGTTTAATTGAAAATATAGGCAGTTTATCTGCTTTTATCCCCTACCAAGCATAACCAACTGACTCAAACGAAAGACTCCTAATAAAGAAGATGAATATAATTTGCTTCTGGCTTTGAAACTGAAGAAAGACTAAAGAGGAGAAGATCAAGTTGAATCCTAATGAAAAAAAAGCATGGATATAACATCTATCGATCAGCTCAATCAATTTCATTAATCTTCGTACCTATGCTGCTACTGGAAGGAGGAACATCATGTATATGTTTCCTCTTTCATTTGTTTGTTTGATCTTTTATCTATATAGGGCCACCACCTCGGTACAACTTGACAAGAATTGCTGTTCCAGCTCCTTCATTTCGTCCACGAGATTATTTGCCAGCTGGTTATCATCTAACAATTTGAGGGTCGACTTAGCTTCAATATTAGCTTCAACGAACAAGGTAAGTGAACAAGAAGTTCATGGTGGTCCATGAGTGTTCGCAGAACAATGTAATAATTTTTTTTTTAATTAAAAATTTCACTAAAATTGATTAAAATTTGAAGTTGAATAATAGGTGATTCTTAATTCAAGGAAGACTATTCTTCGATTTAAGCCAATACTGCGGCTCGAATCGAACGTATGCAGCCAGCAAGTTTATCAAGGTTAAATCAACTACTCGCTTTTAAAGCTTCCGAACAACTTGAGTAGTCTGCTAAGGAATTTGGTACATTAACATTCTTTAAGAAAAGGGTAGGAGACCAGCATGTTTAATGGCAGCGCTATACAAAGTTGATCTACCAACTTAATCAACTTCCTCAATCATCGGCCTGTGCTGCTGCTTCCACCAAAGCGAGGAACGTCCTCGTCAAAGCCACTACCTGTATCAAGGCCAGCAACCTGATACATCTTGGCCATAATTGAGCTGCAGATGCTTACCAGTTCGTTCATTGTGTCCTCAAACTCGGCTTTCTGGTTGCCATCCGACCAGTACATGGCTTGGCCAACAACATCTTCAATCTTCTTCATTTTGTCCTTCATTGTCTTCCTCATGTTGTAGGCATAGCTTTCTAAGGCATTCTTGTCCTCCACCTTCTTTTTGTGTTCCTCATCTTCAGCCTTGTACTTCTCAGCCTCTCGTACCATCTTCTCAATCTCCTCCTTTGACAATCTACCTTTGTGGTTGGTGATGGTAAACTGTCCTTCTTCCCAGTGGCCTTGTCTTCAACAAGGACATTTAAGATACCATCGGCATCAACATCAAAGCAAACATTGATGTGAAGGACACCTCCTGGTGCAGGAGGAATGCCAGAAAACTCGAACTTGCCCAACAAGTTGTTGTCCCTTGTCCTTGCTCTTTCACCTTCATAGACCACGATAGGGACACCACGCTGGTTATCTGAATTGATAGAGATCACCTGTTCCTTCTTAGACGGGATTAAGGCGTTTCTTGGGATCAACACTTTCATGACACCTCCATTGGTTTCCACACCAAGCGAGAAAGGGGTAACATCCAAGAGCAAAAGGTCCTGAATCTTCTCGTTATCCTTGACACTCAAAATTGCAGCTTGCACAGCAGCACCATAAGCAACAGCCTCGTCAGGGTTGATGCTCTTACAAAGTTCTTTGCCATTAAAGAAATCTTGCAAAAGTTGCTGAACCTTGGGAATCCTAGTGGAACCACCCACAAGGACAACATCATGGACGCTGCTCTTGTCCAACTTCGCATCCCTCAAACACTTCTCAACTGGATCCATACATTTCCTGAAGAGATCCATGTTGAGATCCTCGAACCTATCACGAGTAATGGCAGAATAGAAATCAATACCCTCATACAAAGAATCGATTTCAATTATTGTCTTGGCAGTTGATGACAAAGTCTCCTTTGCCCTGTCACAAGCAGTTCTCAGTCGCATAAGAGCTCGAGGATCTCCACTAATTTCCTTCTTATGCTTTCTCTCAAACTCCTGAACAAAATGTTCCACCATCCTGTTGTTGAAGTCCTCACCTCCAAGACGGGTGTCTCCAGCTGTAGATTTCACTTGAACGAGACCCTCTTCCATTGTCAGTAGGGACACATCAAGAGTACCACCACCAAGGTCAAAAACCAACACATTCTTCTCCCCTGAATCGGTTGTCTTCTTATCCAGACTGTATGCAATGGCTGCCGCCGAGGGCTCGTTAATGATACCCCTTACATTGAGTCCAGCAATAACACCAGCATCTCTAGTAGCCTGACGCTGGGAACTGTTGAAAAAAGCCGGCACCGTAACAACTGCATTCTTGGCTGTCGACCCAAGATAGGCTTCAGCAATTTCACGCATCTTGATGAGGACCATAGATGAGATTTCCTCAGCAACAAACTGCTTCTCCGTGCCCTTGTAGTTTACGACGATCATAGGTCGGTCATCACGGCCAGAAATGACCCTGAAAGGCCAGAGCTTGATATCACTCTGTACTGAAGCATCACTGAACCTTCTTCCAATCAACCGCTTCACATCTGTCTACACACAAAGGAAACCACGTTAGGATAGCATTTGATTACACAAATTTTTTTATGGTATTAGACCGGACAAAGATCATTTTAATATGTTTATTTTACAAACTGTATTTGAAACTAAACAAATCTAACCTCATGTAATTGGATAAGACATAAAACTCTTATCCCCTTTTATTTGACATATAAAAGTATTAGAACCAGACAAAATTAAAATATCTCAATAACGATCTGTCAGTGCTGTTTCAGTACATATATACCAAAATACGAGAGATTTGTTCTGTCAAGTGTGATTTGTTCAGTCATTATAAACAAACACTACCTAAATGTCGACATGAATTACAACCAAAAGAAAAAAAGAAACTACATTAATCTGTTTTCATTTCTCTTGTTTAGAAAAACAACCGTATTTATGCTTCTTACAATAGAAACCAATGAAAATGGTAAGAAAGAGAGTTTTTAGGTAGAGAAAAGAAATGACCGAAGACAGTGTTGGTCGGGTTCCTGCTGGCCTGATTCTTGGCAGCATCACCAATCAACCTTTCGGTGTCGGTGAAAGCCACATAAGACGGAGTCTTCGGGTTTCCTTGATCGTTGGGGATTATTTTAACACGGTCATGTTGCCATACTGCTACGCGGGAGTACGTTGTTCCGAGATCAATTCCGATTGCAAGTCCTTCTCCATCGCCCGCCATTGATCAATAGAAGAAGTTCAAAGAGTTTGAGAGTGATAAAGAGAAGAAAGAACAAGACTAGAGTGATGGAGGGTGGTCAGGATGGGACTAGGACTGGGGAAAGTCAAGTCAATTTTAGTAAAGGTATCTTGTGTTGATAGCCTATAATACTTCTCAATGAAGTAATCAATAGTTCCAATCTTTTATATTTCCTAGACAGCAAAAGAGCCAATGTGTATGGCCTCTATATCACAATGGTCGACCGTAGGATAGTGTTGCTAATTATAATTACAGTGAGGGGTGGAAAAACAAGGCAATGAAATCCAACAAACCCATAAATCCAATCAAATCAAAATGAGAGAAATATAGTTTCTCCTTAGAGAATTTGATTTAAAAAATTCCCCATCAAAATCAATTAGTAAATTGGGTTGATTTGGAAGATAAATCAAATAATTTCATAAAATGGATTCAAATCATTTTTTAAGAAATAATAATATTTTATTAGTAACTATAATTTTTTATTAAAGGTTATATATGATTTTTTCTGTTTCATTATAGTATTTATTATTTAATAAATATTGAATTATTCTTTTTTTTTTTTTTAAGTTCAAGATATATTCTTCCACTAGTAACTTAACGTGATTTTTATTAATCACTTTAACTATGTGGATTATGAATTTTATTTATTTAATTATGATTATTTATATATTAATTGTTCAATATGATTTGTTAGTAGATAACTTTTACTCATGAATGGCTTTTATTGGTAGATGATTTTTTTAATAGCAAATTTGTTGATAGATGATTGATTGGATGGTTTTTTGTGGAGGACTATAAATCATGGCTTGCTATATATCAGTTAGTTAATGTATTTCATTGATAGACGATTGACTAGTAACTAAATAATTTTTTAAAGGATAATAGATTATGACTATGATAAATTTGTAAAGCATATTTTGACGATTTGTAATTTCAACTTTGTAAAGTAATTTACATATATGAAACTCCGCACGAATAAAATACTAGAAAAATTTTTTTAATTAGAATTATATTTAATCTATAATCTGAACTAAATCAAACCGTTTAATGGTTTGAAAAATTCTAATTGGTTTGGGGTGGGAAAAAATCAAATCATAAATTAAACCAAATCCTAAATTGTGGTTAGATTTGGCTTGAAAAAGTGAACCAAACTAACCTGTGTACACTCTTAATTATAGTATCACTCTGCAAGACACCATGTTATTGACTGCCTTAAAGGTTTAAATCCTAGCACAAGGATCTATAGCTACTGTACTTTATTATCAAATATTATATGAGGCATATAACTCTCACTAGAATTAATATTTCAAAAAATGGGAGGAATGCCTAATCTTTATGGATTCTTGTAGATATCTCAATTTTCATCTCCTATTGATTTAATTTAAGGGTATACTACATTGGAATGTCACAACGTTTGAGGATAAGTATATTTGAGGTCACAATGTTTAGAGAAGTGGGTCAATTAAGACCGTCATCGACACATGTCAACCGAAGAAATATTTAAAATTAAAAATTAGAAGGTCTAGCACGTCATGATACGTGACAATTGAAATACCCCAAATCCTTACATAGTGAAATTAGAAACTAGTTAATTGAATAATAAAATAGATGTTTAGTTGTGGATATAGTTAGATAGTTTAAATGAGTAAAATAAGTAAATAATAGAATAGTAATAGACAAATTGATATAATTAAATTAGTAAATATGTTACATTGAGATTTTAGATTTAAAATATTCTTTCTAAGATGTCTATTTTCATCAATTATCAATTTTATGAATCAAACTATCCAACTTTTACGCAATCTTTCATTTAAAAACACCTTTTGCTTCAAATTTAAAGTCCTAGGTCTCAAAACAAATATTTTAAACATTTAGTAAACCCCTGAAGCCTTGAACTTTGATTTAACTTTCGTTTCTCAAATTCCTATAATTTTTAGAATCAACTACTTGTTTAATAATATTAGTTTTAAACTCGAGCTCGAATTAAATATCAGATTTTTATAAATTAAACTTTTGAATTGCGTTTGTCGTGATCTTATGTGGGGCCTAGTAGGATTGTCCTAAATCGCCATATTACGTGTGCACCCGTAACATGAGGATCACCTTGCAATTCAGAGTTTACAAGACTCTAATTAATTATCCTCTCATTGTATTATACATATATAAATTTATTATAAAAATAATTTATTGGATATCGAAACTTCCACAAATCACAAAGACCGCAAAGAATCAGATATCCTACCAAATGATAAGATAAGGTAAACCTAGGTTTAACACAAAATATCAACTAGGTTTAAGTTAAGAAAAAGACTACATTTTCATGTTTATTCTCTCAACTAGGTTTAACCTATCAAATTCTAAATCTTCTATCAGTCTTGTACAACTTGATCTTGGTCACGCTCTGTACTCAAATCCTATCCCATCCATGTATTCACTGTTGGGGAGTCAGCTACAACTAACTGAGTGAAGTATACCCTCGCTCCATATCGTTCAAGCAAAAGCAAACAAGTTATTAAACAAGCATATGCAATGCAGACAAGCAAATGAACAAATATATATGGCCAACTGGTAACCATATATAATATTCGGATTTACGCCCTTCGAATCCGAGGTTGGGGTACATCCACCATTAGCACCCAGACCACTAATACTCGGAATCAAATTTATTCAAGAGTTTTTCATATATAGAAAATAATATACATATAACAACATCCCATTGAAACAAGATATCCTTAACAATGACCCACGCATCGTAGGAGGTGGGCCGTCTCCCCAAGACGACTTAGTTCCCATTCCCCTAGAACAAGGCCCATGGTACACACTAGGCATATACCACTTCGGTCCTCCATTTCACGCTCGTCACGGACATGTAGCCCATCCGAGTCAAAGTGTAGTGGTGATGCCTTCTACATGCAATCGTGCAATGCATGACAATATTATGATTATCACGCCAATAGTCATGAAGTCCATTTATTTGGTAATTAATAATTATCAGACACTTGCAAAGATCAAAATGATAAACAACACTCAATACTTAATGTCCAAATAATGTATAGTATTTCAACACAGATAACAAACACGAGCCACAAGTGTAAATTTCCCAACCCCATACTTGAATCATTTAATTTATATTAACAAAATATCATACTCTAAACCTACAAGCACAAGCAGATATGAAGGTCATCGGAATATACTCACCTGTTTATCCTTGCTTAATGGTAGTAGAAGTGTACAAGAAAACTTGAAGACGGATCTGTCTCCCCTAAGAATTTAGATAACGAATACTTATTACTATACTATTATTCATACAAAGAAACCTATTGTGTCTTTGTGTCTTAAACTCGAGTTTTAGCATTTCTTAATCTAACCTTAACACATAATTAGTCATTTTGAAGCTTGTAATGGCTATGCTTCGTAATTTAAACTATAAAGTTCGTATAATCTTAGTTTTCTTAAGAGAAGTATTTTAAATGTTTTCAAATATCAAGTTAAATCACGAAATCTTAAATTGGGCATATTATACTTGTTTTAATTTAGATTTTAGCATATGAGTAGTCATTGGAAAACTTATCGAATGTAGTTTTTAATTGTCAGGTTAAGCTAATCATTTTGTATATTTTTCCTATATTACTTTAGGGGCTCGAAAGGTATCATAATGATGCCTAGGTTTCTTGTTTTGTATTCTTAATTATTATTTCAAGTTCAATTCCCTATAAATGTTTATTTCATAAAGTATTACTGATTATACTTAATTTAAGTCCATTACTCAACTTTTTAGTTAAAGCGTATACATTTATATTTATTTTCATTTTCCTTGTCTTGATCTTATTTTAAGTATGTAACTTTAGTTAATTTGATTATATTAGCTAATATTTATGATTTCCATTAATCTACACTTTATATCCTTATATCTTATAAGCGTTTAATTTTATACTTAGAGTTACGGAATTCTTGGTTAAGTTTAATATTTCAATTACAATTTATATTATCTTGATTTTCTAATTTGTAATTGAATTACTTAAATTTTATTCTAGGAATCTTATTCTTTTATATGTGTTGAAATCTTCATATGTCTATATAGGTATGTTATTGAATTTATCTACCAGATTAAAAGCTAAATTATCTTTTATCTATATAATACTTAAATCATATCAAGTTTATCTATTAATATCCTATTTCTACGTATGATCTGAATCTTATATTTGTATATAAGGTCACATATTGAAGTTTAATTACATATCCAATCTTCTTATTGATCGGATAATCAAATATGTTTCATTTATCAAATTCAAGTAAAATTTTTCTTAAGTTTTCTTATAGGGATGAAACTTTTATTATAAGGTTCTAGGGTTTTCTAAGTTTTTATTTTCCTCCTTAATTCAATTTCTACTCATGAGTATATGTTGTGTGTGATTTAAATTATTTAAACTTGTCATAGAACATCTCTGTTCTTTTTAAATGTCAGAACTACGCTCTAGGTTTACTTTACTTAATTCTAATTGTTTCTTTAGTTAAGTTTTACTTCATAAAACATAATGAGTGTTTATATAAGTTAAGAATATATATATATATATTATTTTTAGTTTACTCGATATTAAAATCTTAATTTAAGTTTTATTTATGTAAATTAGACCTAATATCTAGTTTTAACGAGTATATCTCAATCATAGCGATTTATCTTTAAATTATCCTTTGCTAACTGATGTACTTTAAAGATCTAATAATTCAATTATAACCCAGTAGTTATTGTCTTTGAACTATATTTATCGAGATATCACTCGTTTTGGAAAATTACTATTCATTTCCCTATATGTCACTCATCGTAGGTCATGAGCACGCTTAACTTTTAGTGTTTTAAGAGTTTTCAAATATTATACTAAAGATATCTCAATGGTTAGGGTTTCTATATTTTTATTACATTGTTTTCGGGTTAAAAACTAAAATCTAAAGTTTACAGGATCGGATAGATTTAGGTTTATCACCTACGCCATTAGAGTTTCCAATCTAATAGGGTAAACTAGGGTTTTAGTCTATACAAGATTAAAATATTATAACTTTAATGTTTGTGAAATCAGAATTTTGATTTGGGTTTTTATATTAGAAGATTTTGATCAATTATTGATCCTATCGGGTATATTTCAACTCTAGCGATCTATCTCTAAATTTCTATTTACTAATAAATAGACTCTAAATATTAATTTCTAATATTATAATTAATTTTCTACCATCTAGTGTTTTTGTTTATCAATTTATTATCCATTTGATAAGCGAAATGTAATAGCAACTATCCAAATACACATATTAGCATGACATAATTTTATATTATTATCATTATATATGCATGTAAATATGTATATATTTATAGTAAAAACTAATATTAAAACTCCTAATATTATGAACACTTCTACGTACCGGATCATAATAGTAAAATTTTAGAGTGATTGAAACCTAACCTTGTGTGGTCTTGAATTGAAGAGCGTATCGCCACGATCACAACACCACTTTCGAATTGGAATCGGTTGTCGTATGTGAAATATATGAGCTTTTAAAGATCGGAGAAGCTTCTAGATTCCTTTTTCATTATTTTATTACTTCTTTTTTTTTTTAATCCTTCTCCTGCCGAAGGATTTGTTTTTTTTTTTTCTCTTTTTTTTTTCTTTTTTCCTTCTTCTCCGTTTCGAAGAAGCTGCATCTTTCTCTCTCTCTTTTTTTTTTTTATAGTCTTCATTTGAAGACTGAGAGGAGAGAGAGAGAGAATATAATAGAGAGAGAGAGAATACAAAGAATGAGAGGAGAGAGAGAGATTTAGAGAATTTATAAAGGAAAATTGGGGGGAAATCTTAATTTTTCGGGTTCTAATTAATACATATAATAAATATTTATTCGTTATTATTTTTAGATGAAAATTTACGTACCTATTATATTAAATATTCTGAACACTATGGTATACTTAAAATTTTGAATTTAAGACTTTTACTTTTCAGCTTTATTATCTATTATTGTAAATTATAATTTATTTTTAAGGGTTTAAATTATTAATGTTTTGATATTTTATGACCTAATTCATAATTATATTGTCTTTAATTTAACTTTATTTAAATTCTACTATTATAAATTTATAGTGTTTATCTTTTGTTTGTATCTTTTGAATTATTTTTGGGATCTAATTTATTATTTTACTTATCTTTATTAGTTTTTAGTTTATATATTAATCATATTATTATTGTTATGTCTTACGGAAAATTTTTCTTTGATATAGGTATAATTTATGCTTATATTTTTATTTTAATTAAGTCTTTTATTGCCCATATTGGTAATTACCAATATTTAAATTCACGAAAAGCGGGGATGGTTTTTCGGACATTTTTAAAATTTCCACCAGACATTACTATCTATTTAACAATTAGCAAAAATTAAATAGACGTATAATTCAGGGTGTCACAGCGTTATTATGCCATGTTATAAATTCTTAATATATATGTTCTCAAATTATTTTCTAATTATTTATGATACTAGAGATAATTATTAGAAATATTTAAATCTAATACATTATCTTAAAAAATGTCTTTAATTTTCCCATTATCCTTATCTTATCTTCCTTTTTCCCTTTTCCTTTTTTATTCTCTGTTCTTTCCTTTCTTTTTTCCATTTTCTTTCCTTCCTTTTCTCTTCTTCTTCTTTACTCTTTTCTTTCTTCAAATTCAACCCACAAATCTCAATTCCAACAAGAATAAAAAAGAAGTTAAAGTTGGAAATAAAAATAGAAAATGGAAAGCAAGACTAAGGATGGCTTCACCTAGAAGAAATAAAGATCAAGATGTTTATGTTTGCTATACATATAAGCTAAGTTGTTTTCTTGTTTGAGTTGTTTTATATATATGTATTTGATGAATTGTTGTTGGTTATATATAGGATTTAAGTTAAAACTTGTAATATATGAATTTGTGTATCAAGACTTATTAGGTTGTTTAAACATGTTAGATTTATGATTAAGATGAAATATGGGATAAAACATGTTTATAAATATTATAAATGATGAATATTAGTTTATAGGTTGAGTATAAGGTATTATAAGTTGAAAAATGATGTAATATGAGTAGTTGAAGTGAGTTAAAATCAAATGCTCTATTTCGAGTATGAGCAAGGGGGAAAACACAGGGAGATGTATTAGTCATGCTCTTCGTTTTGCATTGAAAATTTTTGAAAAATACATATCAAATAAGAAACACGGCTGGAACTAGGGGTATACACGGTACGGTTCGGTTCGTACCATATTTTATGATTCTGTTTTTTCTTTTAAATTCGAACTTAACCATATGGGTCGATTCCTAATTTTTTCGAACCGAAAAAAAAAAACCGGTTCGGTACGGTCCGATTTGCTGTTCGAACCATTTTTATTCATAAAATAAAAAATATATTATATTAAAAAACTTCAATTACATATTTCTTATCATTAATGCAAATATAAATAACAATATTTTAAATTAATCATTTACCAAATAAATATACAAAACTTATAAGAAGGAAGGGATTTCATTCATTATAAAATTATAATTGTGACTAGTCTCATTTTTTTTAATTATCTTGAACTATAATGGTATACTAGACTTTATCCCAATATAAGACATAAAATTAATTTGTTGTATAATTTTAACTAATATATTACCAATTATATAAATTAATAAGTAATTAAATAATAAAAGTAAATTAATTAGTAAGACAAATGGAAAAGAAATATGCAGGAGTTACAATACCAGAGGCTAAAATCTCAAATCTATCTTATTTATAGAAATATAACAATTAAAACATATTATAAAAGGTCTAATTTTATTCTAATGAATAACATATATCTAAGTCACAAATTTAAAAAGAATTAATTTATTACAAATAAAAAAATTAATTGTTTTTAAAATTTGTGACTTAGATATGTATCATTAATAAAACAAAAAAAATAATTGTTTTTAAAATTTGTGACTTAGATATATCATTAATAAAACAATTAAGAGTAAAAATAATATGTTTAATTTTTTAGATATATAAAACGATTCGGTTTGATTCGAATAATACTGTTCTATTCATGGTCCCGAACTGAACTGTGAACCGTTTACTCTTTACTGAACCGAATAGCAAACCGAACCGTTTAAAAAAAAAATCGAAATTTCAATTCGATTTGGTCTTGTTTGGTTTAGTTCGCTGTTGGTCAATTTTTTTACACAGCCTTAGCTGAACATGAGCAAATGTATCCAATCGTGCTTGTCTTTGTTCCTTTTAACATGTACAAACCCATAACAATACAACTAGAACACGGAGTGCCCTATTCCACCATGTTTCTCACAGTTTCTCACATGTATATTATATCAAGAGAAAAATGGCTGGAACACGGTAGTATGCTTCTCGTTATGCTTCTTATGACCCTTGAATGTGTAAAACATTTATGAAACACGATAGAAACATGGCTTGATGTATCAACCATGCTTCTTCATATGCATGTATACAAGGTGAAACACGGTCATGCACTTGCTCGCGTTCTTCATAAAAAAGTTGAATAAAATAAAAATGAAAAAGATAAATGATAGTTAATGTGTTATATTAATTAATTGATATAATTAAGCATGATTTATGTGGATTTACAAATTTAATAAATAATTGGATTAAATATAGAAGTTAGATGTAAAATGAACTTAGTTAATAATCTTAAGTTCAACTTGACTAAATAGACTTCAATGAACTAAAATGAATTAGATTGATTGAGATTAATCAACTTGACTTAGTAAATAAATTAAATGATTAATTATAATTAATTTGGCTAAGATTAAGTTAAAATAGGCTTAATAGTTACTAATTCGCTTAGATTATTGAGTTAAGATAAATCATAAATAACACGGGGAATATATTGTCTCAAATCTGTATTTGCTTTGCAAAACAGTATCTTTAAATATGATGATGTGATGCATTTGTAATACATGACTATAATCAAAGCAAAAAGAAATACTTTGACAACAATGAAGAATTGTGCGTATCTTGGCAGGCAATCTTCGTAATCATGGTGAGGTTCCTATTTAGTGTTTGATCAAATAGGATTTTAATAAAATTTGATGTAAATGGATAATTTATATAATTTCTTATATGAGTTTAATTTCATGAACAGATGCTTGAACTTACCTTTTGTATTATCTCCTGGGTTTTCTCTAATCTCCATCAAGTCTTAGATAAGGTATATAGTGACGTGCATGATGTTTGCTTAAGATAGGCATATTAAAACGAATCTAAAACTTAAAGACGACCTAAGTGATGTGTGATGCTTATGCTTGTGTCATTGAATTCGGTCTGATGAGTAACAACCTTGTCTTAAGCGGGGCACCGTAGTTTAGGTGCTTAGGTCACCCCCATCATGATGTAATGACATTTATAAGTGCCTTAGTGGGTTGCTAATGGGACAAATAATATCGGCGTAATGTCTATCTTGATCGGTGAGAAGTAATATAGTGGAGCTCACATTTATGGGACCAGTTGAGCCCTCTTATATTATGGACTATGATGGGTAGAGTGTGTGTAATGGCTATAAATCTAGATGAGGCTATTTCCCTCTTTTCGGTTAGACATAGGTGATATAGGTATTCAGGCTGCCTATATCAATTCCCGAGTAGCTACTATTGCTCAGGACTCCCAGATTCCCAGAGGTTTGTTCCGAAGTAGGAGTGCTTCATTGTTGCTTGTTTTATTTAAATAAAAGATAACAATTTGTTGTTTGTCACATTGCATTTAGCTAGACATGCGTACCATTCCGTGTATGTTTGCGTTACTATGTACTAAGCTTCAACTCATTGTTGATGTTGTTGTCGTCATTTTCCAGGTGTTGTATTGATGATGATGGGTGATGATTGATGGGTAATGACGATGTTGATATTATTGAAGATGATGGACTTAGGTTATGAGCAATATTAAAGGAGTGAAGTAGGGTCATGGAACTAATTGTAATTGTTTTTATTTTGTTTTAAGAACTGGATTTATATATATTTGTAACTTGTAATATTCTTAAAGGGCTGGGTGGAGCCCATGTTTTGTAATTTAAAGTTTTAAAGCTTTGATCTACCATCATATAAAGTATTGTAGATACTTGATGGTAGGGTTTTGTTTTGATGAAAGTTGATACACTCAAGTGAGTAGATGATGTTTTTATTTTTGTAAAGATTTTTTTCCTTGTTAAATCCAGTTATTTTCTAAGTTTAACAATATCATTGTTAGAAATTTAAAATGTGGATAACAAATGTTTACGATAAACATATTGTTTTAAGAAAGCTTATGAGTGTAACACCTAGGGTATTATACGTGATGTTACAACAATAGTAACCTCAATTGACCTATTTCTCTAAATATTATGACATAAAATAAACTTAATTCCTAAATGTTGTGATATCTTTCTAACTACTCAAAACACTGTGACCTCAAATGAAGTTACCCCTAAATGTTGTGACGTTCTAGTGTAATTTACCCTTTAATTTAGTTTATTAACAAAAAGGTTTAGTTTTAGTGCTAAAGAAAATTAAAAAGGAAATTGAAAAAGAAAATAAAGACAATAGAGAACACTAAAAAAATTGAGAAAATTCGACGATATATAAATCTAGGTCATGTTGGAGTCCATTGCGGTTAGTGATTGATTCAAGTGATCTTTCTTGACTTGAAATTGTGGTTGGTCACGCATGAATTAGTTTCTCTTTCCAAGAAGAAATATTTTAGTTTTGGTATAGTTTTTCCAATTTCTTAATTTCACAAACATGAATAATTTGAAAAATAGAGATATTAAATGAAGCCATAATTAAAATTAAATTGATTATTTTATAGTCATTTAAAATTTCAAAATAAATCAAGGACTGAGATTTATTTTTTCTTATTAAATCAATTTTTTATTCATAAAATCATGCATTATTCTATGAGATTGAGCTTCAAATTGTGCTCTAATCCAATTTAAAATAGCTATTTATTATCTTTCAAGTTTCAAGCTAAAATAAATAGGAGGACTTGTAAATGTATCAAATTAAATATTCTTTTTAAGAAAATGCATGCTAATTTAATTCTTTTTTTTATCCACAATGGATAATACATGAAAAGAATAGTGGCTAGTTTTTAAAATAATTATCATCCATGATTTAAGAATAAGTTGTGATAATCACTGGTTTTTGGGTCGATCAAGTGTACTTTTGAAAAAAAGTACGGGAAGGGTCGGGGACAAATCTTATTCCAGAACTAAGGTTGGGTGGGTTTTAGGTGAAGGCGCCATCTCGGATGGTGCCTTCACATCTTTATATCCCAAACATTTCCCCAGCCAAGAGCATTTGCTCTCAAAGACCCATACAAAAACATAGAGAAGAAGAGGCGATGAGGAGGTGCTCCGGCGATCCGTGTCCGTCTCTGGCGAAGATTTTTGATGTTGTCTACTATCCAAACTCAGGTAAGGTGTTTTGTTTGTTTTTTTACTATGTTTATTCCATTATGTTGTAAACCCCGGTTTTCCTAATAATCGAGTAAGCTTTGAAAACCGGAAAATGAAACCCTAAACCAAATTAGTACAAGCTATGTGAGAGAAACCTAGAAACCATAGATCTGGCTTTCCTTCGGTTTCAAATCAAAAGAACTTTTATAAATAAATTAATGTGGAATATTGTTTTAAAGTATATTTCAAACCATAGAAAGTTTTGATTTCGAAAAATTTTCTATTTCGGGCCTTCCCGAGCTCCATTAGGGAAAAGCGAGCTTCAAAACCAGAAATTCAGAAAAATATTTCGGAATACTCTTTAGAACCGAAATTTTATAATGATTTCAAAAATATAAGTTTTTATAATTTTTCGGATTATAAAAATTACAGTTATAGCTATTTTCCCTTATTTTCTTTACTACTAGTAAAGTAAATGTCTTATCTACTATTTATTACTATTCACAAGTACAACCTACTACACACACAACCCATACCCTAGTCTTACATCTTTACAAATACTCATTATATTTTCTTTTTCAAGAAATTTTTGTTTCTTAACAAATTATTACATTTAATACTTTTTATTACATAAATTACAAATTTAAACAAATTCAACTCTCCCTCTCTCTCACTCTAAGGATGGCCGGCGCACACCCCTCCCAATGGCCTCCAATTTGTTTTATTTTGTCTCCTTTTTTAATTATAAATAAAACACACCTTAATTCACTTAATATAAATAATCCTTTTCTTTTCTCTCTCTTTCACTTTTACTTCATTTGTTCAAAGCTCACAAAACTCTCTCTTTTTTTTCTTTATTGCCGTGAGCTCCACCACCCCCATCACACACACACAAGCTTCATTCTTCTTCATTTCTCCACTTAATCCAATTTTAGGTGATGAATCTTAAGCCTTTCTACCATTTAATCTTGTAATGGCAAGCTTATTCATGAGTATTTTCACTTTAAGTCCCCATGAGCATTTGCTAGGGATAAGAAAATGCTAATACATGAATATCAAGCCATCACAAGAGTGGATCTTGTGTTTGAATGAGTTTTGTTGAAATATTTTCATGTTTATGCATATAAAAGTAGAGATCTTGCATAAAAATCCATGATCAAGCTTTTAAACTCCTTTTCATGCATTATAAGTAGTAGATCTAGCATTTAGATACTCATATTAAACTTGACATTCATGTTCTCATAAATATTTTGTGTTTTCATGCATTAATGCTTATAAAGGCTTTATCTTGTGTATATAAATATTGTAGTTAGTAGATCTTTAAGTAGATAAGACAAAGAGCATAAAAAGGAAAAGCTTTTGTTGGAAATATTCAAAGAAAAATTTGCATGACTTGAAAGCTACATTTTAAAAACCCTTGTATCAACTTTAAAACTCATGTTTTATGTGAAAAATGAAGAGTATAGGTAATAGATAGCATTAAGTAATGATTTTTATAAGTTGAAATGAGTTTTGATGAGATTAATGTGTAAAATAAAGAGTAGAAACAAGATAGAAAATTTTGAGTTAATAGTCAACTTGTGAAATTCGTAATTTTGGATGAAGACCATAAAAACACCTATTATCCAAGCTCAAAATAAAAGTTTTATGTAATAAATGAAGTTCTTAAGGAATAGGTATAATAAAGTCTTACATCTTAATGCATTAAACAAGTTTTTGCTAAAGGAATCATTCAAAAATTTGATTTCTAAAAATTCGGATTTTTGAGTAAGTCCTATTTGAAAACATATTTGCAAAGTGTAAAATGCTAATTTTTATATAAAAATGAAGGTCTTAGGTAGTAGATGTTAGGAAGACTCAATTTTAACCAAGATAACTAGAAATTCCTAAGAATTAATCCCAAAACACAAGTGAGTTATCAAAGTTAGAAAACTAGATTTCTCATAAGTAGTTATTGTTGAAGTCTTGCAAAATAAAGAGTTCTAAAATTTTCTTTTAGCAAAAATCATCAAGTTCATGAATACATTAAACTCATCACATGTCATTCATGTTAGGAAATCATTCATATTGCGTGTATAATTGATTTATCAAGTGGAAACATTTCAAACAATTACAAAACTATTTTTCGGAAATGGAAACCGTTACTGATAAGAACTGATCCTTCTGTTTCGTGACCCAAATATTTTCAAAACTTGAAAATAACTTTAGAAATAGATAGTTTTTCGAAGTAGATAGAAATCGATATAAAATTTGCAAAATTCCTAGTTAAAATGACCGAGTTATGGCCGTTTTAAGGTGGGACTTCCGCAAATAGCGAGAATTGCGAATTTGTTAAGTTTTGATATATAGTTTGGATTAGTTAAGTAATGAAATACTTATTAGGGTATTTCTTTCTTTTTATTTGATCCCGATACAGATGATTCTCTACCACCGGACTATTACTACTAAAAGACCGGTGACCCATGGCCAATTGAGTATCACTTCCGATTTCAATTATTGTTTGTGATTGTAATGGTAGTTGCACTAGATACTTGGCAAAGATAAAATGGATATGCATGATGGGGTTGAACGGGAATTATATATGGTTGATGTTGTTATGAGAAACTAAAATTAAAGAATATCGAAGCCGGCTGATTAATCATTGCTTGTATAGATGAACTAGGATTGATTGTCTGTGAACATTGATTAGTCACTTAAAAGAATCGGTATAATTGATTATTCGGAAATGAAGATGAACTTGAACTCATTCATATCACAATGGGGATGGAGCATTAGCATTTGTTGGTTTTCCGTGATCTTAAATGGTGTAAAAGTTAGTTAATTGTAATCCGTAAAATGAATTTATAAGTTGGTTAACCGTGTGCCTAAACGGCGTCGTACCGCATGATTCGTTAATCTGCTAACCTAGGATGGAGGGCGCAAGTCCATCCACATATGATTTTCCGCTGGTCATATGTTTGTTGAATTCATGTGTTTGATGCATATCATTTGTTTGATTAATTACTTGTGTTCATTGACGTGTTATAATTGTGATCATGGAAGTTTTCACTCACTAAGCTAGTGTAGCTTACGCCCCTATAGTTTCTATTTATTACAGCACGAGTTCATTTAGCTTAGGCCGAGACCAGCTACAACTCAGGTACAGGAGCTAGGCGTTTTCTCTAGAAGTTGTATTCAAATTTGATTAGACTTCCGTAGGAAACCATGGGACTTTGGATGACTGAATGGATCTCTAATTATTCTTTTGTGGGAGAATGCATCTTAGACTTTGTAACTAATTACTTATGCATTTTGGTTTATTATCTAATGCTATTAAATGCTGAATTAAACTCCTAAACTTCATTGAGTGGAGTATTCTATTGTCGTAAAGGGACGCCTTACATCTATACAAGACTCCTGAAGGACTTGGGTAGTAATTCGAGAGTCTTGTATGGCATGTGGTGGACTGTTACGTTTAGGATACCCCTATGGGGCGTGACAGTTGCAATTTTGGAGGAAAAATGATTAGAAATGGAGAAATTGAGGAAATTTGTGATTTTGAGCGAATCAATGTGTTGTAGCTATTGATTTTGAGTTGTGAAGTGTTGTAAGAGTAGTGTATGGAGTGTTAGTGAGTGTTAGGTCATTGCATTTGTTGATCTATGATGTTGACATTGAGATTGTTTTCATATGTACAAGGTGTTCGATGAAATTCCTAAATAGTTCAAAGTTGTAGATTTTTGTATTTAATGTAATATGAGGCATTGAAAGTGTGATTTTGTCCAATCTAATATGTCGTAGATGTTGGCTTTGAGTTTTAAGGTGTTGTAGGAATATAGCATGGAGTGCATGTTCATAATGAGGTATGTAATAAAACGATATTAATGATTAAAAGGTATTTAGTGAAATGCCACAATCGGTTAAAAGCCATGTATTTGTCGATAGGGATGTTTAATGGAATTTGAGTGAACGATGTTTTACATGTTGAAGAAGTTGAAGATGTTGTCATAATTGAAATTGTCAGAAAAGAGATGTAACATTTTAATTTGTGTCGATAGGTTTGGAATGGCTAGCTACATAAGGTTCATTGTTTATGCACATGGAAACATAGTGGATGGATATTATGGGACACAATATGACAAGCCTCCCATTGGGAAAGTGAAGGATATGATGGATGTTGGTTTTGAAAAGTTCAAGAAATTATTTGTAGCAAGATTGGTGTGGATCATGGTAACAGTGAAGTGGAGATAATACATAGGCATGCACATTATATGAGTCATGGGATTGTTTACATGTTGATGCCAATTGTGGATGATGACAATCTTGAAGATCTGATTTCACTTGCTGCTGAGTTGGGTGCTAGGTAAATTCAGGAAATATTTGTGAAAGTCAGTGATCGGGGGGTCACACCTCCAAATAGTGCTAGTGGTGGAGATTGCATGAACGGACAACAATCTACCATGTTAGGCGTTCAACAATTTCAGCCTGGTTCATATTCAAATGTTCCTTTCCAGAATGAAGCTGTTGTGCCAGTTTCACCTATGCATTTTGAACAATATGATCCAATGCCAGTGGATGAGACAATGTCAGAATTCGAGAATAGAGTTGTAGAGGAAGTGGCACCAGTGTTTGCTACCGGGTTAAAAGTTGATCATTTCGATGGTTACTATCATGTGGATGAAAATGGTGATACAATAGAAGATGAGGTGGATGAAGAGAATGATAATGCTGTGGAAGAAGAAGTTTAAAGAGGCAATATTGGAAGTTTGGATGTCTCACCTAGCTTAAGGCCATGTGATGTAATGTTAAGTCAGGCATCGGTGAGAGATACAATTCCTTATTTTAATCTAGGTAGAGGTGGTGATGGGCATGTGACATTTGAAGATGAAATGGATGCTATGTCTGCTAATATCTGTGACAGCCAAGAATTAGTGAAGGGAATGATGTTCAAGACAAAGGATGACCTAATTGAGGCTATAAAATCTTTTCACATAAGAAGACATTGCAACTTCCGTGTTGACGAATCGAAGAAAACTCTATAAATTGCTCATTACACCAAAAGTGATCAAGGTTGTTCATGGTGGATACGGGCTTGTTTGAAAAAACTAAAAGGATTGTTTGTAATGACCAAGCTTGATGGTCCCCATTCTTGCACTAATCCTTTACTCGGGTGGGACCATTTACAAATAGACTCGAATATCCTAGCTCGAGAATTTATCATCTTTATTCGGAAAAATCCAAACTATAAGTGTAAAGATCCGACCCACTAAATCCCGAGATTTAGAGTACCGAGTCCCCAGCAGTCTTGTTTTGTTAAAAGTTGTTTATAAAGTGTTAGTATATTTGATCAAACAATTCTCATAAACTATTAGTTTTAGGACAACTTTATATATACTGTGAAAATGTTATATGTGGTTGGGGACTTGGTACTCTAAATCTCGGGATTTAGTAGGTTGGGTCTTTACAGATGGTATCAGAGCTATGTTTATGAAATTGTTTGATTAAATAGGAGTGACTTGACTTTAGATGCGGTGAGTTTAGTCGGATGCATATAGGACTTGCTTGAATTGTGTATTTTGTTTGAATGCTTATTTTATTCATTAATTATTTTGATGTTAATTTGACATTGCAAAATTATCATATGTCATATATATGTTGTATGTTTGTTTAAAGATGGATAGGTCAAGAAGAGTAACTGGACAGTCTTCGGAAAGAGAGGTTATGCCACCTCCTTCTCAGTCTACTATCTCAGCTTCTGCGTCAGCTAATATTCCAGCTTCTACTTCGACTCCATCACCAGCTTTGGCTTCTACTGCACCGAATCTACAACCTCCTCAAATGCTTGCATATCCAACTATGCTTCAGATGCCTACTGGAGATCTGAATAGTGTGCTTACTATGTTTCGGGATATGTTTGCAATAGTTCAATAGTATCAGCAAATGATGTATCAACAACAACAATAATTTATGCAACAATATAATCCACCAACTGTGAGACAAGAACAACATGTACAAGTGGAAGACCGGAATGATCAAGCCAAGTTGCATGATTTTGTTAGATTGGTACCTGATTTTGATGGAACTACTTTAGACCTGACTAGAACTGAAGGTTGGATAGTAGAGCTTGAAAAGGCATTTGTAGCTTGTGAAGTACCCGTGCATAGGAAAGTTGATTTAGCTATATATATGTTGAAGGGAGATGCATATAATTAGTAGAGATTAAACAATGAAAGATATGCAAAACCAATACCATGGAATAGATTCAAGGAAGCCTTTTTCTTGCAATACATTCCATCTACAGTGAGAGAGCAAATGATATCAAATTGGTTGAAGAATATCGTGCAAAGTATTGTAGGTTGCTTAGATTTGCTGGCACAAATTACAATGATGAGAGTATGAAGGTTCAAAAGTTCCAAGATGGATTGAACATGGAAATCAAGAGTGAGGTTAAGAAGTTTCAATTATCAACACTGTCTGAACCGGTAATTAAAGCGAAGTTAGTAGAACAAATTATAAATGAGAATAAAGCCCAAAGAGATAGACGTGCTACATTTATGGGTAAGAGATCAATTACCTCATACACTCATTCAAGATTTGGCAATGTTAATAAAGGTGAGTGACCATTTGTAGGGAAGAAACCAAATTTCGGACAAGTGACAAAGACTCCTATTTCTTTCATTCCATATGATAAGAGATGCCCTATATGTTTTAGGCCCCATGAATCAGTTCAATGTAAATGGACTCTTGGAGCATGCTTTGCATGTGGGAAACTAAGTCATAAAGCTTCTAAGTGTCTTGATCCTAAATTGAAGCCTATTTTCTGTGCTCATTGTCAACAGAGAGGACATCATGTAACTAATTGTAAAGAAAAAAAAAACTAAGAATGATGGACCAAATTTTGGAAAAGGAATGTCAGCAGCTCGAGTGTTTGCTTTGCAATAGTGTGGGAGAACTCTGTAGTTGATATACCGGCAGGTACTATACAGATTGCAAATCATCCTGCATACACTTTGATTGATACTGGTGCCACTCATGCATGTACTGTTGAAAGTTTTGTGATGAGTGTGGTTTGTCTTCTGAAGTGCTGTATGATAGAATCATGAATATTAATACTCCTTTTGGAATGCAATCGAAAGAACCAAGTGTTTGTAGAAACGTTAATGTTGTGATTTCTAATAAAAGCATGCTTATAAATGTGTTAGTTTTGCCTTTGGTTGATTTTGATGTTATCCTTGGAATGAATTAGTTAAACCTTTATAAAGCTACAATAGATTGTAGTAAGGTGGAGATGAATTTTGAGTTGGAGAATGAGAAATTGTGTATGTTTTAGAGATGAAGAGACCTAAGAGCATATATACAATGGAGTTATGGGAGAATAATGTGGGAATGAAGATCGGTAGTGAAGAACTCAGTGTTAATGTGGTGCTAGTGAAAGAAGTTGTTGATGTTTTTCTAAAGAATTACTAGGTCTACCACCTAATAGAGAGATTGAAATTTGGCATTAACTTGGTACCAGGAACATCACCAATATCTAAAGCTCCATATCGAATGGCTCCTATAGAATTGAAAGAGTTGAAAAGTCAGTTAGAAGAATTGCAGAAATTGGGATTTATACATTCGAGTATCTCACTTAGGGTGCTCCAGTGTTATTCGTGAAGAAGAAGGATGGAAGCTTAAGACTGTGTGTGGACTATAGAAAGCTAAATCAGGTTACGATCAAGAACAAGTACCCTCTTCCCCAAATTGACGACCTATTTGATCAATTGAGAGATGTTGCATTATTTTCCAAAATAGATTTGAGATTCGGATACCATCAACTCAAGATAAAGCCACAAGATATTTTGAAGACAGCTTTCCGAACAAGATACGGACATTTTAAGTTTATGGTTATGCCTTTCGGTTTAACAAATGCCCAGCACCCTTTATGGATCTAATCAACAGGGTATTCAAGGATTATCTGGATCAATTTGTAATAGTTTTCATAATGACATACTAGTGTATTCAAAGGATGAGGAAGAATATGAAAAGCGTTTGAAACTTGTCTTACAAAGGTTAAGAGAACGGAAGCTTTATGAAAAATTTAGCAAGTGCAAATTTTGGTTGAGAGAAGTTGCTTTCCTAGGTCATATTGTTACCAAAGAAGGAATATATGTTGATCTGGAAAAGATTAAAGCGGTTTTAGAGTGGCCAAAACCTACAAATGTTACGAAAGTACGAAGTTTTCTAGGTTTGGCAAGTTATTATAGAAGATTTGTCCAAGGATTTTCTAAAATTGCTTCACCACTAACTAAGTTGACAAGGAAGTATGTAAAGTTTGAATGGGGTGAAGATTATGATCGAAGTTTTCAGGAATTAAAGGAGTGGTTAATTTCTGCACTGATTTTAGCACTTCTAATCAGTAGAAAGGAATTTGTAATTTACAGTGATGCTTCACTTCAAGGACTGGGATGTGTTCTAATGCAAGATGAGCGAGTAATAACTTATGCCTCCAGACAATTGAAGCTTCACGAAAGAAATTATCCAATTCATGATCAGGAACTTGCTGCAGTGATATTGGCATTGAAGCTTTAGAAACATTACTTATTTGGTGAAAGGTGTAAGATATTCACTGATCACAAGAGTTTGAAACACATTTTCACCCAGAAAGAATTGAATATGCATCAGTGAAGATGGTTAGTTAATCAAAGACTACGATGTTGAAATTTTGTATCACTAGGGAAAAGCCAATGTTGTAGCAGATGCTCAGTAGGAAGAATCAATTTAATGTGGAATCTTTGATTACAACTCAATGAGAACTACAAGAAGATCTTCAGAAGATAGATATTGAGATTACAATAGAAAAAGTTAAAGTATTGTTAATGAGCTTAACTGTAAAACCAACAATTATGGATCAAATTAAGCAGGACAACTGGAAGAACCTGAAAGCCAGAGATTAAAAGTGACATAAGTGAAGGAGGAAGAAAGATATGTGAATTGATGATGAAGGTGTTATAAGGTTAAAAGAAAGAATTTATGTACCAGAGGTCTATGAATTGAGACAACAGATTATGAAGGAAGCGCATTCCTCTTCATATTCGATTCACCTGGAAACACAAAGATATATTAAGACTTGAAGCACATTTTTGGTAGGAAGGAATGAAGAAGGATATTGCAAGATTTGTTTCTAAATGTTTAGTATGTCAACAAGTGAAGATTGATCATCAACGACTTGGAGAAGAATTGCAACCATTAAGAATTCCAGAATGGAAGTGGGATGAGATAACTATGGATTTTATGACGGCTTTACCAAAGACAGTAGCCAAGAATGAGATGGTTTGGATCGTGGTAGATCGACTAACAAATCATCACATTTTATTCCACTACGAGTTAGGTGTTCATTAGAAAAGTGGCTCATATTTATATTAGAGACATAGTGCGGTTACACGGTATACCGGTGACTGTCACTTCTGACTGGGATACGAGATTTGTTAGTCGATTTTGGAGAAGTCTTCATGAAGCTCTTGAAACGAAGTTACAGTTCAGTATGGCATTCCATCCACAAATCGACGGTCAATCGAAAAGGACAATACAGATTCTTGAAGATATGCTTAGAGCTTGTGCCTTAGATTTTGGAAGAAATTGGGATGAACACTTACCTCTAGTTGCGTTTGCATACAATAATAGTATCAGTCAGTGATTCAAATGGCTCCATATGAAGCATTATATGGGAGAAAATGTAGATCTCCTTTGCATTGGGACAAGTGGGCGAGAGAGCGTTAATTTGTCCTGATTTGGTGCAACAAGAAATTGATAAAGTTCAAATGATCAAACATAGATTAAAAGCAGCTCAAGACTATTATAAAAGTTATGCCAACTTAAGAAGAAGACCTTTAGAGTTTGAACTTGGAGATCATGTATTTCTTAAAATATCATCGACAAAAGGGGATTTTAGATTTGGAGTAAGGAGCAAATTGAGCCCAAGATATATTGGACCACATGAAGTTTTGGAACGAATAGGACCAGCATCATACAGATTAGCTTTACCACAAGTCTATCAGGTGTCCATGATGTCTTTCATGTGTCTCAGCTTAGAAAATGCATATATGATCCCGACGCTATATTGGATACGAATCAGCCAGAGATACTACTAGATTTGACTACTGAGAGAAAACGATCAGAATTTTAGGCAAAATGGACAAAGAATTGAGAAATAAAGTGATACCGATGGTAAAAGTCCAATAGAATAATCAATCCGAGAGAGAAGCGATTTAGGAAGTAGAAAGTGTGATGAGACAAAGTACCCCGAACTCTTTGGATACTTAGTTAAGTTAAGTTTCGGGGACGAAACTTCTTGAAGGAGGAAAGAATGAAATAATCTAATTTATTCAATAATTTAATTTTCATGTAAATATAATATTAGTTCTAAATATTAAGTTTGAAGTAATTTAAATATATGAAAATGAATGTGTAGAAATAGGTTTGATATACTATGTTTATTAATGTAAAATATTAATGTATGTGAGTATGTGTAATGAGATTAATGTTATTGTTTTATGTATATTAATGTATGTATAGTATAATCAATGTTTGTGTCTTTTATGAATTAAGATGTATGTGTTATGTTTAAAATTATCAAAACAACTTTTGAATTGTCCAAATAATTGTTAGTAGAATTTTCAAGAAGTTAAGCCATTTTCAAGCTCAAATTAAATTCAAATTAGCCCCAAATTAAGCCTAAGTCATATACCCCAAAAGTCAAACTCATGATAAATTTAAGTCCTAAATTTGATCAAATAGAGCCTCTCTTGGCAGCCCACAAATTTCATACGAATTTTCCACTTTTCTTTTCCTTCTCTTGTCCTTCTATCTTCAAACCATTAGCCTAAACCTTAACCAATAACAAGCTCTTAGATTCAACAATTTCTCCAAGCCAAAGCATCTTCATGTAAGTTAAAGCAAGGATAAATCCTTGTTTATTTTCTTTCTTGTAATATAGATGTAGAATCAATGTTAGGATGAGTTTATTGTCATGTGACTTTGAATGGTTTTATGTATTGATTAATGTTAGGTTGTGTTTTATTATTATATGAACTTGTTATATGTGTTATGGAAGTAGTGAGAAGTGTTGGTGAGGGTTGAAGTTGATTTTGAGTAGTTAAGTTTGAAGTGAAGAGTAGGAGAGGGTTTGGTGAAAATGAAGTAGTTTGATGTGTTGAAATGATGTTCAAAGTTGTAGGATTTGTTAATATGGATAGAAGATAGTGTATGAAGCTAAATATGTGTTTGAAGAAGGATTAAAATTATTATATGTTATAAATTTCAAAGTGCAAAACAGGGAAATAAACACTTTTCGAACAGGTCTGTTTTTGAGTGTACACGGGCATCTGGTACTTCAATGCCGCCGGTGTAGAGGCGGTGTTGAATGTGATCAGAACCGATTTTTCTAACGTTGCTTAAAACGCCGCTGGCTTTTGTAAAGAAATTGGCCAGTTTATTTTTCAAATCGTACGCCAACCATTAGGGCTTCAATGCCGCCGGCCTTCAATCAGTGTTGAATGTGAATGGAATTGATTTTCTTAACACCGCCGGTATATAATTCCAACGCTGCTGGCATTCAACTCAATTTTGCCTGTGTAAATAGCTACTTATCCCCTAAGTTTTACAAATTCAACTTTCTTCAATGTCATTCTTTACTTTATATATGGTCTTCTAATGAATCTATAAGCTATATAAACATGTTTTAAGTATGAATTAAATGATAAAAATATATTTTAAGTTCAATGAATCTCTTTATATAATTAACTTAAGATTGTGTTATATATATGTATATATATATTCTACGTTCGATTATTGATTTGTTTTGATATTTTTTATTTCAGTTAAAGGTTCTTCAGTTAATTCCCCTCCGAGTGAATATAGTAATACACTATTGGGTACAGGTGCGCAATAGCTTGCTTGTTGTATGCTAGGAATAGACATTATTAAATTTGACTTAATTCAATCCGATTTAATACTTTAATGAACTGGATGTCTATTACGCTGTTTAATCTGGTTTGAGGAGTAGCAAACCTGTCATGATGCAATGACATGTTAGTTAGGCGCTTAACTTAAGTCATGATGTAATGACTTTACCATGATGCAATGATACGTTATAATGCAATAGTGATTCGTTTTTGTTAAGTGGATGGCCGATGAGGAGAATAGTATCCGAGTAACGTTTGCTTAAACTTAGGGGGAAATGCCATGGTTTAGTTCAAAGTTTATGGGAACTTGTGAACTAGGTTCATGTTGTGACTGAGTTTAAGTAGAGTCGGGTAACGGCTTTTGAGCCCTAAATGAAGCTATTTCTTTATGGAATAGATATAGAAGATATAAGTATTCGGACTGCTTATATCAACTTCTTGAGCAGCTGCTGTTACTCAGGACCCCTAAATTCCTAAAGCGTGATTCCGAGGTTTGAATACCATACTGTTGTTTTGGTAAAAAAAAAAAGTTAACAAGATAATGACTGATCGTTGATGCATTTCATTTGAATTAAGTTTGTTTGACAAATTTTTCTTATATTTGTTATTGTGTACGAGGCATTTGGCTCACTTTTGCTGCTTTGCAGGTAATGAAGATGAGTTGTATACTGATCAGGGATACGAGTCACATTTTGAGAGGTTCATGGACTAGTGGGTCGAGTAGAATTCAAATGCCCTGGATTTGGGAGAAACTTTTGTTTAAAGCATAATTCTCCATATAGAAAGCTTGTTAAATAAGCCTAAGTTGTAAAAGACCTTAAGATCTCTTTAGGTTATCTTTTGTACCAAGAACAACTTGTAAATTTATAGTGTCTAATATTGACACTAAACTTTGTACATATAATGTATATATGTATGGATTGCTTTATTAGCAATCTTGTTTTGTTAAAAGTTGTTTATAAAGTGTTAGTAAATTTGATCAAACAATTCTCATACACTATTAGTTTTAGGACAACCTTATATAATGTGAAAATATTATATGTGGTTGGAGATTCGGTACTCTAAATCTTGGGATTTAGTGGGTTGGGTCTTTATAGTAAGGCAAAGGAGCTTGAGTCCCATTACTTAGCTGTGTACAAGTATATGGTTTCCTATAGAAGAATTTGGCAAGGTAAGAAAAAAGCAATTGCAATGGTTTATGGTGATTGCATGAAATCTTACAATGAACTCCTAAAGTTATTATACGCAATCAAGTCAACTAATCTAGGGTCGATAGTAGAATTGGGCTAGACAAGATCATCATAACCAGATGAAGCGTATTTCAAGTAGGTATTCTGGAGCTTTGCCCATGTGTGGAGGCCTTCAAGCATTGTAGGCCAGTTATTTGTGTGGACGGTATATTTATATGTGGCAAATACAAGCACGTGTTGCTCATGGCATGTGGTGTAGATAGAGACAATCACATATTACCCTTAGCATTTTGTCCGGCACCATTGAGTCTAAAGATGCATGGTCATGGTTTTTGAGGAAATTGAAGCAATGGCTCATAGGACATGGGGAGAGGAGACTATATGTCTCATTTCAGATAGAGGGACTGGTACTATTGGGGCAATTGATGATGCGACTAATGGTGACAACCTCCCTTTGCAGTGCATCGATTATGTGTCTAACATATTGCTAGCAATTTCAATAAAGTTTACAAGAATCAGAGGTGCAAAAACTTGGTAACTTACGCGTCATTTCAAGCACATCCACATAAATTCGAAAAATCTATGGAGCTCGTCAAAAACATTGACGAAGCAACAGTTGAATGGTTCATCCAGACTGATTTAAATGGCGATCTGCTCTTATGCATAGAGGTATGGATGCTATCATTTGATGATGTTATCGTTTTGGGTACATGACAACTAATATGGCAGAGACATAAACTCAGTGATCAAGGAGCGACGAGCTTACTTGTAGTGGGCCTGGTTAAAAAAATCTTCTGTAACTGTGTCATGTACAGGGAAGAGAGACTTGATGCTGCGACGAAAGCCGTAATAGGCGGTGAGGTTTTCACACCCTATGTAAAGAAGAAGATGGATTTATGGGCAGTGAGGGCGAGTTCGCATCAAGTCACTAGTTTCAACAGAAGTATTGGATTATTTGAGGTTCGAACCGACACTCGACATGAGAAAGGTCATTTGAAACGTGGCGATAGAACTCACAAAGTGGACTTTTCCACACAAACTTGCTCATGCGACAAGTGGCAAATATATTGACTGCCATGTTCACATGCTATGCAGCAGTAAGGTTCTCAAATGTGGATTGGACTTCCTTTGTCGGGCCATGGTATATGTGGACCAATGAACTTCAATGCTATCAATCTCATTTCTTCCCATTTGGTGGATCATGATTGGCTTTCCCCAGATAAGTTCCCCAGCCTCATCCTCGATCCTGCGACCTCACGACCAAAAGGAAAACCTAGGACAAATGATATAGGATGGAAATGGATTAGAGAGAATGGTCCATAGTGTTACATGTGGGCTATGTAAACAGGAGGTCCATAATAGGAGGAGTTGCTCGGACAGAGTGAGGCAGAATGTGTCCAGGTTTGACATATTAGCGGTTAAAAGTGGTTGAGCGATATCATGCTATCCTGTAATGCTTATTTCATATTTTTCATGCTTTTTCATTTAGGATTCATATTTACCTTCCTACATGTAGGGTACATGGAGCCAGGACCCATTGATCCATCGGTGTTTATCCATCAAGGCAGACATCGTTCATCAGTAGTTTGGTTGACGAGGTATGTTATCCTACTCTATGGTTTCTCGTTAAGCTATGTTGATGCACGTTGAGAACATATCGAGTATCACTTAACTCTGTCTTTTTAGGCTTCAGCTACTGCCTTTGTTGTCAGACGAACGCAATCGACATCTAGACATGACGTAATGGGCAGACCCATTGACAAGCATCTTTTGCCTTACTTGGAGCAGGCCGGCTTCATAGGCCTTGCACGTCTCCCATACATTCAGCTAGACTGGCATCTCATCTCAGCATTGGTGGAGAGATGGTAGCCAGAGACTCATACATTCCATATGCCTCAAGGCGAGCTTACCATTACATTATAGGATGTGGAGGTGTAGCTAGGACTGTCAGTGGATGGCTTGCTTTGTCGGTACCACATCTATAGCCACTAAATGGTAGACGGAGTGCATTAGGTTGTTAGGTGCTTATCCACAGGGAGGTACGTCCCGTGGAGGCCGTTTCAGCCTTACTTGGCTGCGGAAACATTTCGCATATTTGCCAGACCATGCACTAGAGGAGTAGGTCAGGAGGCATGCTCGTGCATATATATTATAGCTAATGGGTGGCTATATATTTGCAGATAAGTCTGGTTCATTAGTGCATACTATGTTCTTGTCATTGTTAGCAGACTTAGCACGGGCTGGGCAGTATAACTAGGGTGGTGCATGCCTTAGCTAGTTGTATCGTCAGTTGTGTCGTGCTTCTTCAGAGAATGTTATGTAGATTGGTGGAGTCGTTGTCTTACTCCAGGTATGGGCATAGGATTGATTCCCTATTATTGCTTTCCGTGCCCATTTTGGACCACCTTTGAATGATCAAACCATTATCTTACTGCAAAAATGGGCTTGGCATCGATTCCCTGTTATTGTTCCTCGTGCCCGTTTTGAGCTACCTTTGGATGATGGAGTGCCACTTGCTATGTGATGGCAGATAGTTTGGGATACTACCCGATACCCATCTCATGTCATTTAAGCATACAAAGAGGCAACTGACATGATCGGAGCTGAATGGGTACATTAGCTATCCATTTTTCCATTTGGTTCCATAAATATTTCAAATTTTCTCAGTATTGAGCTTTTTGTTGTGGTACAGGTTGTTTAGATGCCATATACTGACCAGATCATCACTAGGCTACCTCTATATTGTCAATGTGGTGTAGATGTGTGGACAGCCCGCGTCCCTTTAATTTGCTTTTGTTATGTTGAGTAGTGTTTTCCTGATCGTGTCATTAGTAGTTTGGGGGTTATCAGAGGGTTCCGACAGGAGTTAACACTAAGCCAGATCTGCATCAGATCGATCTTAAGGGCGGATAAACACTAATTGGGTCATCCATCATGCTGTTACCATGAAATGTGGAATGAGAGGCGTGATCACTTGGTAGATGTTGAGCTTCCCTTAGGTGTCGACCTAGACTACATACGTTGGTTCAGACGTCACTAGGCGATATCTCAGCTACACTGGTGCCAGGGTCGGTGCATTGGTGAGTTTTATATCTTGTATTTGGCTTCTCATATAGCATTAGACACTTACAAATATAACCTCCAATGTTTGCACTTGCTTTACAGTGGATCAGTTCAGACGGATTTGGTTGTCTTCTGACATTGTAGAAATTCACTCCATCATAGATGACGCCATAAATACAATCGATGAGCATGGATTTGTTAACTATCTTTACCTAGAGCATCAATACACAATGCATGAGGGTGACGCTATAGATGACCAAACCGAGTATGAGCAGCAATAGGAGTATGACTTTGTCCACCACGCTCCATCATCATTTGTTGGCACATCTGCAGTTGTGAGGGGACGACATAGCACTTCCTCATTGTCATCTCACCACACTCCATTCACTGAGGTAAGCTCTTCATCACGTCATCCTCCTCCACCACCACATAAGAGGCCTCTAGTATCTTTGGATCAAGACATGGGTGAGGGATTGACATAGCTATCACAGGTTAGGAGACCCACCCAGGCTACACTAGTCCCTCTACCAGATTTCAGTGCATCTTCGATTCAGGAGGATGATCCAGAGGCAGCACCGACATAGCGTGGTCAGCGATTTATAGCCTCTAGGATTGCTAGAGGTCTACATCGCAGCATAGGAGACAATAGAATTGTATTTTTTCTATTTTTTTATGCTTCTCGTCTAAACACAATTGTATTTTCCAATTTACTTTATGTAATCAACTTTTATTCATCATGGTGGTGATTTTTTCTCATCTAGTTACTAGATAGGTTCAAGGAGTTTGTCTGGTTACTTAAAGTTATTTATGTCAGCTTTGGGATGTTGGATTGGTTGCGCATGCTGCTACTAAGTAGTGGATTGGTTTCAGGAGTTTCAATTGTTAGTAAATGTTTTTTCTGTAGGTTTGAGATGTTGGATTGGTGGGGTTTGCCTCTACTAAGTAGTGGAATGGTTTATGGAGTAACAAAGGTGGTGGTGGTGGTCTAGTTTGTTATTTTCTTTTGCTAAATTTTTATTGTATAGTTGGTTTATGGTTTGATTTTGTTGTATTTAGGCATTATTTGTTCGAGACGATGCCTTTGGTACGACAACTGCTATTCGAGAAGATGCCTTTGGTACGACCACTGAAGGCGCCATCTCAGACGGTGCCTTTAGTAGTTATGTTGAGACGATGACTTCAGAACAAATAAAAAAAGGCATTATCCCTATAGAGTAATTTTAAAGGCACTGTCCCAGATAGGGCCTTCACTCACCTAACTCTGGAATAAGTTTCCAAACCGACTTTTTCCCGCACTTTTTTTGAAAGTACCAAAAAACGACACAAAAACCTATAATCGCTATCCTTTCCTATTATGTGACATGAACAATAGTAACACTTTTCTTTAAGATTTCACTAAAATTATGGTGAAATCTAGAAGATAGCTCAAGATATTATGAATCGAGCCTTAATTTTAACTAAATTCATTCTCAAGGAGTCACAATTTAAATGGAAAAAAAAAATAAATCAAAGAAAAATGTTCATGAATAAATTAAAGGGCAAAGATTTAGCTAGATCAATTCAATAGGGCTATCAATCGATTTGATACCTTTTGAAATGAACTTAGAAACTTAAGAGAGTGGGCAACTTGTTTTAGGTTATTATTTCAAGTTGTTGAAGCACAATTGAATCAATCAAATCAAAACGTTTTCTGTAATGACCCAGAGCTCCACCTACCGAGATATTGTCTACTTTGGTGAAATGATGCATAGTTTTGTCCTTAGTACTAGTTTCTTTTCAAAAGATCATCTATAATAGGAGTGCTCTCCACTAAGCACATTTAACTTAAGAGTTCTAATGAATTTTAAGTCATTATAATAATCGGTGCCCGATGATTAAAATTTCATCACCTTATATTGAAGGGTATCATATACTCCTCACTTATAAAAATGATGTCCTCATCAATTTTGTTACATAGTCTAAAATATACCAGGCAGAAATGATACTAGAGGTGCTCTATATAGTCTTAAGAGGTGCCCTTACTCTGAGGTACTTTGCCCTATATAGCATTTAATTTCCTACTTTTAGCTCTGATACCCCTTTTAACTGACTTGGAACTTTATTATCGATGTATCGTTACTTTACAAAATTGCTACATAGTTTTGTCCTTGGTGTGAGCTTCTTCCTAGGAGATAACCTATCTTGGGATTGTTTTCCATTGAACATGCTTTGAGAGTTTTGATGAACTTTAGGCCACTATACCAAAAGGCATTTCAATGATTAGAGTTCTACTACCTTATATTTAAGGAGTATCACGTTTTCAATTACAAAAAATTGATTTTTATATTGAACCAAAGCTTTTCTAAAGCAAATTAAGAACTAGAAGCTATAAATAAGACCGTATGAGCTCGTACAATTCAGACACAAGCATCAATATTGTATATATAGGGATGTTCTTGGGATAGTCACATACGCATTATATAGATCTTATGCCTTGCACGTGACTTAAGATTATTACTGAAGAGATGGTACTTGATGATGGGATGACTTAGAAAGAATGACAGAAAGGAGGAACAAGTAGTCTTGGTGTCTCAAATGCACAAGTGGCAAGGGAACTTCTATAGATCCCGTGCATCAACCTTACAGTAGAGTAATTGAAGTAGAAGTACACTTGAACTACCTTAAATCTTTGTGAATGCAGCCTCTTCTATGGAATGTTGTTTGTCTTTTCTCTTCAAAAGATGGAATTGAGGAGGAGTGCTTAAGTATTTATAGAAACTTGGTATGAATAACAACTGTAAAATCATCTCAATAACTAATGGATGAGATAGAGTAAGCTCAATTCATGATTATTCTAAATGAGCTTCTCGCGGGCCATCCTCTTGTATGCATGAGCCTACCTAAGAGAGATTGGATGCAGTGGCTTGTTTTAAGCCCGCTAAACCAAATCTTTCCAAGTTATCCCAATATCGAAATTGGACTCGTTAAGCCCTATCACCTAGCCTATGAGTCAACCCCAAATTAATAAATAATATATATATAATTTGAAGCACATTTACAAAGCTCACTTGAAATAACCTTTTCAAGAGCTCCCTCTCTCTCTCTTTATAGCGAAAACCCGTCACTTTCTCTCTCTAGTATTGCATTGGTTTTCTAAAATATTAAAGAAATTCATTAGTTGCAACTAAAAATATCACTTTCATTCTCTTAATGTTGTGGTTGGCAACTTTCCTAAAAGTGGAAATCAACAGAAATTGGTAGTAAGAAAAGAGTAGAAATTTTTTATATTTTATTTGGTAATTTATGAAGGAAATGAAGGAAAGAAGAGAAAACTGGGTTAGTGATTAGCAAAATTATTCCTATATAATTTTTATGAAATGGCAATTTTGTAAAGACATTTTGTATCTGCATATCGTTTCCTTCCATTTTTCTTACTTTTCACCCAAATTTGGAGAGAAAGAAGAAGGGTTTTACTTTCCTTCCACTTCAAGTCCCATCATCTTATTTCTCCCTAAAAAAAAAAAAATTTGCTAAACACAAATATTTCACCTCATTTCCTTGACTTTGTTCATTTTCGTTATAGTTCCTCCACTCCAAACATAGTGTGAGCTTTTTAGATTTTTGCTGCAGAGTGAAATAAACCACCACTACTAAAAGGTTCTCCACCATCAAGTAGGACCTACCCAACCACTTGGTGCATTTTGTCGTTAATCATCGAAACACCACCAACAGAATGTGGCCTTCCTATGCTATGCGTTATTGTTCGTGCTAAGAAAAGGAAATCTCATCATTCTTTTGTTTTTCATTTTTATTGTTATTTTAATTATCCTATTTTCTTTTAAACATTATAGACATCCCATTTTCCCCCATTATTATAATGAAAATGAATGTTATATAAAGCTCATAAATTACAAAATTTTCAAAATAAAAATATATAAATATATAGTAAGATTAAAAAATATATGTACATATATGATAATATTATTAGTAGGTTCATGTGGAAAGTATAAGATAGTGTTAAATAATAAGTAATTTAGGCTTAATATAATACAAATTTTTATTATAAATAAGCCTCTGACCCAATTAAATAGCCCACAATAGGTTAAACTATTTAATTGGATCCAAGCATTAAGTCTTAAATATAATATGTTTGCAACCCATATTAAGGCACATGCCAAAACCTAATAGAGAGATTAGGGATTCGAATCTAGGCAAAGGCAAAAGATAATAAGCCTTTTTATTTTGTCCCATCCAACACCATGTGGCACGATTCAATTGGTCAAGCTGACTTCATCTTCAACATTGGATAGGCCAAAATTTACATGCCTTCCATGTTTGAACGACCATCTTCATGGTTGATTTTGACCCTTATTTCTTTGTCATTTCACCAAATTAATGGTGAAATGACGAAGCATACATGGAATACTACAAATAAAGACCAAAAGAGGTGTTCCATGTGTAAAAGAAGCCTTTAAAATTGGTAAAAACTTTAAATGCAATGATACTTGATCACCATCAATGGTGATTATGACCAAGTTTGTGCGAAATGAAGTCTCCACAAAGCATCTAATGGTAAAATATGTTGGAATATTCGTTTTTGTTTGCTAAAATTCTCTAAATCATCATTAATTTAAGTCGAAGAGGAAACCTTAATCTTATTATTCTAATCAAAACAATTTAATTTGTTTCCAAGTTTGTTCGAGCTTTAATCCTATGAATAGGAGCTTGAATAAACCATTCAGCATTGGACAATTAAGCAAATCTCACTTAAAAAAATTTGAATCTCAAGTTGTTGAAAAGCATGGGTTTTCAGGAGATTTCTTTGAATTAGGTGCTCTACGGGCGAAACTAAGCAACTCGGTAACTATAGAAAGGTTTCTGGTAAGTAAAGCTTCCTATTGGTAAGTTTAAGGAAGCTCAACGCTACCTTGATCACCTCTGACAAGTTCATCCACCACCCTCTTTGAAGCTTGAACCACCACCTCAAGCGTTTTTTGAGCAAAGCCACTGTCACTGGATTGTTAGGCATTGTCCAACTAGTCCTTTACTGCTGGATCTGCTAGATCTCCTCTCGATGGCCGCCTGCCTTGTTTCCGCCTAACTCGATCCAAATCCAACCCACGTCTAACCTACGCCCTTGTCCTCACTTGTCAAACTAGGTAAGTTTTATCATTTTTAAGTTAATTAATTAATTAACTTAACAAATAAAAAAATGGAAAATGGAAAAAAAATTAAAAAGAGAGAGAAAGAAAGAATAATAGAAAAAAATAATAATATATTATAAAGTTTATGATTTTTGCCAATATAATATATGCTAAAATAATAAAATAAAAAAAACGTAATAAAATAAATAAATGATAAGTAGATATAAACAAAAATAATAAATAAAAATAAAAGGACAATGAAAAATGTAAAGAATTTTGTCACATAGAAAAAAACTTATATTTTGTTAAAAAAAAGAAAAGAAAATTGATAGTTTGTATGATCTATAATGCCTAAAGAATACCTTTTGCCAAAAAACATAAAAATCAATAGAATTATAAGAAAAGAGTGTGAAGTTCTAAAAATAACCAACACATTAATTTTTAAAAAAAATATATGATGTTTGATCTTAATTAGTGGATACATATGCACCTTCAAGGTGACTTAAAATATGAAAAAGCTTTTCTTTCCTCTTATTTTTGTAAGTAAAATTTGATTCACTATTTCTTGTAAATATTATAATAATTTTCCTTGGCGATTATAGCTTGTAAATAATATAGGTTGTAACATCAATAGACTTTGGGGCATTAAAAGAATAGACATTAACTAAAGAATTTTAAGGTGTTAACGAAATCATTTTAATAAGATAGTCTTCATCTAAGAATTTTTGGTAATTGAAATTTGATTTTAAAATTAGTTTTTATCATAGACCCATGGTCAAACCAACCCATTAATCTTAACTTGCAATTTTTTCCAACTATAGTCGGGTAGTGACTCCTTAATGTTTTTGAAATAGTTGTATATTTCTTTTGATTCCTAGTTAAGGTTTTGTATCAAATAGTTTATGTTTGGATACAAATGAAAGTGAAAGAAAATAGAACCAGAAATGAAAAATGCATATTCAACAATCATCATATATATATATGATTATTAAAGCAAGAAGAGCATGTTTTGCGTTTTAAGTGATTTTATATATTTTTTATTTTTGATTTTACATTTTTACATTACCCACCTTGAAGTTCAATATTAATTAAAAGAAAAACCACAAAATAACAAATGCTATTGTAACTTCCCATCCTACATTTCAAAAAAAATAACTAATCTTGTCTATAGCTTCTTATATCCTGCATTCTAAAGTGATTGCAATTCTTCATAGACACTTGCAATTTTTTTTTAAGCATATTCCAAATGTTTGAATGATGTTGCTAAATTTCTTTAATGAATTGCATATTTAATAATAATTTATGTGTTCTATGTTCGTCCATCTCTTGTACCATCGTTTCAATTTCCTTCTTCAACACTCTACGCTTGTCTTTGTTGATGGTACATTTGTCCTTCTGCCCAGTGGTCTTGTCTTTGACAAAGACATTAAAGATACTATTAACACCAATGTCAAAGCAAACATTGATACGGGGGACACCTCTTGGTCCAGGAGGAATGCCAAAAAACTAAAATTCCCCCAGTAAGTTGTTATCCTCCATCCTTGCTCCCTCACCTTCATAGATTCCAATAGGGACACCACGCTGATTATCTGAGTTGGTAGAGTCAGAGATGACCTGTTTCTTCTTAGTTGGTACTGTGGTGTTTCTTGGGATCAACATTTTCATGACACCTTTCATCGGTTTCCACACCAAGAGAGAAAGGGTTAACATACAAGAGCAAATTAAAAGGTCCTAGATCTTCTTGTTATCCTTGACATTCAAAATTGCAGCTTACACAGCAGCACCATAAGCAATAGCCTCGTCAAGGTTGATGCTCTTGCAAAGTTCTTTGCCATTGAAAAAATCTTGCAATGAACCTTAGGAATCCCAGATGAGCCACCCACAAGGACAACATCATGATTGCTGCTCTTGTCCATCTTCGCTTCCGTCAAACACTTCTCAATTGGCTCATTTCCTGAAGAGATCCATGTTGAGCTCCTCGAACGTAGCACAAGTAATGGTGGAATAGAAATCAATGGCCTCATACAAAGAATCGATTTCAATCGCCATCATAGCAGTTAATGACAAAGTCCTCTTTACCCTTTCACAAGAAGTACTCAGTCACATAAGATCTCTAGGGTTTCCACTAATGTCCTTCTTATGCTCTCTCTTGAACTCCAAAACAAAATGTTTCACCATCCTGTAGTTGAAGTCCTCACCTCTAAGGCGGGTGTCTCCAGCTGTAGACACATCAAAAGTACCACCACGAAGGTAAAAAACCAACACATTCTTCTCCCTAGAATTTGTTGTCTTCTTATCCAAACCATAAGCAATGGATGCAGTGGTTGGCCCATTAATTATACGCATTACATTGATTCCAGGAATAACACCAGCATCTCTAGAAGCTTGACGCTGGGAATCATTATAAAAAGCCGGGACTGTAACAACTGCATTCTTGGCTGTCGACCCAAGATAGGCTTCAACAATATCATGCATCTTAGCAAGGACCATGGATGAAATTTCCTCAGCAACAAACTGCTTCTCGTTGCCCTTATGGTTTACAACAATCGTAGGTCGGTTATCACGGCCAGAAATGATCTTGAAAGGCCAGAGCTTGATATCACTCTGTACTGAAGGATCACTGAAGTTTCTTCCAATCAAATGCTTTGCATCTATTCACACACCAAGGAATGCAAGTTAGGGTAGGGATTGATTGCATAATCTTTTATGGTATTAGACTGGATACCATATTTGGCTTATAAAATTTATTTGAGGCCGGACAAAACTCTCTTCATGCAACTAGAAAAACTTAAAATTCTTGCATCTTATATTTAATAGTACAAAAATTTGAATCAGACAAAAATAAAATATCTCAATGAGAATCTATCAGTGCTGTTTGGTATATGTATAGTCAAACAAAAGAATTGTTTAGTTGTCCAGTTCTTCTTACTTTCAGTCCTTATAAAAAATGCTAGCTAAATGTTGAAATGAATCCAAACAAAATAGAAAAAAAAAAAAAAAAAGGAAACTACATTTATCCCTTTTCATTTACTTTGTTTAGAAAAACAACAGTATTTAAGCTGCTTATAATAGAAACAAATGAAAATAGTAAGTGATCATTGACCAAGGTTTTTAAATTTATAAATGTTTTCTAAATCAATTTCAATAACTACGGTCTCATAGGGTAAGCGCACCCATCAGATGTAACATATGAAAATAGTATTTAAGCTGCTTACAATAGAAACAAATGAAAATAGTAAGTGATCATTGACCGAGTTTTTCAAATTTATAAATGTTTTCTAAATCAGTTTCAATAACTGCAATCTCATAAGACAAGCACACCCATCAAATGTAACATAGATAGTGATTTAGGTCAATCCCAAGAGAATGGTTGGTAGCTAGTTTACTCTCAACTTCATTCATTGTCTAGCCAAAGAAAGGTTTAGAAAAACAAATATAAAGAAAAAAAGGACTATGCTAAGTTAGGAATATTCACAAACGTTTAATGGGTAAAATAAGAAATAAGCATGTAGCTTTTATGAAACAGCAGCTCAAGCTTATTTCACCAATTCCTTATCAAAATGATTTCTTTAAAACAATAAAATTATTAAAAGTTGTTTGAATCATGTGTTTATACTGTCAGATTCTTTAGTTTAAGCTGAAGTTTCTCTCGAAGTTAGTAGTTTTAGATCTAGTTGAAACTAGTAATCTGAAATTTCAATTAGACCTACATAAAGAATAAGAATCCGTTGTTTCGAAAAAAGAAAAAAACAATTCAATGAATTTTTAAAACAAGTGACAAAAAGGCTTCGCCTATTTCTCAGTAGGAGGTAGTTAGGATTGACTCCATTAGTAACCATAGATCTATTCAATTGAATGATCTCTCAATCTATCCTATTAAAATCAATCGTGGATCTAAAAAACTGCACAACTCTTTTAAAAACCACAAGTTAAGTTTAAGTCACCAATTGCAAACATCCAATCAAATTAACTTGAAAGCGCATTTGAAATCAAACTGAATCAGGAATTAGATTCGTAATCCCTAAGCTGTAGGAGTTTATTTCTCCATGGATTCATCAAAATAAGCACGAATTAGACGAAAAAAAATAGATTCGAAAGATTAATTAATTAATTGCTCAGAAATTCATAGAAATTACAAACATCGGGTTAAATTAATTTTATCTAGAAAACAAAAGAAGTTCTCAAGTAAGAAGAAATAATAATTCTTTTACCCAAAAGTCCTTCAGAAAACTATTCTACGTTAATACCGATTTACATTGTTGGTACATACTTTACAACGCACCTTTGCACCTTTATTTATAGGCTACTAGGTGCAAAAAGCATGGCCTACTTTATTAACACGTGGTAGATTCTTTTTAACAGAATTTGTGATACTTTCCACGTGCGCATATGATTTATGGAAACACATGTCGAGGGTCACGTGTGATCTGTTGGTCGAGGCTTGTATAAAATAAAATCAGACTCGACTTCGAGAATTTCCAAAGTAAATTGTGTGTTTTTGTCATTACTCTATCAACGGTAAATTTAAGAAAATCAAGGCTCGTATTACTGAGGCTCGAGGCAATTTGATGAAGAATTGGTATGTAAAAGCACTTGTTGAGGGTCAAGATTTAAGGCTCGACTTTGAGGCTTGATAGTGTATTTTCTCTAGAATGATGCTCGATCACTGCGACTAAGTTGAAGGTCATGTCGAGGGCTCGTAGTTAAGGCTCGATAAATCAATATTTGTTGTTTTCTTCCTTTATTTGGCCTCGGCTATGACTTTACAAGGCTCGACTTCTGCAATCTTGACTCTACATGTTGTTTTACTCCAAATCTAAATTAAAACACTTTGAATATTCCTCATTGAATTATAAAAGCTTTAAAACAATATTTTTTTTAAATAAAAACATAGATTTTACAGGATTTCATAAAAAATTCTTAGGAAAATGAGCTCAAAATCCAATGAAAAATATAGAGTAAAAATGACTTATGAGTAAGGAAAAGAAAGCCTTTAGATAGAGAAGAAATGATTGAAGACGGTGTTGACAGGGTTCCTGGTGACCTAATTCTTAGCAGCATCACCAATCAACCTCTCGGTGTTGGTGAAAGCCACATAATGCGGCATCTTTCTGTTTCCTTAATCGATGGGGATTATTTCAACACGGTCATGTCGCCATACTGCTACGCAGGAGTATGTTGTTCCAAGATCAATTATGATTGCTACTCCTCCTTTGTCCGCTAAGATCAATCGAATCTGCTCAAGAGTTTGAGAGTGATAACAAGGAGAAAGAACAAAGCTAGAATGATGAGGGGATAGGACTGGTGGAACAGGAAGTATTAATACATTGCATGTATTTAATGAATATGTATAAATATTAATAAAATATTGACATTAATAACTTTGTAAAAACTTATCCTTGTAACTATCACATATTATAATTATATTGATATTCTTACACCATTCATCTGAACATACGAGCCAAGATAGCATTGATAGTTACAAATTTATCATATGGCACTCTAGGACTCTGGGTTATTGGTTGTCTTAAATGTTTTAAATCCAGGCACAAGGATTTGTAGCTACAACACTTATATTATCAAATAGTATATAGGAACTACTCACTCTATGTAGGGGCGAATCTAAGGGGGGCCAACGGGGTTCGACCTCCCCAAACTCAGGAAAAATTATTTTTAAAAAGAAAAAAATATATATGTTATATGTATATTATAAAAAGAAAACCATGACAAAAAATTAAGTGTGATTTAGTGGTTAAATGTCTATTTTTACATCCATAAGGTCATATGTTCAAATCCATAGTATTAGTCTTTTTTTTTAAACTTTTTCAACATGCATTTATTACACTAACTTCACTCTCCCTCTCCCTCTCCCTCCCCTCTCTCTCTCTCTCTCTATATATATATATATATATATATGTTTCTTTTTAACTTTTTCTTTCATAATAACTAATAACGTTAAATTCTTTTATTATAAAATTATCAAACTAAATAAATTATTATTAATAACTATTTTATATTTAAAGTATACTACAAGGTAATAATTATTATTTTCAATATTACAATTGAATCTTATTGTGTACTAATCATATAATTTGATTTAGTAACTTTTTTTTTCAATTAATGTTGTTTAAATGTACATGAATTATTGAATAAATATATTCTCTATATATATTTTATGATCTATTTGTGTTAAAAGCAATCACATTGCACATCAATTATATAATTTGATTTTGATAGTTTCTTTCAATATTAGTTTTGATGATAACATAAAGATTGATGTAGTGTGCACTCTTTAAATTATAAAATAAACAATCAAGTATGACATGAAGTTTTATGAAAATGTTTTTCAAAGAGAGATTCAACTCATAAAGTAATTTAGAGACTATCTGGAAAGTTCTTGAAGAAGACAAAAGTGCTCAAAAAGTAGACCTATCGTTTATCAAGAAGATAATAACACTCAGAAGGTAAATCAGAAGGTAGAGCTGTTGCATGCCAACTTCAAATAGAAAATTGCATATCGTGTTTTATTCAAGTTCTTTCATTAACTTGAAGTCTCATTTCCAAAGTTGAATGTATTTGGGTAATACATTCAAATATATTCCACAAAGTTGGTTAAAATATCCAAGAGATTCAAGTTTACATCTAATTAAATATTTATTCTTGAAGGATTATTTTTTACAGCAAGTTCAAGCTATTCAATGTCCAAATTTGATTTTCAAGACATGTCTAAATTTAGTTGAGATCTATCATAAGAAGTTCATCTAATAAAGATAATTATTTATGAAGTACCAAGGTCATGTTTTAATAGCAGAAGGTATTCAAATTCGTAGAAGATTATGGACAGTAAGATACAATCCTATATCTAAGAGATGTAAATCTGATTTAACTTGAAACATAACAGAGGTTGTTTTTTATCAAGATTTGGTCAACAATGTTTCAAATTTCAGTCTCAAGTCTCATCAACAGCATGATAAGAATTAATGTCTAGCCTTATTATTTAAAATACATGAGAATCCTTATCTTCATTAGGTGCACAATATTAGGAACAAAAATCATCATTAACAACCAACTCTATCTATTTTTTTCTGTTAGAAGAATAGATAAAATATACAAACAAAGTTCATCAACAGCAAGGAGCAACATATCAGGAACAAATCTTCTCTCAACATTCAAATTTTCATCTTATATACGTTGGAAGAAGTGAAGATATATAAATCAGTAGAAGTTCAAGAAAAATACACCTTTTGCATGAAAAAAGAAAGCTCCCTACTTATTACAAAACATCAGCTCCGATTGTGTTAAATACTGCTACTTTAAATTTTCATTTATTGAACCAAACTTTGAGAGGATTTTTAATTATTTATTCCTCATTTGTTTTTTATTACTTTATGTGAGATAGATTACAAGTAGACTCTGAGTTTAGAGATAACTAAGTGTTAGCGTAAAGTCTGACAGCGTGAATTGAGGATACTATTTGTATTCTTATGTTGATTAGATATAGTAAAACATACTGGTGTAGAATACTGGGCACCCAACTTGGAGCTGGAAGAGAGGACTGACGGTTAAGGTGAAACTTCTATAAATAATTACATAATCTTCTCTTACTTTACTCTTTTTATTTTTATGCATTTAATTAATTATCGTGCTTACAAAGCAAATTTAAAGACATACTTTATTAATAACTAATTGGTGTGTGTGTGTGAAATTTGCATGTCTTCACAGATACTTGTTTTTTTTTTCAAGCATATTCTGAATGTTTGAATGATGTTTCCAGATTTCTATAATGAGTTGCATATTTAATAATAATGTATGTGTTATATTAGATATGATTTAGATCTTAGTGCTAAATGGAATGTTTTAGTCGGATTCAGTAAGTAATGGTATGGATCAATGGCCACTAAACTTATTCTTAATATAGGTATTGAAGTCACTATTATATTGTGGCGCTAGTTGTAACAATACTTTCAAGAGAAACAGTTTTGTATAAAGGGAGTATAAATGGCTTTTATTTTACTTTCACCAAAAACTTCACTGATCTTGGTCTATTTATTTTAGAAAAAAAAAACATATATTAAGGGTGTCTTTTTTACAACACAAGCTTCTATTGAGACAGTGCTTTTAATACAAATTTGAAGATGATATTTCTAGAAATGCCTTCAATGCCTATGTTGGAAATAAATTTTGTAATCGCACTATTTCGAAAATAATTTTTTCAATCCATACTATTTTCATACGAAAACTGTATTAGTGGTATTAGTTGTTCTTACCTAAAATTGAATAGTGTTTATTTTGTTATTATTCAAAATAATGGTTGGAGCTACATTGTTTAATTTTTCATATTTGACTTAGTGTGTTCTTTTTGTTATATATCTTATTTCGCAACTGTCATGACCTGCCACCTAGGCTCCATCGCAACAAAGGGGGCGCCCCTAGGTTATCAGGCCACCCTGAGCAGGGATAGTGATGTCAGGTACAATCGCCCTCCTAGCGCACCCTCAAGCACAACTAGGATACCAGAGGCACTATGTAACGACTCAGAATTCTACCCACCTAGGTTTTGTTCGCTTTTGCTACACATCATATGGTTTTGTCCTTTTGATCCTAATGCTTCCTAGGGGGTCACCCATCCTAGGATTGCTCTACTCAGAGTAAGCGTAACTTTGGAGTTCTGACAAACTTCAAGCCATTACACAAAAATGTGCCTCTATGATTACAGCTCCACCATCTATATTTGAGAGGTATTACGTACTTCCCCACTTATAAAACTGATGTCCTCTCAGTTTCGTTACATAAGTTTAGAACAATTGCTCTGATACCATTTGTCATGACCTACCACCCTAGGCTTCACCACAACAGAGGGGGCACCCTTAGGCCCTAAGGCTACCTTGGGCAGGGATCGTGATACCAAGTATAATGACCCTCTCAACGCACTCTCAGGCACAACCAGGATACTAGAGGCATTGTGTAACGACTCAGAACTCTATTCACCTAGGTATTATTCCCTTTGGCCATACGCTGCACAATTTTGTCCTTTTGGTGCTAGCGCTTCCTAGGGGGTCACCCACCCTACGATTGCTCTACTCAGAGCACACTTAACTTTGGATTTCTGACAAATTCGAAGCCATTACAACGAAAAGACACCTCTGTGATTAGAGCTTCACCATCTATATTTGAGGAATATTACAACAACTAACATGCAACCTGGTGTATGAAATGTCATAAGTATTACTCATAGTTCGTGTTTTATCAATTTATACCTCAATTTTTTTAAAAAAAATCAAAGGATAGCTACCATGGCATTGCATTAAAAATCGTCATTTATTTAAAAAGAAATTATCACTTTGGGTGTTTCTCTCAAATAAAAAAATAAAATTATTTTTGAAAAAGAAAAAAGGGGTCTTTTATTTTTTTTTTCTACAAATAGCAATGAATTAGTTTATTGTAGGCAATCTAATAATTTTCCTTCCATACCTCTCTTGTAAATTTCAAATTTCAAAAACTTAAGAAAAAGTAAAAAGAAAAAAAAAGAATTAGAGATTTTAGAACTTCATTTAAGAAAAAATAAAACTAGAATACGATGCGCCCTTGTGAATACGGATCCAATGGATTCATAAAGCAATTAATTGAACTGTTAATGGATATGTTGTGAATAGTTTTTACATAATAGAATGATGATGGGACTCCTGAATGTGACCATCTGTTAGTCCAAAAACTGATGAGTTTTCCATTCTGGGGATAATAGACATTAAGTAATGATAGTCAAATTACTATTATTGTGCAATAATTCGTACTTAAAGTTGGGCAAAAAAAATTCGTACTTAAAGTTAATTAATTACAAATATTTTGAATTAATTTCTTGTTTACCAATTTATCATACAAAAACCGTGTTTTTATCACAGGATATACGAGTGGACAATAAATATATGTATATCGCGTCTTTAAAATGGATATATGCGTGCATATCACGACTATAATCCGCGATACATATTTGAACGTATGGAGCAATATCACGATTATTAATTACGATATCCATAAAAATACTTATATCCCGATTAATAATCGCGATATTGTGATCGTAGTCAAACATTAAATTGCAATTCTTTCACGCGATTTTTATATAAAATTGAACATCTTATTTCTTAAACATGATTTTGTAACTAGAAATTAGTAATTAATTTCATCCAAACAGTAAATTAGTAATTATTTTGTATATGAACCTTGGACTCCAAATATTTCAATAAAGATCCGATTCTTAGATGGTGTTTAAGTAAAAGGGAAAGAAACATCAATTCCTAAGACATACCATGCTATTTTGAAAAAATTGAGGATTTAACTATTATAAAATTTACCACACTCATCACAGGTGAATGATCTATTTGTAATTTTATAATGCAAATATTGATTTGAGAACTATTATTATTATTATTATTATTATTTTGACATGGTGAACTTAATTAGTCATATTTGATAACCCATAATATTAAAGCTTCAACTCTCTTTGATGTCATACATATAATTTATTTTAATTAATTTACTAAAAATGTTATTTTTTATTTCTATGAATCACTAATTATTGAAAAAAAAATAGTAGTATTATGTTTTTATTTCTATAATCATTAATTATTGAAAAAAAAATATAACACGAAATCAAATATTATATAAGGAGTTTCCTTAAAATTTTGAAAATGTTGTAATATCGTGAAGAAGAGAGGAAAAAACAAAAACCAAAAGAAGTGAGAATTTATATGCATTTTACCATTTTGACCCCAAATATTTATAAGTGATATATGCATTATTTATTAATTGATTTGTATAAATTCTTTTAATAATACAAAGGGCGATATGGAAAAAGTAAAAAAGACATCAAAACTTCCTCGTGGCTTAAATAATATCAATATAACAGAGAATCAAATATTAATATGAGGAGTTTCCTTAAAATTTAAATTGCAGTAATTAAGTGAGGAAGAACAGGAAAAAAAAAAAAAAAAACTAAAGAGATATTATATGTATTTTACCATTTTGACCCTAAATATTTATAAGTCATATAGGTATTAATTTCTTTACATAAATTCTTTTAACAGTTCAAAGGCGATATGGGAAAAGTAGAAAAGAAAAGAAAAATCATTTATATATATGTATGTTATAGTTTCCTTTCAGCACTAGCCCCGCGGCGGCCCCCCCCCCCCCCCCAACCAACAAAAAAAAAAAAAGTGTTCCTTTCTGTAGAAGCTTCTCTTGATGTGTATTTCTATTTCTCATTCTATCTTCCCATGTTCACTGATTAGGTCTTTTAGTTTAATAAAAAAAAAAAAAGGGTTTCACACCTATCTGTTACTGACACTTTTGCAGCTTCTAAATTTTAATATAATGGAAGCATCAAAAGAGATAACAGATATGATTTATTCACACATTGCACATGGCATAGGTGCAGGAGGCTGTCTAGAGGCCATACATAAATAGTTGGCCTTTCACTAATTCATTGCTGCTGCTATTGCCTATTAATGGTTGCATGCTGCTAAAAGTTCCTGTAAGGATGACCCCAATCCAATCACTTGTAACTATTATCAATATGGTATTTAATAATATTGTGCTTATGAACGTCATGACTAGGCACTTGTTCTATACGTTGCCAGGGTTATATAGATCCCTTTCCAACAGCATGAATAAGTAGGAGTAAACTAGATTAAGTATTTAAAGCAGTAATTTTGCAATGGCGAGGAAATTGATAGAAATTCTGGGCAGCAGCCTGTTCCTTAGGAGGATGCAAGCAACACAACAACATGTGTAGCAAAGCCTATGATGGTCCATACACAGGCCATCTAACTTGAAAATTTTAAAACTGAAGAGATGTGGAGAGGTATATAATTGAATCCTAACAGCACAAAAGCGGACAAAACATTGACTGACCAGCTAAATTGATATCAACAATCTTCTAGGCCACCATAGCAAACAGAGAGGAAAATCCTAAATATGAGACCTCTTTCGTTTATGTTTGTTTTCACATCCATGCTGATACCAATGTCAGGACCACCAGCCCGGTATATCTTATCAATAATTGGCTTGCAGAGGCTTTCCAACTTTTTCATTTTATCCTCAAATTCATCTGCGATATGGTTGCCATCCAAACAATTCATGGCTCGGTCAATAGCGTCTTCAATCTTCCTCTTGTCTCTATCAGACAACTTGGTGCTGATCCTTTTGTCCTTGATTGTGTTCCTCATGTTGTAGGCATAGTTTTCTAGAGCATTCTTGGCCTCTACTTTCTTCTTCTGCTCCTCATCTTCAGCCTTGTATTTCTCAGCTTCTTGGATCATCTTCCCAATTTCTACCTTAGACAACCTACCCTTTGAATGAGATGGTCCAGAAACCAAAGAAATACAAGGCTGAAAAATTGCCTTGTTAGCAAGGGTACTCCTGTTGTGCTTCTTTCTGGTAGTCTTGTCTTCAGCAGAGACATCTAAGATACCATTGGCATCATTATCAAAGCAAACAGTAATCTGAGGGACACCTCTTTGTGCTGGAGCAATGCCAGAAAGCTCAAATTTTCCCAACAAGTTGTTATCCTTTGTCCTAGCTCTCTCACCTTCATATACCCGGATGAGGACACCAGGTTGGTTATCAAAGTAGGTGGAGAAGATTTTTTCCTCCTTCAAAGGGATTGAGGTGTTTCGTGCAATCAACTTAGTCATGACACCTCCAGCACTCTCCAAAACAAGGGAGGGTGGGGTAATATCCAAGAACGTAAGATCCTGAACCTTCTCATTTCCCTCACCACTCAAAATTGCAGCTTGTACAGCAGCACCACAAGCAATGGCCTCATCTGGGTTAATGCTCTTGCAAAGTTCTTTACCATTGAAAAAATCTTGCAAAAGTTCTTGAACCTTTAATATCCTACTAGAACCACCAACAAGGACAATATCATTGACATTCCTCTTGTACATTTTGGCATCCCTCAAACACTTCTTAACTAGCTCTATACACTCTGTAAATAGATCCAAATTAAGCTCCTCAAATCTGGCACGGGCAATTGAAGAATAGAAGTCAACACCTTCATACAAACAATCAATTTCAATTGCTGTTTGAGCAGTGGATGACAGAGTCCTCTTTGCCCTTTCACAAGCAGCTCTCACTCTCCTAAGAGCTCTAGGATTTCCATTAATTTCCTTCTTGTGCTTTCTATTAAACTCCTGTACAAAATGATTCACCATTCTGTTGTCAAAGTATTCACCTCCATGATGGGTATTTCCAGCTGTTGCCTTCACTATAAAGTCACCCTCTAAGAAGGTCATTATAGACACATCAAATGTGCCACCACCAAGATCGAAAATCAACACATCTTTCTTACCACTACTCGTTGCCTCCTTATCCAAACCATAGGCAATGGCTGCAGCTGTGGGTTCATTAATGATACGAATGACATTGAGGCCAGCGATCACACCAGCATCCTTAGTAGCTTGACGCTGGGAATCATTAAAGTAAGGAGGCACCGTAATAACTGCATTCCTAACTGTCGACCGAAGATACGCTTCAGCAATTTCACGCATCTTGATGAGGACCATGGATGAGATTTCCTCAGCGGCAAACTGCTTCTCCTTGCCCTTGTAGTTTACAACAATCATGGGTTTTTCTCCAAGGGCAGGGATGACCTTGAAAGGCCATAGCTTAATATCACTCTGCACTGAAGCATCGCTGAACCTTCTACCGATCAACCGTTTCACATATGTTGGCACAATAATAAAACAATATTAGAATTTGAAATGAACATTTAAATCCATTTCTTCCATATCAATGCAAACAAATAGTTGTGATTATATTCACTTGTTTTCTTTCCCTTTCCTTTATTTCTTCTCAACCTATCTCCACGTATTCTCTAGCACCAAAAAGGCAAGGACAGAGAGATTTTTAGATGGAGAGAATCTCACCAAAAACAGTATTGACAGGGCACCCGGTGACCTGATTCTTGGCAGCATCACCAATCAACCTCTTGGTGTCAGTAAAAGCCACATAAGAAGGTGTCGTTCTGTTTCCCTGATCGTTGGCTATGACTTGGACGCAGTCATGTTGCCATACTGCAATGCAGAAGTATGACGTGCCAAGATCAATTCCTATTGCCAATCCTTCTCCTTTGTGCGCCATGTATCAGTCAAAGTTTCTCAAAGAGTTTTAAGGGTTATGTGCAGCAGAGGAAAAAAATATGGACAGTTCTATAAAAACTATGGAACCGTTCCTACCTTTAGTTTAAAACACATTGGTACTCGCTCACCACGAGCTAGACACATGGCGAATCCTGCTCATTGAATTTTTTTTTTTTTTTTTCGATAGGGTTAGCTGAAAAGTGAAGTAGATTTAAGCAAATGTGTCTTGTGTTGGGAAGACAGGTTGGAAGTGAGTAGGTTGGGCGTGTGAAGGAAGACTAAGTGTTGGTGACTGCAGTGGGAGCATTCAAAGAAATACGACAGCTCGATTCATTCACACATTATACAGATGTATACAGAAAGCTTCAAATATTAAAAACTTTTTGTTTGTAATTAAATGTTTACCTTTGCATGGTGACAGAGCAGGATCAAATGTTTTAGAAAAACAAAAACCCATTTAAGTAACCAGGCATCTAACGAAATTTCCTAAACAAGAAGATGAATATCTTACTTGATCCAATCCCATAATATTTTGCCTATTAACAGTATATTTTTTGTAAATTAAATGTACTATGTTTTACACACCTCCTATGGTTCGGAAAGTTGGTTTCTTCTGAATTTCAAGGACTTTGGTGGAATAACAAATCCCAACAAGCATTTCAGAAAGTTTTCATGCTGTATAGGAGTTAGGACAATCTGTTGATAGGACTTTTGTAGTTTAGCAAGTGTTGATGCCCTATACTTTTTCTATACTTCTCAAAGATGTATAATTAATAATTTGAAACTTTCAGATTATATCTACCAAGATCAAATCATATTAGCTGTAGAATGCCTTGTAGAAACGCTCTATAGTCTCCACCCTACTAAGGATTATAATTATGATATGTTCCAATGCATCATCAAACTCCTTGCGGAGGTTCTTACTTAAGATGAATGGTAGATAAATATGAGAGTTGTCTCATTATGCTTGTCTCATAAACAGCTCCTAGTGATGTATCAACTAATGACATACTCTCGTAGAATTGCTCACAAAATAAATGGGTAGGTGATACAATCAAAAGTCAATTTCGAGTTGAAGGGCTAAAATAGACAGACTAAATAATGATATATGTATTCAATTAATGGAAGCAATACTTTCCCAACAGCGAGAGGTTGCACCTCATGAAGATACCCTCTTCCATGGTCAGTAGGGACACATCAACAGTAACACCATCAACACATTCTTCTTCTCACTACTCCTTGCCAGCTTATCCAAACCATAGGCAGTGGCTGCAGCTGTGGGTTCGTTAATGATATGCATTACATTGAGTCCAGCAGTAACACCAGCATCTCTAGTAGCTTGATGCTGGGAACCATTGAAGAAAGCAGGCGCTGTTACAACTACATTCTTAGCTGTCAACCCAAGATAGGTTTCACCAATTTCACGCATCTTGACTAGGACCTCAGCAACAAACTGCTTCTCCTTGCCCTTGTGGTTTACAACAATTGTAGGTGTGGTCACCAAGGCCAGAAATGACCTTGGAAGGCCAGAGCTTGATATCACTCTGTACTAAAGCATCACTGAAGCTTCTTCCAATCAATCCATTCACATCTGCTCAAGCAACAATTAATAGTGGAAATGAATCATTCTTTATATATGTTTCTTGTGTTCTGTTTACAAATGTTTCTGTTTTATGTTCTTCATTTCTCTCCCTTCGAACAATAATTTTGCCAACTTTGACAAAACACTTTAAAAACGTTCCATTTCGTGAATAATTCCGAATATAGGGATGGATTTGTCATTCCGGAACTCGATATATTTTAATATATCCCATTGCATTCCAATCAAATCCATTTCATACATTTTTACATACCTTACATAACATTACTTACTCTGTATCCTGGCATTCTCTTTGTTCCGCAATATGCTAAATCTTCCCCATCATTTTGATGGATTCCTCTTTTATTAACCTATTTATCTACCAAAATTAAATGGCTTTATCTACAAGATCGGACTTTTGGTATTGTTGGTTTTCCAGCATTGTAGCAAATAATTTTGTCCAAATTCTATAGAGTTGTGCAAGTTGATGTCGCTCTTTTTCATTGTCATCATAGCAAATTATTAATCCCAAGGATTAAATCATCTTATGTTTGAGGATCCTTATATGAGATTCCACACTACATTAAGGTTCATGGTCTCGTATTTAGCATTTACAAATGATGGCGTCATATTTACCATTACATCATCGGGTCTTTATAAAGATAGAAAAATCTTCTCGGTTCTTATAGAAAGGCCTCATGATAAGTGCATTCATACACGAGTTGTCTCAATAAGCAAAATTTAACTACTTCAAAAAAATAAATAGAGAAAATATATATTGAGCTCATCATGCTACTTGGTTGCTTCATAATCAACTCCCAATTATATATCTGCAATTACTTTGTTTTTTTTCTCTACCTTAAGACCATATATTCTAGTACCTGTTGTACCTGTTGGATGATTGGTGATGCTAAAGTTTACTCTTGCCACTACTTTCAAGCGCTATCCCCAACTAGAGAGTGGTTGTACTAAATAAGAATTTGTCACCTTTGTTCTTTGCAAGAACATAAAGAAGGGTGAACCATTTTTTGCATAGCTCTAGCTTGGGAAATGATTATATTATCCTTAGGAACAAGGTAGACAAGTCGATTTTCTTAAAGAGACTATCAAAGCAATTTAAAGGAAAATGTAGGTGCAGAATGCAAGAGAACATTACTCTCTTTTTTAACTTTTGTATTCAATGAATATGTCAGGCATAACCAACTGATTCGAATGAATCCTTATAAAGAAGAATAAAATTTGCTTCCAGTTTTCAATCTGAAGAGTGGATAAAGCTGAGCAGATATATTTTGAAACCTAATGGCAAAGGGCAGATATAACATACATTAATAAGCCTTAATAAATATCATCAACCTTCAGACATATGTTGCTAGCAAAACATCCTCTATATTTTTCCTCTTTCTACCCACGTCAAGATCAGCTCAGTACATCTTGAAGAGAATTGGGTTGCAGATGCTTTTTCCAGACAACATAGCACTGATCTTTTCATCCTTGATCAAGTTCCTCAGGTTACAGGCATATCTTTCTATAGCATTCCTAGCCTCCACTATCTTCCTGTTCCCCTCATCTTCAACCTTGTATTTCTCAGCTTTCTGGACCATCTTTTCAATTTCTAACTTGGACAACCTCCCCTTAGAATGAGATGGTCTAGGAACCTGAGAAATACAACGCTTGGTAATAAGCTTGTCTGTGGTAATGCTACTCTTGTTCTGCTCAGTAGTTTTGTCTTCAGCAGAGACCTTCAATATACCATCTTCATCAATGTCAAAACAAACAGTGATGTGAGGGACACCTCTTGGTGCAAGAGGAATGCCAGAAAGCTCGAATTTTCTCATCAAGTTGTTATCTCTTGTCCTAATGCTCTCAACTTCACACTTGAATAAGGACACCAGGCTGGTTATCTGAGTAGGTGGAGAAGACCAGTTCCCTCTCAGTCGGGATTAATGTGTTTCTTGGAATCAAACTGTCATAAGATCAACACTGGTCTCCAAACCAAGGAAGAGAGGGGTAACATCCAAGGGCAAAATATCCGGAACCTTCTCGTTGCCTGGGCCACCCAAAATAGCAGCTTGTACAGCAGCACCATAAGCAACAGCCTCGTCAGGGTTGATGCTCTTGCAGAGTTCTTTGCCATTGAAGAAATCTTGCAAGAGTTGCTGAACCATGGGAATCTTACTTGAACCACCAACAAGGACCACATCACAGACACTGCCCTTGTCCATCTGGGCATCACTCAAACACTTCTCAACTAGCTCCATACATCTCATGAAGAGATCCATGTTAAGCTCCTCAAACCTAGCATGAGTGATTGTAGAATAGTAATCAACACCCTCATACAATGAATCAATTTCAATTGTTGTCTATGCAGTTAATGATTCTTTTTGCCCTTTCACCAGCAGTTCTCAATCGCCTAAGAGCTCTAGGATTTCCACTGATGTCTTTCATATGCTCTCTTAAACAATTGCACAAAATGGTTAACCATTCTGTTGTCAAAGTCCTCAAGTCCAAGATGGGTGTCTCCAGCAGTAGCCTTCACTTCAAAAATACCTGCATCAATTGTCACTAGAGAAACATCAAAAGTACCGCCACCAAGATAAAAATCATCACATTCTTCTCTGCTGAACTGGTTGCCTTTTTATCCAGACAATAAGCAATAGCCGCAGCTGTTGGCTCACTAATGAGCCGCATGACATTGAGGCCAGCGATGAGTCCAGCATCTTTAGCAGCTTGACGCTGTGAATCATTGAAGTATGCAGGCACAGTAATAACTGCATTCTTAACTGTCAAACCAAGATACCCTGCAGCAATTTCATGCATCTTGAAGAGGACCATAGATGAGATTTCCTTAGCAACAAAACGCTTCTCCTTACCCTTGTAATTTACAACAATCATGGGTTTGTCTCCAAGGGCAGGGATGACCCTGAAAGGCCAGAGCTTAATATCACTCTGGACTGAAGCATCACTGAACCTTCTACCAATCAATCGCTTCACATCTGTTGACACAATAAAAACAACTTTAGAAGTTGAAATCAACATTTCAATCCATTTCCTTTATCTTTCTTTTTAACCTATTTTTTCCCATTTCCACTCTATCCAACCAAATAAACTGAAAAAGCAAAGAAGAGAGAGTTTTAGATAGAGAGGATCTCACCATAGACAGTGTTGACAGGGTTCCTGGCGGCTTGATTCTTGGCAGCAAGACCATCAGCCTCTCCGTATCGGTGAAAGCCACATAAGATGGTGTCGTGCTGTTTCCTTGATCGTTGGGTATTATTTGAACAGAGTCATGTTGCCATACTGCAACGCAGGAATACGTTGCTCCAAGATCAATTCCAATTGCTAGTCCTAGTCCTTGGCCCGCCATTGATCAAATGAAGATGCTCAACAGTTTGAGTGATAAGGAGGAGAGGAACAAGGCTAGATTGATGGGGGCATAGAACTGGTAGAAAGTGAGATAAATTTAAGCAAATGTGTCCTTGTCTTGGGAAGACAAGTTGGAAGTCGGAAGGTCGGGCGTATGAAAGAAGACAAAAGGGCTAGTGACTGCAAAGAGAGCATCAAAAGCAACACAGGTCAACGCATAGCCCACGGCTACATAGGAAGCTTCAAAAATCAATAACTTTTTGTTTATAATTAAACGTTTCCCTCTACATTGCGATAGAGCAAGATCAAATGTTTCAGAAAAAGAAAAAAAAAAAAAAAGCTTAAATAACCAGACATCTATCAAAATTTCTTAAACAAGACGGTCAATATTTTATTTAATCCAACCCCATGAGCTTATGTATACAACAGTATATTGTTAAAGCCAATATACTAATACTTCGATGGAATTATAAATCCCAGCATGCATCTCAAACGATTTTCATGTTGCATAGGACAGTTGCAGTTTAGCAAGAGTTGATATTCTATACTTCTCAATGATGCGGTCTTAGACAATGATATCCAACATGGCCCCGATCATTCATCAGCTTAGTAGATTTTATGTAGAAAACCGTGCAAGACACTTTACAGTCTCCATTTTACTAACAACTCATTCACTTTATCATATAGAATAAGGAAAGAATGGAATTCCACATAAAAAAAAATAGTTATTATAATATTCACTTGATATAAAAGGTAAAATAATTAATTATTAGAATAAAAGATAAAAATATTTATAATATTCCTTATATTAGAAAGGATAATTGTATAGATAATAGTTTCAAGATAATGATATTTATGATAAAATTAAAAAATAAACCATTAAATAACAATTCATGAAAATGACGATATGAATTGTTATTCATCAATTTACATAATAATAATTCACACTCTCCTTAAATGAACATCATAATAATAGCTTTACATCAAACGAGAAGGAAATGAATAACTATTCATGTCAAGTGAATAAGAAAATGAATAACTATTCATATAAAGTAAATAGACTATGAAGATTATAGTTTTACTTTTGTTTGCATTCACCTGTAACATATAACATGCATCATCCAAATTTTTAAGGAAATAGGTCTTAAATAAGATGAATAGTAAATTAACATAAGAGTTGTCTCGTTATGCTTTTTGTATGTATCAGCTAATGACATACTCTCGCTGAATTAGTCTCAAAATAAATAAGTACATGATGCAAGGGGTAAAAAGAACGCTTTAGTAAGGAGGAGAAATAGAATTAAAGTTATGGAAGCAATAGCTTTCCAAGAGTAAAAAATATTGAAAAGAAAATTTGGGGCAACAAGTTGCACCTCAATCCTCATGATGATATACGGCAAACATTGATGAATTAAAAGCCTATCATAATACCCTAAAATGGGAAAAAAAAAAAAAAAAACACGTGATACCGAGTGACATAGCCCACTCAGAGAATCATCTAACAGAAATTTTGAAACTTAGAGAAACTGAAGACCAACGCATGTATATGAATCCTCAAGGCATAAACACGGAAAGAACTTTTATCATCCAACTTAATCAACTTCTTCAATCTTTGGACCTGCACCACTTCCACCAGAGTGAGGAACATCCTCGTCCATTCCACCACCCATGTCAGGACCAGCACCCTGGTACATCTTGGCAATGATTGGGTTACAGATGCTTTCCAGCTCCTTCATTTTGTCTTCAAACTCATCTGCTTCAGCTAGCTGGTTGCCATCCAACCAGTTAATGGCCTGGTCAATAGCATCCTCAATCTTCTTCCTGTCCGCATCAGACAACTTGGCGCTGATCTTTTCATCCTTGATGGTGTTCCTCATGTTGTAGGCATAGTTTTCTAAAGCATTCTTGGCCTCCACCTTCTTCTTGTGTTCTTCATCTTCGGTCTTGTACTTCTCGGCCTCTTGAACCATCTTCTCAATTTCCTCCTTTGACAATCTACCCTTATCATTGGTGATGGTAATCTTGTTCTTCTGCCCAGTGGTCTTATCCTCTGCAGATACATTCAAGATACCATTGGCATCAATATCAAAACAAACTGTGATCTGAGGGACACCTCTTGGGGCAGGAGGAATGCCAGAAAGCTCGAACTTGCCCAACAAGTTGTTATCCCTTGTCCTTGCTCTTTCACCTTCATAGACCTGAATAAGGACACCAGGCTGGTTATCTGAGTAGGTAGAGAAGACCTGTTCCTTCTTAGTTGGGATTGTAGTGTTTCTTGGGATCAAAACTGTCATGACACCTCCAGCAGTCTCTAGACCAAGAGAGAGAGGGGTAACATCCAAAAGCAAAAGGTCCTGAACCTTTTCATTCCCCTCACCACTCAAAATTGCAGCCTGTACGGCAGCACCATAAGCAACAGCCTCATCAGGGTTGATGCTCTTGCAAAGTTCTTTGCCATTGAAGAAATCTTGCAGAAGCTGCTGCACCTTGGGAATCCTAGTTGAGCCACCCACGAGGACAACATCATGGACACTGCGCTTGTCCATCTTTGCATCCCTCAGGCACTTCTCAACTGGCTCCATACATTTCCTGAAGAGATCCATGTTGAGCTCCTCAAATCTAGCACGAGTGATGGTAGAATAGAAATCAACACCTTCATACAAGGAATCAATTTCAATTGTTGTCTGTGCAGTGGACGATAGAGTCCTCTTTGCCCTTTCACAAGCAGTTCTTAGTCTCCTAAGAGCTCTAGGATTTCCACTGATGTCCTTCTTATGCTTTCTCTTAAACTCCTGTACAAAATGATTCACCATCCTGTTGTCAAAGTCCTCACCTCCAAGATGGGTGTCTCCAGCTGTAGCCTTCACTTCAAAGATACCCTCTTCAATGGTTAGAAGAGATACATCAAAAGTGCCACCACCCAGATCAAAAATCAACACATTCTTCTCCCCAGAACTAGTAGCCTTCTTGTCCAGACCATAAGCAATGGCTGCAGCTGTGGGCTCATTGATAATACGCATTACATTGAGACCAGCAATGACTCCGGCATCTTTAGTAGCTTGACGCTGGGAATCATTGAAGTAAGCAGGCACCGTAACAACTGCATTCTTAATTGTCGACCCAAGATACGCTTCTGCAATTTCACGCATCTTAGTAAGGACCATAGATGAGATTTCCTCAGCAGCAAACTGCTTCTCCTCGCCCTTGTAGTTTACAACAATCATGGGTTTGTCACCAGGGCCAGCAATGACCTTGAAAGGCCAGAGCTTGATATCACTCTGTACAGAAGCATCACTGAACCTTCTTCCAATCAACCGCTTAGCATCTGTTAACATAACAATAACATAGGATTAGCACTTTGAAGGGCAGGAAATATGTGTGAAGTAAAACTAGAAGAAACCTCAAAAAATTAAATCTCCTTCACAACCATTAAGGAGAGAGCTTCTAACGCAATTAAGCAGACAAAACATCACAGGAAGAAATAAACTCCCATAAGCTTGGAATTCACTACCCAAACTCCCATGAAAATTTCATCTCCTTCACATCCATACTTTTTAAATTGAAAAAATACTGTTATTTAATAGGGGGAAAAAAAAAAAAAGCTATCCTCTATCTCCATTCACTAGGAATAAGAATTAGAGAATTTAAAACCCAATGAACTATTAACTTAAAATATAAACGATTGAAATCCCAAAAAACTGGGAGACCGACGCACACCATCATAAAGACCAATTTTTCACTAATTACACAAGTACAATTCTGTGACAAATTCATGATATTTGCTAAAACATAGAATTCCCTTGTACTCGTTTCGACATTCCTATTACACTGTATAATGTACAATGATCGTGAACCTCGTGGATACCAAATCATACCAATCAATATATCTTCCTCCAAACTAGGATACTTTTAAACAACTACTGATTCTGAAAATGACAAACCAGGTAGATCTGAATTTCTTATAACAGAAATAAATCAAAAAAGAAACAACAAGATTTTTCTACATAGAGAGAGAAAGAGGGAGACAGAGAGAGAGAGAGATTCTCACCGAAGACAGTGTGGATAGGGTTCATGGCCACCTGATTCTTGGCCGCATCACCAATCAACCTCTCGGTGTCGGTGAAGGCCACATAAGACGGCGTGGTTCTATTTCCCTGATCGTTGGCGATGATTTCCACACGATCGTGTTGCCATACTCCGACGCAGGAGTACGTCGTCCCGAGATCGATTCCGATTGCCGGACCTTCTCCTTTGCCCGCCATGGATTTAATCGGAAGATGCTTAAAAGCTTTAGAAGAGAGAAACGAGCGCTCGATTGAGAATTGAAAACAGAAAGAAAGAATAGAATAGAATTAAATTGAATTGAGCAGAATGTAATGTGGGAGGATGTTTAGCGTCAGGGTTTTTAAGGTGGGGGAAGAGTTCTAGAAAGTTCGATTCGGAAAATACGAGATATCTCTGGATGGACGGTGGACACGCGATTAGAGGGGAGAGAAGCACGCGTTTGTTATTTTTTATTTATTTTTGCCATCTTTTTCAAAAAATTTTAATAGATTTAATTTTAACAGAAGGTACGGAAAATCTCTCTTTAGGAGTCTGTCGTGCTATTAATTTTTTTTTCAGTTATAATGAAAAGGCTAATTTTTGAAAATATCTTAGTAATTGTTTATTATTCATAATATATTATATATTACATAATTATTTATATTTATTGAATTCTTTTAATAGATTTAATTTTTAACAGAAGGTACGAAAAATCCTCTCTTTAGGAGTCTGATGTATTATTAATTTTCTTTTTTCAGTTATAATGAAAAGGCTAGTTTTTATGTCATTAATTAAAAATATCTTAGTAATTGTTTATTATTCATAATATATTACATAATTATTTATATTGATTAGTTACAATATTAAACAAAAATATTGGTTTCGATATCATAAACCTTTAAAATTTATTTATTTTATTAGAAAATATTTAAAAATCTAAAATGAAATGTACGAAAACATTGACATTAAGCCAATGCTTTGGCCTTAAGTGCAAGAATGGGATTTATCTAGAAATTTCAATTAGACTCTTTTGAGTTTTTGGTTGACGTCGGCAGGACCTAATGCAGGGAAAAAGGAGAAGGAGAAGTCCACGTTAAAAAGACGTCGGCAGATTAAAAAAATGGATTTCACATGCTGCTTTTTTCTGTGAAGCTGCTTCAAATGGGAAAAGGTCAGCTTTTTCCGTAACTCGTGATAATAACTAATCAGGAAGGTACGAGGAAAAGTAGGAATTAAACTAAAATACAAAAAAAATTGGAGATTTTTATGACAAGACGTATAGTTAATTAATCATGTAATCATTATAAAGAATAGAATTATGATTTTAGATTTTCTTTTCTTATTTTTATATTTAATTGTATTTTTAAAAATAAAAAATTATGACTCTTGAGAATTAGCGATTTTGACTTAAAAGAAAAATTCGATTCTATCCTTAAGAAGATGCAATTGCAATTTTATTCTTTTTTACAAATGATTATTATTAAATTACATTTTTATTTTCTTACTTGTTTAGTATTCACATTAATTACTGAGAATTTTTTTATAAATAACATATTAATTCAAGTTAGAGCTGAGCATAAGGGTCGTGGCATGCGGGCCGGCCCATTTACCCACTCAAAAAAGCGAGCCTCGACCAATTTTTTTTATCCATTTAAATGCGGGCCAAATTGGCCTGAACCGTTTAGCCCATAGGCCAAAGCAGGCTGGTCCATGATGGCTGGCCAGCTCGCGGTGAGGAGTGAAAAAAAAAAAGAGGAAAAATGTAAGAAAAAGCATAATACAATAACATATTTATGATTATTTATAATATATTATAGAAGAAAATAGATTAATACATGAATCATAAGTATTACAACATTTTAATAAATGTAATATGATATTAATAAATATTTTTAAAAAAACTTATTTTCATTTATAAGTAATCAAAATATAACAAAATTGATTTTTTTTTTTTAATATATATATATATAACCTTAAAATATTTAAATACTCTAATTTTTACATAAACTAACATAAAAAAATAACAAAAATTAAAAATTAAAAAAAAATTCATTTGTCTCTCTGGCCGGCTTAGCCCGCGGACCAAAGCGGGTCGGGCCCAAGCTAAGAAATTTTGGCCAGTTTAAAAGCGGGCCAAAATAATCAGCTCGTTTAACCTATGGGCAAGCCCGTCCCGTTTGCCCACCTCTAATTCAAGTCCATTCTTACATGTATCCAAAGAAAGGAATAAATTTATCATTCTGCCTCCCATTTTATTCATCTCATTTCAATTTATTAAATTCCGAATAATCCAGCATACTAAACGTGACATAAATATAGTATAATATACTAGTAGTTCGTTCACTTAATAAAATAGGTAGTCATTCTCTTCTAGTTATTCAAGTATTCGCTGATGGGGATAATAATTTATAATAAATTACTACTATGCAACATAATGAATTACACATAAAATGGTTTATTTTCAATATTTGTTATAACTACCAGTATTGTCAAAACCAAACCGGAGTTTTAACCTAAGCATGTTTAGGGGTCAAGAGTCAAGAAGGCAAACGTGGTTCAACCAGGTTTGATTTTTAAAAGAGTATTTATGTTTAAAATCTGATACCTACAATTGGTATCAGAGTGGGCTCTTTTATTAAATTGAGTGATCCAAATAAAATGGTTGAGAACAATGTTGCAATTAACTGTGCTCCTTTCTTTGATGGTTCAAATTTTTCTTATTGAAAAATGCAAATGCAAACTTACATTAAAGCTAATGATTATCATTCATGGCTGGTTATTTCCATAGGAGATAACGTAATTTTTTTGAATGGAAATTCAGTCCTATCAAACTCTGAAAAGAAGTTCATTGAGAAGAACAACAAAGCAAAAAATCTATTGTTGACCACTATTGCTTCATCGGAATTTTATCTAATACCATCATGTGGAAGTGCTAAAGAAATATGGGACAGATTGTGTGAAACATATGAAGAACCAATATAATTAGAGAAACCAAAATAAATGCTTTACTTCAATAATATAAATTGTTTAAATTTAAAACTGATGAATTTGTCAAAGATGTTTTTAACAAGTTTACAGCAATAACAAATGAGCTTGCATCGCTTGGCAAGAGACTTGCTAATCCTAATCTAATGAGAAAAATGTTGAAGACTCTGCCACCTTCTTGGGATGCAAAGAAAACCGCCATAGAAGAAGCACAGGATCTCAACAAACTTTCTCTTAGCCAACTAAAGGAAAGGTAAATAGCTTATGAATCTCACAAAAAGACTACTCAATGAGCAGAAAGTAGTACCAAAGGAATAGCTTTCAAAACGAAAAAAGTTGTGGCTAATCAAGTTGAATCCGATGATAGTGAGAATGATGAAGAAGAAGGCTTAACTATTTTGGCCAGAAAGCTAAACTGATTTTAAAAGAAGAGGAAAGGTAAGAAATTTTCTACTTATAAAAAATTTGGTTACAAAGATTTTGATGCAAGAAAAATTTACAAAGAAAAGGAGATCCAATGTTATGAGTATAAGAAACTAGGTCATATTAAGTATGAATACCCAACTCTCATTAAGAAAATGAGAAATTCAAGAAGAAAAATAGATCATTATTGGTTACATGGAGTGATCTAGATGATATAGAGAGTAATCCAGAGGATACAGATGAAGAGGAGGAAGAAGCAAATCTATGTCTTATGGCCACGTCTAAGGTAAATTCTCGATCTAAAGATGAATTATCTGAAGGTGATGTCTATGCTGAGATGACAAAGCTCTTAAAAGTACTAAATAAAGCTAATACTAAAATATCAAAACTAGATATAGAAAATAAAGTTCTTAAGAATGAGAAAGAGGCTTTGAAACAAATAAATTATTTGTTTGTTGATGAAAATGATATTTTGAAGCATGATAATGAAAAGTTTCATGTTAATATTGAGAAAATGAGAAAAGAAAATAATGTGCTTAAGGAAGAAACCGATGTTTTGAAAGTAAGAACAGATAAGTTATCTAGTTCAATAAAGAACACCTTTAATAAATTCAATGAAAGTGATAAAAAATTAAAAATGTTGATTTCTTCACAAAGGTTATCTTGTGAAAAGCATGGTTTAGGTTATGAACATGGATCTACATCAAGTGCAAATAAGAAAACAATATTTGTTAAGACTAAAAAATAGCTAATGCTCAACCTGATGATGAAAAGAAAAATGAGACAAATATAAATGCAAAAACTGTAAGTTAATCCAGAAGGGACAACAAGGGTACAATAAGACAAACACAGCTTGGTATTATCACAAGTATTCAAGGATGAACAAGTACAATGAGGTAAACAACAGGTATTGGAATAATTATTCATGTTCATGTTATTTTTGTAATAAACTTGGTCATATATAGAAATTTTGCTACCATAAGAAAAATAAGTTGAGTCATACTCAAGTAAATGCTATTGATAATCCAAGGTTGTCTTTCAAAGGACCCAAGCTAGTCTGGGTTCATAAAAATGTATAATTTGTTTGTTAGTGATTTCGGGGATTGAGGCAATGAACAGATATATATATATATATATAAACTTGATAATTGAGTGCTTCAAATGGTAAAGAAAGAAAAATGTGACTCTTATGAAGAAAAAGAACAACTAATTGTTTGGTATTATTGTTCCAAATCCCTCATATGTTTTAATGTTTTGCTCTTTATGATCCTAAACAAATTCTTGAAATATTTTTGTTTTCGGTTAATATAAAATTAGTTGGTATCATATTAAAGGAGAGCATAGTTTCTAAAAGAAATTTATAAAGAGGGAGAAGATAAATGATAAAGAAAATTCTCTAGAAAGATGATTAGTTATGTTTTTTTTTTTAAATAAAAAGGGGGAGAAATGTTTGAAACAAAGATAAGTACATAGAACAAATGTGTTGAAGTTTTTTTTTAAAGACCCGGTATACTTAATTCTCAAATTAAGCACACTAAGTCCCCAGCCACGTATAACTCTCACGAATTATACGTAAGGTTGTTTTTAAAGAAGTTGTTTATGTTAAACGTTACTAAACCAATTTTAATCTAAGCAATCATTTAGTTAGATTTTCAAATAATTGGATTTGGTAGAGGAAAATCAAATTTTATAAAATGATTTATAAACTTCTACTCCCTACGGAGCAAACCAGTTTTCTAAGAAACTAACTTTATAAAAACACTTTATGATTTACTCTTAGGGGTAGATTTAATAAGATTTAAGCATTAACAAGCCTTTAAAAGAAAATACAATATATAAATAAATCCAGTCTCTATAAAACAAAACAAAAAGAAACAAAATACAAATATATCTCGGTCTATTACATTTCACTCATCTCCTAAATCTTCAAATTCGCCCGATGCCCGAGACAAACATCATCCATCAATAACAACAACAATAATAAGAACAACAACATCAATAGCCTCCACATCATCATCAAATCATCATCTCATTACTCATCATCATCATCAACAATAACAACTTCATCAACAACCTGTGAAAAGATAAACATAAACAGGAATGAGCCAGAGCTCAGTACACAGCAACACAATCATAGGCGATGTGGCACACGAGCTTAACTAAATATAAATGCGACAATCACAATTTATTATCTTTCTTTAAAGTAAACAAATCAACATGGGAGTATTCAACTTCGAACAACAGGGATATCGTGGGAACCTAAGTAACGATCACGATGCTTAGGAGGTTGATATAAGCAGCTCGGATACTCATATCTTCTAAATGAATCTATCCATAAAGAAGAAAAAATAGTTTCATCTAGGGTTAACAATCGTTACACAACTCTACTTAAACTTAGTCCACAACATGAATCTAGTTTACCCGTTCCTATAAACGTTGAACTAAACCATGGTATTTCCCTCTAAGTTTAAGTAAATGTTACACCGATACTATTCTCCCTATCTACTACCCACGGAGCCACTAATGAAAGTCATTGCATCATGACAAGTGGCTAAGTGCCTATTCTAACATGTCATTGCATCATGATAAGTTTGCCCCTCCCTAGATCGAATACCGATCTTCCACTCTAGGGCAAGAATCGGATTTCAAAGGTGGAAAACACAACCAACACTCATCAATTATTAAACCGAGTTTAAGTTCTTAATCCATTGTAGATGTCTATTCTAACATCCAACATGCAAGTTACTGCGTACCTTAAATATAAAATCCAAATGAAGTCTTAGAAGGTAGAGTAGAAGATATCTCAAAGATATATCTCATATCTACCACTGATTCAAGAAACAACTCTTATAAGAACCTAAACCAACATCCCTTCAACAAACTCATGCAAGAACTTATATAATTATTCACTAATCTCTAACTCATTTTATTAAGGCCTTATTTGAGCAGACACTAAATAGGAACTCCGCTAGGCTGCGAAGATCGCCCCTTCAAAATACGAACAATTCTCCTTTGTCTGTCAAAGAATTTCTTTTCTCTTTATTTATAGAGTTTTATTACAAAAGTATTAACAAAGAATTCATATACTAAAAACATTCATATTTTAAATAAACACACATTTGAAACAACATATTCCCCATATTATTCAAAGATCATCCTAACTCATTCATTTAAGCTAATTATTAGCTATTACCCCATTTTAGCTTAACCTTAGCCAAATTGATTAGAATTATTCATTTAAGTCACTTACTAAGCCAAGGTGATTAAACCATATCAATCTAATTCATTTTAACTTATTCAAGTTTATTTAGCCAAGTTGAACCTAGAATTATCAATTAAGTTCATTTTTATAGCTAACTTCCATATTTAATCCAAATTATTAATTAAATCTACAAATCTACTAAACTCATGTTGATTTATATCAATTAAATCATATGACACATCAAATATCACTTATCTATCTCATTTTAGCTCAAAAAGGTCCATTTCCTAAGAAAAAACATATTTCACAAACAAAAGCAAGTTTTGAACTTTGTTTATAAAAATATAGCAACTGGAAAGAAGTCAAATTTGAGCATTGATACGTTTCTAATTTGTAAAAACTCAAAACATAAAAGTTGTAGATATCTTTTTAATATTTCTATATCAACTTGAATCACCTCAATCGGAGGTCATATGAAAAAGTTATGGCCAAAATACGATCAAGTTGTGAAACAGGGAAACATTGTAAAACAAACGTCGACACTTCTACACCGGCACTTCTACACCGGCGATGTAAATCTCAAAGCCGGTAGTGTAGAGATTTAACACTAGCGGCATTAGAAGAAGCTTTAAGAAAATACCTTCTAATCACTTCAATACCGCCTCAAAGCTGGCCGCGTAGAAGCTCCAGGAGGTGGCTTTGACGACAAAACAGCTTTGTGAAAACATGTTTTTTTTTTTACACTATCAAGACTTTTTCAAATCATCTACTAAGCTTCCTACCACTTGATATATGAGTTTAACATCATCAAACATGCGTGCTCTTCACAAAGATCACATTAAACACTTCAATCAACCCTTTAAACAACCCAATTCTTCAAACCCCAAACTACTATTCATCTTCTTCCTTCTTCCTTCTTCACAATCCGACCTCCAACAGGCATATATTAACAAATACATAAATAAACAACACTTGCAACCCATTTCTAACATCTATATATCAATTATAAGCTTGTAAACAACAATTAAAACAAAGTTAACTCAAGATAGAAAACTTAGCTTTTAAGACATGCATAAAGGAACTTCTTTCCACACTTCTAGCTTGATTCATATTTCCTATCCTCATCCTTAGCTTTAATTTCTCTTATTTTACTTCTTGAAATTGAGATTCATGTGTTGAATTTTGAAAGAGAAGAAGAAGAAGAATGAATGAATGAATGAATGAATGAAAGAAAAGAAGGGGAAAAAAAGCGTAAAACAATGAAAAGAAAGAGGGATGCAGGAGAAAAATGAAAAATAAATAAAGGGAAAGGATAAATATAAAGGTATTTTCAAAATGAGGTATTAGTTTTAGAACTATCAGATCAATATCTATAGTTTTATAAATATTTAAAAGATAATTTTAGAACCGATAGGTTAGAAATTAAGAACTTATAATAAGAACCTAATTTAGGAATTTATTTTAGATAAAAAAGATATTTAATTTGAGTTCGGGTTTATGAAATGATATTTTTAGACAAGCAAATGAACTCAAATTTACTGAGATTTAGGAATTAGTATTTAGGCTAAGAATCAAGAGTTTAGGAATCCTCTAAACATTTTAAATAACATGTTTAGAGATTTAGGAATTTAAATCTCAAATTTCAACTTAATTAATTACCAATCTAATTATATCAACTTGTCTAATTATTTCATATACTTCATTTGATTCATTTAATCTATCTAAACTCAATTTCTAATCTAGGTGAAGGTTTGGGGTATTGCAGTTTTCCTTTGCAATTTTGGTTATGTGCATGTTAAAAGGACAAATTCTGCACTTTTTTGGTAAAATTATGCAATGCAGTAATTTTTTGCATTTTTTCTGCAATTTCAGCAAAAATTCTGCATCGTGTGAATTTTCTGCAATTTAAGTGATATTTATGCAATTTTTGCACTTTCTGCACAAAACCTACATTTTCTGCATTTTATGAGCAAAATCTGCAATTTTCTGCAATTTCTTGCATTTACTATGCAAATTCTGCAACTCATGAATTTTCTGCATTTAAAAGAAATATTCTACATTTTTTTCAACAAAAATCTGCATTAGAGCTAAAAAAAATTGCATTTAAAAAAAATTGCACTATTCTTGTCAAAATTTCTACTATTATAAGAAATTTATACGCAAAAATGTTGATATTTGGTCTTCTATACGTTCTTGAAAAGTGTTCTTGTCTTTTAAATTTATGCTTTGTCGATAACAAAAAGGGGGAGAGAATTATGATATAACAAAAATAAAACAAAATCATCTTCAACGATTGTTTAAATGGATTTTTGTTTAAGAAAGGGCTTTGTTATCATCAAAAAATGGGAGAATGTTAGATTCTCTTAAAATAGGTTTTGATGATAATAAAAGTGTAAAAAGATTATTAACAAGTTTATTAAGTGTGTAGTTTTAAGTTAGAAAGAAAGACGAAAAATGAATAGTATTAGGTATCCAAAAGGTCATCCAGAAGTCAATACAGAAGGTTGACAGCATTTGACAGCAAAAATTAACAGTATTAGGAGTCTTTGAAATATATGCAAAAGACTATCCAAAAGATATTCCAGAGGGTAGAAAGATGGAGATGGAAATTTCAATAAGTTATCCAAAGGAATATCCAGAGGATTGTCCAGAAGATCACCTGCAATTTTTGACAGCAACCTGTGTCAACGTGATTTTACCGCTCATCTTCCCAAATGTGATCTAAATCTTTCCAAATTAATTTATACAAGTATTTTAAAGGCCTAGCTTCGAGTAAATGAGTTTATTTGGGTAATATACTCATTTGTTTCACTTAAGTTAGTTAAAATCAAAGGGGATTCAAGATTTATATATATCTTTACAAGATTGGTTCAATTTCGACAAAATATTGTGTCTTAATAAAGACAATGTTTTTGAAATAGAAGGAAACAAGACGATACGATCCTTATCTCTCTTTAACGCGTAGGATTTTGTTGAGAAAATCAAGATAAGAACAGCTATATTAGTATCAAAACAACCTCAATCTTTATCTCCATTAGATCTGTAATATTAGGAGTTGAAGACAAGTTCAAAATAACGTCTTAGATTGAGTTTGACAAGGATAAATGAATGTATCAATTACCCATTGGATTAATGGCAAGAGAATTCAAATTTGACAAGGATAAATCTTACATGCAAAAGGCTTGAATTCAAATTTTGAAAAAGAAGTTAAACAACCCAAGATTTCATCCGATATACGCATGTGAGAAACTTATCCACCTTTGAAGATCTGAAACATTAGAAGCAGAGAAAGAGGAAAATAAAAGACAAAAATAGGAGGAAGAAGAAGTACAGTTCGCAACACAAAAAATTATCCCAGCTATTTCATCTCACGCATCTTGAAAAAGAAAGAGAAGAGAGAATTTCTTTTGCTTATTAAAGTCTTTTATGAACTGACCTTGTGCATTTCTTACTTTTGCAAATTACCGATACACTTTTTATTTGTAAAGGAAGGAACGTGTTGTTGCTTTCTTAGTTGATAGCTTAATTACAAGTTTAGACTCTGTAGATCGGTTGCAGCTAGAGGATAGCTGTGAGAATCGAGTAGAGAGAATTGCATAAGCTTGTAATTTGTTTTTGTTGGATATAGTGGAATAGAACCCGTAGGATAATGGTGTCCCCGGCTTGAAATTGGAAGAGTGGACTGACACACAAGGCGGAACTATATAAATTGCTGCCTAATCCTCTTTTCCTTATGCTTTTAATTTCAGCAATTTATTCTCATAATTGTTTAATTGTTATATTGTTCTCACAATTTAAAACCGAAGGGGAAAATTTTTTAAAGGGCAAAAAATTCCAATAATTATTAATAATCAATTCAACCTCCCTTCTTAATTATCAAAGTGGCACCAACACAAAGATATAAAACACATTTTAATTATAAAAGATAAATGTGTATAATATCACTCAATTAAATCTATATAGATCAAATTCATCAATTAACTATTAAATCCACATAAGACATATAATTTAAAAATTAAATGAAGCCTATTATAATTATTATATTTTATTAATTCATACTATAGTATGAATATATATTTAAAAGTTTAATAAGCTTTTTAGGGTCTAGTCCCGATCCAATTGCTCGAGTTGACTGTGTCAATCTAGGTCAACACAAATCCGAGCCATATGCATGGATTGGTGCCCTTTTGTGGCAGGTTCCAATTGAACTGGTTTTTTAATCCCCTTAATTTTACATAATCCGATTATAATAAATATTATGAATAAAATGTAGAATCATAAAATAACTATGATAAAAATATCATAAATCACTCCAAATTTTTCGCGATTTAAATTTTATATATAAACAAATTAGAATAAAGAATCCTTATCAATAAGACTTTAAAAATACAGAATGTTAGACATAAAGTAAAATGAAAGAATAAAGAAAACTGTTTAATATTTAAGAACCTAAGTTTTAATATTCGAAACATATCGATACCTTTAAGTTAAATAATTATGAGTCTATAGAAACTAAAATCCTTATCAAACCTAGTAACTTATAATTAGTAAAAAGAATAAAGCAACAAATATAGAATAAATATTAAATTTCTAATCTAATAAAAACTCTAGAATAAATCTATAAATAGTAATGTATTCATATGTAATTTCAAACCTTATAAATTTATTAAGGGCAATATAATTATTAATTTATCAAAATACCACCAAACAAAACTTTTAAACAGATAAAATATAATTTACGATAGCAAGTATAAAAGCTGAAAAGTAAAAGCCTTAAACTAAAGATTCTATGTATACCATAGTGTTCAGAATATTTAATATCAGTAATATGTAAATTTTCATCTAAAAATACTATCGAATAAGTATTTATTATACATGTCTTTGGACCCGCAAAATTGACTTTTTGCACAAGTTCATTTGTTTGCCCACTCCTTACATAGTTGTTGGTTATAAATTCATCATCTTCTTTTTGTTTTTGCATTTCCATTCATCCTATCTCTCTTACATTTTTTTTAATCATTGGCACAAATTTTGCACATACACGGTGCAAATTGCACCACTTATACAGTGGAAGATACATTGAAATGCTTCAGCCAAAATTTTGGTTGCAATTTGTTCAAATTGTCTCTAATAATGTATCATAAAGTCAACAAGTCAACACTCAACAACCAATAATTTCTGTCCAACAAAGCAAACTCATTAATTGACACAAATCATGTAAAAATCAAGCTGCATTTGGAGTAGGAAATTTCTTCTTCTCGGTCGGCTACTTCTACCACACTTTACACATATAAATGTACACTTAATGGACTACAAACAAAGCTCAAACTCTCTCTAAGAAACCCACTCAAAACAACCATTAATCAGACCATCTAAGAACCAAACAAACCCACTTAAACAAGATCAAAAATCGCATCAAACAAGACTCCACAACCCAACCTCCATTAACAAACTTCTAAGCTTGGAAAATAAGAATTTAAGGTAAGTTGGATTCGTTTTTGGATAAAATAATTGTCAAACATTATTCTAAACAATGTTTCTTCCTGTCCTAGGTCCAAAACAAGCTTTAGAGTTGAGTTTAAAACATCGAATTTCGGATCAAAAAGGTAAAACTTGCAAAAACCCTAGTTGCATTTTTCCAAATTCAAAAATTGGAGATCATATACATTTTGATGTGTTATAAGTTGATGTATGTATAATATATATATCACATAGAAACACTTAGGAATGATTTGGGAATAATTGTAACGTGGAAAATTTAAGAAATACGAACCAGTTCATCAGAGAAGATGATGAACAATGCCAATGCCGGCCTTATATTGGCAGCTTATACCCCCAACGACGGCGGCTTATCGTGATAGGCTGGCGACTTAAAAGCAGCGTAGTCTAGAACAGAGGCTACGTAAATTTCGAATGACATATTATATGCAAGAAAGCCAGTGGCATAAGCCAGTACCCGGCGACATTCGTTGAACGCAGACGGCCTTTGAACCAGCGCACCCTGGCATTTGAAGTGTGTAAAAATTTACATGAACACGGGCACCTGGGAATCAACACCAACAGCGTAAAATGCCGGCCTACATGTAAAATTTTTCAAATTAAGTCTGTTCCGTCCTAAGCCAATATATTATATATTTATATATATGTGTAATAAAAGAAATAAAGTAAGATTTAAAAAGGTAATTTCAACCAAAAAGACTTAAATATTAATAAAATATAGTAAGTGTAATTTAGCAACTTCTAAAATTATTGGAAAATATCACTTACAATATTATTGGTAATATTAATATATTGTACAAATAAAAATGAATTATAAATATTCTAAATAAGTATCTAGTATAGGTATATAAGAATGGAAATTTTAAATAAGTTAAAATTTGGAACAATGTGATGTGACTTCCAAAAATAACAAAATAATTATATGAAGTAGATTAAGAGAAACACAATGAAACTAAATAATAAGAAATAAACACTAGTTATCCTAATGAGTAAACTAAAAGAACGATATAAAAATAGTAATAATAATAATGATAAAAATATCAATCTACTGAATACAACGATTACAATTACCTAATAAAAATATATAAATATCCAACAAGATCAAGACAAGCAAAATGAAAATAAAATATTAAATAATAATGTTATCATTAGATCATTAAAGGACCAATACAGTAATAGACATTAAATTAAATATTAAGATAGGACACTTATACAATCATAGAAATTTAGTTGCGTTATTTACATTATGTTAATAAGCATTTTGTCTTAATAAGTGACAGTGAATTGTAAATAATATAAATAAAACCAATATATCTTAAATGAATTATTCTACTAAGAAAAATCATATTAGGTCGATTAAGCTAATTAAAATAGATTTAGTAATTGAATTAGATTATCAGTTTCAATCAACTCGGCTTAGATTAATATTAGGTAAAACCATAAAAAGAAAGGAGTACGTAATTTCTAAAATACGTCTAATTTAGAATTAGTGTAAAGTATAGTATAAGTTATACCATAATTAATATGGTAAATATATTGTTTCAAATATCTTATTTTCGGAACTAATAAAAGGATAGATTGGTTAAATAATAAAATTGGATAACCATTACAAAGAGGCAGACTTCTCTTATAAATTCCATAACTTTGATCATAAGAAAATAACATATATAAAGATAAAATTCTAGTTGAATAAGTAGAGAATATACCAAAATTGATAACTAAGACCTGAAAAAATGCTGTCAATATCGTTATGTGAATAACAAAAAAATAATAAATATCTGTTATTTCATTTTCATAGGAAAAATAGATCAGTTCTTAGATTTCCAATAGCATATTCTGATAGTTTAACGAAGACCACAAGTGAGTAACTTTGACCTTATCATACTGTTTGTGTTTGTAGCATAGTTACATTTATAATAATAATATATTAAAGTAAAATGCATGCGGGTTTGGGTATATTACATGATGTTTGGTGTACGTTTGATTGCCAAAACACCATAATGAAATTAAAAATCACATTGTCTGTTAATAAATATATGAAGCATGTTGATGATTGTTTGTAAATTATATGATCACCTTATACCTGACTAAAAACTATTAACACCATAAAAGAAAATGATCATGCATTATATGATTTGCATAAAAGCATTTGAGCAAGTGGTAGTCTATTACGTGTTAGTATTTCGGCCCTCTGATAATGCTTGGTTGACCTAGGCTAAAAAATTTTAGATCAACGCAAGATTGATACGAAAAACCTTTGGTATATTAAACCTAAGACCCAACGTTCGTCAAATGGAATTGAACCCCAAGGATCGTCTAAGAAACCTGGTGAAAAACCGTGACCCGTTGGTTGAGTAATCCTAAAAACCTTGATACAAGGATCTTGACCTTTTAGGAAATACCAACTGAGAACCTTGGTATAAAGGAGGATACCACAATCGGGGATGAAAAACCTGATTGATAAGTCATGGTGAACGCCATGAGTAAAGACACAATAAGTTCAAACAAATTCTTTCCAAACTTAAAGAGAAAAAGCTCTCAAATTTTCATTTATTCCAGTCTAGTCTCAAAAGATTACATATGATGGTTTTTTATAGGCTTTAGTTAGCCTAAAAACTAAGCAACTAAATAATAAATACATGGAAAACTAAAAGACATAAAAGAAATTCAAACTAAGTAATAAATACAAGAAAAATTGAAAGATATATAAAAAAATTCAAACTAATCAATAAATACAATGACGCCATCCAATCCTCATCATTACCTCCTTCTCGAAAAAGATTCGTCATCGAATCTCCAAACTGATGTGAACCACAAGTGACTTGCCTTGAGACCCAACACCAATATGCTTGGAAGCATCGTTCATCTTTCCCAAAAAAGATTTCCTTGAATCTCCAAATGGATGCGAACCACAAGAGACCTGCCTTGAGACACAATACCAATATGCTTGGAAACAACTCACTCGAAAGCCTGATCAAATGATAAGCGACAAACCTTAAACCTAATGACTTTTTTTTTCTTTTTTTCTTTGTTTTAGTTTTGAAGCCCTAAACAAGAAACCTAATTAAAAGAAGTCAATCCCCTTTTTTTTCACTTTTCTTCTTTTTTGTTTTAATATAATAAAGACACTAAAACTGCTAGACCTAAAATCAAGACAAACAAAGGATATGAACAACTTGAGTTACCTCTAGTCGAACTAGATATGGATTCTTAGAATACCAAAAGCTCTGATACCAAATGATACGAAAAACCTTAGGTATATTAAACTTAAGACCTAACGTTTGTCAAATGGAATTGAACCCCAAATATCGTCTAAGAAACCTAGTGGAAAACCACGACCCGTTGGTTGAGTAATTCTAAGAACCTTGATATAAGGATCTTGACCTTTTAGGAAATACCAACCAAGAACCTTAGTATAAAAGAGGACGCCACAATCGGAGATGGAAACCCAATTGATAAGTCATGGTGAACGCCATTGGTAAAAACCCGATAAATTCAAACAAGTTCTTTCTCAGAACTCAAAGAGAAAAAGCTCTCAAATTTTCATTTATTTCAGTCTAGTCTCAAAAGATTACATATGATGGGATTTTTTATAGGCTTTAGTTGGCCTAAAAACTAAGCAACTAAATAATAAATACATGAAAAACCGAAAAGACATAAAAGAAATTCAAAATAAGCAATAAATACAAGGAAAACTGAAAAGATATATAAAAAAAATTCAAACTAATCAATAAATACAATGACGCTATCCAATCCTCATCTTTCTAATTATTCTTTGTCTTTGTTTGTTTGTCTTTTTATTGTTCTTGTTTCTTTTGTGTTCGTCTCCTGTGAAAAAGACAAGTCTTTTAGGGTTCTTGATAGAAATGTCAATTCTTTCAAGATTTAGGGTTTAGTATATATATTTCAAAAAAAGAAGAAAAATTTCCGTATAAAAAAAAGAGAAAGAAAGAATAAAAAAAGGGAAATTCGTAATTCAAAAAAAAAAAAAAAAAACTTTGTTGATTGAAGAAATTGTTTGCACATCCATTCTTGATAAGAGTTCTTGAATTATATTGGTATTCAATCTTGAAACTCTTGTTCTTGAATTCGTTTTGAATTATTCTTGTCTTTTGAAACTTGTTTTTGTTTTCCTTTCTTGTTACACATTCTTTTAACCTTTTCACTTTCGTCGCAAGTGTTTTTCTTGATTAAATATCGCTGAGTTCAATATAGGACTCGGTGAGTAGAACTTACGAGTGGTAAAAGGAAACGAGAGGTGAAATCATCATCAAGAAAAGCCTAAGTGAGCGATATATGAGTGGAGTGTCTTTGATTCGAGAGAAAACACGTGAGGGAGCATTGTGAGATATTATTATTGCTTTGCTATAACCTTGTTTCAGGTGTTCAAAAAAAAAAAAAAAAGATGAGTTCCAAATCAAATTTTCAAGAGCGACAGCATATAGACATTAAATTGTACATGGAGTCTATGTCGAAGTCTTTTGAGTGAAAGGTTCAAGTCAATGCCGAATATAATGAGAGGTGGCAAAGATTAAAGGATAGGATGGCTGAGTTAGAGAGAAGATAACAACAACAACTGTAGCCTAGACGACAAGATAGGCAAGTGGGGAAGAGGATTCATGAAGAAGAATATGAAGCTGATCTTGTTGATGAAAAATCTAGACATATTGAAAGTGAAAAGAAGAAAATTGTTTGAGAAAAATCTTATAAGCAACATGATCTGCAAGCTGTAAAACAAGAGTTGAAACAACTAAAGAAAATTTTTGATGAATGGATGTAGAAGATTAGTGAAAGGACATTGAACAAATTAGAGGAATCAAAGGTAAAAGTGGTTAGGGTTGAGCCAAAGAAGCCAATTTCTAATTTTTATTCCTGAAGAAAAGGTTGTTGAGATTCCACAGGTAGAAAAAAGTCAGAAAGTAATGTCATTGTAGGGATGGTGGAAGAAAAGATTGATACTATTAAAGAAGTGAAGGTAAAAGATTCCATTAAGAGGGAGGAAGAAGAAAAAGTTGTTAACACTTCTGTGATGCAAGTGGAGGAAGACAAGTCTGTTGTTACTGCTATTCCTTCTCATTTACAGGTCCAAGACAATTCATGCTACCGAAAGAATTTATTTCAGGCTCGTTGTATGGTGCAGGGAAAGTATGTAAATTGGTAATTGATGGGGGAAGCTGTGCTAATGTGGTTTCCCAGGAGTTTGTTAAGAAAATGAGTTTGTAGGTGATCCCACATATAAAGCCCTATAGCCTTCGATGGTTGAATTTCCCGAATGTTATACATATAAATAAACAGACACAAGTATCCATTGTTGTAGGAGGTTATTCTGACACTATTACTTGTGATGTGATTCCTATGGATTGTGCTCAAATATTACTGGGTAGGTCATGACAATTTGATAGGCAAGTTATTTATGATGGATGTCAAAACACCTATCGAATACAGAAAGATGGGTAGACATTTTTATTGCTTCCAATGGCCTTAGATGAAGCTCAACAAGAGAGATTTGAACATATTCGGGCTAAGGGTCAAAGGAATTGATCTTTGTTTCCTTATAGGTCTTCCAAGACAAGAAAGGAAGCACCTCAAAAGTTCAAGGAGATTCAACATGTTTCAAATGATGTTTCACCTCAATTGAATGCCAAGATTCGAGGTCGAATCTTTTTCAAGAAAGAGAGAATGATGTGGCCATTTGACGATGTTCGATATGTAAAGAATGCAAATTTTAACTGCTGAAGCTTACACTACTAGCGGATGATATGCGCAAGAATTATTTGAGACTTTTCAGTTTCATTATTTAAGACTTTTCAGTTTCATTATTTAAGACTTTTCGGTCTCATTATTTAATACTTTTCAGTTTTAGTATTTATGACTTGTCAGAGACATTTTAGTTTCCTTTGTTTGTTATATATATTTGGTTTTGGTTTTTGTATGGACAATTAATTTGGAATGAATATTTTTGAGAGATTTTTCTCCTTTGGTTCCATTACAAACTTGTGATCTTATCAAGATTAATTTCTTGTGGCGATCCTTTGATTCTATACCTTTTGTTCTAGTTTGAAATACAATTTAGGGTGAAAGGTTCCATTTTTATATATCTATGGTTCGAGTTTGAGATACAATTTTGGGTCAAGATCCATCCTCGATTTGATTTAGCTTTCCTGTAAACCTGCTTCAGAATCGAATCATAGGGTTTCAGGTTTAATATACCTGAGGTTCACATCAAAGATTACCTTTGAGCTAATGGTACTATAGGAACTAAGTGGTAAATGAAGGACGTCGCTTATGATATTGCTTTGAAAGGACTAACACTTAGTGGAGTTTCTAAGGCTAAAAACAGGAAATGAGAGAGCTAAGATATGGTTAATTTAAAGAGATAATTAAAGTGAGTATTGATGTATTCCCGTATGCATAGTCACTTCTGGGTAGGTGGGCCATAGCAATGTGATCCTTCAACCCTAGTGAGAGAGCGTAAATCTTCATCCTGCTTTGGATTCTCGATCATCCAAGCCTATATTGTACATATGATCGATTGTTACATTGCATGTGATTCTTAATTTAAAATTGGTTGTTTTTGCTTGGTGTGCGGTCTGGTTAAGTTATCTCATTGAGCCCGTGGTTCGCTCACCCCTCAACAGTTTTTGTGCAAGAACAGTACTAGTTGGGATTGGACTAAGAATGTGTGAAGAGAGTTTCTCCATCATATCTCATTGAAATTAAAAATGTAGGTTATGACAAACTTAGAATGTAAAGTATATAAAATATATAAACCCACAATATCCTTTATTTTGTTGGTTGATCACCCAATTTTCATTATTTGGTAGGGGATATCGATTCTCTACGATCTTGATAGAAAATGAAAAATTAGATTCCATAGTTGAAAATCAGTAATATTATATGTAAATATATCATTTAAATTATAGACACTAATAAATAGATAGAGTCTTGTATACTCTGACTTACAAGATAGTTCTCATATTACGGGTGCACGTGTGGTATGATAACTTTAGATTAATCCTACTAGACCTCTTTTTGAGGTGTGATAGGTTTAAATTGACCAATCGATCCAAGTCTGACAACATTGATAAATATGTCCATCTTGAAATTATTACTTATATAATTATCATTTGTTTGTAGTAAAAATTATGAGGTATTATAAATATTTTATTTTTACTCTAATAATTTCTTTTTTTTATTAAGTAAATATTGTAATAGACATTTAAGTTATGACAATTATATTACATCTCTGTTGGATTCATTATAAGAAAAATGAGTTTTAGAGACAAAATTTCTATCTCTAAATGTAAATTTCTATCACAAAAATCATCATCCTAATTCTATTTATAGAGATATAAGCTATTTTACTAATTTTCCATTGCTAAATTTCTTTCTCTAAAGGTTAATTTTTTTATAGTGATTAAAATTCAATTGATTCATAATTATTTTAGTAGTACAATCATAGATGGTTTCAGATTTAAGTCGCTAAATAAGCGATGAGACCGATCCTATTAAAAACCATTATGGGGCCATAAAATTATTGAGAAAATTTTTAAATTCAATGTTTCCTATTGGGAAAGAAATTAAGAGGAAAAAAGAAAAATCATATGTGAAAAGATATTTCACAAATGAAAATTAAAGAGCGTGTCCTTGCAATTCATATGCTTTATGTACAAAGGTGTTTATATTTTTGTTTTTTCTAAAAGTGAAATATAATATAATTATCTCACGCTAATTCATATATATTTAACATTGAAATTCTGTTTTTTCCGGTATATACATATGATAGATGCTAAAGAAATTTTTTACTATCTATTTTTAAGATTGCTAAATGCTAAGAGTTAAAAAAGAAAAAATTTGTATTTATATCCCTTGATTTCTCCACAAAGTGAAAAATATGTAGATTTATGAGATTTGTTTTTCCAAAAATGTTCACTAGTTTTTATATTATTTCTATTTTTAAAAATAGGAAAACAGTGTGATTGCTATCCTAGTTATACTTTAATTACATCTGAAGGGAAAATAAAAATTTTATTTGTAAAAGTAGTCTTCATCAAATATCTAATTTTAGCCTGATTTTTAAAATAAGTTATTTGAATATATATATTATTTGAATAAGTTATTTGATTATATATATATATATATTTGAATATATATTATATATATATTAGATAAGTTTCTTTCCTAAAAATTATATTTATATTTGTTTTCCTTTCCGATTTCTTCCATTGTTGGAGAGAATAAAATACGTGTAGGTTTAAGACATTTGTTCTATGGAAAAAATTATTGTCTTGTACATTTTTTTCTCTTTTTTTTTTTCTAAACAAAGGAAACATCCTAATTGTTGCTTCCGTTTTATTTTAAACATATTTGTAACAATGCACTCGCTCCTTAATAAAAAGGTTAAATGTTAAGTTTGGTATCTGAACTTTACAAACTTATGAGTAGTTAATTTAAGAGTCAATTAAAATTTTTATAATTATTTTAAATACCTCCTTAACACTATTTACTCTATTTGCATATGTAGAATAAACAACATATAGTTGAATTTTTACCAATGTCTATAATACTGTTTAGTGTTAACTATTTAGTATTAATGAGTTGCTTCTTCCATGTTACTAAATAAAACATATGGTGTTAGTAAGGTAATATAAATATGAAATACTCCAAAATAATGAAAATAGATGCAAGACAAGAAAGTAAATTTAAATTTTAAATAAGGGAAAATATATCATTCACTATAAAATTCAAAACATACATCGGTTTACTCAAGGTATAAAACTTCTAAAAGAGTAACCACCTTTATATCTTTATACCCAATGAAATTATGTAAAAAGTAAAAAAAAAAAAAAAATTCTCTCCTTTTTTGGTCAAAGACTTGTGATCTTGGGCTTTTTCTTGAGGAAGTACTATTGTAAGTAAAGTCTTCTCTTCCTTCTTACCATTCCTAAGAAGACGAGCGCTTAAATAATGGAACATTGGCATTTTAGCATTAACATTACTAATAACAAGTTCTTAGGGGATATCTTGAGAAATTTTTAAGGGTAGAGATTTAAAATGTGGAAAAGGCCTTGGATTTGTTGAAATAAATTGTCAATTATAAAATTTATGATATAAACTTTGTGTTTTAAGGGTCAATGGTTAACTATAATGGCACCTGTGTTAAAAATGAGTAAAGGAAGGAAAATTATAAAATGTATATGAAAGGTCCAACTTGTGGTAAAAAGGTTTAGATCAATGAAGCATAGAATTAAATAAAATGTGACAATGCCAAAAGGTCTAGACCAATGGAAAAACCCTTGAACTACTCGTACCTGTCAGTGCCAAGAGGTTCAACTTGTTGGATCTATAGATTTATTTTAATGTTTAAATTTAAAAAGCTGCAACTTTTGATCAAACTTTCTAAGAGTTTTAGGTTACATCCATTCATGATAATTGATTTAAATTAATTTATAACTTATCAAAATCAAATACAATGGATGCAATGCATATCTAACAATATAACTCTTGGGAAAAAGTCATGATCTTTGGATTATTGTGAAATACTCTACATTTCTATTTAAGTTAATTAGATATTATTAGATGATTAGTATGAAATTACAAGGTAATTTTGAACCTTAATATAAATTTATTTTAGAGATTGATTTTAAATCATTTAGCTAGTGGAATTTTGCAAATTATAGGATATAATTAGATAGATTAACCTAATTGAAAATAGAAATTCTAATACCATAAATACTCGATTTAACCCATTAAACTACTTCAATCACCTATTTCAACAAATTCAAATTCATTTAATAACTTCTAATTATTAAACTAAATTTTGTTTGTCCAATTCAATCGCATAAACCCCTAAATCATCAATTAAGCCATTTCAATAGAAATTTTAACTCCTTAAATCTTAGAAATTTAAAACTAAATATTTACCTTCAAATATCAATTCTTAAGCACTTAAACTTCTAAATTCAAGTAAGATATTAATTTTCCTTTTATTAGATTTCCTTGAATTAATTTCTAATGCAAATTAGCAATTATCTTTCTTACTTCTTAATTTCTAATTCTAAATGCCTAAAGCCTATAACCTAAAAGTTTAATTCATCATCTAAAACCCTAAATCCATTAACATTAAATTCAACCCTATAAACCAAAGCCCATAAAGCTTAAGAAATCAAAGCCCATTAGCCCATCAAAGCCTATAAGACTATGCATTACTATACACCATCACATACATTATAAAAAACTAAACTCTAGAGAATTCTAACACATGTGAATGGCCAAATTACCCCTTAAATATCTAGAATGTGAACACAAGAAAATATCAAGTGTGTGAAAAGACCAAAATGATCTTAACCACTTCAAGAAGTTTTCTACACCTATGAAAAGACTAAAATGCCCTCAATTAATTAAGCAAAATGACCAAAAATCCCATAAACCTAATGAAAATTACATGACCTAAAATACAAAAAAGGACCCTTAGAAAACCCTAATTTGCTCCTCCATTTTTAGAAACCCTTCCTCTCTAAAAATTCTCTAAAAAACATCTCTCAAAACCCACAAAAGTCCTACAACAACTCCTCTTCAAGATAAGTTTTCAATAAGTAAGAAAATCTACCATATTTCCATCATGTAATTACTTAATTTATTCCCAAAAATATAATTTATATTTCAATAGATTCTTAGATAAAAATTGAAGACAAAACCAAGGATTTAATTGAGGAATAGCATTACAAGCATCATCAATCCTTTGGTGTAGTAGTGGTAGTAGAGATTTCCAGGATTATTTGCTAAACCAAGTAAGTAATTGCAATTAATATGTTTGATTATGTTAATGATATATATATTCATGTAAATTACTAAAAACAAAATTAGATTTAAATATCAATCAGTATATGCATAAGTATGCATGAAAACTTAAATGAACATGTATATAGGTATGTTATAATAGTTATTAATTTAGTAAAATTGTTGCATGTTCATATATTTGTGCATGTTGAGATACATGTGTGTGTGTGATTATGTTAGACTGATATGTTTATTTGAAATAAAATTATTAAGCAAAACACTTGGAGTATATGCATGTATGTATGTGTTGATAAGTGCTGGAAATTTGATAAACTTATGTTGATGATGATGATTTGAGTTATGATTTGTAATTTAATTTGTAAAAAATAAATCTAAGTATGAACTACATGAAACAACATAGATTAAACATGTTTTAGATGATAAAATAGTTGGAATTAGAATTTAACAAAGAAAATTCAAAAATTACAAAAACTATCTTGGATAGGCTCTAGTGTCATCATAGTGGTGGTGAAGTTGGTGGCCGGACAGGCAGCCAAATGAGCTCAATGATGTCGAGACCTTATCGTAATAATATATATGGGTGTCTTCTTTTCAAATATGTTGTGAACCGGCCAAGAACCGGTCATCTTAATGGTCAAATAGGCTTGAACTGATCAGTTGTCACCGCCAGTGCACTATTTTCGAATAGAATGAGTTTAATTTAAAATAAAACCATAATTAACTAATTATTTTAGGCCAAATAAACTCATAAAAATGTAAATATATATGTTAGAGAGTTTACATAAAAATTTGAGTTTAAGAAGTTGATTTTAAGATAGTGAACCGATTTATTAAAGTTTAGGTGCATACAAGTTTTCAATAAGAAATGAAATATTGGAATTTAAGGAAAATTGATTCTAATCAAATAAATATGAAATAAGTGTAACTAGTATGTTCACATATAAAGATATGAATTTTAATATAATTAATTGATTATTTTGATTTTAGAAATTTATTTAATAAAATAGGAGTAAATATGGCATTTTAACATAATATAAACATACTAGGAAACTAGTTGAAATTCCTTAACATATTTAGATGTAAAAATAGATTATAGATGATATAAATAAAATAGTTATAATTTAAATGAGTTATTATATTAATAAAATTTTACTAGATTTAATATATGATATGTTATTTAAAATACTATTAAGGACCTAATTGCTATAAAATAGGTTTAATAGACTGAGTTAAATATAAAATAAACTTAATTGATTAATTCTATCCAACTTTTCTAAATTAAGCTAATATAGATTTATTAACTAATATTCACTTAGTAAATTCATTAGGAACCAACAATTTACACTTAACTATTACTCAAACTAATGAATTCCTATAAGACCATGTTAATTTATAATTTGCTTAAGATAGACTATTAAAATAAGGTGAATATATTGTTTCAAATGAATATTCACTAGATGTAAACCTCCCAAAATTTTCATAATTCATAGAAAATAATCCTAAAAGTTTAATATTAAAAATTGAAATCCAAAAATCGACTCAAGTTAAAACCAAATTCCAAATCAAGTTAAACACAAAAAAATTTTTAGTCTTGAGAAAACGAAAACCTCGAAACAAAAAGTCCAACTATCGGTTGAATCAACATCCGTACGCCATTCAAATCATCTACCTGATTCCTAAAACGCAAATCAAAACAATATATCAAAATACCGCTTAACAACGAAATGATACGATCTTAAATCCTTCGATAAATTTCAAAATCAGAAATTTCAAATTTTACCAAATGTCAAACTGAGTTAACTCATAACCCTAGACTCGGTTAAACGATCCCTAGAACTAAAAACTAATCACAAATAAAATAAGATAAACCATAGATATCGAGATAAAAATATAAAACGATTAAAACTCAAAAATTACATGATCTTACGAATAACTCGACTAAAACTGGAAGTCAAATTGGAACCCTAAAAGTCAACAAAGCCTATAATAAACCCTAGCGTTTAAGATCCGGCAATCCCACAATCTCAAACCTTAGAAAACGAAATTAAGTTGACGGCTTAAAATAATTCGTAATAATATAAGGTAACATAAAAATATCATATTCGCGAATTTCGAGTGTCTTTCGAACTCAAACGGGATCAGTTCTCGAAGAGCTTACCCCGGAGCTCGGAACACTAAAAATATTTCTTTAACACCAAAAGACTCGTAATTAAATAAGGTTTTCAAAAATATCAGTTTTAGAATTTTTCGGTAGCTAAAAATAACAGATATAGCTCGATTACGCGTATTTTTATTATTACCGGTATTTTATATGTCTAGTATACTATTCATGGTACTATTCCTACTATTCATTACTATTTCACTATCTCTACTTTTTCTTACCCTATTTCTTACACCTACATACCTATTTTCTTACTTTTTATATTTCCAATACATCTTATATCAAATCATACCTTACATATTAATTATTTTCTTACAAAATACAAACAAAATCAACTCTCTCTCTCTCTCTAAATTACCCATGGCCGGCGCTATCCCCCCCCCCAACACATTTCCTCTTAATTATTTTTCTTTTTCAATTTATTTAATTACATCGAAAATTCACTCAAAAAATTCTATAAATCCCCCTTCCTCTTTCATTCTTTCACACAATTCATTTCACTACTAAAACTCTCTCAAAATCTCTCCACAAATCTTCCCTTCAAGAGTTCTCTTTATAAAAACTCTCTTAAACCAATTTTTCGACAAAACTCATTCCTTATACATAAACTTTCTACCACATATCACTACTCCCATAATACCCATTTCATCTACCATCTTCATACTACTTACACACTTTAGGTAAAGATTTCTTCCAACTATTATTCACTCATGTCATGTAACTTAACATGACTATGGTGTTGTTTTAAAACTCATATGAGTAGTAAAAGCAACAACATGTTCATATTTTGTTCTTGTACATAAGCTTCCTATTTTATTATGTTGTTATTATTTACTTCTAATCTAACTTATATATAGTATTATGTATATACATTTATTTAGAGCATATAAGCTCATTTTTTATTTATTTATTTTCAAGTTATGCAATTTATTTATTTCATGTTGTTATTAAGACTAGTCTTTCTAGTCTTAGACTTGTCCATATCATGTCAAAACAATCTTTTGTTTATTTTCTTTAATCTTTCGGGACTAGTCCATTCTTAGTCCCGGGATGCCTTGATGAAGCTAAGGCTCCAATACTTGACCGAGATACCTTGATGAAGCTAAGGTTCCCAATACCTGATATTTTATTTTCTTGCTTATTATTTGTTTCTAGTATTTTCTTAGGTTCTTATTATTTTATATGCTCATGATACTTGCATCTACATAATGTTAATGTCTCAACTAATCTACAAGAAGAATTTCATTCTTATCAAAGGAACTCAAAACTAGATTTTCGATTATATGATTTATCACAAAATCATGAAGTTATTATCAACAACATAGAAATAGAGTTTTCTCAAATGTTTTCATAAATAACAAAGATAGATTACCAAGGAAACATAAGAAATAAATATTTTTTTTGTATATTATGATAACCTAAGTTTTAGTAAAATAAGTTGTTGATATTAAAAATTTTTACAAAAAGCTTAAGATTTGGTCTGTTTGGATTGTCTGTTTTTCATCTGTATCTGTATCTTTTTTAAAATGATATATGCAAAATATATCCGATTTGCATCTAAATTTTATCTATATTTGTTTTATTTGATCTTTTGATGAGAACTGTCAACTTTTTTTTATATATATCTATTTCTTGATAAATAATTTGTTAGAAAAAAGTTTAAAAAAGTGTCTGTATCTGCCGAAAAAAAGCCAAAACAAACAGACTCTTAAACTCTTTTAAACTCCATGACAAAATCAAGAAATAAACTAGTTTTCAAAGTTAAGGTAAAAATCAACTAATAAAGTTATGAACCCACTACGGAAAAATAATGATTTTCAAATTTCTAAAAGAAGGAACTCATTTTTAAAAGAATATAAATAAAGTAAGACTAACAATAATAGATTTTATCAATAAAGATGATTCTTTTCAAAAAAATAAAAATAAAAGAACAAGTTTTGGAAAGCAAAAACTTATATTTTAGAAATGAATATAAGAAGACAAGACTCATTTTCTAAAACCATCCTAAATACCATGGTTGTCAAAACCGGCTCGGACCGGCCGGTTCGACCCCGTTCGACCGGAACCAGTACTAATTTGGGGCCGGGTCTCGCATAAGACTCATTTTTACAACGAATCGGCGAGACCCAGATTGACTCGGTCAACTCGGGCGGTTGAACCGATCGACCGAGACGGTCGAACCGGGTTGAACCGGTCGACCCTGACCAGTTGACCCGGATCCAAAAAAATAAAATAAAAAATTAGAAATTTAAATATTTATTCATACTTTATTATAAATTTATAAAATATAATCATTAAATCATATTTATTTAATGATTAATTGATGAATTTGATCCAAACATAAAGTTAATTGAGTGGTTACACATATATTGGTTTTTTATAATTAAATTATTCCTTATATTTTTAGTTTTTCATGACCCCGGTTGAACCCGGTTCGACCCCTCGACCCTTGACCCCCTAGCCTGTCCGGGTCAAACCCCGGTCCGGTTCTGACAACATTGCTAAATACAAAATTATGAAAAGGTTTTTAATCAACTTAATAAACTTTTGATAAATTTGATCTTTAATCATTAGAAGTAAAATTTATGCAAGACTAAAAGTTAAAGGAAAAATTTAACTTGTTTTGGAAAAAGGAATGAAGAAAATAAAATAAGAATATACTCAATTATAACAACCTATGAAAATATAAAGTTTCTTCAAAAGACTTAAAACAAAATTGTCAAAGCTAAAGTTTTAACAAATCAAAATGAATTGTTTTATGAAATAAATTGTTGAGACACTACCATTAGAAATTTTGCATATAAAGTGAGCCTATCTATATGCTCAAAGGATTTATCAATTATATATACATATATATATATATATATCTATATGTTTACTAAAGGATTTTTGAGTGAAGTTAAGTTAGAAAATGGTTTTGCAAAAATCTAGAAAAATTAGTTTTAAATCTGTAACTAACGTTTTCGGAACCCAAATGACCTTATATGACAAAGATAACCTTAGAAATGGATAGATCTTTTCGAATAGGTAGAAAACGGTTATTATATGCGAAAATTGAGTTACAATGAGCAAGTTATAGCCATTTTAAGTTGGAATTTCTTCTTATACGATTTTACCGTGATTTTAAAAAAAGTTTAGAATCTCCAGGAATAGAAATTTCATGAAAGACTTATCCCGGATATTTCTTTTGTCTAGGTGATGAAGGATACGAGAATACCCTACCCGAGGATTACTACGACTAAAATATCGCGAAATGGACGAGTGAGTTATTCCTCTTAATTCCGTTACCTTGTTTGTGCTTGTAAAGTAGTAGTATTAGTATACTAAGAAAAGATAAAAATAAATATATATTTGGGGAATTCGAGATTATGAGTATATATGTGATTCTATGTTTATGCTTGAAATGAGAATTAAGAATATCGCAACTTCAAACTGCTTGTTTAATAATTTTATTTACTTACTTGTATGACTACTTATTGCTAAATTGATTGATCGCCCCCTAATAAACCTTAATAAGGTTTGGCTTAAGAAAAATAAAACGCTCACGCATAGCATCCATCGAGTCACATCTTTTTCAGAAGGCTGCTACTCCTACGCGTAGAGTTGGATTGGCTGTGATTGTACGGTGCCACGGGCCATGTTCCTTCCTGGAGAATCCAAATCGCTCGGGAAAAGCGACTCTAGGTTTAGAGTCGAGCCAACCGAACTCTGTGGGTGAGGACCTGGGGACTAGCAGTAGAAGGTCGAAGACCTTCAACCCCGATTCTCTAACCTTTGATACGGAAGGGTAAATCTGTTCTATATATGGTTTTTAGATAACTATATATATTTGCGTAATCCTGTGGTTGTTGCATTGTATGTATAGCATATGCGTGAAAATCTAAATGAACTTGTTTGAATATATGGTGTAAATGAAAAGGAATATCTCACTAAGCTAGTTGAAGCTTATACCCTATAGATTTTGTTGAAACAGGTATACTCGTGGCAGAAATTGAGGATCATGATATAAGGAAGTCATGGAGGGATGTTAAGCTTCTATGAAGGAAATAGAATCATAAGATGAAATAATTTTGTAAGGTTCTTTATATGTAATGACTTATATGAGTAGTGATGTATATTTATTTGAAGAAAACAGAGGAATATGCCCCTAAGGATTGAAATGTAATATGTTTATGTTTTATGATAAGTATTCTCTTTGCCTTGTTACTTATTTATTATTAATATAAATTGCGCTACTTCGATGTATTCCCTTGGTTATGATGTACGCCTTGTACATGATATGGAAGCCTTTGCGTGACTAAGGTAGTCATTCTTAGGCTTTAGTATTGTGTACGGCGGACTGCCACATTTAAGGTACCCTTCGAGGCGTGACACTAGAAACATGAGTATTTTATGTGAGTTTAATATAAATCAATAATCGATTTAAATGCTTATATGAATTAATCTTTTAAGAAGATATCTATTAGGAGTCTACATATCTGTTAGGAGTCTACCACTTGCTTTAACTCTTGGTCTATCTTCTGTTTGTTCAGAATACATATTTTATACCAGGTACGTATTGACTTGTGTGTTGCTTGCTAGGATAGACATCTTAAACGAACTAATACTTAAAGACGGCCTTAATAATTGTTTGCCGCTTGTGTTTGATTGTTTAACCAAGTCCAAGGGGCAACAACCTTGTTAGGTAGTGCCAGCATGGTAGTTAGGTGCTTAGGCCACCCTCCCATAATTGACATTGGACAAATGATGGTCATCAGTGGCTCAACGGATAGTTGATAGGGGGAACAGTATTGGGATAACGTTTATTCATATTAGAAAGAAGTTGTATTAAGCAGTTTAATATATGGGCTATGTTACTTTGCTTAATCATAATGGACTAATATGAATAAAAATAAGTAATGGCTGTAACCCTATACGAGGCTATTTACTAGATATTCTTATAGGAGATATAGATACTCGAATTACCTATAGTAACCCCCTGAGCAGTTGCTACTACTCAAGACCCCCAAGTTCTTAGCGTGTTACTGAAGTATGAGTGCTTCACTATTATTTGCTATACTTTAATCTAAATATATAAATTGTTGATTGTTGCATTGCATTTAGAATAAGTGCATGTGCCCATTTCGTGTGTGCTTGTGTTGCTATCGTATCGGGCTTCGGCTCTTTCCATTCTTTTTTAGGTATTGATGATTCTGATGATGATACTTATGACTACATGGGGTATAACATGGAGTGATTAAGATCCGTTGGATCATTTTCTTATTTCTATCTTATAAATTTCACTGTTAAACTTATGTTTTAATGAGGGCCCATTTGTAAGCCCATGGTTTGTATTTTGAGATACTTGAAACTCTTATCATGAAATCTCTCATGGTATGATACTAAGTTACATATATATTGGTCTACTCTTTGAAGTTGCCTATTTGGATAACTGTTTTTAAGAAATTTATTTTCCGCTGCAAATTCTCAGTTGTTTCCATAAACTAATTCAACAATTTTAGAATTTAAAATTTGTTTAGCAACAATCACGATAAACTATAGGCTAGGTTATAATGCCTAAGTATTATGCATGACAGACTAGACGCACCTTGAGCCAAATCAGGGCATGACATATTGTTCTAAAATATAAAAGGTGTTGCATCTTTAAAGAAGCAGTAGATTCTTACATGAATTATTATTCTTTTTTTTTTCTATATTTCCTTTTCTTTTAAATAACAGCTGTGTAAACCCTTAAAATTTCGGAATCGGTTTAGCATAAAACCCTAAATCGGAAGTCAAACGAAACCCTAAAGGTCAACAAAACCCTAGTTTTCCGTATCCATCTAAATCTGGCATTGCCGTTTTCTTTGGCCCTGAAAAACGAAGTTGGGATAATTAGCTCGAATAGTCCGTAATAACCATAGATTTTATAAAAGTTTCAGTTTCGCGAAATTCGGGTGTCCTTCGAACCCGATCTGACACAGTTCTCGAAAAACGTGTCTGGAGGCCCGGAAGAGTAAAAATATTTCGAATATATCGTTAGACTCGTAAAAATATAAGTTTTCCAAAAATATCAGTTTCGTAATTTTTCAGTAAGTAAAAATAACAGATATAGCTATTATACGCGTATTTTCTTACTACCGGTACTTTAATTGTCATATCTACTTTACATTACACTATTCATTACTATTCTACACTATTCTTTTATCTCTACTTTTTCTACACCTATTCTTACACTCTACATAACCTATAATCTTAACTTTTTACCTTTCCAATAACTTTATATCACATCTATCTTACATATTACATCTTTTATTTAACAAAATACAAAAAAAAAAAAAAAAAAATCACTCCCTCTCTCCTCTCAAAGTGGCCGGCGCCTATCCCCTCCCCCTCTTCCTCAATTTGTTTTAATTTTACTTTATTTTAATCACAAAAATCCCTCTACATTTTCCTATAAATACCTCCCTCCTCTTTCCCTTCTTTCACACATTCATTACCCACAAATTCTTACCAAAACTCTCTCAATTTTTCCTCTCAAAGCTCTCTCAAATTACTATCTCAAAACTCTCTCAAAATAATTCCACAACAACTTCCAAACAACAAAAAAACCATAAACATAACCATATCAAAGGCTTCTTTAGGTAACTCCTTTATAATTCTTTCTTTTCTTCATGTCATGTAACTTTACATGACCATAGTGTGAGTTTCCAAATACTACAAGTTGTGGAAACTACATTATGTTCATGTATTGTTCTTGTTCATGCCAATCCATTTATGTTTATGTTGTTTTATTATTAATATATCTATATACATATTCTTTAGAGCATATAAGCTCACTTGCAATTTATTTACTTCATGCAAAGCAATTTATTTACTTTTCCATTGCAATTTATTTATCTATTTCTTGTTGAAATAAGACTAGTCTCTAGTCTTAGACTTGTCCTCATCAAATCAAAACAAGCTTTTCCTTCTTTCATTTCATTTCATTATGGGACTAGTTTATTTCTTAGTCCAGGGAGCCTTGAAAAAGCTAAGACTCCAATACTTGACTTTATTATTTATGCTTTATGTTATTTTGTTTATTATTATTCTCATAAACATGTTCATTTAGATTGTTGTCCAAAAAGTTTTATTTTCTAAAGATAATCAAATAAAAGAAGGCTTTTTGTCACTTAGGAATAAGTTTATGTGAAACATAAAAATATAAGATAACAAAAAATAAACTCATTCATTTTCAAGTTACAAAAGAATTCACTATGAATTTAGAAACTATTTTTACTTAAAAAGCTACTTAAATCTTTGTTACTCTACCTTGTTTTTCAAAAGAAAATATTTTGTTAACAAAAATGGTTCTTTTCATAAAGAAAGAAAATAAGATGGATGACTAAGGAAATTTTTAAGTAAAGACCTTGCGAACAAATAGGCAAAGAAAATTTATGATTTGAAAATAATAAAGTTATTTCTTTTCAAGTTACAAGAAGAAGTTAATGAGATTATAGAAATTAGTTTTTCTACAAAAAGTCCTTAATTGTTCCACATTATTTTTATAAAGAAAACAAATTTTCATGCATGGATGATTATTTTTGAAAAATATGAGACATGAGAAAAAGAATGAGGAATATCAAGTAAAGATTTTTACAAAACAAGTAAATAAAGGAATTGACACAAGAAAAATGAAGAAAAGCATATTTCCTAGAAAACTTCAATATAGTTATGTAATAGAAAGTAGAAAATTTTATTTTCAAAAGTCACTTAGAAAAAGATAAATAAAACCAACATAAAACGTTTTTAAAATAAAAGAAAACAAGGTATTCATTTCAAGGAAATTTACAAAAACAATTTCCGAAAAGCTTCAACCCAACATTGTTTTACCTAAGAAAAATAATTGGACAACAAGACACTTGAGCATGCTTAAATATGAGTTATATAGTTATAAAAAGAGAATTTTTCAACTATATAGATAACTAAGTATTTATCAAACAAATTTTGATTTCTTGAACCAAAGTTGTTTTTACTTGAAAATCCGTGGTGAATTTTGTCATCACTGTTTCGGAGCCTATATGGCTTTGTTTGATGGAAATAATTTTGGAAATGGGTAGATCTTTTCGAGTAGGTAGAAATCGGTATATTATATGCGCGATTCCGAGTTAAAATGACCAAGTTATGGCCATTTTAAGTTGGAACATTCTTCCATACGAACTTTAACGTTCTTTGGCATTGTTTTGACAAAACTCAAGAAAATCTTCAAGAAAGACTCATTATGGGTATTTTTCTTTGGTTAGGTGATCCCGAGGAAGGATTTCTTCACCCCGAGAACTATTACAATTAAGTAGAGTGTGTAATGACTCATCCGCTTAGAGGAATAGACGACAATGGCATCGTGAGTTATTCCCCGTTATTTTTCATACTCTTGATTGTGCTTGTAAAAAAATTAGTTGCACTAGAATTTAAAAAAAATAAAAAAGAAGTGTATGATAATATGTTGAAAGAATACTAAGTATATCGAAACCGATTTGTTTTTAATAAAGTTGTATGTGAATTAATATCTTGAAATGTTTGAAATTGATTGATCACTTGAAAGAATTTAAACGTAACTATTAGACTTTAATTAAAGAAATTATTCATGCACTTCATATGTGAGTCACATTGCATTCACTATACAATTGGTGGGACAAGTGTATAATAGTGGTGGTAGACATAACCGGTATATCATGTAAGTGGCGAGTAGGAGCCAATAAGAACTACTTAATTTGATGGCTAGTAGGAGCCTGTATTAACTACAAGTTTTTGATGGCTAGTAGGAGCCTGTAATAACTACAAGTTTTTGATGGCTAGTAGGAGCCTGTAATAACTACAAGTTTTTTTATGGCTAGTAGGAGCTCTAATAACTACAAGTTTTTTTATGGCTAGTAGGAGCCTGAAATAACTACAATTTTGATGTGTATAGGAGCCGGTCAGATCTATAAAAGTGATTTTAAAAATTGTGGCTGTAATTGGCCTGAATACCCAACCCCGAATGAAGGGCGTAAATTCATTCAACATATGATTCCGGAAGTCATGTCTTGTATGCTCACGTGGTTGTTGCATTTCATATGTTTGAACAATAAACTTGATTGATAATTTTTTCGAGTATGAATTTTGGGAATTACTCACTAAGCCTAGTAGCTTATACCCCGATAGATATCTTTTGCAGTTCCCTTACTTATGGTTAAGGCCACATGGACCATGCGGGCAGGTAATCCCTTTTGAACATTAGAAATCTGGTTAAGTGTAGCTCAGTATTTGAAATACCCCAACTCTTCACCTAAAATAGAAATGGTTTTAGACAGATTTAAATGACTAAAATGAATTATAGGATTTAAATAGACAAGTTGATATAATTTAACTAGCTAATAATTAAGTTGGTTTGAGATTTGAGTTTCAAATTCCCTAAACATGTCATCAAAGTGTTTAGAGAATTCCTAAATCATTGATTCTTAGCCTAAACACTAATTCCTAAATCTCAGTAAAATTTGAGTTCATTTGCTTGAATAAAAATATCAGTTCTTAAACCCGAACTCAAATTAAATATCTTTCATCCAAAATAGATTCCTAAATTAAGTTCTTATTATAAGTTCTTATTATAAGTTCTTAATTTCCAACCTATCGGTTCTAAAATTATCTTTTAAATGCTTCTAGAACTAAAGATATTGATCTGAAAGTTCTAAATCCGATACCTTTATTTTAAAATATTCTAATTTTTAACTTTATTTTTTCCTTTTAGTTTTCTTTTTGCTGTCTCCTTATTTTCTCTTCTTTGTAAATTCGTTTTTCTCTCTCTCTCCTTTCTTTCTCTTTTCTTTCTCTCTTTTCTCTCTTCTTTCTCTCAAATTCATCTCCTCAGATCTCACTTTCAAAAGGAATAGGAGAGAAATCAAGTAGGAGATGAAGATAGGAGGAGATAAACCAAATTGAAACAAGAAGAAGAAGAAGGAATTGCATGATTTAGCCAAAAAGCTAAGTTTTTGTTTCTATTTCTCTTTGTTTTTACTTGTTATTTACATTTGTAATTGATGAATTGATGTTGAATTGGGTTGAGAGTGTTGTTTATTTAAGTATTTGTTGATATATGCTTGTTGGAGGTCGGGTTGTGAAGGAGGAAGAAGATGATGAATAGTAGTTATGGAAGTTGATGAAGTTTGAGATGTTTGATGTGGTGAATGTGAAGTTTATGCATGTTTGAGGATGTTAGAATAGATGTAGGGTGTAGTATGATGGTTGTAAAGTGTTTTGGAGAAGGTTTGAAGTGTAAAAATTTTGTAAAATTAGTGTTTGAAACAAGGAATTTCGTAAATATGTCAATACACCTGTCAAAACGCCCCTGTTGCCAAGGGTGTAGTGCTCTCGGATCAAAAAATTTCATTTCCCCTGAGTCAAAACGGCCTTCAAAACACCCGTTGCCAAGGGTGTAGCGCTCGCGGATTTTCCCCTGACGCGACACTGTTTTGTAAATTGGTCATAACTTTTTCATACGACCTCTGATTGAGGTAATTCAAATTGCGTTGGAAAGATTAAAAAGAGTTCTACAATTTTTATGTTTTGAGTTTTTACAAATTCGGAAATTATCGATGCTTAAATTTTAGTTCTTTCCAGCCTTTGTATTTTTCAAACAAAAAGTCAAAAACTTGTTTTGTTTGTTAAATGTGTTTTTGCTTAGGAAATGGATCTTTTTGAGCTAAAATGAGATAGATACGTGATATTTGATGTGTAATGATGATTGAGGGATATAATTAAGCATGATTTAGATAGATTTATAAATTCAACAAATAATTGAATTTCCATGAGTATTAAACTAAAAGTAGTTATGTTGTATATATGATTTCCATTGCTTGATTTATGATGTTGTGATGACTTAGTGAAACTAAATGATCGTGGTAAGTATATAAATGATGATTTATGTATCTATATGAATTTTATTTGAATTTCCTTCATGCTAAGTTTAAGATTTGTTTATTATTTGTTCTTATGATTAGCTTGATCTTAAATGAACTTAGTTAATAAGCCTAGGTTCAACTTGACTAAATGAACTTTGAACTAAAATGGATTTAGATTGTTTAACTTTGATGAATTTGGCTAGGTTTAAGCTAACTTGGGATTAAGTGACTAGATCTTAGATGTATAATGAATTAGTAATTAATCTAAGTCCAATTTGACTTAATGAACTTTACTAAGCTAAAATGAATTAGATTGTCTATGTTTAATCAACTTGACTTAGTAAATGAATCAAATGACTAATTTTAATCAAATTGACTAAGGTTAAGCTAAAATGGGTTAGTAACAAATAATTGGATTAAATGAATGAATTAGGATGATCTTTGATTAATATGGGGAATATGTTGTTTCAAGTGCGTGTTTACTTGGAAAATGAATATTTTTGATATATGAATTCTTTGTTAATGCTTTTGTAATAAAACACTATAAATAAAGACAAAAGAAATTCTTTGACAGACAAAGGAGAACTGTCCATATTTTGGCGGGGCGATCTTCGCAGCCATAGTGGGGTTCCACATTAGTGTCTGATCAAATAGGATTTAACAAAATGAGTTAGAGATTAGTGAATAATTGATATAAGTTCTTGTATGAGTTTGTTGAAGTGGATGTTGGTTTAGGTTCTTATAAGAGTTGTTTCTTGAACCAATGGTAGATATGAGATATATCTTCTGAGATAGCTTATACTCTACCTTTTGAGACTCTGTTTGGATTTCGTATATAAGGTACGCAGTAACTTGCGTGTTGAATGTTAGGATACGCATTCTAAACTGATTAAGACTTAAATTCGGCTTAATAATTGATGAGTGTTGATTGTGCTTTAAGTCGTTGATTCCGGTCCGAGGAGCGACAACTTGTCATGATGCAATGACAATATTATAATAGGCGCTTAGGCCACTTGTCATGATGCAATGACATGGCTCGGCGGGTAATCGAAGGGAATATAGTAACAGTGTAAACATTTACTTAAACTTGGAAGGAAGTACCATAGTTTAGTTCAACGTTTATGGGAGCGTGTGAACTAGATTCATGTTATGGACTGAGTCTAAGTAGAGTTGGGTAACGGCTATAAACCTGGATGAGATTACTGTTTCTTTTCAGTGTAACGTTATCTAGGAGATATAAGTAATCGGGCTACTTATATCAACCCCTGAGCGTCGTGAGCGTTACTCAGGACCCCAGATTCCCATTAGCTTGTTCCGGAGTGTGAGTGCTCTATTGTTGATTTGTTTACTTTAATGAAAGATAATAACTTGTGGATTGTTGCATTGCATTTAGTTAAGCTCGTGTGTCACTCCGTGTGTGATTGTGTTGCTGTGTGCTGGGCTCCGGCTCATTATTGTTGTTGTTATTCTTTTTTTACAGGTATTGTTGTTGTTGATGATGGATGATGAGATGATGACTTGATGATGGTGTGGAGGTTGTTGATGTTGTTGTCTTATTATTGTTGTTGATAAGGATGGTGATGGTGATGATGATTGATGTGATGATGTTTGTCCCAGGTTTTGGGCGATTCTGAAGATATGCGAGAATGAGTGAAGTGTGATAGGATCGAGATATTATTTGTATTTTGTTTCTTCTTTTGTTTTGTTTTATAAGAGGATGGATTTAATTATATTTGTATTTTCTTTTAAGGGCTTGTTAGTGCCCATGTTTTTGTAAATAATCTTTTATAAATATTTATCAAAGTGAAAGCTTTTCCACTTTTAATAGTGGAAGTTTGAAATGCTTTTATGTAGAAACGTTTTTATTAAAGTTTATTTTCCGCTACTAAATCCAGTTGTTGTCAGAATCTAACTAAATGATTTCTTAGATTAAAATTGGTTTAGCAATGTTCAACATAAACACCTTCCTTTAAGACAACCTTACGTATTCGTAAGAGTTATACGTGGTTGGGGACTTGGTGTGCTTAATTTGAGAATTGAGCATGTCGGGTCTTTACAGTATTAGCATGTTAATATGTATATAATAGATTAGTAATTCAGGGAGTTGCTCCTAAGTATGTAAAGCCTTTGCCATGAACAAATAATTATTGTGAATCCTCTTTTCTTAATGTGTTTTCATAACTCCTTAAGCTTCATAATTCCATGTATGGTCCTCTAAAGTTATGGAAGTACGCCTTACACTTGATATAAAAGCTTTTGGGAATGGCTAAGGTTATCATACTTAAGCTTTAATATTGAGTGTGGCGGACTGTCACGTTTAGGGTACCCATTGGGGCGTGACAAACTGTACACAAACATTTCACAATAAATCTAAGTGTGGTTTGATACTTAAATAACATATTTAAGTATCAAGACTTAGTTGTATCCTGAAGGAATTATGCTTTAAAAACTCTTATAGCAAACTAGGTGTGATAGGCGTTAATTCTTTAAGGAAAGCGAATTCATTCATACCTTTAAGTTGTATTTTGTATCTTTGTTTCATTAAGCCATCTTTTTCTATCATCTTTTCCTAATAGCATTGATGAAATCTATAAATGGCAATATGAATTTTGATGTGAGTTCTTAATCTTTTGATTGTGAGATTTGCTAAGATGAATTAACTTGCATATGATCGTGTGAAAAAAGTGATAAAATAGGCTTGGTAAGGATTAAAATATGTTGTATTTTGCAAACAAAGGAAATCTCACATAAAGGAACAAATTTTGGAATTACAAAACCATTGCACAAGTCCTACATTGAACCATGTACATCTATGAGGATTGAAACATGTGGTCTTTGGAATAGCATGACCCATGCATGAGCCTATGCATTAGGTTGTGTACCTTTCTAAGTATAAAAAATGTAAAATTTCGAAGTATATCACCAATGCACGAAGTCTATGCATCAGGTTATGTACCTCTTTGTAAAAATGATAAAAGTTGCCCTCTAAAAGTGTACTGACCTATGCACATGCTCATGTACTAAATTGTATACCTCTTTGTAGCTTGAAACTTTGTGTCTAAAAGTGTACCACCAAGCACATTAACTTGTGCGCTAGCCCATATACTACACATGTTTTTTGTTTTTCCTTCTAAAATCACCTTTTTCCTTACAAAAGCAATTAAAACTTATTAAATATCTTTCAATAAGAATTCATTTATATTACAAGACTTTAAAAACTCATATTCTAACGAGGTACAGGCAAAGACTATACAAGTGTAGATCGTAGGTGAGTGTAAAAGTATAAGTGGTTTTAATGACTTAATTGATATGTAAACCAAGTTTGTGGATTCTAGAATGAAGCGGATTGATATTTCAGATACGTGTATTACCTTATTTAATGATTGTACATGTTAAGATAAATTCAGAACTTGATTAAACATATATCTAAATATAATTATTCTATATTGCTTGTACTTGGTTGTGGTTGGTGGGTCGAAAGAACCCAGTGATGTCAACATGACACCCTAATGATCTTCTTATGACATTGTCTCAATCACATCTAGAGATGAATATAGGTAGATCTAGGTTTTAGGCTCATAAACTTTGAGACTCATGGACTCATGGACTCATGGATATTGGAAAGTACCCAACACTGTACATGTATATTTCATATATACATTTGTTGTCAAGAAACCAAGTTATCTTTTTGATCTTATACCCTAATTTTCCATGTAGCACTTTTGTGTAATGAATTATAGTCATGTCAAGATACAAAATCATGGATAGACTATGCTCATAGGCTAATCTGATTATGTTCATAGTTTAATCCGTTGAATTAGTTAACTAACAACTCTTTTGAATTTGGCCGTCAATAAATAAGCTAGGCCAAATGAGTTATAATTCATCAAAGAAAAATTGGCAAGCTATAATATCTCTACTTTAAGTACCTGAATTTTAAGATTATTAATTTTAATATTTCATTTAAATTTTTAAGATCAATGGTACTATCTAAAACCTCAATGGTTGACTTTTTTTTTCTTTTTGTATTTTTTTTCTTTTTACTAATTATAATCTACTATATGTACTAAATGATTAGGATACATATAGATAGTGAAACAACATCTTATTGAATAGTGTTAAATTCAGCTGATTAGAAAAGTGAATTGAGTAAACAAACTCCATATTAAGTTTATAGAAAGTTCTAAGATTGATAATTGAAAGTACAAACAATTAATTAAATAATCTATTAAATTTCAAATATTAAATAAATATTAAGCAAATTGCAAATTACCCTAATCCACAATCAGAATAAACTTTGAATACAAAATAAACTTTGAATTATTTCACATATAACTTTGAGAATGTTACAAATAATCTCTAAATTTTAACTAAGGCGTGGAAATACTCCCTCCAATTGATCGAAGTATACTTTAGTGTCTTGTAAATTTTAATCTCAGTGTAATTTTTAACTGAAAAAGCAAACCTCAATTGTATTTGCAATTTGCTTAAATTTAGAGGATTATTTATAACTCATGAAAGTTGAAAAATATGTCCATACGAAGATAAGAGTTTATGAAAATATATTTTTTGAATTTCCCATTAATTAATGGTTTGACAAGAAACAGTTTATTAGTATACCCCGGCAGTGACTTGATATGATCCCATGTGCATTAACAATGTATTTTCTTGTTCAACTACATTTTTATGCATCGTACATTCTCATTAAGAATAAATTATTCGTTATGTAAATTACATTTGTTCGATAATGCTAACACGAATTACAAGTATATCCCTGCTAATCACGTGCATGTGCTAAATGTAATAGATAATTCTATATATTGTATTTATATGTACATTTTACCGATATGTCTGGTTTATAAGTATATAGCGACAATAATTGCAAAGAATAGACAATAAACTTATGCAATCGTAATTTGATTATTTCTGGGTTTCCGATATGTCTAGGTAACGAGTATTATTCCTATTAAATCACCAAATTAATTTAATTCAACAATATATATTATATATTGGAATTATTGACATAACTTAATTGAGTGCTTCACATACCTAACACCTCTTATATGGCTAAATAATAAATATAACTTGTTGGATGAAGAATTAAATGTACTTACAATTGATTTTAGACACGGGAAAATCAAATCCAGACGTGAAGAAATCGATCCATATACAACTCTTCAATATCATGTATAATGAAAAATTTAATGAAAGATATATCAAACTCTAAGTGCATCTAATTGCACTTACCTCATACTTCTATTGGCAAAAATTATTTTTTATTTAAAACTCTTATTGAAATTAATTGCTTAAATAAGATCAAAATTAAGTTAATTACTAAAATATCACATTAAAATCACATCCAAAAGACAAGATATGAGACTGATATGTATATTGCATCTTATAGACACAATATAAAATGTCACATGCACGTTTGTGCTGGAAGTTTGTGCAGGCTCAAATATATCTCTATAATAATCCACAATATACTTAGAAAACCATGTATCACTTATTTAAAACATGATATAGGTACGGTAGTGAAGTATAGTATCACCATCCATACCATCTATGGGAGACAGTTGTGGTTCTGATGTGGTTTTAGAATCGTGATGATGTCTTTGGAGGATATATGATTGATAAGTGTCAAAAGACCCTTCTTTCTAATACTCATTATATACAATTTTGTATGGATTTTATTTGAATTTATCAAGAAAGTTATACTTAAGTGCTTAATATTTGATTTTAGAATTAAAGAAGACATTTGAAAGATTTAAGGATGATACAGGCAAATTGAGACGAATTTTGGCAAAGTATAGAAATCGATGATTTTTACATATGCACAACCTTCAGCAGAGTCATACAGACACTGGTGCTGGAGGGCAAAAAGTAACCAAAATATATCTTAAAATGTGCCCCTGATACTACACAAGCTATGCAAAGAGTAGTGCTAAAGAATAAAATGCAACCACAGAAGAAAAAGAAGGAATTCAGTCTGCACATCCCCGAGCACAGTTTTTTAGAAGGCTATGCATGTAATACCCCAAATTTTGTCTTAGCTAGAATAAATTTGTTTTGATTGATTAATATGTGAATAATTTATTATTTATTTTATTGAATTAAAATTTAATTTCAAAATAGAATTTAGATAACCTGAATTAAATTAAGTAAATTACACAATGGAGTATAATTAGGTAGATAAATATAATGAATTAATAAATGAAAATCTTGAAATTGGGATTACAAATATTCTTTTTCACTTATTTAATTATTTCCATTACATATTTTATTAATCAAATTCTTTAATTTGAAATCATATTTCTCTCTATTTGTCTATATTCTTTAATTATCTTTTTTAATAAACCAGGTTTCCTCATCATCTTAATAAATTTTCAACTTGAACCCCTTTTTCTTTCAATTATATATTAAACCCAATTTCTAAAGTTCAATCACGAAAAATTTTACAAAAAGACTCTATTTAGTTATTTACAAACTAAGATCTATTTTTTTAATGTCTATAAATTTTGAAATCGAATTCTTGTTTAAACATATTAGTTATATGTTCTAAATTTTTCAAATCTAAATGAATGAACTAATTTGATTTAGACAGTTTCACATTTATTAAAGTGAATTACATGAAATGATTAAATAAATTGATATAAATTAATAAATAGATTTAAATTGAAATTAAGACTTTTATTGTTCCTTTAAACTATATATTTGCAACAATAATGTTTTTCAATGAAACAAATCATTCAATATTTTTCAACTATTTGTTTAACTTCTTTTACCCTAATTTTATTTCTCTAAACATCTAAACGTATGATTTAAGTGTTTTGCAAATTCCAAACTTTTGAAATTTAGTCTAAATTCCATTTCTTAAATCCCCAAAAATTTTGAATTCATTTGCTTATTTAAAAATATCAGTTTTAATTCTAAACTCAAACTAAACATCAAGTTTTTACAAAGTAAAATTCTAAAACTAGATTTTCATTACTAGCTAATAATTTTTATGTTATAAATCCTAAAATCATATTCCAATTATTTTTTATACTTAAGAAAATCATCTAACAAGTTTAAACACCAATCATTTACCTATAAATATCCTTAATCCTTATCCTATATATTTATTTTTACCTTATTCTTTTGTTGACTTTTGGAAGCTACCTTCATTTTTCTTCTTCCTCTCTGTCTTTCCTTCTTCCACCAGTGCTCTTTCTTTCTCTTCCTTCTCTTCTTCATTTTCTTTCTTTTCTTTAATTACTCTCCAAAATCTTAAGTTCAAGAGAATATTAAAAGAGGAATGGAGGATAGAAATAGGATAGAAGACATAGATCATGCTTGGACTAGCTATAAAGGCTAACAAGTAGTGATAATGATGGAGTCTTGATGCTTGATTTTTTCCTTAAAACAAGTAAGTTCTTTCTTTTCCTTTGTTTGATGATTGTTTGTTCATGTAGATGATGAATTAGAGCTAAGGTGAAGTTGGTTTGTGATAAAATTAGAGAAGAATAAGATTTGAGCATGAAAGTTGAAAACCTAAGTAGTTTATGTATATGTGAAGTTAGTATTTGATGATGAAGTGAAGTGGGATTAGAAGTGATGAAAATTGTGTTTATGTGTTGTATGTTGCTTGTATTGTGTTGTAGTTGATGTAGGATGTGTTAAAAATATGTTAAAGATGTAATGGAGGAGATGAGATTTTGTCAGGGGTTACAAGGGTAGCATGGGCTGTGGCAAGAGCCGTAGCCACTGCTAGTCACTTTGTTTCCAGTGTACAAGGGCTGTGCACATGCCCGTGCAGGCCTACACGACCTCTAGCACGGCCATGTACCCTTATTCGCCCTATTTTGTATAAGAAGAAGAAGAAAGATAAAATAAAATAGATAGATATCAGATAATATGATATGTTAGTAGTGTATAAATAAAAATGAGTAATTGATTTAATAGGATTAATAACTAATTGAATCTAATATAAGTTTTAAGTTTAAACCAACTTACTTATTAAACTTAAATTCAATTTGAGTTAATGAAACTTAGGGAACTAAAATGAAATAGGCTAATTAGGATCCTATAAGACATATGAGAATGATTTAATGAGATAATTGAATATGACTTGATAAATGAAGTAAATGTTTAACTTTAATCAATTTGGTTAAGTTAAGGTTAGAATATACTTAATTAGTAAATCTATGCTCAAATTGACTTAATAAGCTTTAATAAACTAAAATGAACTAGAATAACTAAGTTTATCCACTTTAGCTAAGTTAAGCTAATATGAATTTAACTTGTAAATGATATAGATGTAATCATAGTATATTAGTTCTTAGATGTTAAAGGAAATGAGTTGTTTTAAATATGAGTTTCTAGAAAATGAGTTTGATGAACATGAATATGATGCTTTATGTTGTTGAATTTATTTTAATAGTAATGCATATGTTTATAGGAAGCACTAAGCATATGAGTATGATGTGTTTTTTTATTGTGAGTGTTTTGATATATATATATATATATATATATATATGCTTGTTTATAGCCTTAAATATAAGTGTTAATGCATCATGCATGTATTGTGTAAAATCTAGACTAATAACTAGTAAATAAAATTAAGCTAATGGAATACATTTAAGTACAATTAAGTTAATAGGGTTAGTGAATATTAAGTTAATAAAGAAGTGAAGTGTAGATTAATATAAAACTTGAAATTATGAGTGTTTATTATCTTATTTCATAGGAGAAATAAACATGAATCAATAAGTGGATTTACTAGAAGATTTCTACAACTTAGCCTTTATATTAGGTGAGTAACTCTAATCTTATCGCATTAATTGTAGTTGTAAAGTAGTAGCACAAGATTAATTATAACAATAATTAATGGTGTATGGAGATGGGAATAATACATGTTGTATGTTTGTTGATTGAATAATTTTGTAATATTCAAAGTGATTACCAATTGGTTGATCTTAAATGATGAGTAAATTATGTGAATTGTCTAAGAATTTGAATGATCGCCTAATGAACTGATCTAAACTTTATTAGACTTATCAATAAGTTAGTCATGCATTGCACCACATGGCATACTTGCATTTGAATGATAGTCACGTCACATATTATCATCCCAATTCTATGATAATGCTTAGAGAAATCCAATGAATCTAGTGAAGGTTACCATGAGGTCGCCAGTTCTATAGTAACTAAGTAGGCTTGAAGGACGTCACCTGATGAGGGTTGGTACAGAATGGTAGTAACTTAGGGAGTTTTTAAGGTTCTAAGGTGAAGTGGTGGATATGTTTTTCATATGTACATATATACGAGAACAAATCAGTTTCAAAAAAGAAATCATCCCTCCCTAGTTATGTACAAGGAGAATTTTGAAGTTATGTTGATAATAAATATATAAATCTTAATGAAATTGAGAAAAGAATACCCCCATTCCTTAGTTATTAGATTTTCCTGGGCATGATATTGGAGCTGGTCTTTCAACCCCCAAGAGAGTGCGTAAATCTCCATTGGTTTGGATTCCAATCATCCAAATTGTGCATTTCCAATTGGTTGAGTATAGTATTGCATATATTTGATAATTAAACTTGTTTGTATTGCTTGAAATGTTTTAGGATCCAGTTACTAACTAAGATTGTTGAGCTTACACTCCTTTTGGTTGTTGATTTCAGGATTCAAAGGAAAATGAAGAACAATTTTGGGATTGAGAGAAATTTGAAGTTATTTGTAAAGAATTTTTTAGATTTATAGCTAAAAGAAAATTATGATGTAATAGTTAGGATTAATATAAGTTCCATGAAGTGTAATTCTGTTTATATCTTATATGTATCTAGTTTATCTTATTCTAAACAACCTTCAACCCTGTATAACTGTCCACGCTGCGGAATATTTTACAAGTGTGATGGTAATGTATCTCTCCAGAAGTCTCAAATAGTTTAACACTTGTGTTTGTGGCTTTAATCTGATACACAGTACATCATACTTCTGGAGCACCCTATGTGTCACGCCCCGAAGGGTACCCTAAACATGGCAGTCTACCGTACATAATACTAAAGCCTAGGAATGACTACCTCGGTCACACAAAGGCTTCCATATCATGTACAAGGCGTACATTACAACCAATAGAACACATTAGAGTAGCACAATTTACATTTATAATAATTAAGTAACAAGACAAGGATAATAATCATGATAAAACATAAACATGGTAAATTACAATTCTTAGGGGCATATCCTTTTATTGTCTTCAAGTCAAAATAAACACACTTCTTAGATATTTTCATCCTATGTTCCCAATGCCTTCATAAAAGTTTAACATCCCTCCATAACTTTCTTAATGTCATGATCTTCGATTTAAGCCAGAGGTATACCTGTTTCAACGAAATCCATGGGGGTATAAGCTTACAACTAGCTTAGTGAGGTATTCCTTTTCACTCGCTCCATGGTTTCAAACAAGTCCATTTAAATATTCACACATATGCTATGCATACAATGCAATAATCACCTGATTTCATAAATTTATATAGTTATTCGGAAACCATATATAGAACGGATTTACCCCTCCGTATTAAAGGTTAGGAAATTGTTGATGAAGATCGTTGACCTTCTACTACTAGTCCCTAAGTTCCCACCCAAAGCGTTCGGTTGGCTCGGCTCCGAACCTAGAATCACATTCCCCAAGCGATTTGGATTCTCTAAGAAGAAACATAGCTCGTGTCCCACCATGATAACAGCCAATCCAACTCTACACTTAGGAGTAGCAGCCTTCCGAAAGAGATGTGACCCGATGGATGCTATGCATGAGCGTTTTATTTTTCTTAAGCCAAACCTTATTAAGGTTTATTTAGGGGGCGATCAATCAATTTGGCAAGCAATAAGCAATCATATAAGTAAGTAAACAAAACACTTAAACAAGTAATTTAAAGTTGCGATATTCTTAATTCTCATTTCATACATAAGCATAGAATCACATATATACATATCCTTGAATTCCTCATACATATCCATTTTTATCTTTTCTTAGTATGCTAATACTACTACTTTACAAGCAAAAGCAAGGTAATAAAATTAAGAGGAATAAGTTACTCATCCACTCCGTAATCTTCTTAGTCGTAGTAATCCTCAGGAAGGGTAATCTCGTATCTTCATCACCTAAACAAAAGAAATACTCGAGATGAGTATTTCGTATAAATTCTACTTAAACTTTCTAATTCTAGTCCACTATATTCGTCAAAATCGCATAGAATGAAATTCCAATTTAAGATGGCCGTAACTTGCTCATTTTAACTCGGAATTTCGTATATAATGTATTGTTTTCTACCTATTCGAAAAGATCTATCCATTTCTAAGGTTATTTTTGTCATATAAGGTCGTTTGGGTTTCGAAACCGTAGGGTACAGATTCAAAACGAATATTTCTAGATTTTATGAAACAATTTTCCAACTCAACTTCATTCAAAAATACTTTAGTAAAAATATAGATATATATATATATGTATGATTGATAAATCCTGAGTATATAGATAAGCTCACTTTATATGCAAAAATTCTAATGGCAGTATCTCAACAATTTATTTCATAAAATGATTCATTTTGAAGTGTTAAAACTTAACTTGACAAATTTCTTTTCAAGTATTTTGAATAAACTTTATATTTTCCTAAGTTTTTATAAATGAGTACATTCTTATTTTATTTTCCTCATTTCTTTTTCCAAAACAAGTAAATTTTTCCTTAACTTTGGTCTTTTAAAATTTTTACTTCTAGTGATAAAAAATTAAAGTTATCAAATGTGCAATAAGCTGCTAATAACCTATTTATAAATTTACATTTAGAATGGTTTTAGAAAATGAGTATTTTCTTCTTATATTTCTTGTTTAGAATATAAGTTCTTATTTTCTAAAACTTGGTCTTTTATTTCCTCTACATATTTTATTTGAAAAGAATCCTCTTTATTGATAAAATCCTTGTTTTTTATCTTATCATATTTATATTCTTTGAAAATAAGTTCCTTCTTGAAAATCATTATTTTCCTAAGTGGTTTTATAACTTTATGGGTTGATTTTATCTTAACTTTGAAAACTAGTTTGCTTCTTGGTTTTATTATGGAGTTAAAAAGAGTCTAAACTTAAGCTTTTTGCGAAAACTTTGAATGCTAACAAATTATTTTACTAAAACTTAGGTTACCATAACATACAAAGAAAGTTTTTATTACTTATATTTTTCTTGGTAAAGCTATCTTTGTTATTTGAGAGAACTTTGAGAAAACTTGTTACTCTATTTCTATGTTGTTGATAATAACTCCATTATTTAATAACAAGCCTATGATAGAAAATTTGGTTTCAAATTCCTTTAGAGAAAAATTCTACTTTTAAATTTAGTTGAGACAATATCATTATGGTTATGCATTTACATGAGCATGTAAAATAATAAAAATATGAGAAAGGTACTAGAAGCAAATAATATTAAGCTAGATAATAAAAATATCAAGTATTGGGAACCTTAACTTCATCAAGATATCCCGGTTAAGTATTGGGAGTCTTAGTTTCATCAAGACATCCCGAGACTAAGAGTGGACTAGTCCCAAAAAGAATAAAGGAAATAAAGAAAAGGTTGTTTTGACTTGATATGGACAAGTCTAAGACTAGTATGAAATCAACACCTGTTGTAACTCACAAGATCGACATTCAGATCTCCATGAACAGAGAGAGAACGAAGAGGAAGTTTTGTATAGAGAAACTAGAAAAATATTATTTGTTATTCTGTTTTTGTTACAAAAGTAAGATAAGCATATTTGTATAATGCTATATACAACCTAACAAAGTTATGTACAGCTGTCAAAATAATATTAGTCCACAACTAACTAAAAATGAATCTTGCTCTATTAAATAAATATGTATCTTCCCACACTCCCCCTCAAGATGGTAGAAAGGCCCAGCTTGCATCAATAGCTATATGTGTGGTACGACTATGATAACAAGGATGCTCAGCCAAGAGATTAGTAGATTTGTTATCACAATAAAGTGTGATCGGAAGCAAAACAGAAACACCTAAGTCTTGAAGAATATAAGACAGCCAAAGAAGTTCCTTAGAAGCAAAACTCATGCTTCTATACTCCAGTTCAGTAGAAGAAGTAGATACAGTAGGTTGTTTTTTAGTCTTCCAAGACACCAAAGATTTACGAAGAAGCACACAATAACCCAAGATTGATTTCCTATCAGCAACACATGCTCCTCAATCCGAATCAGAATAACAAACGAAATCAAGAGTGCTTGAACTAGATAAAATAAACTAAGATCAACAGTACCCTTGAAATCAGCACCTGATGTAACTCACAAGATCAACAATCAAATCTCCATGAATAAAGAGACAACGAAGAGGAAGTTTTGTATAGAGAAAACAAAAAATATTATTTGTTATTCTGTTTTTGTTACAAAAGTAAGATAAGCGTATTTGTATAATGCTATATACAACCTAACAAAATTATGTACAGCTGTCAAAATAATATTGGTCCACAACTAACTAAAAATGAATCTTGCTCTATAAAATAAATATGTATCTTCCCACATCTAGTCTTAAAATAGCATGAAATAAATAAATTACAAAGCATGAAATTAAATAAATAACAAGTGAGCTTATATGCTCTAAATATTATATATAAATACATAAATATATTTAGTTATATATGAATAAGAAATTAGCATAATAAAAACAATAAAATCAACATATATATGAACATAATAACCACATAATAAAAGTTGAATTTCATGTACAAGAACAAAACATGAACATGTTGTTGCTTTTACTACTCATATGAGTTTCAAAACAACACCATAGTCATGTTAAGTTACATGACATGAGTAAATAAATGGTTGAAAGAAGTTTACCTAAAGTGTTTATGTGGTATGAAGATGGTAGATGAATGGGGTATTATGTAGGTAATGATATGTGGTAGATAGTTTATGTATAAGGAAGGATTTTTCTGAAGAATTGGTTTAGAGAGTTTTGATAGAGAGAAATTTTGGAGAGAGAATTTGTGGAGAGATTTTGGGAGAGTTTTAGTAGTAAGGTGAGTTGTGTGAAAGAATGAATAAGGAATGGGGTATTTATAGAATTTTGGAGTGAAAATTAAATGTAATTAATTTAATTAAAAAGAAAACAAATTGAAGAATGAAGAGATAGAGGGGTGGACGGCAAGCGGAGGGAAGGAGAGAGAAAATTGATTAAAAATTAATTTTAGAAGAAAAGTGTAAAAGAAGTTTAATAATATGGGGTGTAAAATTTTTATGGAAAAATAAAATTATAAGAAATAGGTATGTATGTGTAAGAATAGGTAGTAAGAAAAAGCGGAAATAGATGAATAGTAGACTAGACAAATAAAATACATGTAGTAATAAAAATATGCGTATAAAAACGATATCTGTAATTTTTAGCTACTGAAAAATTCTAAAACTGATATTTTTGAAAACCTTATATTTTTACGAGTCTATTGGTATTAACGACATATTTTTTCCGTCTGGTGTACCAGGGCACGGTTTTCGAAAACTGATCCCGTTCTGATCCGAAGGTCGTTAGAAATTTGCGAATATGATATTTTTAAGCTTCCTTATACTATTACGAACTATTATCAATAATTATTTCCATTTCGTTGTTTAGGATTTAAGAGCACAGGATTGCCAAATCTTAAATACCAGGGTTTGTTGTAAGTTTTACTGATTTTTAGGGTTCCGGTTTGACTTTCGGCTTGTTGATTTTATTCGTATGATTGTAAAACTTTGAATTTTATCTTTATTATATTTTTAGTTCAACGTCTATCATTAATTTCATTTTATTTGTGATTATTTAATATTTTTCAGTTCTCAAAATTGTTTAATCAAGTATAGGGTTATGGGTTGACTCAGTTTGACTTTTGGTAAAAATTGAAAATTTTTATTCTAAAATTCACCTAAGGATTTAAGGTCTTAGTATTCCGTTATCGAACGTTATTTGGATATATCGTCTTGATTTACGTGTTAGGAATCGAATAGATGATTTGATTGGTGTACGGATGTTGAATCAATCGATAGTTGGATTTTATATTTTGTTTTGAGAGTTCTCATTTTCTCAAGACTAAGAATCCTCGTGTTTGACCTTATTTAGAATTTTGGTTTTAACTTGGGTCGATTTTCAGTGTTTCGATTTCGATGTTAGACTTTTAAGATTATTTTCTATGAATTTTGAAAATTTCAAGGGTTTACACTATAAGAGTGTAACATGCAGACCACCCTTATTTCCAAAACTATAAATACCTGCTTTATTTCATATTTTAAAGAGATATGATCATTCTTAGACATTCTAAAAACCCTAGGAGAGAAAAATTACAAGCTTCAAGAGAAGAAGTATAAGGGCATCATTAAAGATCACAAAACATTAATGGCATGTTTACTTGACGGTAATAGAGAGGGAATAGAATAGTTGTTCCTAGGAATTAGCCTAGTACCTTGTTTACTTGCACAAATGAACGAAGCGATACTATTACTGGGAATCTTTCAATTTTCCCCCATAAAGGGAATAAAAAAACCACCTGCCATAAGATTTTTTTTTACTACCTCTCTATCCCTGTCTTATGGTAATAAATATTTGAACGATGTCACTATTTTATCTTTTCTATTTATTCCCTCTTTCATGGTAATAAATGCAGATATATGATCTAAAGATTATAAATATAAAAGATATGGATTATATATATATATATGAAAAATAAAGTGCATTGGTAAAATATATCAATTGTATATATAAGTTATAAGTTATACACATAGGTTATATTTTATAAGCTAAATAATAGATATAAGTTATAATTCATAACATGTATATATAATCATAATAGTTATATATATTAAGCTATATCAGTTATATATTTGAGTTACAAAAAAATATATATATATAGATACATGATCTATAAATTGTATATATAAGTTATACACATAGGTAATAATTCATAACTTGTATATATAATCTGTAAAAGTTATATAATTAAGCTATATTACATATAGATAATTTATATGTAATATTATATATATATAATTCATATTAACATATATAAAATATATCACTTATATGTATAAGTTACATAAAAAAAATATAGATACATGATCTAAAGATTACTATATAAGATATGAATTATATATGTTTTATATAAGAAAAAGTGTATTGATAAAATTTATAAGTTGTATATATAAGTTATAAGTTATACACATAAGATATATTTGTTAAGTTAAATAGTAGATATAATTCATAACTTGTATATATAATATATAAAAGTTATATGTATATATATACATTAAGCTATATTACATATAGATAAGTTATAAACAATATTATATATAATGTATATTAACATATAAGTTATGACTTATAAATTATATATATGTTATCCAATATATTAATTATATATAAGTGGTGAGTTATATAAATTAGTCAATCTAAAAATATAAATAAATAATTTAAAGATTATGAATATATTAGCTATGTATTATATATGTTATATATATCATAAATGAATAGTGTATTAATAAAATACATAAGTTATATATAAGTTATAAGTTATACGTGTAAGTTCTATTTAATAAGTTAGATTATATATATATATATATATATATATGTTTATAAGTTATAAATTATATATGTTTTATGTTTTATAAGTTACAAGAAGTATAAATATTTATAAGTTATATATGTTTTATGTTTTATAAGTTACAAGTTATATATAAGCTATACTTCTTGAGTTATAAATGATAGTTTATATATGAAATATCGGTCATACAAATAAGTTATAAATATATATATAAATATAATTTAGAAACTTTAAATGTAAGTACTAGGTATTATATATGTAATATATATATATATAACAAATAAATAGAATATTGACAAAATATGTAAGTTGTACATATAAGTTATATTTTATTTATATAAGTTATATATATATATATAAGCTATAATTCATATATATATATATAAGTTACAAGCTATACAATATATTATTTTTTATTTATAAGTTATGATTTATATACATATGTATGTCAAAAATATATAAATTAATAATCTAGAGTATAAATATTGTATAAATGACAAATAAATAGGGCATTGATAGAATATATAACTTGTATGTATAAGTTATATATACATATATGTTATATTTCATAAGTTATGTGTGTGATGTGTGTGGACTAAACTATAATCAATATATATTTGTATATGTGTATGTATTATATATATATATCGTATATAAATTATATGTTTGTATATTTATGTATAATGTATTTGCTATGAATAGCACATGTGTGTATGTGTGTGAGTATAGGTATTAGTATTTGTGTACATTTATATAGCTTCTTTACTTTTTGATCCAAATAAGGACGTACTGGTAATTTTAATTGTATTCCCAGTTTGACATTGCTATCAACAAATTAAAGTAAACGTTAGAATATGTATTTCTAGTAATAATACTCTAGATGAAGTAAACAAAGTAATAAATGATTCCTAGTCTATTACTAGTAATACTATTCCTAAGACATAACTTTTCTATTCCCCCCTATTCCATTCCTCTAAGTAAACGGGCCGTAAAAGGTTTTTTCATGCTTGATCTTTATTTATCTAATTCTTATGCTTTCATTGTAAACTCCATGGAGGAGTAAATTTTTCATGCCCTAATCTTGTGAAACCCTAAATGATGTGTTGTAATTGATGTTTGATTAAAATATTGATGTTTTTGAATCTGTTCATATACTTTAGTTGTCTTCTAATAAATTGTGGCCAAATTTGGTATGTTTAATTCTTGTTAGATAGAAGGAGGTTTCATCTAACAAGATAGATCCTCATGAATAGAGAATTTGCATGTTTTACCTAGAAGTAGGAAAACTTCATATTTTTACAATAAAGATTTGATCTTTAATTAGGATTTTTGCTCTTTAATGCAATCTTGTAAAGAGATCTCCACTATCTCATATAAGATTAGAAATCAATTAACTCAATGGGGTAATTGATTTAATTTTGAATTTCTACAGTTCAAGAACTAAATAATTGTTAATCAATTCATTATCATGAGATTTTAAAGTTTAGAGTGAATCAAGATTAGGGTATGATTTTATAATTTAATTAATCTTTTAAAAAGTACTCAAAATCAAGTCTAGGCTTAATAATCTAGTTTATTAGTTGATTAGTGATTTTAGTTAATACTCACACTTAAAGACTTAAGCTAGATATTAAAGACTTAGGCTAGATAGTAGAGAAAATGCACTACTGGTACTTGTTCTTAAGATTTTCTGTGGACGACACTCGTTTTAATCCTATAGTACTATAGATAGGTATACTTGCCTAGCACAATCAAAGGGTTTAACTTAGGTCTATAAATTTTATAATTTGATACAACAGTAGTATCGCATCAGTGATCATATTTGAAACCAAATTGTAAGGAAAGACCGAAAAATAGAAAGATCAAAGACGCGACTATATCCATAGCAAACTGTTTCTACAGTAAGAATGCCCGCTAAATATTTGTTTCCTGACCAAGTTTTTCTAAAATACATGAACAAGGGGGAAGGAATAGGCGAGTTATTCGGCGAAATAATCAATAAGACCCCTTACACGCCACTAAGACTCTTGGCACTAGATCAAAAACCCCAATATGGAGACACAAGTGCCACCACCAGGAGGGAGCCAATAATTAAAAAATGACCACAACCGTCTCCTTGACGGAATGACGCAGACAATGATGGGAAATGTCGAAGAAGACCAACAATTTTCAGTCAGAATCTAGCCGCAGCATCTGCTGATATTCCAAGTTCAACATATAAGGAGTTGAGTCCAGGTTCTTCCAAGAGACTGAACGCGGTGTATCCATAGTAAGAGTGATAGAGATCCGGCATCCCTTCTGGAAACTTGCTGAACCCACCAAACTAACACGGCAACATCATTAAGCAATAGTCAGAATCTAAAGTGAAGAAAATATAATAAGAGGAGACTATCATTTGCACTGAGGAATGCCTTTTATGTGTAATTGTGTAACCTGTAAGTGCCAAACAAAAAACATTATGAAAATTATAGTAGGAAGCCTAAGTTGCAGTTTAATGCATTCTCTTCCCGTAGAAGAAGAGTATGAGCTATTTATAAGCAACTAAACTGGCAATTGGTAGTGATAGCTTTAAACTTGAACATATCGTGCCTTCATTAACTGAGTGAGTATATGCCCTTCAAGGGCTATTTTCTTTGAACATATACACTTATATCAGCAGAAGACAAGTTTACAAACAATTGAATATCTCTATCATCACCTTAGTATATTTTTCGCAAGACATTAAATTTTATGGCAAAACATAAAACAGACCTACTAATACCACAATCAAGCAACCTAAACTCATGATTACCGAGCAACAGCTTTCTTGGACAATTAAAATTTCATAATTTTCATCTTTAATTGTGTCATCCAAGTACCAAAAGCTTCAGCATATTCTAAAAATAATAACATGCTCGTATATCCACCCAATAATTCAGAAAAAAAAAAATTAAAGTGCCTTATGCAGCAAGAGAGGATACTTCATTATTTGAAACTCTGAATCTGAAATTCACGGGAATATAGAAGGAAATCATTGTGAACAAAAAGACATTATATAACCTCAGATTGGCAAGTCAACAAAAATCTTCGAAGTGCATCCTTGTCAAGGAAGTTGTGAGCCCCTAAAGTCCTCAAAATTGCTCCAATCCTGGTTAGCATGTTACTTGTCAACAACTTTCAAAAATAATGCCAAGATCCATGAAGACTCTTTGGCACTTACCAAAAGGCATAACATGTGTCACTTGGTTGTTGGGTCGACCTTCGATTCCTCCATCAGCCCTCTGCCTCTGAAGCAGAGAAGAGAGACTAGATATCAGACTACAAAAGTATTGGATAGACTGAGTACTGCAATTAGGACTACAGGTTCTTTTCTAATTAGATGGAACATACTAGACCAAGTCAATTATGCATAAAGTATCAAGCATATATGTCAAACCTGCATGATCCAATCTAGAAGAGAAGAAGCATCTAGTGCAGTAGCTGGCAAGCACTGGAGAAAGATTGTCTTCGATAAATCCCATTAATCGTAGAGATGCAACAGCACAGTAAGTTGCTCCACCTGTGCCACTAAAATTAATAAATAGATATAAATCATTACATTCAATAAAGCACCAAAATGTCAGATAAATAGAGTACTACATAGGTAGTGGAACCTACAGCAGCAAGAAAAATGCTTAAATGAAATTTCCACAAGTATGACGTGCTGGAATGGGCATTCTTTTTACTTATTCGCTGAAAGTTTGGGATGTGACAATGTCTCAAAAGAACATGAGAAGCACGATGTGCTCCTAGAGTTAAGTCTGTTAGTTTACATGTGTATGATAGGAGACATAAGGGTACCTGGGTTAATTATTGTTGACAATTACTTGGTTAGCATTGGCAGGTAGTAGAAGATTCTAAATGACTAAAATGATCTATAACATAGCTGGTTACTTACCTGTCATGCTTTTGACAACTGGCATATGCTAATTAGGAAGCTTAGTGTTATAGGATCGCGTTCATCTGCCTTGTTTCCCTATGATTACAACAAATTTTGGGCTCGTCAGAGAGAACCCAACGATCTTTAAGTTGAGAAAAGTTAACCTGAAATTTTTTACAAGCAACAGAATAGATATCCTTTCAATAAAAATAGTAATGTTTTTAGATACAGGCTATGGCAGTTATTATATTAACCGCCCAGAGACACTTGGACTATTGTCCAATGGACACATGTGAGCCACTGAACACACAGACACATCCCATACAAACAAACATCAGCCACAATTCAAATTGAACCAACAACTGTAGACAACAACAACTCCAATCCAATCAGCAAACGACATTTGACTATTACAGCTAACCTAGCAACCTAACATTAATACAATTACATAACACCAGGATCCACTATCTTCTTCCTTCTTGTGTAAACTTGATCAAATGAAAAACACATGAATTGGAACTGCTTGTAACAGTTAGCTTTTAGCATAAGAACCACAAATGTAATACATACAGATATACTAGAGAATTAGATTCAAGTAGTGAGGAGCTATTAGTTCCTTGTCCATAGCTGGAAGTTGTGTACTAAACCTACATTTTCATCAACAAACTACCCAATTTTCTCCCCAAACACTATAATTGGTCCAACCTGCCAGATACACATGTCAGTGATTGAGGACAAACGATGACAATAGTGGAGAATCGAGTTGTGACTGACATGGGAGAAATCAGTGAGAGAGTAAAGAGAAGATTCCAACAACAGACCTCTAAGACAGAGATGTAACAAAACATGTCAATGATCAAAGATCTTAAACATTTGATAGAGATTACTCAAATTTCCTCATTCTAGAAGAAAATCCAGGATAAGGTATTTCTTTAACCAACCATGATCACTCGTATAATATGGAAAAGAATACCAAAGTTGGAATTTTCAGTGCAAACAATGCTAATGGTAGAGGTACAAAAGGTAATTGGCATTTTCCATATGCAAATTTATTTTGGGGAAAAAACAAAGGCCTATGTTTTAAGTGTAATCAACCTTACCTTGCTCAACATGAATGCCTTAACAAGACTATTTTCACAATATTGGATAAAAAGTCTCAATAACCTTTTTTTTTTTTTTTTTGTGAGAAGGAGGGGGGGCCCACTTCAATAACTGAGAATTGGAGGATGGCATTGCCATGGAGGGTGTTGCATCAACACCAAATGAGGAAGAGTTCATAGAAGCAAAAGGCTAGGAGCATTTTCTATTAGCTTTTGAAGGTATAGTACTTGCACATTCTCTTGTGATTGTGCTTGATAGTAATGTAAGTCACAATTTTATCTCCAGAACATTGGTTATTAAGTTGGGAATTATTGTTGAATCTTATAAATGTTGGAATTCATTAGATGCATATCATGAGTGCAGTGTGGATAGCGCACCTCGTGTGATGTTGAGGAGCGATGCAACTAGAAACAATCTCAACAGGCTCATGTGCTTGGGCGATAGTAGAAGGAGATTAAAAGCTGTAAATTTGACGTTCTTGTTCTTTGAATAAAAGCAACTTGATGTAGAGAATTTTTTTGGTTGAATACTTGATGTGGAGAATTAAAGGCCTTTAATCTTGAAGTTTGATCTCTAAAATTCTGAAACTTGACAACTCGTTAATGTTTGTTCCTCTTTCAAGAGTAAGAAGTTGGGTGGCATTTCTAAAATTTGGCAATCAACAACCACCATTAAATCATCTTAATAAATGGATAAGATTATTATTACATCCGGGTTTCCTAGATTCCTTCATGGGCATCTAAGCCTGTAGATGGTCCTGCTCTGCTACGCACACAAGTCCGATGAGAATGTTACAACTACTCAAACCAGTCTTAATGGTTCTTATTCGAACTCACCAAGCTAAAACTCTCCAAAACATCTAAAGAATTGGGCCTAATCACTTGGATGATATCACCGAAATGATTGGTCCAGAATATTATTATTAAGGACCGCTCACTTAATGTTATTATATATTTAGTCCTTTACAAACCTACCAGACCCTATTCAATTAATTAGTGGATGAACATTCAATAAGGTCAAGATGAAAGTTGATTTGAGAATAACGTCTAATGAAGTAGATTGTTTTGTGTTTGGTGGTTCCCAACTCTTGGTGGAGTCAAAGTAGATCAGTCTAAAATGTTTGTAGAGGGCAAAAAGAGAAAAAAAAAAATCTCCATGATCCTTCTCTTTTTAAATCACAATTCTCTTGTGACTTAGAGCATGTATAATAGTAGGGACCTCATTTAGTGTCCTAGGTGTCATGTCAGCTCTTCAAGAACCTCCCCCCTCAAGTATTTCTTTTCTTTCTCCAAATCCTGCATTTTAGAATCCCTGGGTGTCATTTCATACTATAAATAATTTATTTTTCTATTGGTTTATTATGAGATATATCAAAAATTTAGTAACACAAAACAACATTTTGAGGTTCTTCATGAAGGAGCATAAATTTTATAAGGACCTTTGCTACAATGGTGAATAACTTAAAAATGTAAGGTCCTCAGCATATTTGGCATAGGAAACCGTGCCAAGAACCTCCGTTGTACATGCTCTCACTAATCAAGCTTTGATTTGTCCCTTTTGCTGGTTTGCAACCTTCTCGTGTGTTCAGTCATTGTTTTTGTCTTCATGATGACACTGAATTCCCCAGTTGCCTGTGTCCTGGGAAGGTTCCCCCACTGATGATGCTACTTGGCCAAATAGGACTTCCTTTCAGCTTCGGTTTTTTAATACAAGGCTAATGCTGCCCAAGGGAGCATTAATGTGCTCCTTAGTGTTAATCTATTATTTTTATACATGCATGTTAGAAGATATAAAGGGCAGTAGACTTAGTAGTTGTATACAGTCATTTAGCATTGGCAGCAGCTAGTAGACTCTAGAATAAAGTAAAGTTGGTTACTACGGTGCTATTTATAGCTAGTTTGTGTTGGTTAGGAGTCTTAGCTTTCAGTATAAATACCTCAAAATAATATGCAGAAAATATTCTAAAGAATTATATTTCTTACAACATAACACTAGTGAATTTCCACAACTTGAAGTACTAAACCTTCGTTATAATACTACTAACTGTCCATGTCAACACAAAAAAGCACCAATCTAAGACCTCGTTATCTATTGACACAAGATATACTTTAACTAAAAAACAAATTAAAATAATCAACAGTCGTTTTGAGGATTGGGAGCCCTCTTTATGTGTACTTAGAAGTTAGAAGATATCCATTCAATGAGGGTGACATCCCAATTTTTAGCATCATAAACCAATCAAAGTAAAACCTTTAAACAGTTAACCATCACCACATGGAATGCTTTAAGCAAAGAGAGCCATGAAAGACAATGGATTTCTTAATCTATATCATCTGAGGCTACTGAAGACGAAAGACATCTCCAATACTTGAAAGATGGAAAAATTTTTCACAGCAATGCCATATAAAACTGTAATTTACCCTATTGATGAAATAACAGAGATGTATGATCACTATGCTTCAGGATAAGATAGCGTTAGAAGGTTGGCACAAACTAATGTACATAACTCCTTTTACTCACTGGTTACACCTACTTTTGCTATCAAATAACTTTTGACAGGATTCATAGTTAAGTTTTTCAGATGAGTAGGTCATCTGTAAAATTTGTTAAGTGCTTTGACAAGTTATCATAGAAATATTATGTACCAATCAACCAATGAATTATCTAGAAAATAAACTATCTCCACGATTTTCTGCTCAATTTTCATTTGAATCTTCCACAACAAGCAGAAGAGAGAATTTTTCCAAACCAGATAATCTTTATGAAAAGGTCTAAATAAAGGACAGAATATAATTTAAAAGGTAATACATTATGCCTATATTTGTTTTACAAAGGCTAAAACTCATCTTATCTAATTTATCTCACCATCAAAGTTAGGGTAAGAAAGCTATTTCATTATAACAACATCAGAGCATTTTCTATCCAGACACCCACTCAACGGATATAAGATATAGGTAAACTATACAAACCTTTGAACAGACATCCAAACACAACACGATATAAAGTATCATTTACGAGCATTTAATACATATGTTCTAGGGCTTCAACTTCATGTTATAAATCTATTAACCTGACAGAAAGCCATAATCTCTTTACACAATTCTTATCACCTAATGAATATGAAAATGCATGATGGATATCACATCAGTGAATATTACTGATGAGCTTTCTGACAAAAAGGATTTACCGTAAATTCAAAATCAGAGGAAGAAAAATATTTAAGTATAATGCCAGATGTTCACAGAAACTCTTGACTGTGGTCAGCTAAATTTTTTAACGAAAACTTAATGAAGTTGAACAAAATCTTTTCTAACTCACCATGAGATTCTGAACCAGGATTCAAGCCAAAGCCACCATCATATGACTGAAATCAAAAGGAGAATTATTTTCACATGAGAAAGTGGACAGTGTTCATGCACAAGAAAGATGATTTGTCTTGTACAACCATTTCTATCTAAAAGATGGCCACAATGAGGAAAAGTTCAAGAGAAAAATGGAAATTCATTGACCTGGCAGTTTAATATGTACTCTTTGGCCTTTAGCATGTCCATCCCACTCCAATTATCAAACAAAAAGCATATGGCAGCTGCAACCGTCAATCAGCACCCCATCTTTGATTAATTACAAAATCAATTTACTGGGTTTGAAAGAGAACTCATTGCCATCTTACCAGCACAATATACAAACCGAAGATCTGTTTCTGCCCCAGTATGGATGGGCATAAAGCTGCAAATAGAGAAAGCATGCTGACCTAGTTAGTTTAAGTTCACAGCCAACCCCAATGCAAAGAAACTAGATCAGTTGATACATTTTTTTGGAATTAAGCATTTCACCAGGGCTAGAGTTTACTAAATGCTTTCATAAATATCCACCTAGAAAGTTGTGAACACTAGTATCATCTGAATCTTGGATTGCTCCTATCCATGATAGCCTACTGTTCCGTAGTTAGTCTACCAATTTTTTACTCAGGGAACGGAAGAAAAAGAAAATATTGAAGAAACACTGTGAATTACCTCCCATCTGGTTGCTGAAGGCTTTTCATTGATGTTAAGATAGATTCAGAGTCTATATGTGATAAATTATATCCAACAATTTTCAGTATAGCCAGCGCACAATATGTGCTTGCTAAATGGCTACCATTTTGATTTAAAACCTGGAAGAAGACAAATGGAATGTATTGTGATGGAGAAAGCAGAATAGAAAGTAAATAATGGGCCAAAGAGTGCCCAACATTTGCGCAATCAAAATAGTAGCAGAGTAAGAATCTGTATTATACCTTACCATCTTCTGAACAGAACTGGGAACTTTTGGAACCATGGAACCCATAAAATTGTCCTGAGGCAAACCAATGCCCCAAATCAGATGTCCACAGAAACATAAAAGAAAAGTTTCGAATGTTTTGCTTCTAATTTTGTTCAAGAGCAAGAAGGACAGTAAAAACAATGCCAATTGAAAAATATATACCATGTTGTCTTTAAATGTTTTTCCCATCGTTACAAATCAAACCATATGAGTTCTTAACAGAAATCATACCATTGTGTAAGTCATCTTTACTCTTTGGGTGTGCTTGCAAAGATAAAATCCAGTCTATAACTGCATTTTATCAACCTAACCAGAACAAAATAAAAAAAAAAAACACATTATAGTTTTATGCTCATGCTTATGGCCAAGTATACATGACAGTACACATCATATTGATTATAACCAAAACGAAAAATGCATCTTGCAAATTCTCAGCAATTTGCATTTACATGAACAAAGTAACAGGTCTATACTTTGAAAATTCAACGAGCATGATTAGTAATCAGAAAATAAACACAAAAACTAGAAACCATATAGCCTTCTTGCTTGGTCAAAAGAAACCACTCAGGTACAATGCGTCAATTATCCAAGAAAAAAGGAAAAGTAGACAGTAAATCCAAAACTATAAATAAAAAAAGAGGCATTGAACAATAGATATAGAAAAGTATCTACTCCACCATTCTGTACATTCTGGCACTATTAACTAAAACATGAAAATTTATCTATGGTGATATTACAATGATTCGGTCACTTTCAACAACAAAAAAAAAAAAAAGACAGAGAAAAAGAAAACAGAAACTGATGTGGATGATATTACTTATCAGTATCAATTACATTAGAGTACAAATGCAGCAAAATTGACTGAACTACTGTAACAGCTTAGCCACTAAACAGGTTCCTGCAGTTTCAATCCAAGGAAGCTAATATTTACCCCCAAGTTCACTATTTCCCTACACATGTACTTCCCTTCCAAGAACTAGAAAGGTTTCATTGAAGGGGGGAAATACGATTTAGAAGGCTCCATACTCATATGGCACTTAGATTGATAATATGATCTACCCATATAGCTGCAACTGCAAGAATCAGAAAGGCTTCAAACTGCAGAAATTATTAGGTCAAGTCGCGTACGGACAACTTGTACACAAGTCGCTGCTAGGTTAGTATTTTTTGTGCTAGGGTTAGTGTATTTTTGTGCTAGGTTTAAAAATGTGATAGGTCCATATATTTGTGCTAGGTCAATGTATTTTTGCTAAGTTAAAAAAGTGTCAGGCCAGTGTATTTGTTCTAGATGCGATTTGACCTGATACCGACCCTTCAAACTGATATGCCACCTAAGTTGATATGAATTAAGCCAAGCAAATGAGAATCTAACACCTGAAAGTTTCTTTGACCATTCATAGTAGAATTCTAAATGTAGTAGATATACTTTCCCATGTGTCATGTATCTGACTGCCAATACCTATTGAGTCTTAACTAAACATTAATCCAAAGCAGCTCGAAATTCAAACCTTATTTGTATGATTCAGCACTTACACTTCAACACACTAACAACAATTAAAATATTGAGCCAAAATCGAGTAGCTTGCCATTAGGTCACATTAATTTACGCCCTTAGTTCCTGACTCCTTCGCGTGGCCACTGTTGGCCTTTAGACCATACAGATTATTTCGCCTTGTTAAATAGAATACAGAATTATCACCCCCAGAAAATGCGCAAAAAAATGCAACAATCAATCAAATTTCTCCACGATCAATCAAAATTAACTAAACCAATTCGATGCATAACTAATATAAACAAAAAACATGCAAAACAATATTCACTATCTTTCTCTTCAATGAACTGCATAATGAAAAAATAACAACACGCTCAACAAACTATATGAATCCACAACAAATCGTACTAGTTCATGACAAGAGCGATTTGATATATATAGAGAGAGAAAGAGAGGGAGGGAGGGAGGGAGATGGAGGGTACGCGATCGAGAGCATTTAGGATATCGAGACCGGAGATGACGAAGTAAGCGAGAGTGAGGTGGTTGATTTCTTGAATCTGGTAGTAAGATGGAAGCATGTGGTACATCATCTCCAAGAAAGCTATGTGCCCTTCCCTGTCAAAGAACACTTTGTGAGGACTTAATGGAGGAGAGAGTGAAGGAGAAGGTGGATCCGGCAACGTTTCTTCCACGCCTTCCATGGCCGTAAGTTTTAGAGAGAGAGAGACGACGATGTTTGGGAGAAGATCTTCTATGGAAACGGTTCGTGACGACGGAGAGTAACTGAAAGGGGCATATAGAGAGTCGAAGCGGTCCAAAGAAGTAGTGATTTTGGGCTGGCTCAAGCCTATTTTGCACGTTATACTTGAGTGTAATCTAAGGAGCATAACTAAACTTGAATATTTTTTTTTTTCAATGAGGTTGTGTATGTTCTTTAATTGGGTTGGCTCAGTTATTTGCCCATTTTGCACAATATACTTTACTTTGAATGTAATCTAAGGAGCATAACTAGACTTGGCTAGTTTATCTATCTATTACTATTAAACCAATCTTGATCATCAGTATCAAAAAATATTAGTCTTATCTTATTTTTTTTATTCTTATCTTATGATGATTATAGATAACAGTTACTCTTCATTTTTCCCACTCTCTCTCTTTCATTCTCTTTGGATGAAAAACTATTCCCACTTTCTACTTTTTTTTATAGTTGTCCCTGCCTTTTTTATTCGCATGAGTATTTTTTAATTGTTTCTTTTTTTTCCCACACACACAACAAGGATACATTATACACTATTTTTAATAAGGTTATGCATATTTTTTTAATTAAATTTATGTTGGTGTATAAAATTAAAAAAAAAAATTGGACAGTTTTTATTGCAAAGGATAAATAGGGAGAAAAGGAGAAGATGGAATAGCATCAAGGACAAGTATGTCAAGATAGTACAATTAACATTTATTCAAAAATATATTTTAAATTCTAATTAAAATTATATAAATATCTAAACTCGATTCTAATTCAATTAACATTTATACTGATTGAGCTTTAGGCTTACAAATTAATCAAGCTAAACATGTAAAGTTCAAGTTTGGCTCAATAAACTATATTCATAGTTTGAATTCGAGTTCGATTCAACTATTTTTAAATCAAACATGAATTAAATATTGGGTAGAACTCGAATAAGTGTAAACTGACTTGATTCATTTGCATCCATAGCTACGAAAGAGGAGAGAGAGAGAGAGTAGCAATATGATAAGATAAATACAATTTTTTGTTTTTAATTTTTGACACGAATAAATTGAATTCACTTAATAGTAATAGAATATAATTCTATAAAATTTTATATATTTTTTTAATTCGATATATTTATTTTTTCTTATTAATTTCTTCCCACACACCCATATTGAAATAAACATCAAAATAATAGCAAGCCCAAATAAAATAAATATGTCAAAGCTAAAACCTTTTCTTGACTAAAAAAGGGAGGGAAAAACACAACAGGTTTAGCTCAACAACAATTAGGCAATTACATTTAGTTAATTCGGATTCAAATAAATATTAAGTTAATTGAGACAAATTACATTTATGAAAATGCAAGTCTTTATGTATGGATTAATGGTTACTAGTTTATGTGTTTTTTTTTTTTTAAGGTTAGGCTTGAAGTCTATGTTATTTGGCTTAACTAACTAGCTCATCTGATAAATTCTATTTTTTTTTCTATTTTTGGATATATTTATTTTAATAGAATTCTAAAATAACCTAAATAAATGCATTTATAAAGTGTTGAATCGAATAGGTTCCAAATAGATTTTGATGAGGCTAAAATTTTATAACTTAAATCATGCAAATTTTGATTAACTCCCTTCAATTGATAAATGATATGATAATTAGACCAAACATAATATAAAAAGAATAATGAACTAGAGAGAATATTTTCTTGTATTCTCTTTTGATATTTTGTTTGCAAGTAGTTTATGCAAGTCTAGTATGCCCAAAATTAACCAATACCTACATCTAGTGAAGGGATCTTTGGGGAAGTTTTTGCAAACAGCCGTTTGTACTTACGAAACTTATAAATAGATTTTTTTATTGGCATATTTAAAGAACTTCGAAGAGCCTTCATTTGTATAAAAACAAGTTGTATTAATTCACTTAATTATTCTTATCTCTTGCATAATCTTTGCATATTTCTTTGAGAGAAGTTGAGTAGTGCCATGCGATGTTAGTTTTCATCTTATTGTAAGGCACTACTCTATAGTTTGTTGAGCAATTTTGTGTGTAAATAAGTTGTGATATGTGGATTGAGTGATTATTGCAAAAGGCATAACTTAAATGATAATGTGTGAGACTTCGTTTGTGGTGATTGTAGTGCAGCTCATTGAGAGCATTTTCTTGAGATAAATACGGTGTTTTGTAAAGACCTCCATTAGGAGGCATTTAGTGTTTGAGAAGAGTAGGGGGTGAATGTCAAATCACAGCTTAATTCCCTCTCTATCTCTTTTATTTATCACAATTTACCTTATTATTATTCTTATATTGTTTAACTTAGTGAATTGCATTGTTTGAGCACTAAAATTATAAAAGATACTAAAGTTTATGTAGAACCCCATTTATCCCCCTTTTGAGTTTACCCTTTTGAGTTTTACCCTAGGTGTTAAATTGATTTTTTTATAAAGAAGGGCAATATTGTAATATAATAAAAGATACAAGTAGAATTGTCTTTAGAGTTCAAATTTCATTACTTAGAAAGACTAAAGTAATGTTTGTTTTTTCTTTCTCATGCTCAATATATTCAAAGAGACGATTTTCTTTCAAGAAAATACAACAAGAACCTGTGATATCACAATTAAGAGTAATGGAGCATAGTTTGTATGAGTTTTCGTGTATAATTAAGATGAGAATGAAAGATATTTAAGTGGATTTCTTTTGAATAGCCACAAACCTTAAAGCGCCAGTAAGAGCAGTAAGTTTTAGAAAATGTATTGTTAGTGGGTGACACGAACACCAAGTATTCATGAAAGAACAAGCATTTAAAATAGGTAAGTAAGCATATGGATTTAACTATTGTACTAGCACATTATTAAGGATCTTTTAATGATACAAATATTTAAAAGTATGGTTCTTCAATTTGAGGGTATAAATTGGATTACTTACAATTCTAAAGTGGTGGGTGATAATAAGGAAATGGTTGGGTTAAGAAAACAAGAACTTTATGAAAGAGATGAAATCTTGAAGTACATGATCCTTGCATAGCCCATGCATCAGGTCGTATACCTTTCGGTGATCGAACATGTAATTTTGGAAGGGTATCACCGACACATGGGGTCATGCATTATGCTGTGTACCTCTTTATGGAATGATAAAAATTGCACTCTACAAGTGCACGACTTATGCATGAAGCCCATACACTAGGCCACATACATTTATGTGACTTAACATTTTATGTCTAAAAGGACACTACTAAGTGCACTAGGCTATGCACACAAAAACCTCTTTGAAATCATCTTTTTCCTTGCAAAATTTATTAAATTTTATTTAATATCTTTTTATAAGAATTTCTATATATTTTAAACTTTAAAAACTTAAACTCTAATAAGGTATAAGCGGAGACTGTATAAGTGTAGATTGTAGGTAAGTGTAGACGTATAAGTGATTTCAATGACTTAATTGATATGTAAATTAGGTTGGTGAGGATTTAAAACTCGAGATGGATCAATATTCCAAGCACATGCATACCTTGATTGTCGTTTGTGCTTATTTAGGTTAAAAACTTAAACTAATTAGTTAATACATGGCTATAAGAACCTGTTTGATACATGTGTGTGGCTACTGGTTATATGTGAGGAGTTCCCACACTATTATTGCAGCGAAGTGATGATCCATGTGTGATGGTATCTCGAAGTGGATTCATGCATGAAAAGGACCTAGGTAGATTTAAGAAGTGCTAGTATTGTGGTTATTGGAAAGTACCTAATAAGAATCGTATAAGTATAGTGCTAAGATACTAAGTTGTCTCTTCGTTAGTTGTGAGACTAAAGTATACATATATTTAAGGAAATTTTTGTTGCATTTTATAACTTAAAGCTACTTATGAGTATGTTATTGCTTGTTCATGCGCATGTGATTGTTGGTGTACCGTACTAAACTTTGGTTCACTCATTTTCTTTTTCAAGTACAGTTGAGACTCTTGTAACATTTCACTTGTTTGGATATGATGTTATAATGGATTATGGGGAGGACGCTAGTGGAGAAGGTTATTTGACAGACTATTAGAATTGGCCTGATTGTTGTAAGGTGATAGAGAGTCTTATGATGTTTAAGTTTATAATATAATCCTATGTACTAGAATAGTGTGATAGGGTATACACTCAATTATTGGTTTAGATGTTAGTTATTTAGAAAGGCTCCACGAGCCATCTTATGCCAATGCCCTGTAGAATTTGTGATTTCTCTTGTGTTTACATGTGAAGTATTTGTAGTGCATGTGTTGACTTTAAGTATCATTTATGTGTGTTTGGTGGTTAATTATTGGCATTTATAGAAGCTATAACAACATCCGGTGGGTTGTGAGTGTCGTTAAAATTAGTGTGTTACAAATTCTATTGAATTGAGCTCGAAATTTGTTGATAACTACTTTAAGTTAAGCTAGAATATTAAAAATTTAATACAAGTTTGAGTTAAATTGCAATATCATACCATATTGCTTGACTAGTTGAGGAAAAAATTAATTATTATATACACTTAAATCAAATCATATTAAAATACAAAACAAAGCTAAGTATCTAAATACACCAAAGTTTTTAATTTTTCAAATTACATTTATTACTTGTCATCTATTCAATGGTTTTAGTTTCTTTTTGCTTTTTGAATTGATAATTCAAAAAATTGAATTCCATTTAATAAAAATAATGGTTAACTAAATAGATATTCATTAGATGTTGCTTATTTATAGGTAATAATTGTATTGTTAATACAAAAAAAATGTAGCTGTTTTGTTTTATAAAGTATAATAGCATTTCTCTTATTATATATACTAATATTTTTTCTTCCCAATTAATATTGCAATTGTGAAAGTATTATTGAAATGATTAATGCATCAATCACTTTTAACGAGATAATTTAAATCAATTCAAATCAAAATAAGGTCCAAATGTTTTTTTTTTTTAAATTTTAGTTTTGACACTAAGTGGGTGCCAATATTTTCAAAAACAATCCAAAAATATTAAATTAAAATAAATTAGAGTTTAAAAGGGCTTTTAGATGAAAATTTTATAACAAAAATCATTAAAATATAAAAACCAGTGAAATTGACACTTGTGTATAAAAAAGACTATTTATTGGCACAATCTTATGAAAAGAAAGCCTTAGACAAATTGAGCCCTTTCTGAAAGCCCCCTTCCTTCCTTTTTCTCCCATCCATATCCTATATAAACTCTCTCTTATGACCCTCTTGATGTAATCTTGAGCACCTTAAATCCTAATGACAAAATTCTACTCTAATCATCTAGTTAACTCCAAGATTAGCTAATTTATATTTTCTTCTTATTTTTCTCTTGGAAATGGGATGAAATAACAAGTCTAGATGATTCCCTAGGGCTATAGGATTTAGATTACAAGAGAAAAGGGTAAGTACTAGTGATTCATGTGAGAATAAGTATTGATTTAGGTTTTCAATGAAGTTTAATGTAATGGGTATGTTGGTTTAGATTGAAAATTGAAGAAAATCACTTTTTATTATTCTTGGAGTTATACATGTAGCTTAAAGGAAGATTCAAGATTTTTTTTTTCAAGTTTGGTAAGGTTTTGAGCTTGTTTTAACTAATTAAAGTTTATGAAAGTTGAAATATGTATATGTTATGCACAGAAATGTAGCGGGTTGAACTTATGCTAGGTGTGTAGTACGTTTGAGTTGGAAATGTCATGTTTGAACGTTGATTTAATGTTTAGGGATTTGATTTTTAGAGTTACATAGTGAATTACAAGTCAATTTGGTGATCGAAAGTGGTTCGCTATTAAGTTGAGCTACTTGTTGGATTTTTTGATAACTTGAATTGGTGAAGACAAGATGTGTTATATTCTAGAAGTGATGTTTAATGAGCAAAAGTCAGTGATTATAATGTGACTTTAGTGTTAAATATTGGACTTGATAGTTTATTAAGCACAGATGTGTTTATGTGGGTTTATGAGTATCAAATTTGACAGCTTGAATATGTTGTATGGGTAGATTTGACATTGTTGGTTGTATAGGGTTGTCACATTTGGCATATGAAAGTTTATTCGAATGTGCAATTGACCAAGTAAACTTCGAAACAATAGATTGAATACATAATTAAACTTTTATGTCCATAAACACTATCCAAGCTAACGGTATTAGTTTCAGTTAGATGATGCAATGTTTTCAACATATAAAAGGTTGACATGCGGCATGAAGCTTTAGAGATTCAATTTTCATTCAAAATATATATGTACATATATACATATATTAAATTCATGAAAGTAGACAAATGATATATTAAAATATTTAATTCATTTGAAAATAATCTGTTTCCTTGAAGAAAGTAAATAAAATATTAACTTTTCATGCTTAATGTTTTACATTTATTTGAAAATCCATGGATCAAACTTATGTCATATTTGGTATGTAGGAATGAACTTGGAATGGAATCACGAATCCAAGTTCTATTCCATTTCTTATGTTTGATGCAACTTTAGAAGCCGAAATATTGATTCCTTGGAATCTACTATTCCAACTTTGAAAGGGAATTCCATTCCACCTTTGAAAAGCCGAAATTGCGATTCTATTCTAGCTTTATTAATTACGTGCAATATAATTACTCTTTTATCATATTGCATATTCATAACGTGGATTTATTGCTAGGGTTATTTCCGATAATTACATCATATAGCCGTTTCATTCCGTGCATACTTCCAAACATAGGAATGGATTTGTCATTCTTGAACCCATTCTATTCTAATCCAATTCAATCTGCTTCATTCCAAATCATTCCGATGTACCAAACGTGACATTAAATAAAAGTGAAAATATATATATTAATTCGAATCAAATTAAGACAAAGTTGCAATAAATTCATTAATTCTTCCTTTCATGTTTCCTCTTCCCTTCTCTCTCTAGAAACTCACACACAGAGATGGTGGACATTTCTCTAGAATTTCTTAATCTAAAATGAAAATTGAAACACAAAAAATACTAAGAGATTTATGAGTGAGCATAGATCAATTGAAAACCCATTTTCCTCTTAACTCGTTCAAACCCACATATCCAAACTTCGAAATTTTCCACTATTGGACATTCTTCAGTCACTTATCTCCAATCACCATTATGGTGGTTCAACAAACCTCAAACTCCTCCCTACCCATTCTTCATTTGTGACCTTGCTTGTACTCATTTACACATCAATCTAGATTCTAGCCTAATCATGCAACTCGATTAAAAAATTTAAGAGTTCTTCCTATCTCATCTACTATTCACTAGTGAAGACAACTTTGAAGGCTTCTTCCTTTTTTTTTTTTTTTTTTTCCTGTAACTATAGGATATTTGTTTCAAACTTCTTATTAGGTTTGGAAATTGAAGATTAAGGCTAGATTGCTTTTAGTGGGCTTTGGTTTCACTTTCCAATGGCTTTTTTGGTTTATGTTTCTTTTTTTTTTTTTACTAAATAGCTTTTCTAAAGATCTTTAGAATTTTAGGTTAATGAAAAGAAAAGCCTTAAAATATGATAATTTAATATGATATGATATGTGTCACATGCCCATTTGCCCACATCAACAAACAGATTTACACTTTTAACTTGGGTAATATATGTGAATACGAAAGGTACAATTAGGTACCAAATTGATTGTTCCAAAGTTTAGGTAGTAAATTCAATATTTGATCAAACTTCAGTTGCCAAATGCAACATTAACCCATTTGCTAATTAAAGTGTGAATATAATTTCACTAGAATGATGTATGAATATGTTTTAAGGTCTTAAAAGTATTACATATCAATGGTAGATAATGTAGAAAGATTTAGGCAAAATCGTGATAATTTAAGACAAATGAGTAAGTGAATTAAATGTGATAATTGTGCAAACTGGGAATTTCGATATATTCTTAAAACGTTTAGAATACCAAATTGATGATTTGTTGAATTAAGGGATAATAATGCCAATGCTAATAATTTGTGTCTAGTCTACTATGCTTGTATGAATTGGAACTATAGAATAATTATGAATTTTTAGTGATATAATTTTAGTAGTAGGCATATTGTTAATTACAAACAAAAAAGGTAAATTACAAAAACATGACTAGTGTTTTAATACTTTCGCAAATAAGTGTCAAGAGTTTTTTAAAAAAAATACATTACTTGTATTTTGGTATTTTTACAAACAATTTACTTGAGTTTTATTTAAATAAATACATGTCTTGTATTTTGGTACTTTATAAACAATTGATTTGAGTTTTGATTTTCGAAAAATTCATGACCCATGTCGATAATCTATTATTAACATAAACTAAAAAAATACTAGTAATAAATTCGTTAAAAATCAAAACTCAGGACATTTGTTTGCAAAAGTACCAAAACACAGATAATGTGTTTGTTAAAAGTAAAACTCTAGTAACTTGTTTGTAAAAAAACACCAAAACATAGGTCATGTATTTGTCCAAAAGTGAACTCAAGTCACTTACTTATAAAAGAACCAAAACACTGGTCATGTCTTTATATATTATCCTAAATAAAAACAAGTTTAACACAATAAATTCTAAAAATTTCCATATTTAAAATGCACGTAAAGATCATACTAAGTTAAATTTATTCATGCTATTGTGATTTACTACGATGTGTACAGATATGGGACTATATCATGTTTATAGCATAAAATTTCTTCTTTTTTTTTGTATAGAATTTTATTATGTTATATAGCTAAATTTATGGATTAGTAATATGACACAGATAAACTAAAAGATAGAATAATATGCTCACTATATGAAGATGACTAAAAATTCAATTTAGAATTAATACGTGCTAAACCATGATGAAACAACTATCTACTCCTTATATGAAAACTAATTATCAAAATAAAGCTGAAACGAAAAAAAGGTTATAAAAATCGTCCAAAATCGTGTTCGGATTAGGATATCCATAATTTGCACATGAACCATGTTAAAAAGACGTAATAACATTTTTTTTTTTTTTTTTGCCATTATAATAGGAATGGGGATTCAAACCCGGAACCTCCTACTTGAAAGACCAAGGAAATGCCATTAGGCTATAATGCTAACGTAATAACATGTTTGTGTGGCTATATTGTGTTTCATGATGATAACATAGCATTTAATCTAAGTATATGTGAACACGTGAGCTTCAAGGTTATATCCTTCATGTTTCCTTTTTAAATACTTCTCATATCAATAGGGAAATAAGTATATTATTGGATATATAAATAGATACTTATAATTGGAAGACTGATGAATCTAATAATTGGAATACGATAATAAGAATTATAATTTGATAAATTGAGAAATCTGTTTTTGGGAAACCAACAACCATAATCAATTAGAAACTATGGGGAGCTTCAATAGGATCGTCTAATTAATAATCTAACTGTTAAAATAAATATGGTAATTAAAATATTAATTATTTTAATGATTCGATCACGATTAGATATGGTGTGAGTTGTTAGATAGTAATAGGACAATAGAATTTCCCATAACCTATATCTATAATATCAAAGTGAAACAACCTCCTTTGGTATCTCAGGTAAAATAATGGAGATTTTATTTTTATGCTTAGTAAATTACCCTTCATGCAATCAAGAATTGGAACAATTACATGGATCAATAATTTTTTAAAAGAAATGTTACAAGGGGTAAATAGTCATTGTAGCCATAGGCCTATAGCTGTTGGTGTCTCACTAACTTCTCACGCTCTGTCTTTCCTCAATAGCCAATTACTTTTAGTAGTTATTTTTTTCCTCTCTCATTTTCTAGATACAAAAAAGAAAAACTTATTTTAATTATTAATTTGAAATTGCAACTACTCCCTCCTCCCCTCTCCCACCTTAACTCTCCCTCTCTCTCAAACTTGCATCACCAAACTTAAGGAATTAAGAAGAATACCAAGGACTCTGTCAATTATTACGAGTGTTAAGTGATATATGTTTTTGTGTTTTTAAGGAGTGACCATGAAAGAAATAAGGCACCAAAAGCGAAAGAATGACATTTTATAATGAAAACACTTGTAAAAGTTTCATTCTCTTCTTTTTCTTCTTCTTTCTTTCTTTTTCATTATATTTTTAATGAACAAGTCTACTTTGGTTGTATTTTTTTGTTAATACCTTGAGACATTGTTATATTGAATGTTGAGACGTCTAATCTTTTTTTAGTAAAATATTTTTAACTTTGTTTGTATTTTTATGTTAATATCTTGAGACATCATCATATTGAATGTTGAGTAATTTATTCTTTTTTAGTAAAATATTTTTATTCCTTTTTAAGTATAAAATTTTCTATCGTAATAAATATATATGAAAAAAATTCTACCTACGTTTTAAAAGAAATGTTAAAAGGGGTAAATAGTCATTGTAGCCATGGTCGTTGGTGTCTCACCAACTTTTCATGTTCTCTCTTTCCTTTGTAGCCAATTACTTTTAGCGTTTTTTTTTTTTAATCTTTCTCAAGTTCTCCCTCTTCTACATTTGAATTTTGCAGATGATTGGACCCGATTATAAAGGTTTTAAACTTGATTTTTATTTGGATTTAACTTTCTAGATTAAGGTGACTAGACTTAGAGAGTTAGGCTCAATTGTTTTTAGATGATCAAGGGAGAATTGACATGGTAGGCTTAGAGTAGAGTCCATTAGGATTGGCCTGGTCAATTCTAACATTTCTCAAATTGGCTCATACACATTATAGATAAAGGCCTTAATGGGCTAGGCCCACAAAGGAGCCCACATCTATATCCATTATGAGAGGGACTCATCCTAGCAATTGGTCATTTGTCTCATATGACGGATGACAATAACGGTTGGATCTCTAAAAATAACCTTAGTCCTCACCTCATTTCGATAGTTGGAAATTTGGGACAAATGACGTAGTGCTGTCGAATTTCCATCTTGGTGAATCAATCATTTGCTATAATCAAGAATAGACATCGATTCATCCTACTTAATGAGGTTGTTGCTTCTTATTCCCTCACCTATCGCACTTGTGTTAGAGCCTATTGAGACTGCTTACTCCTCCTCCTCCTTACATAACTCTCTCTTGATCATTATTGCATGTGTTGTTTTTTTAGGTCATGGGTAACGCGATAATCACGCAATATGCACGCAATCGTTGCATCTAGATCCTTGCCTACACATTTCTTGGCGACTCTCCTGGGTAGGGGAAAATCAACACTTGCGTGATGGTACCTCCAAGAAATAGACTTATTAACCCTACTGAGTGTACAATTCAAGAACCTGATACCAATCTTGAAGTTGTTGAACATGACATGCCAGCACTTAAGGATGTTAACCAACCTGCTGGTACTCAACCTGACAATGTCACGATCCTATGAGTTGTACGAGAAAATACTGCACAAGCAAATTAATCGATGCAAGAGTCCACGAGACAATTCCATCAATTTATGATGATGTTTGCTTAATACCTACCTAGTATAGCTGCTATTGTTGCCGCACAACAGTGCACGATTTCGTCAATCCCTATTATTGCTAAGCAACAATGCACTCCCTAGGTACCTTAAGCTCCACAAGCACCTCAACCTACTAATCCTCTTCCTGCTTCTAATCAAATCCTACTAGAGTTGGAGAGTAACTCCCTCCATTGGAGCCTGTTGTTACATAATCGCCTGCCCCTCAGGCAAGAAGTATAGGGATTTAGCATGGAAGATCCTCATCCTCATAGGCTACACCACAGATTGCCATTGGTAGATCTACTGTTTAACCCAATGCAACTTCACTTCATATTACTACTCTAGCTACACCAGCTGAAACTACTACTTCAACTCCTAAAGGCCCTTCGTAAAGAAGGACGATTTAGATGCGTATTTGAAAGAAATATAAGGAGTGTTGTATCTCAAACTCTCATACAATCAATGTATTGCTACTAACCCATCCCCTCAGAACTATGTAAGTCCTAAATTCTTGCTGTTCAATGGTCAGAAAGAGAGTGCCATGGAACATTAGTTGAAATTTATTGAGACACAAGAGGTTTATGGATTCGATGATGATATAAAGTTGAAAGAATTTCCTAGTCCTTCACGAAGAAGGTGCACACTTGGTATGTTAATGTCACGCCCTGAAGGGTACCCTAAACGTGACAGTCTGTCATACATAATACTAAAGCCTAAGAATGACTACCTTAGTCACGCAAAGGCTTTCATATAATGTACAAGGCGTACATCACAACCAAGAGCACATATCAGAGTAGCATAATTTACATTGATAACGATCAAGTAACAAGACAAAGAGAATACTTATCATAAAACATAGACATGGTTGATTACAATTCTTAGGTGCATACACTGCTATTGTCTTCAAGTCAAAATAAATACACTTCTTAGAAATTTCCAAAACAATAACATAGCATACATTACATATAAGAAACCTTACAAAGTAACTTCATCCTATGTTCCCATTGCCTTCATAAAAGTTTAACATCCCTCTATGACTTCCTTAATGTCATGATCTTCTATTAAAGCCATGAGTATACCTATTTCAACAAAATCTATGGGTGTATAAGCCTACAACTAGCTTAGTGAGGTATTCCTTTTCATTCGCACCATGGTTCCAAACAAGTTTATTTAAATTTTCACATATATGCTATGCATACAATGTAACAGTCACATGACTTCACAAATATATATAATTATCCGGAAACCAGATATAGAATGGATTTACCCCTCCATATCAAAGGTTAGGGAATTGTTGATGAAAATCCTCGACCTTCTACTGCTAGTCCTTAGGTCCCCACCCAAAGCGTTTGATTGGCTCGGCTCCGAATCTAGAGTCGTATTCCCCAAGTGATTTAGATTCTCTAGAAAGGAACATGGCCCGTGTCTCAGCATGATAACAACCAATCCAACTCTGCACGTAGGAGTAGTGGCCTTCCAAAAGAAATGTAACTCGATGGATGCTATGCGTGAGCATTTTAATTTTCTTAAGCCAAACCTTATTAAGATTTATCAGGGGGTGACCAATTAATTTAGCAAACAATAAACAGTCATACAAGTAAGTAAACAAAACACTTAAATAGGCAGTTTCAAGTTGCGATATTCTTAATTCTAATTTCACACATAAACATAGAATCACAAATATACATATCTTCGAATTCCCCATACATATCCATTTTTATCTTTTCTTAGTATAGTAATGCCACTACTTTACAAGCACTAGATAGGTAACGAAATTAAGAGGAATAACCCATTTATCCATTTCGCAATCTTCTTAGTTGTAGTAATCCTCAGGAAAAAAGGGTAATCTCGTATCCTTTGTCACACCTAGACAAAAGAAGTACCAGGGATGAGTATTTTGTAGAAATTCTACTTAAATTTTCTAATTCTATTTCACTATGCTCGTTAAAATCGCATAGAATGAAATTCCAATTTAAAATGGCCATATCTTGCCAATTTTAACTTGGAATTTCGCATATAATATACCATTTTCTACCTATTAGAAAAGATCTATCCATTTTTAAGGTTATTTTTTCATATAAGGTCGTTTAGGTTCCAAAACTGTAGGGTACAAATTCATCATGAAATTTGTAGTTTTCAAAACATAAGTTTACAAACTTTTCCCTATCCAAAAATACTTGTACCAAAAATGTAGATAGTAGTATAGTTGAAAAGATCTTTTGAATATATGTATTGTATGCAAGATTTTAATGATGTTGTTTCAACGATTATATTTCATAAAACAATGTCTTGCAGTGTTAAAGACTTGTATCTTAACAATTTCCTTCCTAAGTGTTTTGAATGAATTTCATAATCTCTTGAGTTATTACAAGTATGTTCTTATAATAAATTTTCTCTTAGCTTTGGTCCTTTACAAATTTTACTTTTAGTGATAAAAGATTGAAGTTTTCAAGAGTTTTATTAACTTGTTTATAATTTATAATAATTTGAGTTGTGTAAATTTTCTTTAAAGAAATGACTTTGGTAAACAATTATTTTTATATGTTCATTTTCCAACTTCTTTAAAAATAACTTTATTTCTAAAAATTGGTATTTTAATTCTTTGACCAATTTTATTTGGTAGGAAATCATGTCTTAATATTTCTTTAAGTTTTTGACAATGTCTTTTGTTTTTGAAACCTCTACTATTAATATTTTTTTATTTCTTTGAAAATGAGTTTATCATTTAACAACCTTAACAAGCTTTTATTTTTCTAAGTGAGTTTATAATTTAGTGAGTTGATTTTATCTCAACTTTTAAAATTTAGTTTAGTTATTACTTTTGGTAAAAATTCCTACAAGTGAGCTTTTTAAGAAAAGTTTATTTATCAGATAATTCCTATTACTGAGTTTTAATAAACTTTATGTGACTTATCATAATAAAAAAAAATATTTATTTTGTTAGTTAACTTCTTTGAGAAAATCACCTTTATTGTTATCTAAGAAAAATCTTAGTAAGTTTGAAAAGAAGGTGAAAAAAAAATTTCCTATGGATGTGATACAAAGTCTTTATTTGGTGACAAATATACACATAAGAAAGGTTGGTTTCATCTCCTTTATTAAAGAAAATTCTACTTTAGATTTTTTTTTTTGAGACAATATCATTATGGTTATGCATATACACGAGCATGTAAAATAATAAGAATATGAGAAAGATACCGAAAGCAAATAATAATAAACAAGATAATAAAAATATTAAGCATTAGGAACCTTAGCTTCATCAAGGCATCTTGGGACTAAGAATAGACTAGTTCCAAAAAAATAAAGAAAAGAAAGAAAATGTTGTTTTGACTTGATAATGACAAGTCTAAGATTAAAAAGATTAGTCTTAAAATAGCATAAAATAAATAAAATTGCAAAACATGAAAATAAATATATAACAAGTGAGCTTATATGCTCTAAAGATTATATATAAATACATAAATATATTTAGTTAGATATGAATAAGAAGTTAGTATAATAACAACAATAATATCATTAATAATCAACATATAGATGGACATAATAACAGCATAATAAAATTTGAATTTCATGTATAAGAACAAAATATGAACATGTTGTTACTTTTACTACTCATATGAGTTTCAAAACAACATCCTAGTCATGTTAAGTTATATAACATAGCTAAATAAATAGGAATAGGAGTTTTACCTAAAGTGTTTATGATGTAGGAAGAATGTAGTGAATGTATGGTTATATGGTTGGTGAGAAATGGTAGTTGGATTGTGTATAGAGAGAAATTTTGTGAGTATTTGGTGAAAAAGAGTTTTAGTGGAGGAAAATTTTATGGAGAGTGTTTACGTAGTGAATTTGAGAGAGTTTTGTTAGTAAAATGGGTTGTGTGAAAGAATGAAGGAAGAAATGGGTATTTATAGAGTTTTGGAGTGAAAATTAGATGTAATTAAATTAATTGAAAAAAATAATTAAGAGTGAAAAGAGAGAGATGGTGGACGGCAACGAAGGGGGAAGAAAGAGAAGAGTGATTAAAAATTAATTTTAGAAGAAAAGTGGAAGCGAAGTTTAGTAATATGAGGTGTAAAATTTTTATGGAAAAAAGAAATTGTAAGAAATAGATATGTAGGTTGTAAGAATAGGTAGTAAGAAAAAGTAGAGATAGATGAATAGTATAAAAGTACTACGAATAGTAGAGTAGACATTTAAAATACTGGTAGTAATAAAAATACATGTATAAATGTGATATCTGCAATTTTTAGTTACCGAAAAATTCTAAAACTAATATTTTTGGAAACCTTATATTTTTACGAGTCTATTGGTATTAATGGAATATTTTTTCCAACCAGTGTACCGGCATACGATTTTTGAAAACTGATTTCGTTCAAATCTGAAGAACACTAAAAATTTATGAATCTAATATTTTTAAGCTTTCCTATATTATTACGAACTATTATAAAAAATTATTTCTTTTCCATTGTTTAGGGTTTAAGAGCGTGGAATTGCCATATCTTAAACACTAGAGGTTTGTTGTAAGTTTTATTGACTTTTAAGGTTTCGGTTTGACTCCCGGCTAGTTGATTTTATTTGTAAGATTATAAAATTTTAGGGTTTTGTCCGTATTATATTTTGGTTCAACATCTATGGTTTATTTCCTTTTATTTGTGTTTATTGAACATTTTTCAGTTCTCGGAATCGTTTAAACGAGTCTAAAGTTATGGGTTGACTCAGTTTGACTTTTGGTTAAAATTGAAAATTTTTATTCTAAAATTCACCGAAAGATTTAAGGTCTTAGTATTTCATTGTCAAGCATTATTTGGATATATCGTCTTGATTTGCGTGTTAGGAATAAGATAAATGATTTGATTGGTGTACGGATGTTGAATCAATCGATAGTTGGATTTTCTATTTTGTTTTGAGGGTTCTTTTTTCTCAAGATTAAGAATTTTCGTGTTTAACTTTATTTAAAATTTTGGTTTTAACTTGGATTGATTTTCACGGTTTCAGTTTTTAGTTTTCGACTTCTATGATTATTTTCTAAAAATTATGAAATTTTCAGGGGTTTGCAACTTACCCCTCTTTAAGAAAGTTTTGTCCTCAAAACTTGTTACTCGTACGTAGACTTGTAAAACTTGATGAGAAATTTTATGTCGTATTTCATTAGCATTCTTGATACATGAGATTTCATCGTACTTTTATTTGTTAAGTCTATTTGAGACGGTATTATGATTACATTATGTTGTTTCTTTACCTCCATATATTCAATGCCTTTCTTTAGTTTCACTTCTACGAAAAGGGTTTGGAAGTTTATCGTTGTTTTAGTATCTCTTCTTTCGTAATTTTTGTTTCTCGTTTATTATTAGTCGGTGGCATTAGGAATTTAGTTGATTCTATGCGTTTAATATTCTATGTAATATAGCATATATAAAATCAATAAGATTTGGTTTTAGCGACTTTCAACCTTCACTTTACTTGACCTTTTTAAAGAGTCTCAAACTCAACTAAGACGATAGACGACTAATGACTCAACACTTAACTTGACTTAACTTTGGATCAATGATGACTCATCACAATACGACAGTGGCACATTCACTCAACAAAGGAAGGTTGTGAATTCGATTTTCCATTCTTATGTGAGTATATATATGAGATGCACATATAAAATACGCAATGTTCATACTCATTCCATTGTTAAGGATATTGTTGTTTTATCATTTACGTGATCATCTTGACAAGGATTGAGATCAAGATGTTTCATTAATTTTGGAAAAATTTGGAAATTGTATGTTGAGATTTTATCATCACTGGTTCTAGTCTTTAGCTTTTGATGTACTTTGTTTCTGGTGTTTTCAGGTAGATGGCGTTTGTTTTGATATCTACTTTTGATATGTGTTAAATTTTTGACGATCTTATATCTATCCATTCTGTATTAGGTGGTGATGATTATGTATCTTATGGTCGTCACTAACAAACCGTTCCTTTAGCCCTAGCGGTATAAAAAAAGTTCCAACTTCGAAAGGTATGACGTTAACCTGATATTGAATTGCGTCCATGACATCATCCTCTTCCAGGGTAGCGAATTCTATCTCCTTATGGTTGGCTTCCTCGTAAACCCATTGTCCTTGTAGGTTGTACACACGTAATCCTTGTGGGGGTATTATCGAGTATCTCCCATTTCTGCCGTCATTTCCATTCTTAATGTTATTCGCACCTTTCTTTTCAAGGCACTACTTAGCAATATGTCTTGGTTCCTTATAGATCAGGCAAATAATGGTGGTTTTCTTTGGACATCTTTAGACTTTGTGGTTCGGACTTTCGCAGTGGTAACACTTGTGTTGTAGCTTGGGACATTATCTTGGATGATGTCCCTTTTTGCATTTCCAACATTAGATATCTGGTGTCTTTTTATCCTTCTTTCTACTCGGGTTGACCGATGGTTCAAACTCATTGACTTTGAGGCTTAAGCTAAGTCCACTTATAGGTTCTTCCTCAATTATCATGCCATTCTTTTCCGTCCTTCTCCTTTTCTTGGTACCTTCCAAAATTCGTGCTCTTTCTACTAATTCTTGAAAACCTTTGATGCCGAACTCTATTAACTTGATATGAAGGTCTTCGTCTAATCCTCCTAAGAATACTTGCCTTTTGAGTTCCTTGCTATTCTTATATGATTCAAGGGCATATTGTAACAGCCTATTAAACTCTGTTTCATATTGCTCAAGACTATGGCTCTCTTGAGAGACACTTAAGAAATCCGCACTATATTGGACTTTCAAGCTTTCGGGAAAAAGTTTTCCAAGAATTCATGCCTAAATATTTCCCATGTGATTGGCAGTAGTAACTCCCTACTTTTGGATTCCCACCATATCCTTGCATTGAATCTCAGCATAAAAGTACCATAAGTAAGCTGAAGGCATTATGGTACTTCAAAAGCACTAAAAGATCGCTCTATTTGTGCTAACCAATCCTCGGATTCATCCGTTTTCCCAAAAGCTCCATCAAAATATCGTTTGCACTTGATGAAATTGGCAACATACTTTGATAAGGTTTTGGTGATAGCGGCTCAGGTGGTGTAGTTTCAATAGGTGGTGTTGGAAATTCTAGTGCTGCTTCTTACACGAGTAAAGAGTTCTAGTATAGCATGAGCTCGTTACGCAAAATCCCTTATGAGGTTGGCAAGTTTTTCGATGTTAGCTAGGTCCACTCTTAGTTGATTTAGTTGTTGAGGTTCTTCCTGATTCTCAGGTTCTATAAGGGGTATTTCTAGTTCGCGTTGCGCACGAGTGTGTCTCCCATTTGGTCTATAGGTTTTATTAAGTTTTGTGTGAGATTCTCGAATTCTATTAAGTCTTAGACGTTTTCGGAAAAACATTGAAGAAACATGCTAATAGCGATCAAGTATGGAAATGCGTAAATATATATATATATATATTAGAAATATTGAAAATTGACTGAAATCAAAGTAATAAAAAGGACATTCATATCATTAAAACAAATTTATGGAAACAGAAGGAAGGCTTAAATTCTTCCTTTACAAAAGTTCAAAGAAATAATGCAAAACACGGTTACAATTTCAAATCATTATTTAGACAATGTTTACAACATCGTTAATCCTTTAACAAAAGCGTTATTCCTATCAATACTTTAAAGGCTTTTATGAAAGGTTTAGCTTTCGTCCCTTCTTCATATTACACTTCACATGGTGGGAACATTTTCTTGACATGTTGACCCCATTGATTCCTTGTCTTTATCATTAGGAGCTTCTTCCTTTCTTGTATGGTGAGGTATTATGGTAAGATCTTTAGACGAAGTTCCATATTCTTTCTTGGATTAGTTATCTCCTTCGGGGGATGAGATGGGGTTGTCCCATAGACCTTGCGACTTTAGATCCTCACGTACATAGAGGTACCACACTTTGCACATATAGTACGTTTCTTTGGCATTTATGGAGTAATTCCTGGTCCTGCAGATGGGGCATTTGCATATATAGCATTCTCTCATTATCGTTGGGTAATTGTTGGCACTGTATCTTCCCTTAGCGTAACCAAAGGAGGTAGCACCATTCTTTTTAGGACAGGATTTTGTGATCAGGGTTTCTACAAAAGTAACACTTGTTCTGCAGTCATAGGCAACTTTTAGGGAAATGTCCTCCCTTACACTTCCAGCATTTGACCTTAGGAGTTACGAGATCCTTAAGAGGTTTGAGTTGTGTTAAGACGGAATATACTCGATTTTTATTGAGTAAAATATGTTAATTCTATTATTAATTTTATAGAAATCCAAATGAATTGATACTTAATCGAGTTTAATGTCGTGTTTCAGGTTTTATAAAGTAAATGGAACGGTTTGGCGAAATTGGGCATGAGTTTGTAACAAGCTTCAAGGATCAATATCACTTTCAATGGAATGCACAAGTACTCACAATTTCATTCCAAACTCGGGATGATTTGCTATCATTACTATTAGTTTTCTCATGAACTATAGCAATAGCAAACACATTTGGAGGATATACAAGGTTCAAAATTCGTCCAGAACCCAAAGCCGCCAGCCATCATGGAAAAGCCGCCGGCCAACATTCATGGCCGGCACTGGGAGATTCATGGCTGCCGGCCATGGAGCCGGCCATCATCATCCATCGCTTGTTTCGCGATTAAAAGCTGCCAGCCTTGTTGCGACATGCCTCCAGCCATCTTTCATGCGAAAAACACTCCTTATATCTGATGTTTATCTCACATATATAAAGAAATAGGAGAGAGAAAGAGAATTCATTCATTCTTTCATTGTTTGTTCTTGTTATTGATGCTCTCAAGAAACCCTAGTTTTATTTTCTTGATCATGAGTAACTAATTACTCAATCTAGCCGAGGATTATTACGGGATCAATTCATCAAAGATTGTGAGATCCAATTGAACTATTGAGTTTATTTTGTTTATGAATATTCATACTTCATCTATTTGAATTATTAGAATTGTTTTGATTGATCATTACGAATTAGGCCTATTTGTTTGGTTGTCAAAGCGATTATTGTTATTTGGAATGTCAAATCCGTAATTGTTTGATTGTTTCAATATAAGTAATACGATAACATGATTAGTTGCAGAATAAGTGATTGATTTATGTTATGGTGATTTATGATCTAATTTAAATAGTTCATGCTTTTGATCTGTTGATTAGAATTGGTAGTCTCTCTAATTAGTAATGCTATTGATAGATTAAATCTTAAGAGCTTATTTAGGGTTGTCTAATCAATAAGGGAATAATTAAAGATCGTATCTTGATTATCGATATTCTAAGGAGAGATAGATCTTCAGAGCTTGTTGAAGGTTATAACCAATTTATTCATGAATTAGAATAACAATCCTTGCATCAATGATCATCTTTATGAATTGAATCGTGATAATTCCTTGGTTAGAATTCTTGCTATTGAATTTACACTAATAAACGTATTTGTTAATTTTAGAAATCAATTATTTTCTAATTAATCGTTTATACAAAACCCCCGATTTTTATTCCCTTTTGCTAGTTACTAAAATAGAAATAGATTTTCACTGATCCCTGTGGAGACGATCCTGCTCACTACTATTTACAAATTTAGAGTAGGTTATTTATTTTTGTTGGATTCGACACCCACCAAATTTTGGCGCCGTTGCCGGGGATTGGTGTCGAAAATTTGTTTCTATTTTCTTTATGACTCGTTCTTCTCATACAGGTGAACTTGAATTCGATAAAGATCTCGAGAAGACAGTCAGGAATTGCGCAAGGAAGCAAAACTGCGTGCTAAAGACGCAATTTCATCTTCATCATCTCCTGGACTACATCAAACGCTGGAATTTGCTGATACATCCAGTGAATCCGAAGGAGAGGATAACAAGCAACGAGTTATGGACAATCAAGATAGAACTTTGAGGCAACTAGCTGCACCAGACGTGAATCAGCAGCCCTTATGTATTCAATATCCAGAACTGAACGTAGCTTTTGAATTGAAATCTGGATTGATACATTTGCTTCCTACCTTCCATGGGTTGGAAAATGAGGACCCTCATAAGCATCTAAAAGAATTCCACATTGTGTGTTCGAGCATGAGACCTCAAGGAGTTCCCGAAGAACAGGTCAAGTTGAGAGCTTTTCCATTTTCTTGAGGGATAGGGCTAAGACTGGCTATTTTACCTACCGCCTGGTTCCATCAACACTTGGACAGATATGGTCAAATTGTTTTTGGATAAATTTTTCCCTGCTACTAGAGCTGCTAGTATCAGAAGGGATATATGTGGGATCAAGCAAAGGGATACCGAGAATCTTCACGAGTATTGGGAGAGATTCAAACAGTTGTGTGCCTGTTGCCCACAACACGGGATTTCAGAACAGCTTCTTATCCAATACTTCTATGAAGGATTGATACCCATAGAAAGGAAAATGATGGATGCCGCTAGTGGAGGAGCAATAGTCGATAAAACTCCTGGTCAAGCCAGGGAATTGATATCTCTTATGGCTGCAAATTCTCAGCAATTTGGCTATAGACACGATCCATCAACAAGAAAGGTTAATGAGGTAAGCGTTTCTCATCTTGAGCATCAAATTTCTGATTTAACCTCTCTTGTGCAGCAGTTGGCCTTTGGAAACCAACAACAGGTTAAGGCTTGTGGGATTTGCGCTGCTCCAAATCATCCTACAGATATGTGTCCCACACTCCAAGAGGAACCTTTAGAGCAAGCCAATGCATCGGAGGTTTCCCGGGACAACCACAAAGGAAGTATGATCCCTATTCGAATACATATAATCCGGGATGGAGGGATCATCCTAACCTTAGCTATGGGCCTAAATCGCATAACTATCAACAATACCGACCAAGGCCACAGAACCAAGCACCACAACCTTCTTCCTCAAGTTCAGGTATGTCTCTAGAGGAAATTGTTAAATCTTTAGCTGTTAACACAAAACAATTTCAGGATGAAACGAAGCAAAGTATCCAGAACTTGGAGACACAGATGAGCCAACTCGCATCATCTGTAAGTAAGTTTGAATCTCAAGGTAAGTTGCCTTCTCAAACTGTCACAAACCCTAAACAAAGTGCTAATGCAATTAATTTGAGAAGTGGCAAGGAACTACAGGAATCCACAAGCAAGGCAACTCGAAAGAGAGATAGAGAAGAGACTGAAAAAGAAGTAGAGCCACCACACAATGAAGGCAACCAAATGGGAGAAACTTTGGTGGTCCCCCTAAAGCGATAGCACCCCCTTTTCCATCAAGATTAGCAAAGTCCAAGAAAATAGAGGAGGAAAAGGAAATTCTTGATACATTTCGCAAAGTTGAGGTAAATATTCCCTTACTTGATGCTATTAAGCAAGTACCTCGATATGCTAAGTTTTTGAAGGAATTGTGCACTAATAAGAAGAAGCTTAAGGGGAATGAAAAGATAAGTGTAGGGGAAAATATTTCCGCTATACTCAAAGAAAACTCCCACCTAAATGCAAGGATCCAGGTATGTTTACAATCCCTTGCAAGATAGGTAATTTTGGAATTGCTAAGGCCATGTGTGATTTAGGTGCTTCTATTAATGTGATGCCTTTGTCAGTCTATCAATCTTTGAATGTTGGACCATTAAAAGAAATGTGTAATTGTTCAACTTGCTGATAGGTCCAATGTATATCCTGAAGGTGTATTAGAGGATGTTTTGGTGCAAGTAAATGGGTTGGTTTTTCCTGCAGATTTTTATGTTCTTAATATGGAAAATGATGATTCTGCAAACTCATCCTTAATTTTGTTAGGAAGACCATTCTTGAAAACATCTAGAACAAAGATTGATGTACATGATGGTACACTCACTATGGAGTTCGATGGGGAAATTATAAAATTTAACATTTATGATGCCATGAAATATCCTAGTGATACTTCTTCTGTTTTTGTAATAGATGTTTTTGACCCATTAGCACAGGAAACGTTTGATTTGAATGATGTGAATAGGTTGAAGGTCGCACTTGAAAAGAGTCTCACCATTGAGAAATTGAGGAAGATTGCAAGGAAGTTAGTACTTCCTTCTGATTGGAAGACACCGTACATGAATTGGAGTCGTTGCAACCCCTAAGGTATGGTTTATCTTACATTGATCTGCCTTCATCTAACCCAAAACTCCTTCCTTCTATCGTGCAGGCACCAAAGTTGGAGTTAAAGCCTTTACCAGACCACCTGAAGTACATATTTCTTGGAGAGCAAGATACCCTTGCAGTCATAATTTCCAACAAATTAAGTGCTTTAGAAGAGGAGAAGCTGATTCGGGTACTCAGAGAATACAAGGAAGCTATTGGATGGACCATTGCTGACATTAAAGGTCTGAGCCCTTCCACCTGCATGCATAAAATCCTGTTAGAAGACAACTGCAAACCGTCAAGAGAGGTTCAGCGTCGACTAAATCCACCTATGATGGAAGTGGTAAAGAAAGAGATCTTGAAACTTCTTGATGCAGGTATGATCTACCCAATTTCTGATAGCAAATGGGTGAGTCCAATTCAAGTCGTTCCTAAGAAAACAGGTATAACAGTTCTTGAAAACTCTGAAGGTGAGATGGTACCAACTCGTGTTCAAAACGGATGGAGGGTTTGTATTGATTATAGGAAGTTAAATGCATCCACTAGAAAAGATCATTTCCCTCTTCCCTTTATTGATCAAATGCTCGAAAGGTTGGCTGGTCATTCTCACTACTGTTGTCTTGATGGTTATTCAGGTTTTCATCAAATTCCAGTTGCACCGGAAGATCAAGAGAAGACCACGTTCACATGTCCATTTGGAACGTTTGCTTATAGGAGGATGCCGTTTGGACTTTGTAATGCTCCCGCCACATTCCAAAGGTGTATGGTTAGTATATTCTCAGATTATGTAGAAAACATCATAGAAGTCTTCATGGATGACTTTACTGTATATGGTGATACATTTGATACATGTCTTGCTAACCTTACAAAAGTACTTAAAAGATGTATAGAAGCGAACCTTGTGTTAAATTATGAAAAATGCCATTTTATGGTTGATCAAGGTTTAATCCTAGGGCATATTGTGTCCTCTAAAGGCCTTGAGGTTGATAAGGCCAAGATTGAAGTGATTAAATCCTTACCTTACCCCGTGAGTGTCCGGGAAGTTCGTTCTTTTCTTGGAAGTGCAGGTTTTTACAGGCGCTTCATTAAGGATTTTTCCAAGATCACTCAACCCCTGTGCAAATTATTGCAAAAGGATATGGTGTTCGAATTTGATGATGCTTGCAAAGAGGCTTTTGATAAATTAAAGGAGAAGTTAACTTCTGCCCCAATTATCAAACCACCCGATTGGAATCTTCCTTTCGAAATCATGTGTGATGCGAGCAACTATGCAATCGGTGCTATCCTTGGACAGAGAGTCGGAAGAGATCCACATGTCATCTGCTACTCCTCAAAGACACTTGATAGTGCCCAAGCCAACTATTCAACAACGGAAAAAGAACTTTTAGCTGTTGTTTTTGCTTTAGAGAAATTCCGTTCTTATTTGTTAGGTACTAAAGTAATTGTTTTTTCTGATCATGCAGCCTTAAAGTATCTACTTGCCAAGAAAGAAGCTAAGCCTAGGCTCATCAGATGGATACTCTTACTACAAGAGTTCGACTTGGAGATACGAGATAGGAAAGGCACCGAAAACGTGGTGGCCGACCACCTAGTAGAATACCTGGTAGTGACGACCTGACTCCACTGCAAGACGACTTTCCAGATGAGCATCTATTTTCTATCCAAAAGACAATTCCTTGGTACGCGGATATTGTTAATTATCTAGTTACCAAAACTTTACCAAGTGATTTGTCTAGAGCTCAAAAGGATAAAATCAAAAGTGATGCTAAATATTATGCATGGGATGATCCCTATTTATGGAAACACTGCTCCGATCAAATCATTAGGAGATGTATTTCTCAAGAGGAAATTCCTTCTGTTTTGCAATTTTGTCACAATTATGCATGTGGAGGACACTTTGGTCCTAAAAGAACAGCTCACAAGGTATTAGAGTGTGGTTTATTTTGGCCCACAATGTTTCGTGATGCATACTTATTCTGTAAGTCTTGTGAACGATGCCAAAAGGTTGGAAATCTAGGACATAGAGATCAAATGCCCCTCACCCCTATTCTTGTTTGTGAGATTTTGATATATGGGGTATAGATTTCATGGGTCCTTTTACCCCCTCCTTTGGCAATGTTTATATTATACTGGCTGTTGATTATGTCTCGAAGTGGGTAGAAGCTAAAGCTACCCGAACTAACGATGCTAAAGTTGTTGTAGATTTTGTTAGATCTCATATCTTTGCTAGGTTCGGGACACCAAGGGCTCTCATCAGTGATCGTGGTACACACTTTTGCAATAGAGTGGTGGAAGCTCTATTTAAGAAATACAACGTCACTCACCGTACTTCCACGGCATATCATCCACAAACGAATGGATTGGCGAAGTTTCAAATCGAGAAATCAAGTCTATTCTGGAAAAGACTGTCAATTTGAATCTAAAAGACTGGAGCACGAGACTTGAGGATGCATTATGGGCATATCGCACAGCCTACAAGACACCTATCGGTATGTCTCCATACAGGTTAGTATTCGGTAAGCCTTGTCACCTCCCTGTTGAGTTAGAGCACAGAGCTTATTGGGCTATTAAACAGTGCAACATGAGTTATAATGAGGCAGGTAAACTTAGAAAACTTCAATTGCAAGAGCTCGAGGAGATCCGCAACGATGCCTATGAGAACTCTAGGATTTACAAGGATAAAACAAAAGCTTTTCATGACCAGACAATTTCAAGAAAACAATTCTCCGTTGGTCAAAAAGTTTTACTTTTTCATTCTAGATTAAAGTTATTTCCTGGTAAATTGAGATCTAGATGGGTAGGACCTTTCGTTGTTACTAACGTATTTACTCATGGTGCAGTTGAAATCCAAAGTCCTGAAACGGGAAAAATTTTTAAAGTGAATGGTCATCGTTTGAAACCATTTTATGAAGGTTTTCAGGTATGCAATATGAAGAACTCAGTTTAGAACCACCGATATATAACTGAAATCGATACGTCTAGCTAAAAGACGTTAAAGAAAGCGCTTCATAGGAGGCAACCTATGTATTGTATTTATTTTTTTTTCCACTAAGTCTATTCTCTTTTACCCTAAAAAAAAAAAAAAAAAAAATTTAAAATCACGGCTGGCAGCCAAGATTTCATGCCAGCCGCCATTATAATTCTGGGAATTCTAGATGAAGCATGGCCGCCGGCCGACTCATCATGGCCGCCAGCCATGACGATGAGCCGAATTCCCAGACAAAGCATGGCCGCCGGCCGACTCATCATGGCCGCCAGCCATGACGATGAGCGGAATTCCCAGACGAAGCATGGCCGCCGGCCGACTCCTCATGGCCGCCAGCCATGATGTCGAGCAGATTTTCCACTAGGCCGATTTTATTTTACAAAAAAAAATATATATATATATAAAAAAAAAAAATTTTAAGCTGGCAGCCAATATCAATACGCTGCCAGCCGCATGTCTACTGGGCACTTTATCAAGGAGACTCCCCGACCATGCATGGCCGCCGGCCTATTCCAAATGGCTGCCAGCCGTGAAGGCATGCGGAACGCCCAGACCGAGCATGTCCGCCGGCCTACCACCAATGGCCGTCAGCCGTGACGACGAGCAGAACGCCCAGAAGCTCCATGGCCGCCGGCCTACTCCCAAAGGCTGCCAGCCGTGAAGACGCGCCGAAGTCCCAGTAAGCTCATGGCTGCCGGCCAATATTTCATGGCAGCCGGCCATGCCCCTGCTGCATAAAAAATTGCAGCACGATCTCCTCTCCCTCTCTACACTTCACACAAACCCATTTAGTAAGTTCTTTCCCTCCCTACCCTCTATTCTTCCTCTCAAACCCGCAGCACGCCATCCTCACACCACTTCCACATCACATTCGTGGATTATCCTCTCCAACCAAGTAAGTCTATCTCACTCTCAATTATTTTTCTTTTTCTTTTTTTGTTCATAGGTATGGGATGAAAACCATGGCTGCTATATTTTGTCTTGACAATGGAATTGTGGATAACATAAATCGTGTTGATGGATTCGCGATGAGGAGATATAGGTTACGGTTTATCTTGGAATCTTGACCACAAACTGGGGTTGTTGCATGTCAATTTCGAATTAGACCAACTCTGGAATTTTTTTCTTTCATGCCAATCCTGTCACGACATTTTTTTTTAATGGATCGTGTTCGACCTTGCCCTGTTCCCTTGCATGCACGAGTTGTTTTGGCTTGAATCTTTATCTACTTGTGTAGTCTTTGAATCCATTCCACTTCCACCGATTTGATTCTTGAATTATTGAATTGATTGCGAACTTTTAGGGTTCTTAGTAGAGTCAAATTGGGGCTTTTCTGATTTTGAGACATAAACATGGTTTTTGAATGGTTCTAACATAGGGGATCGCGTGTGGATTCCATTAGGTTGTACAAATTCATGTTTCGAATCACATGTGGTTGGAATCCATTGTGTTTAATGGTGTTGATGAGTTATATATCACTTATGGACTACTTTAAGCTCAATATTATGATCCATGTTGTTAGTTAACCCCATTTTCATGATTATTTCATGCTTTTGATAGTGACAGTTTGAACTTGCAAATTTGAAAAATCCTCCTCTAACGGTCAACTACTCAGCTGCTTAGTCTAGGCTGCCAGCCTTGAGTTTGTATTGCCAGTGTAAATCATTGTTCCTTCAGTTACTTTTCATGGAGGATGATTTGTTCTGAATTACTTAGGCTAACCTATTGCAAGGCCTGCTTTGAGATCACATGTTATCATTGATATTGCTGTGTGTGATTATGAATTGCCATGAACTATCCATTGTCCCTGTCCTGGTTCTTAGTTGTTCTTTTAATCTATTTTTACAATGGACACTATCACACACCGAACAGTAACCTATATCTGCATCTATTTTGCATTCCCTTTATACTAAACTCAAACATTTGATGTAGGGATGCCGCCAAAAAAGCTTCCACCCCAGAAAAAGAAGTCCAAGACCGCTGAAGCATCTTCCTCTGGAGCACCACAACCAGAACTCATCTCGACTAAGGACTTTGCCAAGGCAAGAAAGAAGAAGTTAAGGGGTATGGAACTCATGAATATCCAATACTTAGACTGGACTGTACTGGATCTTTATGACCTGATAGATTTGCTACACCAAACTGTCCAAGATCGAACTTGGTTCACACTTTTCTCAATCCAAGAACCTGCCTACCGAGATATAACCATAGAGTTCCTGTCAACTCTGACGATGGAGAAAGAGGACCATGCCACTTTTATGCAATTTCAAGTATATGGAGAAGTCCATAGGGTTGATCTGAAGCATGTGGGATACCTGCTAGGAATCTATGATGATCCACAAACTGTCACGGCATTACCCAACTCCTGGCCCGCTGATATGGATCCTTCAACATTCTGGCTTCAGCTTACAGCTCCTAGCACCAAGCCATTCGAACCGTCCAAATCTCATGCCACTGATTCCCTGCTACGGAACCAAATTACTTTCATCACAAATTAGCTCATACCATCAGCGGTAAGAAAACCAGCCACAGTAAAGTCACCAACTCTGATATGTTTTATCTTTATAGCTTGACCAGCAGCCACAGAATTGACTTGGGCGTGAGGTCGCCAATTATTTGGATAAACAAAGCACGGATACAAGGACCAAAGTCATCCTTTGTGGGGGCTATATCACAGCTCTACTGAAAGGGATGGGTATCTTCCGAGAGCCTGAGGGAGATGAGGGCATCCCTTGCAAAATGATATCTGATGCCCCTTTCAGATTATGGGGATTATCAAAGGGATCCAACAGGACTGATCAAGCCGAAGAGATCGAGGCCCTTGAGATGGCTCCCGTACGTAGGCCATCCACACACCGGACTACCCCTCCTGAGTTCACATGACCAGTTGTTGCAAGAAATCAAGGAACTCAAAGAGGAAAACAAAAAGAGAGAGAACGGAACAGGAAAGAGCGGAAAAAGAACAAGAAGTTTCGAACCACCCTGTTCCAGATGCTGAAGTCCGCTTTTGCCTGCAATACATCCACAGATGTCCGGAGTTTCAGTACCAGACATCCAGTGAGGAGGACAGCGACCCTGAGGCTGATAGCTAGAGTTCATGCTAGCTGCTTTATCTTCTGCTGACTTTGATCTTTGTCTTGCCTACATATTATATCCGTCTAAGCACCCAAACCTTTGGGTAGACTTACGATGACTTGTTTCTACAATTTGACCTTGCTTTTGCTATCTCTTTGTTTTTGTATCCGCTTGATCACAGGATCCATAGCACTCGATCTGAATTGCCAAAGGAACTCGCAATTGCACCTATATTGTGCAACAATCCAGGGAAGAATCGTTACTCCTTTTTCCTTTCATTTTTTGTGCAATTGAGCTGAATTCAGAACAGTGAGGACACTGTTCAGACTAGGTGTGGGGGAGGGAATAAACATGAGGAGAATTGAATATTACTGCTTGCTGAAATCTGAAATTTGACTATACTTTGCATATACAGGATATCTGAATTGATCTGAAATGTTTGCACCCACACTATGAACTGTTAGATTGTTGTCCTCAAGCACTATATGGCAATTTCAGGCCAAATTTTTCAAAAATTTATGAAATCTGGAGATTGTGATGAATATTCGTGATAGCATCTATATAAATATGGAAATTGACTTGTTAAAATGCCTTACTCACCTACTGTTGTGATCATAATACTTGGTTAAAAATTGAGTAGCAAAATCTTTATTGAATAAACTTACCTTGTATTTAGTTTTAGAATCGGAAATTTAAGAGTAGGTCGAGTTCTTAAGTGAAAAATAAACAAGTCTACTTCTAGGAATAAATTAGCATGTATATACTCCTCTTGAATTCTTTTTAAAACAAGAATTTTTCAACAAATAGTAAAAGAGGTAAATGACACTTTTTACTTAGTGATCCATGATAAAAAGTCTTTTATGTGTGTTGCATTCAAAGTAAAGAAACAAGCATAGCCACTACTCTCGCTGACTTGAGCATTTGAGTTATGAGTATCCAAACTTGAATGTTAGAGTGAGAGAGAGTTCTTAGGGGTCCCTTTAAAACCCGGTCACTTGGGTGATGAGCCCGGGATGTATCGACTCAATGAACTCACTATAACGATAAGGGAGGAAAGGCAAAAGTTCACTATATGAGCTTTGAAAAAAAAAAAAAAAAAAGAAAAGAGCTGAAAAGAAGCGGGCAAAAACCCGTCCAGAGAATACTCTCTGAAGGCTCAATACATGCTTGAATAAATCAAAAAGAAATGAATGCTAAAGCATCATTGAAATAAGACTTACAATGAATATGGAGAAAATCTAGGGGAATGGTTGATATCATATGCTTTTACTTTATGTTGCGAGGAGTATATACCTGTTAAATATCCAATGAAGTCCAAATGGGTGTTTTTCCTTACTGAACTGAGAATTTACTTTTGAATGGAAGAATCTTTTGCTAAACATATGGATTAAAGTTTGTTTTGTTTAGATTAGCTTTTGAATTTTGATTGAAGTATTTTAATTGCATGGAATCAGTTTGGTTAGAGCGGTAGGCACTTAAACTACATGTCATAAGAATAATCAAAGAAAGATGCTTGGAACTTTAAAAGTGAAAGTTAGCACTCTCTATGATAGATTTCAATTGTGGTTCTAATTGTTTTGCTTGAGGACAAGCAATGGTTCAGGTGTGGGGGAATTTGTTAAGACGGAATATACTCAATTTTTATTGAGTAAAATATGTTAATTCTATTATTAATTTTATAGAAATCCAAAAGAATTGATACTTAATCGAGTTTAATGTCGTGTTTCAGGTTTTATAAAGTAAATGGAACGGTTTGGCGAAATTGGGCATGAGTTTGTAACAAGCTTCAAGGATCAATATCTTTCAATGGAATGCACAAGTACTCACAATTTCATTCCAAACTCGGGATTTGCTATCATTACTATTAGTTTTCTCATGAACTATAGCAATAGCAAACACATTTGGAGGATATACAAGGTTCGAAATTCGTCCAGAACGTCCAAAGCCGCCAGCCATCATGGAAAAGCCGCCGGCCAACATTCATGGCCGGCACTGGGAGATTCATGGCTGCCGGCCATGGAGCCGGCCATCATCATCCATCGCTTGTTTCGCGATAAAAGCTGCCAGCCTTGTTGCGACATGCCTCCAGCCATCTTTCATGCGAAAAACACTCCTTATATCTGATGTTTATCTCACATATATAAAGAAAGAGGAGAGAGAAAGAGAATTCATTCATTCTTTCATTGTTTGTTCTTGTTATTGATGCTCTCAAGAAACCCTAGTTTTATTTTCTTGATCATGAGTAACTAATTACTCAATCTAGCCGAGGATTATTACGGGATCAATTCATCAAAGATTGTGAGATCCAATTGAACTATTGAGTTTATTTTGTTTATGAATATTCATATTCATCTATTTGAATTATTAGAATTGTTTTGATTGATCATTACGAATTAGGCCTATTTGTTTGGTTGTCAAAGCGATTATTGTTATTTGGAATGTCAAATCCGTAATTGTTTGATTGTTTCAATATAAGTAATACGATAACATGATTAGTTGCAGAATAAGTGATTGATTTATGTTATGGTGATTTATGATCTAATTTAAATAGTTCATGCTTTTGATCTGTTGATTAGAATTGGTAATCTCTCTAATTAGTAATGCTATTGATAGATTAAATCTTAAGAGCTTATTTAGGGTTGTCTAATCAATAAGGGAATAATTAAAGATCGTATCTTGATTATCGATATTCTAAGGAGAGATAGATCTTCAGAGCTTGTTGAAGGTTATAACCAATTTATTCATGAATTAGAATAACAATCCTTGCATCAATGAGCATCCTTATGAATTGAATCGTGATAATTCCTTGGTTAGAATTCTTGCTATTGAATTTACACTAATAAACGTATTTGTTAATTTTAGAAATCAATTATTTTCTAATTAATCGTTTATACAAAACCCCCGATTTTTATTCCCTTTTGCTAGTTACTAAAATAGAAATAGATTTTCACTGATCCCTGTGGAGACGATCCTGCTCACTGCTATACACAAATCTTAGAGTAGGTAATTTATTTTTGTTGGATTCGACACCTACCAAGTTGTTTATGCCTCTTAGCCTCGGGTTATGGATTAGCCATGAAGGAAGGCACTTGCTATACCAGTGTTGTTCCGAGTTGGGGTCTTATAACTGGAGCAGGTGCAAAGGTCGTGGGTACTTGTTGCATGTATGCTCTCATCATCTTTCTAGACATCTCATAGTGGTTAAGATTTCTTGAGTTGGATCTTGTGGTGCGGGTGCTCATTGTTCTTGTCGTTCTTCGAGAGGGATGTTTGATCGTGGCATAATTTCCTCAGTTAGCTTCCTACAACTAAACAAAGCGGTCGTATTAGATATTCTCTTCAATTCGGGTTTTACGCATATGTTATTTGTTTTTAAAGAAAAGAGAAGCGTTATAGATTTTTATCCGTTTGATTAGAGAGTTGACGTAGGTATTTAACATTATTTACCTAGGGGTCTTATCTATAAAAGAGGTATTACACTTATCTTGTTTTTAATTAGTCTCAGTTAGGAGTCAAGCAGGGTTACTATGCATCGAGGCTTATTGAAACTACTAAGGTAGGCTTACTTTGTTCATTCTATATCTCAATTCTTTGTCTTCTTTATGTTTTCTCCACATCGTTCTGCTATGTTCTATCTTTAACTCATTTCTACCTTCCGCAAACTTGGATTAACATTCTAAGGTAAATCTTTTTATATGATACTTCCATTTCATTGATCGCATCTTCCCAAATATCCTCCGATTCTTGTATAAGCATTTCTTGCCTTCTCCTAATATTCTCTAAGGTAGGGTTCTATTCTTAGACATAAGGATTCGAATCTTATAGGTCATCTATCTTTTTGGTTTTTAAGATCAAAACCTATCACTCCAACGTCCTAGTGTCTTTTTTCCTAATTCCTAAAACGTTGTTGCTCTGATACCAACTTAAACTGTCACACCTCGATGGGTACCCTAAACGTGATATTCTGTCGTACATAATACTAAAGCCTAAGAATGACTACATTAGTCATGCAAAGGCTTTCATATCATATACAAGGCGTACATCACAACCAAGGGCACATATCGGAGTAGCACAATTTACATTGATAACGATCAAGTAACAAGACAAAGAAAATACTTATCATAAAATATAAACATGGTTGATTACAATTCTTAGGGGCATACCTTGCTATTATCTTCAAGTCCAAATATATACACTTCTTAGAAATTTCCAAAACACTAACATAGCATACATTACATATAAGGAACCTTACAAAGTAACTTCATCATATGTTCCCATTGCCTTCATAAAAGTTTAACATCCCTCCATGACTTCCTTAATGCCATGATCTTCGATTAAGGCCATGGGTATACCTGTTTCAACAAAATTTATGAGGGTATAAGCTTACAACTAGCTTAGTGAGGTATTTCTTTTCATTCGCGCCATGGTTTCAAGCAAGTTCATTTAAATTTTCACGCATATGCAATGCACACAATGCAACAATCACGTGATTTCACAAATATATATAGTTACCCGAAAACCATATATAGAACGGATTTACCCCTCCGTATCAAAGGTTAGGGAATTGTTGATGAAGATCCTCGACCTTCTATTGCTAGTCCCCAGGTCCCCACCTAAAGCATTCGGTTGGCTAAGCTCTGAACCTAGAGTCGCATTCCCCGAGCGATTTGGATTCTCTAAAAAGGAACATAGCCCGTGTCCTAACACAATAACAGCTAATCCAACTATGCGCGTAGGAGTAGCAGCCTTCTGAAAGAAATGTGACTCAATGGATGCTATGCATAAGCGTTTTAATTTTCTTAAGCCAAACTTTATTAAGGTTTATCAGGGGCGATCAATCAATTTAGCAAACAATAAACAATCATACAAGTAAGTAAACAAAACACTTAAACAAGCAGTTTGAAGTTGCAATATTCTTAATTCTCATTTCATACATAAGCAGAGAATCACACATATATAGATATTCCCGGATTCCCCATACATATCCATTTTTATCTTTTCTTAGTATACTAATGCCACTACTTTACAAGCACAATCAATGTAACAAAATTAAGACGAATAACTCACTCGTCCATTTCGTAATCTTCTTAATTGTAGTAATCCTTAGGAAGGGTAATCTCATATTCTTAGTCACCTAGACAAAAGAAATACCCAGGATGAGTATTTCGTAGAAATTTTACTTATACTTCCTAATTCTATTTCACTATGATCATCAAAATCGTATAGAATGAAATTCCAATTTCAATTTAAAATGGCCGTAACTTACTGTTTTAACTCTGAATTTCGCATATAATATACCGTTTTCTAACTATTCGAAAAGATCTATCCATTTCTAAGGTTATTTTTGTCATATAAGGTCGTTTGGGTTCCAAAACCATAGGGTATAGATTCATACGAAATTTGTAGTTTTCAAAACATAAGTTTCCAAACTTTTCCTTATCCAAAAGTACTTGTACAAAAAATGTAGATAGTAGTATAGTTGAAAAAAATCATTTGAATATATGTATAGACTCATATTGTATATAAGATTCTAATGGTATTATCTCAACGATTATATTTCATATAACAATGTCTTGTTGTATTAAAGACATGTATCTTAATAATTTTCTTCCTAAGTATTTTGAATGAATTTCATAATCTCTTGAGTTATTATAAGTATATTCTTATAATAAATTTTCTCTTAGTTTTGGTCCTCTGCAAATTGTACTTTTAGTGACAAAAGAATGAAGTTTTCAAGAGTTTTATTAATTTATTTATAACTTATAATAATTTGAATTTTCTTTTAAAGAAATGACTTTGGTAAACAATTCTTTTAATATTTTCATTTTCCAACTTCTTTAAAAATAACGTTATTTCTAAAACTTGATCTTTTAATTCTTTGACCAATTTCATTTGGAAGGAAATCATGTCTTAATATTTCTTTAAGTTTTTGACAATGTCTTTGTTTTTGAAACCTCTACTGTTTATATTCTTTTATTTCTTTGAAAATGAGTTTATCATTTAACAACCTTAACAAGCTTTTATTTTTCTAAGTGAGTTTATAATTTAGTGAGTTGCTTTTATCTCAACTTATAAAACTTAGTTTAGTTATTACTTTTGGTAAAAATTCCTACAAGTGAGCTTTTTGAGAAAAGTTTATTTATCAGATAATTCCTATTACTGAGTTTTAATAAACTTTATGTGACTTATCATAATAAAATATATGTTTATTATGTTAGTTAACCTCTTTGAGAAAATCACCTTTATTGTTATCCAGGAAAAATCTTAGTGAGTTTGAAAAGAAGGTGAAAAAGAAAACTTTTCCTATGGATGTGATACAAAGTCTTTATTTGGTGACAAATATACATATAAGAAAGGTTGGTTTCATTTCCTTTATTAAAGAAAATTCTACTTTAGATTTTTTTTAGACAATATCATTATGGTTATGCATGTATATGAGCATGTGAAATAATAAGAATATAAGAAAGATACCGAAAGCAAATAATAATAAGCAAGATAATAAAAATATCAAGCATTGGGAACCTTAGCTTTATCAAGATAACCCGGTCAAGTATTGGGAGCTTAGCTTCATCAAGGTATCTCGGGACTAAGAATAGACTAGTCCCAAACAGAATAAAGAAAAGAGAGAAAATGTTGTTTTGATTTGATAAGGACAAGTCTAAGATTAAAAAGATTAGTTTTAAAATAGCATAAAATAAATGAAATTGCAAAACATGAAAATAAATATATAACAAGTGTGCTTATATGCTCTAAAGATTATATATAAATACATAAATATATTTAGTTAGATATGAATAAGAAATTAGTATAATAACAACAATAATATCATTAATAATCAACATATATATGAACATAATAACAGCATAATAAAATTTGAATTTCATGTACAAGAACAAAAATATGAACATGTTGTTGCTTTTACTACTCATATGAGTTTCAAAACAACATCATAGTCATGTTAAGTTATATGACATAGCTAAATAAATAGGAATAGGAGTTTTACCTAAAGTGTTTATGGTATAGGAAGAAGGTAGTGAATGTATGGTTATGTAGTTGGTGAGAAATGGTAGTTGAATTGTGTATGAGAGAAATTTTGTGAGTATTTGGTGAAAAAGAGTTTTAGTAGAGAGAAATTTTGTGGAGAGTGTTTGTGTAGTGAATTTGAGAGAGTTTTGGTAGTAAAATGAGTTGTGTGAAAGAATGAAGGAAGAAATGGGTATTTATAGAGTTTTGGAGTGAAAATTATATGTAATTAAATTAATTGAAAAAAATAATTAAGAGTGAAGAGAGAGAGATGGTGGATGGCAATGAAGGGGGAAGAGAGAGAAAAGTGATTAAAAATTAATTTTAGAAGAAAAGTAGAAGAGAAGTTTAGTAATATGTGGTAAAACTTATGAAAAAAGGAAATTGTAAGAAATAGGAATGTAGGTTGTAAGAATAGGTAGTAAGAAAAAGTAGAGATAGATGAATAGTAATGAATAATAGAAAAGTACTATGAATAGTAGACTAGACAATTAAATAATCGGCAGTAATAAAAATATGCGTATAAATGCGATATCTGTAATTTTTAGTTACCGAAAAATTCTAAAATTGATATTTTTGGAAACCTTATATTTTTATGACTCTACTGGTATTAAAAGAATATTTTTTCCATTCGGTGTACTAGAGCACGGTTTTTGAAAACTGATCTCGTTCAAATCCGAAGAACATTAGAAATTTATGAATCTGATATTTTTAAGCTTCCTTATATAATTACGAACTATTATAAACAATTATTTCTGTTCCGTTGCTTAGGGTTTAAGAGCGTGAGATTGTCGGATCTTAAACACTAGGGTTTGTTGTATGTTTTGTTGATTTTTAAGATTCTGGTTTGACTCCCAGCTAGTTGATTTTATTCGTAAGATTATAAAATTTTAGGTTTTTGTCCATATTATATTTTTAGTTCAATGTCTATGGTTTATTTCATTTTATTTATGTTTATTTGATATTTTTCAATTCTCGAGATCGTTTAACGGAGTTTAGGGTTATGGGTTGACTAAGTTTGACTTTTAGTGAAAATTGAAAATTTTTATTCTAAAATTCACTGAAGGATTTAAGGTCTTAGTATTTCATTGTCGAGCGTTATTTGGATATATCATCTTGATTTGTATGTTAGGAATGGGATAGAATATTTGATTGGTGTACGGATGTTGAATCAACTGATAGTTGGATTTTTTATTTTGTTTTGAGAGTTCTCTTTTTCTCAGATTAGAATTCTCATGTTTGATTTTATTTAGAATTTTTGTTTTAACTTGGGTTGATTTTCACAGTTTCGGTTTTTAGTTTTTGACTTCTATGATTATTTTCTAAAAATTATGAAATTTTCAGAGGTTTACAGTTAATCTTCCCCCGAATCAATAGATTCATGGACAAGACTTGGTGGATTTAATGAGCACTTTAGGGAACATTCCCTAGATGTTCAAGACGTATGCAACGAACGAGAATTAGTGAAAATTTGTATTTAGGATATGTTCACCGAATATGCAATACATTCAGAAAATCTTTCCTTAGCCTCATTCTCAACACTAGTTGAGAACGCTTGAAGAACAATAATTTGGTGGCGCGGCAAAGAGAGGGGAATGTGAAGCTTAACAAAAGATAATCATTTGTGAACTTGGTTAAAGTGAAGACTCTAAAGAACGGAAGAAACCGAGGGTTGAAAAACATAAAGGTAAGAGGACAAAAGAGACACTAACATATCCTTGCTTAATGGGAAAGGTGGATGCTATGCTAGATCAGTGGTTGAGAGATGGAAATATCAAGCTCCCAAGGGTAGAGCGTCTACTAACCCAGGAGGACAAGAATGACCCTAAATTTTGTAAGTTTCATAAAATTGTGGGACATCCTATTAGGGATTATTTTACTTTGAAGAGGATTTTCAATGAAAGACTATGGAATGGAGAGATTTTCATCGAGAATAATAATGTCAAGAATAATCCACTTCCAGCACATGACAAACCAATGTGGTGCTATCAATGTTATTATTCATGATCCTGCTATAGTAGAGGCCAACGTGCGCCACCCGTTGAGGCAAGTAAAACAAAAGGAAAGTGACATGTAGTCGAGGAAAATGATTATGCTCCCATTATTGCAGCACTTTTGAAAACATCCAATTTTAGAAACTTCTTTGATTTACTTGGTTTTGATGAGAAGGCATGTCACGACCCTAAAAGGGAGCCTAGTAGGATCAACCTAAAGTAATCATATCCCGTATACATTCGTAATATGATAACTTTTTGTAAGTTAGAGAATTGCAAAACTTTACTTAATATTTGTTATGCAATTTTAATTATGTAAAAACATTTTGATAACTAAGGAAAAACAAATTCCCACAGTTCACAAGAACTACAGAGAATCGATATTCCCCCAAATAGTATAATAAGATAGATAACCTACATATTACAAAGTTTCAAACCATTATACGTTAGTCTAATTCTAAGCTTATCTTTACATTTCGAAATCTCTAACTTAAATACCAAATATATAAATTACATTATATATCCATTTTCTTATCTTCTAAGACTTCACTGAAGAAGATCTCTCTCTACATATCCTTATCCCATTCCCAACTTGAGTTTCTCCTACATAAAACTATATAAGTGTAAGCTAAACCATGACTTAGTGAATAACACGACCAGACCACTCAATTAAACAAATGTCAAGTAAGTACTATTAACAGGCATATGTAATGCAACACTCAACTATATGAAAAGCACAGTTTGGATGACTGGAATCTAAGCTAATGAAGATTTACACCCTCTCTTAAGGGTTGAAGGACCAACTCAAGTCATTCATGCCCAGGAGAGATTGAGAACTAAGAAAGGAGGAATTTTCTCAACTCATTGTTATTTATATATACATATTATTAACATAACCTCAACCTCACCTTAGAAAGAACTAAGGAATGATGGTTTCTTTTGAAACTCGTTTATGGTTTATATATATATGTATATTATTATAAACATAACTTCATCTTCACCTTAGAACCCCAGAAACTCCGTAAGTATTAATACCCTAAAGCCAATCCCAATACGGACGATGTCCTTTGGGCCTACTTAGTTAATGTGGAATTGACAACCAACCGGTAACCCATTAGAGAGATAGATCTACTGAATTAATTTAGCATTACTGTATAATCGAAATATTAATACATGATATGAATACCATGCTAATGCAAGTATGTTATCGTGTAATGCATGGTTGTTTAATTAACTAATTAGATAATATTAAGTCCATTTAGTAGAGCGACTAATTAATTAATAGACATTCATCAACAAAGGCAATTCAATTATTACAAATAGGATGTAATCACTTTTATTTTAATGAATCATCAAATAAGCCAATCCCTACAGATAGCCAGCTCTGTTTATCTTGATACAGATGCAATTGTATTACCAACACAAACAAGGTAATAAAGCCATCGTTATCTACCCATCATCTTGGTCAAGTCATATTAATCCTCTAGGAAAACCAAAGATTGATATGCTCCCCCTATGAAACAAAATAGTATCTACACATTATTTTACATTGATTGAAACAAAGATTTATATTAAAAACCTATTTGATTAGACACTCAGTATGAACCCTGCCATGACTACAAAAATCTCCTGCCAAACTGCGAAACGTTCTCTATTATCTGTTAAATTATCTCTTTTCTTTTTTTATGTAATGCCCCAAAAAATTTAATTTGATAATTAAATCAATCAAGGCGCTACCACCACGTATAATACTTTAAAGTATTACACGCTCAGGCTTCCTTAAAAAGATTTTATTTATGTTGAACATTGCTACTCAATTTTAGGTTGTGAAATCATTTAGTTAGATTCTGGCAACAATTGGATTTAGTAGCAGAAATAAATTTTATAAAACAATTTCGAAATAAAGACATTTCAAAACTTCCACTCTCTCAAGTGGAAAATTATTCAATTAAACAAAGCTTTGCAAAATTTTAATTACAAAACATGGGCTCCACTATGCCCTTTAAAGAATATAACAAGTTTAAATCATAAATCCAGCTCTCACTAATATAAGACAAAAAGAAATAAAATAACTAATCTACATTCACGCTCCTACTCACTTCTCTCATCCATAAATCCTCTCTGAATCATCACAAGCACCAAAAACCCAAGTCAAGCATCATTAACATCATCCATCATCAACAACACATCATCATCAACAAGGAACGCCATCATCATCTTCATCAAATCATCATTAACATCATCATCACCAACATTATCATCATCATCATCATCCTCAATATATCAACTAGAAGAAAGAACAATAACAACAATAATGAGCCGAAGCTTAGTACACAGTAATACAAGCACATGCAGTGTGACATATGGCTTAACTAAATGCAATGCATCAATGCACAAGTTATTATCTTTCCATAAAAATAAACAAATCAACAATGGAGCACTCACACTTCGAAACAAGCCAATGGGAATCTGGGGATCCTGAGTAACAACTGCTTAGGGGGTTGATATAAGCAGTCCGAATACCTATATCCCCTATATCTATTCCATAAAAGTAATCTCATATAGAGTTTATAGACGTGACTCAACTTTACTTAACTTAATCCATAACACAATTCAGTTCACACATCCCCATAAATATTGAACTAAATCATCTTACTTCATCAAGTTTAAGCAAACGTTATACAGATACTATACTCTTCATCGATCACCCGCTTAACCATAAAAGAATCACTATTGCATCATAGCATATCATTGCATCATGGCAAAGTCATTGCATCATGACTAAGCTTAAAGCGTCTAACTATCGTGTCATTGCATCATGACAAGGTTACTACTCTTCGAACTAGATTCAACGGCGTAATAGACAACCAATATTCATCAATTATTAAGCCGAGTTTGAGTTCTTAATCCATTTTAGATGCTTATCCTAACATCCAATACACAAGTTACTGCGTAACTTGAATTTGAAATCCAAACATAGCCTTGGAAGGAATTTCAGAAGATAATCCAGAAGATAAATCAGATATCCACTTCTGTAAAGGAAATAACTCGTATAAGAAACTAAACTAAACTAATCATCCACTTTCTCAAACTTTTATTAACCCTATTTAATCAGACATTAACTTGGAGCCTTACTATGGCCGCGAAGATCGCCCCGCCAAAATATGGACAGTTATCCTTTATCTATCACATAATTTCTTTTCTCTTTATTTATAGTGTTTTATTACAAAAGAACCAACAAAGAATTAATATACAAAAAAAACATTCATTTTCCAAGTAGATACACATTTGAAATAACATATTTTCCATATTATTCAAAGATCATCCTAATTCATTCTTCTAAGCTAATTATTAGCTATTAACCCATTTTAACTTAACCTTAGCCAAATTGATTAGAATTAGTTGTTTAATTCATTTACTAAATCAAGTTGATTAAACTTAAACAATCTAATTCATTTTAGCTTAGTAAAGTTCATTAAGTCATGTTGTACTTAGATTCATTACTAATTCATTATACATCTAGGATCTATGTCAATTCGAGCTTACATTAACTTAAACTTAGCCAAATTAATTAATCTTAATCAGTTAATTCAAAAACTAAGTCAAAGATGGTTAAACTAACTCAATCTAATTCATTTTAACTCATTCAAGTCTATTTAATCAAGTTGAATCTAAGTTTGTTAGTTAAGTTCATTTTATAACTAACTTCTATATTTAATTCAACTATTTATTAAATCTACAAATGCACTTAATTCATGCTTAATTATATCAATCAATTAACATAAAACATTAAATATCACTTATAGTGTTTTATTACAAAAGAACCAACAAAGAATTAATATACCAAAAATATTCATTTTCCAAGTAGACACACATTTGAAATAACATATTTTCCATATTATTCAAAGATCATCCTAATTCATTCTTCTAAACTAATTATTAGCTATTAACCCATTTTAACTTAACCTTAGCCAAATTGATTAGAATTAGTTGTTTAATTCATTTACTAAATCAAGTTGATTAAACTTAAACAATCTAATTCATTTTAGCTTAGTGAAGTTCATTAAGTCATGTTGTACTTAGATTCATTACTAATTCATTATACATCTAGAATCTATGTCAATTCGAGCTTACATTAACTTAAACTTAGCCAAATTAATTAATCTTAATCATTTAATTCAAAAAATAAGTCAAAGATGGTTAAACTAACTCAATCTAATTCATTTTAACTCATTCAAGTCTATTTAATCAAGTTGAATCTAAGTTTGTCAGCTAAGTTCATTTTATAACTAACTTCTATATTTAATTCAACTATTTATTAAATCTACAAATGCACTTAATTCATGCTTAATTATATCAATCATAACATAAAACATTAAATATCACTTATCTATCTCATTTTAGCTCAAAAAGATTCATTTACACTTAACAACAAACATTTAGAAAGCAAAAACAAATTTTAACTTGTTTAGTAAAACACAGCAGTTGGAAAGAAATAAAATTTAAGCACTAATGCTTTTCGAATTTGTATAAACTCAAAACATGAAAGTTATGGATCTCATTTTAATCTTTCCAACGCAACTTGAATCACCTCAATTAGAGGTCAAATGAAAAAGTTATGGCCAAAATACAATCAAGTTACGAAACAGGGGAAAGTACACTACCTAGTACACCACCTAGTACACCACTATGCTCGGGGCCGTGTAAGGCACTAAAAAGTGACCTAAGAGCAATTTTTCAAGGTTTTATGACCCACACAACCGCCTACACTCCCGTGTACAAGGTGAGACAGAGGTTAAAAAAGTGATTCGAGAGCTTATTTTAATCAGCACAAGCTCGTACATGCGAGTTTACAAGGTATTGCTGATCTGGAAAATTTCTTTTGACAGCACCCACATATTTTTCATATTTCCTTTACACAATATATCAACTTTTACATGTTCTAATGCAACTTAAACATCATAAAAATTTCATATAACATATTATACACTTCAAACAACATCAAAAGCACAAATTCCCCTCATCATAGACATCAAACATCAAATCATTCCAACAAACTCCAACTTCACTATTCATCATCTTCTTCCTCACAATCCAACCTCCAACATACAATCAGCCAAGAATTACATATGTAAAAAGCACTTTGAACCCATTTCTAACATCTATATATCATTTAAATTCAAAATCATAAACAAAACAACATATAACAAATCTACTTAGCTTTTAGGAAACATGAACTCCTCTTCTTTCTTAGTATGGGGCTTCCTCTACCATGATTGGTTCTTTCTAACTTTGATTTCTACTTTTAATCGTCTTGAACTTGCGAATTAGGGAAGAGGAAGGGAAAAGAAGAAGAAGAAAGAAGAAGAAGAAGAAGCTAAAGAGAGAAAGAAAGAAAGATACAGAGGAAAGAAAATGAGAAAGAAAAAAAAGGTAAAGGTAGCAACAAAAAGAACATAAAAAGGATTAGGATAAAATATTTAGGATATTTTAGAATTTAGGTATAGGGTTAGAACTATCATATCAATATCTATAGTTCTAGAAGTATTTAAAAGATAGTTTTGAACCAATAGGTTAAAAATTAAGAACTCAAAATGATAACTTAATTTAGGAATTTACTTTAGGTAAAAGGATATTTAATTTGAGTTCGAGTTTAAGAAATGATATTTTTATTCAAGCAAATGAACTCAAATTTTATAAAGATTAGGAATTGATATTTTAGCTATAGTTTGAAGGTTTAGGAATTCTCTAAACATTTTAATGGCATATTTAGAGATTTAGGAATCCAAAATCTCAATTTCAACTTAATTTATTACTATTATAATTATATCAACTTGTCTAATTATACCCTATGATTCATTTAATTCATTTAATCTACTTAAGCCTAATTTCTAATCTAGATGAAGGTTTGGGTGTTTCAGTTTATAAATCATTAACAACATTATCATTTTGTCATTCACTTTTAAGTTTTGAATAAATCATTAATTTTTAGGAACATACTCATTTGTTTTAATAAACCACATTTGAAACAACATATTCTCTTTATTATACGTAAGGACTAACATACCACAATTACATCTTAAGTCATTTGCAAGTTATCAAGCCTTGATTAACTTAACTTAACTAAGTTGAATAGACTTAATCATTCTAATTCATTTTTGGCTTATTATTAAAGTTCATTGAACCAACTTGAGCTTAAGTTTATCAAATAAGTTCATTTTATACTTAACATCCATATTAAATCTAGTTAGGTGTTAAGTTTATTGTAGCTCAAGTTATATTTAGTATAAATATAACTTAACCTAGCCAAGTTGTATAGAAGTAATTATTTAATCCAATTACTAAGTCATTATCATATATCCACTAGGTTCTTAGTTAGTCTAGTTCATTTTTGTTCATTAAGATGCGTTAAGCCATGTTGAACTTATGTTAATTAACTAAGTTCATTTTATAAACCTGTATGTTAAACTCACTAGTTACTAACCCTATTAATTCATTTAATCCATTCTTAATTATTCAAGTACTAATATATTACATCTCATATTATCTATCTATTTCATTTTATCTTTTTGTTTTTTATATGAATAGTACCAAGGGATGTATCACGCCCATGATGTGGGCCATGATCCTCATCATGGGCCTTGTCACACCCTTGACAAAGGGAAAATTATGATCAAAGGAGATCACGCTCCTCATCATAGCCGTGATATAGGCTGTGTAAACTCTAAAAAAAAAAAGAAACAGAGGAGATCATGGGTTAGATCATGCAGTGCTACATAAGGGATTAAGTATCAAATATTCCTTTGTCTTTTTACTCTATTTTTAACTATTCACTTACGACATACTTTAACAAACTTCTTATTATCAGCATACCCGTTCATAAACATAAGTTATAATACTTACATACATATTATTACATCATATTTTATCACATTATCTCATCAATCATGTAGCCTATTCATGCATAATCGCATACCTAGGTTTTTATTTACAAGTTCATATATCTATAGTTTACTAATTTTATCACGAATTCTACATGTAACTAACCTTATTCATTATACCCATGCATTTACCATAAACAATTCAAAGAAAACAACTAATTTACTTGTTTAGAAAACAAATGTTACTTAATCTTTCTTGCTATTTCTCTTTTCTTGTTGATAAAGCTACTCTAGGCTTGTTTTTCTTCTTCTAACTTGATTTTCATCTTCTAATTCCTTTAATCTTCTTAAAATTTAGAACTTGGGTTGATTTAAGAGAAAAAAGAAGAGGAGAAGAGAAGAAGAAGAAAACGTAAATGAAAAAGAAAGGAGGAGAAAAGAAGAAGGAAGAATGGTAACATAAAAGTCAAAGGAAAAAAGGATTAAAGGATAAAGACTAAATATAATTATTAGTAGGGGATTTAGAATTAAACCTTTTAGATAATTATAATGAGTATAAAAATAATTAGAAAATAGTTTGAGAATTTATATAATAGAAATGAATATCTTAAATCATAACCTTAGTTTAGAAATTCAATTTGTAAGAAATTAATGTAGTTTGAGTTCGGGTTTAAAAACTGACATTTTTAAATAAGCAGATGAACTCAAAATTTATGGGGATTAAATAAATAGAATCTTGATTGAAATGAGTAAATTAGAACATTCTATAAATTTAAATAATTGAACTTGAGAAATTTGGATAATTTGTAAATCAAAGAAAAAGAGGTTTAAATTGATGATTGTAAAGAATTGAGTAATTCAATTCATGAAATAGACTAAAGCTTGAGGTTTAAATATTTGTTTAAGGGTTTAGAAACTTACAAAACACTTTAATTACATATTTGAAAGTTTGAAGAACTAAAATAGAGGAAAAGAAGCTAAATGAATGATTGGGAAAAATACTCCTGTTCATTTGATAATTTAAGTGGATGAACGCTAGTAGAATCGTAGTAGTATAAATGACCGGAAGCTACAAATTGGATGAATCCTAAGCAGTATGTGAAAGGATTCGAGGATAGCTTCAAGTTCTGTTAAGGTTTCTTCATCAATCCCTAGAATAGTGAGTTTCATTGTAGTAGCTACATTATCTTCAACTTTTTGATGGAGTTCTAAAAAAAATGAAGAAAAAATAAATAAATAAAGAGAAGAAAAAAAAAGGTAATGATGAGAAAGTATTGCATATACAACCATGTAGATAGAGAGAGAATGGAATACCAAAGCATGGCTTTATATATGCTATTGAGATTGTTGCCTAAGACTTTAGAGAAAACCTGTCAAATATCAAAAGCAAGCTAAGATTGAGAAAAGGTTGTCTATGTAAAATGGAGATGGCTAAGAGAGGATAGAACTTGTGTGTGTGAGGATAAGAAATGCTAGGAAGAAATGAAAGGGATATTAGGAAGAGCAAGCTGACTCTGAGACTAATGACCACCTATAACCACACCATGCCTCCGCACTCTGACAAACTATACTCAATAAAGTTGTTAGGTGTTCCACCGATGAAACTGCTCCAATGGTGATGCAGCTAATTCCTTTTATTCCTTTTCAATGGTGGCTTTGTACAAAAATAACAATTAAAAAAATGAAAGAGAAGATAGAAGGCTTTGAAAGGAAAAAGACATCAAGGAAGGGGACAAATAAGACAAGAATGGAGAGAGAGGAATAAAAATGTTGTGTGTACGCTAGGATATTTAGGATAAAAATGTTCTCTGTGTACACTAATAGTGCCTTATACCATGTTGTACTAGGCAATGGAACAGTGACGCATGTCTAAATAGTAATTTTTTATTTTTTGAAAAAATGATGAGACAAATTGACACAATGGTAGAAGAATGTTTGATTCTTTATGCAACTATCCATAAGCATGGATATGGGTTAGGCTAGCATAGAATTTGTGGTTTTCACCACATATGATGAGCCTAATGATTAGTTCCAGGACATTGTTTATTTAGAGTACCAGATTATGATAAAAGAAATATATGTACCATACCATCAATGAATGAATTTGTATAGGTTGAATACTAAGACTGTGAAGGCCAGGCAAGGCAGGTTATGAAATCATGAATTTAGTCATGCAATTAAGACACTATCTAGTATGACTGGAGATCATAATCCAAGACGGACATGATATGTCCATGCTTGGGAATATTAACTTGATATGAGATTATTCATTGACATACTGGTAAAGATGAAATCAACTTATTAAGATGAACTATTGATGCAAATCAAATAAGAAGATGTATTGGCACACATGAGAAAGGTCACTTGCCAAAATAGAATATTGATTAGCTTGAGATGATGCATGTGATCAAATGATTCTGCGAGTACGAGCAATAAGAGGGTTTAATCATTTTGCAGTGTCATGTTGGACTTCTGCATTATGAATTGTCAAGGTATTTATATGGCAAGCAACAGTATAGCTAGTTCATAACACACATGGGCTGGATGAAACTTTAGCCATTAGGAAGGGCTTAATTAATGCCCAAATTCCTCCAATATGTCCTGAAGGACTTTGGTTAGGGGCAAAATGTAAATGATTGAACTTGATTATAAAGGCTTTACACTTGATTATTATTTAGATTTAACTCTCTAGGTTAAGGTAGCAAGGCTTAGAGGGTTAGGTCCAATTGTTTTGCTATGATTAAGGAAGAATTGACATTGTAGGCTTGGAGTATAATTTGTTGGAATTGGCTTGGTTAATTTCAATATTTCTCAAATTGGCTCACACATAATACAAATAAAGGCCTTAATGGGATGAGTCTACAAGGGAGCCCACATCTATATCTATTATGAGAGGGACTCATCTTAGCTATTAGTCATTTGTCTCATATGATGGACGACAATAACTGCTGGATCTCTAGAATGGGATAAAGAAATTTATATACAAGTGGGATGAAATTAATTATCAATATATAGTTGCTAAATCACGTCTAGAAATGGGGTAAAGAAATTTATATACAAATAGCAGTTGATAATGATGTTATCATGTTTTAATATCATACTATGTAGTATTTTATAAAACGTGAGATATTATTTTCATAAGTTTATTGCCTTTTACTACCGTAATATACTTGTGGTAGCTGAATCAACGATATTCGCAAAAACTTTTCCATTTTTGAAGAGTTAACAAAATTCACAAAAATCAAAGCTACTTTTTCTCTCTCACACCTCTGTCTCTCATACACTTTCTCTCCTTTGTCCTCCCTTTCCTTTTCTTTTTCATTTTTTTCTCACTATCATTCTTTCTCTCTTGTCTCTCTTTCTCTCTCTCCTCTGTCCATTCTTCCCCCCTCTCTCTCTTTTCTCTATTACTTTTTTTTCATATTAGTATATCACGTTTTATACTTGTGATATATGTTGTATCGCGATTATAAGATGCGACATATATATAGCTAATGTTTATTTTCATATCTGTTTATAAGAGATGATTTTGATATGTATATTGGTGATTATTTTTAATTTAACCTTATTTGAATAATTATTTTCAACAAATGCGTTAAGTTAAAAATTATTTCTATGTTTTTGTGTTTTTAAGGTGTAATCATGAAATAAACAGGACACCAAAATCTAAAGAATAACATTTCATGATAAAAACATTTGTAAGAGTTTCATTCTTTTCTTTTTCTTCATCTTTTTTCTTTTTTAATTATATTTTTAATGAACAAGTCTACTTTGGTTGTATTTTTACGTTAATACTTTGAGACATCATCATATAGAATGTTGAGACTTGAGACATCTATTCTTTCTTAGTAAAATATTTTTATTCTTTTTTAAGTATAAAATTTTCTACCGTAATAAATATATATATGTATAAATCCTACTTGTTTTTTAAAAGAAAAATGTTAAAAGGGGTAAAATAGTCATTGTAGCAGTAGCCATTGGTGTCTCACCAACTTCTCACATTCTCTTTTCCTCCGTAGCCAATTACTTTTAGCAATTATGTTTTTGTTCTCTCAAGTTCTCTCTTTTCACGTTTGAATCCCTTCCATTTTTCAGACACAAAAAAGAAGAAAAAACTTATTTTTAATTTGAAATTGCAACTGTTCCTCCCTTCCCTCTCCCACCTCAACTCTCTCTCTCTCACTTGCATCATCAAACTTAAGGAATTAAGAAGTATATCATGGATTTTGTAATCATTACGAGTATTAAGTGATGTTTTTTTTTTTTTTGTGTTTTCAACGAGTGATGGTGAAAGAAACAAGGCACTAGAAGCCAAAGAATAACATTTCACTATGAAAACATTTGTAAGTGTTTCATTCTTTTATTTTTCTTCATATTTCTTTCTTTCTTATTATATTTTTAATTAACAAGTCAACTTTGATTGTATTTTTATGTTAATACCTTGAGACATCGCCATATTGAAAGTTGAGACGTCTATCTTTTTTAGCAAGATATTTTTATTCTTTTTTAAGTATAATTTTTTTATACTGTAATATATATATATATATCATATATATCCTACATGAATTGTTGATCTGATCATGATGTGTTTTTTTTTTCCCATTTTAACATTACAATTATATGCTTTTAAGGAGGGTGAAAAGGACAAAATTACTATTTCTTTAATCTTGTTTGAAGTTGATTCACTTCGTTTTCAAACCAAATGTCAAATGTTTACAAATAGAAAAAATGTTTTATTGGACAAGAAAGGATACTGGACCTTTAATATGTTTGTGTTCATAATTCATTTAGTTTTGGAGTTTTATTTACATATACTATAAGTTCTTAGCCAATTTTATTTCGTAAATGTTGTAAATTATATTTATATATTTTTATTCTTTTTTTTTGCTAGTTTTATATATTTTTATTTAGTTGTATAAATTTTGACAATAAAATTTCTTCTTATGCATATGCTTAGAGTTATGTGCTTTATTTTTCAATCCATCAAAAAGTGGAATCTTTATTTGTTATTTTAGTTTACTGTCTTATTTATTTATTTATTTTTATTTTGGCCATCATAATTTACTCTCTATTGTGACATAAATGTTTGCTCTATATATGGGTTTCCTTTTATAATTTTATGGGAATAAAAACATGATATTTCAATCACTTGAGTGACACGGAAACTTATTTTATTTTCTTCCTTATTATGATAAATCTTCACTGATATCTCATAAAAAAATTGCATACAAGATTTGGTGAAATTAACTCAATGAGACTTTTTAGATGCATAGATGACATTCTTTAATCCTTTTTCCTTTATTTTGTATCATGTTGTAGATTTTGAGGAAAACATTATGTATTTTGAGTGGAGTCATCACGTATAATGGAAAAATTTGTACCATATATTTACCCAATGGTCATATTTACTTTTGGAGGACTTCTATAATCCTATCAGTTTATTTGACGTACTCAAGTTTTGAACCATTAATTTATTGAGATTTAACTATAGCCTTTATCATATTAACTTGTAACTTGTTATACGGGTTAAACACATACCTATGTTTTTTTTTTTCTCTTCCTTTCAATCAAGATTTTCCTTTTCTTTTCATATTTAATTTTTTTTTCTTCTTTCACCTATTTATTTATTTGATATGTCTTTCACTTTTTATTTTTCCTTTGCATCAATTTAATTTTTTGTAACCTTACTTTCTTGCTATTAATCTCAATCTTACAACCGCTTTTGTATATGATATATTTGATTATGTATATTGTATATTTTATTTTAGAGCATAAAATAACATAACATATATAGTGTGTGCTTTATATGTTATATATGATATATATTTTATATGTATTTAATGTGTATATTATAGCAATATACCAAATTTGTATGTGTTCTTATATGCTATGTAGGATGTATATATTTATATGTTGTATTAATATGTTAAAATTTTATGTAAGAAATTTGTATAGTATATATATATATATATATATCTATTTTAAGTCTTATATGTGATATTTTTTATGTGTATTGTATATTTTTTTTCATAACATAAAAATAACATATTGATATGTATTTTATATTTTATATAGGATATGTCTTTTATATATATATATATCATATATTTCCTTATATAATATAAAACACATTATATGTTTATATATGTTATATGCTATATTGGATGTAAATATTTTAAATGTTATAGTAATATATTAAATTAGGGAATATATGATATGTTATATTGATACAAAAAAACTTGTATGTTCTTATATGTTATTTAGGAATATATATATATATATATAATTTATATGTTATAGCAATATGTAAAATCTTTACACGTGAAATTTGTGCAATATGTATATACATTATATGTTACATATGATATAAACATGTCAAATGTAATATATAATTTAGATGCTATAGTAATATAGCACATGTTCGTATATGTTTATCATATGTTTTAACATATAAGATAAATAAACATATCATATGCTATATTGAATATAAATACTTTATACGTTTATAGTAGTATATTAAATTAAGACATATCTATTTTATATGTTACAGTAATATATTAAATTAGAGTATATATTAGACATTATATTAATATAAAAAAATTGAAAATTGAAAAGTATATATATTTAATATATACTTTAACATGTTGTACATAATATATTTATTTATGTTTATTATATGTGTTGTTTTAAAACATAAAAAATATCATTTATTTATTATATCTTATATGTATATATGATATACAATTATAGCAACATAGATATATTTGCATATATCCTATATGTATGTTAATATATATGTTATTGCAACATATAATATTTGCAAATGCTCTATAGTTATGTAAAGATATATAGTATGTATATGTATTTTACATGTTAGAGTATTATATAAATTTTGTATATGTTCCTCTATGTTACATATGATGTATATATATTATGTATTTATTAATGTAAAATTTTTATGCATAAAATAAGATATGTAATATATATACATGCTTTACAAGTTAGAGTTATTGGATAAATTTTGTATATGTTCCTTTATGTTACATAGGATATATATATATATTATGTTATATTAATATGTAAAATTTTTATACAAAAAATTTGTATATATATATATTTATACACTATATATGATATAATTGTATTGATATATCATATATTCATCATATAAGATAGAACACATGTCATAAGTATAATACTTATATCTTATATCAATTATATATATAATATATATATGTTATTTGATATTTAAATTTGAATGTGTTTAAGTTATAGCATATATAAAATTATTAAATTTTCATATATGTTGTACAAGATATGATTATATGTTTATAGTATATTAAATTCTTATATGTTTAGATGATACAACAATATATAAAAATTATAAATGTTCTATATGTAATGTTTTATAGTATATATTCTTTATTTGTTTATATTAATATATAAAATTTGTAAATCTCCTACTCTGTTATATATAATGTATAGATATTTTAAATTTATAGTAATATATAATATTCATATATGCTCATATGTTATATAGGATATATATGTGTCTATTATAGTACCATGTAAAATATTTATAAATGAAACTTGTAAACTATAAATATATTTTAAATGTTATATATGATATATTTGCTCATGTGTATTGTATATTTTATTTTAAAACACGAAAAGTATTATATGTTTATATGCCTTATATATGTGTATAATATGCAATTTAGATGTTAATGTAATACATGACATATTTGTATATGTTCTCACATGTATCTAATTGGTATATTATAGCAAAACATAAGATTTACAATGCTCTTTGTGTTATAGTAATATATTAAATTTGATATGTTTATGTAATTGATATATAAAATTCTAAATTTTCATATATGCTATATAAATATATATGTGTTATAATAATATATAAAAGCTTTATATACAAAATATGTGTCGAATTTGTATTATCTGTGTTATATAGGTTATATTTATATATGTATATCATGTAATTTCTTATATATATAATCATATCATATGTATATACACTAAGGGGAAATTTCTTGTTCTAAGAGCCATTTTATCACACTAGAGGGGAATTCTTCGTTCTAAGAGCCATTCTACTATACTAAGAGGGAATTCTTCATTTTGAGGGTCATTTTACCACATTAAGGAGAAATTTCTCGTTCTGTGGGCCATTTTACCACACTAAGGGGGAATTAATTTGTCATTTTTGGGGCCATCTACCATACTTGAGAGGGAATTCCTCATTCTAAAAATCATTATACCACACTAGGGGAATTCCTCATTTTATAAAGTCCATTATACCATACTAAGGGGAAATTTCTCATTTATGAGTCATTTTATCATACTAGGAGTAGGAGGGAATTCCTTGTTCTAAGGGTCATTCTACTACACTAGGAGAGAATTCCTCATTTGAGGGCCATTTTACCATACTAAGGAGAAATTCCTTTTTTTGAGGGCAATTTTACCATACTAAGGGGAAATTCCTCATTCTCGAGGCCATCTTACCAAACTAGGGAGAAATTCCTCGTTTCAAGGGCAATTTTACCATACTAAGGGGAAATTTCTCGTTTTAGAGGCCATTTTACCATAGTAGGGAGAAAATGCTCATTTTAGGGGATAATTTACCATACTAGAGGGGGATTCCTCATTGTATGGGTTTGATCTAATGTTAAATGGTATATTTTCTATGCAAACTATATTCACCATAATATTATTCATTTCCTTGCCACATTGTATTTTTCATTATTATAGGACTTCGTTTCTTATGCAAACTATATTCACCATAATTTTTTTTCCAAATCCATTATATCATTAGATTTTATTATTTTAACATCATAGTAAAAAAGTTTTTTAAATAGATTAAAACTGGCCATTAAAAAATCTTCATAATCTTAATTTATTATATTAAATTTTATTTGCTTGTTATTATTTTTTTTTTTTTTGTAGGACATTATATTCCTTTGTTGGCTTCTATTGGACAATGGACTGACCGTGACATTAAATTTATTGTGACATAAAAATTCCTTTGCATTACCCCTTCCACTAGACAGTGGAAATGGAATATGGCATTTAATTCCCATAACATTATCATATCATTTACACCACGGTATAATTAAAATGGTAAGTTCAACATTTATTTGTTGACAGTAGCAAGTGATTATTCCATGGGATCAATCTAGTTAAAAACAGTGATGGGACCCTAGAAAAATCCTTTTCTAGGCTGTGCATCTTTTCACTTATCTTTGTTTCCCTTTTTTTTTCTAACGAATCATGTGACTTGGTGGGTTGGAGGATCAGTCTTGAATCACCAACAACCCAGCTACCCACCGGGTTGCCAGATTAGTCACGAGTCGTAGCTCAGTCTGGGATGATGGGTTGAAATCACCAATAGCAATTTGGATTGGATTACAAGTCAAACTTGCCCGCACCTATGTTTAAGGTATGATATTAAGGTGACTCTCTTTCCTTTCCTATATGATTGGAAACATGCAACATGTTAATAATTATTCATGTTATTTTGTGGTTGGGCAGGTTGTCATATATTATTTAGGTTTTACTAAAGAATTTTTGCCAAGTATAAATATCAAATTTATATGATATAATATTGCAAGTTGAAACTTGTATAAGCTAAAAAGGTAACAAAAATTCCACAAGCTAATAGAAAGTATGAGATATAGTAGTATTATATTTGAATAATTAAGATAATATACAAAAAGATGATATTTAGCATGCATTATAGGTATTGTTGACCCTTTCTTTTCACGAAAGGTGTAAACCCCTGAAATTTTCATAATTTTTAGAAATAATCCTAGAAATCTAAATACCAAAATATAAACCCCAAAAAATCAACCTAAATTAAAACCAAATTCTAAATAAGGTCATACACGAGAATCTTAATTTTGAGAAAAAGAGACCCTCAAAACGAAATCGAAAATTCAACTATCGATTGATTTAACATCTGTACATCAATCAAATCATCTATCCGATTCTAAACACGCAAAATCAAGACGACATATCCAAATAACGCAATAACAAAATACTAAGATCTTAAATCCTTCCGTGAATTTCATAATCAAAAGTTTCAATTTTCACCAAAAGTCAAACCGAGTCAACCCATAACCCTAGACTTGGTTAAACGATCCCGAGAACTGAAAAATATTAAATAATCATAAATAAAATAAGATAAACCATAGATATCGAACTAAAAATATAATATGGGCAAAACTCCAAAATTTTATGATCTTACGAATAACTCAAATCGGAAGTCAAAACGGAACCCTAAAAGTCAACAAAGCTTACAACAAACCCTAGTGTTTAAGATCCGGCAATCCGTGCTCTTAAACCCTAAACAATGAAATGAAAATAATTGTTAATAATAGTTCGTAATAATATAAGGAAGCTTAAAAATATCAGATTCGCAAAATTCTAATGTATTTCGGATCCAAACGAGATTAGTTTTGAAAACCATGCCTCGGTACACCGGATGGCAAAAATATTTCATCAACACCAATAAACTAGTAAAAATATAAGGTTTTCAAAAATATCAGTTTTAGAATTTTTTTGTAGCTAAAAATTACGCATATTTTTATTATTACCTGTATTTTAATTGTCTAGTTTACTATTCATAGTAATTTTTTACTATTCATCACTATTCTTCTATCTTTACTTTTTCTTACTATCTATTCTTATACCTACATACCTATTTCTTACAATTTTCTTTTCCCATAAAAATTCTACACCACATATTACTAAACTTCTCTTACACTTTTTTTGTAAAATTAATTTTTAATCAATTTTCTCTCTCTCCCTTCTTCATGGCTACTACCCCTCTCTCTCTTCCCTCTTTAATTATTTTCGTTTTCAATTAATTTCATTACATCTAATTTTTACTCCAAAATTCTATAAATACCCCATTCTTCCTTCATTTTTTCACACAACTCATTCTACTACCAAAACTCTCTCAAATTCTCTACACAAACACTCTCCACAAAATTTTCCTTTACCAAAACTCTCTTTCACCAAATACTCACAGAAATTTCTCTCTATACACGATCCAACTACCATTTCTCAATAACCACATAATCATACATTCACTACCATTTCATACCATATAAACACTTTAGGTAAAATTTCTTCCAACCATTTAGTTTATCCATGTCATGTAACTTAACATGACTATGGTGTTGTTTTGAACTCACATGAGTAGTAAAAATAATAACATGTTTATGTTTTGTTCTTGCATATGAAAATCCTATTTTATTATCTTGATATTATATATGTTGTTATTATTCGTTATTATCATTATCATTATTATGCTAACTTCTTATTCATATCTAACTAAATATATTTATGTATTTATATATAATCTTTGAAGCATATAAGCTCACTTGTTATTTATTTAATTTCATGCATTGCAATTTATTTATTTCATATTATTTTTAAGACTAGTCTTTCGAGTCTTAGACTTATCCATATCAAGTCAAAACAATCTTTTCTTTATTTTCTTTATTCTTTTGGGGATTAGTCTACTCTTAGTCCCGGGATGCCTTGATAAAGCTATGGCTCCCAATACTTGACCGGGATACTTTGATAAAGCTAAAGTTTCCAATACATGATATTTTTATTATCTTGCTTATTATTATTTGTTTCTAGTATTTTCTCATATTCGTATTATTTTCCATGCTCATAATACTTGCACCTACGTAATGATATTGTCTCAACTAAATTTAAAAGTAGAATTTTACTTTATTAAGGGAACTCAAAACTAAATTTTCTATTATGAGACTTGTCATTAAATAATGGAGTTGGTATCAACAACATAGAAATAGAGTAATAAAAGTTTTCTCAAAGTTTTCTCAAATAACAAAGATAGCTTTACCAAGGCAACATAAGAAATAAATACTTTTTTTTATAATATGGTAACCTAAGTTTTAGTAAAATAATTTGTTAGTTTTCAAAGTTTTCACAAAAAGCTTAAGATTAAACTCTTTTCAACTCCATAATAAAACCAAGAAACAAACTAGTTTTTAAAGTTAAGATAAAATCAACTCATAAAGTTATAAACCCATTAGAAAAATAATGATTTTCAAGTTTCTAAAAAAGAAACTTATTTCCAAAGAATACAAGTGTGATAAGATAAAAAATAAATGATTTTATTAATAAAAAGGATTCTTTTTAAATAAAATTTGTGGAGGAAATGAAATACCAAGTTTTAGAAAACAAGAATTTATATTTTAAACAAGAAATATAAAATGAAAAAGACTCATTTTCTAAAATCATTCTAAATGCAAATTTATAAATAGGTTATTAACAATTTAATAAACTTTTGATAACTTTGATATTTTATCACTAGAAATAGAAATTACAAAAGACCAAAGTTAAAAGAAAATTTACTTGTTTTGGAAAAAGGAATGAGGAAAATAAAATAAAAATATACTCATTTATAAAAACCTAGGAAAATATAAAGTTTCTTCAAAATACTTGAAAAGAAAATTTATCAAGTTAAGTTTTAATACTTTAAAATGAATCGTTTTATGAAATAAATTATTGAGACACTACCATTAGAATTTTTGCATATAAAGTGAGCTTATCTATATACTAAACAGATTTATCAATCATATATATATATATATATATATTTATCAAAGGATTTTTGAATGAAGTTGAGTTGGAAAATTATTTTGCAAAATCTAGAAAAGTTCGTTTTGAATCCAAACCCTACCATTTTGGAACTCAAATGACTTTATATGATAAAGATAACCTTAGAAATGGATAGATCTTTTCGAATAGATAGAAAACGGTATATTATATGCGTAATTTCGAGTTAAAATGAGCAAGTTATGGACATTTTAAATTGGAATTTCATTCTATACGATTTTGACGAACATAGTGAAATAGAATTAGAAAGTTTAAGTAAAATTACTACGAAGTACTCATCCGGGTATTTCTTTTGTCTAGGTGACGAAAGATACGATATTACCCTTTCTGAGGATTTCTATGACTAAGAAGATTGCGAAATAGACGAGTAACTTATTCATCTTAATTTCATTACCTTACTTGTGCTTGTAAAGTAGTGGCATTAGCATACTAGAAAAGATAAAAACCGATATGTATGGGGAATTCGGGGATATGTATATATGTGATTCTATGCTTATGTGTGAAATAAGAATTAAGAATATCGCAACCTCAAATTGTCAGTTTAATTATTTTGTTTATTACTATATGATTGCTTATTGCTTATCAAATTGATTGATCACCCCCCTAAATAAACCTAATAAGGTTTGGCTTAAGAAAAATAAAACGCTCAAGTATAGCATCCATCAAGTCACATCTCTTTCAGAAGGCCGCTACTCCTACGCGTAGAGTTGGATTGGCTGTTATCATGGTAGGTCCTAGGCCATGTTCCTTCCTTAAAAATCCAAGTCGCTCGGGGAATGCGACTTTAGGTTTGGAGTAGACCCAACCAAACGCTTTGGGTGGGGACTTAGGGACTAGCAGTATAAGGTCGCAGATCTTCAACACCGATTTCCTAACCTTCGATACGGAGGGGTAAGTCCGTTCTATATATGGTTTCGGATAACTATATATATTTGTGTAATTAGGTGATTGTTGCATTGTATGCATAGCATATGTGTGAAAATTTAAATGAACTTGTTTGAAACCATGATGCAAATGAAAAGGAATACCTCACTAAGCTAGTTGTAAGCTTATACCCCCATAGATTTTGTTGAAACAGGTATACTCGTGGCTTAAATCGAAGATCATGATATTAAGAAAGTCATAGAAGGATGTTAAACTTTTACGAAGGTAATGGGAACATAAGGTGGAGTTATTTGTAAGATTCCTTATATGTAATGTATGCTATGTTAGTGTTTTAGAAATTTCAAGAAGTATATTTATTTTGACTTGAAGACAATAGAGGGATATGCCCCTAAGAATTGTAATTTACCGTGTTTATATTTTATGATAAGTATTTTACTTGCCTTGTTACTTAATTATTACCAATGCAAATTGCGCTACTCCGATGCGTTTCTTTGGTTGTGATGTACGCTTTGTATATGATATGGAAGCCTTTGCGTGACTGAGGTAGTCATTCTTAGGCTTTAGCATTGTGTACGATGGACTGTCACGTTTAGGGTACCCCTTGGGGCGTGATAGAAGGCTATAAATAACTTAAAAGTAATTTTCATATTTGTTACCTCAATTTCAATTACTTTTGCAATGACTTACATGGAGTTTAAAATTAAAGTATCAATTTGATACCTAAATTTTATCTATTTTTACAATTATGTATGTGAATTTTATCAAAATTTTATAGTTATGTATTAAATTTGCATATGCATAATTTATATAATTATATATAATTTCTAATTTTTTTATATGTTATATAGCATATTTTTTATATGTTATGGTGATATATTAAAGCTTTTATATGCTTTTATATATTATAAACAAAATATAGAGTTCGTAAATTTCTTATATAAGATATATAAAATATGTTATATGAGATATATTTATATTTGTATGGCATGTATCGTATTTTTATAAGATAAAATACACATATCACATGTGCATATATATCTTAATTGTTTTGTATTATATATATATATTTATTTGTATAAAATATACATATCACCATAGTAAGAGGAGATTCTCTATTCTAAGGATCATTTTAAGAGAGATTTTCTCATTCCATGGGCATTTTCACCCCAATAGGAGGATTTCCTTATTCCATGAGCCTTTTTACCACTGTAGAAGTTAATTTATCGTTTTATGGGGCTTTTCACTACAATAAGGGGAGATTCCCCATCATGGGGACCATTTCACTACAACAAAAGAGATTTTCTCATTCTATGGGTATTTTCACAACAATAGGAAGGGTTTCTTTGTTCTACGAGCCTTTTCACCACCTTCTCATTCTAGCAAGCATTTCACTAATGAAATTTATATATATTTTTATATATACTTTATATGTTATTTATAATTTATTTCTTTATGTATAATTGATATTTTATTTTAAAACACAAAAAACATATTATGTGTTTATATGTACCTTACATGTTATATATGATGTGCAATTTACATGTTATGTAGCATATAATAATTGTTATACATTCCTAAATGTATTTTACTTTTATGTTCTATGAACATAAAAAAATTTACAAATGCTCTTATGTGTTACATAAGATATATAGTATGTATTCATGTTTTACATATCCAAGTTTTATATAAAATTTGTACATGTTCCTATATGTTATGTAAGATGTATATAACTTATATGTTATATTAATAGGTGAAATTTTCATACATATGATTTGCATAGGACATATATTTTTTATGTAGTATAATGTATAACTGTATTTGTATATTATATATTTTATCATATAAGATCTAAAAAGCAAATCATATGTATATATGTCTTATATGATATATATTATGTATACATACATCAAAATTTTATAGTAATGTATTAAATATGTATATGCTTAATTTAGATAATTATATAGAATTTCTTATTTTTTATATGTTATATAGAATATTTGTTATATGTTATGGTGATATATTAAAGCTTTTATATGTTTTTATATATTATAAACAAAATATAGAGTTCCTAAATGCTCTTATAAGTTATATAGTATATATATAATATGTTATATGAGATGTATTTGTATTTGTATGCCATGTGTCATATTTTTATAAGATAAAATACACAAATCATATGTGCATATACGTATTTTAATTGTTTTTTATTGTATATATTTTATCTGTATAAAATATACATATCATTATAGTAAGGGGGGATTCCTCATTCCTTGAACTATTTCACCACAAGAGGAGAGATTTCCTCATTCCATAGGCATTTTCACTAAAGCAGGGGGATTTCCTTGTTTCAAGGGCCTTTTCACTATTGTAGAGGTTAATTCCTCAATTTATGGGGCCGTCCACCAAAGTAAGAGGAGATTTCATATTCTAAGGATCATTTCACCAAAATAGGGGGCGATTTCCTTGATCCAGGGGGCTTTTTCACCACCATAGGAGTAGGCATTTTACTAATGTAGGGTTAATTCCTCATAATAGGGCTTTTTACCATAGGAAAATCTTTATAAATAAAACTTGTATAATATAAATATATTTTATATGTTCTATATGATATATTTCTTCATGTCTAATATATATTTTATTTTAAAACATAAAACCTATATGCTTGTATGTCTTATATGTTGTGTTTGATATGTAATCTAGAGTTATATTAATATAGGGCATATTTGTATATGTTCATGCATGTATTTAATAGGTATGTTATAGCAACATATAAAATTTGTAAATACTATTGTGTGTTATAATAATATGTTAAATTAGCATATTTTTATGTTATAATAATATATTAAATTTCTAAATTTTCAACTATGTTATAAAGAATATATATTAAATGTTATAATAAGTATGACAAAAAAAATGTTATAATAAGACATAAAAGCTTTATGTAAAAAATTTGTATAGGATTTGTATTCTTTATGTTATATATGTTATATTTGTATGTGTATATAATCTAATTCCTTCTATATATAATTATACAATATGTATATATATATGAAATGTTATATCAGATATATATTTTATATACGTTATAGTAACATATTAACTTTGCATATGTTTTAATATGCTATAGTGATATATAAAATTTCTATATGTCCTTAGAAGCTATATAAATATATATTATATGTTATGTAGGATGCATTTGTATTTGTATAAATATTTTATTTGGTAAACTAACATACTGTATGATTATATATATCTTATATGTTATATAGGATATATATTATATGTTATGTTATAGAAATATATGTAATAATTTAATTTGGAATTGAATAATTCAATTGCATATGTTAATAGTTTATTTTGTTCCAAAAATCTTCATAAATAGAAGATATATAATAGTTTTTCTTCAAATTTATTATATCGTTATATTTAATTGTTTCTCCACTTTTAGATTCCTCTTTCATCTTTCCTCCATTTTCTATTTAGTTTCCCCCGTTCCCCAACTGGTAAGTGCCCGAATTTCTTCTTTCATGATATTTCCCATTTTCTTCTTCCTTTTTTATTCCGTTTTTCATTCTCTCTTTTTCCAGAAGAAGCATCAAATGACTAGGTAATATAATGATGAGACCACCTTGCTGATCCAAAAAAAGGAACATACAAAAAAAAAAACATACCCAACATACCCAAAAAAACACGCACAACATACAACCTAAAAATAACGCTACTTCACACATAAATAAATCCTCACTGAACTCAAAAGGTAATGTTGATGAATCCTTCTTCTCGGTACAGTTCCTACGATTCATGATCTTCTTATTCCTCGGATCCATCTTCATCTTCAGAATTCAAGATGAATCGCAACATCACTAACAATAGCAAGAAATCACCTGTGCTATTACCTACTGCATCATCTTGAGTGCTTGTTAAGTCTAAGCAATCCGATGTGTCCACCACCACTACCAATGTCAAGAAACCAAGCTTCGCCAATATGGTGAAGAAACTCATGAGAAAGAATAAACCGGCTATTCCAAATGGTGGGTTTGCATCAAAATCATAACTTTTTATGTTTTTTGTCGTAAAGTACAGTTTTTGTATTGTTTTGTATTCTGTTCATATGGTTGTTATCGTTAAGATCGAAGCTTGCTCTTGCCCATTTGATTTATTCAGGAAAGACTTGTTTTGCAATGTCCAATACTCCAATCTTTGTATGATATATGGATTGGTTTGGTTGTAAATTGTAAATATTATTAATCTATGCCAATAGCCAATCCAACTGGTGGGTGAGCACTAAAATTAATTTTGCTTCGCGTCCATGTGCTACGTTTGCTACCTAGAGAATTCGTTATGGACCTTGTTTGTCATGTGTGCAATTGTGTGCGACCTTTGTATTGTTATATTGGTACTTGACTTTTGATGTTATCCTTGTATATTTTAGCTCTGATGATTGGATAAATTTATTTCTCATACAAGTTAGCTGTAGAAATTCTTAAGTTGGAACCATGGTTTCATATATATAGACTATTTGATTTGTTTGGTTTTTGTCTACATCTAGTATACATCTGGTTTGTATTTGATTGGTCTAAAATGATGACTTTCGATAAGCAAAAAAACCCATAATTGATACTACATGCTTTGTATGTTTAGTTTTAGAAATGTTGTTTGCTACTATTGAAATGATCTAGCTCTAATTTTAATTTAATTTCCATGTATATGTTTTATCTGTTTCAATTATTAAATTTTATGAGCATGATTAATTGCTAAGAGGCATGTGTTGTAATATTAATATTGGAGTAGATGATTTAGTAATATGCTAAATGCGTTCAAGTTAGTGTATCTTGAGTATTATATATGTGTATGAACAATATTATTTGCGAAAACAAGCCTTTGAAAGTTCCTACACATAGCAGAAAATTTTGTCCCATTTCAAGCCCAAAAACATCCCATTTTAAGGCTCAAAATGAGCCAAAATCCATGCAAATTGAAGGCCATGTTTAGGCTACCATTAAAGTCAAACTTAAGATAATTGCAAGCCTTATTTTTGTTCAAAAACATACTTCTAAGGCAGCCCAAAAATCCACACGAATTTCCCATATTTCTCACCAAGTTTTCTTCTTTTGTCTCTTCAAGCAATACACTCCAAACCCTTAGCAATAACAATCCATTAGGTTCAAGTGCTTGTCATCAAGATATAAAGCCTCTTAAGGTATGTGTGTTTGTTTGTTACATGTATATTTGTAGTCTAGTTTTCTCGTGAGAATAAGTTTTATGCTAAATATTAGTTAGGATGAGTTCTATATGTTGATAATGGTTTGAGTAGTATATTGATGATTTAAGAACTTGTAGTATGTGCTAAACATACAACTTGAAGTGTAGAGATGTTTGGATTTGAAGTAAGGAATGTTGATAAAGTTGATGATGAGAAAGAAGTATTTATGCATGAATTATGTTATGTTGAGAAGTGAATTATTGCTAGTTGGGTTAAATAATGTTATAAGCATAAAAATGTGCTTGGTGAATTCAAAATGAAGTGAGAAAGTGAATATGGAAGTTGGTTTATGATAAATGTGTTTGGTTGTGCTTGAATTGTTAGAGATGATATATGAAGTGTTAGTTTCGATTTCTTGGTTGAGATATATTAAATGTGATGAACATGGAGTTTGTATATGTTATGAGTTGGTAGAATACATTTGAGATGAAATTTGATAATGGAAATGTGTTGAAGAAGGATTAAGATATGTTTAAAGTTGTAAATTTTCGAAGTTGAAAACAGGGATTTTTGCATTTTCAAAAAGCTGTTCTGTAGTGTATGCTGGCATCTGACACTTCAATGCTGCTAGCGTTGAGCCGATGTTAAAGGTGATCAGAGGCTAAAATTCTAACGCCACCTCTAACATCGTCGGTTTAGGCTTCAGAAAAGCCAGCGTTGAAGCTCAACGCTGCAAGTGTTGAATGCTAGCCTGACCTTTAAAGTTTTCCATTTTCAAAACTTCATCAAACATTTCTTTTAGCTTGTCAAATTGTTTTGTGATGATTTTATGGGTTTGTATGAGTTTGTTAGATGTATGAATGATATGTTATGATCTTGTCTTATATTTATTTAAAATTCCATGAGTGCTAAACTTAGATTTAGTTATGTTTTATGTATAATACTAAGTAGAAATGTTAATTGAGTTAATTTTCTTTGTTACAATGATAGAAACTCCTACGTCTTTGAGTGTTCCCTTTGATTTTTCTTTGAGTACCTCTATTGATTCTTTGCATAGCATAGGTACGCAGTGACTTGCTTGATTGTTTGCTAGGTTAGACATATTCTAACATGACTTAATCTAAAATGACTTAAGTTATGTTTGTTTTGATTATGATTTTTGCCATTGAATCCGGTCTGGGGAGTAGCATCATCTTTTTAATGTCATGATGCAATGACATGTTAGTATAAGTGCTTAGGCCACCTGTCATGATGCAATGACTTTCATTAGTGGCTCAGCTGGTAATAGATAGGGTATTTGGTAACGGTGTAACATTCACTTATTCTTAAAAGGAAATAATATGATTTGGTTCAAGTGTTTACGGGAATAAGATGATGTTATGGATTAAGTTAAGTGGAGTTAAGTAACGGCTAGGAGCCCTAGATGAGATTACTTTTTCTTTTAGAAAGTTTTGTAGGAGATATAAGTATTCGAGCTACTTATATCAACCCCCTGGGCAACTAGTGTTACTTAGGACCCTTAATATCCTTGTTTGACTCAGAGTTTGAATACTCCAGTGTTATTTTGTTTAATAAATTCTAACTAAAGATAATGATATATGAGTTGTTGCATTGCACTAGATTAAGTTTGCTTGCCATATCACTTTTGGTTTTGTTATTGTGTACTGGGCCTTTGGTTCACTTTTGCCACTTTTGAAGTGATGGTGATTGCTATGATGATTTGGGTTATGGGAGTGAATGGGAGAAATTCTTGGATGAATGGGATGGATAGGAGCTCGGGTTTTGCTTGTGGCTTTTTAAGAAAGTTTTTGTTTAAGATGTTTTGTTAAAGGAAATATATTTTGTATTTTGTTAAAAGGCTTGTTAGTTAAGCCTTATGTTGTAAAAGAGATTTCAAGTTTATTTTCTTTGTTAATATGAGACAATATATAAGTTTTGTTGTGTCATCTATTAGACATAAAGTATGTAAATATTTTATTATATAAATGTTTTATATGTGTATAGATTACTCATGTGAGTAATCCTTTTATGAAAAGTCTTTGTATGAAGTTTTAATGGTATTAAACAAACAATTCACATAAATAGTTAGATTTAGGACAACCTTACATATAATATGAAAATATTATATGTGGTTGGGGACTTGATTTACTTAATATTTGTATTAAATGGATCGGGTCCTCACAACTATATACTACGTGTATTTTGTCTTGTTGAAAAGATTTGTTGTTTGATTTGATTTCCTTAATTTGAAGGATAAACGAATATTTGTGTTGGTTCATAGAGAAAAGTTTCTACTATGATTTTCTCGGCATTCGTGTTCATTGATTTTTTTTCTTGGTTTGGATAATTATGAATAGGTGGATCCAATGCAATGGAGCTAGTGACTTTAGTCGATGCCACTGCAGCAGACATAAAAAAGACTGCACAAAAACATGGGGTGAATGGTGCTGGCCTTGGTGTGTTGCCCAGAAATTTGTTTGGGGTTGATAAGGATAAAAGTAAGAAGAAAGAAGTGAAGGCATTGACAGAGGTGAAAGGAAGTGGGAATAGGAGTAACGCGAGGACATTGGCAATGCTTTTGAGAAGTGAGATGGAGTTTCTCGGTGCTAACAAGGAGCAGAAGAATGAAATTGCTGAGCTCAAGTTGACGCTTGAGCAAAGGAACGAAGAAGTTAGTCTTGTTCATTCTTTTGTTTAAACTTCCATAACTATTCTTTATGAACGATAATATCTACTTTCTACTTCGACTTTATAGATAAGCGAAAATTGGTAATGTTGTGATTTTGTAATACCATGTGCTATCACATTGCACTAATCGTAGTGCTGGGTTTGCATAATTAAAATTTTTAGATTGAGAAGTTGAAGCATCTATGCCTGAGTCAAAGAGAAGAAATTAAATCTTTGAAGAGTGCAATTCTTTTCCAAGATGTAATGAATACCAAATTTCAAGAACAATTAGAGAAGCAGGGCTCAGAGATGAAACAAGCAATTCCTACTTTGCAGAATCAAGTCTCTTCCCTAACTAGTCAACTCCAATGCCTAGCTGAGGATCTTGTTGAAGTATGTCTAAAATCTTTTCTTTTACTTCATGTATCACTGATAGAGTTCTTTTATTCAGTATATTGCCAAATTGGTGAAGTTGCTAGCATTGAAAGAGTAGAAACTATTTCAATTATCCGTAATGAGGCTTCACTTAGGAGATATTTGAGCTTGAATAGCTAGAAATTTACTTTTTTCATCAAGATAATGGAAACCATTTGTTTCTAGGTATTTCAGAGTGATCTTAAGAGGTAGTCTAAGAAATGTTGGGCTTATCTGTGATGAGAATGGCATTACTATTTTTTCTCGTTCTTTTTTCTTCTTTTTATGATAATGATGTGTTTTCATGTTTAAATCATTTGTACTAACCTAGACTATCTTTGCAAAAACTAAGCAATTGGATGGAATATACTTACCTGATAAATTTTCTGGTGATTGTTTCTTGTGAATAGGTGAAGCAAGAAAGATGTTCAGGTAAGGCATGTTTCCAGCATCACAGTACCTCCCCAAGGACTCCAACTCCATCATATGATCATGAAGAAGCTTTAAATTTTTTGGCAAGCAATCCTTTACAGTTGTGTTATCTAAGTTATCAACAGTTACTATCTATATGAAGTTATTAAGTAAAGGGGTAAACAATTGCATTTTTAAAGCAAAGATCAATGAAAATATGCTTCATCAAATACGAACTTTCCATTTTCCAAAAATTCAGCCAACTATCATTTTTATATACCTTCACTTGTTTGCTTTAATAAGAACATGACATTTTAGCTTATTGGTGTAAATCAATATTTTTTTCACCTTTTTTGCATTTCAATTATACATATGCATGCTAACACATTCAAGCACATGTTTGTTTGCTTAAGCGCCCCATCATAAAGGATTTTGAATCTAATGATGCAACCACATCTTATACTCCAATAGTTTGTTCTTGAAGGACTTGAATCCTTGTTTGACACCCAACTATATCAACACAAAATCTAAGGTAAGGGAGTGAATGGAAATACTTGTATTGCTGTAAATTTCTTCAATCCATACTAATTAATTAGGTTGCGGCATGTTTCTAGCATCGCCGCACCACCCTGAGGACTTTAACTCCAACGTATGAACATAAAGAAGCTTCAAAATCTTTGGTAAGCAATCCTTTACAGTTGTATTATCTAAGTTATGGATAGTCCCTATCTATATGAACTTATTCAGTAAAAGGCGATTCAATTGTATTTTAAAGCAAAGGTCAATGAAAATATGCTTAAACACGAATTTTCCATTTACCTAAAATTCAGTCGGCTATCATTTTTTTATACCTTCACCTGTTTGCTTTAAAAGGAACATGGCAGTTTAACTGACTGCTGTAAATCATTCTTTTTTACCTGTTCTGCATTTTAGTGATAGATATGCATGCTAACACATTCAAGCTACATGTTTGTTTGCTTAAGTGCTTGATCACACAGGATTTTGAATCGGATGATGCAATGCACCTTATACTTCTGATGATTTGTTCTTGAAGGACTTGAATCTATGTTAGACACCTAACAATGTTAAGATAAAATCTAAGGTAAGGGAGTGAATAAAAGTACTTGGACTACTGCAAATTTCTTCAATCCATACTGATTAACAAAATCATTAGGTTATGGCATCTTTCTAGCATCGTAGTACCTCCCTAAGGTCTCTGACTCCAATGTATGATCATGAAGACGCTTCAAATTCTTTGGTAAGCAATCATTTATGGTTGTATAATCTAAATTATCAATAGTCGCTATTTATGTGAAGTTATTCAGTAAAAGGCTATACAATTGCATTTTAAAGCAAATATATAAATAAAACTAAGCATTATCAAACATGGATTTTCCATTTACCTAAAATTCAGCTAGCTTTCATTTTTATATACCTTCACTTGTTTGCTTTAATAGGAACAAGACATTTTAGCTGACTGGTGTAAATTATTCTTTTTCAACTATTTCGTATTTTAGTGATAGATATGCATGCTAACGCATTCAAGCTACATGTTTGTTTGCTTAAGTGCTCGATCGCATAGGATTTTGAATCAGATGATGTAACTGTACCTTATACTTTTGTGGTTTGTTCTTGAAGGACTTGAATCCTTTTTTGAAACCTAACTATGTCAAGACAAAATCTAAGGCAAGGGAGTGAATGGAAATACTTGTACTGCTGTAAATTTCTTCAATCCATATTGATTAAAAAAATTTTATTAGGTTGCAGCATGTTTGCTGCATCGTAGTACCTCTCCAACTCTAACATATGATCATGAAGAACCTTCAAATTTTTTGGTAAGCAATCCTTTATGGATGTATTATCTAAGTTATCGATAGTCGTTATCTATATGAAGCTATTCAATAAAAGGCAATACAATTGCATTTTAAAGTAAAGATAAATAAAAATATGCTTTATCAAACACTGATTTTCCATTTACCTAAAATTCAGCTGGCTACCATTTTTATATACCTTCATTTGTTTGCTTTAATAGGAACATGACATTTTAGCTGACTTTTATAAATCATTCCTCTTCACTGTTTTGCATTTTAGTGATAGATATGCATGCTAACACATTTATGCTACATATTTTTTTGCTTAAGTGCTCGATCACATAGGATTTTGAATCGGATAATGCAATTGCACCTTACACTTTCGATGATTTGTTCTTAAAGGTATTGAATCCTTGTTTAACACTTAACTAACATGTACTTGAATGCGTTAGCATGCATATCTATCAGTAAAATACGAAAATGGTGAAAAAGAATTATTTACACTAGTTAGCTAAAATGTCTTGTTCCTATTAAAACATATAAGTGAAGGTATGAAAAAATGAAAGCCAATTGAATTTATGATAAATGGGAAATCCGTGTTTGATAACGCATATTTTTATTGATCTTTGCTTTAAAATGCAATTGTATGACCTTTAACTCAATAACTTCATATTGATAGCAACTATCGATAACTTAGATAATAAAATTGTAAAGGATTACATACCAAAGAATTTGAAGCTTCTTCAGATCATACGTTGGAGTTAGAGACCTAAGGAGGTATAGCGATGCTGGAAACATGCCACAACCTGATGATTTAGTTAATCAGTATGGATTGAAGAAATTTACAGCAGTACGAGTGCATCCATTCGCTCCCTTACCTTAGATTTTATCTTGACATAGTTAGGTGTCAAACAAGGATTCAAGTCATTCAGGAACAAATCATCAAAAGTATAAGGTGCAATTACATCATCCGATTCAAAATCCTATGTGTTCGAGCACTTAAGCAAACAAGCATGCAACTTGATGTGTTAGCATGCATATCTATCACTGAAAATGCGACACAGGTGAAAAAAAATGATTTACACTAGTAAGCTAAAATTATGTTCCTATTAAAGCAAACAAGTGAAGGTATATAAACATGATAGCCGAATAAATTTTAGGTAATGGAAAATCTGTGTTTGATAAAGCATATTTTCATTGATCTTTGCTTTAAAATGCAATTGAATTGCCTTTTACTGAATAACTTCATTTAGATTGCGACTATCGATAACTTAGATAATACAGCCATAAGGAATTGCTTGCCAAAAAATTTGAAGCTTCTTCATGGTCATACGTTGGAGTTGGAGTTGGAGTCACTAGGGAGGTACTGCGATCAGGAAACTTGCCGTAACCAGATGATTTTGTTAATCAGTATGGATTGAAGAAATTTACAGCAGTATAAGTAATTCCATTCACTCCCTTACCTTAGATTTTGTCTTGACATAGCAAGGTGTCAAACAAGGATTCAAGTCCTTCAAAAACAAATCATCAAAAGTATAAGGTGTAGTTGCATCATCGGATTCAAAATCCTGTGTGATCGAGCACTTAAGTGAACAAACATGTAACATGAATGTGTTAGCGTGCATATCTATCACTAAAATGCGAAATAGGCGAAGAAGAATGATTTATACAAGTAAGCTAAAATGTCATGTTCCTATTAAAGCAAACAAGTGTAACTATATAAAAATGATAGCCGAATAAATTTTAGGTAAATGGAAAATCCGTGTTTGATAAAGCATATTTTCATTTATCTATGCTTTAAAATGCAATTGTATGGCTTTTTACTTAATAGCTTCATATACATAGCGACTATCGATAACTTAGATGATACGACCATAAAGGATTACATACCAAAGAATTTGAAGCTTCTTCATAATCATACGTTGGAGTTGGAGACCTTAGGAAGGTACTGCAATGCTGGAAACTTGCCGTAACCTGATGATTTTTTTAATCAATATGGATTGGAGAAATTTATAATAGTACAAGTACTCCCATTCACTCCGTCATAGTAGATTTTGTCTTGACATAGTCAAGTGTCAACCAAGGATTCAAGTCCTTAAGGAACAAAGCATCGAAAGTATAAGGTGCAGTTGCATCATCCGATTCAAAATCCTGTGTGATCGAGCACTTAAGCAAAAAAAAAACATGTAGCTTGAATGTGTTAGCATGCATATCAATCACTAAAATGTGAAACACGTGAAAAAGAATGATTTACATCAGTTAGCTAAAATGTCTTGCTCCTATTAAAGCAAACAAGTGAAGGTATATAAATATGATAGCCGGCCGAATTTTAGGTAAATGGAAAATCTGTATTAGATAAAGCATATTTTCATTGATCTTTGCTTAAAAATGCAATTGTATGGCCTTTTACTGAATAGATTCGAATAGATATGATTACCTATAACTTAGATAATATAGCCATAAATGATTGCTTACTAAAAAATTTGAAGCTTCTTCATGATCATATGTTGAAGTTAGAGTCCTTGGGAAGGTACTACGATACTGGAAACATGTCGCAAAATGAATATTTTTTTAATCAGTATGGATTAAAGAAATTTAAAGCAGTACAAGTATTTCCATTCACTCCCTCACCTTAGATTTTGTCTCAACATGGTTAGGTGTCAAATAAGGATTCAAGTCCTCCAGGAACAGAGCATCAAAAGTGTGAGGTATAGTTGCATCATCTGATTCAAAATCTTGTGTGGTCAAGCACTTAAGCAAACAAAGATGTAGCTTGAATACGTTAGCATGCATATCTATCACTAAAATAAGAAACAGGTGAAAAAGAATGATTTATACTAATTAGCTAAAATGTCTTGTTCCTATTAAAGCAAACAAGTGAAGACATATAAAAATGATAGCTGGCTGAATTTTAGGTAAAAGGAAAATCCTTGTTTGATAACGCATATTGTTATTGACATTTGCTTTAAAATGCAATTGTATGGCCTTTTACTGAATAACTTAATTTAGATATCGACTATCATTAACTTAGATAATACAACTGTAAAGGATTGCATACCAAAAAATTAAAGCTCCTTCATGATCATAGTTGGAGTTGGGGACCTTAGTGAGGTACTGTGATGTAGGAAACTTGCCGTAACCTGATGATTTTGTTAATCAGTCTGGATTGAAGAAATTTATAGCAGTACAAGTAATTCCATTCACTCCCTTACCATAGATTTTGTCTTGACATAGGTAGGTGTCAAACAAGGATTCAAGTCTTTTAGGAACAAATCATCAAAAGTGTAAGGTGTAGTTGAATCATTAGTTTCAAAATCCTGTGTGATCGAGCACTTAAGCAAACAAACATGTAGCTTGAATGTGTTAGTATGCATATCTATCACTAAAATGCGAAACAGGTGAAAAAGAATGATTTACACCAGTAAGCTAAAATATCATGTTCCTATTAAAGCAAACAAGTGAAGATATATAAATATGATAGCCAGTTGAATTTTAGGTAAATGGAAAATTTGTGTTTAATGAAGCATATTTTTATTGATTTTTGCTCTAAAATGCAATTGTATGGCCTTTTACTGAATAACTTAATATAGATAGCGATTATTGATAACTTAGATAATATAACCATAAAGGATTGCTTACCAAAAAAATTTAAAGCTGCTTCATGATCATACATTGGAATTTGAGTCCTTGGGAAGGTACTACGATACTAGAAACATGTCGCAAACTGATGATTTTTTTAATCAGTATGGATTATAGAAATTTATAGCAGTATTAGTATTTCTATTCACTCCCTTACTTAGATTTTGTCTTGACATAATTAGGTGTTAAAAAAGGATTCAAGTCCTGTAAGAACAAATCATCAAAAGTATAAGGTGCAGTTGCATCACCTGATTCAAAATCCTATGTGTTCGAGCACTTAAGCAAACAAACATGTAGCTTGAGTGTGTTAGCATGCATATCTATCACTAAAACATGCAAGTGAAAAAGAATGATTTACAGCAGTCACCTAAAATTTATTGTTCCTATTAAAGCAAACAAGTAAAGATATATAAAAATTAGAGCCGACTAAATTTTAGGTAAGTGGAAAATCTGTGTTTGATAACGCATATTTTTATTGATATTTGCTTTTAAAATGCAATTGTATGGCCTTTTACTGAATAACTTCATATAGATAGGAACGATTGATAACTTAGATAATATAACAATAAAGGATTGCATACCAAAGAATTTGAAGCTTCTTCATGATCATAGTTGGGGTTATGGACCTTAGGGAGGTACTGCGATGCAGGAAACTTACCGTAACACGATGATTTTGTTAATCAGTATGGATTGAAGAAATTTACAGCAGTATAAGTAATTCCATTCACTCCCTTACCTTAGATTTTGTCTTGACATAGCAAGGTGTCAAACAAGGATTCAAGTCCTTCAAGAACAAATCATCAAAAGTATAAGGTGCAATTGCATCATTCGATTCAAAATCCTATGTGATCGAGCACTTAAGTAAACAAACATTTAGCTTGAATGTGTTAGCATGCATATCTATCACTAAAATATGAAATGGGTGAAAAAGAATGATTTATACTAGTAAGCTAAAATATCTTGTTCCTATTAAAGCAAACAAGTGAAGATATATAAAAATGATAATCGGCTGAATTTTAGGTAAATGGAAAATTCGTGTTTGATAACACATATTTTTATTGACATTTGCTTTTAAAATGCAATTGTATGGCCTTTTATTGAATAGCTTCATATAGATAGCGACTATCGATAACTTAGATAATACAATTGTAAAGGATTGCATACCAAAGAATTTGAAGCTTCTTCATGATCATACGTTGGAGTTAGAGGCCTTAGGGAGGTACTGCGATGCTCGAAACATGCTGACCTGATGATTTTTTCAATCAGTATAGATTTAAGAAATTTATAGTAGTATAAGTGCTTCCATTTAGTCCCTTACCTTAGATTTTGTCTTGACATAGTTAGGTATCAAACAATGATTCAAGTCATTCAGGAACAAATCATCAAATGTATAAGGTGCAGTTGCATCGTCCGTTTCAAAATCCTGTGTGATCGAGCACTTAAGCAAACAAACATGTAGCTTGAATGTGTTAGCATGCATATCTATCACTAAAATGCGAAACAGGTGAAAAAGAATTATTTACACCAGTCAGCCAAATGTCATGTTCTTATTAAAGCAAACAAGTTAAGGCATATAAAAATGATAGCCGGCTAAATTTTAGATAAATAGAATATCCGTGTTTAATAAAACATATTTTCATTGATCTTTGCTTAAAAATGCAATTGTATGGCCTTTTACTGAATAAATTCGTATAGATAGCGACTATCGATAACTTAGATAATACAATTATAAAGGATTGCACACCAAAGAATTTGAAGTTTCTTCATGATCATACGTTGGAGTTAGAGACCTTAGGGAGGTACTACGACATTGGAAACATGCTGCAACTTGATGATTTAGTTAATTAGTATGGATTGAAGAAATTTACAGCAGTACAAGTGCTTCCGTTCACTCCCTTTACCTTAGATTTTGTCTTGACACAGTTAGGTATCAAACAAGGATTCAAGTCCTTCAGGAATAAATCATCAAAAGTATAAAGTGCAATCACATCATCCGATTCAAAATCCTGTGTGATCGAGCACTTAAGTAAACAAGCATGCAACTTGAATATGTTAGCATGCATATCTATCACTAAAATGCAAAACAGGTGAAAAAAAAATGATTTACACTAGTTAGCTAAAATGTCATGTTCCCATTAAAGCAAACAAGTAAAGGTATATAAATATGATAGCCGGCTGAATTTTAGGTAAATGGAAAATTCATGTATGATAAAGCATATTTTCATTGATCTTTGCTTTAAAATGAAATTGTAAGGCCTTTTACTGAATAGCTTCATATAGGTAGTGACTATCGACAACTTAGATAATACAACCATAAAGGATTGCTTACAAAAAATTTAGAAGCTTCTTCATGATCATATGTTAGAGTTGGAGACCTTAGGGAGGTACTGTGGTGCATGAAACATGCCGCAACTTGAGATTTTGTTATTCTGCATGGATTGAAGAAATTTATAGCAGTACAAGTGCTTCCATTCACTCCCTTACCTTAGATTTTGTCTTGACATAGTAATGTATCAAAAAAGGATTCAAGTCCTTCAGAAACAAGTCATCAAAAGTATAAGGTGCAGTTGCATCATCTGATTCAAAATCCTATGCGATCGAGCACTTAAGCTAACAAACATGTAGCTTGGATGTGTTAGTGTGCATATCTATCACTAAAACGCAGAACAAGTGAAAAAGAAGGATTTACACCAGTCAGCTAAAATGTCATGTTCCCATTAAAGCAAACAAGTGAAGGTATATAAAAATGATAGCCGGTTGAATTTTAGGTAAATGGAAAATCCGTGTTTGATAAAGCATATTTTCATTGATCTTTGCTTTAAAATGCAATTGAATCGCCTTTTCTTGAATAAATTCATTTAGATAGGAACTATCGATAACTTAGATAATACAGCCATAAAGGATTGCTTACCAAAAAATTGGAAGCTTCTTCATGATCATACGTTGGAATTAGAGTCCTTGGGGAGATACTACGATGCTGGAAATATACGTAACCTGTCAAAATTTTTTTCAATTAGTATGTATTGAGGAAATTTACAGTAGTACAACTATTTCCATTCACTCCCTTACCTTAGATTTTGTCTTGACATAGTTAGGTGTCAAAAAAGGATTCAAATCCTTCAAGAACAAATCATCAAAAGTATAAGATGAAGTTGTGTCATCCGATTCAAAATCTAGTGTGATCGAACACTTAAGTAAACAAACATGTAGCTTGAATGCATTAGCATACATATCTATCACAAAAATACGAAATAGGTGAAAAAGAATTATTTACACCAGTCAGCTAAAATGTCTTGTTCCTATTAACGCAAACAAGTGAAGGTATAAAAAAATTACAGCCAGCTAAATTTTTGGTAAATGGGAAATCCGTGTTTGATAAAGCATATTTTCATTTATCTTTTCTTTAAAATGCAATTGTATGGCCTTTTATTGAATAAATTCATATAGATAGTGACTATCGATAACTTAGATAATACAACCATAAAGGATTGCATACCAAAGAATTTGAAGCTTCTTCATGATCATATGTTGGAGTTGGAGACCTTAGGGAGGTAAAGTGATGCTGGTGATATGCCGTAACTTGGTGATTTTGTTAATCAGTATGGATTGAATAAATTTACAGTAACACAAGTACTTCCATTCACTCCCTTACCTTAGATTTTGTCTTGAAATAGTTAGGTGTCAAATTAGTATTCAATCCTTTAAGAACAAATCATCAAATTATAAGGTGCAGTTGCATCATACGATTCAAAATCCCGTGTGATCGAGCACTTAAGCAAACAAGCATATAGCTTGAATGTGTTAGCATGCATATCTATCACTAAAATATGAAACAAATGAAGAAGAATGATTTATACAAGTAAGTTAAATGTCGTGTTCCCATTAAACCCAACAAGTGAAGGTATAAAAAAATGATAGTCGGTTGAATTTTAGGTAATTGGAAAATCCTTGTTTGATAAAACATATTTTCATTAATTGTTGCTTTTAAATTTTATAGTAATGTATTAAATACGTATATGCTTAGTTTAGATAATTATATAGAATTTCTAATTTTTTTATATGTTATATAGCATTTTTGTTATATATTATGGTGATATATTAAAGCTTTTATATGTTTTTATATATTATAAAAAAAAGTATAGAGTTCCTAAATGTTCTTATAAGTTATATATGATATATATAATATGTTATATGAGATATATTTGTATTTTTTTACCATGTATCATATTTTTATAAGATAAAATACACACGTCATATGTGCATATATATCTTAATTGTTTTTTTTTTTTGTATATGTATGAATAAAATATATCACCTAGCACGGGGAAATTCCTCATTCCATGAACCATTTCACCACGAGGAGGGATTTCCTTGTTCCGTAGGCATTTTCACCACAGTAGAGGGGGAGGGTTGGGGGGAGAGAGAGAGGCTCTTCGTTCAAGGGTTTTTTTTACCATTTTAAGGGTTAATTCCTCATTCTATGAGGTTTTTCACTAAAGTAAGGGGAGATTCCCCGTTGTAGGGACCATTTCATCACAATAGAAGAGATTTCCTTGTTCCATAGGCATTTTCACAATAGTATGAGAGGTTTCTTCTGTTCCACGGCCTTTTTACCATCGTAGGGTTTAATTCGTCATTCTTGCAAGTATTTCACTAGCATAAGGGGTTAATTCTTTATTCTATGTGGCTATTCACTATAATAAAGAGAGATTCCCCATTCCATAGACTATTTTACCACAATAGAAGGGATTTCCTCATTTTATGGGCATTTTCACCACAATAGTTAGGATTTCCTCATTCCAACAAACATTTTCATCACAACAGGGGAATTTCCTCATTATATAGGCTTTGCATCGTAATAAGGGGGGATTCCCCATTTCTTGAACCATTTCACCACAAGAGGAGGGATTTCCTCATTCCATGCGCATTTTCAGCCTAGGGGGTAGTGGTTCTTCCTTCCAAGGGCCTTTTCACTACTATGGGGGTTAATTCCTCATTTTATGAGGTTTTTCACCATAGTAAGGGGAGATTCTTTATTTTAGGGACCATTTTATCACAATAAGGGGGATTTCCTTGATCCATGGGCTTTTTCACCACCACAGGAGTAGGCATTTCACTAATGTGGGGGTTAATTCCTCATAATAAGGCTTTTGACAAAAGTAAAATCTTTATAAATAAAACTTGTATAATATAAATATATTTTATATGTTCTATAATATATATTTCTTCATGTGTAATATATATGTATATATTTTATTTTAAAACATAAAAATTATATGCTTGTATGTCTTATATGTCACGTTTGATATGCAATTAAGAGTTATATTAATATAGGTCATTTTGTATATGTTCATGCATGTATTTAATAGGTATGTTGTGACAACATATAAAATTTGTAAATACTCTTGTGCGTTATAGTAATATGTTAAATTTGCATATTTTTTATCTTATAATGATATATTAAATTTCAAAATTTCAACTATGTTATAAAGAATATATAATAAATGTTATAATAAGACATAAAAGCTTTATGTAAAAAATTTGTATAGGATTTGTATTCTATATGTTATATATGTTATATTTGTATATGTATATCATCTAATTCCTTCTATATATAATCATATCATGTGTATATTAGATATATATTTATATATGTTATAGTAACATATTAACTTTGTATATGTTTTAATATGCTATAATAATATATAAAATTTCTATATGTTCTGAGAAGCTATATAAAATATATATATTATATGTTATGTAGGATGCATTTGTATTTGTATAAATATTTTATTTAGTAAAATAACATACTGTATGATTATATATATATATCTTATATGTTATATAGGATAATATTATATGTTATGTTATAGAAATATATATAATAATTTGATTTGAATTTACTTCATTTACATATGTTAATAGTTTATTTTGTTCCAAAAATCTTCATAAATAGAAGATATATAATAGGCTTTTTTTCAAATTTATTATATTATTATATTTAATTGTTTCCCCACTTGTAGATTCCTCTTTTCACCTTTCCTCCGTTTATATTTAGTTTCCTCCGCCCCAATTGGTAAGTGCTCAAATTTCTTCTTTCATGATGTTTCCCATTTTCTTGTTCCTTTTTTATTCTGTTTTCCATTCTCTCTTTTGATGGTGTAGTTTATTTGGTCATCCTAGCATCAAATGATCGGTTATAGTAGGCAATATGATGATAGCATCGGTCTCCTAAAAAACAATGATGGGACAGTAGAAAAATCCTTGCTTTTGGATTCAATTTCCATTATTTAATCTTTTTTGACAGTTTTGTATGTATTATTTGATAGTTCTTTTAATATTTTAAAAGGTTAGTATCACAAATAATACCTGAATTTTAATAAAATATACAATTAGGTATTTAAAGTTTTAAATTGATAAATTAGTACCTAAACTTTGAGATTGATAAATTTAATATCTGAAAAAACTTTTCATACATGCTAACATCACATTCATCAAGTTATTTTAGATACTAAATTTATCAATTTTAAAGTTTTCATATACCTAATTGAATAATTTAAAAGTTCAAGTATCAAATTGATCATTTTTAAAATTTAAATATTTAATTATATATTTTACCAAAGTTTAGTTACATTTGTAACATTGTTCCTATTTTAAATTTATGTATTATATTTGAATTTTTGCTCATGCATCACAAGTACTTGATTGCTAGTAATTAATTAAATAACTTTGGCTATCATAAAATAATTATATTTTTTTGAGGTATAATCATACCTCCCATAAGCATTTTAGAGCAACCCGCCAAATAGCAGTAGTTAACAGAAGAAGTAGTGGAAGCAGCGGCTTTAACTCGAACATCTGGTGTGCAAATCCAAATACTGCAGTCAACAGCTATGAAAAGCAACAAATTAACAGCCCTAACCCTAGCAGAGAAATGCAAAGTAAGTAAATTAATCTTCTTACATGTATACCTGTATATACACAGCATCATCTTCATACTTCTATGTAATTTCTTTATGAATTTGGGTCCATCCTGGGTCTGAAAACGAAACCTTTTCACGATTTCCAAAATTGATTTCAACATTTTATCAGATATAAAATGTAGAAGAATCGTGAAAAGTTTCATTATTTATTATCTTAACGAGAGTGTCGTCTCGGATACTTTTTGTTACTGAATTTTGTTTATGCAGAATATATTGGCTTCCAACTGGCAAGCTCAACTTAATACCATTAAAGCTGACGCCAAAGGAAGGTAGGCTTTTTGTAATTTTTTCCTTTTTCTTTCAATTATATATTTTATTTTGTGATAGGTAATGCTGTATTGTATTGTACTTAAGGTGGGGTTTTTGTTCTGCGGAACAATTTGAGTACTTGCTAGAGTGGATTGGTGCTGCTTGTAGAGTCGGATCGATCGTAGTGTATTTGGTGGAATTGAAATAAATGGTTTTGTTAGAAGCAAGCGAATTCGATGTAGGAGATTTGTTTAGTTTGCTTAGACATGAAGTTGGAGTCTAGGGATGGAATGTTGTTTCTTTTCTCGGATGAAATTTATTAGATTTGTTGGCAAGTTTGGATCTGTCATCGGACTCATAATGAGTTGTATGCTCTAGGAAATGAGGAGCCGAAGTGTGTGTTTTTTAGGGGAAGATGGCTTGGAACTTTTTAAGGAGTTTTTGCGAAATATTAGCATATCAATTAAGATTAGTTGCAGTTACTAGTGTTTTTTAGTGTGAGGTGACTGTGATCGGCCGCAGTAGTGACTGACAACTAGTGGTGGTGCTTTGCTGTGATATAGAAAATGTCTGTCACTATCTTCTTCTGGAGCGAACCACCGCCACGGACCTTTAAATAGGTAGTTTTGTCTCCCATCATCGTCTACCCCAAACTCGTCTAATTATTGAAACTTCTCGGTATTACTCTGGGAATAGTTGACAATTGCAAATATCGAATAAATATAAAAAAAGTTATGGAAAAAGATTTTGCATTGCCTTTATTTTATCCCAAGTTCATTTTGGTTTGTTGCTTTACTATTTTCTGATTTTTTTTTTTTTTTTTTGGCATGAAGTTCAAGAGAGAGAGAGAGAGAGCTCGTGTTGCTTGTTGCCTAGTTTACTTCTCCTGACAATTTCAGTTTCTTGTTCCAGCAAGGGTGACATTTATAGTTCAAAGGTCAAGTACATGGTGAGGAAAGGGAAGCCTTATATTTGGGTACCGGAAAAAGATTTGCATAATGTGGTAAGGTTCTGTTTTTTTCGGTCAAGGGAAATGCTGATACATGCTTGTTCATCTGGCTGATAAGTCCTTGCCTCTTACTTTCTTGGATGAATTGCATTGTTGGATTAAGGAATAAATCATGGGTTTTAGCTTGATCAAGTTATTTCTCTTTCCAATGGGGTGGCCACTGGCCATGGATATTAAGCAGGTGGTTTTCATAATATGATGATTAACGGATGATATGATGACCACAGATAATTTTGATGCTTCTTGTGAATGATTTATGCTTTACCAGATGGTTTCATTATTATGTGAGGAGGACGATTGACTCTTATTTTTCTTTCAAATGCTTCAATGGGTATTAATTATGGAACGGGTATCCTATCATTGGCTCACAACTAGCAGCTCTTTTTCGGTATTAAGATTCCGTGGTACCATCATTGGTGATCTTTGCCTCGTAATTCAAAGGGCTTTTTGATAAAATTTTCTTCCACAAGTGTGGAGTATTTATATTATTTTACAATTGTTCATTTGTGTTAACATTTTGCACCCATAAAACACAATTGTTGATCTGTGGTTAAACAGATTGACTGTTTGGATTATCTGTTTTTCATCTGTATCTGTATCTTTTTTAAAATGATATGTGTAAATATATCCGATTTGCATCTAAATTTTATCTATATTTGCTCTATTTGATCTTTTGATGAGAACTGTCAACTTTTTTTTATCTATATCTATTTCTTGATAAATAATTTGTTAGCAAAAAATTTGAAAAAGCATCTGTATCTGTCGGAAAAAATACCAAAACAAACAGACCCATAACGCAGAAGTTCTAGTAAAATGTTCTATTTGTTAATGCCATTTGTTTCGTATACACATAGAATACAGTCATCGATGAGCGGGCTTCTTTGGCAGTGACAAGTCCTTTCCCTGGTCCATTAGCAAGTATCGTTAAATCTACTAAAAAGGTTGGTCTAGCTATACAATTGCAATTGCTAATGATTGTAACTTTGGTAAGTGTTTGAGATGTCCAATTAACTAACATCAGTCTATGAACTTACTGCAGTTTGCTTCTCGGATTGCTGTAACTGGTGATGTTCTTCCTCTTAAAGAACAAAAGGTATGAAGAATATCTTAATGCGAGAGTTTGAGATTTATGATGCCTCATGGCTACTCCTGTTAGTCTTATTGGAAGTGTTCCACTCAGATGGATCTGTTACTTGATCAAAGTGACTCAACAAGTCCACCTTTTAGGACTTTACATATTATTAGCTGAACTATAGTTCTTAAGATTTAGGACTTATCAAGTTTAAAAAAATGTTTTCTTAACATCATATATATTAATATTCAACTTTTTTAATTGTTTTCATTTTCTCAGGGAACTTTAATCTCATAGTTACTTTTACTATTTTAATTTGGCATTATCTCAGCAGAAGCATCAACTCAACTTGTCCAATACGTTTGTTCTCTAGATTATTTTCTATCAATTGGCTTTTCTGTTGGTTAAGTCTTATGGAGTTTTGTCCAATCTGATCTCAGGTCAATAATATTAGATTGAAGTTTTCACATATTCAATTCAGTTATTCGATGATGCTGCTGCTTTCTTCATATGTCCAGGATGACCTCTCTCCCAATTATTTTAGCATTCTTTAACTACTTGAAATTTTCTTTTTTCTGAATCTTGATCTTGAGAGATGAATGGTTTTCTAACAAGCTTCTGCCTTGCTATCTTAGCATTGCTTCCTCATTTCTCTGGTATAAAATCCTCAAATTTAGAATATTAGTTATCACCTATCATCATTAATTTCAATTCCATTACAGTGTACCCATCCCATCTTTGTTCACCTGGAGAAATACATATCAGAGTTACCTAGTTTCTTTTAACTGAGATATAATATGCACAATAAAATTTGTTTAGACTTCATCTATATTAATAAAGTAGTTTTAGTGCATTGTCTTTGAAGTTATCTTTTTTTTTATTATTATTATTATTATTTTATTTTTATGGGAATAGGTTCCATTGGCTGCAGAAAGTCTTAAAGAAGTCATCTTGTCTGAGCAGAAAGTTCTAAGAGGGTCAACTTATGCAGTTACTGGTATATTAACTTCTGCTAATCATGTTTCGACTTCTCGAAGTGAAAACCTTCGCGAACTAATTGATGTTGACCAGAAGTACACAATCTATAAGTTTGATATAAGGTAGGAAATTCTCCTCCCTGCAGCAAGTGTTGAAGTTGTGAACAAGTTGCTTTAATTGTGGGCATTTTCTCAGATCGCTGTTCTTTTTAAAATTTATAATTTATTTTTCAGATCATGTATGCTTATCGACAGCACTGGAGCAAATCATGAAGTAGAATTAGAATATATTAAAGCTTCAAAGACTGATGTCTTAGGTAAAGGCTCTAAGGTTGACAATGACTGTCTTCTCATGGAGTGCTTTGTTCCCATTGATAGTATTGTTTTTTCTTCAACGTGACTGTCTTATGTTGATATGCCTCCTTTTTAGCACCCTTTTGGGCAATGCTGATTGATGGAATTAATCAAAGTGAATTAAGGCGCAAAGCCTGGTGCTCTTTTGCTTATTATACTTTGGTGCTCGGGCTAGGGTAAGTTCCTTTTGACGTTGCATCTCTGCTTCTAGTACATAATGCTGTTAGTGCTCCTCTTGATATATTTCACCTGCGAAAAATTTTATACATGCTTAGAGTGCATCAAAAGTTCTATAAAGAGGCTGATACATAAAAGGGAGTGGAGACACTGACTGTAAAAAATTTCATGGGTTCATTTCTTCAAATTCTCAAAAGCTGGAAGGCCCTTTGGTGATGGATAAATGGGCAACAAACATACTCATTCTATTATTGCAATATTTGGCTTTAAGTGTGTAAGTTGTTTCATGTTCTAATTTGTGGATGCCATGTTCATACCATTGCACATAATAAATTTGTTCCCAATTATCTTGTGACACCATTGAGATTGTGCTTGGAGGATTTCTTTATAGCTACCAAGATTTGCATAATTTTATACTTAATGCGTTGCATATAAACACCTTGATAATTGATATGCCAGTTTGGTTGAGATTTATGGGTGTCTGTACTTTTGTCCAAATATTTATTTCTTGTGTAATTACCGTGATTTACTAGAATCTGTCTTAAATTTGTGTTGCCTCATTAAAGCTAAAGCATGTTGATTTTTTTCCCATTTTTCTATATATTTATGTATATAATTTATTTATATTTATCATTATTTTTTAAATTTAATCTTGCTTAATGGGAAACAAGCAGGATGAGGGCTTACTGTCTTTATGAAATCCATGAAAATAACATTTGAGATCTCTCATCATAGAGTTCAAAGCAAATTTACTGTGTTCATTTTGAAGGCCATATAACAATGTAAGTAATCATATGAATGAGCCAGACAAAGCAAGTAGTATTTATGCTTTTCACCCCAATGCATGGTCCAAACTTTGTTCCCATTCTAAAACTTGCAAGAATAACGAAGAACCTGCACTTCGGTTAAAGTCATGGTTCCAAAGTTTTGGCTGATACTATTAGAGCTGTATCATGGAGGATAAAGGAATTGTAAATTATATTTTGCAGTTGAACGAATATTTGACAGCAGGGGCTACTGTATTTCTCTATCTGAAAATTATGTTATTTCTTCATCAGGAGGTGGTGAAGTTCTTGAATAGTTGCTGCACTTGTTTTCGCTGTCTTTTACCTATAATTATTGATCAGTGTTTTTTTACCAAAAAGGAAATTTCAGTACCTCGTGGAAAACACAAAAAGAGATAGTAATGCCAAATTTTGAGAAATGAGCACTTTGCTTTAAAAACATTGATTTAGCAGAATTTAAACTGCAATGTAGTGCCAAGTGAGTTTAAATGTTCTAGTTCTGTTGTAACTATTCTTGTATGTCAACTCATGGAGTCCACATGGGATTAAATGACTGATGACTGCCGGAATGACATTAGTAAAATTGATACCCTAGATTGGACGATCAGCTGACATCAAAAGCAATTGCAATATCATAAGAAAAGATTGTCTTGATGCTATATTGTAGGATAGTTTTTATGACATCAACATTATTCCAGGGGGATTTGTTGTATTTTGGTGTGTTCTACTGTCAATTTTGTTCCACCTATCAGACCTGAAACTACTATTCAATTGCTGTAGTTATTATAATACATAACTAAGGCCTAGTATTTATGCATTTGATTGTTGCTTATGAAGATTATTTGAGTACTTTTGCTGAATTTTGCAATCACCTGTGATTATTCCAGGATGCTTTTGTGCTTTCTGTAGATCGAAAGGGATTTGATGTTCTTGCCAAGGTCCCCAGCACATCAATGACAGATGGATCCCAGCAGTTCCATTGGAAAGAATACAGATTCACATTGATGGATGAAGCACAGAATATTGAATCATTCTGTAGCCAGCTGGTGGAAATGGAGGAGGAGGCCTTTAAGAAAGTTTCAAGCTATAGTGGCTTGGGTGAAAGGGATGTCATAGGCACAAGGATATCACAACTATTAGCCCCAACATTAATTCAACCGTGGTGGCATTGGATCATGTGTCTACTCTTGGGCCTAGAAATGACAAAGATGGTTGGTTAGCTTTAGTTGTAGATGAGTTGTTGGGATCAGATAGAACTGCCATGGGTTCTTCTAATTGTTTTACTGTAGTTAATCTGGGATGCCTGGTTGGAGAATTCCCATTTCTCCCTTCGATTTTTATTCTCATAGCTGGGCCTTGAGCAATTTTGTAAATCTTTCACCTTGAAACGTCTTTGAGAAATAGGTTCTTTGGGAGATCAATTGTATGCAGAAACCAGAAGTAGCTTAATCACTTTACTCTGGCTAGGATGATATAACAATAGAATGACTGATATATAAGCTAAATATTATTTGATAACTGTGGCCATTCCTGTCCCCGGTTCAATTACTTTTAATTTTCAATTTTTTTTTTTTTCCAGCTGGGTGGATTGAGCTTGAAGTTCTCGAATTTGTTGCCGCCTACTTCCTTTTTGTCCATGCCTGAAATTTCTGTCTAGTAGAGGGATATCATATCTTCATAATTTAAGCATCATTATTATGACATTTGATTTACCCTTTACATTAGCTAACACATATACTTCAAAATTTAAGAAAATGAATTGACACAGATCGTCCAAACATAGCCTGCAAGTGTGGCTCTGATAAGTTGATTGGTTATATTGTTCTTGAACTTTAGATTTAGAACGATTCACAAAATTGGTTAGTTTAAATCCAATGCATCCTAGTAATGACTACATAGGTCAAGGAGGCAAAGATGCACCGATACGGCTCCCGTTAAATTTCTTTGATGCATCTTGTCATGATTCCAAATATATAATTCTCCCGTTCTCGAATTTATACACATGCCATATAGGATGGAAGTGCTCTTGTAAGTTTATACGATATGTGTGGTACAAGTTTTATATTTTACGGATAATTGTATATACTTAGAAACTACTAATCAGTAGGATCAAACTTTAAACTTTAAAATGTAATTTTACTTTTCTTATGAGCATTGAATATAAGAAATAACTTTTAAATAATTACTAAATTCCAAAATTATTATGTTAGAGGCCCACTAATAATTCTTGGCCCAATCCAAGTTCACTCTTTTAACCTTAGGTATATAAACCCTACTTGACTCTGGAAACTTTCCTTTTGCCTCTCTTGTGTAGGTAACATAATCTATCTCATTTCTGTTTATTCTTCTCAATCTCTTGATTATTATCTCTATTGATCTATTATGTTTTGTGTGCAAGGAACAAGCAAAAAACAAGAAGAAAGTAATAGCCTTTCGGTGGCTATCTCTAAGAAAGAAGAGGGAAGAAGAGATTTGTACTTTTGGGGTGTAAAGTTTCAATATCCCTTTTTGATTTTTTATTCTCTTTTTGTACTTGTAATTACATCACATAGTAGTTATGTAGTTACATGACACTAATTGTTACATTTGTTTTGCTATTGTAATAAGTTATTTTTGTCACTTCTTTACTGTCATTTGGTAGTCCTTGTGCCAGCTTGTTAATTTTTGTGGTCTGCTTGATCCTTGTCTTACATTTTTTTTCTAACCCTTCAAAATTAACCTTGTTCGCAAGTTATAACTAGGATAGATTGCCATGAACTCCTCATAGTCTTTCCAGGTAGTATCCTTATATGAAAATCTCGACCATTAAACCAAAAGTTGGCAAATAGTCTGACCTTCCCTAGTAATAGTGTGACCATCTAACATGCCTAAGGGTGCCAAAGGAGGATGGTTGTCAATGACATCCGTAGGATTATCTAGTGAAGGAAGAGTAGCCCTATAAGCTCTCTTCAAGAAGATACATGAAAGAACATTATGTATCTTGGAAAAAGAAGGGAGTCTTGACTCATATGAATAAGAATCCACTATTTGAACAATAGGATATGACTCATAGAATCTTTTTGAACAGCTCATGATGAGAATATGATAAGGAATGTTTCTCATAGGGTTGTAGCATGACAAAGACAAGCTCCTTTATTTCAAAATGAATACCCAACCTCTTATAATCTAATAACATCTTCATTTTATTCTGAGCATCCAAAAGGTTCTTCTTCTAAGTGGAAAGTAACATATCCCGAGTTCTTTGTTCAATATCTATAGCTTCCACTTTCGAACTACTCCTAACATAAGTGGGTATTCCTAGGGGAGGTCACCATAAACAATCTCGAGAGGAGTGATCTGAGCTCCATGATGATATGGGGTATTATAAACATATTTAGCCCATGGTAAATACTTTACCTAATTGATGGACAATCTATAAAAAAACTTAGCAAATATTGTTTAATGTTTTGATTGAGAACCTCAATTTGCCACTTTGAAGGTGATAAGCAATGGTCATTTGAAGTTTAGTACCACTCAAAGCAAACATCTCTTTCTAAAATCTACTCACGAAAATAGAATCATCATTAGAAACAATGGTCTTGGGAAACCCATGTAACTTTACCAAGATATGTAAAAGTCAAGTTGCACCCTTAGCTATTGTAAAATGCTTGTCTAAAGTCCTTAAATGGTAGTACTTTGATAAATGATCCACCACAACAAAAATTACACAATACCCTTGAGATCAAGGCAAACAAGTATAAAATCTAAGCTGATATCCTCCTAAATGCTATCGAGAGTAGGAAAGAGGACTAAGTAATCTAGCTGGCGAACGGGTTAAATATTTGACTTGTTGGTAAGTGAGATACCCTTAATAAATTGCTCAACCTTTGATTGCATATCCTCTCAAAAGAAATTAGTTGATATCCTCTTAAAGGTATTAAGGAAACCAAAATGGCTAGAACTAAGGGATACATGGTACTCTTGTAGTAAAAGTGAAATGATGGAAGACTGAGACACCAAAAGAGCCCTATGGTAAGTCCGACACCTTATTGAAATTGACAAATAGAAGTGTAATCTTTTTTCAAAATATCAACAAATTGAAAAACAAGGGTATAATATTCCCAAATAAGTATTGTGATCGCTTGATTGTCGTGATAAGACATTAGCAACAATATTGTCACTACAAGATTTATAGACAATCGTACAGTCATACCCTATTAGTTTAACTAAAAATTTGTGTTGTTTTGGAGGTTGAATAATGTGGGTAAATAGTTTTTTTCAAACTCCTATGATATGTACATATAATGAAATGGATACCCAACAAATATTGAAGCCATTTCTTCATTAATTTATAATGCAAATAACTCCCTCACATAAGTAGAAGACGTACATAAATGACAAGGAAGTTTCTTACTAAAGTAGGTCACTAGTTATCCTTCTTGTAACAATAATGCCCTAAGCTAGTACCCGAAGCATTAGTTCGAACAATAAATTACTTTGAAAAATCTAGAAGATCCAAAATAGGAGCTTGACATAGAATCTATTTAAACTTCTTGAAAGCAACCAAACTATTTGAACTTCAATGAAATTTATCATTTTGTAACATATCAGTGAGAGGGCTAGCTATAAATGCATAGCCTTTCATAAATTTGCAGTAATACCTTGATGACCCTAAAAGGGCATGGAGATCTTTAATAGTGTTGGACAAGGGTTAATCCTTATTGCCACTACCTTAGATGGTTCCAAACTTACCCTATTATGAGGCATTATATGTCCCAAGCGTCTAATAGTAGTTTGAGCAAAGGAACACTTAGATTCCTTGAGGAAAAAAAAAATGCTCCTGTAAAATAGCTAAGACCTAAGAAAGATGGTCAATATGAGTACCTATGTCACGACTATATACAAGAATGTCATTAAATATATATATATATATATATATCACAAAACGTCTCAAGAAAGGCTTGAATAATCCATTCATTTGAGCTTTTAACTTCACAGAGATACTACTTAATCTAAAGGGCCTTACAAAAATTCATAATAAATCTTCATGAGTCTGAAAAGCTGTTTTGGCCACATCATTCAAATACATGTGGATCCAGTTAAAAGTGCACTAGAATATTGATGTGGATTCAACTACGGTCTTTAATAAGATCTGATCTTGATCAATTTAGGGTTTTTTGGTTGATATGAAATTGAATTATTAAAAAGGATATGGATGAAATCGTCGCTCGATAGGATTCATGAACAACAAAATCAAACTGGTTTGTGTTTGGATTATAGATCGATGGAGCCATGATCTACAAGGCACTCACGGTGTCAATGAATTAAGAGATTCAAAAACGATGTTCGCCACAAATCTATATAACACAAGATTTGATAAGAACAAACAATTAAAGAGTAGCAATAATCTCAATAATCAAAAAAATCACAAGAGGGTTCTCACACACAAATGTGTTCTCAAAGAAATATCCCAAAAACTGTTGAAAACAAATAACAAAAGACCATATATACTAACACTAAAGAAACCTAAAAGACATAAATTCTCGTATAAAAGAAAGCTGGCGCCTTTATTACACTTGAGTGGCCTAAACATAACAAAACAAAAATAGAATAAGACTTGTCAAAAGTAGGCTGGCGGCTTACACACTTAGTCCGACGTCTTAGAGTCGACCTATCTCCCTTGTGTGCCTATTTTGCTTCTTGACTTGCTCTTTGCTACTTTTCCCTTTTGTGTTCCTTTTTTCACGACTTAGGACAACTAGATTCCTATCAAACACACTCAAGAACAGGGGAAAAGGAATGAGCAACTTTATCACTAATAACAATAATAATGTATGGAAATGTAAAAGAGATAGGGAAAGAGAATTCAAGCCTAGATTTAACATGGAGTTCAAACCGTCCTTTAGTCTCTACGGACACAACACGCCTCCAACTAAGGACTTCACCCACTTTGATTTATCAACCAATTCATGCTCACTTGGAGCCACACATAAAATACACAATTCACTTCAAAGGCTTTCACTTGAGTAGTACTTTTTTACAAATTGCAAACAAAGACTTACAAGAGTATTGCTCACTTTTTTCTTTTGAGGAATTGCAAATTTAAGAATAAAAGACAAGAATAATGTTTTGTCTTCATGTGCTCAAATATAAGTATTTATATATTTCTTAACAATTTTGCCCGTTGGAAATTTTGCCCTTGCATTAAATGCTTAAATGCCTATTTTTCTACAAATTGCCGACCGGATCCCATGTAGCTACCATTTGAACGGCATGTCAAGTTTCCATCATCCTTAGCTAACGTCTGCACCATGCCTGGAAAACATTAACATGGAAGCAACATAGTGTGTGAATGCCATGCCTTACCGTTTGAACGTTATACACAAAAATACATATAAAACTCTCGGCAACAATTAATTTAACTTGGCATCTAGATGCTATGCCTTAGTGTTCGACCCCATTCTACTGGAGCTTTTTAATCTTTAAATGTTCAATGCAAACTCAATAACCAACTTAACATATGCCAATTAAATACTTGATGAGATTATAAGGTTTTGCATGAGTTCTCTTCAATTTTTGGTGGATTTTGTAAAAATTCAACATTCAAAACAAAATATTCCTTTAAGGTATGAATTAATGTTACAATGTTTGTCTCATAAAAAATGAGGCGTGAACCTTAGGTTCAATAATCTCCTCCTTTTTTATGATAACAAATATTGTAAGGTTTTTCTCCCCCTATCTTGAGTACTTCCCCTTAGTTAGGCATTCGGTTCTAAAATATAATTTTGAAAAATATTTAAAGATTTGAATGTGTAACCAATAGGTAGAGATAGAACATACATGTTATAAGTCATGTGTTAAAAAAGCTCATGTTTAATGGACTTCATATCTTCTCCCCCTTTAGCCTCATCAAAATGCCATTGTAAGTACTAGGCGATAGAGAGAGAAAAGAGATCTAGAAAATAGGCAAGGTATCAGCTTAAGTCACTAGAGATGCCATAAGATAGGCAAGGTATCGGCTTAAGCCACTAGAGATGCCATAAGATACAATGGGAGAGAAAATAGCTAGCAAAAAAGGACATAACCTCAATCACTACAAAGAATTCACATTAGACCATCTATAGCACATGAAAAAGAAACACAATATTGCATATCCATCAATTTCAACAATCCATCATGGAAGGCAAAAAGTAGCATCCATAAGACAAAAAGCAGCATCCATAAGACAAAAAGCTAGCATCTACAAAAGGAAACATTAAAAGACATCCACTTCACAAAAAGGAAAATAAGAGTCTACTAGAAATATAGTAGCAGAATGAACATAACAAAGGAATGTAAAAGATAAAGGGAATGGCTAAGGCCCAAGTTCATACAAGAAAAGAACTATAAAAGCAAAGGAAGTGAATCACTTAGGCATCAGCTGGTGGAGGAGGGCGCGGATAGATGCTGTAGAAGTGTTGGAAGAAGTCAGTAAGGTCTATTCATATCTAATCTTGGTTCTTAACCATGGTACTCAAACAATTGTTGGCATCAACTTTATCTATGAAAGAGTTAGCTAGCTAGGTGAGAGAGGGGGAGGCTTGATGGCAGCATTTTCCCCATCAGAACCATTTATGCCTCCTTCGTCCCCATAACCCATGCCACCAACAGCACCATAAGAACTAGCATTACTACCATCATCCTCATCACCATCATTAAGCTCTTCAAAATAATACTAGGAAAAAGGGAGAGGGGTTCTTTGCACTCATACACACCATCAGATATTTCCTTTCAATCCCTTTTTGTGAGGTGGCTGATGGTGTAAGGTTTAGAAGAGATTGAGCAAGAAGGGTATTCAAATTGCACTCCTTTCCATTGAAGCAGCAAGGTGATCTGTCAACTATGCTTAAGAAAACCTTTTTTAGAGCCGTTGGTGAGTCAAGGTGATTTGTCAACTATGCTTAAGAAAACCTTTGTTAGGGCCGTTGATGAGTTGCTTGAAATTGTGGACCATAACATCTTAAAAACTAATCAGTTCATCATCTAAAAGTTTATACATGATCCAAAGATTAGTAAATATGGTATTTTTATGGCGACTAACGCGAGGAACATAATCATGACATAAGTATAGATGGAGGAAATAGAGAGCATGATGCATTCATTTCGCTTTTAAAGCATTCTCATGTCTCTAGGCTCCATTTTCAACCCCAGCTACATCAAAAACTATTTCATAGAATGTGTCCCCATGAAAATCCATCATCAAGTTTTCCCCTTAGTTGGGAAATGTATCAGACTATAAATATCTTGAGGAGTTATTTCAATTTCACGTTCATAGACATAAGTCCATAATTGATGTCTAATTTCATTATCGGAGCCTAATTTGATGCGTAAGTTCCCATATTTATCCTTCTTATCAATTAAATAACAATAGAACAACTTAACAACATGATCATTGATAGCTTTGGGAAAGACCATTGAGTAAAAATCCTATTAAGTTATAAACCATGAATATCCTTAAGATCCCTATTAAGTTGTAAACCATGAATATCCTTAAGACTAAAGAAGTCGAGTACCTTATTGTCAAAATGGCAACTGGGATCAGTAGGAAGCTTATTGAAGATGGTAAACCACTCTAAGCGCACCCGAGAAGGAGAAAGATGGCCATCAAAGTGGCAAGAGCTCGATCCATCATTCCTAGTACATTTAGTATGGACTCAACAATGTCGAGAGGATGCCATTGTTGGGGAAAGAAGATTGAGAGCAAGAGACATAAGGGATGTTGGGGTTTAGTGGAGTTAGGTTTTTGAAAGGGGCGAAAGGGATGTGGGGTGAGAGAGAGAGAGAGAGAGAAAGATGAGAAAGGAAAGATGTTTGAGGGTGGAAGGAAGAGGTGTTTGAGGGTGAAAGATGAGATTTTTAGGAAGGAGTGAAGGGAGAGGTGGAAGGTTAGGGGTGTGGTGACTAGTGAGAGGGGGTTGGATGAGAGAGAGAAATGGGGGAAAAAGAGTCATGAGAGAGAGTACAGACAAAAGTTGTTTTAAAATCTACAAAAATCGCAAGTGGAGTTTGGACGTTGCTGGTTTAGCATTTAGATCCTATGTGATTTATTTGTAGTTTTTGAACATGCATTAGCTGGACATGACTAAAATCTGGATGGTAAGTTGTAGACAGGTTCAGCACAGAATATGTCACCACATGAGAAGAAAAACATGGCATCCTTTGTGATTGTTTGGAACGTGCTTGAGGGGTCAAAAGACTTCATATGTGTATGAATTATGAGTTAACGAGTGTGTTAAACCCAACAACATCTTAAATGAGTTAATTTGAAAAATGGTTCATCAAGCTCGGAAATGACTATCTTGGTTCCATGATATTTAGCACTCATCTTGCATGATTATGCCCGATTCTCTATGCAAGATATAAAATCGATCTTCATTCAATTAGAGAAATATTAGCAATTTGATTATTTGAGTCAACAAATTCTCAGCTAATATCATTAGTTAGGATATGATCTCTAATGAAATGATCCTTAATTTTAATATAGTTAGTCCTTCAGGGTTGGATTAGGTTTTTTGTTGAGTTGATAATGCTAGTGTGATCACAATGAATTAGAAGATGATCATACTTTAGTTCATAATCTAGCAATGTTTGTTTCATCCACAAAACTTAGGCATAACAACTACCAGCCAGCACATATTCAACCTTGGCGGTTGAAAGCATAACCAAGTTTTGTCTATTTGAATGTTGAGATATTAAGAAGTTTCTAAGCAAGTGACATGTGCCACTTGTGCTTTTCTTATCAGCTTTACATCCGAAAAAAGCCGGCATCGGAGAATCCAACAAGATCAAAAGAAGTAAACTTTAGATACCACAAGCCAATTTCAATAGTGCCCACAAGATAATTGAAAATATGTTTTCCCGTACTTAAGTGAGATTCCTTTAGGCAAGATTGAAATCGTGCATATAAGCATATCGATAATGTGATCAGGTTTAGAAGCCGTTAAGTACAACAAGCTACCTATCATGCCTTTATATGACTTTTCACTCATGTTTTTGCCATTTCCATATTTATCAAGTTTTATGCTTGTGCTCATGAGTGTGAGCCTTGTTTTGCAATTATTCATTTTAAATCTTTTCAAGAGTTCTTTAACAATTTTGATTGATTGATTGATGAAAGTATCATTTTCAGTTTGCTTACTTGGAGACCTAAGAAGTAATTGAGTTATCTCATTATGCTCATTTCAAACTTGCTTTTCATGGATTCAACAAATTCATCCACAAGATTCATGCTAGTAGCCCCAAACACATTTCAAACTTGCTTTTATCTTTGTTGTTGAATTTCATGAATTTTTTTAGCTTATTGGCTATCAAAGTAATCTCCTCCTTCTCATCATCATCTTCTTCTCTATTGCTAGAGTTATGACTTGTGGCTTTTAATGTAATAGCCTTTTTCTTGATTCCTCTCCTTACCTCTTGATCAATTCGTGGGTCTTAAGAGTGCCAAGATGTTCCTCTTTGCTCATGGTATTAGACCGTGCATCTTTAGTGGCAAGTCTCTTGGTTTCCCAATCCTTTGGCAAGGATCTAAGAAGTTTGGAGTTGATTTTCACATTAGTAAAATTCTTTCCAAGCACATTGAAAGGATTTATGATAATAATGAGCCTATCATATAATTCATCTATGGTTTCATTAGGTTGCATTTTGGAAATTTCAAATTGTCCACATGGAAGACTTGTTTTAGTGTCTCTAACTCTTCATGTTCCTTCATAATTTTTCTCTAATTCATCCTATAGATCTTTAGCAATTTTGCATGTGCAATTTCTATTGAAATCACATTCATTGAACCACGATGCAAGATATTCATAGCTATGTCATTTAAATCCATTTTCTTCCAATCCTCATTACTACAATCTTCCTCCTCTTTTCCTTCAATTTTAATGGGACCATTTTCAATTACACTTCGTAACAATCTATTTTGTACCTTTACGAATATTTTCATTCTATACTTCTAATTAGGATGGTTTCCCCTACTTAGAAGTGGTAGCTTATTGATAACTTGCCTTTCTAAAAATCTAGTGCATTATTTCCCATGATCTTACTCTAAAATGTGACTAAGCACTACTAAAACAGAGACGTTGCTCCAATACCGAATAAAATGCACTAGAATATACTCAAGAGGGAGGAGGGAGGGGTGAATTGAGTGCATTGGCTATTTTTATCGAATTTATGAAAATTGATACAAATAAGCAAGTTTAGCACTAATAACAATAATAATGTGTGGGAAATGTAAAAGAGATAAGGAAAGGGAATTCAAGCCCAGATATAACGTGAAGTTTGGACTGCCTCCTAGTTTTTATGGACACAATATGCCTCCAATCGAGGATTTTACTAACTTTTATTTATCAACCAATTTATGCTCACTTGGAGCTACACACAAATACACAATTCACTTCAATGACATTTACTTGAGTAGTACTTTTTTACAAATTGCAAACTAAAAGAATCACAAGAGTACTACTCATTTTCTCTTTTACGGAATTACAAATTTAAGAACAAGAGATAATAATAATGATTTGCAAGATCACAAGGCATTTAATAGCAATAACTAAGCTCAACAACTAGTTTTCATTTGCCTGAACATAAGTATTTATATATCTCTTAACAATTTTGATCGATAGAAGTTTTGACTTAAATTTCGCCCTTGCTTTAAATGCTTCAACAACTATTTTTCTGTAGATTGTTGTTTAGATGCCATGTAGCTAATGTCTGAATGCCATGTCAAGTTTCCATTTTCCTTAGCTAGCGTTCGCACCTTGCCTAGAAAACATTAACATGAAAGTAACATAGCACCCAAACGCCATGCTTTATCATCTAGACACTACACACAAAAATACATACATAACTCTTGGCAAGAATTAATTTAACTTGGCGTCTAGACACCATGCCTTAGCATTTGGCTGCTATTCCATTGAAGTTTTTACTTTTTAATCTTTAAATGTTCAACACAAACTCAATAACCAACTTAACATATGCCAAATACATGATGATATGAGAAGGCTTTACATGAGTTCTCTTAAATTTCTAGTGAATTTTGCAATAATTCAACTGCCTTTAAGATATGAATCAAACTTTACAATATTTGTCTTATCAAAATGAGATATGAACCTTTAGATTCAACACTAGTGATAACATGAATGCAAATCCAATATAGAAAACACACTTGCTCTATGTAATTCGTCCAACAACTCATCATTTATTGGTATAGGAAACTCATCCTCCATTGTAACTTGGTTAAGGGCCCTATAGTCGACACAAAAAATACCAAGACCCATCTTTTTTCTTGACCAATAATACTACAGAAGAAAAAGGGCCCCTACTATCCTTGATTATGCCTTGTTGCATCATATCTTGCACTTACTTTTCAATCTCATTCTTCTAAAAATGAGGATATCTATAAGGCATCACATTCACTAGAGGCATACATTGTGGCAAGTGAATGCGATGTTGAACTTGGCTTAACGGTGGCAATGATGAAGGTGTCTCAAAAATCTTATAATATTTCCTCAATAATGGTAGTAAGGCTACAGGTGGATATAGATCTAAAGTACATCTAAGCCACCAAGTGATAAAATGAGGCGACAGAATTAGTGCAGACCATTCCTCTTAAATTCTTTTTCAATTTTGGAACATGTCTAACATCACACAAAGTCCTAACAACACCATCATGCATCATAATATTGATTTGCCCCTTTCCAAAAACAGCACAGACTTTGTCATTGGCAAGATAGGCGAAACCAAAATTACCTGATGTGTATGGAGCAAACCAGTTCTTATTAGGTGTCATGTGGAATGAACACATCGCATCCAAAATCCATGAGGGTACAATTAGCATAATGAAGCTGAAAGTAGGTCCCCATCATTGTAGTCTGAATCATTATTCTGAACAATATTAGCAAGACACCAAATTCCCTAGATAATAAAATTCCATCAAAAAAGATGAGTAATCAATGGTAACTGATTTGAGACTTTGTAACCACTTCACTCCAAGAACAAACTCTACCCCTTGAATTGGCAACACATAAAAGTCTTCCAAAAATGCTACGTTCTGAATAAGAACTTAAACTTTCAAGCATTGGCTTTCACAAGTCAGCCGAGTACCGTCTCCAATCATTACTTGAAATTTAGAGAGGTATGAACTGCTAAATTCAATGACTTCACCGTAAAATTTTGTAGAAAATTACAAGTGTTTCTAGAATCTTTAACATCCACTAATATTGTTGAAGAATGGTTACCAATAAGTCCACGGAAATGGAGTGTTTTAGGCATCGTGTTGCCCGGTAAGGCATGCAAACTATAGAGTCCAAACGTCTTGATAGATTGTCGAACAAATACACTACTCTTTTGTTAATTATATGTGAAATAAAAAACAGAACCGTTAAGATGATTGATCTGAGCCCATACTTTGATATGTTAAAATTTTGATATCTTGAAGACCATTTAGTACATTATAGCACATGTATAGTATAAATGGAGGCATGATGAGATGCGTATATTTTTATGGATTAAATGTGTATATATTAAATCATGCTTAGAACTTCGCAGCGTTGTTGGTTGGCAATTCATATGCTTACTTTTCTACTGTGATAAGTTAGAATAAGTAAAAAAAAAAAAAAAAAAAAAGCAAATTTATGAAATTTTCTAAAACCTGAAAACCTAAAAGAACACATATATAATCTAACATTTCTATTATAATAAGCTAGGATAAGTGAAGAAAAAACACATAGAAGAGCTTACCTTATCAGTTGAATGTAGAAAGTACTATAAAGGAATGGTTTTTAATAGTTTTGTGAGTGCAAAATGTATCAAGGGCAGAGAATGCTTCTATGGCGTTCGTAAAAATTTTTTAAATGCAGTAATGAAGAAGAGGAAAAAAACGTATTTATCTTTTTATTTTAAAATGTGTTACAGGTTTAATTTTGAACTTGACTTTAAGTCGTGGTGATATTATTAAGGAAAAAACAAAAAGTATTAAAGAATCAAGGCTTTAATAAAAGTCATGGCTTATTAAAAAGAATGAAGAATTAAAGAAATAAAAGAATTGATACCTAAATTTAGGCCTTTATTTAAAAAACTGCAAAAAGAATAAAGAATTAGGATAATTGCGGCCTAAAGTCGAGGGCTCAACTTAAGCTTCGATTGAAACTGTGGATGGAACTTATTCAATTCTCCATGTTGCAGGTTTGGCTCGAGGTCAAATTTATCAGATGGATCTCGTATAAAACATTTAAAAACAAACTTTAAAAAGCAAATTGAACCACAAGCTCAATGAATTCCTGTTATTCATCCATCCACACAAAGAATTCTATGAAAAAAACATCCATATACTTCAAAATTATCATCATTCACAACATCAAACTAGGTTCCAACAGAACCTCAATAAAGTTATTACAAACCAATAATTATTCAATAGAAAACAAATTCCACCTAAGACAACACTTATCCTTTTCAAAACAGTCACCATAAACTTTCAAAAGATCCCTAAAAAGAAACAAAAAACATCTAACAACTTCCTTAGTAACAAATAGAAAGGTAGGATGAATCATCCTAGGGATCTTTCTTTTTCTTAATTCTTAGATTGTTCCCTTGGATTGGCTTCTGTGTTGGCTAGCAATGACCTTGAGGTCTTCCTGAGAGGATTTTTTAAATCTGCCTTAGTTAGGTCTCTAGATTATGAATTGCAGCTAAATGATTTCTCAAAGTGGTATCAATAGTTTGTTGCCTAGCCTCAGATGCTTTGATGAATTGAAGAATCAATTCCTCCAAAAAACTCTTGTTAGCCTAGGGGGACACTTGACCCTGTTGTTTATGAAAGTTTGTTTGGTTCAAGTCAGATTATTGGAAATTATTGTTATTCCACCTAAAGTTTGGATGGTTCCTCCAGCTAAGGTTGTAAGTGTTCTGTAAGGGTCATTCTTTTGTCCATTGAAATTGTTATCATACTTCATATTCTCAAAAGTCATACTCTTAATATTCTGTCAAAAACTGCCATATACTATATTCACTTGGCTAATACCAGTGGTCATGCTATCCGGCTTTCTACTCAAGGCTTCTATCTTGGAGGTCAAATTGGTTACCGCATCAAGCTCAAAAACTCCTCTAATCTTTTATTTCTTAGCTCTAAAAAAAAGACCATTAGTAGTAGTTATTGGCCATGTCCTCAAAAAGTTCTAACACTCTTCAGGGGATTTGTTATTTAGGCTCCCTCCTATTGCTATGTCTATAAGCTGCTTAGTGATATAATTTAGCCCATTGAAAAAAGTTTGGACCAGGGTCTCACTCAGGAAGTCTATGGTGTGGGCATTGTCGTACCAACTCTTTCTACCTCTAAAAGGATTCATACAAAGTTTTAGAATCTAGTTAGTGGGAGGAAGCTATATCTGTTTTAAGGTTGGATGTTATAGATGGGGGGAAAGTACTTTTGCATGAACTGCTCAGCTAGCCAAGATGTTATGGACTACCTAAGCAAGCTATTCAACCACTTTTTCACATTACCCTTAAAAAAAAAAAAGGAAACAATCTTAGTCTAATAGCATCATCAGAGGCACCATTTATTTTGAGAATCACAAATCTCCAAAAACTGTTGCAATGGGTGTTAGGGTCCTACTCCTATAGTCCATCAAACTGCACATACTGTTGTACCATCTGAATCACATTTAGTTTTATCTCAAAGTTGTTTGCTATCACCATGGGTCTAGCTATACTCGTATTGGCTCCATCAAAGATAGGTCTGTAGAAATCCATCATGGTTCTAGGAGGATGGTTTACCTTACCTAGGTTATTGTCCTCATTCAGCATGTCATTACTTTCATGAAATTTTCCTTTTTTTTGTCCTGATCGATCTCCCTATTCTTTGTGGTTCTGAGGTAAAGGGAAACAGGATGTCGAGAGTGCCTTCTAGTCATAATCTTACACTTTTATTATGAAAGAATTAGTCTACAACATTCCTATTTTATAACAAACAAATGACAAACTAAACAACAACAAAAACAAAATTATATACATAAAATGAATCAAAGAATTAAAGAATGGAAGAATTAAAGAATTGCAGAAAACTAAACAAACAGAACTTTATAGAAAAATTAAAAAGAACTATATGGGAATATTCACAAATAGATAAAAGGCTATGTACAGAAAACAAATTAAAAACAAAACAAAATATACAGAATGTACATATATACGAGAAAATAAAAACAAAAGAGGTTAGACATATTTACAAAAACAAAAAGATAAAGAAATTCATAAAAAGAAAAGAAAAGATATGTACAAAGATACATTTACAAAAAATATATTTATATATACACAGAAGAACATTCAGAGAAACAAAACATAACAAAAGCAAAACCAAGGACTATTTACATTATCCACAAGGTTAGTGACTAGCCTAATAGATGAAAAAAAATTTTAGATAGTGCTTTGTTGAGCTTCATTTTTCATGTATTTAACATCGATCCTCGACAACGATGCTAGAAATTTCTTGATTGTTGGTTTATTGGGTTAAAGACATTTAAGAACATGAAGTTGGAGTTTTCAAAAATTTATAAAGCTAATAAGTTTTATTCAACTTCGTCGCAACTACCAATATTAGGCAAGTGCATCTATCAAAGTATTATAGAAAATATTAGGTCATATTCTAGGGGATCATAGGCATCTATTGCACTTACTTTTCATCTATTATCTAGCTAAAGAAAATTCATTAGAACATAATAAAAACAGAAGTTATACTAGGGTTAATGAATATATACAGGTTTTCAGGGAAAATCATAAGATAAACTTGTTAATGCAAGAAAAACCTTTAAGGATTGCTTCACCAAGTCCTTATCATGTGATTTCTCAACAAACTCATAGAGTTGTGCACTAATATATTTGCACTGTTAGATTCATTAGGGTAAGTTAAAGCCTCTTTCAAGGTTAGTAACTTTAGATCTAGATCAGACCAGACCAGACCATCAGAATCTCTTTACGAGTTATTAGTAATCTAGATCTGCATAAAGTTTAAGAATCATTTATTTTAAAACCAATCTAATGAATTTTAAAAACAAGTGATAGAAAGTTTATCATCTCTTCTCAAGGTGATTATGAGAAACTCCATTAGTAGCCTTAGATCTATTCAAAAAAATGATCTCCCAATCTATTCAATTAAAATAAGACATGAATCTAAAATGTGCACCACACATTTAAACCCAAGAATTTAAATTTTAGCTACTAATTACAAATACCCAGTTGACATTTGTTAAAACAGTTAAAATCACATGAATCAAGTCTTGGATTTGCAAACCCTGAGTTAAATGATTATTTCTCCATGGATGCAAACATTAAGCATAAGTTTTGAAGAAATTATATAGAATTAAAGATGAAATTACAAAATAAGCATAGAGTCTTGCAAAAACAAACATCAAGTTTATAATGAATTTACCCAGAAAACTTTGAGATTTCTTAGCAAAAGAAATAGTTCTTTTGCTCATGTAGGGAATCCATTGCATTTATGTTACACTTTAGTGAAAGTGAAAATAGTAATGGAAAGGAGAGCTCCAGTATAAGAACTAGCAGGAATGCTATTGATTTTCGATAAGAGAAAATTCTACTAATTCGATTTAACTAAAAAATATAGTCATTTGTTGATTCAATGCGAAAATTGTTACAGATTAAATTATAAGAAAATTTTTAAGTAAAATGAATATTTGTGAACAATGTCTACACTATGTTACAAGTACTCTATATATATCCCCCTACTCTTATCGCATGCTTGTGCATGTTTATTTATAGGATTAGACACAAAATCATGATGATTTTATTCGTTGGTGTGACATATTCTTTATAACCGAATTCGTTCTTTATTTTCACGCATGCGTCTTAATTGCTCTCATAAGGTCACTTTTCGCGATGTACATTGAGCGCTCGAAAGTTGCTTGAATATCAGGTTTGAATCTAAGCTATAGTTCTCTACTAAAAAGCTTAAGTTCTCATCTAGATTCAATCATGGGATTCATTCGTCGAGAGCTTGAATGTTGGCCTCGACCTAAGTTGTGCTTTCCTCAACAAAAGTATGATTTTTTTCCAGCCTTAGTCGTGGTTGAATTTAGGGCTCGACACCGTGGTGCGACAGAAGTTGTACTATGAAGCCTAAGGCTCGATCACCTCAATATAAAAGTTGAGGTTGTCAAGTGCTCGATTTAGGGCACGATGGGTCATTTTGCTAGTTTTTCCTTACTGTTTTGCCCTCGATGAGTCCTTTGCAAGGCTTGACCAAGTTCTACTTTGCACAGTTGTTGTTTTGCTTCAAATCAGATCTAAAACACTTTGTTTCTTCTTGTTTTTATTATAGGATCTGAAAAACAACATTTAAATAGTTAAAACACAAGATTCATAGGAATTTATCCAAAAATATATAAGATTAAGCTAAATTTTTATTAATAGAATAGAGTAAAATAGACTTCTCACTGGACCCTTGCCCCAAGACCTCCTCTGTGATAGCAATATTACTCATAAGATCTTACCTGTTGTAGTAATAGCATTCTCTTGCGCCTTCCATGCCTCCATCCACATTTGATCATAATACTTGAATGGTAGTTATTTTAGTAGTATAAAGATACTGGAAAAAGCATATTATTGCATAAATGAATGATTGAATAGTTTTATAAACTTACTGGTGGCCTCCTCGGACTGCTACTCATTTGTAGGCATCCTACTCTTCTTCTTAACATGGGTATACTAGTAGTTCTTTATAGGCATGTAGTCTAATATATACAACAGAGGTAAAGTAAACACCACATATGTGTGACTTAATTCATATAATATGCAGATATTATCAACTTATGTTAGTCAATGCGTGGTACATCATATTGTTAGTCCCCCCATCTGCAAAACCTTCTGCCTCTTTCTATTCTCTTTATTCACCTTAAAGCGGTAGTGCAAAATAGAGAAATAACTAGGTGTTTTGTTAGTGTATTTTGAGCCTGCCATATGTCATATATTGTTTGAAAAACATACATACCTCGTAGTTTGTATCTGTCTCATTGAAGCGAACGAACTCCTTTTACTCATCTATCCTATGCTCATACCCTAATAGAGGGGTGCTCACAACTACTTGTTTTCTACCATTTCTCTTTATATATTGCTTCAGATGATGTCAATTCTGGTTATACAATTTACTAATTAGAAAATTCAGTGCTCCCCATCACTTCACTATAGTCTGCCAATCGGCAGTGTTGAGAACTTTTAATCTACATTGATAAAATTAGTTTGTGTTGGTGAATAGGTGAATATTACATAATTGAAAAAAGTATGTGTCGGATAAAAATTAAACTTACCATGACTCATCGGATAATGCCGTGTTGATATGCTTCTAAAGAATGTTAATCATGCCTTGCCGCCCAAACTCAACACAAACAACTTCATTGATGCCTTATGGTGGAGTAGGAACTCCATTTTTAGTATTTAGAGGGCTTACACATTATGCCCTTTTATCCATCAGCATGGTAAGTGTCAGTCTCTGGTCGATCTATTTGAATAAGTCATCTATTCGCTACCCCTGATACTTGCCCTAGCATTTATGTGACTGAATAATATTAGCCTCTTGAAGAGTAGCATATTGGGCAGTCTCCTCCTAGCCAATTGCCACCACAGCTGGGTCCTTGGGGATAATATGATCTGGGGTAGAATCACGTGCACTGAACATCATCCCTTATTGTATAGCTTCTACCTCCCATGCTTGTGCAGAATAGACTAATGAAGTGTCGAGTCGAGAGTCATCTCATCCCTGACAAGGATCCATGATAGGGTAGTGAGCAATCTACCTATAGAAACTAAGTATTTCTACTACTATGGCGATTATAAAGAGGTAAGAAGGCTAATGGACAAGTCAAAATGATAATATTACTAGTGTACTACACGAGTTGTGCATCAACATCTTACATGATCGTGTTGAGGAAATGAGGTTCTATGTTGCACAAACAAAATTTAAATGTTATAGACATAGTATAGGCTAATAATTGCAAAAAAAAAAAAAAAAATTTAAATGTTACAGATATAGTATAGCCAGATTACTATAAAATAAAAAATGTATAGAATATTATAATTAAACCAACATTTTTCTCTACTCTTTGTTTTCATGTGAGGGGTTGCCATCTTCCTAGTTATTGCTCACACCACTCTTATCCTTACCAGCGTCCGGCAAGTGTGTTAAGTTTCCAAAGTCAATAAAGATGCGATTGATTGAAATCGTCCAAGGCCTTGAACAACTATCTAAGAAGCTCATCGCATTGGTTTGTTCCTCCTTAACTCCGTTAGGAAATTCGGTTTAGAAACTTAGGTGAATATATGTTAGTGGTGCACATTTTGGATAACCTTTTTGTCCCTAGAACATTTGCCTAGGTCTTTAAGGTAAAATATTTGTTATGCATGCTTTGCGAGAATGTACAGATCATTGTTGTACCATATCCTTCACGTGTTGATTGAGATGAGGTCTCCATCGATGCTTTTTGTCTTGTCTCAGTTAGTCTCAAACCATGCACTTGAACAAAAACAAACACTTAGACCCCATGTAATTTAACTAGATAACTTCAGCGAGTATGCCATAGAAAGTTGTCTTTTACTTGTTATGTGAACCAAGCATGCACACACCACTGTTTTATGATCGGAAGGCCATCTCTCTAGACTTGGTGGTAAACTAGACTCCATTCATGATGCAAGCTTTGAAATTATAGTGGTGAACGTTTGGACTGTAAGCTAATGCTTCAAGATCTTCTGACACATAGAGTAGTCCTTAGTTGCATAATCTGCAAAGGAATCAAGAGAGTAGTTAGTGAATTGCGCATGTACGACCTTCTGCCATTAGTAATTGGTTGAGATTCAACTTTACTCTTAAACCACACCATGAAATGCCTGCTTTGCGACTGCTCCTACATTGCGTGCTCCTTGCGCATTCAGTTCTTGCTTGAACTCACTAATCATAAATTGGCTAATAATGAATATGACAAATAAACTCAAATTTAGTGGTCCTCCTAATAATTTAAGTGAGGCAACTTACTTAACATGTGGCTAGACTTCCTTGCAATTGTTTAGCACAGTCCAATGTAATCTTGTTAACTTCAACAACTATCCCCATTATGGTATATGCACCTAATGGTCGAACAGGTTGTTCAAATATTCAAAACAATGACACCAAACCCTATTTAACAGTTTATTCTACAAACTGATTGGGTCTATTTATCCTCAATTCCATGTTCTTGAAGTATACCGAACAAAATTGAATACTGGTCTTTACAACATATAATTCAATGATAGAACTTTCTGGTCTTACACTATTCTTATATCCCTCTTATGCACTCTTAGGTATCTCTCCACTGGATATATCTAAACTAAATAGGGCTGTACGTTTAGGCTTCCTTCGGAAAATGCACAACTAAGTGGACGATGATGTTGAAGAATGCATGTAGAAATATCATTTTTAGCTTTTACAATATTAGAATTATTTTTTTCTCTAATGACTCGAACAAAATGACAAAATTTTTCTAGTGGTCAATTTCTTAAAGAACCAGAACCAAGATATATTATAATCCACATCATAAATTCAGATGTTAAGAAAACCATGAATGACCATAAGCAAAATTTGTTGAAGCAAGACATGACTATTGTAGCTCTTTAGACCCCTTAAACTTACTTTGTCCTCACCGAGCCAGGATGATATATTTGAAGCATATCCATTTGGCGGTTTGACTTCTTTGATCACTTCATATGCTAAGACAATAGTGTATATGCAGTAAGTGGCTTGAAAGTTTGCTTACTTTGGTATTGCAAATGCAACTTGAGTGAACACCCATTGCTTAAAGGACCAGTCTCGCCTTTTCTATGTCTTTTGACTTACCCTTCAAACCAAAGATAATTATAACTAGATTGTCACATATATTCTTCTCAATGTACATCACATCAAGTTTGTGGCAAATATGCAGTTTCTACCAGTATGGCAATCTAAAAAGCATACTTTTCTTACACTAGTTTGTATTGTGTTCATTTCGCTTCCTACAAGCCTCTCGTGTACCTTTACCAACCGAAGATGTGTACCAACTCTACTGCACCATAACATCCTTGCTGGTGAAATCCCTTAGTGGAGGCCTCATCTTGATAGTGCCATCAAAACTTCCTTTATCGTGGTACCAAAGGTGCTTCTGTGGCAAAAACTATCTGTGAACCATATAATGGAACTTACTATTTGAATGTTTGCTTGCACAATCTATGTTACAAATAGGGCATCCTTGTACCCTTTGGTCATCCAACTAGAAACATCACCGTATGTCGAGAAATCGTCGATAGTCTACAACAGTTGACATGTAGTTAGAATGTCGGACCATCCACCACATCCAGTATCCTCACATTGTTTGTCCACAATTCTTCCAACTCTTCCTTTAGAGGTTTATCTTCATCAAGTGATCTAGGTCTTGGTATTAAAAGTGACATCATCAAATATGGATCCTTCATGCACCTTCATGGTGGAATATTATATACAAACATAAGTACCAGCCATACGTTGTATGCCGTGCTTATGTTTGCATATGGATTAAACCCATTAGTGGCAAGTCTCACTCTTACATTGCGAGGAGCTGAACTAAACCATGGTATTTGGCATCCAGTCCCTTCCACTGCTCAAAGTCCACGGCGTGCTTAGCACACCCTCCTGACTAACATAATTTTCGTTGTGTCATCTCATCTTCGAAGTCATTTTCTTACACGTGAACAACCATTGCAGCCTTGCAATTAGTGGAAAATGACAGAGAACCTTAACTGACATGGTCTTATTTTTCTTAAAATGAGGTTTCCATCTGCCTTCACTACATACTGGGCAGCTCTTGAGGTTCTGAAACTCTTTTCAAAATAGCACGCAATCATTAATATAGGCATGGATGGTGTTTGCATCTATACCTAATTGCTTAAGCATTTTTCGTACTTTGTACTATAATTAAGGCAACGAATTTCCATTCGGTAATAAACTCCTCATAAAAGTAAGCCAATTGTTGAACGGTTTCCATGGATTGTTTGCCATCGACTTTTTGATTCATCATCTGAAGTATCGTGGACAACATTAAAACTTAGTACAACTCGAATACATTAGCCTCTTTACACTCTCAAATATCCTTGTCTATCAGTTTCTATCAACTCTACTGCTTTTGTCCCCACTATCGGTGCCATCCCCCTCAAGATCACTCATATTAGCGGTCAAATCCTCTAAAACCAATGATCATCTTGCTCTTCAAAGGGTTGATACTCACCTAGATGCTCCTTTTGCTACGCCCCACATTGTCATGCAACTCATCTTCGCCATCCGTTCCATTGGACTTCTCACCGTGATAAATCCAACTCGAGTATGACCAAGCATTCACCTCATAATAAGGTGGTACTTGATAATATGAATAGGGTGTCATGACGTGTTCAGGAAGTCCCTACATGAGTATCTTATCAGTCCATCTAACCTTCTGTGGTTGATCGCTACTTGCAAAAACCCGCTAACCTCATTTATGTATCCTCCGTTCCTAAATCTTATGTCATGTGCCAAGTTCGTTCAGACATGCTATCCTAAGATTTAGAGAATGACATCCATATTTTATTAGTTAGTTTCAAGTGTTTCCTACCCATTTATGCATCCAATGTTATGATACTGTAAACATGTATTGCAAAAATATAACAGGAGTGTGCACGTATTTGGAAAACTACAAAACATTTTCCATATAATTACCAAAGTAAATAAAATTTAAATTATTCTAGACAAAACCTATATAAGCTATTGAACTTTGATTCTTAGGTCCAACTTTCTTGCACATGCAAGTTCATATATACATATAAAAAATATCATACACAAATTATAAGAACCAATACAATCGTAGTGTATATAGTTGTACAAACAACATATATCATAAACTAATATCTAAGTAAATAATTTATTGCATTATTAACTAGCACATTTATATGAATATTTAAATATATAAGACATTTAAAATATATCCTAATATTTCATAAATATCTACATATAATAAAATAGTTTTTTAAAATATTAAAATCAAATTATTGACTTGGATAAATATATAACTATTATAGACATTTAATTTATACACACACACAGAGTATTGCATAATAAGTCTAAGTTTCTTACACATGCAAGTTTTATAAGATATATACACACATACACATATAAAAAATATCATACCCAAATTACAATAACTAAAACTATCACAATACATATATTTGTACATACAACATATGCCATGTACTAATATTTAAGTAAATAATTTATTACACTATTAACTAAAACAATTATATGAATATGTAAATATATCAAACATTAAAGATATAAACTAGTATTTCACAAAATTATATATATAATAAAATAGTTGTTACAAAATTAAAATTAAATTGCCAATCTAAATAAATATATAACTATAACAAATATTTAAATTTCATATATATACTAGCATTGCAAAATAATCTATATATGCTAAAATAATATCTAAAATATTAAAAATAAATTACTAACTTGGATATTGATGTAAATAATATGTACTAAACTAGACCTTTATCCTCTACTAAAATATTAGCAATAATAAATAGAACACTAAGATAAATAATTAGAACTTCATCAAGAAAAATAAAAAAAAGAAACAAACACAAAGAGACCAATCGAGAGAGAGAGAGAGAGAGAGAGAGCTGGTGAGAGAGGAGGTTGAGTGAGTGAGTAGGTTGGAAACTCACCTTAATATCTGAGTTAGCAGCGACTGTCGTTGCTATGCCAAATCGAAACTTGCCCATTATATCAATATTTTTATAGTGTGTAGATGTATGAATTCAAGTGTAGTAGTCATGTGCGTACTACATGAATATTGCGCTACACGTAGCTTATGAGGGCTGACATAATGGTATGTCAAGAATAATTAAGAGAGAGATGGAATAGGGAGAAGGAGTAAGCAATCTCAATCGGCTCAAATGCACTTATGACAGGTGGCTGAACTATCAAGTATCAAACTCTACTAGTAGTGATGAGCAAATGTTTGATCTCTTGAGACAGAAAGTTGATAGCACCTTAGTGTTCCTACTTAATTTTTTATTATTCAAATGAGGGGAGACTTGAGGGTATTTATAGAGCTTACCATCAATGTCATCTATTGGATCATATTAATAATCAATAATTAAGATGAGCTTCTTTTAGTGCATAAGCTATAATAAGAAAGAATGAATGGCGAAAAGACTAGTCTGAAGGGCTCTACTCCAAACCAACCATCCCAAAATCTTTCTTAATTATTTTAATTAGAGCTAAACTCTTTAAGTCCTGTCATTTAGCCCAAAGAGAAGTCCACACAAATAATAATATTCATATAATTTAAAGCGCATTTACAATGGTTTTCAACTCATTATGCGAGGATCTCGGATATCATTATAATAGGCAGATTGCTTTCTTTCTTAACATATTGGAAGCACTTCCCAAATATATTGTGGTGCACTTTACTTATAAGTGGCCTTCCTCCCCCTATATTATAGCTTGTCCACTCTTTGGTATAATAATTTACGTACTCAATACACTTTTTCCATCATTCTGTTAAATTAATTCCACTGTAAACTAACTTAAGTATTGAAGTAATCATACCGCACAATTTACCCTTTCTTGTTTTGCGAGTCCACACGCTCTCTCAAGGCCTAAATCTTCCATGAACTCTACTAGCATAATTAATGTGAGAATAAAGGTATAAGCACAAAGCAGAAAGTAATTAAGTAAATATTTTAGTTTTCTCCAATTATACACTTACACTATAAATAGGAAAAAAAGAAATTAAAAAAAAAAGAGAAAAGAAATAGTAGAAAAATTATAAAAAAATAATGCATGATAGGAAATAAGTACGAAGAAATTTTTGAGAGGGAAAATTAGATCTTTTTTCAATTTTTGTGAAAATAAATTAACTTAATTATAGATCATGTTTTTATAATTATTTCATTAGAAAATGAAAAACCCAATAAAAATAATAATAGAAGATAGTCAATCTCTTGGCATGGCATATCCTTAAGCGTTACATGGGAAAAGCAAGGGACAGATCACGTTCAAATGATCTCAGTTTCATTTTTCCTTGCTATATAAAAAAAGGCGATTAAGCGTGCCTTTGTGTTCAAAAAAAAAAAAGCGTGCCTTTGTGTTATTTCATATATATATATATATACACACACACACACACACACATATATATATATATATATAGTCTTGTTAATGCGTGCTTGGGGATTTGTTAAGGGTTAAATTTTTTTTTTTTAACTTTTCTCAATATTGATTGTGAAAAAATCAGTCACAATTCACATGAAAATAAAGCTTCTTTTTTAAATTTTTAATGGACGCCTAATTGTGAGTTTTATGTGTTTTTAATTAGATTGTTTATACTTTCATTTAAATTTTATAAACTAGATAGAAGTCATTAATACTGGGAATTTGAGGCCGATAACTGGAGAACGATACAATTGAAAATGATAAATAACACTTTTATAATAAAAACCGAACTCAATTCTATATTTAATATGCTGTTTTGAACTTTTCATCTCAAGGTTCTTATATTAAATATAGTAATATATGAACTAATATTAATTTTTGTCCTAAATGCTTAGATATTATTAATAAAAATACATTGAAAATACCAAATCCGGTAAGTACAAAAATTATCCGTGATGCTTATACTAGGAAGCAATCATCACCCTCACATGATTAATAAATTGATGTTTTCCAACACGAAGGGTACCTTTTTGACTCAACTAAGTAACTGGAAACCTTATATGATTACATGACCTTACAATTACATTGGTTGCATTAATTAATAATCTCCATCTAGAACTGATATTGCAACATTACTAAAAGTTAGATATAATTAATCAAATGTGGCCTTCTTTCCCCCTTTAACTATTCTTTTCTTCTTTCTTTTACTACTCCACTATTATTTCAGTCAAACACCCTATTTAATCTTTCAACTTTCCCTAATATTGCAATTAGAGATGCAACCAAGATGAGATTACATCTCTGATAATTACTTCGACCAATTGAACCTAATCAAGTACCATATATCATCACAGTTAAAAAATGATAGGTAAATTGCACAAATCTTTCCTGAAAACCTTATAAATTATATAGATCCCTAAATTTTTTAGAAGTCAACACATGCACTCTCTAAAAACAATTAAATTGCACTGACTTTCAATGAAAACTTCAAAAATTGCATGATCTCAGTTTTTTCAAAAGTCAATATTTATGCATCTAAAAACTGATGGATTATATGTAAATTTTGTGAATTTGATTCAAACATGTTATCACATATAATATGTTTAATTAATTGAAGTTTAAAAAAAATATTTTAATTTTAAATATTAAAGAATGAAAACTTTTTCTTTATTTCTTTTTTTTCCTTGAAATCTAACATCTAAAGTGCAATTCTAATAAAAAAATATTTAAGTAAAAAATAGTGTCACGAGATGTGTTTTATCATAATAAAAGTCTTTTCTAATATGCTTGTTTCATGCTAAAGTGCAATGTTACAAAGAAAAAAAACAACAATTAACTTTAGTTGTACAAGAGTCATTGGGATTGGAAATGAGGAACTGCTTAATGTTTACTAAAGTTAATATGGGATGCCTGGCTAGAGAATTCCCATTTTTCCCTTCAATTTTTATTCTCATGGCTAGGCCTTGAGTAATTTTGTAAATCTTTCATCATGAATTATCCTTTGAGAAAGAAGGTTCTTTGGAAGATCAAATGTATACAAAAAGTTGCTTAATCACTTTACTGTGGTTAGGATTATATAGCTATAGAATTACTGCTGCCTAATTCCTTTTTGTCCATACCTAAAATTTCTGAAATAACCTAAAAATACATGAAGGATAGAATGGAAAGTCAACTTAAAGAGGGAAGATAGTTTTGTAATTAACCTTTAAAGTTTAAAAAGATATGTTGGTTAAATCCAACATAAAGTTCAGTCTACAATGGTAATTGCCCTTTTCCTTTCCTATTTCCAATGACAACATTAGAAATGTATTTCCTCCTCTCTAAACAAAGGCATTGACTCTTGGAAACCTATTAAGGATCATATGGTAAGTAAAGTTTACCCTCACACTAGTATGTTTCAACAAACATACACAAATGTAACAAATTGGTATAGTTGTAGTTTAGACATTAATGTTTCTACAAAGAAAGATGGCAAGTATTGAAGGAGATTTTAGAGAGACCATAAAGGATTGTGACTTAGGGAATTTGATAAGCAGGTTATAAGGATACTTAAAATATGATCTAAGGCATGTATTTAGGAAACAATGGAATAAGATTCATGTATTTGATGCAAAAACCACTAATAAAGAAGTAAGGACACTTGGTGATGTTTTGAGTTTAATGTTGGATTTGAAAATGCATTTTGAATGCGTTAAGGGTCTAATTAAGTTTGAAATTTCGAAGATAGATGAATAGAATGTTCTCTAGAAGTACACGATAGAAACATGGGATCGTGTTTAAGCCGTTTACCTCTTGGATAGAGAAAAATGAAGTTTTCCAGGTATACATGACTGAAACACAACCTTGTGTTTTAAGTTGTGTATCTCTTTGATTGTGGAAGTTGATTTTTTCAAGAAAACAAGATTGATACACGAGTAAATGTATCCGGTCGTGTTTCTCTCTGTGTTTTTCGCAATTAGAGACTATCAAAGAACATGACATATACACAATATTGTCTTCTTTCCCATGTTCCTCTTTATGAATTTTTGAAACTTTGCTTAGAAAAGAACACAAGGAGAAACACGAGCTCATGGTTAGCGCGCCCCCCCCCCCAAAAAAACCTTGTATTACCCGTGCACTTCCCCATGGATCTTTTTATGACCTATTTTCTGTCTAAATGATACCTAACTCTATATCTACTTGTATGCTAGTTTATACATGTTATAACACCATGAAAGCCTCTATTTTCTAGCCTAAAAATGACTAGATTCATTAAACTATTCACTTCATAATTTATGTATACTTTAAGACTTCGAGACATGTCATAATGATGTAGGACCGAGAGTGATAGGAATATAATGAGAGTTTAAGTAAGACAAATAGAAGATTCTAAACAATTTAATTATATGCAATTCAAGTAATGGATATTGGTTTGGAATGGAACTACTTCCAGATAAGTGTATACTATGTGTGTGATTATGCTTGTTTAGGTTAGAAACTAAAACAAACTTAACAAATTTTCAACATTAATGATGTGTATATTGCTTGTGCATGGCTACTGGTAAAAGATGGAAAATATCTAAGCTATTATTGTAACAACCCGATGATCCATGTGTGACATTGTCCAGGAGTGGAGTTGCTCGTGGAACTTATCTTGGTAGGTCTAGGATTTGTCAAGATCATGGTTTTTGGGGACTATCTAATAACCAATACATACATATATATATATATATATATATTTCCATGTGTTTTGGCATACTGAGTTATCTCTTTGTTGGCTATGGGACTAAAAGATATAGATAATTAAATAGTTGCGTATTGCATTTATATGACGATGATGCATGTGAGTTTGCTATTGTTTGTCCATGCATATGTGTTTGTTAGCATATTGTATTGGGCTTTAGCTTGCCCTTCTTCTTTTTTAGGTTTTGATGTAACTCATGTTGCTTTCAACTTAACTGGATATGATGTTATCATAGATTATGAGAAGGATGTTAATGGTGAGGATTAACCAATAGACTTTTAGAAATGATTTGTTACTATAGGAATAGAGACTCCTATTATATTATGTTATTGTTGTTCTTGTTCTTGTATTAAGTTAGTGTGTTAGGGTATAGACCTACTTGTTGGTTTGTAATAGTGTATGTGTAGATAGACTCTATGAGCCAGTCTTTGCTAATGATGTGTAGGAAGTATGAGTGTTTAATATAGTTGTAGTGAAGTGCTTATGTTGTGATTATGTATTTGGAATATTTAATATGTGTGTTGGTTGTATTAAATAGTATTAATTGTGGTTATTAATAGGTTTTGAGCCTTTGCATGTCCATTTACTATATGGACACTTGGCGAGTTATAAGTGCCTTTATATTTGGGGCATTACAATTCCAATCTACTAGAGCATTTTATATTTTCATAATTAAAGCATCATTATTATGACATGATTTATCCTTGATACTTAAAAGTTTGAATCATGAAAATGGAAAAAGAAAGCCTTATTTAAAGAGTTTATGGATATATATCATCTAAATAATAGTTTATGTGGTATGCTTGAAATTTATCGTTCGTATTATATTTGAACACCTTAGTTTAATGCTTTGGTGCCTGGTGTTGTATTGAACTTGTCTACAAGTCACATGTTTACGGTTCTATTAGCTTGTTAATTCTTGTATTGTCAGAAATTAGGGTGATCAATAAGTAGAATATACTTAATCTCCTAGGAGCGTGTATCCTCATGAGATGTGCATTGAATCCTCGTGGGAAAGATAGTGTTTGAATTATGACGTGATTGTTTAACCATTAACATTTGTGATAGATCTGAATTGTAACATTGGAGGGAAGTTTTGATTAGTTATTTTAGGCATTGGCCCTTTAGGATCATACCAAAATCTAATTAGGTTTAAGTTGAATTTTTTGGGCTTGGTTCAACCTGTTTTGGCACTTTAATATGGCCTTGCATAGTCGGAAACTTGTTGGCAATGAATCAGTAACTCCTTGCTATCGAATAACTCACTTAGCGTCCGGAGAAGAGCTCCGATCTGGATGACGAGGTTGACATCCGTCAAGCCATCGACAAACATATGTTAGCCGTCTCCAACTCATAAAGCTGTGCATGCAGGGCGGATTATGCCGGCCAATCCGCATAAACCATAAAAAAATACGAATAGGGCTAAAAATTTTAGCTTATTTAATGTGCAGGTCAAAATAACCTATCCTGTATAACTCGTAGGTTGAAGTGGCCAACCCATTGCGGGTTGGATTGGCCTACGATCCCGCACTTTAAAAATTTGAAAAAAAAAAGAAATAAGTATAATTCTTGTAAAAAAAAAAACTAGTATATTACTTTATTTATTTCCTCTTCTCTTCACTTCACTTTTCTATTATTTAATTGTTGAATATTAATTATGTAATTTTCATCTGTTATGTTTTAAAATTTTAACTTTTATGTTTATTATTCCATAGTCTTTTTATCAATGCTCTTTCATTTATATTTATTAGATATTTAGATGCTTCTATTTAAAAGAAGAAATACAATATCAATTGATAATTTTCATGATGTATTTTTCTTGCCATGCCAAAGAAAAATAAATTGGAATGGATTCTAATTTATGTTAGTTTAAATAAACCCTTTTACGTTAAGATAAAAAATTTAAAAAATTATATGTCTACAATTTTTCTATATAAGATTATCATCTAAGATTAGTATGTAGGTAATTTGTGAGATAAAAAGAAATATATTCTACATTTAAATTATTAAAATTTTAAATTTAAATTAGAATTCTTATAAATTTTTCAGAAAAAAAAAAATTAACGGTTTCACGGGTCAGCCCTTATAACTCACCAACAAGTGCGGGGCGGGTTTGGCTAAAAATTTTGGTCCGCATAGCAATGCGAGCTAGCCTGCATAACTCGTAGGTTGAAGCGGGGCGGGACAGGGCGGGGCGGGGCGAGTTAGCCCACATAACCCGTTTGCACAGTTCTATGGCAACTCACTATGTAAGATCTTCGAAATCATCATAATAGGGAGATTATTAAATATATTACTTCCTAAATATATTATGATATGCTTTACTTATAAGTGTTCTTCCCTTATAAATAGCCTCTCTGCTTTTTAGTATGATAAATAGCTTCCTGTTGGTAAGACCATCTGGTTAACCATCTAACCGTTAAAATAAATATAGTAATTGGAATGTTAACTATTTTAGTGATTCAATTAAGGTTGGATATACTATGAGCCGTTAGATAGTAACGAGACCGATCCCATTAAAATTAATGATGGAATTATAAAATTTTCCAACAAATGACATACTCAATAACTTATTGCCATCATTCTGTCAAATTAATCTCACTGTGTACTAGCTTAAGTAGCAGAGTATTCGTGGTCCTTTCTTATTTTGCAGGTCCACACATTCTCTTAAGCTTAGATCTTCTAAGAACTTTACCAGCACAGTTAAGACATGGGCATGATTAGATTTTTTTTTCTTTCCAAGTTTTGTGAAAATACGACTTCCTCATTTGTAAAAACACTATATATAGATGATGCTTTTGTAATTTTTTTCATTAAAAAATAGAAAAACCCAATAAAAATAATCAATAGCAGATGCTCAATCTCTTGGCAAGGCATATCCTCAACCTTACATGAAAAAAGCAATACAAAGACAGTGTTCAAATGATCTTCAGTTTCAATTTTCTTGGGGATATATTAAGGGCTATTTTTTTTTTTTTTAACTTTACTCAGTATTGATTATAAGAAATCAGTTACAATTCACATGATAAGCTTCTCATTTTAAATTTCTAATAATCGCCTCATTGTAAGATTTATGTGTCTTAAATTAGATTGTTTATAGGTTCATTTAAATTTATAAATTAGATAGAAGTCATTTGTACTTGGAATTTGAGGACGATAATTGGACAGCGATACATTTTAAAATGATAAATAACACTTTTACAAATGGAAAGTTATACATAAATCTATTTTTTTCAACGTATTCTAATAATTTTACTTTCATACTTTTGTCATTCTTAAACAGATGTTTGTCAAGAAACAAATACCGATAAAAAACTGACAGTTTTAATTATAAATAAATCAAATAAATATAATACAAATAAATCCATGATAGATATATATTAAATACATATACGAGAATCTAACTAGAAGAAAATGGCTGTTTTGAACTTTTCATCTCAAGCTTCGTATATTAAATATAGCAACATATGAACTACATTCATATGTTTAATATGGTAAAATAAACTTCGATATTATATATTAATTTTTTACCTAAATGTTTAAATGTTATCAATAAAAATACATTGAAATTGCCAAATCCGAAAGTACAAAAAATTATCCGTGATGCTTACTAGGAAGCAATCATCACGCTCACTTGATTAATAAATTGATGTTTTCCAACACGAAGGTGCACCTTTTTGACTCAACGTTGCTAAAAGTTAGATATAACTAATAAAAGGGTGGCCTTCTTTCCCCCTTTACCTATTCTTTTCTTCTTTCTTTTACTACTCCACTATTATTTTAGTCAAACACCCTATTTAATCTTTCAACTTTCCCTAATATTGCAATTAGAGGTGCAACCAAATTGAGATTACATATGTAATAATTATTTGGACCATTTAAACCCAATCAAGTACAATTAGATTGACCATGTTTTATTCAATAAGATACTATAAATACATATATCATCACCAGTAAAACATGAAGATAAAGAAAAAAAAAGAAAAAAAAATAATTTGGTACACAATATATTCAGTCCAATTATGTACAAACAAAATATGATTGTTATATAAAGAGGTTATTTGTAAATTCTACTCGATTTTATATTTTCCGGATAGTTATATAAATTCAATGAAAAATAAGATATGAAGGCTACATGAGCATCGATTTTTCACCCTTAGACCTATAGTGCATTGCTTGTGTATTCATCATAAAACTAGAAGAACAACACCTGATGTCCTTGTTGAGCGTAGTTATATCATTTTATAAAGAGCATCACGAATCTCATGTTACTTTAACCCTATATTCAGGATACTAAGGTTTTGCATTGCATTAAAAAAAATTATAACCAATTCTTTGTAATATTTTACATATATTCATGAATCCTATGATAGATTTTATATAAAAGAAAAAGAACAAAATGAAAAATTTACCGTGCGTTTATTCTCCATAAAATCTTACAGGAGTTTCATTCTCTCCTTTCTTAGATGAGCGATGACAAAGGCTATTGCAATATCAACATCATACGTGTTTTACGTGGTCCATATTCTTATGTGCAATCATTCTATAGCTGTCTTTAATAAAGCTCTTACGTAGTGAAAACACGTGAGTTCGTTGCCTTTTTTGACTCGTTTTATCTTCATAAAAATTTGATGAGAACCAAGAAGATTATATACTTGAGCATATAATAAGGATGGCGCGTTTGTAAAGTTAAATGATTATGTCTCTCGTGTCTAAGCCTTTCTCACGGGTGCATGAATCATAATCACTTTAATAAAAATTAAATTTACCTGACTACTTAGACTCTTTCATAATTATATAAGTTCATAATTTTTTTTAGAGGATTATTTTGGTAATTTGGACTCTAGACCCAATTTAGTGATATAAATTGGTCTTTTTAACTAGTAACAGGATCCAAAAAGATCATATTCAAACAATATGATATCTTAATGAGTTTTTGTACGGTGAGCTTCAAAAATAGAGATTACTAAATCGGTTTTCGTAGCTCTTAGCCTTGATTTTCTCATGGGTAAAAAATAAACTTAAAAAATATCTTTCTGTATTGATTTGGGCTTTATATGATATTGATAGAGCTTATGTGAACTAAAAGAGGCTCTAAATTTATTTATATTTAAGGTGGGTTGTTTTGTAAAAGAATTAAAGCCTTTTTCTTTTTATATATAATAAAAGTCTCTAGACTCTTCTAAGCCCGCAAACAAAGCCCATTTCCATACGATAAAAGAAGGGATGAATGTTGGCATAGTCATTTGATCAATATTCACTAGTAATGTTTGATGCAATGGATTTATAAATAAGAGGCTTCTTTTCTCATTTGGGATAATTTTGGATATTACAAAGATTGATAGTAATGTGGAAGCTCTATTAAGACATCTTCAAATTGTCCATTTAACAAAAAACGAACTAAGAGGGTTTAAGTTTATTTAATTTGATTTTCCGTACCACTTGCATGCTTGAGAGGTTGAGTTTGAATGTTTCTTCCCCCACACCTTTTTATACAACAACTGTACATATGTTATTATCTCTCGAGTCTCTCTAGATTGATCCATTCTGTGCACTATACCTTTAGAAAATTATCACATCTTTCTATCCTTGTTAACTACTCAAATGGTATATATATTTTTTAAATAATCATTTGCTAGTTGAAATGTCCCGAATAATATTTTAAAATCTATGATAGTATAGTAAATTTATTCTTATTTTCTTCCTTTAAAAAAAAAAACTAAATATTCATTTTCTTTTGAAAAACCTTAATACCAGCTAAAAGACCTTGATCTTTGTTACATTCTGAAACAAGGTAAAATCTTAATTATCTTAAACTTGATCGAAATTTTATTATAAAACCATGATTAGATCATCTTCTAGATTTGTAATAATAATTCGGAGAAATTATAGCCTTGCAAGTAAGGTTCACATTATATTTTATTATTACCTTAGATTTTAAATTATAAATTATTGCCAGAATTTATAAAATCTTGGAGATTGAAACTTAGAATAAATTATATAGCATTGTAATTTTATTTGGAGAAAGTTGAAATTGGAGCTCCACATTTTTTGAAGTTGATGGCCATTTTGATATTATAGGGTCATTGAGTTGTAAAAGGGTAGATTTCTGACGTCAGTGGGATGTTTTAGCTCAAGTCACCAATAAAAAAAGTCATGATTACAGGTTTTCTAATTTTCATCTATAATAATATTTATATTTGATTTTTTTATAAGTAAAAATATCAATTTTTTATTTATAATTTTTTTTAATAAATAATCCCTTTAAAAACAATGAAAAAAAAAAAGCTAAAACAGTAAGAAACCAACTAACCAAACAGGAGCTAAGAGGTAGGTACAAGGGCCAAAACAATCTACGGAATTGAAAATTATTGATCACATAACCATTATGGCGGACTGGATTTTATATAGGTTAATATTAATATATTAGGGACCATGCAAAAAGCGATTGACAGAAGTAAAAATGGTCAACCACTTTACTTTCAGGAGGAATCCCATTAGTCTAATTCCATTTACAGCTGATTAATTTTAATTATTTTGGGATTTCAAAGTTAAGAATAGGGTTTTCTAATATGATTGAGGTATTAATCAATAATTTTATGAATAGTCGTAAGATTTTCCTCATATTCAACTTATTTACAAGTTGGTGAATCGATTAACATTTTTCCCTAGGTAATTAATTCATAACTGTTTAGACTATTAAAATTGTGTTTATTTTTCGTACTCACGTAAAGGCTTTAATCAATCAATAAGTGTTTGTTCCCTGTTATGCTTGAACATACAAAATAAAGTGGTGATAGTCTAGGCACGACATCAAGAGAAAGGATTTAGTAGGTGTTATATATCATGTGTAATGTATACGTGAAATATAATTATTAATAATTATTACTTGGTCATATGGGCAGTGATTATTTTAAAAATTATTTATTATTCATTCATGTATTAACAAATGATTGGTAGTACACACACCATATTTATACAGACCTGAATAAACAAGTTTTAAGTTCAGTATAAGAAGGTTTGATTTCACTCTAGAGATTTAATGGTCTAATTTGACTCATCAACTCCAGCTTAGCTTTAGATGCCGAATTTGTGAATGCTTGCTGCTCCCACCTTGAATAAAAATAATTAATAAGGCCTATAGTTTGCTGGTTGTTATTCCTTGTCCGCTATGGTATATCTGTTCAGGTTTGAATGTCCTAGGTTGAGATAATCAAATTCCGAGCCGTAAAAGGCTCAAGCTATCCTTATTTATTTGGTTCACTAGAATAGAATTGACATTCTACCTTTATTATTATTAAATAGTTATTCCTAGTTTGGTTTGAAACCTAATATTATAGTTGTGAAGAAGTAAGTAAAGATTCACTTAAATTGTTTGAAGTTGGACTATAAATAAGTTAGACCCAGCAAAGTTTTAAAACTCACGTTTGACTCAAAGGGATATTTAATGAGCTTAAGCATAACTCAGTTAAGTTTTCCTAGAACTATCTAAAACTATTTTTCTTTCAACTAAAACAATGGGTAAATTATGTAAACTACTTCTATAAACTTTATGAATATATTGGTACCCCACTTTTCAAAACACAACAAATAACCCCGTAAAAAATTTCAACATCAGGATCCAACTTTTTAAAAATGCAATGCATACCCTTCTTCGATTGGTGTTGACATTTATAGGATGGGTGCTTGTTGCATTTTAAAAAGTGTAGCGTTGATACGTTTTATAAAATTTATAAGAGTAGCCAACGTAATTTATCCTAAAATAATATATTTTTTTTTTACTTAAACTTGGTTAATATTTAAGTTAAACTTGAAATGGATTAGGCTTGTGAGTTAGTTGGATTTAATGTTAAAAAGCTTAAATGTGAGTTTGACTGAATAAACTCTTGTTGTTGATGATGTTCTTTTTTTTTTTTTCCTACTAGAAGTTTAGAACATATCAAAAGTTTTCATTACCAAATGGTGCCTGGCGCCAACGCCCATCGTGGAAATGGTAACGACTCCTACTAAATATACTCATTCAACTCAACGTGGTCCATTGGACTCTTTTTGTTTAAAGACGTGGGAATAGATGGAACACAAATACTTTAATTACTCGCATTAGCTTTCATTGGGGTCCCTTTCTGATGGCAACTAGGTTATATTGCATTGTCAAATTTGATAAAGACACTAAATTTGGGACAGCAAAAATCATCAGAGACATTTTATTGTTTAATATTATTTATTAAAATGTCACTTGTTTAATCATAATTGGCTGGAACAACATTGAGACAATAATATTAATCCCACCCTATTAACCATATCGCCTATTTGATATGATATACAGAGATAAAAAATGATTATAAATCTAAACTAGTGTATTATATGCAAAACAGATTTAGATTAGTTGTTTGAGGTCTTTGTCCGGTGTGATCAATTCTACGCTTAAGTTAGTTCGGATTCCTAAGGTATACAAGTCCAAATAAGTATATGGGAGTACATAAGTCACCATCATCATATATAAACCCTTGATATCTAACGTTGAGTACATGTCTAGGTTCTATACAAAATAATTATCAATATACCGTTCAATAACACTAATTACCAATATATAATTATAAATCATGTCTAAGAAAAGATAAGAAAATTTATATGAAAATCGTGAGTGTGATTCGCGATATGATTTTTTGCTACCGTCGCCATATTGCAACCATCAAAAGTTATATATATCGTTTTTCAAAATCGCGATATTCCTGTACATATATTGCGATTTAGAGAGATGATATACGTCATATAATGCTTCTTTAACATGCGATATGCATATGGATCCTATATCCTATTTATACACGATTTCAGTACTAAATCTAGTAATTATTTTTATTTTGATTTAAATAAATAATTAATTTCAAAAGTTGTCCTAAGCAAGAAATTATTTCCCTACATTAAGATATACGATGTACATAATATATATATTTATATATATAATCAAATTTATTTTATTTATTTACCTTCTATTTCAAAACAGGTATAACCTTTTTTTTTTTTCATGTGGTATATCATAACATCCATAGATTTCCCTAGGTAGTGTTGGTCAATATGCATGCAATTGAAAATCTGAAAAGTGGAAGCATACGTAATGAAGCACTAATGTAATTGTCGAAAGGCTTTATCAGAATTTCAAATTGGGGGTGGCATTTAAGATAGGCCACCAAAGAAAAGACAAGTGGCTGGATTATGTTTATACGTAGAGGGGGAAAAAAAAAAAAAACCAGGGACTAACAAAGTTTTTGACTGGTCTTTGTCAAATTTTAGGGCACTTACTAAGGAAAGGTATCCATCCCATTGTTGTTATTATTATTATTATTATTATTATCCAACTTGAATCTCACTAGCGACTTCAGAAAAGAAATCAGAAGACTGGATATGAGGATAAATCGTAAGAACAATTTACAATGTAAATTTCTTGAGGGGTCTAGTTGCAATAGTCAACAATTTAGGAGATGTATTTATGATTATTTCATATAATTTTAGATTATAAAGATTAAGAGATAAAATACAATATCCATCACAATTTGGTGTTAGAAAGCAAATTAGTTTATAGCAAATCATATGGTAATACCATTACATGTGATCTAATCCTGATATTTTTAGAGGAAAAATACTTACTGCCCTAGTAGACTACGAATTGTTGGACATATTTGTAATTAATAAATTCAATGTATAATTAAACACTAACTACACGTTTTGATACACTTTTTTATTAGTGTTAGATATAATTTTATGGTAAGGTCCCAAATGATCGCTTGAGAATAAAAAATAGGATTGGCCACCCTTGAAAGAGCATAAAAGTAGTAATTGAATGCTTTTAAATTGAAAAATTGATTAAGGGATCTATGAAGATGTCTAGGATATGAATATATGTGTACAAGTAAGAGGGCACTCTGCTTCAGAAGGAAGCACCCACCAAAGAGGGGCAGTGTGAAGCAACGAAATGGAGAATATGGAGTTATAAATATCACAAACATTATTGAGATCGGATACCCCAAAACCTAAGGGTTCTCTAGAAGTTTGTCCACGATGGCGAGCTGGGGCTTAAGATCAAGTAAAGAGGCTTGTTTGATGGATAGCATGCGAATACTCTTACACTATCATTTATAATGAAATTTTGGGATTATGTCACAAATGGTACTTGAATTTTGACAAAATATGTAATTAAATACCTAAACTTTGAAAACGATCAATTTAGTACTTGAATTTTGAAATTAATCAATTTAATACCTAAAAGAACTTGATAGAGGTATTGTTAGTGTGCATGAAAGTCTCTTTTAAGTACTAAATTTAACAATTTCAAAGTTTAGGTACTAAATTTATCAATTTCAAATTTCAAGTACCTAACTATATAGTTTGTCAAAGTTCAAGTACCATTTGTGATATTAACCCTAAAATTTTTCAAGGTTTAACAAGATATATATTATGTTTTTGGATATGGAATATCCACCATTATTGTAGTCATCAAGTCTTATATGCATGTATATATATATATATATTTTTCCCTTTCTTGTAATGACATACTTGGCATCTTGGACAATCTCTTAAATAATCTATATAGCTAGAAAGAAAATCTCAAGTAATCAAGAATGCAACTACAATACAACAACAACTCCTCCATGCATTGCTATCTAAAACATTACATGTCCTCTTTCCAACTCTAAAGGCTTTTGTCATGGTAGACCTTATTTAGGTCCATTAATGACTCAAATTCACCCAAAGAGTTATTAATGTGGAAGGAGTCACCAGTGTAGGTTTGCTCTACTTGTATGGATGACCTTAAGGCATTTGAACCTAACTTTGAAGATTTCTCTAACTCTTTACCTTGAATAATTGCATTAATCGCTATTGAAGGATTTGTACCAATATGCATAGACAAGTAATAGTATTATACTTGTGCAAGGCAGTGTGGACATAGAGGAGGCTACTAGAATAACAATCCATTAGGAGAATGTCACGGAGGGAGGCCATGGATAAGCATCAATTGGAGTAAGGTATTAGGACAAGTTATTGAGGGATGGTGAGAAAGGTGACTAAGGATAACCTGACAAGGATAGGATGAGATGCTACATTATGGTTGGGTAAGCATTTGATGCTACAAGTTCTCATAGGTCTTGTTATGTTAGCTAGATTTAGATGGATATCATCTTAGTACATAAACTACTTGATAGAGAATATCAAGTCATACATATTAGTCCCTATATCTACTTAATAGACTCTCTAGCCTACAAGAAACCCCCTTCACGCACTTCGACCCCAAAGCTCCACAAGTCCTTAGCCTGTTGAGGACCTCAAGATCCACAAGGACCTCAACTTGGAAGAGCTTAACTTAACATTTGAGCTCTATGAAAGCTTTGGTCTTTGAGAGGATCGAGGTCTTGTACGACCTTAGTCAACACTTCGCATATGAAGGTCTCCAACATCCTACTCCACATTGTCATCTCCTTGGGCAAACAAACACCAATCCAGCCACCCTCCACGAATGATCATATCGACCACCTCAAGTTCAAGTTGATTATTAGACCTAGGGATATACGACTTAAGCACCAAGTATTCTATAGGCTCCCCATTCTACTTTAGCCATCACCTATAAATACACCCACAAACCATATGTACGAATGATCTTGCACAATTTAATTCATGTTGCCTAAGTTTGTTTACATTTTTTAGACCTACCATTAATTTAACTATCGAAGTAACCATACTGGACAATCGCCTAGCACACCATTAACCACATTTTGTGTGTGTAGGTCCATGGTGCTCTTGCACCACAAGTCTACTGGTGGATTTCTACCTACAATACTACTTGATGTTTGTAAAGAAAAATAATCCTCTTTATAGTATGATCATCAACTAGTGTAAGAGGTGTTATTAACTATCTATATACTAATCCTCCAACTAATGCCTCAAACATCTATGATGATTGCATCAACCTTATGTTGATCCCTACTCTCTTATATAGCCTTTACTTGCTTCTGCAACATCCTAGCATAATATTATTGTATCGTTAGTTAAGTTGAGCTAAGTGTAGATAAACTTGACTAGCACTTTAATCAAGTATCTTTACATGTTCTTGATTAGCTATAGGGTCAATCCATGCCCCCATAGTTCATCATTTCTAGCAATCTGTAAATTCCTAAATTTGAATATTTTTCCTTTTTTTAAAAAGGAATAAAACATATTATGACTTTGTGAAAATACATATATTTGAATAGAAAAAAAATTAAACCGACCTTTACTTCTATCTTGGCCTATTCTTAATGTTCACCGCGTATCATTTTATGACTCAAAAGCATAGGATTATGTTTAAAAATTGAAAATTGTGTTAAACTATGCTAGACATTTATATATGTAGGATTTACAAAATATAAAATTTTACACTGTAATCCCCATTCATTGACTTAATGCTCAAATTTCGGTAGTGAGATTGTTACGCCTAGGAGGATACCTTAAACGTGGCAGTCCGCCGCACATAATATTAAAGCTAATGAATAATAACCTTAGTCACGCAAAGCTTTGATATCACGTGTAACGCGTGCTTTTAAGATAGTAGGAGACTTAAAGAGGTATTACGTTTAAGTAGATAATAAAAGCATGCAAGAACTTATAAAGATAAACATGTAATAATCATTAAGATAAAAGTTTCTTACAACTTCTTAGGGGCATTTCCCCGTTCTAAAGCCTTTCTCAAACAAAGTCATCTTCAAAACATATATTAATATAGCATAAGTTTACTATAGAGATTTCTTTTAGAAGTTTACATCCAAAACTAAATATATAAACTTTATCCAAAAACTCATAGTAGCTTTGGCTCATACCTGATAAAAGGGGCTCCTTGGTGCCAACCACAAGTAATCAAACTGTAACAAAAAGCTATAGGGGTAAAAGAAAACTAGCTTAGTGAGATAACTCCTATCTTCAAAACATTTTCATAAAACATACAAGTATTTTAGACAATCATATGGGAATGCATCAATCACATGCGCAAACAAAATACACATGATTAACCGAAAACCATGTGTAGCATGGATTTTACACCTTCTATGTCGGGGGTTGGGTGGTTACGATGTAAACCCCCAAAATTTTGGAATCGGTTTAGCTTAAAACCCTAAACCAAAAGTCAACCGGAACTCTAAAGGTCAACAAAACTCTAGTTATACGAAATAGCTTAAGTCCGGCAATCCTGAATAACAAACTCGTGAGGATAAGTAGAAGTTTAGAATATAGACTAGTGCAGAATTATCTAAGGCAACATAAAATGATCATACTAGTAAAACCGCAACTCGTCTTGAACCTAATCGGACATGGTTCTTGAAAAACGTGTCTCGAAGCTCGGAATAGTAAAAATATTCCGAATATACCGTTAGACTCGTAAAATATAAGGTTTTCAAATATATCAATTTTGTAATTTTTCGATAAGTAAAAATAACAGATATCGCATTTATACGTGTATTTTCTTACTACTGATACTTTATTAGTCATATCTACTTTACATTACACTATTCATTACTATTCTACACTATTATTTTATCTCTACTTTTTCTTGCACCTACTCTTACAAACACCATAACCTATAACCTTTACTTTTTACCTTTCCCATAACTTTATTTCACATCTACCTTACATATTACTTCTTTTAATTAACAAAAAGCAAAAAATAAAATCTCTCCCCTCTCTATCAAGATGCCCCCCCCCCCCCCCCCCCCCCCCATTGTCCCTCTCCTCAAATTTGTTTCAATTTTTATTTATTTTAATCATATAAAAATCCCTCCACATTTTCCTATAAATACCTCCCTCCACTTTCACTTCTTTCATACAAATACTACCCACAAATTCTTACAAAAACTCTCCCAAAATCTCTTCTCAAAACTCTCTCAAAATATCCTCCCAAAACTCTCTCAAATCTATTCCAAAACAACTTCTGCTAACAACTAAAACCCATAACCACATAACAATACCAAAGTCTTCTTTAGGTAACCATTTCATATTATTTTCTTCTTCTCATGTCATGTAACTTTAGATGACCATAGTGTGAGTTTTCAAAGACTAAATGTTATGGAAGCTACACTATGTCATGTATTGTTTTCGTTCATGAAAATCTATTTATGTTTATGTTATTATTTTTGTTCATATTATTGTTACTATATCTAAGTATTATTATCTATATATATATACATATTCTTTAGAGCATATAAGCTCACTTGCAATTTATTTATTATTCCATTGCAATTTATTTATTAAATCCATTGTAATTTATTTATTCCTTGTTATTTTAAGACTAGTCTCTAGTCTTAGATTGTCCTTATCAAGTCAAAACAAATTTTTCTTTCTTTCATTTTATTTTTAATTGGGACTAATCTACTTCTTAGTCCCGGGAGCCTTGAAGAAGCTAAGACTCCAATACTTGACTTTATTATTTATGTTACTTTTGTTTACTATTATTTATTATAGATCATGTTCATTTAGATTGTTGTCCAAAAATTTCAAGTTCTAAAAATAATTGACAAAAAAGAGATTTTATCACTTAAAAATAAGTTTATGTGAAGTATAAAATCTATGTTTTAACAAAAAGTAAAATCATTTCTTTTCAAAGTTATAACAAGAACTCACTAAAATTTTAGAAAACTACTTTGTCATAAAAAGCTTTTTAAAACCTTTAATATTCCACTTTGTTTTTAAAAAATAATTGTTGGTACAAAATGATTTCTATGAAAAAGATAGTATAATGAAAGGATGAGGAATTTTCAAATAAAGATCTTTACAAACAAATAGGTAAAGAAAATTGTATAGGAAAAATAAATAGGAAAAGTAGTGCTAATATGGAGGACTTAGAAAGTAGAAAATTTATTTTCAAAAAGCCACTTGGGGAAAAATAATAAAACAAACATAAAACATTTTTTTGGGAAACACAAAAGAAACAAAGTATTTATTTAAGAGATTTACAAAATCAATTCTTGTAAACTATATTTTTCTAAGACTTCAAACCGATACTATTTTACTCAAGAAACAAAATTGGATAACAAAATACTTGAGCATGCTTAAATATGAGTTATGTAGTTATAAAAAGAGAATTTTTAAACTATATAGATAACTAAGTATTTATCAACCAAGTTTTGAATGGATGAACCAAAGTTGTTTTTGAGTTAGAAAATTCGTGGTGAAATTCATCGCCACTGTTTCAGGGCTTAAATGGTTTAGTTTGGCAAAAATAGTTTTAGGAATGAATATATTTTTTCGAGTAGGTAGAAATCGGTATATTATATGCGCGATTCTGAGTTAAAATGACCAAATTATGACCATTTTAAATTGGAACTTTCCTTTATACGAACATTAACGTTCTTTTGACATTGTTTTGTCAAAATTCAAGAAAATCGTCAAGGAATACTCATTTTTGGTATTTTCTTTGGCTAGGTGACTCCGAGGAAGGATAACTATATCCCGAAGATTATTTCGATTAAAGGAATGTGTGAACGACTCATTCGCGTAGAGGAATAGTCGACATGGCATCGTGAGTTTATTTCCCTTAAATGCTATACTTGTTATGCTTGTAATTTAGTTGCATTAGAGCTAGGAAAAGATGAATGGATATGTATGTAAAATGATTCTTTGAAAAATCCTAAGAATATCGAGGCCGGAATTGGATTAAATGATTGTTTTAGTGTAACACTTGCTTCGTATGAACTTCTTTGATCGCCTTAAATTTGATAATAATAATATTATGATATCATAAATAAACGATTCATGCATACCACGAAGTGAGTCATTGCATTTTGGGTTATTATCCTTGGTGAGAAGGATAGTAAGCTCATGTCAAAAGCAACACTTGGTGGAGTATCCGAAAGCAATTGCTTGGCGTGTTATGGAAAAAGGAAATTGCTTGGCGGAAGATCCGAAAGTAAGGCTTAATTCAAGTAGACTTTATATGCTTACGACATTGATCGAAAGCATAAAACTTTTTACTAAAACTACTTGTTTTGAGGTTATGTATACCAAACCTCGAATGGAGGGCGCAAATCCATTCAACATATAGTTCCGGAAAACTATATGTCTTCTTTGCCCACGTGTATGTTGCATTCCATTTGTTTGATTAAATAACTTGTTTGAAATTTTGTTACAAGAAGTTATTTATGGAAATAATTCTCACTAAGCCTGTTAACTTATACCCCCATAGATATCTTTTGCAGTTTCCCTATTTATGGTTAAGGTTACGAGAACCCTGCAGTCAGGTAATTTCTTTGCATTAGGAAAAATCCTAGATGAAGTTTTAGTGTTGAATAAGATGTAAAATATTCTTGTAATAGACTAGTGAAAAAGGGAAATGTCCCTAAGTTTGTAAAATCATTGTTGTAAGTAAATGAATATTATGAATCCTCTTTTCTTAATATGTTATTGTACCTTCTTAAGCTTCATAATTCCATGTATGGTCCTCTAAAGTTGTGAGTACACGCCTTACACTTACTATAAAAGCTTTTGGGAATGGCTACGGTTGTCATACTTAAGCTTTAATATTGAGTGTGGCGGACTATCACGTTTAGAATACCCTTTGGGGCATGATAGTTTAAGTTGGTATCAGAGCATGGTTAAGAACCTAGGAATCATAAGTATAGAATTGGACTTAAGAAGAATTGAATAGAAATAAGAAAGACTTAGATGAAATAGAATGGGTAGAATAAGCTTTCTAATCTCTCTCTTTTACATAGACCACCATAGATGAGGCCCATCTTCAAGCCAAGAACTTCCGAAAAGGACCTTTCGAAAAACCAAAAGATTACCGATTGAGACTTAGAGTTTTATGCGAGGAGTTTGCCCTAGCAGGACAACCTAAGACTGTTCGGGAAATGTTCCTAATCTGGAAGAAGGGAATGATGCGAACCGAATGAAAGGGAGTAGTACAGACTATCCACAACTGCCTTATAGGAAAGAAAATGACGAGTTGCAAATGATATAGCTGTGGAACATATCGCTGCCATTGCTGAAGATAGACCTATGTTGAAGGAAGCAACATTTGTCCTTAGAGAAGATGGAGGTCGAACTTCACCAGATTTTCGAACTTGGACCTAGATCAGACCAATGTTTGTTTACGCCCATGATAACCTGATGGATCATCTCGAATGGATGAAGGTAGACATTAACGATATCTTCCACTGGCATGGAGTATATCAGGAAGTGCTACAACCCCCAACCCAGGTGTCCACTGAGCCGCCTGCCTTTATAGGAATCCAACTAAGGAGAGACGAGACCCTACATCTACGAGAGGATGGATCGGTGATAAGAGATGAACCAAAGGAACAAGAAAGTGAAGATTCTGAAGAAGACCCGGAAGAAGATAATGAAGAAGGACCGGAACAAAAGACTGCTGTTGGAGAAGGGGAACCCTGTAATAGCACTAAAGAAAGGATCATCTGCTCTTTAGTGGACGATAGACTCGAAGGAGGCAAGGAGCAGACTCAGCCATGAATACGGACAGTGCTCCACCTAATGAGAATAATAGCATGGAGACAGATGGAGCTCTCACTTGGAAAACTATCCATGACATAGTGCCAAAATCAACTGGGGAAGAACTGACCGACATACATGAAAGATCAAGGGAGGCAGCCCGAAAAAGGAGGAAATATTTTAAGCAATTCATGAGGGATTGGAACCCAAGATCATCCATCAGCAATCCTGGAGATGCGCCTGAAGAATGAAGAAGGAGACGAAGAAGGTTGAGCATATCCTTAGAAGTCCAGCTTAAATTTTGTAACCATAGACTAGATCCGCAATCTCAGTCCATCTTTTAGTTTTTGGAACAATGTTTTGTTGTCTACTATGTAATTTCCCTTTGTGATTTCCTTTAAATATTTCTATTTTCATGTATGAACTTTGTTTCAAAATTAACGATGTTATGCTTTAAGTTTGATCTCAGAAATTGTTTTAATTTAAATTTTATTATCTTTTATGTATGTTAAAGTTTCCGTTACATCCACCAGTTTCCGACAAAAATTTAATTAAGTTATAAAAAATTTATAAAACCTAACTTAGGAATTTTTAAATAACCAAAATAGAAGTAGACGAAGAGAGGAGCGAAGTGCCTTTAACCAACTGGATGTTGAAGCGGAGCAACCTGCCTTTCAAGGAGCCACTACACCTCAGATGGACTTACACGCTATGATAGGACATCTGACCCATGTTAGAGCAATTAGGCAAAACATGCTGGCACAAGCACCCGTACATGAAACTACATCAGCAACAGCACCGGCACCTGTACCAACACCACCGCAACAACAAGTATCAACTGAGGCATCCGTGCAAAGGAACATGCACTCCTACAATACACCTTTACCTCCACCCCCATTGCTAAGGCCATATAAGAGTATGTTGCCTGATTTCATCAAAAGCAACCGCTACTTTAAGGGAACTTATGATAAGCCAGAAGAAGCCGAAGATTTGCTAGCCCAAATTGAGATGTCTTTTGATGCATTGAGGTTCCGCATCACCTACGAATCAAGTATGGACATTCATGCTTCGTTTAAATGCCAGAATATGGTGGGAATCAAAGAAAAGGGAGTTAATAGCTCCAATCACTTGGAAATGTTCAGACATGAGTTCTTGGAGAATTACTTCCCAGAAGCCTACGAGTAAGATATAGTGAAGACTTCTTACAAATTGCTCAGAAGAGAAGAACTATCGAACAATACGAGACCAAGTTTAGTAGATTATTGCAATATGCCCCTGATTCCTACAAGTACAGCGAGGAATTGAAAAGATAAGTCTTTATAGGAGGATTAGATGAAGACCAGAGAATAAGATTGGAGGAATTCGATATAAGGAGTTACTGAGAATTGGTGGAAAGAGCTCGGATCGTAGAAGGAGCGAGGAAAAGGAGAGAAAGAAAAGAAGAAGAAGAAAATCTAATCGTTGAGAAGAAGTTTTATGTTGAATCCAGTTTCATACCCCAACCAAAGAAATTCAAGATCTCCAAAAACTACAATAACAATAATGATAGTAGAAGGTTCACACCAAAGGACGTCCAGTGTTAAGTGCAATGGAGCACACTACCCTAAGAAGTGCCATCAGTTATTTGGAAGGTGCTTCTTCTGTGGAAATGCAGGCCATAAGATATCAAAATGTCCAAACAAAGGAATTAATACTTGTCATGTCTGCAAACAAAAAGGGCATTCCGCCAACAACTGTCCGCAAGGGAGGAATATTCTGATAAGATCTTCAGAAGGAGTTGTACCTATAAGGATTGAGAAAGGAAATGGAAGTAGAAGTGAAAGCGGATCAGGATCCATTGCTTCAGGAATTCGAATCTACAACCTAGAAGGACAATAGATAAGTGAAGAAATAAATGAAGAAGATAAAGACTTGGCTACCATGAGATGCAATAGGGACTATAGCTGCGACATGAGAATCGGTAAGCCTTGAACCCTCTTTGTTGTTATTCCTTATATCAAGCAATAGTTTAAAGTTTTTATAGATAAGTAGAAATGTGAATAGAAGTAATAATCCCTTTGTCAGATACGCAAGAAGCCTACAGTTAGGAAGCCATAATGTATTTGCTCTCTTAGATTTCGAAGCAACACATTCTTTTGTCTAACTGAGATAAGAGGATAAGACTACCAATGGCAAATGTCAAAGTTTTAAGATTCGAAATCCCCACAAGAAAGGATGATGAAACCCAAGAAGTGTTGAAGAATCATCTAATAAAGACATAAGGACATGCAGTTGCTCGTGATAAAATTAAATCCTTGGTACAAAACGTTACCTCTCGATAGAACTCCAATAAAAGTCCCAAGGAGGACATAAAAATCATAAAGCAATAAGAAGGGAAGATTATGTTCTTTCAAGATAAATAGAGAAAAGTTCGAATGATTACCTGGGAGACACAAAAAGAAAATAAAGGGAAACCGACCTTTGGAGAAATTCACGATTTTCGATAAAGTTCCGGATAAATAGGATGACATCCGAAGAGGAGGATCAGCTTTGAGAACAGACTTTTGGTCTTTGAATAATCTTAATAGAATTGAAAAGAAGTTGGAGGATTAAACTACAAGAATTTTTAATCAAGGCTTTACACAATCAAGTATACCCCCATGGAATATGCCAGTTCAGCTTATAATGGGAGAAAAGGATAAAACCCTAAGTTTATGTGTTGATTCTCGGAGATGAGCAAGGTCACAATCAAGAGTGAATACCACTCTCTAGAATTAAAGATCTTTTGACCAACTACAAGGAGCAAACTCGTTTTTCTCAAGATTTAAGATCGCAATACTACTAACTAAGGATCAAATCAAAAGTGATTCAAAGAAATGACCCTCAAACTCTTTATACTACTAGTTTCTAGTAATGCTTTTTGGAGTACCCAGCTGGAACCAAGAATGAAAGTCCCTATTGGATAAGTTGGAAATTGACGAGAATCGTAATCTATTCAAAAAGAGGAAAGAGAGATAATCAAGGAATGTAATCTTGAGTATAAGAAGTTAATAGAAGAAATCAAGAAGCTAAACATCGAGATTTCAAAATAAGGCTGAAAGAAGGAGATGATCGACATGGTATTAAAAACCAACCTTGAAGGAAATGAATAAAAGGGCTTAACGCTAAGATAAGAAGATATGAAGGATAAAGAAGAAAATATAGAAGGAAAGATGTATGGGTCGACAATAATATAGAAACTAAAGGATGAACTCAAGAACTAAGAACAAGGAAGTAAGTAAGGAAAAAGTCGTGAGTACAATCCGTAAACTTGGGATTAACGACCCATTCAAGAAGAACTTGGATATACCAAAGTTTTAAAAGAACAAGCAAAGTGTCAAACGAGAAAGAAAGAACACCAAAGGACAAAAGACCTATGAGGCCTTTGCCAATACAAGAATAAGAATGGAACTAGATTACCCAAGAGATTAGATTTCCATAATACTAACAGGAAGGCATAAGCTGATCGATTAACCAAATTAGCTCGTTCCTTAGTCGATCAATATAATGTTCTCTATGAACAACCTGGCAAGGTCTTATATAGAAATTCGAGGAGAAAGCAAGGAGTCCTAATCAAAATCTAAACAAAACCCGGATATGGGAATGATATATATATATATATATATATATATAAGGAGCTAACAAGAAATTTTGGAGAAAAAGAGATCTTTTGATGCTACATAACGAACAATCAGAGAGAACAATCCAATTTTGGAGGAACGGTTAAGAGTATCTCACAGGTTTCCAAAAATGAAGAAGGCAAAGATAAACAAAGAAAGTGAGATTGATCAGAAAATGAGGACCCTAGGAATTTTGAACGAAGATCAAGTGTAAGAAGTTTATCGTAGGATCTTTTAAAATTAGTAAAATCAGTTGGAAGCTTAGCTTACCATCTAAACCTGATGGGAACATGCAACATCTTCCAAATCCCTATATAATGATTGTCAAGGGATCAGTTTCGGAGATAAAAAGGTGGCATTCTTAAAGGAAGACCTTTCCTATAAGGAATACCTATTACCAAAAAAAAAAAAAAAATTGTTCAAAAGTTCAAAAGATGGGAAATAAGGAAGTTGAAGGAGAAATCTTTTTCAAGTAACTCAAGGAACTATGGATGAGGTGTGAGCCAGATATCCAAGTTTGTTTGAAGCTGCAATTATGACTTTCCAAGTTTTGAGGACAAAACTTTCTTTAAGGGGGGTAGGTTGTAAACCCCCAAAATTTTGGAATCGGTTTAGCTTAAAACCTTAAACCAAAAGTCAACCGGAACTCTAAAGGTCAACAAAACCCTAGTTATACGAAATAGCTTAAGTCCGGTAATCCCGAATAAGTAACTTGGTGAGGATAAGTAGAAGTTTAGAATATAAACTAGTGCGGAATTATCTAAGGCACATGGTTCTTGAAAAACGTGTCATAGAGCCCGGAATAGTAAAAATATTTCGAATATACCGTTAGACTCGTAAAAAAAATATAAGGTTTTCAAAAATATCAATTTTGTAATTTTTCGGTAAGTAAAAATAACAGATATTGCATTTATACGTGTTTTCTTACTACCGATACTTTATTAGTCATATCTACTTTACATTACACTATTTATTACTATTCTACGCTATTATTTTATCTCTATTTTTCTTACACCTACTCTTACAAACACCATAACCTATAACCTTTACTTTTTACCTTTCCCATAACTTTATTTCACATCTACCTTACATATTACTTCTTTTAATTAACAAAAAGCAAAAAATAAAATCTCTCCCCCTCTCTATCAAGATGGCCGGCGCCCCCCCTTGTCCCTCTCCTCAAATTTGTTTCAATTTTTATTTATTTTAATCATACAAAAATCCCTCCACATTTTCCTATAAATACCGCCTCTTCTTTTACTTCTTTCACACAATTACTACCTATAAATTCTTACAAACACTCTCCCAAAATCTCTTCTCAAAACTCTCTCAAAATATCCTCCCAAAACTCTCTCAAATCTATTCCAAAACAACTTCTACCAACAATTAAAACCCATAACCACATAAAAATACCAAAGTCTTCTTTAGGTAACCATTCCATATTATTTTCTTTCTTCTCATGTCATGTAACTTTAGATGACCATAGTGTGAGTTTTCAAAGACTAAATGCTATGGAAGCTACATTATGTTCATGTATTGTTCTCGTTCATAAAAATCTATTTATGTTTATGTTATTATTTTTGTTCATATTATTGTTACTATATCTAAGTATTATTATCTATATATATATATACATATTCTTTAGAGTATATAAGCTCACTTGCAATTTATTTATTTTTATGCAATACAATTTATTTATTATTCCATTGCAATTTATTTATTAAATCCGTTGTAATTTATTTATTCCTTGTTATTTTAAAACTAGTCTCTAGTCTTGACTTGTCCTTATCAAGTCAAAATAAATTTTTCTTTCTTTCATTTTATTTTTAATTGGGACTAATACTTCTTAGTCCCGGGATCCTTGAAGAAGCTAAGACTCCAATACTTAACTTTATTATTTATGTTACTTTTGTTTACTATTATTTCTTATAGATCATGTTCATTTAGATTGTTGTCCAAAAATTTCAAGTTCTAAAAATAATTGACAAAAAGGAGATTTTATCACTTAGAAATAAGTTTATGTGAAGTATAAAATCTATGTTTTAACAAAAAGTAAAATCATTTCTTTTCAAAGTTATAAAAAAAACTCACTAAAATTTTAGAAAACTACTTTGTCATAAAAAGCTTCTTAAAACCTTTAATATTCCACTTTGTTTTTCAAAAGAAAATAATTGTTGGTACAAAATGATTTCTATGAAAAAGATAGTATAATGAAAGGATGAGGAATTTTCAAATAAAGATCTTTACAAACAAATAGGCAAAGAAAATTGTATAGGAAAAATAAATAGGAAAAGTAGTGTTAATATGGAGAACTTAGAAAGTAGGAAATTTATTTTCAAAAAGTTACTTGGGGAAAAATAATAAAACAAATATAAAACATTTTTTTGGGAAAAACAAAAGAAACAAAGTATTTATTTTAAGAGATTTACAAAATCAATTCTTCTAAACTATATTTTTCTAAGACTTCAAACCGACACTATTTTACTCAAGAAACATAATTGGACAACAAAACACTTGAGCATGCTTAATTATGAGTTATGTAGCTATAAAAAGAGAATTTTTCAACTATATAGATAACTAAGTATTTATCAACCAAGTTTTGAATGGATGAACCAAAGTTGTTTTTGAGTTAGAAAATTCGTGGTGAAATTCATCGCCACTGTTTCGGGGCTTAAATGGTTTAGTTTGGAAAAAATAGTTTTAGAAATGAATATATTTTTTCGAGTAGGTAGAAATCAGTATATTATATGCGCGAATTCGAGTTAAAATGACCAAATTATGGCCATTTCAAATTGGAACTTTCCTTTATACGAACATTAACGTTCTTTTGACATTGTTTTGTCAAAATTCAAGAAAATCATCAAGGAATACTCATTTTTGGTATTTTCTTTGGCTAGGTGACTCCGAGGAAGGATAACTATATCCCAAATATTATTTCGATTAAGAGGAATGTGTGAACGACTCATCTGCGTAGAGGAATAGTCAACATGGCATCGTGAGTTTATTTCCCTTAAATGCTATACTTGTTATGCTTGTAATTTAGTTGCATTAGAGCTAGGAAAAGATGAATGGATATGTATGTAAAATGATTCTTTGAAAGAATCCTAAGATTATCGAGGCAGGAATTGGTTTAAATGATTGTTTTAGTGTAACACTTGCTTCATATGAAATTCTTTGATTGCCTTAAATTTGATAATAATAACATTATGATATCATAAATAAACGGATTCATACATACCACTAAATGAGTCACATTGCATTTTGGGTTATTATCCTTGGATGAGAAGGATAGTAAGCTCATGTCGAAAGCAACACTTGGTGGAGTATCTGAAAGCGATTGCTTGGCTGCGTTATGGAAAAAGAAATTGCTTGGCGGAAGATCCGAAAGCAAGGCTTAATTCAAGTAGACTTCATATGCTTGACGATATTGATCGAAAGCATAAAACTTTTTACTAAAACTATGGTTTTGAGGTTATGTATCACCAAACCTCGAATGGAGGGCGCAAATGCATTCAACATATAGTTCCCGAAAAACTATATGTCTTCTTTGCCCACGTGTATGTTGCATTCTATTTTTTTGATTAAATAACTTGTTTGAAATTTTGTTACAAGAAGTTATTTATGGAAATAATTCTCACTAAGCCTCTTAGCTTATACCCCCATAGATATCTTTTGCAGTTTCCCTATTTATAGTTAAGGATACGAGGACCTTGCAGTTAGGTAATTTCTTTAAAGATTAGGAAAAATCCTAGATGAAGTTTAGTGTTGAATAAGATGTAAAATATTCTTGTAATAGACTAGTGAAAAAGGGAAATGTCCCTAAGTTTGTAAAATCATTGTTATAAGTAAATGAATATTATGAATCCTCTTTTCTTAATATGTTATTGTACCTTCTTAAGCTTCATAATTCCATGTATGGTCCTCTAAAGTTGTGAGAGCACGCCTTACACTTAATATAAAAGCTTTTGGGAATGGCTAAGGTTGTCAAACTTTATAGTTAATCCACAAGTTTCATTTATCATTCATGTTATTCTAATTGTCTCACAAAACTTGTATTGCTACTTTATGTAATGATTTTTACATATGATCTCATATAGACTTTTCTAAGAATCCCTCCAAAAACTCATCATCATTATATATATATATATTAGTTCAAATATTATTATTGTTTATCGTCCTTATATTCCTCATATCTTATATTCCACATGTATATTCATATCTTTATCAAATTCAACTATTCACTTATTTATATTGATTGTCTTCAAATTCTTACCATTTACTCTTCAATAATGATTTATCTCACTTACCTTCATATAGTTACTTTTATACTTATCAAGCCTATAACTGCATATTACCATACCAACCACCTATTAGGATTTTCTTTTTACCTTCAATTCCTTCCAATCAACTCTTCTTCTTCTTTTTCGCCTCCAACTTCTATTTACTAAACATCTTTAGTACTTCCATCTCATCTCATTAGCATTCCTTACTCTTCTCTTGTATGTTGTTCTAACGATTCTATGTCATAATGACACTTGACATCTCAAACTTTACTATAATTTACCTCGAATACTCCTCCACTACAATATTGGAATTTTTTCTCCATCCTTTACCAACAACATTTAAGAAGACATAATTATTTTCTCACTTCATACTATGCTTACTCCACTTTACCAAAGGAAAGGAAAGAAAAATATCATAATTACATAAATAAACAAAAGATAAGATTATCATGCTTCTAAGTTAATATTTATAATAGTTATCGCATGTTACACTGGATGAGTTATTTTACATACTTATAGGATTATCATTTACACTTTTTTCTTGTACTATCATTAATGTTATGATTATGACATTTTTGGTCTTAACACTTTGTTTTACTTTAATAATCATTTCCCTCTCTCTATTATAATTATAATTTTATTCTATTTTTAACATATAAACTTTCATTCATTTGTCAAATTTATTTATATATATATCACTGTTTCTGTTATTTAAATTTTGAAATTAAGAAATTTTTATCCTTTATCCCAACACATATACATCCGTGAGAGGACCGATAAGTATCAACAACAGATGAACCGACCAATACTGGATTTACATATGTCTCAACTCTTAAGACTGACTCAATACAACTTGACAAAACTAGAAAGAGCAGGACACGAGGAGACTCAACACAACATGACAGAATACCTAATACGTTGATCTTGACAAGACAATATGAATACTGGAACAAACAATGAACTCATCAATCCTAACTCAAGTGTTCATGTCTTATGTCATTAAATGTTGTGTAATTATTGAATATTCAATTCTCAAAACTTATATATATATTTATAAGTTTTTTTTTTTTTTGTTAAAATTAACAAGTCGTTACTGCCACTATAGAAAGTTGGGAGTGGTAGTTTTTTATTTTATTTTATTATTTCTTTTAAGTTTGCATCATTAAATTCAAATTATGGTTCTCATAAAACTTTTCTTGAGATTCACAATTGAAATTTATTAAAGATTTGTTGACGTCGTGTCATTAAAGATTTATAATTGAGAATCATTAAAGCTTTGTTTTTTAGAGTCATTAAAGATTTATTAACTATCATTAAAGATTTATATTTATTAACCATCATTAAAGTTTTACGGACTACCATTAAAGATTTGTTAACTATCATTATTTTTTTTTCCTATTTTGACTTATTTTCATGAAAGTTATGATTATTAACTCCTTCATATGTTTATATATATATTCTCTTGAACTTATCTTACTATTTATTATTTTGTCGATTACGTCATTAACTTATTGCATAAATATGTATATGCATTATGGTAGAAGTCTAAAAGGTCATATGTTTAGTAAGGGGTTGTGTGTGTATATATATTATAAATTATCATTTCTTGATTTTTTTTTATTTTACTTACCACTTTTCTATATATTTTAGGGAGCACCAACAAAACAAAAATAAAATAAAATAACAAATATTCTAAGAAAAGATATATGAAAATAATTATGAAACATAATAACAAATAAATATAATACTTATAAATTATAAGTTGAAGGTAAAGAAACAATAAAGAAATCATAATTAGAAAGAAAAGAATCGATAAATAAATTATAATTAGGAAGGTAAAATCTTTCATAAAGAATAACAAATCTAAGATTTCCACAACCACTAGCAATCCTATGATATCGTGAGATCCAAAACATCTTATAAACTTTCTCTTTATATTCTAAACTGCTCCATATGAGAGACGAATCTTTGTCTCTTATCTTGGGTAAGGATATAAGATGTCTTAGAGGTAAAGCAACTTAAAAGGATCAAAACACTAAGGGAAACTGCTAGATAGAGACAAAACTAATCTAGGTAGGAAACTCAACTATTTACCACCCCACTTATCATTGCTCACAGTCCTAAGGAGTCATAACTTAAATATAATAAGATCAAAACCTATTGCTCTGATACCAAATAAGTTGTAACGTCCTAACTTAACAGCATTATAACTCACCACATGTTCTTCTCTTTAAAAGAACACGCCAATGCTATAAAATTATAAATCCACAAAATTATTCAAAATACATATCTCCAATAACTCACATAAAAGGTTATCTTCAATCATCATATATATAATTCATCTCTTTAAATGACATAACTAATATTAACCTAAAAACTATTTATGTGAAATCCAAATAATTCATATAAACTTGTGTCTTAAAATCTTCCAATGTCTAAAAACAATAATCTCAAAACTTCATATGATCTTCTGGTATTCACTCTTATTCTTTTGAATCTAAATCTACTGGACCTCAGCAGGAAGTCGAATCACTGTCGCCATCCCCATGATCAATATATATATATATATATATATGTATCATATCTAGATAAGTCATAAACTATATCATCTTCACATATACGTGAAAAATAAAAGAGTGAGCATAAAGGTCCAATACGTCATACCATAAACAAATACGCATGAACATGTAACATACAGAAATCACATACAACCCTAAAGCTAATGCAACATATACAGGTCATTATCTTTGATTAGCCAACAACCAACGCAGTTTAAAACCATTTCCAACTAGTCCTAAACCCAGAATAACTCATGACCTCGATTAACAAGTTTTTATATAAATACTTAATATACATATATTGATGTTGGGTACTCCCCACGAATCGTTGCATACCACCATAAGGCCTGGCACGACTTCCAATCTACCGAAATCATCTCCAAGTACAACTCCACTAGGGACAACGACATACAAAGATCATCAGGGCATCTCGTTAGTATGACACTCTGCGTGGCCTTTACTAACCAAAGCCAAATACAAGCAACACACTTTTCAAATATAATCCGGATAGAATTAAGTCAATTATTTTTTTCTAATCCTACAAGCACAAACAACAAGGTAAGATCATACCTGGATTTGTTCCCCAAAACTCCAACTTCACCAACGAAACCTTTTAAAAGATTAGAAACCTTAATCTCACCAAAATCCTAATCATCAATATTTACCAAATCAAAACCTGTTTTCCAACAAATAATTAAATCATAAATCCTAAAATCCACAATCTAAATCGCAAAATCTGTAATAATGGATTTAAACATCTTTTTCCTCTTGTTCATAAGACAATGGAATCCCTAAAACACAAATTTTCTCCATAAATTACTCTAAACCCTAAAATTCCCAATCAATAACACATCAACTATCAAGAAAGATCTCATCTTTAAATTATTAGGAACTGAACAAATTCATACTTACCTAAAGATTTGGATCTCACACCTTCTAGATCGTAAGACCAAATCATTAATCACAACTTAAGTTTTTCTCCACAATTCACAAAATCTCTAAAATATGAACAACAAATCAGAAAAAAAAAAAAAAAAGATTATTTCTTTAATACCATAATAACAAAATAGATTTATACCTTACCTAGGATTTAACTCTCAAGCCTTCTTGATTTCCAAAACTCAAATCCTCAAAGAACTTAGGGTTTCATCAAAGAATTCTCCACCAACGATTCTTTTCAAAGGGATAGATAACACTTAGAGAGATAATCTACTTAGATCACGAAAAGATTGGAAGGAAAAACACTTACCAAGAGGTTATCTCCTTGGTCCACTTAGGGTTTCTAAAGGGTAAGAAAAGGTGGGACAAGACTAAGCTAAGGGGATATATATATATATATATGCAAGGGAAAAACCTTAGGAAACACATCAACTTCGTATTTCTCGCACTCCATCAAAGGTTAGCGGCTTATCTCCTAAAGCCGATCCAAGGCTAGCGACTTATAAGTCAAGGCCGGTGGCTTATAATCCAAGGCTGGTGGCCTATCTCGACGGCTTTCAAACAACTTTCATCCATGCATCTTGTTTCTATTCTCGAGTTTATCATATGAAACATCATACTTATAAACATCAGGGTAGACCATAAAACCCTTTTATTTTACAATAAATGATACTATTGCCCTTAATTATAAATTAATTATTTGTATATTACATTTTAGATAAGTTTTATCTTCAATTAAGAGATGATAGATCGATATACCATCTATTCTCAGTGTAAGTGAAGAAAAGGCTTCCAAAGGTAGAATATAATATTAATATGCAATTTTGATCAAGGCTAAATGTATGATATAACAAATAACTGATTTACTTTGTTATATTATAGTTGTACTTTGTATTGATTATGACATTTATGAGATTGTAACTTATTATGTTTAAGAGTTAAATTTTTCTCTTAGAGTTTAATTTTAGGACAACTTATGTTCTATTTTAATCTTTTCTTAGTAGAATTGATCACTATTTTAAAATTTATTTAAACTTTTCAATCAATAAATAAGTTTAATTTAGACATGAAACTTTTTTAACAACGGGGTAGGGTTAGAAGTTTAGGTTTTTAAACACAGTTGACAAATGAGTCATGTAGTTAGTTAAGTTGGTTAGACCTATATAAAATACAATACTATAACACAAACCATTAGCCTTAAATAATGTTAATCCCTTAAAATATCCGATAGTTGTATAATATTTATAACAAATTGATTAAGAACCTAGAAATTTATTTAAATGAAAATCACAACCTAAATTACACTAGAAAGGCCATGCCCAAATAGGGTCAAGGCGTGTTCAATTCCTTCATATATAACAATTAGGTATTATACGCCAAGGCTACCATAAATTATTTGTTTATAATGATCATTTGTTAACCAATTTTTTCACGCCTCGAGGATATCTTAGACGGGACAGTTCTACATACAAGTTATCCAAGCTTATGATTAACTCTCAAGTCTCTCAAAAGCTATGAATATCATGCAGAAGCATATCTTGAATAGATAACCAATAGGCTTGATAGCATTAAATCAATAATTCAATACTACAACAACTGGCCCAAGAAACTAACTATTAAAGCTAAGATAATACTAAATATTAAGAGTACTAGCAGACACATTTTAAGAGAGTATGTTGGTTTACTGGTCTTACAAAAGTATTACAAAAACTTTCATAAAACTTAAAAAACATTCCTAAGATAAGCACAAAAGAAGAAAGAACTCTCTTACCTTGCTTTCTTCCCACATTGTCTATCTCCAAAAGAAAGCTAACCTAGGGGTAGCTTCATCTTGGCTGGTACCAAATGTAATCTGTGACAATAGACTATAAAGGGTGAGTGAATCATAGGCTCAGTGAGATAGAGTCCTCACTCCATACCTTTCAAGCAAGAACAAGTAAGTTGTTTAAATAAACATATGCAATGCAATCAAACAAGTGAACAAATATATACAACCAACCAGTAACCATATATATATATATATATTCAGATTTATGCCCTCCAAATCCAGGGCTGGGTATATCTACACATCAGCACCCTGACCGCTAATGCTTCAAAAATCAAATTTATTCAAGGAGTTTTTTTTCATATATAGAAAATAATTTACATATTACAATATCTCATTGAAACAAGATATCCATAACAATAACCCGACGTGATCCTAGGAGATAGGTCATCTCCCTAGGATGACTTAGTTCTCAATCCCCTAAAATAAGGCCCATAGTATACACTTGGCATATACTACTTCGATCCTCCATATTCACCACCCTCACGGGATAATGTGGCCCATCCATGCAAAAGTATGGCGGTGATGGCCTTTTACATGCAATGCATGAATATATTTAATTATCACGCCAAATCTGTTTTAAATTCATTTATTTAGCATGCAAGCAAGTATCAAATACTTTCATATCTATTCTAAAACAGCCAATTCTTTACAATAAGATATGATATGATGTTTTAACAATCAAAATCAATTACAAGCAACCATAAACAATTTCCCATACCCATACAGATTTATTTATTAATCATTTCTATTCTACAAGCACAAACAAGTATAAAGATCATAGGAATATACTCACCTGTCCATATATTTTGTTATCGTAATAGTCAACAGACAGGTTAAGCTCAAAGTCAGAATCACCTGAATATATTGGGGACAGGAATATAGTATAAGAATCAACTACAAACGTTTTATAAACTATCTATGCTACAGAAGTTCTATATTTTTATAGTTTTGATACTTAAGTTTTAATCGACTATAAATATTTCGATTTAACTCATTTTTTGACATATAAATAGTTGATTTAATACGGTTTTGTGTGTATTTTAAAGATATGGTATTGTTTTTGTTAGAATAAATTCTAAATAAACAATATGAATATATATATATCTTAAAATAAATGAGAAAATAAATTAAAATTGAAAAATAAAAGAACAACTAATTTATTAATATAAAATATATAATTATAATAATTTACACATATATTATTATTTATTAAACAATAGATATATTCATATTCTATATTAAACTTTTATGTAATATAAATTATATAATATATAAAGGGTAAAATTGATATAATGCATATATACTTGTATATGTATAAGAACATATGTATATACATATGTACACACATATACATACACATATATAGTTTATATATAAAAAAAAATCAACTTGCAACATAGTTGCTACAAGTTGCAAGGGAATACCCACTGTGTTACACAAAAGGTGGCACTGGGTGGTGTTGGGGTGCTCTTAGAGCACCCACCGAGTGCTCATTGAGTGCTGCTCTGAGCGCTCCATGTGTCGTGTTGGTGTATGTGCTAGCCGTGCGTGTAGGTGTTCTTACTTGGTGTATGTGTGGTGTAATTTCGTGCTGGTGTGCGTGTGTGTGTGCTGTATGGATGCTTGGTGTGTGTGTGGGAGTATGAGTGGTGAAGCTACTGGTGGTGTACTTGTGTGCGTGGTTAAGCTGTGTGGAGCCTGCTGTGCATGAGTGAGCGGTGGAGCAGCAGCTGCTTCCCAGCAGCATAGTGCGATAGAGCATAGCTCTGTCTTGGGTGTGTGCTTATGTGGTGTGATGGTAGTGAGCACTAGAGCGGCCTGCACATGTATGTGTGATCAGTGGTGTGTGTGTGTATGTGTGTTGTACTATGCTCAGGTGTGTGTATGATATTGTGCGAAGGAACGTGCGTAAGCTGCTGCATGTGTGATGGAGCGTGCTCGTGTGTGCTAGTACTGGAGCGGTGGGTGTATGTGTGTGTGTTATGCATGAGTGGTGAAGCAGCTGGAGCTGCTAGGTGGCCAAAAACAAAAAGAAAAAGAAGAACAATCAAGTTACAACAGCCTTACCAGATTGAGACCAGCTGCTATCCTTATTGTTGTTGATGTTGATACAGCTTAAAACTAGAACAAATGCAGCAGGAAGAAGAAGGACAAAAAATAGAAAGAAAAGAGAAACGAAAGGAGAGAGAGAAAAGAAGCTTAAATATATTTATATATAAGATAGAAGAAAGCACATGGTTGTTTGAAAAGTCAAGCTTAAGATTTGACATCCACCAAACCCTAGTAGCGAGATAAAATATAGGTTATAGGTAGATTTTAAGTAAAATTTCTAAATCTAATATTGTTAATTTATTCATTACTTAATTTGTCATGTAGTAATTTAATCAAAAATAATAAAAATCAAAATAAATCAAATTAGCACGGTTCAAATTTTTAAATTGTTGATCGCGATATATTTTTATTTTACACAATCAACTTATCAGATAAAATTCAGAGTCGAAAGCCTATAATAAAAAATTTTAATTACTACTATTTAAAAGTATACTATAAGTTCAATATTATAATCAAGTTATTGTGAAATTTGTAATCAAATTGGTATTTGTAGAATTTTCGATCAAGTCGATTTAGTGAATTGACGATCGGAAATTCTTCAAGGCTTACAAATTTCAAAATTTGAAACCATATAATTAGGTTTTGAAAACATTCGATTAAGCAGCGGAAAGCAGAAAAATAACAAAGTATCAAAGGTAGGTGGAAATTAATACAAGATATCCAATAAAAGTTTTTACAACCATCGACATAAACCAAACCCTCAAAAGAGGATATAAGTTTAAAAAAAAATAACTACAACTTTTATTTAAGAAGAACACATAATCCCATGTTTCCAGCTACTCCACTAGTCAATAAGCTCGCACTGATCCGTTACATACTCGAGACATGCATAAGTATTGAAGTCGAAATCACCAACACCTGAAAAAAAGGAAGGAACCGAAGCATAGTATACAACAATGCAACCACATACGATATAGCAAGCGCATCTAGACTATATGCAATGCAACAGCCAACGATTTAAGGTTATCATTTAAGGCAATTCAAACAACACAGGAGCACTCACACTCCGAATAACAAGCCACGAGATTCTGGGGATCCTAAGTAGCAGCAATTGCTCAGGAGGTTGATATTGACAGCTCGAATACCTATATCTTCTATATGATATACTCGAAAAAGAAAATAGCTTCCTCTAAGATTAATAGCAATTACTCATCTCTATTTATTTCAATCCATAATTATATATAGTTCAATCGGCATCTATAGTCGTGAACTATATATACTACTTCTCACTAAACCTAAATGGATGTTATCCCGACACCATTAGCCCTACCAGCTACCCATCAAGCTATCAACGATGGCCTAAATGCCTACTACAGTACTGGCACTACCTAGCAAGATTGTCATTCCTCGGACCAAATTAAACAATGAAAGCACACTCAAATAATTAATTAGATCATCTTTAAAAGTTAATTCATTTTAGAATGTCCACCTTAGCAAGCAACACATAAGTCATTGCGTAATTGATAATGAATCGATAGACGATAATGGATCACATGAAAGACAATAGGTCAATGATATATCTGTTTAAGGAAGATTAATTTGTATGAGAACCAAGAATATAAATCAATGATTTATATCATATTAATTAATCAAATTAACGCAAGTTCTTATGAAATATAAGGCCTTTGGGTTATAAGTGATTTGAATCCATTTAGGGTAACTGGGCTTAAATGATTTGGACTAAGCCCATTGAATTCAAAAATTGAATTTATTATTTTAGTGTATTTGGCTTTTAGAGATCTCATGTTAGATCCAATAAGAAATTATTTAAGTGTTTAATCTTTTAGGGTAATGGGTTTTAAGATTTAAGAATTGAGCTTAGTAAAGGATATAAATGTTAAATTAGATGGAATTGAGCTTTATTTTTAATTTAGGTCCAATTAGAATAATATTGGTTATTAAACCTAAGAATTATATTCAAGCCCAACAGGAATTTAATTTAGACCCTAATTAAGCTATGAGACCTTCTAATATCCTGTATAAGCCTACTAAGGATATTTTAGGGCTTTGGGGCTTATAGAAAGAATTTCAACCTAAATAGGTATTTCAATACCTAGAATCGATAATGGAGTTAAATATTTTAGGAATAAGCCCAATTAAAATTTAAAATAGGTAAGGGTATTGGGCCCTTATTATGGAATTTAAACCCATAAACGTAAAGTTATGTATTATCTATATTTTGAAGGTTTAGACCCTAAATGGCAAGGGAAGACTTGATAGGTTTTAGTTGGACTTATTTAGTGCAAATAAACCTAGTTGGCTAGAAATTATGTTATTGGAACTAAGGCTGTGTTTCTAGACTAATTTTTTTTAATTAAACATGTATGTTGTTATTTAGTCAAATTGGATCATATTTTAGTTGTCATGCCCCAAAATAGGGCCTAGTAGTATCATCCTGTAGTCGTCATACCACGTGTGCACCCGTAATATGAGAACCGTCTTGCAAGTCAGATATTATAAGACTCTATATTATAATTGTTACATGTAATGTAGTCATACCAATATATTATATAAATACTAAGGATTCCGATTTTCCTTAGTTTGCCAGAACCGCAGAGAATCGGTATCCCCTACCAAATAGTGAAATTGAGGTCAAACCTATAAAATACAAGATCTTAATCAATTATACCATTTATCTAAGTTGTTCTTTGAGACCAATATAATCTATGAAACTATCTTCAGCAAGATCTTTTGATGTAGCACTCTTCACTCATGCTTAACCCAATCTCAGCTAACGTTTTACCTGCACAAAGACTATTGGAGGGTGAGCAAAACCACACGCTCAGTGAGATGACCTGACCAGACCACATATCAAACAATGGAAATCAAGTTTACTTAGCAAACATATGTAATGCCACAATCAAGCATATGAACAAATACAAGCCTGGAGAATCCGGAGTCCAAAGCAGGATGGAGATTTACCCCTCTCATCAGGGTTGAAGGAACCAGTAGTACATAGTCTATCCAGAAGAAGCCAAGCATACAGGGAAATCTACGATTTCTCGTATTAGGGTTATCACTTTTAATATGATAGCTTAACAAACCATCCCCTGTACATACCTTTAGCAACTCCCTAAGCATTAGTCATCCAAGCAATACTATAAGCGGCGTCCTTCATTTACCACTTAGTTCTTATGGTACCAACAGAACAAAGGTAACCCTGCGTTGATCTAATAGCCTTTAGCCTAGGTCAACCAAGCATTATCAGAGTCCCGGATGGCCAACCCGTAATAGACTACTACGCTTTTAAAAATGCAATTTATGCAATATATGTGATGCATATCCATTTCGTTTTATGGTACCAATAGTTTTTAGTCAGGTTTAAGGTGATCATACAATTACAGACAAACATCAACATGCTCCATACAATTGTCATCATACAATGAAATTGTTAATTAAAATAAGGTGTTTTGGCAATCCCACATACACCAAGCAGCATGCAATTTACCCAAACCCACATGCAATTCAGTTTGATATGTTATTATGAATGCAACTAACTATAAGCACAACCAATATGATAAGGTCAAAGTCCCTCACCTGTGGTCCTCGCTATATTGCTGTAATAAGCTACTGGTAGTCCAGAATCGATTTATATTCCTATGAAATGAAATAACATATATTTATTATTATACGATTATTCCTGTAAAAGAAGTCTTCCTAAAATTAAGGGTGTTAACTTTAATCACCTAATTTTAAATTAAACTTAATTATTACGGTATCTATTATTTAATCGAATTCCTATGAATATCTAAATATTCTATATTTGATAAAGTTTCTATTATTTCTAAGGACTTTTAAGGTTCTAACCTTTATAGTAAGAAATAATTATTTGTTATTTATTTTCATTTGCTTCTCTTGATCTTTAATTGTTATCTATTTATATAAATTATGCTAGTATATACTTAGTATTCACTAACTCATAATTTATACATATATATATATATCTTACTATGAAAACATATTCACTAATAAAAGAATTTATTAACTTAATTATAACTATTTTCAAAATTATTTTCTCTTTTCATAACATTAATAATTATCATCGATAATAGCACCAAAAAAATTATAATATCAATAATACTAATAATAATAATGATAACAATAATAATAATAACAAATAAATTTCCGAAAATAGATTATATTCTATTACATTAAGAATTTACTAATTGTCTTATATATTTTAATTAATATTATTACTAAAGTAATTTTAGTCTTATATCCATATTTATTATTTTCAAAAATAATATTTTCGAAATTCTAAAAATTCTTTTAATAATATTAAGGATATTAATAATTAGAAATCTATTATGCGGAAATTACTTTAACAAGTAATTTATATTTCTAAGAAAATTCTTTTTAGATTAATAATAATAGATTAAATATTTAAATATCCTATATTTAATAAAGTCAGAAAAAAATAATTTTATTTTTAAATTTAAATAAATAAATTTCGGGTTTAATATTATTGTATTATAATATTACCATTACTATTCCAGAAAAATAAATAAATAAATGCAGGAAAAAGAATAAACATTCTAAAATTATTTAAATTATTATTTATCATATAATTATTTATATTTAGTTTCGTTTTTCTTTTCTTTGGCCGAGGGGTACACGGGGTTAAGTACGCCCGTACAACGTGCTGGATAAGGGGTGTACGGGGTTAAGTACGCCCGTACAACTTGCTGGCCGAGGGTATACGGGTTATGTACGCCCGTACACCGTTGCTGGCTCAGGGTATACGGGTTATGTACGCCCGTACACCAAGCCTGTGCTCATCGGGAAGTACTATTCATCATCTTTCCTGATGAGCCGCGGCTATTTCCGGCGAATCCCGTCGTTAAAATGTCGGAATTTTAGATCCAAACAACTCCTAATAACCTAATAAACCTAAATATCCAAGAATCATAACCTAAAAATAACATGCTATCCATGATTTCGAATCATTAAGCTCGGCTAGAGTTTAGGAAAATTACCTTCGTTGCGACCTCACGATGAAATTCGAAGCTCCTAATGGCCTTGGTTAGCTTCCTAAGATGTCTAAGAGTCAGTCTCAATCCATAAAACTAGAAGAAAACTCGCGGAATAGAATCACTTACCTCAAGCTCGTTTTTGAACGTTTTTCCTAGATTTTTGTTTGAATTTTCGAACTGAGTGGATATGAGCGTTTAAAATTCTTTTTCTGGGTTGGTTTGACTCTAATAAGCTAAGGTTGTATCTGGAAAGTTTGGGAAAGTTTGGAGTTTGTTTGCTTAGCCGTCCGAGTTCGTTTGCATATATATATATATATATATAATGTAGTGCAAGTTCTGGCCCGTTTCTTCCTCAATTTGAAACAAATTGCTCTTGTTTGTTTGTCTATTCCATCCTCTGTTTGATTGTCATTAAGGCAGGATTGAGTTGTCCCTTTTAGATTGTCCTAAGCTAGATATATATTGACTTTCATGTACATTATTGGAGGAAATTCGGCTCACCACAATTGAGAAGATCACAGCCCTTCAATCGATGCAAATCCGTCTCCAGCAAGTTGTAAATATATATATATATATATATATATAGTTATATATTAATTAGTTGATAATTATTTAGGTTTAGGATATATATAAATAAAATATAAAGATAAGATAATGAATTATAACCGTATAAGGAAGGAATAAAATATAAATTTGTGAAAAAAAATTAATTTTGTGGGTTTAAGTGATACGTATGTTAAATACTGATTTAGTAATATTTTTAGATGATAAGTTCCATATTCGCGTTATTAAATATTCTAAACACTGTGGTATACATAGAATTTCTATTAAACATATGTATATATATATGTGCTTGATTTTTCGCTTTTCGTTGAGGATTTGTACGCGTCCAGGGAGAATTCAAATTTTGAAAGCAAATCACGTAATACATAATAAAACCAAAACAAAGGAAAAATGCAAGTTAGTTAGGATATATAAAAATATAAAATAAAAAGAAGATGATAAATTTATAACTAATAAATATGTAAGGAGTGAGAAAAATATAAATTTATGAAAAAAATTAATTTTACGGGTTTAAGTAATACGTATGTTAAATACTGATTCGGTAATATTTTTAGATGAAAATTTTCATTCTCCTTATTAAATATTATGAATACTTTGGCATACATAGAATTTCTATTAAAGATATTTATATATGTGTTTGAATTTTTGCTTTTTCTTAAATCTTAACCGCGTCCAGAGGAGTTCAAATTGCAAATCCAGTACGTAATAAAACAAAACAAAACAAAGAAGAAGAAGAAGAAAAAAAATGCAAGTGAGTTAGGATGTGAGAAAATATAAAAACAAAAAGAAGATGATAAAATTTATAATCAATAAATATGTAAGGAGTAGGGGAAAATATAAATTGGTGAAAAAATTAATTTTGTGGATCTAAATGACACGTATGATAAATACTAATTTGATAATATTTTTGGATAAAAATTTACATATTAGCGATATTAAATATTTTGAATACGACCGTATACATAGAATCTTTAGTTTAATACTTTCACTTTTCAGTTTTTATATCTGCTATCATAAATTATATTTTATTTGTTTAAAAGTTTTGTTTCGTGGTATTTTGATTAATTAATAATTATATTACCCTTAATTCGACTTTATTATAAATCTTTAAGATTTGAAATTACATATGAAATCATTTCTATTTATAACTTTATTTAAAGCTTTTTATTAGATTAGGAATTTAATTTTAATTTTATATTTGTTACTTAGTTCTTTTTACTAATTATAAATTACTGGATTAGATCAGACTTTTAGTTTTTATAGACTCAGAATTATTTAACTTGAATGTTTTAATATATATATATATATATATTTTACATTAAAACTTAAGTTCGTAAATATTAAATAGTTTTCTTTATTTTTATTATGAACTTTTATAGTCTTAGTGATAAAGATTCTTTATTCTAGTTTGCTCATACTTAAAAATTTAAATCGCGAAAAATTTGGAGTGATTTCTAATTTTTGTTATAGTTCTTTTATGATTCTACATTTTATTTTTATATATTTATTATAACCGGGTTATGTAAAATCAAGGGGATCATATTTTAGTATTTAAGCATATAACCAACAATTAAAACCCAAAATTAATAATGTTATTCCAGTGGGACCTAAATTAATTTCTAAGTCCATTTTAGGTTATTTAGGTCAAGTTAGACTTATTCTTACCATCTTGGTCTATTTTAGGTTATTTACATCAAATTGATCATATTTGTACTAATTATAAATATTTGAATTATTTTAGCCTATTGAAAAATAAAATAATTAATATTTCCATTTTATAATCCTTTTAAGTCATAAGTTTACAAAAGTCTATCTATTTGCTAAATATCCAATTTAAACCCCTTTATATGGCTAGAGTTCATTTAATTTAATCGAATCATAGATTGTCAACTAAGTCCATTTAACATGTCAAGGCCTACAAGAATTCATTTTATTTTATTTAAGCCCACACTATGTCAATTTATTTAATTTTATAAGTAAAAGTTCTATTATGCCTACACTATCATATTTGACCCACGAACTTATTTCTATCAATTTTGATTTTGAAAAAGTCCTAATAATTTATGAAATGCCTAAGTTAACTAATTAAACATTAATCGAGCTGGTTTAACAATTAAATCAATTATTTAAGGTGACACATGCAATTTTTCATTGTAAAACAGGGTTGGAATATTGTCAAACGAGTTTAAATTATTTAAAAAATAGTAAATAAATTGAAAAAATTACAAAAATCTCTAGTTTGAAGGTAGATATATTGAAACACCATTTCCCTTTTTTTTTTCATAAATAAGTTAATTTGATATTTTATTTAAATTTAACGACTCAAGTCACTATATATTATCAATAAAATTAAAATAATTTTTAAAAATAGTAAATAACTTCCAAAAATCACAAAAATTTCCAGTTTGAATATATATACTAGAAAATATCATTCCTATAATTTTTTTATCAAAAATAAATTCATTTAATATTTATTTACATTAAAAATTCAAATTACTACAAACCGTCATTTGAAAATAAATCAATTTTTTTTAAAAATAGTTAATGACCTTGAAAAATCATAAAAATTTGTTTACCACTATACATATTAATCTATCATTCATAAAAATTTAAAGTAAAAATAATTCCGTTTGATATTTTATTTATTTTTCTTATTTATCACGCCTATTAGGCCTTTAAAAATAGTAAACCAAGCTGTGAAATTGTCAAACTTTCTAGTTTAAATCCTAAAGTAATAAACTACCATTTTCCCAAATTCCACTCAAAAATAAATTTTTTTAGTACATTAACTAATATCACAAAGCTTGGGTTCTTAAATGATTAATTTTTGTCTAGTAATATAACATTCCGATTTAATTAGTTTCATCAAGAAAAATCATTAGAAAAATGATATAAAACATCAAAACAGAATATATGTAATGATAACCATTTTAATCATATTTATCTCACAAATCCATTAAAGCACACATAAACAATGCCAATATCAATATATTTTTATTAAATTAATTAACACACGATATTTCACTCACATATATTTTATATTTTTCACTTTTAGTAGCATAAGCTATTATTTACTAACACATTTCACTAACCCTACAAATTAACTGAAACACTTACTTGAGGTAGCAAAACGAAACTTAAATTATCACTACCCTACTCTTAGGAATTTGATGAAACTCCTTTTTACCTCTAATCTCAAACCCTCTTGATAAACACCTAAATTAACAAAAAAGGAAAATAGAGGTTAGAAAGATTTTTAGATGGCCAGAAGAATAAGTAAAGTATAGAAGGTTTTACACCTAATAGGATTTTGATAAGAAAATGCGTGTGGCAACATTTTGGGTTTGTTTTGGAAGAAAAATAGAGTGAAATTTTCTACTTGTTTTGAAAGTTAAAGAGAGTGGCTACTAGGGTTTCTTTTAAGGTTTTTGTAAAAGAAAAGTGGAGCAATGAGTAATACAAAAGGTGGCTCTTTTAGGGGAGGTTTTAGAGTCTTTTAGGGGTTAAAATTGGTAAATATATTGAAAAAAATTATGCCGAAATATTAGGTGGATATGAATAAAAATGTGTTAGGTTCTAGAAGATTTTTAGATAAGTTTAAAGATAAGATGGTTAGTGGGTTGGGTTGGCAATTAGGAAAGGGTCTTAAAATGTAATTAGATGTTAAATGGACTTAGGATATAGATGGATTAATTTAGGAGTTTTACTTTAGAAAATTTGAAGATGGTGAAATAAATTTAGTCAATTAAGTGTTGGATAGATATTTGATTAAAATTTAGGATGTTGAAAATTTTAGGTATTGAATTTCTAAAGAATTGTTAAAAATGGGAAAATTGGGAGATTGTAATTTAGGTGGATGGCTAAGTTTGTATTTAGGTTTGGTTTAATTTATTTGATATGATGAAATAGGAAATTGATGTGGTTTAATCTCTATTTTCATTTTAAATTAATTATCAACTTAAAATTACTAATTCACCTAATCATACTATATAATATATTTAATTTACTTTGTTAAATTATCTAGCTCAATTTTTAATTTAGGTTTTAATTTTGTTCAAATTTTTTCGTATTTTATATGATCTAATTAACATCATTTTAATTAATCTAATGAAATTCGAGATATTTCGAGAAACTTTAAAAAATATATATAGAACAATTCAATATTTCTACCAATTTGCTCTCTAGAATTGACGAAGAATCTCTTTTATATGTCTATGATTGAGCACATGTGGGACAACATGAGCAAAAAAGAAGGCATAGATTGGAATCTCTCATGAAGTTAGAGAGAGACTACAATAACAAGGACATTTCAAAAGAGAAAGCTGCCATGGAAACGCAGAAAACATCTCATGCCTATACATGTGGGCATCTCTATAAGAGCTCCATTTTCCATTTTTATATCCCCACCTTAGCTTTTTCTTATGGACAAATTGCACGTATATATATATTTCAAAATTACATATCACTACAATTAGATCCATTAGTTGAGCCTCAAATTGTGATCTAAACTCGAACACTAGAAATGATCTTATCGTTTCAGCAATCGTCTGAAGATTCACATCTTTCGAAGTATTACGAAAATGATCATGACCTTTAAGTTCAATAATTTTTTTTTTTTAAATAAGAGGCATTAGGTTCGAGTTTCTCTCTTTTTATAATAATAAAAATATATATATTATAATAATTATATTAAAAGACAAATTTCAATAATTTTACAATTTATCTACAACTACTCTTCTCTTTTTCTTCATATTTTTTATACCTGTCTATTTAAAATATAGATGAGAACGCAAGGATCGCGCCTTAGGTACATATTTCTCATGACAATTAGACCAACCGACCAAAAAAAGGATCCTTATCACATCATCTAATAGAATTAGAGAGAGAGAGATGGAGATAGTGATAGAGATGCTTTTTTTGAAGGGTGTTGGTAGCTTTATTCCTCGTTCCCAAGATGACCCACCTTGCCTTATTGGTCCTTGCAAAAGCAATGGCTATGATATCGTTGTAATATGTTATGTAATACGATATTAATCTAATAGTTTAGTCAATTTAATGATTCTTAATTTTTGGTAAAGTGTTCCTAAAAAATCCACATTGGAATGCTCAATCGAGAAGCATATGTGTACGGAGTACGCGTTTTCTTGCAGACACTTCCATCAACTTACAAAATTGACATGAACTTCCAATGAAGTTATGAGAGAATAAATTGTCTCATCACCGACCTCGAAATAAAAATTATATATATACAAATTATATAAAAATAGTTACTGAAATATCAATATAAAATAACGCCTAGTAGCTAGACATGATTTATGTATTTACACATAAAACTGTATGTTGTACGCTATTTATGCATTTCTACATAAATCATACGAATAACATGCAATTTATATACTTGCACATATATCTCATATCATACATGCGAATTTCAATTAAAGTACATTACTAAATCACATCTTAGTCATACAATTTATTTGTTAAAAATAAAAATTGCGTATAATAAATGCGACTTTGCATTGGGTTTTGTGTAATTACAATTATGTTAATTGTGTTTACGTTTTTTTTTTTCGTAGGGTAGGTAGACATTTTTCCTCCGAAATTATGAACATAATTATATGTAAAAATTCATGAATTAGAGTTAGAGTGGTAAAGTTTGAGAGGTAAAGACAAGAAGGGATTGAATTCCATTCTCTTATTTATTTTGAGAGGAAAAGAAAAAAGGAGAGAAAGTGGTTGTAATATTTTCCTTCGATTCCACTACTTTTTGTCCCCTTCAAAATGGAGAGAATTAGGAGCGATTTGGATTTTTTTTTTTTTAAATTACTTGTACCCTTCTTTTTAAATTACTTACTATCTTTTAAGGGTATATAGGTAGTTTATTATTTATCATATTTTGTATTTTATAATAATTAAGGCTCATCCACTTTACTTCCGTTATTATCTAAATATATAAAATGATTTAAATTTTTTAATGATTTATTTCCTCCTCTTTCTTTTCTTCCCCAATTCATTTCATCATACCAAACAAAGGCTTAGAGACATGATACATTGAAAAACGCATCAATTTCTTTGCTTTTTTTTTCTCCAATAATATTACCCATTCAAAAAGAAGCATTACTTCTTTTTACCAAAAATTGCCTTTAATAATAAGTATATGTTATTATGTTTTGTTTTCAAAAATTCCATACAAAGCATTATACTTTTAAAAATAGTTATTAAACTTTTTTCCAACATGGCAAAATTTATCAATTTGATGAATATATATAGATTAACTCAGTGTTGTCAGATTTGAGTTGATCCATTCAGTTCACCCAACTAAACACGATCGCTCGTTTGAAACAGGTCAGTCCAGCTACAATTTAACCTCTTGTTCAACCCAATTTTACCCATTAACCCTTGATTTTTCTAACATGCCTAGGTCAAGTATCTAGGTCGGGTCTGACAACATTGGTTTAAATTAAATTGAGCATTGCAAGTTAAAATTGACTTACAAACTTAAAATTATTTTACATTCAATTATGTAAAATTGCAAACTTAAAATATTTACATAAGTACCATGCATGTTAGAACTTTTAAGGGAAGTTGTAATCATTGAGGATAGGTATGTTTCATGGGATATTAAAAAAAATCAATGGAAAATAAAAGAATTTCATGATCTAGATGCCAATGTTGTAGTTTTTATTGTAATATAATTTTTTTGTTAGTAAAAATTGAAAATTGAGTAAAAAAATTGAACTATAAAAAGTAACAAAAAAATATATAAAATGTTTTGAGTCACTCCAAAGCCTAAAGTGGCATGCAACCATTGGTAGTTGTGGTTGGCCCACTCTATACCTAGGGTGGCTGAAAGATAACTATAACTACTGATAGATTATGTGACACTAAATTGAGGTGGCGAGCAATCCTATTTTTGTGTTGTGCGATCCTAGAGGATGATGGGTGGCCGTCGACCAAACTTAAAAAAATAATAATAAATAGATTTTTTGTTGAACACATCAAGCCACATAGTTTAATGACAACTTGAGGGTCTTCAATAAAAATTCTCATTATGTTTCAATTCGTAGTTAGAGGTGGTACCCATGTAAAAAATTTTTTTTTTCTCTTTGGACGCATATTTTGTACTTTTTTTCTTTTTTATGACTACCTTATAATCAAGGGTGTCTAACCATCACTTGAAGGGGATCCCAAGAATCTCTTCCTGTGATGATTGGCCATCTTATAGTATAGAGGTAGCTATAAATTTTTCGTTGTTTTCTTTTCCTCGTTTGTTTTGGATTTTTCTACAAATTTATTTCTTTTCTTCTTTCGTACACTTTTACTTGGTTAAAATTAATAATTAAAAAGAAAAGACAGAAGTCCAATTAAGAAAAGTTTAAAATTTCCATTACCAATACGTCGTCCTTGTGAACAATTTCAAGAACCAATTGTTCATTTTTGTAGTTCTTATAAAAGGGGAAAGGGACTCTTATCATATAAAAATGGATTTAAGTTAGGAGTAGTCTTTTTGTTTTTTGTTCTTATTACACACTTTTTGACTGTTTTTCGTCTTACGTTAGATATTGGGGTTAGCAATTCTCTTTGCATGTTTTTTAGTGGGATTTTGGCATTTTTCAAGCATTTCTCTTCAAGTCCATCTTTACCCATACTCAAGGATGCTGCACATAAAACCAAGCAAGTACCGTCTCTATTGGTCATATAGTCCATTCCGTAATTATTGCATAATCATTTTAGGCACTACATTACCAAAAGAATATAAGTAGAAGTTCCTTTTGCTTCTGCCACTAACAATAATAACCTATGACTCTTTTTGACCCAAAGCTAGCTAATTGGTTATTGTGCTCTTCATTATAGATTATTTGGTATTCGAATCATCAGTTCTTGGGGGCATATTTTCATTCAAAAGATAAAAATAAATGATAACCCCCCAGAAAGTTTGAAATATATATGTTCTGGAAAGTACACGTTAAAGTCCCAAGGGTTTGAAGATGTGATCATTTATAATGGATTCCTAGCCATAGAGTACGTATAGATCGTAAGTAGCAACAATAAATCGACAAAAATACACAATCGAAAACACAAAATCAATTATCAAATTATCCTGTTTAAAGTTCGATTGCTCTAATCTTACCATAATTAACAAAGTGAATTTACTTCCTTCATTTTGCTGACCCAATCCAATCATTGATGGTTAGACCTCAGCTTTGTACCCTCTTACTATAAGGAGACAAGCACTCACGATAACTACATCTCATTGAGTTTCCATTAAGTGATAATCATAATTGTTGGTTCATCGTCACCCATCTATCTTGAATGGGGCTCGCCTTCTGAACCACCCTAACTTCATGTTGATAAAAATTTTCTATGATTTTTCTTTTCCGCAGGATCTTTTAATGAAATTGCAATAATCAATTACAAGTAATTTGATACATACCGTTGTCCATTGCTTTTGATTTCCAGTCGAAAGAAGAAAATCTGTCACGAACTTTGTCTTGATGATTTCTCCTACTCTACCCTTTTTCTTTTAGATTTTTCTTTGATGGTGTAGAAAATTCTCTAATGAAAAAGATACGTTGTTTTCCTTTTTCTCTTATGGAAAAGATACGTTGTTTTCCTTTTCTCTAATGGAAAAGATACGTTGTTTTCTTTTTCCTTTTCTGTCTATTATATTTAATTAGGGAGAGAGGAAGGATTTTAAATCCTATGACTTAAAATTACTAATATGCCCAAATGACCATCATATTAGGCCTTTACATTAAGTCATACTCTAAGTCACATGGACCACTAATGTTAAAATAATTTAACACATGTTACCTTCTCTAAACTTCCAACGCCACTTAAATGGCCATTGTTGAATCGTCCACAACCCACATATACAATTGCAAGTTAGGAATAGGCATCTTCCATCCTATTCTTTTACTTTGTGTTGACTTCACAGTCCACTTAAATGGTCATTGTTTGTCAATCTATGACCTCTCATCCTACCTCATATTAGGATTAAGTGTCATTTATTTAAGCTTAGCATAATCAATTCTCCTTACTTTCTAATCCACTACTATAGGTTATCTATTGCATATGTAGTCTAGCTTGCTCACATTGCAAAGTAGGAATTTTGCAAGATACATAGTTAATTATTATTAAACACTCGGCATGTCTTATTAAGAGCAATCCAAATTATTTTATCTTACTTTACATAGCATAAATATAGTGAATGCTAAGTTGAAAAGCACAATAATGAGCAAATCATATGGTGTTGGTTGCTCACATAAAATGCATCGATTTTCCCTCAAGTCTATCTCTAAGTACTTATAACTAATTTAGCAAATTATTAGTAAATACTAGTTTGATTGGCCTAATTTGGGATTCAGTTGTTTCAAACTCTTTAGAAGGTTTAGTTTGCACAAATGTCCCATTTAATTAATTGGATGTTAAGTTTACTTGTTTGACCTGAGCAAGGGCAATAAAGTCCAAGTATCATCAAGTTTGATTGACCTTTCCTATAGCTCGATGGACCAAACTACTACAAATTAAAGTTCTTCTACTCTTTACCCAATCTAGTCACATAAACTAAGATTCAGTCAACCAAAACTTAAGTTTTCTATATATGTAAGTTTGAGTCTCGAATTCAAATTCCTTCTATCTAATTACCTAGCTTTTTTTTTTTTTTCTCTTTGTTCATAACAATTGGTTTCTGTTTGTATTATTCCATATCACCCTAAGTTTTAGCTTGCATGGTCCATTTAACTCATTGGGATAAATAATTTACAAAAATTCATGATGTTTTCCACTTATCAAAACCCATTTAATTAAAATCATTCATTTAAGGTTATCGAGTCCATTTTTCAATTCAAACGCAATATGCTCAATATTGATCCTAGGCTAATTAGCCAGTTCACCATTATAATTTATCATAATTGACTAGATTAAATTGGATCAAATCATCAATCGCTATTCCAAATTCTAATCATAACTTTAATTCAAGAATAGATTAAATTAGGTTTAAAATGAAACTAAATATGGTAACAACATTTTTATAAGGGATGGAGATGTAACAAATAAAATATTATGGACAGTTTGTAAAACTACCATAGTTTAAGTTTGATTTATAAAGTTATTTCATTTTTACTACAATCATGGGAATTTTTCTAGGAGATGGCTTGTTAAATATATATAATCAGTCAATATAATTATTCTCTAATGGTTCGAACACTAATCTTCTAATGGGAAGAGTCGAGTTCAATTATCTCCTTCCCAATAATTATAATATATTATAGATCAACCAAAAATATATACAATTGAATTACTACAAAAAGATTGTTAACTTTTCTTCTTAAATTTGCATCTATTTATATTTCTTGGACATCAATTTTCAATTTTTTTTGCACCATAGTATAGTTATATGGTAGACATGTGTCAAAGGTGGAAAAATATACTTCATTCAATATCCTGAAGAGCAATATGTACAAGTAAATATATTAATATAACATGTGAGTGGAGAACTACTTCTGATTTCATATGTATTGACTTCAGTTTTCACTGAAACTAGCTAGTTGTACATGCATCCCACATAATAACAACAAATTAAATTTACACTTCAAACTTACCCGTACTGGGGATCAAATTTAAAAAATTAAGTCCTTCATATATTGACCAAGAATAGTATTCTATAAAACTGTTCCAAAAGAAGGTCTTCATTAAAAACAAACTTTTTAAAGTACTTTTACAAACATTTTCTTATTTACCCAAACAAAACGCGGCCCTGATTTAAAGTGCTTCAAATGTGGAATGCCCTGATTTCAAGTCTTCATCAACTATCAACTTTAATAAGTTTACTCCATAATCGGTTCATTTAAAGTTTAAATAGGGTTTATATTTAAACTATTTGTGGACTCTAGCTTTGAGCCCCTTTATTTTTTATTATATCAACTAATTAAACCAAGGGTGAAATCAATAATGAGATATATGAATGCAAGATCTTTAGTACAAATACTGTAGTAAATCTTACTATCTATGACCAGTTGACTTAAAAATTTAAACTCGTTTAATTTAAAATAATATTATATTCATTGCAACCCATTTTAAAAATTTAAACTCGTCTAATTTAAAATAATATTATATTCATTGCAGCCCATTTTAGTACGTAACGTAGGGCCTGCTTCATGCACACCTTAGTGAAAAAATAAAAATTTTCTTTCATTAGTGTTGAGAACTGATATGCATCAAAATAAACCTGGTTATTAGGGCATATTAAATAATAAAATGCATTGGGAAAAACATTAAAGCTATGCTATTATTACATGCTGCTTTCAAAATGATTCTTGAGAAAGATTCAAAAGATGAGCTAGCTATAGAATTATTTTAAAGGCGACTGGCGGGTAATAATGAATCATAAAAGCACTAGTGTCTGATATGGGATGTGAAGAAATCAAGGGTCATGCAGATCCCTATAGGCCTATCCTTCATAAAAATACACAATGACAATTTTCTCTTTTAAATCAAACATAAGGCATAACTCTCATTAGAAAAAGAAACTCTGCATTGGCCTAAAGCGGCAACTTGAAGCTACTACTGTAGTATAAGATTTCCTTTTCTTTCTTTCTTACTTTCTTTATTTCTTTTATTTTTTTTTACAAACAAACTTCACTAATATATATATATACACACACATACCCACATTATTAATATGTGTTTAGGATGGACATGAAACATTAAAAAAAGGAAATTAAGAATAGTAATGCTTGATACGTTAAGGAAACTTGTTCTAATCTCTAACGGCATTAAATAACCAATATGGTACAGTAATAATCCACAGCAATAATATGAAAATGAAAAAGGTGGGGAAAAAAAAAAGGAACTAGGGCTAATTAAAGATGCATAACATTGGCTAGATAAGCTAACTCAATTGACACAACAACAGTTAGAAACAAATATACATACCAAACTCTATTATGAACACATAGCTATTTAATTTGTAAAGAAAGAATTAAACAAAAATGAAAATAGAAAGATTAAACAAAGAAATGGGCAAAAAAGAAGAAAAAAAGGAAACAAAAGAATAACACCACAAGCACATTTTAATTTTGAACCTAAATAATTACTAGAAAAACCTAGCCCCATATCACAAGATTTGTTTAATTATAAGTTTATATCAACAAATCATGTTCCAGAAAATGAAAAATGAAAGTTATATATAACTCATTATCCATCTCATGCACATTAGAGTGATGATGAAGATGATGATGATGATGATAATGATCCTTGCCCATTTCACCTTAGTATTATTCTTTTTCTTGGTGGGAGTTTCATATGAGTCTTGTCATGAAGCATCATCGGACGACATTTGTATTTTGATTCGAAGTAGTATAGATCGAAAATCATATTCTCACAAAAGGTTGTTACTGGTTGAAGATGAAAACCCTGATAGATCAGTCCATGCATTGTTGCTCCAAAATTGAGTTTGTTGATCACTTCCTGAAGATAAAGCTGCTGAGAAGCTTAAATTTCTAGACAAATTATTCAGGCCTTGTGTTTCTTCCATTTTCACTGCATTGCTGCCAATTTGGGCTTCCCTAGAATCCAATTGCTTGGTAAAAAGTTGATGAACCGCACCGTTTATGCCGCCACCTGGTGGATGCTCGGTCCCTTCGCCATCCATAGAGTACAACCCCGGAGCTTGTGCTGGTGGTGGTGGTAGTGGTTGTGATGGCACGACATTAGCGAAAAACGGGAACTGGTGTAGGAAGCTACCATTAGGTAGCATCTGCCCGTTTAGTCCTGTAGTAGTAGGAGTACTGCCGCCAATTTGAAATTCAATATCGCTCGTGTTATTGTTTCCATGACTTCCTCGAGCCATCATGATGGCGAGCGGCGTGCCAGTTCTGCTGAAATTCAGCCCCACGTTGCGAGAAATGTAATCATTGAGGTTATGTAAAGGAGGTAGGAAGGGTAGTTGCGAAGCAGGGGGTGGGAGGTGGGAAATAATATCCGAGGCAGCCGGGGTGGTGGAAGAAACACCCCCACTATTGGAAGTTGAAGCCGTGGTGTGGCGGTCGGAGGCCACTATGGGGGATTTTGACCTACTTCTCTTGCTCCTTTTGTTTCTCCTGCAACCCCCACCTACGGGCACGTTCCTTAGGGCACCACCTCGGGTCCAGTACCGGCGGCAGGTCTTGCAAAAGTGGCGGGGCTGTGTGAGGCTGTAGTTGTTGAAGTAGCAAAACTTGGTGTTGGTGGATTCACATCTAGGGCATTTGAGTCCAGCCTCCGGTTGAGGGATCTTGGCGAGGCGAGCTCGATCAGCCATCGAGCCAGGCCGGATGGATCCAGCCGGGCCACCAACTCCACCGCCTCCCGGAGGAGGCGGTGGCTGTGCTGCTATGAGTGAAATATTATTAGGAATTTCACTACTTCCTCCTTGGTGACTTTGTTGCTAGCCAAAAAAAAAAAAAAAAAAAAAAAGAAGGTGAAGAACATATAAATCAAATCAAATATCTATAGTATATTCAAGAGGGGAAAAAAAGAGGAAGAATTTGAAGAATATTTATGCTTTAAATTAGCTTTTGGTGTTTTATTTTGAGAAACAAAAAGAACTAGGAAAAGCAAAAAAAGCAAAAAAAGAAAAAAAAAAGAAGAAGATAATCAAAAAAGAAACACCAATATTAATTATATACCTGAGGCCAGTTGGGTGGATCTAGATAGACTGGAATAGAAGAGAACACCATTGTTTGGTTCTTGAGCTTTTAATTCACTCCCCTTTCTTTTTTCTTCCTTTGAAAAGCTTAATGGGGTTTTCTCCTTTTGGGTGGATATGGTGGAGAATCACATCAAACAAAAGAGAGAGAGAGAGAGAGAGAGAAAGAGTATGTAAGTGTTTGTGTCTTGCAGAGAGAAAGAGAAATGGAAAGATAAAGGAGGAGAGTGGTGTTAAATTTATTTTGTTCTTTGTTCTCCCACATTCTCTTTTTGTAATTATATTAATAAAAATTTAGGGTCTTTTTAAGGGCACATAGCTTTTCTTAACATATAAGCTTTTGTGTTTTGTTTTTTTCTTTATTCTCTATTAAGGATTAACTAGTGCCCTCCCTTCCTTATAATTTATTGCTAAAACCATTGCTAACCATGCATGGCAAGAGAAAAAGAAAAAAGAAAAAAAAGAGATCAGAAAATCAGGTTGTACTAGAAATAGATATAATTTTTTTATTGTATAAAATAATAAATATATTTTTTTATTTTTAATTGTATAAATTTAAATATTGTATGTATTGAAATATTAATAGAAGTTGAAATCTTAATGAATCCGGGCCGGATTTTTGAAAGGGAGATGTGTTTGGTGCCATTGCTTTAATGGAAGTGTCAAAATCGAATGTACCATTGCTTTATTCTGTAGAAATGTTAATTATTAATTGTGCATGGAATTGTTGACAGCTTTTTCAGCTTCTCCATTCACGTAGATCTTTATGATGAAAAGACATTTTGGCCCTTCATGACCCATAATATATATAGTATACATGTGAAAAGATGGGCGATAATTCAATCGAGAATATTCCCTTCAAAACAATACATATAACCAATTGTATTTAAGGATGTACCAAAGCATGTTTGTGAGTGGTTTTATAAAAATGTGAGGTTGTCTTAATATTTATGTTATAGATATCTCATAATCCATCCTAAGCTTTGTGAGGTTTTTTTTTAGTATATACTCGAGATCTGTTGGCTAATAACTAATGGCAAACATTACAACCTATCTGCTTTTTTTTTTTTTTTCTTGATAATTATAATATGGTGAAAAATTCGAACATGATACCTCTCACTTGAAAATTCAAAAAGATGTCACTAGCCTACAAAGCATTAGCAACCTATCTACTTGATTAATTCAATTTTATAAAAAAACTACAAAGGTTTAGAATCCATATTCTAATGATTCTTAAATCAAACAAAAAGGAAATATAACTATTAAAAATTATAAATTAATAATATAACCTTAAAATTGTAAAAATAATTTAGAGAAAAATAGAAATAATCTTCTCAATTTTATCTTCAGTATGGATAAACCCTCTCAACTTTTAGATGTGCCCCAGCTCTCTTCTCTTGTGAGATATAGATACTTAGATAAATTTGCAAAAAACCCCATAACTTTTTATTTTGGTACGTTAAAAATTATCAAAGTCTATACTAACACCCCTAAAACTTTAATCTACATTTTTTTTCTTTTAAAACTAAAAAAGCCAAATGTCATTTATATTGTTAAATTACCAAAGTTTATTAGGAGAACTATTTAAAACATTTGAAAATTATTAGGGAAGCATTTATTTGTAATTTCTCCTATTATTTATTTTATAGATGACATAATGTTGTTTATTATTATCAAGTAGTTATGTTGTTATGATGATGATGATGATGATAAACTTTAAATGTTACAAAATGGTAATTTTATGTAGGACTTAACCAGTTAAGATCCCTTATTTGGAGTTAAACTCATTCCTTGAACCAACACCAAAAAATTACATATATATATATATATATATATATATTGCCATGAAAAAATTTTCCGACAACTTTAACTCCGGTTACCATCATAGGAGACTCGACAACCATTCCCCCATTTATAGTAGGAAGATCGACCAGGATAACACCATACCATTCGCTGTAGGGTTGGTGACCTATCAATAGCATCCTAATATTGATAAGGATCGATCTATAATCATAGGCACAAGAGAGACATTTTTGCCTATATTAAAAATTGATCCAATAACCACGGAGAGAAAATATTGCCATTGAGCCAATCTCTACATGATTTTAATGGTTTCCTACTTGTTGGTATCTCTAGTTTAATATCTTTAAAGGGAAATTAATCCCCACATCATTTTCTACTCGTTTTACTGTGATTTCGCCACCAGTCCTTTAACTCGGAAAAAGCAGGTTTTCAGTTGATATGAAATTAGATATAGACTTATTTACTATTTCTCAACAAAATATATGTATTGTTGAGTCCATATAATTAGCTGACATGTGTACAGTCTTGGGAAAAAAGGGGAAAGTCAGCAGGTGTGAAGGTGGACAAGGGCTCTTGCATCTTATCATATAATAAAATATTAATTTTACAAGGGGATTTAGAGGATATCTTTGGCTGCAGAAACTGTATGAACAGTTTGAAACGCGTATCAATAAAGAATAAAGAAACCATATAGCAACATAAAAATGCAAGGGCATTTAGAGTATCACGGAATTATCTCAAATGGTCGGGGCATTGATTGGGATTAGCGACACATGGAGCACTCTTAGTCCCTACTTTCCGAATGGGTTCTTTGATTATTTTTAGGGTTAGAAGATATAATTCAAAATTTTGAAAAACTTGACCCTCAAGAGAAAGTTATAGGGTATGATTACCTACAAAATGCAGAAATCTTACCTTGTGAAAAGATAATTGGCAAAATGAATTGAATAAATTTTAAATAATACATGCTTGAAATATTGAGCTCATGAGACTGAATGGCACCTTAGATTTTATGAAACCCTATACAGTCCACTAAATTTCATGGTGGTTATTGAATCTCGTATAACAATTTCAATTCCAAATTTTTTAAAACCGTCAAATGATAGAGTATATTGTAGATTTTTTATCCATCCTACAAGATATATTCTTTAGTGAGCACCTACTTTAGAAAGAAAAAGATTAAAAAAAGAAAAGAAAAGAAAAATTAGCTATACTTTAAAAACTAGTAGTTGAGGATACTTACATTATGATTTTCACCATTTAATTAACATCATATAACTATCCTAATTTGCGTTATTCATACATTTATCTGTAAGTTTGAATGAAGATATTAGTATATAGGTACTTAAGGGAGGGTAACATTTGGAATCTTACCAAACAAAATAACATTAACCTGGATGGGATATTCTTTAACTAGACTGCAAATATTCTTTTTCTTTTTTACCTTCTACAATGCCGTGATCATAAAATAAATTATAAAAATTTTTAGGTCAATTTAACTAAAAGAATGATTTTTCAACTACATAACTTGATGTTGTACGATTAGACTTTGGACAGTTTGTAATACTAGCATTCTAGCAACTATAAGTTTGCTATCATACAATTTTCAGTTCACAAATAAAGGGAATGCTAGGCTTGAGAGACTTGCACAGTCAAAAAAAGCACTGAATGATAATATGAAAGGAATAAAAAAACTTTACATTATTTCAAGGCCAAATGGGACCCAACTTACAAAATATGACCATCTTGAAATTCTACCACATTGGGTAGTTTTAAGATGCGTAAAAGATTTTATTTTGGGTAAATCTCGCATTCGGTACCTCAACTTTACAAATACAATGCCTATAGAATAAAAGTTTTAATTAATTACTTACAAATTTTTCGAGGTCATTAATACCCATGTGAGGTAGTTAATTGCAAAAATGAGTAAGATTTAGGTAACTAATTACAAAATTTGATAAACTTTAGGTAATTGGTTGTAATAAAGGGTAGAGGCGTAGATGAACCAAGCCGGTTCAAAAAATACTTGAGCTCAAATTGATGTTCACTCAAGTTTGATTTGAGAATTGTTGAATCAAGCTTGAACTACTCGAGTAATTTATCGAGTCGAGTTTGAGCTTCATATGTTTATCCTAATTAGCTCTTGTGCTTAATCGAGCTCAATTCAAGTATACATATTAGTCGAATTCAAATGGATTTTGGATATTAATATTATTTAAATTACAATTAATTTTTTTAATAAATCGAGAATAAATGAGTTTAATTGATTTGAGCTGGAACTTATGTAATGTTATTTCGAACTGAACTTGAGCTTGAAATCTTAAGTTAGATTAAACTTGAGCTTTAAAATTTCAAGTCAAGTTTGAACTGGAGCTCAACACTATATCGTCTTGACTCAACTTGTTTGCATCCTAATGAAGAGTAAAATTTAGGTGTTAGTTTAACACCATTAAACTTCATGTAGTTAATTGCAAAAATATGCAAAGTTTTGGCACTAGATATGCAAGTTGAAAACACATTAAGCGAAACTCAAGAAAAGAGGTGAATTGAGTTTAGAACAAAATATTTTCTCTTTTTTAATTTTAATGCACAATTATAAAATTTAACAATATAAATAAGATAAACTATAACAATGTAAATGCAATAATTATAGAGAATAGGCTAGAGAAAACAAGTTAAGATATAACGTGGAATTCGGGTCATCTCCTGGTCTCTATTTGTTAATGCTAATTTTTTCATGTAACTTTTTCCAATTTGTATGTCAATTTTTAGTTGAAAATCCGATGGCTATTAAGTTTTGTTAAGTAAAGCAAGTTGTTATTAGGAGTTATTTAAACCAAATTAAACCTAGTCAAACCCCATTTGAATCGATTTATAAAGCCCTAAACTAAATAAAACGCCATTTGACCTTTGAATCAAACTAATGCGAGCCACTAACAACTTTGATAAAATCTATAATTCTATAATGATCTCATCCATGAAATCTATGGATGCTACTTTCATTGTTTTTTATTTTAAAATCAGATGAAATTGACATCATTCTTTTCTCATTGACGTCTCATATAATGATTTTTTTCCCTAAAATAGGCTTAATGTGTGGGTTTTAATTTGTTTAACTGTTGTGATAAAAGAATATTTTCATTTTAGCTTATGAAAATTATATTGCTATGCACTAGGTATAATTACAATTGTACTAAGAATATATAATGCTCTTTTCTTAAATCAATAGAGATAAATTTGAAAATAAATTACTTATATTGCCACATTTGTTATCTATATGTAAATAGGAGTTATGTAGGATTGCTAATCATGCAATACTTTAAAGAATGCTCTCAACAAATGGGTATGGAGAAGCTAAAAAGACGTAAGGTAAAACAACTAAATATATATATAACATATGTAAGAGCTAGAAAGGATATGGCCTGCAATATAATGCAATATCAAAAATAGGATACACTATAGTTGATCTCAACTAGTAAAATGAGTTGAGTGTGCATATGAATCCTTATTATGCAAAATGGTAGAGGTGTATAACAAATAGTAGGAAATTTGACATTAACATTAACAAAGTAACTCTAGATTGTCATGTGCAATAAGTTCACCTAAACAAGTGATAAAGATATTTATCTAAGAGGTAGTTTAGTATGTAATCTCTTATGGTTGACATTGATGTATAATTAACTTAAATCTTTATAAAGTAGCCAAAATGCCTCACCACATTTTAACTCATCCCGTTACTATCTTAGTAAGATGTTAACACACTATTACCATCAATCTCTTCCCATCATTATGCTCATTGGAAATCAAACTTATGATCTTGATTCAAATATCAATTGTTACATAGAGCATTTTATGGTTATAGCAAAAGTTAGAATGTATTTCAAAGTATCTATCTTAACTAATAGTATACATATATATAAATTTGTGAGTATGAAATAAAAGAAATCTTAAAGATTAAGAAAAATGTTAAAAAAAAAAAAAAAGAGTAAGGAGGCTAAAAGGCTATTGTGGTGGTTAGGTATGAACCTATTGTGACCACAATGGGTTGCATAACCAACTAATGTTTGCAGGTAGCCTTATAACTTGCTAGATGGTACCCAAAAAAAAAAGAAACAAAAGAAAAAAAATATTTTAGTTACATTAAAATCTTATGTGTAGTTTTGATTCAAGTCACACACACACACATACATGTGTATTTTTAATGGAGGGGTGGTGGCTAGGATCTACTTTTGTAGGTGAGTGTTGATTGAGTTATGATTCATTTCTCTTCTCTCTTTTTCTCTCTCTCTCTTGCTTGCTATAATGACCTACCAGCAAAGACAAGCAGCAACCATAACACTCGAAGAAGTAAAAAAGACAGTCTTTAGCTATACTTCTTCTTTTATAAATTATAACTTCATAATAAAATTACACGTCAATCTACACTACATGAAACAATACATTTATCAAAATAAGTAGATTCATAAATGTCAACCCCTTACCACTAAAACATTTCATGTGTATGAGTGTGTTTATATGCATATTTTGCATCATTTAGCTTTTAAAAATGAGATTACAGCTTTATATTTCCTAGTTTTTCATAAGTAATTAATAATTATTATGATTTCCATAACAATCCTAGAAAATGTAATACATATACAAATGATGTAATCATGTTGAAAATTACATAATTCTCCTAATGTTTGTAATTCCTTGACAAAATATATATTTTGAAAATTTTCTTCATCCTATGGCTTTTCTTTAAAACTACAAATTTACTTGAATTTGCTAATTTTACTTTATCTCATAATTATTTTGTAAAATGTAATTGTGTCAAAAATTTTGTAAAGTAAAATTTTTACACATCTAATAGCAAATTTACAAGTTACCTAAAATTTGTAATTATATTCTAGTTTAGGAACTTTTTATGGTTCCATTGGCAAAACTATCATATCCATCATCTAACAATTAATATGACCATACGAGTCAATGTAATAGGTTTTTCAACTGTCTAATCAAAGGTGTATAACTTTGAGCCATTAAATAATTTATATAGTCGATCCTCTTATAAAATGGATAAGATCATAGAATTTTCTAGTCTAATACATAATTTTCTTCTCAAATGGTTAAGAATTACAATAAAACACGAATGACCAACCTTAATAAGAATGCAAGCCTTTAAACCTTGTAGGTTTAGGGGTTAAACTATGGAAGTCATATGTGTTTTATATGAAGATTGAGCTACACATACCTAAAAGGCTTGACATATGACAAAATGTAAAGGGTAAGTAGGAAATAAGTGTATATGTAAGAGTAGCAAGTAATCGCAAAGAGCTCAAATGCACATGTGGCTGGTGAGGGAATTATGAAACATCAAGCCTCACTAGCTCTGATGAAGTGTAGCTAAGAGGAAAGTTTAAAAGCATGACAACATATGCTCGAACTTTTCTCTTTCTAAATGAAGAGAGACTAAATTATTTATAAAGTTTGGCCATTGATGTTATCCTTTTTGTGAATAATTGACAACTATGATGATCTCGTTCATTAATTAATCTCAATGTAGGCTTCTTTATAGACCAAACCCATTAAAGGCTATTAGTAATGCATAAGCCTTGTTGAGAAATGTTAGAATTGAGCAAGCTAATTCCAATAGACCCCACTTTAAGGCCACCATATCAAATCTCTTCTAGTCATCTCAAAATAATTAGGCTTGACTATCTAGTCCCTATCACCATAGCCTATAGGGTTAGCCTAGAGAGTCAAATTCAGGCAACTATTAGGCTCAATTTCTATATATCAAATTTCACCCTCTTGTGCTTTAACTTATAGTAAATAGGTTGTTGAATTTTTAGATGTCTCAAATAAGTTCCTCAATTCATGAAAAATGCGAAACTAAAAATTTATAAATATCTATTATGGAGGAGTGAATCAACGCAAGATGGATTGTGCATGTGACTTTATTTGTATCGATACCTTACCACACAAGGTATAGGATAACAAATTTCGTACGAAAGGTGCTTTGGGTAACTTGGTAACAATTTATATTTTTTGATATACAAGCTTGACTCTTTTTCTTTTTATTGTTTAACATTATAAAACGAAATCAACAATGTACTATATTATTTAATTATTTTTTATAGGGGTGAATATTGGGTACCTTAGTGTATACGTTCCATGATAAATATATAGTATAAAGACCTTGTACTCATACTTTACTATGTGAAAATGTTGAAACTATTTTGTGACCATTAATACTTACTGCGATTCTGCTTAATTAAGTGATACCTTGTATGACAAGGTTCCCCTCTCGCCCCTCATGTCAAATTTTAATAATTGAGAATAAAATGTAGAGGACATCTTCCTAGAATGTTTGGATGTCATTTGAACAAAGATATAAGTCAAACAACAATGAGTTCAAGTTTTAGTTTGAAAATTTAAAGGTCGAGTTTAGCTGACTTTAAGGTAGCACTTGATTGCAAAAATCGAATGAAATAAGGAGAACTAGATAGCATAGTTCAAGATACTAGACAATATGATTTTCTTTAATCATATTTAGTATGCACCGTATTGGACAAAATTCTTATACTATTTATTGCGTAATATACTTAAGTACATCACAAGATGTTACGTTTTTACAATTATGCCCTCATTTTATTATGCACAAATAGTATAGTTAGTGGTAGGATTGATGATTTAGTGGTAGTTTTATAATAATAGTGATGAAAATTTGTGCTAGTATTTTGGTGGTGATGGCAATAGGGGTGGTGTTGAGGATTCTCTACCTTAATCTAAGGTGTACCATAAAATGCATTCTTTGACCCTTAATTAAATGCACTCTTGGACCAATCATTTATAGGAGTTTGAATGGCTGATTCTTTCATTTATTTTGTAATTAATATTTATGTGTATTTATTCTCTTATACCATCTGTAAACATATATATATATATATATATGAAAGGCTCTCATCACAAAATTGTGTGGTGGTTTCAAAACACTTTCATGTTATCAAAGCATAATTAGGATTAACATCCCTCGATCCCCAAATGGCCTCTGATTCTTCTCCCACCCTCCTTCCCTTCAACACCATGATTCACATGGTCACAATCAAACTCTCATCCTCTAACTATCTCTTATGGAAGAGTCAACTTCTTCCTCTCCTTGAGAGCCAAGGTCTATTGGGTCATGTGGATGGTACCTTGAGCCGCCACCTCCATTTGATCCTCCTACCTCTTCAACACCAAATGCCAAACACTTGGCATGGAAAGCCACCGATCAATGTCTCCTAAGCCTTCTCCTCTCCTCTCTCACAGAGGAAGCCATGGCTAAAGCCGTCGGCCTCTCTACATCCCGCGAGGTTTGGATCGCTCTCGCTTCAGACGTAGCCGTGGAAATAGCCATGCCCAATCCACTCAAGGTCGTCATCCGCCACGATGCCAGATTTGCCGTTTGGAAGGCCACTATGCTGATCGGTGCAGGCAATGCTACGATCAGCATCAACATGACCAATCAGCCCAACTTGCCGAATCCTTCACCTCTTCATGCTCTGTGTCTAGAAGTGTTGCTTCCGACTGGTTCTTGGACACAGGAGCTTCGGCCCATATAACTCCAGCTTCCTCCACTTTGGACCAATCCACTAACTACACGGGTAAGGATTGTGTGATTGTCGGAAATTGTGCGTCTCTACCCATTACCTACAGTGGTCAAATTTCTCCTTCCCCAAATCTTCATCTATTAGACGTTTTAGTTGTCCCTCACCTCACGAAAAAATCTTTTGTCCATTAGTAAATTAACACATGATTTTACATTATCCGTTACTTTTACTAATGATTTTTTCACTGTTCAGAATCGTCAAACGAAACGGGTGGTGGCAACCGATAAACGAGATGGAGGCTTATATGTGCTAGAGCGTGGACATTCCACTTTTATTTTTGTCCTTAAAAATAAATCTCTTCATGCTTCATATGAATTATGGCATGCTCGCCTTGGACATGTAAACCATTTTGTTATTTCCTTTTTAAATAAAAAAGGACAACTTCATCTTACTTCTTTATTACCATCTCTTACATTATGTGATACATGCCAACTTGCAAAAAATCGTTGTTTGCCTTATTCTCATAATGAATGTCGATCATCTAATGTTTTAGATCCTATTCATTGTGATATATGGGGTCCTTCACCCGTAAAATCAAATTTGGGTTTTGCCTACTATGTTTTATTTATTGATGATTATTCTCGTTTCACTTGACTTTATCCATTAAAATTCAAATCTGACTTTTATGGTGCTTTTATCCAATTTCAAAAATTTGTGGAAAATCAACATTCTGCTCGTATAAAAATATTTCAAGGTGACGGTGGTGCAGAATTTACTAGCAATTGCTTTAAAACTCATCTTCATACTTTTGGCATTCATCATCAACTTTCCTGTCCATATACTCCCGCCCAAAACGGTCGTGCAGAAAGAAAACACCGTCATGTGACTGAAACCGGTTTGGCCTTGCTTTTCCACTCTCACACTCCCCCTCGCTTTTGAGTTGACACCTTTAGTACTGCGGCCTACATCATCAACCGTTTGCCAACACCACTTCTTGGAGGAAAGTCTCCCTTTGAGCTTCTATATGGTTCTTCTCCGAATTATGAAAATTTTCATCCATCTGGTTGTCGTGTTTATCCTTGTTTACATGATTATATGTCTAACAAATTTTTCCCCCGCAGTATTCCTTGCATTTTTTTTATGGGTTACAGCCCCTCTTATAAAGGGTTCCATTGTCTTGACCTCACCACCTCTAGGATCTATTTCACCCGACATGCTCAATTTGATGAGACTCACTTTCCTTTCCTCAATACCTCCCAGGCTCAATCCATATCGTCCCTTCACTTTTAAAATTTTTTGGAACCAAGTCTTCTCCCTACAAACACGCTTCCATCTTTATCTGCGCCCTATCCCCAGCACATTACACAATCCAGATCTAACTCATGTGGTCTTTGTACTGATCCAGTGGATGAGTCTTTGCACGCCAATAATTCTCTTGCAGATCAATCTTTGCCACCCTCAGATCCTAGCTCCGCTTCTCTTGAGCTCCCCACCGAGCTGCCTATTCCTGCTCCTGCTGCGGCTACTTCGATGGCCTCTCATCCCATGATTACATGAGCCAAAGCTGGATTTTCAAACCTCGCCACCCGGCAAATCCTGTTCTCTTAGGCTCCTCTAGTCTTCTCTCTGCCCTCCTTACATCCGCTGAGCCCAAAGGATTCAAATCTGCTGCTAAGAATCCTGCCTAGCTCACTGCTATAGATGAAGAAGTTCAAGCCCTGCAAAATAATCGTACTTGGATTTTGGTCCCTTGACCTGCCAACATTAATATTGTGGGCTCTATATGGGTGTTTCGAATCAAATACTTGCCTGATGGATCCATTGAGCGCCTCAAAGCCCGCCTTGTTGCCAAAGGCTATACACAAGTACTTGGTTTCGACTACACTGATACTTTTAGCCCAGTTATCAAGGTTACTACTGTTCGTGTTGTACTCTCTCTTGCTGTGACCAACAAATGGCCTCTCCGCCAACTTGATGTGAAGAATGCGTTTCTTAATGGTCATCTTACTGAACCTATATTTATGGAACAGCCTCCTAGGTATATTGACCCTCGCTTTCCCAATCATGTTTGTCAGTTGAAGAAAGCTCTTTATGATCTCAAACAAGCTCCTCGTGCCTGGTTTCAACGACTTAGCTCTTTTCTTATTCAACTTGGTTTTTATTCAAGTCGTGTCGACACATCACTTTTTGTCTTTCACAAGCAGTCTGACATTATTTATTTGCTCCTTTATGTTGATGACATCATTATTACAAGCAATAACTCTTCTCTTCTTGATAGATTTATTCGTAAGCTTCATTCTGAGTTTGCTACTAAGGATTTGGGTTCTCTTAGTTATTTTCTTGGTCTAAAAGCTACATCCACCATTGATGGTCTATTTATCAGTCAGCTCAAATATGCACGAGATATTCTCACACGAGCTCAGTTATTTGACACCATGCCTGTTCATACCCCCATGGTTGTCTCTCAGCACCTGTCTTCTGACAGTCCTCTGTTTTCAGATCCCACTTTTTACCGCTCTCTAGTTAGTGCTCTCCAGTATTTAACTATCACGCGTCCCGATATTGCTTACGCCATAAACTCTGTCAATCAATTTCTGCACTCTCCAACTGAAGACCATTTTCTTGCTGTGAAACGCATTCTTCGCTATGTTAAGGGCACACTACATTTTGGCCTCACTTTTAGTCCATTTGCTGCTCCTAGTGCTTTAGTTGCTTACTCTGATGCCGACTGGGCAGGATGTCCTGACACCCGTTGCTCTACTTCTGGTTATTCTATTTTCCTTGGCAACAACTTGGTTTCTTGGAGTGCTAAGAAGCAACCTACTGTTTCTTGTTCAACCTGTGAGTCTGAGTATCGTGCCTCACTCTCACTACCGCTGAACTTCTTTGGCTCACGCATCTTCTTCGTGACCTTAGAATTTCTCTTCCACAGCAGCCTGTTCTTCTTTGTGACAACAACAGTGCAATTTTTATGAGTTCTATCCCCATCTCTCACAAGCGAGCTAAGCATGTCGAGTTAGACAATCATTTTCTTCGTGAACTTGTTATTGATGGTAAACTTCGCATTCAGTATGTGTCCTCTCACTTACAGGTTGCCGATATCTTCACCAAAAGTATACATCGGCCTCTTTTTTAATTTTTCCGCTCCAAGCTTCACGTCTGCGCAAATCTGACGCTTAGCTTGTGGGGGGGTGTTGAGGATTCTCTACCTTAATCTAAGGCGTACCATAAAAGCATTCTTTGACCCTCAATTAAATGCACCCTTTGACCAATCATTTATAGGAGTTTGAATGACTAATTCTTTCATTTATTTTGTAATCAATATTTATGTGTATTTATTCTCTTATACCATCTGTAAACATATATATATATATATATATATATAATAAAAGGCTCTCACCACAAAATTGTGTGGTGGTTTCAAAACACTTTCAGGCGGTAACAATGATGGTGGTAGTAAGGTTGAAGTAGTAAAAATGAGATAGTAGTGATGATGTTAGTTTAGTATCTTTGTTAAGAGATTTATTTTTGTTCAATTCTAATATTTTTTTATCATCAAATATAAGTGACAAAAGTTTAGATTTGGTCTAGCACCATAAAAAGAGTCTTATCCAATCTTAAACACATTTTGTAAACCATATATGATATAATGACTTTTGTCTAATTCAACATCATGAAAATTTGTACCACCAAATGCTATCTTAGATTCTAAAGTTGAGTATGGTTTTTGATACTATATAACAAGTTTTAACTTAGTTTAGTTAAACTTAATTATTTAGAAATTTTATATGCTTTTTTTCGACTAAAATGGTTTTTTAAGCTAAAACAATCCACAAAGCTCTATTTGTACTCAAGTGCAATTTAAGTTTGATTGAGCTTACTTACTCATTAAATTAAATAGATTCAAACTCAACTTGAGCTTGGCTATAATCAAATGAAGTAAAGCAGATATCAAAACAAAGCTTGGGTAACTTGCAAACTAAGATGATTCGTTTATATTTTAACATTGAAAATTTTATCATAATTTATAAGTTCTGATGATTTTGGAATTCATTCGTTCTATTCAGTATTCACAAGTTTCATAACAAATTTAAGGTGTAAATTAGCCTTCCCTAAAACCGTAAGCATGAATTGCTATTTTTCCATTTGAAGAAAAATCAACATAAGCAACTTGGAAATGGTGGAGCCAAAGTTGACTCAAATCACTAGAGAAGAAAAAGAAAAAAAAAATTGGGAATGGTGGCTAAGCTAAGCTGCCATATGCGGTGGGTGAGGAAGAATGGGTCGCAGTCGGATGCTTTGGTGGGATTCCAAATAGATTGTCATTTTCACCATCATTCATATCGCGACTCAACCTAAATTTATGTCCAAAATTTTATTATTTTGAATCTTGTATGTCCAAATGGAAAAAAAAGTTTTGGAAAAGCGTTGTGGTGATCATAATCAATTGTTAGCAATTGAATTTCAATTGACGGTTTGTTGTTGGAATTTTATTAATATTTCTATTTAAGTTTAATCTTTTAATTTCTACAATTCATATCCAAACCTTTAATTTAAAATATCTACAAAATGAAATATCCCTTATTTATCATAGTTATTGGTTTCTTCAGCGACGTAGCTTTTGAAAAATTTATTCACGTGTAGCAAGCTGGTCGAAAAAGAACTTACAAAACTAATTGGCTAAGCATATAGGTACTCATACCAAATTTCAACCAAATGTTCCATATCTTCAATTTGATTGACTCATATTTGAGTTTTGCTAGTTTGGATTTTGTTAGTTATTCAATAGAAAATGTTGACTGTTTTGATGAATGATAAAATAAAGTTACTATAATATTTGATTTGGTTTCTAAACTTTGTACGTTCCTACCGATATAGGATCATGTGAGTCATCGGTCTTTGATTTTAACTTGTTACATGCTCTCCATGTCATATTTAAAAATTTAAAACGACAATCTATATTTTTTAAGAAAGATTAAATGTTCTTCGTAATAGCATGCCATATATATTTGGGTTAATAAAAATATCTATAAACCTTTTTTATATATTTCTAAATAATTTGTGATTTTTTTAGTCATCACAATGGACTAGGGTAAAGTCAAACAGACACATCTCATATAAGAGACTACGAGAGATGCCGCTAAGCTACAAAATCATTGACAAATAATTTGTGATTACAATATTAAATCGATTCATTTTATGTTTGGATCATATGTTGAACAACTGTGTTGTGTCATTTTATATTCATTTGAATTTTACATCTACAAATATCTCTTCTTTCGTACTTAAAATATAGTAATATATTTTAGGATAATTATTAAATTTTTCTGATCTTTACATGAAAATTTAATTTCATACCTAAATCTTGAAATTATGAATTTACTACATGTCACTTGCTCGAATTCAATAGAGGCTGGATCTTAGGGATTTAGGCTTGGATTGATGTTTGATGTAAGGTTTGCAAAGATAGAAACCCCGATAATGACACACCATATATAGGGCCCAGCGTAGCTACTCTAATACTTAAGTTAGAGATTATCATAATAAGTTCATAAGTCGAATCGTATTAGATGGTTGAGTGCAACATTACCTATCACTTAAGAGATGGATAAGTATCTATACGTGAGCAACTTGGCGGTCATAGACGTCGTGGACTAGCTAGTGGAGGATGTGGGAAAGACCCACTACTCCACTACTCAAGGATCAACTCAACTGAGCTATCTGTGCCAAGCAGTGAGCGAGACAAAGATGACTAAGCAAGCACTGGAATTGTCATTAAGGCTAGGTTACCCATTATGGAGTGCACTTATAGAATATGAGCCAAATACACTAGTCCGGTCCACTTGTGTGATGGGCCTAGCTTGGGCAGCCCTATGTTCCAAAATAGACCATTAATACTACGTAACCAAACTTTTTATGACTATTTTTTCTATCTCCTTACCACAATCTACTTCGTTTGCTAACATTAAAAAGATTACCTATCATTGAATTTTTACTACCTCCCTTAATGCCATGTAGCACTAATAATTCGCATCTTTCGTGTCAGCAAACGGAGTGTTGATAAAAAAGATTTTATCATAGCTTATTAGGTTCTAGCTCTAGATTAGTAGGCCCCAAGCCCATTGGAAGCCCTCCAAAAGACCTAGCTCCTAAAGCCTCAAGCCTAAGAAGCACCTCAACCTCATGTGTAAGCTCTAGGGAGACCTCAGTTCTTGCTATGACTGAGGTCCTAGTTAGCCTCAATTGCTACTCCTTCAATGGAGGCCCTTGGCAATGAGTCTTCATAGGTTGCAATCCCAACCCTAGGAGGCCCACAACAATCTATTCGACATCCGTATATCCTTAAGGAATGTTATACCAATCCGGCCACCCTTCGTACATGATATGTTTGCATTCCGCGAATTTAGGCCAATTAACAGGTTTTGGGGAATCCGCTACATGGAGTGAGGACATCTTATAGTCCCAAATTTTGTTATGGTCACCTCATATAAGAGACTTTCATGCAAGAGGTACAAGGAATTCTTTTTAGGATGTTATTCTTAAATTTCTTCATTTTAACACCTTTTAGAACTCATAACTAACTTAAGTATCAGAGTGGCCGTCTCATACCACCCCTCGGTGTACCACTAACCAAGTTTATGTGTTTGTAAGTCCATGGTGCTTCCACACCTAATTCTACTGGTGATTCGATACCTATGATACATAACAAACAACATTTAGCGAAATAGTAAAAATAATTACAAAAAAATTGATTTTATATTGAATTGATCACTTTAAAATTCATATACTAAATTGAATTTTTATGAAAAGTTCAATTACCAAATTAAACATTCTCCCTATGTTTATAAAATGTTCTACATGTTCCATGTCAAATTTTCTATATAAAGTTTACAAACATATGTAATAATGATCGACTAATTTTTATTATTTTATTACCATTGACTAAGGATATGAGTCTCTATAGTTAATTATTGTAAAGTGTTTTAAGATAATAAATCAAGTGGTTGAGCTTGCTTGACATTTTTAAAAGATTGTGTGATATTATTATAATATTACATATATTATAATTTCAACTATTGATTACAAATCGCAGCTTATTAAAAATTAACTTTATAAAATTTTTAGCGAAAGCAATTCCCTTTATTCATCAAGCATTCATTTCACTTACACTATATTTGGTTGAATAGAACGGAATCAATATTCCAGCTTTATTCCGCGAAATATATATTCTTTTGTTTGGTTTGTGAAAAAATTTATCAAAAAAATATCTATTCCATGTGATGCGGAATAAATAAGGAATCATTATTCTTTTCTTTTATTGGAAGAATAGCTATTCTTGACCAAAAATTATATTTTATTTCAAAATTATCCTTAACTATTAAATAAAGAATTACTATTTATTTCCAACCTCATTCCATTTTAGTGAACCAAACATACTATTAGTGATTAAAGTGGAGTCATATCAAGCTTATTTTGAGTTACATCTCTCTAAGTTATCTTTTTAGTGAGGGATGGATAATTCAAGGTCGATATACATATACATACATATATATATTGAGGTACAGCATGATGCATGTAAATCAATCCTAAAAGAAATCGACGGACCACGCAATTGGTAAAGCCGTGATGATGGTGTGCATGATGATGGTCTTTTTGCTACTTAGGCAGCTATATTATTTCTACACGCCCCCACAAGTTGTGCTGTGGAAAGTTAGGGCAGTGGATTGAGAGACAATACCTTTGCTTTATTACTTGTCACCTAGTGGAGCCCCCCCTTTTCTTTTTTAACCATAATAATATGAAGTTTCAGCCTTCAAGATGTGGAAAGGCTTTAGCTTGACAAAATTCATAAAAGTTTAAAACTTATATTAGTTCTTGTGAGAAATCAAGATAAAAAAACTGTGATGTGGTTCTTCGTTTCTTACAATTTTTCTTTCTTTTTTTCCCTTCATAGTAATCATTACAAATAGGATCCTAACAGTTAAACGTCATGGTATTACTTTTTTCCTTTCTTTCTTTCTTTTTCACATTTTTTTCTTTATTCTCTCACTTGCATTTTCACAAAGTTCTCGGTTAAAGCCAAAACCAGGTAGAATTGATCTTCTTGTTTCATAAGTAATATAGAACTACAATGCAAAGAGGAATAAAGAAGATGCTTGGTTATCAGCATTATATGCTAATGTTTGTGTTTCCATAGCCGGATTAAGTATTAATACAAGATGTTGTATACATTTCGATAACCCAAAATTCATAATCGTAAGGAAGTGCTTTCGTAAAGGGACATCTTTGGAAATGTCAAATTGGAACCTGTATTTTGAAAAAAAATAAATAAATAAATAATTGGCACCTCAACACCGAAAAAATCTATTTATTACTCAATCGGACTTTACGTAACAATTTCTATAATATCATAACATCATTTATTCTATTTTCTAACATTAAAAAACAGGTTATTGATACTATATAGTGTTAGGAAAAGTCCATTGATATGTTGTCTCTTCTAAGTCGACAAATAAAGCAAACAGTATTAAAAATATAATAAAAATAGTTACAAAAAGTTTGATTGGATGATAAACAGATCAATTTAAAGATTGAATATCAAATTAAATTTTTATATAGAGTTCGGATACTAAATTCGGCATTTATCAATTTCTTAATCGTTGACTTGGCTTAGATTCCATCCCATAGACAGTGGAACAAGGTGGGTTTGGAGTTTTCTTACCTTACAAATATCTTAGGCCAAACATGAATCCACAACTAATTGCAACTCGTTAGGGCGGTAGACTAGGTAGGATCTCTAAATCCCAGACACTTCACTTGACAGTCCAACTGAAAATAGTAAAAGGAAATAGACTAAAGGGACCAGGGGGAGGAATTGCAAATGAGACCACGACATATTCCTTAAACTTTTAATTATTATAATTTAGTCTCTATATAAATTTTAATAAATGGACAATATAAAATATACTTTTTTTTTTTAATTACAAAAAGATATGGCACTGAAGTCAAAGTTTATGATGTGTTACACTTTGATAAATTTAAAAAGGGTGACTCTACACGGAGATCAAGGGTTCAAAAAGTTATTTACTATTTTTTTTGCGGCATTTGAAAGAAAATTATAGTGCCCTACATAAAACATTACAAAAGATAGGAAATATTACGAGTCAAATTTTAAATTTTGGCCCGTATGTAATTTTTAAAAAAATTTATATTATCATCACTCGCTATGGAAATAACATGTTTACCGATCACTTATTTGAATACATGGAATATTAGCACAAATAATTTTCTTTCTTTCTTTCTTTCTTTTTGAGATAGAAAGAGCATGTATCAATCAAATCTTTATCAACATATTAGCTTATTGCTGGTTTATATTGATTGAAAAATAGTATCACTTATTTCACACACAAAGTACTATAAAATAGATAGAATTGTCAAATATGATCGAGGACAGCGGTTGCGCATTTGTTTCGTAAAACAAAATTTTTGCAAATTATTTTTGTGATTTTCTAAAATTAGTTGTTTGTCATGAACAAATAGCAGTTTTACGATGAGTTAGGAGGTGAAGTTAGAAGGCAATGATGGATTTTGTAATCTGGCTAAAAGGGGTGGCAGTAAACTGATTAGGGAAAAAAAAAAGTTATTTAAAGTGATGAAATTGATTCCAAAGTTTTAAAGTGGAATAGGCGATTTTCAGCTTTGTTTTACGCCGTGAATCGCGACATTTTATCATTACTATTTAGCTTATGTACTATTATAAGTAACAGTTATCACGATAATTATTCATTTTCGTAAGAATAATGCTCTCTTATCGTAGGGCAATGGCACTATATAAGTTACTAGCATTCTTTAGTACAATGGAAACGCAGGAAGCCTACAACCGACTCCATTTATAATACATCGGTATATTTTCTTAAGCACCATTTGAGACTTTGATACCTTAAATAAATTTATCCCCGATTCCTCTTTTGAATTACTTGAAACGCTGATATATTTTATTGTACTACACGCTACATGTGAAACAAGTACGGCCCATTCTTTTTGCTAAATAAATAAGATTGTAATAAAATTACTATTACTTAATAATGAAATAGAATTGTAGTAAGATATTTTTTTTAATTAAATGGATGTATTTTTTTAAAACCAAGTTCAGCATTGTATTTTCATTCATAAGGTTGAGAAAATGATTACTATTTGATTTTTTTTTAGAAATTGTCATAACGGTCAACTAAATACCGTAATAACTCTTCATAAGAAATAAGATGGTAATAAAATTACAATAGAGAACAAGTACATATTAAAAGAAATTTTGCAAGAGATGGTATTTGTAACATATGAATGGTTTTTTTTTATAACTACCCGTTATCATCAAATATGATGATTATTTACTCATCAATCACATGTATATGTTATGTGGCGTGTAATACTAATGTGAATCAAGGAAAGCCAAGCTCAGGAGATTTTCAAGCCTATAAACAAGCCTTATCATGTAATTAAACAAATTAGTTACTTTTATGAAATTAAATATTCCTTTCGAAAATATTATCTTCTTTTTTTTGTTTTATTTTATTTTTACAAGTTCAAATTCTTTAAGGATTTTGTTATTAAATTTTTTCCTATGCCAAGTTCTTGATAAGTGTATCTCAAATCAAAAGTACTAAAATTTACTGAATCAGCAAGGCAAGGTTCCTCTTTTGATTATATAAATTCTCAATCTTAAATCACGTTATATTACATATTTTAGATTGGATTTCTCATTGGTCAAGATTCACTTATTAAAATTCTTGATGTTTTAGATTTTGCAATTTTAATCATGCATATAACACTTAATAAATCTTTTTTAAATAATACATGGATTGGAACATGTATGATGGAACTTTTATGGACTAAATGAGGCTTTTTTTTTTTTATTGCTTTATGACCTAAGAGATAACGTATAGGTATAGCCCTAATGTATATCATCCTCGAGAAGGCATCTTCGTGCATGCAACTATTTATGTAGTTATTTATGAACCCAATCAAAACTAGGAATTTCTTGAATATTCTATAAATAATGATGTCTTTAAGGAAATAATTCAGTTATTGAAAGGTTGATGATGGTGGAGTTGGAATCTGATTCCCTTATCCAATCAATCTTTGACAGAAAATATGTCTTTTACTCATTTTCATGCAAAAAGCAACTCTTCTTGTATAGTTACATAGTTGGAAAGGAGGTTTGCCTTTGCAGCTTTTCTTTTATTATTTAAAATAAATAAAAAGAAAAACCCTCTTTCTTCCTTTATGGCTTTTGTAAATATGCTTGGGTTGCTGCTCTCCCTCAATGATCCTTCTGTACTGAATACTTACTGTTAATGGAATCTTGTTTTCATATTAAAAAAATAAATAAATAAAAAATAAACATGTTTATCTTCTATCACCAACCCCTCCTACGTCTCTCTCTTTTATTCACACCGACATGCAGTCATGTAAATTAGGAAAAAAAAATTAAAATAAATATATAAAATTTTTAAGTTGCCAATTAATATTCTTATTGCAACTTAATTACACTTTTATAGTACAAATGGCATGATTACCACCTGTTCAAATAAAAATTTATATAGATACAAACTACATAAAAATTATTATCAAATGAACAACATTGAATCACATCTATTAAATGTGATTTATAAACTTACCATGAGTCACATATTTAACATGCAAGCCATGTATAAACATGAATCGCATATAACACATATGATTCATATATTGTTAAACATAAACTATAGCTCCTATATACGATTCACATAAAACACATATATATATATCGTACTCATAAGATGCGATTAATATTATAATACTTTTATTAAATCACATATTATATAAGCATTCAATAAGGAAAACACAAATCTCATTTCATATATGTAATTTTGTATCAATTTTAGTAATTATTTTTATATAATTTATTTTTAAAAGCTAGTACACACGTTTTGCTAATATGAATATGGCCGTGGAGTGGATTTACGTATCTCAGTATTGCATCGTAATAACAATTATAAGTTATTAATACAATATGGTTACCACCAGTGCCCACTATCATACGATATAATGTATTTTTAAATAAAAATTGAGTGAAGTTAACTTTAAAAGAAATTAAAAAATAAATATGATAAATACGTATCTTGACGACTTCGCAAAACGCGTTAATAAATCTAAAGGTCGTGCATTAGCACACGGGTATTAAAGAAAATTCTTGTCCCAAAACTTTGGGTCAAAATTCGAAATACATCAGCTTAAGAGAATAAAAAGAAATGAAAAAAAAAAAAAGGGAGAGAGAGAATATTGCTGGGGCAGGGAACTTCTATTCCTGTCACCGTACTGTTAGCTTCCGAATATAATATTATTATTATATTAAATTAATTATAAAAAATATTAATGATTTGATAATGATTGGAATAGATATTACTCATTCAATAATGTAACAGGACAAATCTATTATAACTATCATAGGACCATAGAATTTTCTGAGCACATTGACTATACAAACTGAGATAATTTCTTCCTTATCAATACACTAAGAAAATTATATAAATATCAATTAGACAAAAAAAATTACATAAATACTATTTCAGTGCTGCATTCTAATGCAATATTGAGTTTTAATGTGTATTGCATGTATTAAATATGATATATTAGAGTAGTAGGATTGCTATATTACGTTAAATTCATGCGAAATATTATGCAACATTGTATATATTAAATGTGATAATCATTTTTTATTAGTATCATACTTATTACATACGACACTCCAATTTTCATCATTTTTTTATAATTAATATTTTAATAAATAACAGTAAAAATGGTTTCACCCATATAAACCCTAGTCTATCAAAAATATTTTTTCACTACTATACTTACGGTATTTCTACTTTTCGTACAACGATTATTTCTACTCCCACAAAATCATCTGATTATGATTTTTATATATATATATAGTAAAATATTGGCAACAAATTTCCTTTATAGATTACTGAGATACTGATACCCTAAGATCACGTGCGGGTAGAAGTAAAATAATTGAATGTTAATATCTTTCTACTCATAAAAATAGAAGCAAACAAATCTTATTCAGTACACTTCATGTGATAATTATCGGAAGATTCCGTAAAGAGATTCGAAAATAATTATTTAAGGTAACTTTAATAAGCATGCCACTATTGAGTGCTTCGTCTTGATGAAAATTATTGTTTTTAAATTCATGGACATAAAATAAAGAAAGTGGTCCATCTCCACCCTTCAATTATTTTACTTCTTTGGTATTATGGTGCTGTCATGCTAAAGATTAGTGGGGTTCTTGAATAACCCGATCCATTTGATGGGTTTAAGACACTCATTGTCGTTGCTCGTTTGGGCTTCTAAATGGGTTATGAAAGGATGTGTTTAGGTTATGTGATGACTTCAGAGGTTAAAGAGGCCCAACCCTTCTGTTTTTTTGGGCTTAGACTAATGGATTGGGTTATAACATTTCACTATTAAAAGCAAAACATTACAATGAATATTGTCCCTTTTTGGTAATGGTGTAAGTTTGATCCTCCATCATCTCCATTATATCATGAAAAGAACACATATACATATACATAAATATATAAGAGTAAGTGCGAAATCCACTATCTGAAATTTGCATGAAAATTCAATTTAATACTGAAAGGGATAAACCTAATACCTAATCAAATTTTTTATAGTTATTTTTACTATATGATTAACATTGTTTACACAAGTAACAAAGACAACATTTTGTTGAATTTTTAATGATGCTCTTGCATTGTCTAATATTGATATGCTACTTATTCTATGTTTAAAAACAGAGCAAACAATATTGATGTGATAATAAAAATAGTCTTGAAAACTTTGTTTAAGTATTAAATTGATGTCTTGAAAGTTTAATTATCAAAATAAATTTTTATGTAAACTTTAGAGACTAAATTTAACATTTTCCTAATATATAATACATACAGGGGTCATGCTATAAGAAACTTTCATCTAAAATATGTACTGAAACTAACAAATAGTAAATACATTATTAACTTTATAAAACACTTTGATACCTATGTTAAGACTTAAAGAGAACATACAATAGAAATAATTTAGTTCATTAGTTTCAACCTAAAGTCTTTGACTCATCTATCATATTTCATATATATGTGCAATCATATTTCATATATATGTGCAACTGCTCTAATAAAAATAGGATTTAACGGTCATGGAATCGAATGACATTCTTTCTATTTAGGTAAGATATTTTTCTCTCTAACCTTAAGATTGTGTTTTTAAGTGAAAAGAACAAAGTGGGCTCATGTCCACAACTCAAGAGAGGTCTAAATCTATTTACTTACAAGAGATGCGAGACATGGGTTTCCATCATTTGTGGAAATCACTTAGGAAAATACTACATTTTCTTTGTAATTCATTTGTGTCTATTATGTCCCATCTATATCTACTTGAAACTACACATTTTGAAAACTAATTTGCTCTATTTAGTTAATTTGTTAGTTATGGTGAATATGTTGATTGGCAAATAAGAATTAGGAAGTGGAAATTAACAATTTTTTTATGGAGAAAAGGTTAAAATAAAAAGAAAACACATGAGGATTAAGGAATTTTGAATTGGGTTATTGTCAAAATAAACTATGCAAAGAATAAATAAGTCTAATAATGTAGAAATATATTAAGTATTTGATTTTGTGCGAAGATTATATTGTACTTATACTTTCAAAAAAAATTATGTTTTATTTTGGAAAATATATTATTTGAGAGAGACAATTAGATAATTTGATGAAGAGTTACATGATGTAATTAATTGACTTATAATTATTAGGCTTATTTATGAATTTTGAAGAGTTGTGTAAAAATAAATTAAATTAGATTTTCTTTTGCATTTTAGATAATTTTTAGATTAAATAATTTAAATTATTTTTACCATGAATCCTTATTTTGCATAATCAAACAGGAGTACAACTCAATAGATTTTAAATGTTATTTAAATGGGATCAACAATGATATTTGATGAATGCTAATGAATGCCAATCGAGTTACAATTGTTATTTAAGTAAAATCAAAGTGCATTTTTGTGATTTTAAGGTGAAATAGAATTTAGAATATGGCTTGTCTTGCACTAGAATATGACTCGCCCAGTGGACATCAAGTTAATATTATCAAAATTGACATTATCATAAGCTAGTTATCAAAGCTTGTTGTAACAATGAATTGATAAGAGCAAATCAAGAAAAACTCCATCATTTTGGTCAATTAGTGTAATGTTCTGACTACAAATGATAAAAAGGAAGTCACAAACAAGGGTAAAACGGTTTTAAGAAAAAAATTAACAAGGAAGCAAGAGTCTTGTATATTATTGGTATCATCTAAAGGATCATAAGGCAACGTCTAGAGGGTACTCATTGAATATTGGACTTTCTATAGATGAGAGTGCCTTTCGCATCCAAATATTTTGTTCCTAGTATTTAGATGGTGGATGTAACTAGAGCTGGGCATACAGGCCTGGCGGGCCAGGCCGGGCCGGCCCGCTTCGGCCCGCGGGCTAAACGGGCCAAAATCACTTGGCTCGGGCCCGGCCCGCATTTAGCCCGCGGGCTAACGGGCTGGCCCGTTTGCTGGCCCGTTTGGCCCGCATTTTATTGTTACTTTACTATTTCTGGTTTAGGCGCGTTTAGCTTTAGGGTTATTGACTGAACATTAAATTTTTTTTTTTTTAAGTTTTAACTCTTGGCCCGCGGGCCAGCCCGCTTTTGGCCCACGGGCTAACGGGCCGGGTAAATTTTGGCCCGTTTTTAAATGGGCCAAATTTTTTTGGCCGCAGCCCGCTTTTTTAAGTGGGTCAAAGGGCCGGCCCGTGGGCTTTGGCCCATATGCCCAGCTCTAGATGTAACCTCCAAGTTTTCCATGTTTAGAGTTTGAGAAATAGAATTAGAAATCAATTATGTGTTAATATATAATTTTGATGCATGTTTTGATTATTAGATTAACTACATTGACACGTATGAAAATAGTTAAATAAGGAAAAGAATCTAATATTTCATCTAAATCTTTTTAAAGTTGTCTATTAGTTTAATTAATTTCAAAATTTTCATTAGATGGGTCTTTAAAGATGTAATAGTGTAAGTAACTCATTTCAAGTGGTATATCAACTATTTTACTTCTAAACTTGTTTAGAAAAATATATTTGAAAAATCTAATCTCTAAATTATAAATATTTCCTATATAGTTTTCTATAAGAAAATTTCCTTTAAACATAATCTATAAGCCAAAATTAATTAAACTTTGTATTAATTTCCATTAGAAAGTATATTGATGTTTTAATTAAAAAATTCAAGTTAATTTTACTGCACTTTTGTGGCATTGAAATCTACTAAAGTTATCACACACACACACACACACACAGAGCATCCCTCTTAATGCACAAAAAGCCAATCAACACTTATCTAAATTATATAAGACAAAAGCAATTAAAAATAAGGCAAAATTTCACTTCTTCTTTCCTTTTGTCAAACCAAAAACGTGAAAGACACACCCAAATCCAAACTTTTATTTTCTTCATTTTCTCTTTCAAAATATCTATTAAAAACTTAGGCTAATTCCATCAACAAGTTAAAAGCTAGCTTAAGGTAAGTTATAGCTTCTCTTTTGCTTTGTTAATTCTTGTTAATTTGAGTATCTGAAGTTTAGGTTTGTGATGGGTTTTGATGGTTAAAAGATTGATGATGAGTTGATGTTGGATAAATGAAGTTGAGAGAATGATTTTAGTAGTTTGAGTCTTAAATTGTGGATAGCATAAGTTTTTGTTGATGGGTGGAGTTGATGGAGTTTGTAATTGATGTGGCATTTAAGATTTTTGTTGTTTTGGTTATATGATGTTAAAAGGGTATATGATGCATGTATGTGAGTAATCAAGTGTGTTTGATGAAGTTTAAGATCAAATCATGGGTTAGAAAGTGAGAATTTTCAAAATTTCAAAAGTTGCAGTGATGGAGGGTCTAAATGGGGCGTTTGAAGGGCTATGGTGGTGTCTGAAATGAGACTTGGTCTCAAACGGGCTATTTGTGGGGCTATGGTAGCATCTGGGTTGGAGTCTATGCTCAAACGGGCAATTTAGGAGGGTATAATGGAGTCTGGTTGGGTATTGCCAGTGTGCACGGGCAGTGCACGTACCCTTGCTACCCTACTCGACTGTGCAGTCCAGCCAGGCTGACCTTCCCAGTTTCTGTTTTAAAAAAATAATATGTTTCTTTATTAATTAATTAAATAATATATATATGCTTTGATATGTATATTTTGTTTCTTATTTAATGAAAGTAGTTGAGTTTAGGATTTCTTTATTCCTTAAAGAGTAATGAATTAGAATTATATTAACTTAAGTTTAAAATACTTAAGAATTAATAGAAGTCTTACATAGACAAATGCTTAGTGAATTTTATTTGTTATTTTATAGGATCTGTTGACAAAGAATTGGACTTTCCAGTTGATTATTGCGACGATTAGCAATCATGCACGGGTAAGTAACCGGATCTTTTCACTTTGATGATGCTTGTAATATAGTGGATGAACATTGTCTGAAATGCAATTAAATTGTCAAAATGCATGGGGATTGGGGACTTTGCTTATTGCATGCTTATGAATGAGTAATAAACACTTATATTCAAAGTGATAACTTTATTGGTTGATAATAGTTATGTAGTTTGGATTGATGAGTGTTTAAAATTGAGAAGATCATCATATAACATGGACTAAAGCATATCGGACCTTAAACTCAAACCGAGATGCATTAAATAAGTTTTCAAGCGAGGTCCTTGAAGACCATGGATGTAATACTTAAGTGGTGTCTTAGTCTTTGTAAGTTTATTATCTTAGTTTATGACTTATATATATACAATATCTTTCTTGTTCCAATCAACCTTCGATCATGTTTTATATGTTCACTTCATACAGGATATGCTAGCTATAAAATGCTTATGTAATACTCTAGATGCCTCAGTTGGTTACACAATGTATTATTACAATTAAGGTACCCTATAGGGGTGTGACAATGGATCTCTTATCCAGTCACTTGTAAGACTGCATCAAAATGCCACGTCTATAGAGCAAGAGGTCTTAAATATTTGGTGCACACATATTCTAAATGGTAAACTATTGGCATCTGAATGCCTAGTACAAAATTCTGTAACTCACAATTTTCCAAGGCCAATCTTGCCCTCGTTCCTAATACCATATGACTTAGCTCTCACCATGTGAAAACAATCTAATCCTCTTAAATTTTTTTACATGCAAATCTTGGAACTCATTAATCAAATAATTATTTTCATTAAGCCATTTTTAAATTACGTTAAAAATTATCTTCAACTTCAATCGTTTTCTTTCAAAATGAAGAGCCATAAGTTGGACACATTGAAGGTAATATATACTCCAAACTCTCTCTACAATATTAAATGATAGGCATTATCATGTCCTTATCATTTCCAATACACTAGAAGGCTTATCAATTCAAGGTGCTAACTTGGAACCCCTTTGCATTAGAGATCTTTCGCTGATTGTAACCATACTAAATCTCTCGATTGAAAGATCATTAAGTTTCCATCCTTTGCTTCCTCGTGCCATGTTCTTCTCTACTTATCTTACCATTTACTCTTAACCTTTCTAGTGCAACTCAATCATTGTAGCTTTGTCTACCCCACATGTGCTATTCCCTCTCAAAGTTTCAAATTTTAAAGGAGCATTGGGATAGTAAACATATACCACTTTAAAAGGAGTTTTACTATTGGACTGATGCTAGGGCCGATTATAAGTGAACTTGATATCAAAAATCATTATTCACAATTTTTTAGATTCTTCCTATGATAGCTCTCAATAGTGCTTCTAATGCTTGATTTACTAACTTGTTTTGACTATTTGTTTTAGGTAGGCATAAAGTATTGAAGTATAGTTCAATATCAAGTCTTTGTTGAAGGTCTTCCAAAATAAACTCAAGAACTTAACATCCCAGGGAAACACTACGCTATGAGGAATTCCATGAAGCCATAAGATATCCTACAAGAAAAAGTTTAGAAATATAAACAACATCATCGATTTTATGACAAGGGGTAAAGTGGAACACTTTGGAGAATCTATTAACAATAACCTTGATGGAGTCATTTCTTTGCTTTGTTTTTAGTATGACTAAGATAAATTCCAAGATAAAATTGATTCAAGGTCGTGTTGGCACTAGTAATGGAATGTAAAGTCCATAGGCCTTCCTCTCGCTTTTGGCTTTCCTGCAAGCGGCACACTTCTCTACCTCTTTAACAACATCTTTTCTCAACTCAGACCAATAGAAGTGTTCCTTCAATATACTCATAGCACATTGTATCCTAAAGCATCTAACTAAACCTTTAATTTGTGCTTTCCTTATCAACGTCTTCCTTATAGAACCTTACAAATACATAAACCTTCCTATCTTAAGCAAGTATCCATCAACTAAAACTCTTCTACTACAAGTGGCTTTGAAGGTAACAAACTGCTCATTAATAGAACATTGTTCAATTGAAGCTTAGATCTTAGCAACTTAGCTTGGAAAATACTCATAAGTGTATATTGGCACAATAATGAATCCAACGCCACACTTATATTCCCTTGCCTGTACTTAATCATAAAAGCAAAGAACTCTAAAAATTAAACCATTTCACATGTTATTGCCACAACTTGTTTTGCTTCTCAAATACTTTGGTGGTTTGTTCTTCATATATATCATAAATTACTTTAGTAAGTGGCAATGTTATCAAATAGCCAAGGTATGCACCAATGCATATATCTCTCAACCATATACTAGATAATTCACCACATCTTTCTTTCTTACCGCTCTCCTTGACTTCTCACTAAAATAAGTAATGGCTCTCTTCTCTTGCATTAAAACTACCATTTTCGCTATTATAGAGGCATCACACTCCAACTTAAATACCCATTCAAAGTCAAGCAATGCCTACATGAACATGGAAATGAGTTTTTCCTTCATCATTTCAAAACTCCTTTTTTGCTCCCTTGCTCCAATTAAACACTATCTCTATTTTTATCCACTCGATTAGAGGTACTATAATGATAATAGACCCCTTCACAAGTCATCTTTCAATAGTTGCCTTTATTTTCTTCTTATCAACATGCACTTATTACCCAACACAGGTCAATATATAACTTTTCTACATTTTTTTAATTTTCTTATTTTTAATTATTTTTTATTAGTTTGTCTAATTTATATTGATTTAAATTAATAAATTGATCACTTTGATGCTACATGTAAAATAAAGATGACACATTAGCATTTTTTAATGATGTTATAACAACCCATTATTGATACCTCATTTGATCCATTTTATAAAATGTTAGTCAACCATTTGAAATATTGATCCCTTATTTGAAGTTACCTCAAATGTTGATCCTCTCCAATGTGGTTTTTTCTAAAAAAAAATTACAACAAACTAACATAAAAGGTTCTAAAGCACATGGTTGATAAGTGTGCAAAGTTACTTAACTATAACAATCATATGCAATAACAATCAATAATAAGTTAAAAATCTCAAATTTAATTTTAAACTACCATCGCAAAGGCCGTACACCTATCAATACTTATAGTATAGAAGTTAAGTATAAGTATTGTTCCAATAGAAACCAGTGAGTATTGGTAATTATCTATCCTATTGTTTAGTCTACAAAATCAAGTTTCATAAAGTAATTAATAATTATCTAATTATCAATCACAAGGCAAGATTCACTAAAGATATATCAAATTTGCAAGAGCATCCAGGATGACATGAAATTATTTCTAATTGAGTCGATCTAAGCACAAAGCAATATTTCAATTAAGTAATGTGAAATTTAATCAAGAATAAATATTTCAGATTATCAATTCATGATAGATAATAAAAATACAAAATTGAATTCAAGAAATCATTCAATCAATTAAAAACAATAAAAACAAATCACATAAAAAAAATTTAGAGTTCATTAAAATCTAGACAAAGGAAATTACTTCTCCATGGATTCAACAATCAAAGCATGTAGGGTGTGACAAAGCATCATTTAGACAAATAAATCTGGTTACAGTCTTCACTTCATTATGAGCAAAGATACTTCAAAAGAAGTATCAAATATAAGGAGGGTATTATACATCACGTGTAATATTCACCTAATAAGTAACTCAATTAAAAGCATGTAGGGTGTGACTTTTAAATAGAAAAAAAAATGCATTTATTAGTATTGCTTAAAAGAGCCCCAAAAAGAAGAAGAAGCTTTTGCACACAAACTCAGATGACATATTTAGCATAAATAAGTCAATAAGAAGAAAATATGATAGCAGTAGAAATAACATGGGCAATAAATTCGGAAAAGATATATAGGTTTTTAGATAATGCTTATTTAGAAATAGGATATCCAAACATTGATCAAATAATTAGCTTGAAAATCCTACCAAATTTCTTGGAAATCTTGAAATTGTCATCATTATTCTATCAAAGATATGTAAACTGCTCATTCCAAATACACCTTAGTATTTTGGGAGGGTTGGCATTAGTAGTCCATAAGCTCTTCCTAAAGTACTATGGATAAATGTTCCTACAATAAGATAAATGCATACAGATTATTTAAGCTTTTAAAAATTAATTAAGAAACCTTACTAGGAACCTTAAGTCAATCTCAGTTCTAGATTCTTAAATTAAATAAAAAGTGAAACTACTCCACACAGATATTATAAAGTGATTTTAACAAAGTAAAATTAACTCAAATGCTAGATGATGTTGTTCAATACTAGTCTCACTTGACTTACTTGGTGATTTCATCTCAAAAATAAAAAAATTTTGGTCATTTCATTATTTTCCTACAGATGTGGAAATAAATTAATTAATAAAGCATGGTTATTCTATTCAAATTTTTCAACCCAATTATGCAACTTAATCTTCCTTAACCTTTCCTCCACACTTAAACTGGACGTTGTCCTCAATGTCTAACCATCATAAAACAATCAAGGAAATTAATAATCATGAACAAAGCCCATGGTCTTGGTTATACCGTACATTTCGGAGGGACTAAGATGTACCTAGACCTTAAGAGTCACTACTGGTGAAATAGAATGAAAAAAAGGATGTAGCGGATTATGACATGAAATGTAATATATGTAAGTAAGTAAAAGTAGAACACCAAAGACTAGGAGGGTTGCTAAAGTCGTCATCCATACCAATGGAATATCACATTACGAATGAGGATAATTTATTCTCATTTACTTTTATTTGCTGTGATATATGGTCTGTAAATAATTGAGCTCCCCTTATGGGAAGACTCTTGATTTTGCTAGATGATATGAATGCTTTGATGGACTTTTAGGATATGCTAACTTCTTTCTTCTTTTAGTATGGTAGCACTTAATGGTCAATAATGCTAAGAGCTCTACAAAATTTGGAGGGGCAAATTCTCTTTTGCCTAGTTTTTTGGTTAAATAACTTCAAATTTCCAAAGAGGCAAAAGAAAAATTGAGGGTTTATGGTGCACTTGAAAAGAAGAAAGTTGAACCTTTAAATGGACCTTTTTAATTGTGTTGCATCATTATAGGAAGCCTAATTGTTCTCTTACTTTGTTTGTTTGCACGTATACTATAAGACTTTGGGATCTAATTTTTATTGGTGTAGAACCAGAAGTGATAGAATATAATGAGAGTTTAAGCTAAACAAATAAAAGATCATGAACAATTTAATTATGTATAATTTAGGCAGTAGATACTGGTTTTGTAACAAAACTACTACCAAGTATGTGTATAATATGTGTGTTCTTATGCTTGTCTAAGATAGAAACTAAACTAATTTTATAATTATTCGACTTTAATGATGTGTATATTGCTTATGTGTGGTTGTTGGTTGGTGGAGAGTATATAAGCTATTATCACAGCAGCCCAATAATTTGTCTGAGGGGGATGTAAATGATCTGGGTAAATAGAGGAAGTGCCGGCGTTAAGGTTATTAGGAAGTACCCAATAACCAATATATATATATATATGTAAATATTTACATGTGTTTTGAGATACTGAGTTATCCCTTGTTGGGTGCTGGACTAAAAAACACAGATAATTAAATGGTTGCATGTCCCACTATTAAAATGGGCTTTCAACTCATAGAAACTAAAATTTTAATGAGACATGATTAGAGACACAATCATGTCTATTTGATCATGTCTAAATTGATGTTCATACAAATCTAAATTGCCGCAACACGGCCATGACATAGTCCTGTCATCCAAGGTTGTCAAACTCACGATTCCATGTACAATTGTCAGAGGGTTTGTAAAATCAAAATATCAAATTGAAAAGAATTGTAAGTTTCTACAACCTATGTAAAATAGCTTTGAATAAATATGAATATGTTTACAATAGTAAAAAATAAATTGAAATACATAATGGATGTAAAATAAAAAGAAATAAAGAAATGAAGTTATATTTCATATAATTCTAAGTCTATTATATAATACACAAAAAAAAGGAGTAAGTAGGGTCAAATTTAAGTCCTGTTTTATTATTTTGTGTAAAGAATGTTGTAAATTGAATAAGAACCAAACTTTTCAACTTATTCTAAATTCTTAACTTTTTTTTTTTCCAGAAAAAGTGGAATTTCACTAAACAATATAAATTACACTAATCATATAGATTGATACAAGAGAATTAACTATCCAAAAGTTTAGGATACAAAGACCCATCTCATTGAATAGACACATCTCTTCAAGGGTCAAAAAGTCTTTCGTAGGGGATACAATCTTTCTTAAAAGAATAAAACCCAACTACTAGCAAGTAAAAAAATCCCCATAGAAAGGATAATATAGTCCCACATAAGAATAAAAATAAAAGAAAAAAGAAAAACAAAAAATCATTAAATTGACTTAATTTAAAATACTATTAACAAACAATATTAATTAATCTTTCAATCTTCAATCAAACCAGATCAACAGAGAAGTAGACTTGTAGTAATGAAATCGTGATTCTAATAACGTTGATAGTGATAATGACGAATAAATTTAATGGTATGAATATCAAAGTTGGTTGACCTGAAAATATTGATATAAAAAATGATGAATTTGCGACTTAATAATGGTTAAGGAAGGAAAATAATTTATAAAAGAGGGCCAGCTATTAGCACCTTAGATGCCACCCCCTTATGCTAGGGGTTTTTTTAGATAATATTTAATTTATCGACCCAAAAGAAATTACATAAATAATAATTAGATGAAATTAATTACACAAATATCGTTGCAATATCGTATTTTGAAGGATAATTTAAAATATAAAGGTGTCATGTATTTCAAATGCAACACTAGAGTAAATATTAATATGCGTATCGCACGTACAACATGCATAGCCATGCGTATCACATATATTAAATGCAAATATGCATTCAAGACAATTTAATATATCCATGTTAGTATTGCGAATTTTTTTTTTATATAATTTGTATTTAGATAATTTTTATGTGCTTGACTTTTTAGAGAGAGAGAGTGATTTTAAGTTCACTCTTTTAAATAGTTATCCCTATGTGGGATTGGAGTTTATAAGAAAAATGCAAATATGGTATATCTCATATTATTGTTTTTTTCTATTTTTCTTACTTTTATTTGAAATTTTTACATTGAAAAATGCTATGGGCTCATTAGACCCTTTTTTCCCCCCAAAATTTTAACTGCAATCCTACTTTCTTAACGATAATAAATTCAAGATATTTTGTTGGTAACTTTCTCTTAGACTAAACAAGAAAAGTAAAAACTTTCTTTTAAGCAAGTTTAATAATTTAGGTAACTTTTTTTTTTTTCGTTTTTGCTATATGCATTTTTTACTTTCCCTACTTTTTTGCCTATTCTATTATTAGATCCTTGAAATATCATCATTTGAGACAATTTATTTTTAAAATAGCAAATCTCATGAATCATTTTCTCTAAAGAAGTTATCCGTTTAGGTTCAATTGGCTTATTAACTATAGTTGGGACGTTAATTCACAACCAAAGTTATTTTTTATAAGTTAAATTTGTGACGAGATATAACATGCTATTAAGCTTTTCCATTGAGATTACTTTATTTGCATCGATTAAAAAAAAATTTACAATCTTTTCTTTAAAAAGGGATGTATAAAAGATGGAGATGTTCAATAGTAAGGTTTCATGTTTTAGATTAATAGTAGTTATGTAGAAAAGAGAAAAGACTTCAAGTTCACTCTACTGTATAATTGCTATTGTCACGTCCCAATTACAATTAAGGCATATCCAGTTTCACCACGTATAATGCCAAAGCATTATACACAAAGGCAAACCTAAAAAGCTAGTTTATCTAATTCGTTTGCTACCAAATTTTATTTTTGAAAAAAAGCTTTGAATAATGCAATGGAAAGGTAATTTATATAAAATATCTAATAAAAATGCTACTCCCATGAGTAAGCAAAAGATAATATCTAATATCATTAGTTCCAAAAGTCTCTATGATCATCCATGGAATATGTCCATCATAAAAGATAGCTAACAAGTATTAAAACTCAACACGAGTCCAGAGCTCGTAGAGCTGTCCAAAGATAATGATAGAAATTCTAAAGTAACTAATTTTCTAAGGAAAATTTAGAATATAAGCCTTGTCCCTAATCCTTGAGCTCGTTAAGAAGTTCCTCAAATTCGGTCTCGTATCTCAAATCATCATAATACTCGCTATCAGAACTATCTGTACCTGAAAAATAACAAAAATGAGCCGAAGCCCAGTACACAGCAACGCAAACACATGCGATATGGCACACACACCTAAGATATATGCAATGCAACAATCAATAATTTAAAATTATTATTTTAGGTAATTCAAACAATACAGGAGCACTCAAACTCTGGATAACAAACCATAGGAATCTGGAGGTCCTGAGTAGCAGCAATTGCTCAGGGGGTTGATTAAGGCAGGCCGAATACCTTAACCTCCTATAAGTACATTCTATGTAATAGCCTCGTATAGGGTTCGCTACCATTATGCATCTCCATTTATTTCAGTCCATAGATATATGTTAGTTCAATCGGTACCCATAGTCGTGAACTACATATACTATTTCTCACCGAACATAAATGGAGTTTATCCCGATGCTGTTTGCCCTATCAGCTACCTACCTACCGAGCTACCAATGATATATCAGTAAAAGGAAATAAGAGTAGCTTAAGCACCTAACTACCGTACTAGCATTGCCTAGCAAGGTTGTCGCTCCCCGGCCCGAATCAAACAACACACGCACAAACAACATACTCAATTATTAGGTCATCTTTGAAATTAGTCCATTTAAGAATATCTATCCTAAGCAAACAACACGCATGTCACTGCATACCTGACATTGAATCGATAGACAGTAAAGAATCACACGAAAGATAATTTGTCGATCGTATGTTTGTTCAAGAAAGATTGATTGTATAAGAATAAAGCATACAAAGAAGTGATTTAAGTTGTATTTATTAGTTAACTAATGTAAAGTCTTATGTAGTATAAGACAATAGGGTTATAATTGAGTTAAATCTATTTAGGGTAGTTAAACTTAGTTGATTTGGGCTAAGCCCATTGAATTTAGAAATTTAATTTGTTATTGAGTTGTATTGGGTCCATAGGGGGTCCTGAGTTAGGCCCAATAAGAATTTATCTAGATGTTTCACTCTTTAGAGTAATGGGCTTTAGGATTTAGGAATTGAGCCAATTAAGGAATATATATAAGTGAGGTGGAATTGGACTTTATTTTAAAATTAGGTTCAATTTGAGTAATATTGGTTATTGATCCTAAAAATTACATTGAAGCCCAATTAGAATTAATTTAGACCCTAATTTAACTATTAGGCTTCCTAATTTCCTATATTGGCCCATTAAAGATTTTATAAAACTTTTGAGCTCATGAAAAGGGTTTGAGCCCAATTTAAATATTTCAATACCTGAAATTGATAATTGACTTAAATATTTTAGAAATAGGATCACATAAAATAGGTAAAAGGGTATTGGACCTATATTATGGAATTTAAGTCCATAAAGCATAGTTGGGTAATTATTTTGAATTGATGCCCAAAAGCTCTAAGGAAAATCAATTTGAGTAATTTAGGCCCTAAATAACTAGAAAGACTTGTTAGGATTTAAGTTAGGCCCATTTGGTGTAAATAGGCTTGTTTGGTTAGAAATCATGTTATTGAGTCTAAGGTTATGTTTTCAAAACCAATTTTAATTTATAAGGCCTACTTGTAGTTATTCAGTCAATTTAGACTGTAATTTAATATTTAATCATGATTGATACTAAGTTTTTCTACTACTTCAAATTGTATATTTCAGTAAGCCCATATATATATATATATATAAACTCATTTTAATACTCAATACCTATTTATTAAATTTTCTGTCCTGTAAACTCATTATATCATGTCAAATTCATGTCAAATAATTCCAATCATGTCAACATATTTGTAAATAACAATACTCACATGGCATAAAATATTTATTCTGCATACTGACATTAAACAAAATATGTGCGCATGCTATACTTTCCACAAGAATGAAGTTCAATAATTTCAATACGTATGGTTCACATTATTCGTATTAAACAATGTTCATAATCCATTAATGCAACGTCAAGAAATCAAAAGTGAGTAGCTGTTCGGTACACTTCTATTTATCTACTCCATACTGTTTCTTTTATTATTTTATTTTGATTTTATTACCTATAGTTCCATATTAAACTTCCACATCGTATAGGAAATCATATTCTATATACAGAAGATGCTGAACTGAACATGACATTACATATGGATTATAAGCAATATCCTCACGTTCATAGATAAATTAAACCAATCCTGATTTCGGCATTTATTATAAGACACATTTTTTTTTTTTTTGTCATGCTCTAATAATATTTTATTTAAATTACAATTTGCTAGTATTAGTTATTATATTAATTTATTTTAATAAACTAATCCTCTTAGTATAACTCAAATATAGATTATCCGATGCTCATCAATGACAAATTAGTATCTCGAAACAAAAGGAATAAATTTCAATTTTAATATTAGTTGCTTTTTGTACTTTCTGATTTCTTATAATTAATTATTAAATTATTCACAATGTTCTATTATATGAATTAAAGTTCTGGTGAACAATATCAAATCAATTTAATATATAATGACACGTATATATATCCTAGGTATTATGCAAATTATTTTCCAATTTAATTTAATCAAAACAAAACTCATATATGTTTTTATGATCTTCAGAATAGTACATTACAATGAATTTATTCAAGGTTATTTGATTAAAAAAAATAATAAATAAAAAGACTCAACTTACAATACATGAACATCCATGAGAAGATTATGGATTCAAACAATTTTTATTGATTCAAACAATCATGACGACGAATAGATCGTATTTTCATATATTTAATTTCCGCATACATCATTCCGTCTCCAAGGTTCGATGCCGGAATAAATTTCCGTAAGTATTGGTTTTTAAAAGAAAAGAAAACATTTATACTTATTATTTGCATATCCTACCAAAGCATATACGTATATTTATATTCATCATATTATACATTAATTTATTATTATGTTCATATTCATTAACACACGATTTAATTAAAACACTTACCTGTAATAGTCAAAACACATAAAAACCTTCACTACTCTACTCTTAGGAGATTGATGAAACTCTTTTGCCTCTAATCCAATCCCTTTTTAAAGTACTTAGATTTCAAAATAAAATAGAGATTAATAAGGTTCTTGATGGTATGAAGAATAGATAAAATATGGATAGTATGATACCTAACAGGGTTATGATGGTTGAAGGAGGTTGATGATATTTTAAGGTTTATTTGAGAGAATGGTTTAAAGAAAATTTCTGCTAGTTTTAGATGGTTTTATATGTGTAAGATTAGGAGAATTTTAAGCCAAGATAAAGATAAGATGAATGAGGTCAATAATTTGATATCATATAGATTTTTTGAAGATTATGTGATGATATTGTGGATAGTTTATATCATACCATTCTATTGAAAATAAGAATGGATAAGGATGTTTAGATATAGGTTGATAGAAGAATATTTGGTAATTGATATGATTTATCTCTATTTTTATTTGAAATTAGTTACTATTTGAATTTCTATAATTTATTTAATTAAACTAGTATTCACCTATACTATGTAATTAATTTATCTAATTCCACTCTAGAAATCTTGATTTTAATTTAGGTTTAAAATTATTCGTATTTTTCATTAATTAATTTAAACATTAACACTTAAACTAGGCTTATGTTAAGGGTATTTCAGCTATTCTTTAAATATTGGTGTTTGTGTTTGTATGATTGTTGTCTGATTAAGAAGAAAAAATGAGAGAAGTTTTCAAAAAATAAAATTCACGTAAATCTGATTTAATGATCGTACTAAGTAGTTGTGTAGAGAAGAGAAAAAACTTCTAGTTGACTCTACTATCTAGTTTGTCACTTTTTTTTTTTAAATATTTGAGTTTGTGTTTGTATGATTGTTGTATGAGTAAGAGAAAAAACAAGAGAGGTATTAAAAAAAAATTTTCCAATTTGACCACAGTATTACCTTCCTATATATAATAACATTAAGTGGTCAACCATTCAAATTAAAAAGGTTTGTTTAAATTTGAATTCTTATTTGGGATGGATTAATGAGAAGATTCCACATGCCTTCTTATCATTCTCTCACTTTTTAATTGATTCAATCAATATTATAAATATAAGGCCAATAACATTGTGGTCTAGTTGCATCTCTCTTAATATCTAATGTGAAAGGTCGTAGATTCGATTCCCCTAACGTCGTTATAATGATAAAAAAAAATAATGTATATATGTTTTTTTTTTCATTCTTTGCTAATAGTTCGATATATTTTTAGATGTTTTTTATTTTTTAAACTTTAATTAATACTACATGTCAAATATAGTGTTAACACATAAAATTATACTTTACTTACTTTAAAAATTCATGATCCACCACCACTTAAGCTAAAATAAATATAATTTTATATAAGTCAAACTCTACTAGATTAAATCTTTTATAAACATGAAAATTTGAGCCAAACTCTACAGTACTGGATCAAATCTTTTATAAACAACAAAATCAACACTATCTCAAATATCTACAACCTTATATCAACTAATCCCGTTAAACATATCATAAATCTTACTCATAAAAATACTGAATCGAAGTTTGAATATATGTACCCGGTATAAATTTTAGTACTCCCTTTAATCTAAGAGTTTATTTCTTTGACCTTTCTCAAATTCAATAAATTATCCAACTCCACTTATTATACTTACTTTTATTAACTTTAAATTGAAATTATTCTAACTAAAGATTTAAAAGTTTTACCGATATTTATTATAAACATGACTTGTAGCTTTGATTTGTAGCTCCCCCTGTTGGAGAGAAAGAGAGAGAGAGAGAGAGTATTAACATTTCAAGTTATTAAAAAAGGATTAAGATTTCAAAATGTAAGTTAAATAAGGATCAATATTTTAAATAGTATTTTAGTAAAATGATTAGTCCAAATTTCTTTTAAGGATAGATTATTAATATATCTATACGAACCAAATTAATTTTAAGGGTGTTTTAGTGATTTTGAAATTATTTATTCATTGTATTTATAAAACATGCAACATTTATTTAATATTATCTAATTAAACACTTCTATTTAATTGGGATATTCTAATTTTTGAGTTAGAAATTATATTTGATTTTTTTATCTTAGTCAACCATACTATGAATACCACGTGTCCGTCTAATAATAATGCAGATAATAATAGAGCTATGTTCTTTAATATAGATAAATAAAAATATATATAAGTAAATGAAAGAGAAAAGGAAAAAAAATCTTATTGAAACAATTGTCTCCAAAGTTTGCTATATCATTTGTCCTTTGTCTTATTTATTGCAAATGAAAAATGAAGGAAAAAAAATAGAAAAAGAAGCAACCCTTTGTCTATTGTAAAATTAGTGAACCCAAAATAATAGGGCTTAAAAATAAGTGGAAATACAAAAGCATGTCTTCCACCACTCACTAAAGTAAGAAAACAAAAACTTGTCCAATAAAAATAAATAGATAAAAAAAAAAAACACTATCCCCAAATATAGAGTAAGAAACAAATATTTGTCCAGTAAAAATTCATGGATAAAAAAATAACAGCCCCAAATAAAGAGTAAGAACCGTATACCCGTTTGATCTATCCAGGCTGTACAATCCAACGGTGGAGTTGATCCAACAGACTGGTATTACCACCATCCTTTTTCTCTCTTGTTCAAACGAGTCACACTCTTCAAAATAAGAGCTTGGCCTCATTTCCTCTCTTTCTCCCCTCCTCCCTCTCGCTCTTCAATCTTCACATTTTGCATTCGCTCTTTGGGTATGTCCATTTCCTCTTCTTGTTAGATCTGTGATAGGTTGTTTTCTTAATCTGATTGAAAATTGATTGTTGGGTCTTTTTTATTTTTCATTGTAGTTTCTTGGGTATCTTTTTTTTTTTTTTTTTCTGTTGAAATTTGAGTTTGATGTTGTTGATTATGAATCATCTAATGACAAGGTTGAATCTTTAGCTTGTTTTCACGTGAAAATGTGATTTTTATTGTTGGGTATGTGCTGCTTTTTCTTGTTCTCGTTTTGCATTATGTCTTGTATTCTTTGAATTCTTCTGGGCTTATTGTAGATAATTTTGAACTAGTGTATTAAAGATTTAATCTTTATTTTGTTATGTGTTGGAGCTTTGTAATTAGATTGTGTCATTTTTCTTGGATACGTGTAATGTGTTTCAAAATGGGAAATTTAGTGCTTATTGTTGGATTTGATTAATATTTTAGAGTTATTTAAAATGGATCCGCTAAAGGGCTCTTAAGGTTTGGATTTTTATTTATTTTTTCAATATTTTGTCCAGGCATTGCATATTTTGTGATTGTAATGTTACATTAGAGAATGTATGACTTTCATTAGGAATGTTGTGATTGTGTGGCAGTGAATCAAATACAGATAAATTCGTCTATAAATCTTTGAATGAGGGATTTGGTTTTGGCCTAATCTCATTATGATATTCAGTGTGTGCTTTGCTTTTGGATTACGTGTGTCTGGATCATGAATATTTTACTTACGGGGATGGCAATGTGCACATAATTTCCATTACTATTTCTTACATGTGTTGCCATTGATGTTATAAATATCTTGCTTATGAGGATGGAAATGTGCATATAATTTTCAGTTATTATTCCTTCCACATGTTGCCCTTTGATATCTCAAACTAACAAGTTTTCGCTTGTATAATGGCGCTTGGAGATGATAGGGTAATTCCTTAGATGTAATTTACTTTCTTTTGCCAGTTTTGACTTCTTTTAGTTTTTGACTAGTTAATTATCTTGAACTAGCTTACCAAAATATATTCTTTGTCAATCTTTTCAAATCTATTAACATTCGTTTTAATGCAAGTAGTAAGAAAAGGTTCTGTAAAATCAGATAGATTTGAGTTTTGACTATCACCTTTTCCATTAGGTAGAAGATGGCAGAAGCCGAGGACATTCAGCCACTCGTTTGCGACAATGGAACTGGAATGGTCAAGGTATTTATGACAGGCTATGACATTTCTATGATGCATGTATAGTAGTAATCGTATGGATCAAGTGGATTGTACAAGCACCAGCAGATCCATTTATATATAACTTCCCATAGAAGGAAAAGCAACATAATGATTCATTGTATTGAGTAAATTGAACTGCTCAACTCTAAGGGTGATATAGAATTAGAGATAAAGGACAGAATACTCACAACCTTGTATTTACATTTTACAATTACAAATGCGACCCGTAGAGGCACTATTGCATATCAGTATATAGCACACTTGCCAAATTATTTTCTGCTAATGAAATTTTCAAGATTACCTCCCAACTTTGCACATGCTTGCACAAAAGAGGGATCCATCTGAAACTCCAAAACTGTAAGCTAAGTTTCCTTTGTCTACCCAATCCCGTAATATTTATATATGGAAGGTGAATTTTATGGAATGAGATCATAACTAAGTGACAAGGTTGTTACGGTTCATAAGGATCACATTGAGATGATCAAAGCCTCATACACAGGTCTCTTAGTGCATTTATAACTCTTAGGTCAACAATCACGCTTCGGTGACAATGTGGAAAGCATATCATGCATAAAGCACTAGTTTAATATTACTTATTCATTTGTCCTTGCTTTATTACTCGTAAAACAGAAAAAAAAAAAAAACACTCTTGTCATTATCAGGTTCATATTGTCCTATTACTTAACTAAACAGATAGAAATGCATTGCATGCTGGATGCTGCAAGCTGGTGCTTCAGCGCATAAACAATTAGGAAATATTATTCTCTATCTCTTTGCATGACTAATGAAATACTGTTCATAACTAGACTCCAAGGATAGTAAATCTCACTTCTAACCTGATAAAGTACCTGGTCAATCTTCTTTTCTCACTTGCAGAACTATTAGCAAATACATAATGTGATATACATAGGCCATTTATAATTCTTTGACCAACTGGTTCTTGTACAACCCAATTTGATGGCCTTATCTTGACCTATTTGCTTTAAGGTTACACATGGTGAAACTATTGAAAGTTTTGTGCTTCTTGATTGTGCTGCTATAATTTTAGTCATGTCCTTTTACAGGCTGGATTTGCAGGAGATGATGCTCCAAGGGCTGTTTTTCCTAGCATTGTTGGCCGTCCTCGCCACACTGGTGTGATGGTTGGTATGGGTCAGAAAGATGCTTATGTGGGTGATGAGGCCCAATCAAAGCGTGGTATACTCACTTTGAAGTACCCCATCGAGCATGGCATTGTCAGCAACTGGGATGATATGGAAAAGATTTGGCATCACACTTTCTACAATGAGCTCCGTGTTGCTCCAGAAGAGCATCCTGTTCTCTTGACTGAAGCTCCTCTCAACCCCAAGGCAAATCGTGAGAAGATGACCCAAATCATGTTTGAGACTTTTAACACACCTGCTATGTATGTTGCTATCCAGGCAGTTCTTTCGCTGTATGCTAGTGGTCGTACAACTGGTAAGCACTTTGCTTTGCTGTAGCATAGTTGTTGCACTGAAATCAATGGAAAGTTGGAAAAATTAATGGAAACTTGGAAAAAAATGAGTAGGTCATATCTGAAATCATATGTTGTGTAGTCTATGTCCAATAAATATTATTAATATGTAACAATGCATCTGGATTTGAATTGTGGCCTCTTTCAATTTTTAAAATATTTGTATTTGTTTGTCAGTCACTTTCCATTTGGGTTTCAGTTGCTTAGTAGAAAGAGCTAAACCTTTGTAATCGGCTCTCTTACTCTTACCTGTTTGAGACTGATGCACTTCTTCTGTGCAGGTATTGTGCTGGATTCTGGTGATGGTGTTAGTCACACCGTTCCTATCTATGAGGGATATGCTCTCCCTCATGCCATTCTTCGTCTTGACTTGGCTGGGCGTGATCTCACTGATCACTTAATGAAGATTCTTACTGAACGTGGTTACTCTTTCACCACCACTGCAGAGCGTGAAATTGTCAGGGACATGAAGGAGAAACTTGCTTACATTGCCCTTGACTTTGAGCAGGAGCTTGAAACTTCAAAAACCAGTTCAGCTGTTGAGAAAAGCTTTGAGTTGCCTGATGGACAAGTTATTACAATTGGGGCTGAGCGATTCCGGTGCCCAGAGGTTCTTTTCCAACCATCTATGATTGGAATGGAAGCTGCAGGCATCCATGAGACCACATACAACTCTATCATGAAGTGTGATGTGGATATTAGGAAAGATCTTTATGGCAATATCGTCCTCAGTGGTGGTTCAACCATGTTCCCAGGCATTGCAGACAGAATGAGCAAGGAAATTTCTGCACTTGCACCCAGCAGCATGAAGATTAAGGTGGTTGCACCTCCTGAGAGGAAGTACAGTGTCTGGATTGGCGGATCCATCTTGGCATCTCTTAGCACTTTCCAGCAGGTACAAACAGTTACTTTTTTCTTGAATTTTTTTTAAATGACTATTTGAACACAACTGACTCAGTTTGTCTTCCTTTCTTGTGTAGATGTGGATCGCAAAGGCAGAATATGATGAATCTGGTCCTTCTATCGTGCATAGGAAGTGCTTTTAGATGTTTAATTGTTGAAATAAAGTTGTCAGAGGGAGAGAAATGTCCTAGAGAGAAGTGCAACTTTTAGCTCTTTCTTTCTACTTTTGTTGTCATTCTATGCTGTTCTTGTATTGGAAATATCACTTTTGAAAAGACATAGTTAATTGCCAAAATTGTCCCATTCTTTTATTATTAGTTCCTGGAAATTTCTTCACTGTTTCATTGATATTATATTGCTAGCCACTATGCCATTGATATACTACATCCTAAGTACATGAGAGCTCCGGTTTGTTCCCCATCTGAGTAATCAGGTATTATCCGTTTGTATGTGCTTTTTCATTGTCATGTTAGCTGGAATGCTTTTCTGTGATTTTGTTCAATGGACTTATTTGAAGTACTCTAAGCATGGTGATACACTATTGTAACAGGATTTTTAGCATTGCTTCTTTTGATGGGAATTGCTTGCATCTAGGAGTAGTAATTCCTCCATCTCCTTAGGGCTTACAACTTGATCTGTTAACGTTTCTTTTGTGGGCTACTTTATATTGTTCAATGGGGTTCGCAACTCGATCTGTTAAGAGTTTCTTTTTGTGGACTACTTTAGTAAAAATGAAGTTTTAAGGTACCCTTGATTCATGCATTGAATATGTTTCACATACACACATTTAATTTTCAAGGAAAGTGATATATGATATGGCGTGTTTAATGTTTGATGTGTTTTGCTCAGAAATACTGGTTGGGATTGTTGGTAGAGGTATACAGCCGCAGCTGTTACTACGGATTGTGGCTGCAGGCGCTGATAGATAGAAGTGTATCAGCGAATGTTGTCTCTTCTCTTTCTGCGGAAACAGTGGTATCCAGCGGTTTTATTTTTCATGTGTATTTGTTTGAGGCCATGAAAAGAAGTGATATGGTAGATTTAACTTGCAAAACCAAAAGACAAAACCCAGCAAAACTCAATCCTCATCTACTGAGGTGCTGAACAGTGATTTTAGAAACATTCAAAGTTCCAGGTACTAATTTACATTCTAAGAACAAACCAGTGACTGATCTATGTGCATGTATATAGATATGTAGACATGCTTTCACTACACAAAACATGCAACAGGATAAATCCTGCCACTCCATATTTCACATCAGACAAGTAGTGGGGAAAGTAAGGATGCTGTCCTATGATCCTTGCTGTCACAGAAAGGATGGTCTTCTATGCCATAATACTCATCTTGGTTCAACGCAATGTAACCAATATTTCTCACCCCTTGGAGCTCTTTCTTCTTCCTATCCTCTTCTCCATTGTAAATCTCCAAATGTGAAACCGAGAAGTTATCTTCTGTAATTTCATAACCAATGTTTTCAGAATTACATCTTCCATATTTCATAGCTGATGGATCATTGAAATTTCTCTCAAACGCTTGAGGATGGTGGCAAAAACTCCCGAACCCTTTAATTCCATGAGTTAATTTCCGAGCTCTAGCTCGCTCTTCTTTCAGATATTCATCATTTTCTAATAGATCTAGTACTCTTTCAGCCAGTTTGTTTACACTCACCCCCCAGTTGAAGCTGAAAATAGATAAGAAAAAGAGATTAGCTATGTAAGATATCTCTTATGTCTTGTAGTTTGGCTATTGGATCAGCGATCCCGAGTGCAAATCTTTATAGGATTTAGATTTCATGATCAGCTGGGCCTTAATAAAATCACTATATCTATTGGCTTAAACTTTTATATTAATTATGTTAGATATCAATCCGAAGTAAAATGCATATAACGTACCCTTTCTCATCAATGTATTGGAAGTCAAACATGTCCTTCATAACATGTTTATCACTTTGAAACTCCTCAGCAACACTTTGAGGTCCATGTGTGAGAAGGTGTTCCAATAACAAAAGAGTCTTATAAGAGGCTCGCCAATTATTCCTATGAAATTGCATCAACCTGGTGCAAGAGCAAAACAATAAGCCATTTATGAATCGAATTGAGCTCACATACAGTGGAAAATGAGAATTGCATTCAAGATTGAACCTCTTGTGAAGGATTTCTACAATCCTCCAATAATCATCAATTTCAAATGCAGCTCTTGATATTAGTTTCATGATGCGTGTGTCCTGTGGCCATGTATCCCCATTTGTAGCTTCTTCAGTCAATCTAGAATTTGAAATACCATCTATCAGAATTTGTAAGTGTGAAAATTTGAATTGAAAACCTTTGAAACATGGAAAATATTGTAATAATATTTCCTGTTGTGTATACTATACATACCAATATGTTTTGCAGTTATATGCATGCATGAAAATGCATGAGATAATGATGTTGCATATATTGACCTTTCTTTTTAAAATTCTTATCATGGGAAAGTGTCAAGAAATAGATGGAATGAAATAGTAAATGAATTTGAATACCATTTGTAAAGATTGTTTTATACTTTCATAAAACAATTATAACCATTTTTTTTTAACTTGGACGGATTTATTTATATGGTTGAGTTCACTTATATCCCTTAAAAATAAGAATAATTGGCATATATGATTATGGTTTATACTATTTCTTCCTAAAAGTTGATATACAAATTGTTTTACCAAGAAAGTGCAATTTCAAAGTTCACGGAAGACCCAAACCCATTATATGCAACCACCTGGTTCATTGAGTTAAATTGATTTCAAAATAATTGTTAGTTGACTCTAAAATCATTGATTAAATGTGGAGAAACTTGCTAAACTCCTAAACAGGATTTACACCTTCTTATAACCCATAAATAAATGCATGCATCCAATAATAACAGCATGAAACTGTATGTATATTATCAAATAGTTATCGAAGACCAAGATAATTTTGAGATTTTAAGAGGTTTATCGATATATGATGAATAATTTTGAAAAGGTCAAGGATTCATGGCAATATGAGAACACTTCTATCCATCAAAACAAAGAAACACCCTCCTGATGAAGAACTTACAATTGAGCTGGAGTAACATCAGTGAGCTTCAAGCGTGCGGTCTTGATCTTCTCTTTGAGGAAGAAAGAAGCTTGTCTCTTGAATTCATTGAAAGAACTTCCCATTGTGCTGTTTTGCTTCATAAGAATCGGCATTTTTTTTTATTAAATTAGAGATCAGCCAAATGTCAAATTTGACAAAAATCAATTTGAAGCTATGCCTTTTTATATATGGAAGGCTTTAATTGTTTGTCAAATACGTGAGAAAAATAACTACTCCACTATCGTTTGAGACGAAACACACCCAACTACTCTCTTCTAAAAGTGGATTTTGCATATGTAATGTGGATTGAGGGAATGGAAAAGTACGCGATAATATTCTAAGGGTATGAAAAGGTAAAAATTTATTTATTTTTATGACAAGTATCTAACAAGTACCCATTAGATTTTATATATTATAATTAAGAGGAGGAAAACATGACTGTCAACTTTAATGGACAACTACGTGTAAAACGAGACGGATCATTGTCCTTTTATGATGCTATGTTTCATTGTGCTAAGGCATTTTGAACCCAATATTGTGGTGAAATAAAGGGGTGATGGGTAATATAATATATGTTATATGGTAATATGTTTCTAAGATATTGTAATTGAAATATTATAGAAAGAAAAAATGGAAATACATTTGTTAATGGATATTAACTTCCATTATAACAAGACAGATATTTTATCTTGAAACCAATAAAATGTTTTCCATTTCTTGCATGAAACTCATGTCTTGTATAATCTAATACCATCGAATCCAGACATGGAATTGGAAAGGTTTGTATGGGTATGTTTCATATGGAAGCTTCTACGTTTCGTTAATGAAATCATCTAATTAATCATTTTATTATTAAAATATATATAGTAAATATTTCAGTAATAAATTTATAGTTGGGTATAAGTCTGAATTGTTATAAAATCAACAAGTCTGATCATGTTAAAATTTAACAAAAAAGAAAAGGATATGACTGTATAATTTTCTATTTATATCCTGATTCAAACTCTATAAAGTTATCTTAACTCATGTTAAAAGGCTCACTGATGATATTATAGTATTTACTTGATATATATGTCCCTCAATTCAATATGCTTTTATATGTTTATTTAAAAAATATAAAAATCTAAACTTTTATATTTAAATCAATAAATTGCAGAAAAATATTATTTCTTTCCCTATTTTATAACTTTCAATGTCTATTTCAAGAATATTATGTGTTCTTTATTATCGCATGGAGTTTCTTAACATGTATATCTCAATCTTGATAGTAGGCTTAAATCCTACGTGATAGTAAAATCAAAATCCTAATACATCATATTCTTATTAGAAATATATGCTTTTGAATTCTTTCCTTTTGGATGCACCCACTTTGCATTCCTAATTATAGCCATCAATCCTTATTGCTACAATTCTCATTTCTCACCCCTAAAAGCTAAATTTTCACATATAATGTTTCACTCATCTCGATTATCTATCAGTCTATATACTATATGGTATGGTAATACGTATTAAAACCTTATGAAAACATTATATTTTCTCAAAAAACAAACTTGACCATTAGCAACAGTTGGTTGATAAATTCCTGTCTGTGTCTCACGAACAAAAACAACATACGTACCTAAAGACTCGATGTTGACCACGGAAAGCAGCAAATCTTGATTTAGTTATTAGAAAAACAGTAATTGTTCGGAGAAGTTTGGTGAGAAGCAACTCCTTAGTCCCTTTCTCTCTCTTTGCACCAAGCTGTCTATGATTTTCGGATTATTTTCGGCATGGTGTTAGGCTCATCCTTAGGAAGATTTTGACTTGGAAATATAAAGTGAGACGTTGACCAACTTATATATTGTTACTCTAATGGTTAGTTGGACAAAAAATTAACATGATTAAATCCTAAACTTGTTTAACTTTGAGTAGTGAATATGCTTTTTTCCCCCTTGCCCTTGCCCTTTCCTTTTATTATTATTTTTTTATTTGTTAAGCAAAATTAATTATCGATCTATTCCCTTTTTCATCTGTTTTCTGCTGTTGAGGACCTTGGAATTTTCAGAGAAGTCAAATTAGGTTTTTTTTGGCCCATCTTATCTAGCACAATAAGTAATGATTGGATTGTTCGGCCTTGAATCAATTTCAAAATAAATTCAATGAAGAAACTCTGCCTAACTTTATAGTTACCTAAGTGGCATTTAAGGGGTAAATCCGTGCACTAGATGGTTTTGAAAATATTAGCACAGGATTACGAGTGTGTTTAGATGGTCAATCACAATATGTCAAATATATCTATTGATTGGAGTCTTAATTATATTATTTTCCACTATATGACTACTAAAATAACTATAAAAATTAACATGATGAGAATTTTATTGATCTACTTCAAATTGAACGGTTTTGCTGATGAAACTATATATAATTTTTTTTATTTATAATATGTAATCTAAATTGTTAAATTGCTGGATGGACTGAAAAAATGTTTCAAATAGAGTAACCTAGCAGGTCCAGCATTGGTCCAATGGGCTGGCATGTCCATGAAAAAATCCATTGAGTATTTCAAGCAGAAGCTTACGAGAACCTTGGTCCTATAAGGACCTTGGCCTTAACTTAAGGCTCCACAAGGACCTTGATCTTACGGGGACCTTAGCTCCTCATTTTTCTTGCCACATCTCCATACTTTGAGGACTACGTTGTCACTTCCCACTCCCATCTCCTTAAGGAAACAACTACGAGCTCAACCACCCTTACCTCGAGTAAGGATCACCTCAGGTCTGAGGTCATCTACCTCCAATGGGCTTAGACATATGAGAAACAAGATTCCATGAGCCTCTAATTATAGTATGACTAAAAGTTATAAATAGACTCTCACCCCTGAAGGTAAGACATCCAATCTAGTTCAATTCAACCCATTTACCTTCTTACTCTCTTGAATCCATAGCTAATTTAAGTATCAGAATGGCTATATCAAACAACTCCCCCATGGGCACTAACCGTATATTGTGTTTGCAAGTTTATATGCACCTCTATTAGTTCTACCAACAGATTGTCACTTGCAACAATTATAATTCATATTTAGTAAATAATTTCCAATATATAAGTGCCTTACACGTTGATATATATTTATATTACACTTTTTTTATGTAAAAATGAATTTTATTTAATAAAAAAATAATACATCAATCAAATTAATCAATACAACAAGACCCATAGATGAACGGTTAGAGGTATAAAAACCAATCACATAGATTGATATATCCTTTCAAAAATTAAATTATCCATTTTAGAGGATAACAAAGGTCTCTTATATGAATATGGGGATGACAATAAAAGAAAAAAAAAATAATAACTAACACATAAAATAAAAAACCACTTATTTAAAAATATATCGATAAATAAATATCTTTATTGTCATGTAAGTAGACTTATAGTGTTAATTACAACAAACAAGAAACATTTGTTACTATGGTATTTGTTAAACCCATTTACAAGAGTCTAATTGAGCTCAGATTGAGGTATTTGTTAGTCGGGTTTGTATGACGGTAATATTGTAATTGAAAATATGTATTATTTAAATATATATATTCTAGATGAGTTTAATCAAGGCAAGCTTGAACTCGCTCTAAAAGTGCTAATTTAGATTGAACTGAGTTCAAAATCCTAATCTCAATCGAATTTGAGTCGAACTCATGCTTTGAAATGAGTTGAAGCTAAGATTGGCTCAAGTTTAGCACTGTATTATCTTAACTTGTTTGCAACTTTAACAAAAATTTTAAAACTTAACCTTCTATCATACCCATCAAACGCCAAACAATTCAATTCTTAGAACAAGTTAATATATAAAATTTTGTGCAGAATCCATAAATTGGATCTAAGTTATGAGGTTTAGAGCTCATCGAATTGGAACCTTTTTTAAAATGAAAATTGGCGTTAAATACTAATGTATGTAGTGGAAGCGAAATCAATTGACATAGGAGAATTTGAAAAGCATGCATGGGAACCCTGATGTGTGTGTATATTATATAATGTTTTAAAGAGAGATTTAGTACAATTTTAAGTCTTAAAATAGAAAGAGTAAGAGAATTGAAAACAAAAACCCTAAAACCTAGCTTAGATGGAGATATAGATCAAATGTGGAAAAAAATGGAACAAAATTGGGCTAATAAAACTCAATGGTTTGACCATGTGATCAACCACATATTTCTCCGTGGTCGATTATCCACTAGCTAACTGTTTGACTAATTAAACAATGTGGATGATTAAAATCACAATATATAGAGGTTTAAGGAGGTATTGTTGAGGAGAAGTTATTAGTAAAAGTGTTTAAAATTCCTTAACCTTACCTTAGTCATTGACTAAATTTTTTCAAGATGAATATCCTCTGGCACTCTTGTATCCAATTTTTCTAGCCATATCATAAATAGTCAGCTCCATATCCTCATTCTCTCGTCGCTAGGAGAAATTTCATTCGTCCCTCTATGAAGTTGCTATTATAGTATTTAGATGCACTTTAAACACTATATAGTAATTTACAATGAATCACTATACTATAAAATAGTATCTAGCAATTCATATCCCTCGTCCTACTGAGTTATTGTTTAATGGTTTATTCATTATTTTCTCACAAATACTATACATGGGAAACATCACCACTAGCCTTTATTTGTCTATAATAAAAAATTTAACAAAATATTTTGTAATAACAAGAAGGATATAATAGATTATTTACTTTTATTCTAATAATTTTTTATTTATTTCTATCGAATTAGAGTTCATTTCGCCTCATTCCACATGGTAATGAATGGGATGATCTAGAAATGATAAATTTAAATCTTCCTTAGTCGTCCAACCATTTAACAAAAAAATTGGAAAATTTTCCATTTTAGAGGACTACCCTTTGCAATTATTTCAACACGCTTTTTGATTTACACAAGCAGCCTGGACTTGTCAAGCCAAAAACGGATATATAAGACATTATAAACCACATGTATAAATATTTGCATAATACTTAGCATATAATACTCCGTGAATATTTCTCTACTCGATTCGCATGTCTCCATAATGGTTTTCCTTTCCATTTCATCCTACATTTGAAGCATATTAAGGAAGTCGGGCAAGTTTCTGATTTCCTTTTGGATGTCTTCCAAGTTTGGTTACAGAGCCTACATTGTAAATATGAGTTTTTGATAGATAGAAACCTCCATTAATTTGCCTTAAGTTGCTTTGTTATCTGCTAAGTAAAATTTATGAGTTTCAATGGACTTGCAAAGTATCAACTATTCTTTTTTGGCCCATGATCAGTTTTATCCTTTTCTTTTTTTTTTCTTTTTTTTGGCCAAGAAAATCATTTATTGCTTTGGGAACACAAGAATTATAAATTTTTGGATAAGTATCAATGGTATTTGCGTAAATTATTAAACTAATACTGACAAAACCTAAGCTAAATGATCTATACACCTTTATGGTTCTGCTGAAGAATTTTTAATTACATTAAATGGATAGGACTAATCAAAGAATAACACTAATAACGAGTTTTAATAAAAGTATAGCAAGTGTGAGTTTGGCTTTGTCCAATTTAATTCTCACGGACTTCATGTAATTTCCTTGGCTTTTGCTTTTTCTCATGGACATGTGGCTTCTTACTCGATGGTCTAAAATATTTGTCAATATTCTACATTTTCACCTACACTAACTATAGAAATAAGCTTATAAGATATCAAACTTGGTTATGTACGTCTCCAAGTAATCACATTCCAAACTCAAAATTTTGTTTGTCCATGCCCATTAAATTTTAAGGATTTTAGCATGTTTATTGGTTTATGGAACCTAGATTAGATTGGTGTAAGAATTATTCTTATGTCCTGAAATTGAGAAATACGGATAATTCACTACTAAACTAAGACATAGAACAATTAAAATCCACAAACATAAATATTTCAGACAAATCAACCTAATTAAGGTAAGTAGAATAAACAAGAACTTGAGGTATTACTTCCTACTCATGATTTCCTGCATAGACAAGAACTTGTGGCAAAAAGGCTTCCGGTAATGTATGCTCATTTTTAATCCCTTAAAAATTCCTAAAAATCTTTTGAAGTCGCGTCCCTGCAATTGGTGCCTTTTGCATGTGTATGTGTATAAATTTTATTAAATGTACATGAAAAATTGATAGCATAGAAACCATCCTTATATATTCTTACCAAATTGTAAAATATGCAGTGGAAAGGTCATGCCTCTCACCTTCACGATAACAACTTTTAACAAGTTTTCTAAAACGTATACAAGAATAGTTCTATATTAAACTCATAATCTTAACTAGGTTAAACCAAGCAAAGCATTTGAATCATAAAAACGCTTACTTAAATACAAATCTCTTAGAAATTACAGGCCATCAAAATAATCCAAATAATATTTACTTCTTTTGGAAATCTTCATGAATACAAAGATATTCCCAATTTCTATGTAGGGTATTTTCTCCACATCTATGGGCAATGGTCTCTAAGTTTGTATAGCGAACGCTTTATTTCTTTTATTTAATAAAGTATCGATGACCAAAGTTGCCCGTCTAGCTCAGTCGGTAGAGCGCAAGGCTCTTAACCTTGTGGTCGTGGGTTCGAGCCCCACGGTGGGCGTTTTTGAAATTCTGGATTTTTCTTTTTCCTAAGCTGTTGGAATTATGACAATCATATAACTGTAAGCTCATAGATGCTGTTGATGAGTTTCACGAAATTTACATTTCAGTATTAATAGCATCGAACCATAGAATTTTCAATATACCAAAATATATTTAATAAATAAAGAACACTAATTATAAATTATAAAACAGCACATAGAATTTTCTATATACCAAAATATGCTAATGGAAAACTTTGTGCCAGCCTAAAACTCGAGCTTAATTATTCTTATAAAATTAAGTTGGGTTTTGGGAATATATATAATAGGATTTTTAATTGACTTGATCTTAAAATATAATAAATACAAATGCTTAGATATAAATAAAATAAATAAAAGTAAGGAATGGAAATAGGTTTTAAAAAGGAGAAAATACAAGTTTTATAATTTTTTTTAATAAAATTCATAAAACTCTATTAGACTCACGAGCTACCTTTTTTTTTTTTTTTTTTTTTGCCAAAAACTCGTGAATTACTTGAATCGAGTATTTTAAAACTCAAACTCGACAGCTTGCAAGTAGGGTCAACTCGCCTACACCCCTACTTGTATATAGCAAATTCCACATAAAATAACATTATTTAATAATAAACGCATTAAACTCTTGTATCTATAAAAGAGGGAGTTTTCTAGATCGTAAACAATTACGCTAGAGAGAATATGAAGTGTTAAAAATCTAAATAAGGGAGTGGTAATATGAAAAAAAAAATGCTAATTTTGCAAATATTAGAATATATATAGGTTTTTGCATGTGAATTAAAATCATTTTTCTTAATTTTATTTAGCACATAAAAGATTAAGTTGCTCAATAAATTATCCGAATTACAATGTCAGTGATAATACTAGGTTTTCGAAGTGAGAAATGTTGATTATTGGTTAAAGATTATAAACCCACCTATAAAGACAGCTCATGGAAACGATGAGAAATAGGCAGATACAGTGATTCGGTACACGAATTTAACGTCAAGATCAAGAAAATCGGTGTGGAGTAGCGCAGTTATCTCCGTCCATAAAATGATTAAGAAGGGCAAGAGAGACAGATGTGGTGAGAATAGGGTCCATGATAGGGAAAATAATGAAAAGAGGAGAGGAATGAGTCGGAATTTCAGGAAAGCTTTGCTTAAGCACGAGAAGGAAAATTCTAATGTAAAAGATGATCAAGAAGGCTTTGATAAAGAACCTGAGAATGGATTTAACTAGAACTTTAGATACAATTTTGTATGCAATATGACGACTTCAGGGCCTAAAGTAGGAGACAAACTCAGGTTTAGAGATTTTAGGAATGAGTATTAAATTAGTAAAATTAAGAGAAAATGAGAACATACCTAATAGATTTTAATTTAAAACTTTATTTGCAAGCATAATTATGTTAAAACTTTATTACATAAATGATAGAGTTGGACAGTTGAAACCGCTCAATTTCATATGGTTGGATAGATCTTATTATGGATATTACATATTAAGTAGATTTTAGTTCTAAATTTTCAAAGCATTCCTATCTATATCAAATGTAAAATATAAATTTTCACCTACCTTAAAACATATATCGCAACTTCAACTTAATGTTCAAATCTCACTTTCATATACCATATTAATCAATCGTTAAAGCTGAAAATATAAATATATTATATATATATAACAAATAAATAAAAATAAAACTAAAAAGAAAAAAAAAACCCAAAAGTTGGTTTGGTGGATTGGCTCTAATAAGTTCATTGTCCAACTACTAGACCCAATATAAGACCAACAATCAGTTCATCGAACCCAACGGGCTACTAGCTGGGGCCAGAGGAGTTCTGAGTTTTACATTCCATAACACACACTAGAATAAGAATAGTTGCAAAATTCTCTTAGTCTCATGAGATTTGAGTGAGGATTTTTGGATTATACAGAAGATCTATACAATTCTCATGTAGTCTCCTCTTCCATATTTCCTTTTTCCTTCATGTTTATTTTTCCCTATCAGAGTTTTCCAAATAAAATCAATGTGTGCATCTCCTTTTAATCTTCTTTCCATATCTACTTTAATTTATGTATTTTAATTGATTACAGGCTTTTGTTCCATCTTCTACAACCTATTGTTTTAACCAACGATAACTATGACAATTCGGCTTGTAATGCATCTTTGCTATAATTTTATAATAGTTTAAGTTTTTCATTGTTTTATTCTTGTTTATTTTAATTTGTTATGTATGCAATTTGAATATTGTGCTTTTCAACATAAATTGCTGTAACATTTAAAATTGAAAAAAAAAATAATAATAAGCACAAGATATCCTAAACCTTGTAAAACTTATAAGGTAAAAACTCAATGATAAGTCTTTGGGATGACAAGATAAATTCCACTTCTCAATTTTTTTCAACTTGTACCACCTTTACTCTCCATATATCCTTGAACACCTAGTAAACAAGACACTCTTAAAAACGAATTGAATAATTTAATAGAAAAAATAATAATAAAATCAAACGGGTTTTTTCTTTTTATTTTGAATAGTCATCCACACTTGTTTCACTTCTCACAGGTATTGACACGCACCATGACCTGCATAAAATCATCCCAAGAATACTATTATTATCTTATTAATTATAAGAAAGCAGGGAAAAATATGTGGAAATCATAAGAAACGCCTTAAGGAAAAAGTAAATAATAAAAAGTATATATATTTATTATCTATAGGCGGTGGCATTTTGAAACAAGATTATTTTTTATATTAAAATTCTTATTCTATTAACTTCTATAATTATCTCACAATTTGATGGTGAATGAAATAATTTTAATTGGTACTTACTTGGGTTGACAGAAGTCAAAACTCCTGAGCCAGCAAAGTCACAAGTTTGAATATTTCGGCCATGGGTTTGATAATAGGAGTTCATAGCAAAGGATGCGAGAGCCTGGAGGTTGTTTTGGACGAAGCATGAACCACCGGGCTGAATGGGCTTGCAATCTACACCCTGACTGCAAGCATAGTCTAGGTTTGATTGCAAAGCTTGCTGGCTAACACCGGCCTTGGGCACGCACCACTGCTTCCCTCCGGGGACTGGGACTGGTACTGGCACCGGTGGTCCTGTGGAAGGGGGAGGCTTTCCGCGTCCTGTCTGCATATAAGAAGAAAAACATTCATCAGTACTAACGCGTTAACTATTCAAATGAGTGGCAACTATGGGATAGTGTTATTTTTACTAACAATGGTAAAGGTGGGATCGAAGTTTGTTGTGCCAAATTCGTTGTCGCATTATTGGCTCAACGAGTAAAATTATACCTGTTCACTGCGGAGGATGCCTATCTTGTATACCGGAGTGAAATCTGGCCAAAACAGCCCAAAGTTTCTCTCCGCAATAGGACCAGGTTTCTGGTTCTCATTAAACAATGCGAAGATATAGGTCTCAAATCGGCGGTTGGGCATCAAGGGTGTTCCCCTGCGAGATTTCACACGCCTCAACAAACCCCCATTATATGAAATTGCATTGGCCATGGTTGGAGCAGTCTCTCCTTGGCCACCAAGCGACGGCCATCCGGTCTCGGCCACCACGATCGGCACATCGGCATAGCCCAAGGCCTTCATGGATGAATAAACTGCATCCAGCAGACCATCAAACATGTTGGTGTACAATTTCTTGGTGTATGGATCAAAGACTCCTCTATTGCGCCTAAAGACAGCGTAGTTCTCCTTTTGTGGGGTGTAGCCAAAGTATGGATAAGGGCAAACTAGAAATTCGGACTTGGTCTCACGTAAGAACTGGAGCATGGGTGCTAGGATCCGGATGTAACCGCCCCTAAACCGCCCCGTGCTTGGTGGGTCGGATGTTTCCAGAATACCCAGTGAGTGTGGCGTTGAAACCTAGAGAATTGAAAAAATAGTAATATTCTCAAGTTAGACGCATAAAAAAAAAAAACATTTACAAGATTATTTGGCCTTTGTAAGGTGACAATTTGCTCTCCAAGATGCTATCCCATTCTTAACAAGCGAATAAACTATTAAAAACATATTATGAACTACTAATTATTATTTTTTTATATTTTATTCATAGAGCACAAATGAGACAGCATTTAGGGATAAGAAATTTCCATCCTATCTCCTACAAGTTAATTAAGGCCTTAAAATTACAAAAGTAGCAACTGAATCGTTGAAGGACTAGTGCCTTAGTTTTTAGGAGTCTTTTCGCTGTATAGTTATAGATTGAGCTATCTATTTCATTATCTGATTATAAAACTAATTTTGAAAGTTAATATAAATAACATTTTGATAGTTTGATCACGGTCTTATAATTTTAATTCAGATGAAAAAAAATTGACTTTTGTATTCATTTTAATAGCCAAATTATGAGAATATTACATGTATAATATAGTTTTTTTAAAAAAATTACCCAAAATCAAATTGTGAAAAAAAATTACATGAATAGTATCGTTATATCGCATCTTGGAAGTGCGATACAATTTTCTTTTTTTATATTACACTAGTGTTGCATAACCAACATGCGATATTCATTTAAATATTAAATGTGTATCGCATGATCAACATGAGATACATGATTAGACTTATATCGCATGTTGGTCATGCAATACATCTATTTTTATAAGTTTACTCGAGTAGGTCGTTATATCGCATATTAGAAATGCGATATTGGTGTAAATTCTTGTGTCTCATCTTCAACATTCAACATAGCAATAGTAGTTTTATAATTTTTTTTTCAAAAATATTAGACATATGGTTTACCCCCAAATTATGGTTGGAAGGTTGTATAATGAAAGTATAAGTGAATATTAAATAATACAAACTAAAATTAACACTAATAGCTGATTACTCTTTTTCAAGTTAGTTATGCACTACAAAGTCATATTCTTTATTCATATAGCATATCTTAGAAATGAAATATAGAGTAATACAACATCATAAATCCGTATGTAGTAGGAATGCGGTATGGTGTGAACGGACGCAAATCTAAATTAGATAGATTGATCTCCTTATTGTTAAAGAATTCATTTTAGTGACTTGTTCATAAATAAAAATATAATTTTTAGTAATTATTTTAGTCTTTGAAACAAAATAAATCACATTAGACGACAATTTTTGATATAATAATGAATTAGATGATTATTGAAAATATCTTATTGATCTGCATATTTTGACATTATTGATCTGAATTTGACCAGTACATATGGTCTAATATATAGGCACAAGTCAAACATAGCTTTTGAAAAATAATGCTGTTAATAATAAGACTTTTTTGAGCACTCAAATGTTGAACTGAAATTTGACCCGAAGAAAATCTTGAACGGAAAAACAAAGAAAGAAAAAGGTTGCGTATACGTTAATTGATTATGTACGTTAATGTATAAAAACCAAACTCTAAACGTGTGAAACATCCCATATTAATGAATTCATGTATATGCCAAAACATTATAATATAATGGTATTCCTAATTTTTCAAGTAAAAATTACCAAATTCGAAATTAAAAAAAAAAAAAAAAAGCATTGGTGTTTGTCAAGAAGTAATTTGCTTGATGCACGTGTACAAGTAGAAAACGAAGTTTTCTATGTTTCTTGTCCCATCTTGGCTATTCATATGGTTGGTTCTATAAATATAATATCAATATTTACATACTTAATTAATAAATAGATATGTATATATATATATATATATATTTTCATAATTAGAGCAAATGGGGATTCAAACCCGGTACTCTGAATTGAAAAATCACGACTAAATCTGCTGGACCATAAGTGATTAGCAAGTAAACATATGCATTTTAATACACACGTTGTCTGGCCAATATGTACATATACACACTCATTCTTCCTGGTTAGGCATATAAGTATCACAAATGGATGTATAAATTGAACCGGTCCTCATTAATACCATTCAATGAGGGCATGAATGAAAAATTGATAATTAATAAAGGAAGCCGGGTAAATATTAAAAAAATAATATTTTATGGTTTGTAACATGTATCAGATGAATTTAAGTAATTAAACAATTGATGTTGGCCTAATTAAAAAAAGGACATACCATAAAATTTTCCTATTAAATACTTTATACAATATATTAGGAAATTAGCATGATTAGCTATAAATATGGAGTAATGTGTGATGTTAATAAAAGTACCTTAATATCCCTGAAGCCAGCACGTTGAAGGGCCATGTGGAGATTCCTCATAGCAGGAACAAGGTTGACAATATGTAGGTTGTTCATACTATGAAGAACCTCGTTCCCCACGAGGATACGGATGATCTTGGTCTGAGGATAAAAGGGAGCAATGTTAATAGCCACCCATTGGCGTGCATAGGGCATTTTGGTAAGCGCCGGGATATCCTTATTTGCGACGGTGACGGTCACCGAGATGCCGGTATTGGCAAAGGCTCGGAGGATATCCGGATTAGTATCGAAGATCTTAATGCGGTCTATGATGGTTTGAGTTTTGATGAAATTGGCAACTTGGGCGGGTGGTGGGAGGTTGTCCCCTAGCGTACCATAGTTAATGCCGATGGCATTCGCCGCGGCGAGGAGGCCGAAAAGGAGGAGGAGGGCGGAGAGGAGGTGGTGGTGGTGGGATGGCCATTTTTGAGTTGTTTTGAGAAATGTGGGGAAGGGGAGCTAAATAGAGAGTTTGTGGGGTTTACATAGGCATGGATAAGAGAGAGAGAGAGGGAGAGGGCTAAGGATAGATTTGGACAACGCGTAAAACTAATTATAGTATGTTAGATGTGTCGTTGGATTATCCTTGTATATGCTATTTTGTTCACTTGTCGATTATGGTTTCGTTAATTTTGGTATCGTTTGTTTTTAAATCGTTGAATTCTACGTTTTATTATAAGCAGACGGTCGTGGTTTTTATCTATTTTGGCTCTATCTCTATAAATAAGAATGGAAATGAATTCTATCATTTATCTTCTGTATTTTTTTTTAATTTATTCCCTAAAAAAGCCCTTGTATAATAATGATTAACTAATGAGAAAAAAAATTACGTTATGTTGATTGGAAAAATCTATAATCCCGTCCTACTTATTAATAGGACTTGTTTCATTGTATCTAATAGGTCACTAGTTAGTTGGGTTAATATCGTAAGAGATTTTAAGAATGTAAACAACTTTAGTGTTGATTTTAAACTTAAGAGAAAGAAAATCAAGAGGATCCAAATCCAACAAAATGAATCAATGCCCATATCATCATCTAAGTAAATAAGTATTTCCTTGTATTGGAATTGGGTATATTAACAAAAAATTGATAAATATACTAGAGCAAACATACATCCCTAACTATTGATTAGTTGCAAAAATCTTTTCTTTTACGATTTGAAGATTATTTGTATATTTTTAAAATTCACAAGGAGGTAATCAATACTTCAAATGTATACGAAATCTATATCTACCTAACTAATAGTGTAAAGGCATTATAATTATTCTAATATTATATAAGCTCGTGTGAAGTTCTTTTTCTTTTTGGTAAAAGCCACCTTTAGTACTGAAATTTGTCATTTTTTAATTAAATATCTGAAATTATAAAAGAGTCAATCTATTATCTATGTAATTTCAAAGTCATTTATAATAATAAGAATGGTAAAAGTTGGAGTTCACAATATTTTTTTCATTTTTTTACCAAAAATATATATGGTTTAAGTAGCAATTGACATGTAAGCTTTAAAAAGTATTTGGGAGAAAAAATAGTTAAATTGCAACATAATCAAAATTTGGGTCAAATGTGATGATTACCGTTGATTGTTTTCTTCTTCCTTCCAATCATTGTACAAATGGATGTTTCAAACGATTTCCTTAAAACAATCAAATAAGAATTGAGATAAAATGTAAGATATATAAATATATATAGAGAGAGAGAGATGTAAGATGTTTGCAATATGATTCATAAATTTTATTTCGTTTTTGTAATGTAATGGCTACACGAAGAATTGATGATTAAACCTAGCAAATGCGTTCATTAAGTGTCTGTATTGTCATTTCATTAAATATCTGTATTGTATGTAAGGAGACAGTAAGAAAATTAAACTAATTCTACACGCACATTGTGTCGAAGCTTCATTGCCAATATAATATACATATATATGTAGACATTAAAGTGAGAAGTATAAAATGGATGGAATATTTGCTATGAGTTCCCAATCTTAGGAACCGGGGATCTAATTTAGGATAGGTTGAATTCCCCTAAGACTTATATCTTATAATGTACATTTGGTACGCAAGAATGATTTGGAATGAAATGGTTTGGATTGAATGAAATGAGTTTGGGAATGACAAATTCATTCCTATATTTGAAAGATTACATGGAATGAATAGCTAAAAGTGTGATCGTCGGGAATGTCCTTAGTTATAAATGCAAAATATAAATACATGATAGGATAAAAAGTAATTATACTATATATAATTAATAAGGATGCAATGAAATCGCGATTCTGTCTTTTCAAATGTAGCATTGAATTCCTCTTCACGATTTTGGCTTCTAAAAACGCTTTCAAATATTGATAAAAGGAATTGAAGCAGGAATCACGATTTCATTCCGGTCCATTCCTGCATACCAAACGTGCCATAAGTTCCAGTGCTAAAAAAATAACTTGTAAAAATTTTAATTTTATTTTCATGTTATTAAAATTTCAAAATTTCGCAATACATATTCGATAATTTGAAATTACGACTGTTTTGGTAATAACTCCAAAAAATAGATTTTATACAAAATTTAGGATATGTTAATAAAGGGATTGTTTCTTGCTTACACATCAATTTGAAAAAAAAATTACATAAATATAAATTGGACATAAAATATTACATAGATACCAACGTTATATCGCATATTGGACATGCAATATAATATATATGTAGTTGTGGTGTATTATATTTCCAAAGCACAATATATGTTGAAATCTATATCACAAGTCCAACAAGCGATACAAGATAAGTTTGCGTAAGTACGTTATTATCTCGCATAACCAAAATATGACACATATGTGAATTTATGTATTGCATCTTCTAAATGCAATACATCATTAGTAATTTGATATATTATTTTTCCTTAATTTGTATTTTAGTAATTTTTTTTAAGATAGAAAACATGTGTTTTACTCCATTTATAAATGCATACTTTTATTTTGATAAAGGGCAAATTCTTACATTTAAACTTTATAAGTATATTTGTATGTACACACTGTTATACTGATGGCATAACTCTCACGACCCATCTCAAGGTATATCCCGACAAAAATGAAGATAATTCTTAACTTATCACTAGTCCAAGGTTCCTCGACTCCCACAGTGTGGAGTCTGTTCCTTGTCCTCCTCGAGTCTGTCATCCTTCTAGATAGTGGATGATTCTTAACTCATCACTAGTCCAAGGTTCCTCGACTGCCATAGCGGCTTGATCCCTTACCTCTTGCGCCGGTCTTTCTTTTTGACTTTCCTCCGGGTCCTCATCGGGTTCATCATCCGAACTATCACTCACCTCTTGCATTGGTTCGTCTGTTATCACTGATCCATCCTCTCGCAGACGTAGGGCCTCGTTCCTCCCTAATTGGATTCTTGTGAAAGCAGGCGGCTCAGTGGATACTTGAGTTGGGGGTCGTAGCATTCCCTGATATACTCCATGCCAGTGGAAGATATCGTTGATGTCAGCTTTCATCCATTCGAGATGATCTATCAGGTTATCATGGGCGTAAACAAACATTGGTCCGATCCGGGTCCAAGTTCGAAAATCTGGTGAAGTTCGACCTCCATCTTCTCTTAGGACGAAAGTTGCCTCCTTCAGCAGTGGTCGGTGGTCCGCGATCGCAATGATTCGTTCCACAGCGTATATTATTTCCAACTCAGTCATTTTCTTATCTATAGGGCAGTTGTGAATAGTCCGTACCACTCCCTTCCATTCGGTTTGCATCATTCCCCTCTTCCAGATTAGGAACATTTCCCGAACAGTCTTAGGTTGTCCTGCTAGGGCAAACTTCTCACATAAAACTCTAAGTCTCAATCGGTAATTCTCTGGTTTTTCAAAAGGTCCTTTTCAGAAGTTCTTGGCTTCAAGACGGGCCTCATCTATGTAATCTATGTAAAAGAGAGAGATTATAAAACTTATTCTACCCATTCTATTTCATCTAAGTCTTTCTTACTTCTATTCTAAGTCAATTCTTCTTAAGTCCAATTCTATAACTATGACTCTAGGTTCTTAAACCATGCTCTGATACCAACTTAAATTGTCACGCCCCAATGGGTACCCTAAACGTGACAGTCCGCCACACTCAATATTAAAGCTTAAGTATGACAACTTTAGCCATTCCTAAAAGCTTTTATATTAAGTGTAAGGTGTTCTTTCACAACTTTAGAGGACCAAATATGGAATTATGCAGCTTAAGGAGATATAAAAACATTTTTAAAAAAGAGGATTCATAATAATCATTCACTGATGACAATGATCTTTACAACTTTGGAATATTTTCCTCTGATCACTAATCTATTACAAGAATATTTATACACCAATGCTAATACTACACTTCGTTTAAAATTTCTTTACTAAAAAGAAATTACCTGCCCGCAGGGATCCTCGTGGCCTTAACCATAAATAGGGAAACTGCAAAAGATATCTATGGGGTATAAGCTAACAGGCTTAGTGAGAATTATTTCCATAAATAACTTCTTGTACAAAGCTTCAAACAAGTTAATTAAGCAAACAAACGGGATGCAACATACACGTGGGCAAACGAGGTATATAGTTTTTCGGGAACTATATGTTGAATGGATTTGCACCCTCCATTCGAGGTTTGGTGATACATAACCTCAAATCAAGTAGTTTTAGTAAAAAAAAGTTTTATACTCACGAGCAGTCATCGCCAAGCATTCCGAATCTACTTGAAATGACCTTGCTTTCGGATTTTTCACCAAGCATTTCCCTTAAGCCGCTAAGCAATCACTTTCGATACTCCGCCAACTGTTGATTTCGACATGAGCTTACTATCATTCTCACCCAAGGATAATAACCCAAAATGCAATGTGACTCACTTCATTATATGCATGAATCCATTTATTTATAAAATCATAATATTATTATTACCAAATTTAAGGCAATCAAGGAATTTTCATAGAAAGCAAGTATTACACTAAACAATCATTTAAACCAATTCCGGCCTCAATATTCTTAGGATTCTTTCGAAGAGTTATTTCCATACATAACCATTTATCTTTTCTTAGCTTCTAGTGCAACTAAATTACAAGCACAACAAGTATAGCATTTAAAGGAAATAAACTCACGATGCCATGTTGACTATTCCTCTAAGCGGACGAGTCGTTCACATACTCCACTTAATCGTAATAATCTTCGGGATAAAGGAATCCTTCATCGGGATCACCTAGCCAAAGAAAATACCCACAATGAGTATTTTTTTATGATTTTCTTGAATTTTGACAAAACAATGTCAAAAGAACGTTAAAGTTCGTATAAAGGAATGTTCCAACTTAAAATGGCCATAACTTGGTCATTTTAACTCGGAATTGCGCATATAATACCGATTTCTACCTACTCGAAAAGATCTACCCGTTTCCAAATTATTTTTAACAAACAAGGCCATGTAGGCTCCAAAATAGTGGCGATAAAATTCACCACGAATTTTTCAAAGTAAAAACAACTTTGATTCAAGAAATCAAAATTTGTTTGATAAATACTTAGTTATCTATATAGTTGAAAAATCTCTTTTTATGGTTACTTAGCTCATATTCATTCATGCTCAAGTGTTTGTTGTCCATTTATGTTGCTCAAATAAAATCATGTTGGTTTTGGAGTTTTTAGAAAAATATAGTTTTACAAAATTCATTTTTGTTGGTCTTTTTAAAATGAATATTTTGTTTCTTTTGTTTTACAAAAATGTTTTATGTTGGCTTATATATATATATATATATATATATCCAAGTAACTTTTTTGAAAGTAATTTTCTCCCTTCCAAGTTTTCTATACTAATACTATTTTGGAGTTTTTAGAAAATACACTATTCTTCCCATTTATTTTTCTTGTACAAATTCATTTGTCTACTTGTTTGCAAAATCTTTATTTGAAAATTTCTCATCTTTTCCTCATGTCTTATGTTTTTTTTTCATAGAAATCATCCATGCATAAAAATTTGTTTTCTTGACAAAAACAAAGTGGAACAATATGTGACTTAAGAAACTTTTAATTGTAAAAGTAGTTTCTAAAATCTTAATGGTTTATTCTTGTAACTTGAAAAGAGATAACTTTATTTTTGTTTTCAAACCATAGATTTTCTTCTTTACATAAACTTATTTCTAAGTGTCAAAATCTCCTTTTTTGTCAATTTATTTTTGGAACTTAAAACTTTGGACAACAATTTAAATGAACATGAATTATGAGAAAATAATAGCAAGTAAAGTAACATAAGTAATAAAGTCAAGTATTAGAGTCTTAACTTTTTCTAGGCTCCCGGGACTAAGAAGTAGACTAGTCCCAAAATAAAAATAAAATGAAAGAAAGAAAAACTTGTTTTGACTTGATGAGGACAAGTCTAAGACTAGAGACTAGTCTTAAAATAACAAGGAATAAGTAAATAAATTGCAATGGAATAAATAAATAAATTGCTTTGCATAAAGTAGATAAATTGCAAGTGAGCTTATATGCTCTAAAGAATATGTACATAGATATATAGATAATAATACTTAGATATAATAACAATAATATAATAACATGAACATAAATAGATTTTTCATGAACAAGAACAATACATGAACATAATGTAGCTTCCATAACTTTTAATCTTTGGAAACTCACACTATGGTCATGTAAAGTTACATGACATGAAGAAGAAGAAGAAAATAATCTAAGATAGTTACCTAAAGAAGATTTTGGTGGTAGTATGTGGTTATGGGTTTTAGTTGTTGGTGAAAGTTGTTTTGGAATTATTTTGAAAGAGTTTTGGGATGGTAGTTGGAGAGAGTTTTGAGAGGAGATTTTGGGAGAGTTTTAGTATAGAATTTGTGGGTAGTGAATGTGTGAAAGAAGTGAAAGAGGAGGGGTATTTATAGGAAAATGTGGAGGGATTTTTGTATGATTAAAATAAATGAAAAATTGAAACAAATTGAGGGAAGAGGGGGATATAGGGGCACTGGCCATAGTGTAGTAAGAGGGGGAGTGATTTTATTTTTTTGTATTTTGTGGATTAAATGAAGTAATAAATAAAGTAGATGTGAAATAAAGTTATGGGAAAGGTAAAAAGTAAGAATTATAGGTTATGGAGTGCGTAAGAGTAGGTGTAAGAAAAAGTGGAGATAAAAGAATAGTATAGAATAGTAATGAATAGTGTAATGTAAAGTAGATATGATTAATAAAGTATCGGTAGTAAAAAATACACGTATAATAGCTATATCTGTTATTTTTACTTACCGAAAAATGACGAAACTGATATTTTTGGAAATCCTATATTTTTACGAGTCTAACGGTATATTCGAAATATTTTACTATTCTGGACCCCTAGACATGTTTTTCAAGAACTATGTTCGATGGTTCAAAGGACACCCGGAATTCGCAAAACTGATATTTTTATATAACCTATAGCTATTATGAACTATTCTAGCTAATTATTCCAACTTCGTTTTCTAGGGCCAAAGAAAACGGCAATGCCAAACTTATGCGGTTACGGTAAACTAGGGTTTTATTAACTTTGGAAATCCGGTTGACTTCTAGTTTAGGGTTTTAAGCTAAATCGATTCCAAAAATTTGGGGGTTTACACCTAGATTACCAGAAGCTTGTTTCGAAGTGTGAGTACTCCATTGTTACTTACTACACTTTAATTCAAAGATAATAAATTGTTGTTTGCTGCATTGTATTAATATAAGCCCATGTGTCATTCTCTGTGTCATCTCGTGTGTGCTTGTGTTACTATCGTATTAGGCTTCAACTCATTGTTGTTCTCTTTCGAAGTGATGATTTGGCTAACAATGATTGAAATGGGTGAATGGGATGACTTGGAGGATTTTGATGAGGATAGAAGTGAAACCGAATCGCTAAATTGTATTTCATTTTGTTTAAAGAACTGGATTTATAATTTGAAGTTATATTTTCCTTTGAGGACCTGGTTATGGAGTCCATAATTTATATTTTAAGCTTTTAAAGCTTTGTTTTATCATCGTGATAAGGTATTCTTTGAAATGAGATAGCTAATGGTATGGTTTTGTTTTTGTGAAGGTTAATCTACTCATGAGAGTAGAATATAAAATGATTTTGTTAAGTTTGTTTTACCACTGCTAAATCTAATTGTTTCGAAAATCTAATTAAACGATTTTAGAATTTAAAAATTAGCTAGCAAATGTTCATGATAAACATATCTTTAAAAAAAGCATGTGCATATAATACATAAGATATTATACGTGGCGACTGGACATGCATAGATCCCAATTCAGGACGGAACAGCTATCTTGACAGCATTGAATGGGTCCATTTAGCTTTTTGATTCTGTTTGACCATGTGAACTTTAGCCCCACAAAGCCTGAGTCACATATTCCATATGTGTCCATGAAATCTTAGTACAAGCTGGCTCTAACAGGGTTTACCCGTTCATCATTTGTTAGAACATCGTTGAAGTCCCCAATAATTAACCAAGTACCACCAACATGTTCCAACAAAGTTTTTAGATTCTCCCAGAGAATTTTTCTTTTACCCCAATCGGTGCTAGCATAAATAGCAGATAAAAGTCAAGGACAGGAAGAATTTGTTGCCTCGATAACGACATGGATGGCCTGCACATCTATTACTATCTCCTCCGGTTGTACATGGCCCGGATTCCATAGCAACATAATTCCTCCACTAAAGCCATTCGCTTCCACACAAATCATTTCAGAGTAGTATAGGTTTTGCTTTACGTTCTTAGCTTTGGACCTGCTAATCCTAGTCTCAGTCAGGACCAGGATATTAGGGTTGTGTACAGAGATGAGCTCTAAGATCATTTGCTTCCTCTTAACTGATCCTGCACCTCTAACATTCCAGGCAAGTGCTTTAAATGGGATGTTTGAGCAGTTCGTAGAGAGAGTATCAATAAGATCATATTCAGGCATTGTACAGCTGAGGTGGAAAAACTCAGAGTTCTCTAGCTATAGACTATTGATCTCCAACCTTACTATGCATGGCCTGAACCTTACCGAAAGATCAAGGCATTCTTCTCCTACATTGGCATCAGCCATTGTTGCGTGTGGCCCACTTCCATCAACTGCTAGAAAGGGATAAACTTCATGAATGTTTGGGTGGTCGTTTCCATCATTATGAAGACTATTAGCCCTCTAATTGTCCACTCTAGCTTGTCCAGTGTCTCTCTATCCAATGTCCATTATGGTTGCACCATATGCACCTGAAGGCTTCCTTCGTTCACTCTTTCTAGTCATCCTATCAAAGATGCTAGTATCCTCCCTCCCATGAAGTTCCATCGATACTTTAGGGTAGGGATTCTCTCAATAGGTGGCTTTGAAACAATTCGGTTCTGTCGTTACCTCTTCTAGAATTTGACCTCAAAACAATTCTGACTAGATGGTCCATATTCGTTGACTAAGGTTTAATTGTGGGGTGGGGGACCGGTGGATGATTAGTTCTAAAGAGATTTCCATCTGGTAGAGATGCTATGGATAGGAAAGGAGGTATTTTTTCCTTTGTTTGGGTTTTTTTTTTCTTCTTGTGATGTGATGCTTCTCCTTCTACTGTTGAGAAACTTATAGTAGATGGGCTAATGGGATCCTTAAAGGTGTAAGCCTTGCCGTTAGATCGTTCTTGAGGGGCACCACTTGTATTTCCAAGGGTCATGCCAAAGAATGGGTTGGTACATTGTCAGCACGTGTGGTCTTTTCACTGGATTGGGCGGTTTTGCTAGGTTTCTAAAGTCTTCTCCTCCATGCAACGTTTTGCCACTTGTACGGTTCTCATTGTGCTGTTCTCCTTTTTCTCGAGGATATTTCAGGCTTTTTTCCACTTACTTTTTTGCTTTCTACTAACTAGAATCCACTCCCGTACGGACTATCTAGCGAGATTGGCTAGTTTCTATCTCTACCCACCTGTTTGACTGTTCATCTTTTTTAACCTCCAAGTGCTCCATTCATTGCAGCTTATGTTGATGTGGGGAGGTCTGTGCATTTATTGGTCTTCGACTTATGAGTGTTCTGAGCCGAGCTCCTCGGCTCTTCGTTGTGACTCACTATTCTCAGTAGGGGTTTAGTCTGAGTTGTCGTTCCCATAAGTAAGACTAAGGTATCCCACACAACCACATTTTTTGCAGACTTAAGAGAGGCCTTTATATTGAACACAGTAGTGCTTCCCTTTGATAACGAAGGTGTGGACGAGAGGCTCATTGAGGTCCAACTGGATGCATATTCTCACAAACTTACCTCTATTAATGGTGGATGTATGTGCATCATACTCCAATACTGGTCCAGTGGATTGACCAATTTTCAGCATGGTTATAAGAGAGTAGTACTCCAGGGTCAGTCCTTTGATTCTAATTCAAACACCAGCTGATTCGAACTCTCTGCCTTAAGCTGGAAACTGGGCTCCCATTTTTTAATGGCTAGATATGTTTTGTTGATAAGCTACGGACCATGTTCGATTACCCAGTTGTAAACTATTGAATCTTCAAAGTTTTCTAAGGAATATCCCAAGCCTACTTGGACCATTTTGAAGGTCTTGAGTCCCTTCCACATGTTTCTTAGCTTTGTCTCCATGACTTTGAACCCCAAGTTACTATTCATAAGTTTTTATAAAGAAGGCATTTTTCCATGGGGCACAGATATCCAGCTCCATTTTTGTAAAGGAGACAAAATGAAGACCTAACTGGCTATTGCAGGTTCGTAAGCCTTATTTCTTTTTTCGACTCTGCACTTCCGTCGACCTCCATGTTTGGTGCAGTGCATTCTTCTTCCCATAGTATACTAGCATAACCTCTTAGGGACATTTGTACAAAGTGATTCTTTATAGGAAAGATTATTCCCAATAGGATTGCTATTCCAGGTAGAATGAGCTTCATTTTTGTTCTCATCCAACTAGTTTTGGTCTATAGTGAAGGCTCTTTTTTTGTCCGGCGGAGGGTGTCAGCACATTTTTCTTTGTTAAGATGAAGGGAGCTTTGCTCGTCCATAGCAATAGATATAGGCATCTTTATATTTCACCTTTGGATTTAAAATTGCAAGATGAGGAAATAGGCACAGAAATGGGCTATGGATGGGGGATAGTGCTTTATTTTTAGCCTAATATAAGTTAAGTTTGTTCATAATCAGTTTAGCCAATTTGGAACTATTTTCTAGGCTAAGGGGATAGGGCCCCGCATCCTCTCCCTCCCGGCTCGTCTCCTAGGTTCATGTAATCCATATATTTCCATATGTGATTTTTTTTAAGCTCACACTTATGTTCTAACAAAATGAAAATGATAAATTAGAAATTAGTGGAATCTATAAAAACATTTCTAATTATAATTATCAAACTAATCCTAAAGGTAAAGATAAAAAAAACAATTATAATAATAAAGGATGTCTTATCCAATTAAATACTTTTATCCTCTCAATTTCTTTTTATTATCTCTAACAAACAGCATCAAAAGAGGAAAAAATCATCCAAGTCTCAGCTAATGAATCTCAATAAGAAGTAAAAACTCCATCTCCTTTCCTTTATTTTCCTTTCCACCTATTTCCACTCTCATTAAAATTACAAAACGCACTGTTAATATGAGTCAATGAATGGTAACATATCTCTATACTCCAATCGACGGGCCGGTGCTTTGAATCGTTTTAATTTTAGATAGCTAATCTATCTTTGTTCATGATAGTTTGTTTCTTAGCCTGGCAATACCTCTATTCCTTAAACGGAGACAACGGAATCATGTGACGTGGTTGCATGAGCAGCTCCAATCAAGCAAGCAAGCAGAAGTTGAAGTTGGAAGGAATTTTTTACAAGTCATAATGCATTTTCAATAATATAAAACTGCAACATATTCGAAAGCATGTCATCTTTATATATATTCTATATATATATATATATAAATCACGGCAAGAAAATTATTATTGAAAAAATAAAATAAAACAAATAATTTCCATTTGTTTAATATAAAACTCAATTGAGATCAAGTTTTTATAACTAGGCTCATTTCACAAGTTGTCTTGTTAAATTTAACATTAAAATTTGAATTCCACTTGAACTCAAATGAACACATCCAAAACACAATAGTCAAGTTAATGTGAAGTTGTGCATTCCAATCAAACAAGTAAATTTAACTCAATCACTATCAAATCAAACTCAAAAATCCTTATAATAGCAAATTCATTAAAGTTTTATTCCTTATTAAAAAAAAACATTAGGGCATCTAGCAATTTTATAAGAAATCCGAATTGCAAAAAAATATTAAATGGTTATTAACTACTCAAACAATGAGTTTTGAATAATAATTCAATATTGCAATTGATTTTTTTTTCTAAAACATGGTTATTAAAATTAAAAAAAAAGTTATTATAGCTCTATTCTAACCCTCAATCATAATATTTTGTTATAATCTTATTTCATCCAGCAAAATGAACCAATTTATATTTATTCACTCACTTCGACTTCAAGTAGGCACAAAAGCTACTTACAACATTATTCAAGAACATAGTTAAAGTAGATGGCTTTCTTATCCTTGACACATTGTAGAAATATAAGTAAAAAAAAAAAGAGTAAATAAAAAACATGGGAACAAAAAATTTCCCCCCACCAACAAAATAAAGGTGAAAGGATTGCATTTGTAAAGATGATATCGAAAAGGTAGAATATACTAAAAATGATGGCACTTCGCGGCAATGCCCTTCAGTTTTAGCTCCTTCATCCCCATGAAATGCCCTCAGAGAATATGCAGCTACTCCCATTAAATAAAGCATTGTATGTTTATGATATCCTAAAGAAAATCTAGTAAAGATATTGAGATTCCCCAACTAGAGAGAAGAAAATCTCCAAACTAGGTCTGGTAATAAAAAATAATAAATATAAAAAAGAATCCCACATTTCTCTCTTGTAAGATCATAACTTATTTGACATCATGGAAAAAAATAATAAATAATAAAAAAAGAAGAAGAAGAAGAAGAAGAAGAAATTGGAAAGTATAAAAGCCACGATATATAATTTTCCTTAGCAAAAGAAAAGAAGATTGTGAAAAGAAGAAATTGGCTATATCTAATGGGAGCTGCCACATCTTAAATATTCTACTTTTATAGAGCATATCATGGAATGCGGTTTTCTTTAAATTCTGCAGCTTTACTCTGATGATGTTTATCAAACGTGCATCAAAATTGATAATCATGCTTTAAACTTAATGAGAAAATTTTGCTTATGCTTGAAAATCTTCTGTAACAAATCAAATTAAATCTGCCAAAAAAAAAAAACAAAAGCTCTTTGATGAACTTCAAAATATTCCAAGAACTTGAATAGAATTGATTAATCCACATGGATATAATTATCCAACTTGGAAGAACATATCGAATATATAACTCAAATATATTCAAGCTTAAAGCTGGACCTCAACGAACCAAAATAACTTGATTTTAATTGGATCTAAAACATTATGCATTATTCGATTCAAAATTTTGCTCTTATAGTTACAGGTTCTAAGGTTCACTCTAAGTTGTAAATATTATACTCTTGGCTTCAATTTGAGGTGCGATGTAAGTGTTATTACTTCATAAAATTCTTTTGGCTCATTTGCTTCACCATATGGAACAGCGGGGAAATTGAATTGATAATCAATTGGAATGTAAAGAAAGTACAATAGCTATTGCATGACTATTATAATGTTTAGTTAACATAAATGAAATATATTAAATAAGAGTAAAATATCTATTGTGACCATATCATAAAGTAAAATATTTATTACATGAGAACATATGATAGGCAGTTTTCAAAATTGGGTTAACTATGTAAAGATAGTAAAATAAACTATTGAGTAGCAATTCATAGGTGTTAGTCCCATAAGCTAAGTAACCAGGAGGAGGTAATTTTAATTTAGTTTTGGAAATTCCCTCTTAATTTTTAACTTGTGATATGATCAAGTTTATAATTTTAATCTCTTTCTTATGAACTCCCAAAGTGTTAGGTTATTTTCAGTTTCAATATCAGAGTAAAATGTGGAAAAAACAAAATAGGTAAAGAGATAAAGAGAAGAGAGTGTTTGTCGGTATATTTTGCTTCCACCTTATACGCCATTCCACTCTTTCGGCTCCTCATCAGGATCCTAGTTGTCTTTTTACCAGCTATTCCACTAAATCCAATAAGAAAAAATACAAAGATTCTTTCTCCCTCCATAATGTAACAACCTGCAACATCTCACTTAGCTTCTAACTAAGCCAAAATACGATCCTATAGGCTACAAGCAACTTTTGTCACTTCTATACAACCACTACAAGTATAAGTAAAATAGTCAATACTCTTGGATATAAAATAACAATTTTTCTCTCTACATAGTACAAACAAAAATAAACTTTCTCTGGAAGCTCCTAAAAGTGCTTCCAAAGGCTCTGTAAGCTTTATCACAATGAAGAAATTTCCAGATCAGTAATTAGAGTATTTTTAACACTTTTCATTTGGTATTCTTTTGTTATACTCACTTCTAAAATGTGAACCTTGGGGTTTGCCATCATTATAATGCAAGATTCAACAGTCTTCTTAAGTATTTTAGGTAAGAAGTTATATTTCAGTAGTTGCATATCTTTTCTTTGTGATTCTTCAACATATTTAATTTGAATTATTTCTTTATTTTTTGCCAAAAAAGATAGTGGAGAAGATATCTAAAGGAGTCCAGTTCGTACTTCTGCTAAGTTGAGCAAGGTACAGGGTAATTCAAATTTGAATTCTTTCCTTATTTTGAAGATTTCTTTCCTTCTATATAAGATTCCATGAGCTAGCGTTATCTTTCTCTTATTCATCAATTCCCACATGATACAATTCATAAAACTTCTACAAACATTCTTTTGATCAAAAGAAGTATTTATCATCCAAAAGTTTCCATAAAAACAATTTCTTCAAATATTTTTTATTTTCTACCCAAAAACTTATAATAAGCTTGTAAAAATTATTTTATATCCACATTAGATTTTATATCATTCTTGTTAGTGGAAAATTGAATATAATAACCAATTATATTTAATCCGTAGAACTAGGCCTTCAATAAGATTTGTTGCTCTAAATACGGAAAGTTTAACTTCTATTTTTCCTTCCAAAATACACCTAAACTTCCAAAAATTTTTACAACAACAACACTTTTTTTTTCTTTTTCCATATCAAGATAAATATGACTAAAAAATTATGTAATTAAGATTTTATAGTAATACATTTAAAGCCCTTTTTGCTATCAACAAATCATTATAAAGATACTAGTAATAGGATGAAAATATGAATTGTTATTTATTATTTTATATAATAGCAATTTATGAGTAATTGCTATTCAATATTTTCGTCTAATGTCTATTCTGCTCTATTTTTTTTAACTTTTTTACATAAAAATTAACTTAACCAAAAAAAAAATTCATTAACCAAATTCTTATTAAAAAACAATAATTTTTTTTCACACTCACAGGTAAAATTAGTGATTCATAATCCTTTTCGATATCATCTAAACCTTAAGAGAAAACCTATTCATACCTATGCAAGATCCTTAAGAACAATTCAACCATCACTAATAAAGTTTGATATCCACCATCCCTCCCAATGTCCTCTAATGGTTAGTATCAATCTCCAACATTTATAAATAGAAGCTTATAGCATTAATTGAGATTATCTTGCATATTGTTATGATTGAAAGTAATGTGAAAACCCTACTAAAACATCTTCATGAAAGATTGAAACGCCCATTTGATGTATAACAAATCAAGAACGATCAAATCTACTTGGTTTGATCTTTAGTCACACTCGTACACTTAAGAGATCAGTTTTGCTTGTTCCTCTTCTCGCTCCCCTTCCTATGACACCCATACACATGTTATGGTCGATTAGCTCACTTATTGCATATAATTGGCCGACTATATAGACCCGCCACACAAAAGTTAATAAAATATAACAAAAAATAAGAAAATTTAAGAGAAAAAAAGTGTAAAAACTTTGGCAAAAAGATTACAAAAATAAAAAGTAAAGGGAAAAAAGGAAATAAATCTCAAAGAAAACTCAATTTGGGTTGCACAAGTTTTAATCTTTATATGGACCCAATCATTCTGCTACTTTGGATTTTCTTCTTCTATTTTTTTTTTTTTTTTTTTTTTTTTTTTTTTTTTGGCCACCTGCTACTTTAGATTTGACACTGCATTCTGGGTTCTATCCATAAGTTGCTGGTTTTAATCTTTTGATGATTATATCCTAACTTCTTATCTTCTCCTAGTGGTTCCCACTATAAGAGTGCAAGTCACTTTCACCAAATTTAAAGAGCTATAGCCCTTGCATAAAATTTCAATGCCCCCATCAAGCCTAATTGGACGAGAAAGCCCGCTGTGACACTTTCTTCAGGTTTATCTTGGTTTCAATGATAAAAATAAAATCCTGCTTTACACCAACTCTTCCCTTGATTCTAGTAGTAACGAGATAGAAATCATCCAAGACCCGTTTTTGATTCCATGGAATTATTCATGGCTTACAGCAGAAGCTGAGAAAAAGAGAACGCAGGAGAAAAACAATTTAAAGAAAAGGAAAATCCATAATCATTAGTTGTGAGGGTTGAGCATGTTTTGATATATAAGTAGTTAGCTTACAGCAGGAAAGCGTGTTTAAATTTCTAAATTCAGGAGAAGTACTACACAAGTTTTTTGCAATTTATTCATGTAAAATTATAGCGTTAATATTTATTTCCTATCATTTTTGTCAAAGTTTCTGCATTTTTTTAAATTATATTTCATTAGTTTTTAAAAGTTTTCTTAAGTAATTCAGTTTAGTTATTTAAAATAATAATTTTAAACTAATCAATGCACATCACACATTCAAAACTAACCAAAAAGTTAACAGCATTAACAAAATACCTATTTCTAAACTTTGCAAACATTGAAAACTCAAATAGAAAGGAGAAAAATCTAATGCTCAAATAAAAATATGTTGAAATATAACAGATTAAAAATTTATTTTTCCTTTTACACTGATTATACACTTTACAAGTAAGATAAATGCAATCAATTAGGCATTTAAACTAAATCGACAAGTTGAAGGAAAGGAACATAGAGCTATGCAAATAGGTTAACTTTATCCCACGAATCGGCTCATTTAACCAATTTTAAAAAAGAGCTGGGGCCAACTTTTTAGCTCATTTAAAAGTGGGCTAATTTTACTCAGCCTGTTTAACCAGCAGGCCAAAGAGAGCTGGCCTGCAAATTAAGTGGGCTAGCCCACGGGTTAAGTGGATTAGAGAATTAACCCACTTGTATAAAAATAATAATAATAATTTTTAAGGGAAATAACTATTACGTTAGTATTGCGATTGAGACTTTTATACTTGAACTTAAACTTATATGTTAAATATAACAGAGAATGACAAATTGATGCACATGCATGATAATATTTTTTAAAGTATATATTTACTGTTGTAAACGAAATATGATATCTAATAAGTTATTTTAAAAAACTTATTATTATATATAAGAAATTAAAATAATAATAAAATTAATCATTAATATACAAATAAAACCCTTTAAAACTTAATTTATTTATTATATACATCTACTTTTATTATCATAAATGAGTTAAATGGGTCAATCTGACCCGTTTAACCCATAGATCTACAACTAAATTAAATAGGTTAAGAAGTAGGCTGGCCCATTTAACCCACGGATCAAAGTGAGTTAGGTTAGAATCAAGAAATTTTAAACCGTTTTTAAAATGAGACAAATTTTTCTGACCCATTTAACCTACTTGCATAAGCCTAAGAAATACACAGCACTAACTGGGAAATAGAAGCATTTAATGATTATATTTCTATATACGTCTCTGATGCAATGGATTTTATTTCTTTCACATATTGTAATGTATGACACTACTAAATGTAACAAAAAAAAAAACCACAAAAAAAGTATATTTTAAAGCATCAAAAGACCTAGTTTATATTATCCATTAATTTACATAAATCCTGATTAATTTTAGATCTTTTCTAAGTACACATAAGATAAGTTAAATAACAATATGTATCCAATACAAGGTATAGTTTAGGGGTTAAAAAGTAAAACTTTCTCATAAGTTACTTAACTTTTGCTTAAATGTCATGATATTCAGCTCACCTAGCTCATAAGCACTATCTACTTGAGTTAAGCTCTAATAATTATCTAGTATGAATCAAATTGCATGCAAAAATTATTCTAGTTAAAAAATATTTAAGAATAAATCAAATTCAGGCAAGTTTGATCAAGTCTAATTCAAGTTTACTAAAGGTTACTCTGAGTTGAGGCGAATCATTCAATTCTTAAATTTGATAAAGTTTGAACTCGTTTCAATATTATATTGTCTCAACTAAACACGCATACGGTCCTTACAAAAGCTCTCATTTCAATTGAATTTCCTAGTTTATAAATGTTATAGATTAGTTTGTCCATTATCTTGTGGAAAACTCTTCCAAAATTAATGAGGTCAGTAATTGTTGACACATTAAGTTAGTAGGAATACTCATCTTCTCCATTATAATCACTCTAAGTCCTCATGGATCACTTCCCTTTCATCTTGGAGAAATGTTAGGCAAATGCCTCCATTTTCTTAATTTTCTTTTTTTTTTAACCATTACAACGAGAAAAAGAGGAATCAAAGCCGATATCTCTCAAATTTGGTACCTCTCACTTGAGAGATCTGAAAAAATGCTACTAGGCTATAAGATCATTAGCCATTTCCTAAATTTTCATTGTAAATGAATTTTGAAAACCATGAAACCTATTTGCACTTTGTAAAGAAGTGCTCCATTGATAAAATTTGGAGACAATGAAAAGCGATTAGATGCTTAGGAATGAAAAGGATGATTGGAGAAGTAAAGAGAAGAAAGAGGATTATATTGGTGGATAATATTGTTATTATTATCAACCAGACAAAGGCAACTATTGGACATATATCGACGTGTATAATCTGTCCAATGACATAAAAATCTTCATTGCCTTCCTTTTAGTTTCCTTTCTGCCGATTTCCACCCTCATTAAAATTGTGAAACACTGTAGTTACCATGAGTCAATGTATAGGTACATTTGACAAGGTTAACAAAAGGGCTTGCTCCGTCTGTCTCCAAAGGTTCAAAGTAGGATTACTCCAATGGGCAAATCCTTTGAATCATTTCGATGTTGACGGCTATTCTTATCTTTGTCCATGATAGTTTGTGGCTTAGCCTAGCTAAGTAGACAGAGCAGAATCATGTGACTTAGTTGCATGAACAGCTCCAAGCAAGGAGAACTTGAGGTGTAAGGGTTCTTACAGCTCAGAAATGCATCTTCAATCATATAAAACCCCAACATATTCAAAACATGCCATTCCTTATGTCTATTCTTATATATGCTTTACATATGGACATGCAGATAATATAAAAATAAAATAAAACAGAAAACTCCACTCATCTTTGGCATTTGCAATTCAAAAATTCAATTGGGATCAACCTTTTGTAATCATGCTCATTTCACAAGTTTTCAAGGTTACATTTTACATAAGAATTATATCTAAAATACAAAATTCCGGCTAAGTGTAAATATGCCCAATCCTATCAAAACCTACAAGCTCAATTACCATTGAATGAAACTAGAAGAAAGAAATTGACCATTCACTTTTTCTAAATGAAATAAAGCTATAATGTAGTCATCAGAACTAAGAAATAGAACAGAATTAAGTATCCAATCCTAATCTTCACCCTTAAGATACTAAGTTCGATTCCCCACGTTATATTAATATTTAATAACTGCATTATTATAACCACTTAAGAGAAAATACATTTATAATAGGATTTCTATTTATTAATTTTTATAATTTTAATAAAGCTATTTTAGAAAAATAATAATAATAAGTTGAATGTTAAATTGCCATACCTAGATATGCGTAATAAACAGCTATTCTATATTTTTTTACAATACAATTTCTCTATAAAATTACTATTATGGAAAATTAAATGCTACAATAAAAATAAAACTGTAATCAAATTACAATAACAGTGGAGTGAATATACAATAATTCTTCTAGACAGATATTCAGTAATAGCAAGAAGAAAATAAGTCCATTGCATCCCACACAACTAAGATTTATATTTATTCACTTTAAGGAGGCACAAAAGCCACCGACAACATTGTTCAAGAACATAAGCCAAAGTAGAAGGCTTCCTTATCCTTGACGAACTGTATAATTATAAGTAAAACAAAAGAAAATTAAAAAAAAGGGTAAATTAAAAGCATAAGAACAAAATTTCCCCCACCGACAAAATCAAAGTGAAGGGGTTACATTTCTAAAGACGATATGGAAAAAAAAGTAGAATATACTTAAAAAGATGACACTTTGTAGCAATGCCCTTCAGTTTCAGCTCCTTCCTCCCCAAGAAAATGACCTCAGAGACACTGTAGCTGCTCCAACCAAATAATGCATTGCACATTTGTGATATCCTAAAGAGAACCTAGGTAAGACATCGATATTGCCCAACTAGAGAGAAGAAAATCTCCAGACGTGCTCAGGTAACTACTGATGACCATGGTTCCGACAACCCCACCATTTCTCCTCTTGTAGGATCATAATTTATTTGCCGCCATGGGAAAAAAAAAAATGTAAAGTACGAAAGCCGCAATATATAGTTTTCCTCTCAACAAAAGAAAAGAAGAATGTGAAAAACTTCACTCGTACATCTCTGCTTATCAGAAATGCCTCTTTAACGAGGGCCAGTGCCTCTCAAACTTCAGCAACCTGTCATGATGGCTATTCACAGGTTTCATCAAAAGTCTTTCCAGATCCATTTCAGAGTGGAGAGCAGATTGCAACCTCTTTAAATGTCCTACACATTGCTTGTGATCGGTTACACCCTGGCCATCAATCTTCTGATTGTCCAAACCTGAGCCTCTCTGATATGGTGAATGCCACTTTGCTTGCAAATATGCTAGTGATCTCCATGGAGGAAGGGGCATAGAGTTTTGTTTAAGTGAAAATCTACCAGCTTCAACCATGACTTGGAGAAAATGATTTAGCCTTGTAAGCGAACCAACATATATAACTGGAAGCGAATTTAAAAGTCTATCATAAGAATCAACAGCTCTTGCAATCTCAAAGTGACTTCTAAAGTCAATATCTATAATCAACCGATTGGAGCTCCCAGCACTGGAATGCATAACCACATCAATGTATTCATGGTCGCCTGCATGAATCATTATTATTCATTGTTAAAATCAGTTCAACTCTGCCTGAGGTTTTCTCAATAAGAAGCTTATACTACACAAGAAGCACGCTGACATGGTATTGATAAAAGCTTGAAAAAAGTACATAAATAAGACAACTTTCAGAAGAAATTCTTAAATAAAACTTCCCAAAGTTTTATAAGAACCAATCGCACACCTCCAGGAACCCTTCCACTGCCCTGCCACCTGGATGAGCACACATCAGCATCGTATCCAGAACGTCTCAAAAGCTTTGCCAGCAAGTATCTGATGCAACTGGCATTGCATTGGCCTGACTTGACATATTGCAGGTCTAGCTCATTGATGCAAAGAATCAGAGAATGAACAACTGATTGCAAGTCACGTTCACACTGATCAAACACGCGTTTATGTAACTGCAACAATAATAAAAACCACATGTAAAGACTACTGCCAACACATACCCTAGAAATGGATGTAAGAGTAATGGTTGATGACAAATCGTGGCACAAAATCCATCAAGCAATTCTAAACCTATAAAAGACACGAATTCTGTAACATATCTGGCAACTCAGATAAAGAAATGAAACATAAGACAAAAGTTTTCTGTTGGCAAAGGTAGTGCTACCTTCTCGAATAGCTGGATCAAATTAGATATATAAAAATGAAATACGAAATTCTAAAACAAAATGGGACATTCTTTCAATCCAGGATACATGAGCTACATCAAGGAGCTAGACAGCATGCTGATAAGTTGATATTCTCTGTCACCATTACATTACAACTATAAAGTCACAAAAATCCTGCACCACTAGGTCTTTCCTCAAATCATAACATTATGCCAAAATTAAATTCATACAGAAATCATAAATTGGCATTCCATATGATCCAGAATAGCCTCCAGAAGAGAGAGCAAAAGATCATGAAACGAAATACATATCATTTTCCATTATAAAACCTGTGCTAATGAGAAGTAAATTTCTTTGAACATAAAACTGATAACATAGGACATACAGCAGCTACAGGTATTATACTACGACTCAGTTTATTATTGTTAACTTGCTAGCTGCTCAAGTAAAGTTGAAGTGTGACAAGTTATAACTTCATAACACCATAATTGGAAGGAACAAACTTACCACTCATTCTAAATTCCAATACCTATTTTCTCAATTTGATATATTTCAGTAGAAAAGAGCTCCTCCAATTTCAATACACGACATACTTACTCCAAGTAAACACTCAAGAAACACACAAGAAACAACAAAAAGAACTTACAAGGGGGGAAAGGAAAACAATTGATATTGCCAAGATCATCTTTACTAACACACGTTTGGATCATTAATTCCACCCCATTATCTAAATTTCATATGCTACCAAGAGATCATAGATAAGGAAGAATCGATTAACAAATCTTGCATCTCGACAATCTAACTCAAAATTAAAAGCCCAACTTCCTTTGTTTTAATACATGCAAGAAAGCTAAGATTCTAACTGAAACCCAGCTTTCTTTCCAAACCCACATACCAAACAAGACCCCCAAAAGGAGGAGAAAAAACCACACGCACACACATGCGCTGGTGTGTGTGCTTGTAAATACTCTTCTGGTTGCCCCAAATAAACCCCAGAATTTTCCACACATGTTTTCCTCCATCGATCAAGCAATAAACGAACGTGCAACATCGAAAAGTATATATCATTCTAACACAAATTCAATCAACAACACACAATGGAAATGAGGAAAAAAATAAAATCCATTTTTGACTCTATCTTCCTGAGAAAGGAGATAAAAAATGAAAGAAACATATGCAAAAAATCATAATTTACCTAAAATCAAATTTAGAAAGATAAAGGGTATCAATAACTCAGTCTAACACAAATTTTACTACATTTTATTTCCATTTGCTATATCAATCACTCAAAAACAAAAGATTATTTCCCAATATTTCCTATCTTTTTTCACTGCTAATCGAAACGGAAAAGAAATTTAATTACAATTCATTTACTTAATACAGTTATAATAATAAATCATAGAAAGCAACAACAAAGGGGGGGGGGGGGAAGTTAAAAGCTAGCTCAAGAGTGAAAGTTATATACCGAGATGGTCTCCGCGAGTTGAGCAAGATCAGAGAAACCCGACTCACTGTCACTACTCGACCACGACTCTGCCCCATAACTTCCTCCACTATTCTCCAAGAAATCACTTACCATAGCTGCTAAATCATGCTCACTATCATGACTAAACCCTCCATTCATTTGTCCAAATACCGCTACACGGTTCAAAAAGTTGTTACCTTTAGGTGTTAGCACCGTGCAATCCATCAAAACACACGGTTTCGGTGTCGGTGTCGGTGTGGATATCGATGCCGTGCACTTTATGCTCCTTAATCTGATCGCTTTCATAAAGCTTACTTCAATTCCAATTCATATGGGAATAAAACCCATCTTGAAAACATGAAATTGTATATCTTTAGTTTTTAAAGAGCTTGAATTCAATTTCAATATGTAAAAATGGATCAATTGCACACTTTTTGACCCAAAAATGATGAACTTTTAATAATTCGATGAAACTCGTCTTGAAGAACGTTTAGATTTTCGATCTTTTCAGAATTCAAAGCTTTTCCGGAGATTGAATTGGATTAAAATTGACCAGCAGTGCAAAATTTGAGGTATTTTGACCTAAAGAACACGACTTTTTGAGTATTTGATTAAAAATTTTCACAATTTCGATTGAATTCTTAAAATTCATGCAATTGGATTGAATTGAGAAGCGAACTGAAGCTCTTTCCTTTTTGGGTACGCGCAGACGATCCTTATTTATAGGAAAAAAAAAGAAGAGATAGAAAGTGCTATAAGATTTTCCTTAATTTGAAAGAGGGAGAAATCATAGTGTGAACAAGATGAAACTTATAATGCGAAGCGACGGGACATGTGAAATTACCATTATGTCCTTTGATTTGTTTTATTTTTAAGATTTTAAGTTTCTTTTCAGAAATTTAATGAAAATCACGAGAATTTAGATAAAGTGTAAAATGATTATTGGTTGATCTGTATCAAGTCGAGATTTTTGGATCGATTCATTTTTCAATCCAGCTGTGATTTTGGCAGATTCGTTAACGCTTAACCAATAAATATGGCCTCTTTCGATGGTTTGTTTTTTTATTAATGTACGTATTTAATTTATTTAATTAATTTACAAATAAAATTATTTATTTTAATTAATATCTACTTTTAATAAATAGTTTTTTTTTACATGCAATCTATTTTATTTTTGTCAAGAAACAAGCAGTATATTTAAAAAAAACAAAATAATAGAAAGATGACCAAACAAAAAGATCTACATATTCAAATAATAATAAATTATTAAATATCTTATATATATTTGTTTTGAATTAGTTTTTATTTCTAGAAAAAAGAAGGATGATTTTCTGTTTTTTCCTTTTTTTTATTTGGTCAAAGGATTTCAGTTTTTATTACTAGAAAAAATAATTAAATTTCAAATTTTTCTTTTTTTATTTGGTCAAACAGTTTTATTTGTTATTATTATGAAAATTTGAAAAAACAAGAATTGGATAAAAGTCTTCTTTTTTTTAGGAGAAAGGAATTAGAGGAAAAAAATAATCCTGAGAATATATAATTTTCATAAACTTAATGAAATTACCGGTATAATAATAATAGTAGTAGTAGTTACTTTAGAAAGAGAAATATAAAATTTTAAAACTAACAATAACAAGCCATACAGGCCAAGATCAATGAAACAAGAAAAAAATTAATATAGTAATAAAAAATCATAAAAATATTGTTATATCAAATATAATTTTAAAAATATGTATGTTAAGGTTGGAATAAATTTTAAATATAATAAATTTATATTTTTCAAGAGACGAGTTTATTTATTAACTTATCTTACAAGTGATAATTTTAATAAATTCATCTTTTAAAAAACTAAATTTAATACAGCCTAGTTTCATTTTTGAAAATTGGAGTTTAAATTATGTGTTCTTGGTATTTTAAATATATACATACATAAATACACTTTTCCCAATATCAAAAATTATTTATTATGATCTAATTAATGCTGACAATTTTCACCAGTAACAAGATTGACGAGGGTATGATGGTAAATAAAAATTACCAATGAACTTGGAGACCAAGTCACCTCCCAACTTGAATAACGTTAATTGACTTGAACGTGGACCATACCGACACCTTATTGTACTTTATACTCCTAATTAAAATTTGTGAAATTAAAAACACGCTCTCATTACTATTGTCTATATGCTGGTTAATTTTTAAAACTCTTATAACTTATGCTATAATTTTTTAATTTTTTAATTTTTTAATATATACACATACCTAAAATTATCATGATGACCTTAAATTATCATTATAGATTATCTTTTAATAATAATTTTAGAACTTTAATAATAATTTAAAATATTTATATGTCTTTAAAATTTATGAAAAGGTGAAATCATTCTCCAATAGTCCAATGAGTTTAATGGCCCTCGGTTTATTTGCAAATACTAATTAAAATTTCAACCTACAATAAAGTGGCTTTCATCCATTCTTAGTTCTAATGAAAAATTTATCCATGATCTGTTATTGGTCAAACTTTTCATTTTACATAAGGTCAAGATTGAAGATTTTATTATCGTAGGAAGTCATCATCCGATAATGGTATTTTTACTAAAATTATAAATTAATTTAACCACAAATCATTGGCCCAAAGAAAAAAAAAAAAACACAAAACTTCACTTCTTGACATTATTTTATTTTCAGACAATGTCGTAGTTTACAACTCGACTTTATACAATTTTACAATTATATATCTCAAGTTTTATATTGTCAAATTATATACTATATTAGATATTTAGTTGTGACAATTTACATCTCTTCTCTCTCTCTCTCTCTCTTTTTCTGTGAACAACCACTATCTCTTTTATTACGATGAGTGAATCGCAATGCGATAGATGTAATTTCTATTTTATATTTTATACTGATACAATAAATTATCTATTTATCTTGCCAAATAATAAAAATATTCCACCTCAACTGTACAAACTTTAAAAAAATTAAAATTGAAAAAGATACGCATATTAAAGGAGAGAAGAAGGAGACAAATGAGTAATAAATAATTTTCTTCAATCAAACTTTACGCAATCAAAGATATTAGTGTTATTATCCAAAACACCTATGCCCACAACATAATTTAAAAAATAATAATGAAAATAAAGATTAAAAAAGAAAAAAACTAAAATATCGGACATTGTTGCTCCCAAAAGGACTTCTTGCCTATACCACCTACATCCATTGTACTGTTTTACTTGAGGATAGATGTTCTAATTTGAAACTTGCAATTGGATTGTATTTTGCTAAAGAAATTAGGGAATGTATTCTCTGCTTTTATGTGTAAAGTTTGTCGAGAAGTTGTTATGTAATTCTTAAAGGGAAAACACTTCTTCTCCTATTTTGTGGAGAAATAGAAAATAAAAAGGTGAAAAAGAAGTGAAGATGTGATTTTGCCTTTTAATTTATGTATTGCTAATTTTTTTCTTTTAATTTTGTATTGCTAAGGTATAATATTTTTATTATTTGGCAAGATGATTAGGTAGGTTATTATATTAATATAAAATTAAAAAATTACACATGTATTTTGTGATTGGCTGGTTGTAATGATAGATATATCTATTGTTAACAAAAAGAAATGGGGTGTGATCGGATGACAACTAAACATCTAATTGAGTGTATAATTTGACAATTTAAAACTTAAAGTGAATAATTGCAAAAATGTATAAAGTGAAGATGTGAATCACCACATTATCCCTTTTTATTTTTTAGTTGAAACTGCATAATTTCATTAAAAGCCAAAACTAGAAATATGATTTGGATCAACTATCATGACATCTAAATTGAGAAGATGCTCTTTAATGTAAATAAGAGGATTTGAAAAAGACCTGATTTATGGCATTTAAAAAACAAAATATTCTTTGCTACAAATATATTGCGTTCAATATCATGAGCAATCTTGTTTCTTTTTCGGGACATCCAAGATAACTTAATCATGGGATCATTTGAATCTGCTATCTAAATAATAGTATAAAATTTAGAAAAAAAAATCAACGTTAATGCCTTAAGCGGCTAACATCAAATAGCTTTCGTGAATCTATTTCAACTATCACTTTATCTTTGAAGTTATTAAGAATACACTACAAAAGATACTCCATATTTCAACCTCTAGAGGGAGTTTGCATAGAATTCTTTATTAAACATTCCTAAACATTTTCCATCAATACTTCTTACAGATTCACCAACTGCAATCCACTATTTCTCAACATTAAATATAGCATCTACTTTTTACTAAATTGATATTGCATCAAGCATTACCCATGTAAATCCATGCTCATTGTCATTTTTCTAAATCTTGATAAACGTGCGCTAGCCCAATATACATGTGCAGTGCTCCTAACATATTGTTCCTAATTTTTAGGTTATGTAACCATCATGAAAGATGCAATCATTCCTCTCTTTCCAAATGTTCCTCATAACAAAGCAAAAAGTTGATTGTTAAGGCAGCTCTTGTCAATTTTTCTTCAATTTCGCATTCTTTTCTAACTATAATTTAGTGAGAAGTTAGAACATGTTCCAAAACCATAGGGAATTGTTCAAAGACTACCATTTTCTCATAGTTCATCTATATTTTATAAAAGCATTAGGTTTCTTCGTTAGTTTCATTGCAGAGTAGACAGATAGTGTTAATTGATATTCCTCTTCTTATTAAGCAATTTTTAGTTAGTATGCATTCTCTCTAGCATCTCCTTAGTAACCCTCCTTATCATGACTTTGCACATTTATCTTCTCTCAGTATAAGTTCATATAGGCTAACTTAGTGGTAAATTTCCCTCTTAGTTCTTCTTTCTAGGTTATATGTCATTTTCCCTTTCCCAATTAGCAAAATTGATCTAAATTTACTTGTGATATCTATGTTAGTAGTGTACATAATACATTCTTCATCCTAGCAGTCAATGTGACACTAAGCTCTATTAGGGTTATCCCAAGCATTTTCTTTGTCAAAGGACTATAATATAAGAGCATAGTGCTCCTTCATGTGTTCAATTGGTAGTCCAAAACAAACATGAGTGTCCATTCCTTGGTCTACAAACATATAATTTGTCAACCTAATCTAACATCATAATGATATGCTTTAACATTCTCGATCCTATTAGTAGTCCTTTCTTTCTAAACATGGATAGCTTTCTTCTTGCCTATTTAGTTCATATTAAATTTTGATTTTCTAACTCAAATTACTCATGCAAGATTCGTTTCTCATCTTTAAATCCAATAAACTTGTATCTCCACATTCCTTGAATTTTGTGACTTCCTTCCAATTGATTTAATGGATTTTTCTTTTCTCACAACTTTCCTAAAAGAAGTCTCTAATGAGCTTTTTTGCTTGGGATAGGACGCCTTCTGGTATACTAGCTATTTGCATGTAATGCCCAAGAATACCTTCTAGCATTGATTTAATCAATATGTGTTGTCTTACAATAGATAATTTTTTTTATTCATTCCTATAGAGACCCGACCCACTAAATCCTAAGATTTAGAGTACTGAATCCCTAACCACATATAATTTTTCATATTATATATAAGGTTGTCCTAAAACTAACAGTTTATGAGAATTGTTTGATCAAATCCACTAAAACTTTATAAACAACCTTTAACAAAACAAGATTGCTAATAATAACAATCTATACATATATATACATCATATGTACAAAGTTTAGTGTCAATTCAAGACACTACAACAATTACAAGTTTTTCTTAACACAAAAAAAAGTAACCCTAAGAGATCTTAGGGTCTATACATCTTAGGCTTATCTATCAAGCCATTTAAACAGAGAATTTTGCTTTTCAACAAAAGCTTTTCCAAAAACCAGGGGCATTCCAGTCCTATTCGTCTCACTCATCCATGAATCTCTCAAAGTCTGACCCGTAACCCAAATCATCATATAACTCATATCCATTACCTACAAAGCAACAAAAGTGAGCCAAAGGCCCAGTACGCAATAGCAAAAATACAAGAACAATATATCAAGCAACTTAAATCAAATGGGATGCATCAATGAATCAAGTCATTATCTTATTAAGTTTTCTTTTACAGAACAACAGGAGGGTATTCAAACCCTGAGATCACACTCTAGGAATTTAGGGGTCCTGAATAATAACAGCTGCTTAAGGGGTTGATATAAGCAATCCGAATACTTATATCTCCTATATCTATTTCATAAAGAAATAGCTTCATTTAGGGTTCAAAAGTCGTTGCCCGACTCTACTTAAACTCAGTCCACAACATGAACCTAGCTCACAAGTTCCCATAAACTTTAAACTAAACCATGGTATTTCCCCCTAAGTTTAAGCAAATGTTACTCGAATATACTATTCCCCCCATCGGCTACCCACTTAACCAAAATGAATCGCTATTGCATCATAGCGTACCATTACATCATGGTAAAATCATTGCATCATGACTCGGGTTAAGCGCCTAGCTATGTCATTGCATCATGACAGCTTTGCTGCTCATCGGATCAGATTAAACAGCGTAATAGACATCCAGTTCATCAAAGCATTAAGTCAAATTGAATTAAATCAATTTAAGAATGCCTAGTCCTAGCATACAACAAACAAGCTATTGCATACCTGAATCTTTACTATATTCACTCGGAGTGGAAATAACCGAAGAACCTTTAACTGAAATAAGAATATCAAACAATCAATAATTGAATGTAGAATTCACATATATATAAATATATCACAACCCTAGGTTAACTATACAAGGAGATTCAATAAGTTGGCATATAGTTTCAACATATAATTCATACATACATGTTTATTTAGCTTATATATACATTAGAAGATCACATATGAAGTAAAGAATGACAATTGAAGAAGATTGAATTTGAAAAACTCAAGGGATATGCGGCCTTTCTATACAGGCAAAATTTGACTGAACGCTGGCAGCGTGGGAATTATACACCGGTGGCGTTGACCCCAGCGTTAAATATTTTGATTCTGTTCGCATCTAACACTGCCCATACGCCGGCGGCATTGAAGCCCTAATGGTCGGCGTACACTTTGAAAAATAAACGCTGGCAAATTTTTCTTACAAAAACCAACGGTGTTCGAAGTGGCTTTAAAAAAATCGATTCTTATCACATTCAACACCACCTTTACGCCGGCAGCGTTGAAGTGCCAGATGCCGGCATACGTTCAAAAATAGTCCTATTCAAAAAGAATTTATTTCTCTTGTTTTGCACTTTGCAATTTCATAACCTACAACACTTTTAATCCTTCTTCAAACTCATATTTAGCTTCATATACTATCTTCTATCCATACTAATCAATCCTAGCAACTTTAAACATCAAAACAACACATTAAATCTCTTCATTCACATCAAATTCTATCCTACTCTTCACCTCAACTTCAACTACTCATAGCAATTTCACTTCTCATAGCTTCCATCACATAAACAAGTTCACATGTCCATAAAAGACAACTTAACATATATTCATGCATAAAACCACTCAACTTAAAAGACATTAAACTTATTCTACCATAGATTTTACATCTAAATTACAAGAAAAGAAATAAAACAAAAGTTAATACTTGCATTAACTTACATGAATAAGCCTTAGCTTGGAGAGATTTTTTATTCCATGAGCTTGGTATTAGTTTTTGGTTTAGGGCATGTAGTTTGAAGAAAAGGAAAAGAGAAAAGAAAGAAAGAAAAGGGAAATTCGTATGAAAATGGAGGGCTGCCAAAAGAGGTAATATTTGATCAAATTTATGACTCAAAATTATCTTAAGTTTGACTTTTGAGGCATATAAGACTTTGGGTTGAATTTGGCTTAATTTGGAGCTTATTTAAGTTGAATTTAAGCTTGAAAAATAGGCTTAATTTTGTTAAATTTATGTCAACAATTCCTTAGACAATTCAAAAGTTGATTTTATAAATTTAAATATAACACAAACATATTAATGCATAAAAGACACAAATATTAATTATACTATACACATATTAATATATATAAAACAATAACATTAATTTCATTACACATAATCACTTACATCAATAATTAACATTAATAAACATAATATATCAATCCTATTTCTACATATTCGTTTTTATGAATCAAAATTACTTCAAATTGAATATCTAGAACAAATATTGTGTTAACATGCAAATTTTAATTACTAAATAATTTAGATTATTTCAATTTCCATACTAATAGCTTACGTCTAAGTTTCTCAAGGATTTGATTTGTAGATTCCTTCCTAAGATTCCCTAAAGATATGGGTCAATTTCGTGAGTTATCTTCATCTTTATGGCTTGACTAATTTATTTTGAAGCTTAAGATCTCTATTAGTGGAAAAGAACATTTTCGACTTGTGTAAGTTTATTATTTTGTTCTGATAGCTAACTATTGCACAAGCTGAATCTGGACCGGTAGAGATAACTCCTGCAAACACAAAGGAAATGTCAGAGAGGGTGCTGAGGATTACCCGGTGCGGCCACTCCAATGCCTAAGTCAGTCCGTGGATATAGATAAGGTATTTATGAAAGATATATAAGACTTCTTTTCTTTGTTCTATTATTACCCCATCAAAAAGAGGAGACAAGTGTATTTATAGTGGTTACAGTCATATCAGGGTGGGTGGCTTCCTAGTAGATGGCTTGGTACTCGACGTGGCGAAGGTACTCAAGCTAAGGGGTCATGGTTTCTTGGAGTATAGTTAAGCTGTTGGTGTTTCCTCCGGTCACGGGCTGTGACTAGAGCATTTACTTTGGTAAGAGACCATGAGGCCCTAAGGCCAAGCTAGTGGACTAATCCAGCTCATTAGATCGATTAGTAAACGGGCTTATGGAGCAAAACTTTTTTAAGTTTTTGGTTTCCATCTTTTCCATTTATTCATTTAGCAAAAAATAAAAAGAGGGACAAATTTGAATGCGTCAAATATAACATAGAAACGTAGACCAATCTTAAAAAAATGAAAAACTAAATACAACTAACATGAGTTTAATTACCAAATTATTATAACCAAATCGTATTTACTAAATGCGATTTTATTTTTAACAAAAAAATCACATATGTAGTATGTAGTTTCAAAAGGTTGATATATCACCATGTTGCATATAGATACAACATACACACATCGATATTATGATATTTATTTTAATATAGGTTATATTTACTTAATTTTTATTTAGTTAGGCCTATAATCAAACAATTTTTTAAACACAACCGCAGAAATGTTGTCAAACTTAAAATGATAGCACTGAATCGTCGGTGGCACCTTGGGATCTCTATAGGTCCACATACCCTAACTCCCAGTCAAATCCCTCTGTAATGTCACTTGGACGGCTAATTCATCAGTTGAAGCCATGTGTCTGTCCACAAATGCCTCCATGTGAACAGTGGACTATGCTCCCAATCGTATGCACATCAATGACCAATAGAACGCGACCTTCATCTGTGTTTGTCGTCCAATTGCTAAGGCTATACGTGGTTTGAAAGGTGTGATAATTTTTTTGTAAATCTCATACTAGTGTTTATACAAGTAGTAAACTCATAATTAGGATTATTGTTAGTTTAATAAACTAAATTGGAAATTCCCTGGTTCTATTTCTTGATACAAGACCAGAGGATACGAGATTCCCATCAGAGAATGTCTTCATAAACGTGGGATATGAAGTGGGTTGTCTTTCTGGGTCAAAACATTTTTATTGAATTCTCCACATTTTAAATGGAGGGTATTGCTATTGCCTTTTCACCACCACAAAGTTCTTTCACTAGAGACAAATTAGGAGATATTTAGAGATGTCTTAGGAAATCGATTTTGACACAAAGGCATAAAAGTCATATAAAGTATAATTTCATGAATTTGGCATGTTTTGCATTATAGCATTGTCTTTCTGAAAATCTGCATCTTTGCATGTTTGATAATTCTTAGATTAAAATTGATGTTTTTGTATGTTATGGTGTTCTTGCATGGTCCATAATACTTTTGCATGTCCAATTGTACAGTTTAGGGTTTTTTCCATGATCGTATGATTTAGTAATTTTTGTATGGTGTTTTCAATAGTAAAATGTTTTTAGATATGTTATTACATAGCTCTCTATGATTAGGGATTTTCAATTAGGGAAAATTATATCATATCATCATTAATTTTGACGGGACTGATCCTATCGAGTATCGAATGACTTACACCATACCTAACCATGGCCAAACCACTAAAATAGTTAATATTTTAATCACTATATTTATTTTAACAGTTGAATAGTTTATTGAATAATCCCGTCAATGGGACCATAAAAGCTCCCTTGAAGTAAGGTTTACTTAATCAAACTAAAGATTTTTCTCAAATTTGGTTTTTTTCCCCATCAAAATTAACAATTTCCATCTAATTAAAGTTTTCAAAGAAGTTAGAATTTTCTTAAAATTGGGGTATTTAATTAATGATAAAATAAGCTCTAATGTCTAATCAAAATGGATAATACTATAATCAAAATCTATAATTGAGCTGTAAGATTGCTTTTATCATTGTTAATTTTTCATTTAAATCAGGATATTTTTAGATAAACTTTGAGTAATAAATGGTTATTCAGTATTTTCATTATATAGATTATCATAGTTTCCCACAAAAAAATAAAATAAAGATTATCACAGTTAACTAAACACTGTAATAGATCTTCAAAAATAATAAATACTATTAGTGTTTTTCTTTTTCCAAACAAAAAGACCAAACGTTAAAAGTTGTTAAAAATATCTTTTTCCAATTAAAAGAGATCCCATGCCTAAATTTTTTTTCCCTAAACTAAACTAAATATGGAACAATTTCTTAGAATAAAATAAAAAAACTTTCCCCTTCTCTATTTTTCTTTTTCTTCTAAGAAAAAAAGAAAATTTTCTTTATTGCTTTTTGTATTAAAAGATACATTTATTGCCAAGGTCAGTTATTCATCGTATGGAATATAAATGAAGCTCTCTTCTTGTTTTTTTTTTTTTTTTTTTTTTTGCCATTATAATGAGAGGAGAGGGATTCGAATCTAGTACCTCTCACTTGAAAGACCAAAGAGATACCTCAAGGATAAAATGTCATTGGCCTTCTTCTTAGGTTCAAAGGGTTTTGTTTTGTAACATTTTTCAAATTTTAAATTTAACGTCCTTCATCCTTGTAGTGGTTTTTCAATTTTTACCAGTATCCCAATTAGGGTCATCCTGATTTCTAACTTTGATTACTTTATGTTTTTTGTTTTTTGACCACCTCTGACTTGGTGGGCAACAATTCAAAAAAAAAATTTGCTTTTAAAAAGGACTTTCTTAAGAAAAATAATTTTTCCTTCATTTTTCCTAAACGGTATAAACTAAATAGGTTGGATTTTGTATAAATTAAAATTAAAGAAAAATCTAAATTTAGAGTCCATTGCCACAAAAGTTTACCTATATTTGAAAAAAAAAAACTTATATAATTAACCAGGATGAGTGATAATTGACAGTCAAGAGCCTAGGCACTCAGATTTCAAAAAGGCCAGACGATGAGGATAACCCGTAAGAGCATCTTTAATAATAGGTTCCTTAAAGAGTTGCTTAAGGTGTTACATCAACAATTTAAGCAACTCTTATTACTAAGAAACTTTATACTTTATCAATAAATTACTTCCAAAAGTTACTTAGTATTTTTTAATAATTTTTTTTAACAATTTTTTTTTTTTACTTGAAGTTAGCTAAGGAACTCACTTTTTGAGTTACTTAATTAAACAACTCTCATCTTGGTTCTTGAGTCAAGAACCTTACCTTTATTGGTTATATGGAATTACTTGGCCTAGGTTCTTGTGCCAAGCAACTTCAATAAAGATGGTCTAAGCAGATAAAGTTTATCAAATTTTGGCGATTTATTTTACTAGCTTGAATTTGAAATTTCTTTACATAACTTGTTCTTGTTTTTAACTCCGCATACATTTATAAATGGACTTCCAAGTTTTTTTTTCTTTTTTGTCATTGAGTTTCAAGTTTCAGTTCATATTGTATTATATTATATTGTGTGACTCATATGTTATGTTTTATTATAAATATTAATATTATGTTTGGTTTACTAAAATAAAATAGAATTGAAATAAAATAATAATTCCTTTATTTTATGATAGGGTTATTTTGGAACAAAAATGTTTTTTTTATACGAGGAATAATTATTCATCTGATAAAAGTAAGGAATGGGGATTCGTTATCTATTACACATGATATGAAATAGTTATTCTATAATACCCTAAACTTTACAACACATCATGTGTTCATATTGAATATGGGCATGCAAAGACTCGGAACCTACTAATACTTCAATATATAACTTTAATTAATCTTCGAACACACATATATCATATGAACTTCAAGTTGTACCTATCACCATAAACAACCACATAAACCTCATCTCACAGTCTATAAGAAAATTAATTGATAATTATTAACATTGTTCATAACAATGCTATATGGAAATATACATTGTATCTATAATGTTCATTATAACATGCACTAAACTCTTTTCATCGTTCGGTCAAACTATACCTAACTACAATCCTTACTTCATAAGTCATCCCCTATTGTCTATTCACCGCTTGGAAGATCTTCACACTAGCAGTATTCCCAAACCCCCTAATTGGCTACAGCTAGTAATACAATAATTAACATGTTACCACCTATACTTGAAAAAGATAAAAGGATGAGTCAAAGTCCAGTATGATATACCAACAAATGCATGCACATGTAGAAAAAATGGCAAACTCATATGCATTTTTATCATATGAATGCAATAAGCAACCATTTAATTATCTATATCTTTTAACCCAACGTCATAACTCAGTACTCTGATGCATGTGTAAATATTTACATACATATATATGATATTGGATACTCCCCAATATCCATGTGTCTAAAAACTTAAATATTAGGTACTCACTAATATTTATAAAACCGAAACACCTAGATCTATCTAAATCATTTTTATGCACAACTCTACTTCTAGACAATGTCACACATAGATCATTAGGATGCCGTGATAATAGCGTAGATATACTCCACCTATTACTAACAACCACACACAAGCAACAAATACATCATTAATGTCGAATAGCTATTCAGTCCATTTTAGTTTCTACCATAAATAAGCACAAGTAAGAAACAAAACATACACGTGCCTATATCGTTGACTAAAGTTAATCTAACTGCTAGAATACTTTAACTTAGATTTACAACATGTAAAAGTATTTATGCTTTATCACATTTCTTAACTCATTCCTAGATAACATTCTCTAAAATCCTCACTCTTACTCTACTGTTGATGTGGATATTTGTATAAAATATTTTCATATTATTTTAAAGGTTTAAAATGTAATAAAATAAGGAAAATAATAATCAATTTGGTAATAACAACATCTGGAATTTTTAAACTAGTAATAAATTTTAAAGAAGTAAGTTAAATAAGTTTCAATTGTTCTTTAGAAGGATAAATCAAGTTTTGAAAAAGCTAAGTTATACACAAATTCTATCACAAGATGTGTACAAGGTTATGCAAAAAACTCATTATACATGACCTTCAACACAAGTTGTGTAGGAAGATCGTGTAGAAAGCTAATTGAAGGCAAAAGGTATTTGTTATTGTACACGACCTTCAATACAAGATACGTAAGAAGTCGTATAGAAAACAAATGAAGGGGTTTTGAGTTTTATAAGGTTCCAACTTTTCTTCATTCCCAACAATAAAACACAACTAGAATTCCAAACTCAACTCTTCTTTAAAGCTTAAATACCCATTTCAACGAATCATGCAATAAAGATTAAAACCTACATGCATAGAAGTCATATTACCTTATTACAAATCTATTAATTCATCACATTCATACAATCCAATTCATTCTCTATTAGTGATTCCTCAATATCTCCCAGATGAACGTTGTTCTCTCGTCCAAAACTTAAGAATAACGTCAAAGTGTCAAGATCTTTACTTCCAAGAGTTCTTTTGTCAGAAAAGTATTAGGAAACGCAAAGGAAATTTCACTTACTGTAATTTACTTCTAGAAATATTCAAGGATCCTCAATGTTGTTCAAGGATGGGAGGAAAATTTTCTACAGGATAGGTTAGGGAAAAACAGAAAATAAGAAGCGGTTACTTTCCTTAAGTTTTTATATGCTAGGTGATGCAACGCATCTTTTGAATTTTACATAGATTGACCTCTTTGCCATTATTAAAATTTTTACATTTACTTTCATACCCTTGTATTTATTTAATTATTATAGGGCATTTCACATTCCTTATTGTAAACTTTTTACAAACTAAATGAAGAAATGGTCATTCTGAGATAATACAGACAAAATACCAATTTCATTTAAATAAGCCAAACACCACATTATAGTTAGTGACATGCAATTTGACTTTACATGGTCAATTATCTATTTTGTATGTCCACTTATAAATGAGCTTCCTGGTTTTAGTTCCTCCTATATTGTATTATGTCACTTATTTGTTGAGTTTTGTTATAAATAGTTATAGTTGATAAATGTGATTTAAATGATTACCTATGAGTTATTGAGAGACATGTATTATTCTCTTATATTTCTAATAATGGACTAGCTTCTTATTATTTTATTTTATTTACTATTTTTGTTTCACATTGAGATTTTTCATGTAAAATTGTTATACAATTTTCTTCTTTTCTATTTCCTTATTTTCTTATTTTGTTGGTTAACCAATTCATTCACATTGATGCAAACTTGAAGGGGTTAAAATTTATCCTATTTTTAGGGTTTTCTAGAATATGAAAGAGCAATGAAATTGAAAGAATATGGATAACATTATTGCTTGATAGGTTTCATGAATAATAAAATTAAACTAGATTGCAATTAGATTATAAAATGATAGGTACCTTGATCTATAAAATAATTATGATGTTAAAAGAATCACAAAATTCTAATAACAGGGATCGCTACAATCCTATATTACTCAAGAATTGATAAGAACTCGAGAATAAAGAGAATAAAATCTCAATACTCATAAACACCACAAAGGCTCACACATAAAAATATACTCACATGTCAATTTAAAAAAAAAAAACTCTTCTAAAGCTAATGAATAAGATTATTCATAAATGGCCTCAAAACCTATCCTAATATTATGTGGAGAAAAACTAATAAGAAAAGGAAATAAAATCCGCATTCCATGCAAGGTCAGCTCAATGTCGGCGACCTTGAGGCTTTATCCTCCTCCTTGAAACCTCTTCCTTCTATTTTCCCTCTTAACAACTTCAGCTTACTGATTCCTATCATTACCCTAGGGTTTAAGAAGATTCATCCTCGAATCTTGACCCTTTAATCCTGAACTTCTTGAGTTAGATTCAGAGTTTTCATCCTACTGCTCCATATAAACAAACTCCTAAATCCTTTAATCTTCTTAATATGCATCATCTTTGCTTGTTGTACCTCTACATGACTCATGGGTAGTAGTTTGTATGTTTTGTCTTGTTACCAAATCGTATATCTATTCTTGTACCCGTCTAAGTTGGCTCTGAGATTATACTGCCATGGTCTTCCAAAGATCAAGTGTATAGCATCCGTTGGTACAACATCACACAAGAATTTGTTAGTATAATCACCAATAGAAAGAGATACACGAACCTATTTATGCACATGAATAGCTCTCTGATGACTAAGCCAATGAAGAGCAAATGGACTTGGATACTGCTCCACTGCATTCCCAGTTTAGAAACCAATTTGGCATAAATAACATTGGGTCAGTTGCCACTATCAATTACGTTAAACAAGATTTTTCATTCACCAAACTCTAAACATAAAATAGATTAGTTCACTGATTTGGAATCACATTCTCCTACTCAAATACTGCATCCTGGAAACCTAAAGGAACATTCGACATGTCAATGTATTCATGATCTAGCTCTTTTTTGTCACTACTCTTCTATTCTTCTTCCTTATGCTCAATCTTATTCCCCTTCATGACCATAACTTTCTTATTAGGATACTAAGAAGCGATGTGGCAATGTCTCAAACACTTGAAATATTTAATATCTTGGTTCCTTCACTGTTGTGTCTGATAAGGCGCTTTGTTATCTACTACTTTTCCTTATTCTTCTCTATCCTATCGTCTTTCTTTTCCTCCTCATTTGACTTATAGTGATATGATTTCTAAGATCGTCTGTGCTGATGCCTCTCAACTCTGCTAGTCAACTTAATTACATCCTCCAAAGTCTGGAAATGCGAGAGCTTTACTACATTAGCGATATCTATCATTAGCCCGTTAACGAACTAAGATATAGATTTATATGAATATTCCCTAATGTCGCACCTCGCTATCAAAGTTTCAAACTCCTTCACATGATCTTTTACACTTCGCTTTCCTTGCCTCAAGGACTGTAACTCCATGGGCATCTGCTATTTATAATAGTCTAGCACACATCTACGTCTCATCAATCTTTTCATCAAAGCCCATGAAAGCACCTTTTTTCATCAAACCTTCGTCTCTCAACCTGCAATTTATCCCACTATAGACTAACATAGTTGAAAAAAGCCAGAGATGTCATCTTCACTTTCATACTCTCATCCCACTCATAGCAATTAAATACCTTCTCCACCCTTGGCACCCAATCTAGAAATTCCTCTGGTTTAATGCTACCAGTGAAAGGTGGAATTTTTAGTTTAATATTCTCAATTCTCTTACACCTATGATCTCTACCTCTTCACCTCCTACCACTTTCACTATTCCCACCAGACTCACCACTGGAATGCCTCCTATGACTGGCTCCACTATGACTCCTTCTATCCCTAGCTTCCAATCTCTCTAAAATCCTTCTCATATCTTCTTGTATTCAATTAAATCCTGCTTGCAACTGTGCAAATTCTTGCCTATTCACAAAATCTCCTCACCACCATTCTTATTGTTATTATTTCTTCTCACCCCTACATTATTGCTATTCATGCTACTGCTACCATCAGATGACATCTACAATAAATCGCTTCGAACGATAAGCTTTGGTACCAAATCTGACTCGAACTTGAGGGGTTCAATATTTATCCTATTTTTAAGGTTTTCTAGAATATGAAATGAACAATGAAATTAAAATAATATGGATAAAATTATTGCTCGATACGTTTGACGAATAATAAAATTAAACTGAATTGCAATTAGATTATAAACAATAGGTACCACGATCTATAAAATAATTATGATGTTAAAAGAATTACAAAATTCTAATAACAGGGTTCGCCACAAATCTATATTACTCAAGAATTGATAAGAACTCAAGAATAAAGAGAATGAAATCTCAACACTCATAAACACCACAAAGGTTTCACATATAAAAATGTTCTCAAATCTTTCTAAAGCTAATGAATAGGACTATTTATAGTAGCCCTCAAAACCTACCCTAATATTATATGAAGAAAAACTAATAAGAAAAGGAAATAAAATCCGCATTCCATGCAAGGCCAACCTTGGCACTTTATCCTCCTTCTCAAAACCTTTCCTTCTGTTTTCCCTTCCAACGACTTCGAGCTTGCTAATTCCTATCACATGCTTCTATCCCCCTATGTACCTAATGGTCAAAGTGAGTGAGTAACCATATTGAATCTTATGCCTCATACTACATTACTCGATCAAGTAAGTTTCAAATACAATTATTCAAAACCTGCTTTCATAGGTCATAATACATGTACAATGTCTCCATATATTGTACTTACTCTAAAATATATATGGTATAGGTTTAAGGATACTTGTTTGACACTAAAAAATTATTATATAGTAATCATATATTAAAAAAAAATCATTTCTACTTCTTTTTTAATTTTAATTCCAACAAAAAAGAAAAGAAATAATGATATAAACAAAAGAAATGATGGCAAATATTTTAGTGGAAGGCTGAACAATTTTATATCATTAGTCGTGCTACTAGAATAACAATCTACATATAGGAGCATAAGTGCGAAGTCAAACCGTAGAAAATTGCCCTTCATTTGAGTAAAAGTTTATATTGATAAATATCTACTAAATTTTATATAGAATTTTGTAAAAAAAAAATTGTTCGTATACACTTCTCATCTACTAATTCATGAATTAACACGGTAGGTCTTCCTCCATTATTGATGTAAGATCAACTGCATAAATATGTTAAAAAAAAACTACATAAATAACAAATGTAAGTTGGTGTTAGGTGGTCCGGTGCAAGTACTTCAACTCTAAATTTAGTAGAAGATTCCACTTAAAATAAGGAAAAAAAAACACTAGTCACTTAAGAAAGAGGAAGAAAGAATTGAATTATCTCAATACTTTGAACAATAGGATTTGGTAGAAGCATTAGAGTAAAAGCGTATGAATTCTATCACGACCTGCCACCCTAGGCTCCACCATAGTAGAGGGGACGCCCTTAGGCCCTCAGCCACCTTAGGTAAGAATCGTGATGCTAGGTACACTGGCTTTCCCAACGCACTCTCAGGCACAACTAAGACACTAGAGATACTATAAAACGACTCGGAACTCTATCCACCAGGTATTGTCCACTTTGGCTACACGTAGCATGGTTTTATCCTTTTAATGCCAGCGCTTCCTAGGGGTCACCCATCCTATGAGTGCTCTACCACAACACGCTTAACTTTGGAGTTATAACAAACTCCAAGCCATTACATCAAAAAGGCGCCTCTGTAATTTGAATTCCACCACCTATATGTGAGAGGTATTACAAATCCTCTCTTCAAGTCTCTTAAAAAGCCTCCCTCAATACTTGAGATCGAAGGATTTATACTAGATAGTTTACCTACCCTAAAAGGATACTTATTAGTCTAATTCTATCTCAGTCTAATTATATCTTTCATATGCTACAAATAAGCAATGCCTCATTATTTAGGCGGAAAACAACTAACAATTAATTTTTCTGCAAAGGGAAGGTCTTGCAATGTTACACTTAAACCTAATGATCTAGTTTAAAAATGATAAACCCAAAACTGTTATAGTAACATCAACAGGTTTCTATTGTCAAAAATTGATCTCAAGATTTTAATATTATAAAATTATAACAGAAAAATTTATTGATTTTAGAAGTTATAGGTTACCACTTGGATCTTAAAATGTTATAATGTAAGTACCAAATCCAAAACTTAAAAAATGCATTTACATATGAAGGCATAGTTAGAATCTCATACCCCATTCACCGTGCCACCATATACATATATATTTTCAACATAATGATACATATTTGGAATTATGGTTAAGTGAACTTAAGTAAATTGGTTTTATAAAAAGAAAAAAAAAACTCAAAATATTCTTTATTTTTCATTCAATTGAGTGAACTACTCTTCAACTTTTATCTCTTCTTTTATCAAGTGAATAAAAAAATATATATTAAAGTAAAATAATTCTTTAAACTTTTGGTGTAAATTATAAAGACATTCTTTATAAATGTTATATATTATGGAGACATCTTTAAAAATTTGAGCATTTATAACCTGACAAAGACATTGATTCCATTACTCTTTGGCTTTTTCTCGACTTCTTTGGTTGGGCATATGGAACAAGATGGACTTCCATCACTCTTTCTTAAAAATTAATATTAAAAAAAAAGAAAAGAAAAATTCCAATTCTGAGAAGTAACAGAGAAATTTGCCAGAGACTACTAGAAATAACTGAGATGTTTCATGAGGAAAACCTGCCAGAGAACAATTGGAAGAAAAGTCCAGCACAACACAGGCTTTAAATGATTAGAGCAGACGCGCCTTGCGCAATGGGCGACGGGACCTTGTGGGACCACGCGCAGTTAACAGGACCTTTCTTCTTTCTCTGTCTTCATCATTCATCCATTTAATGAATGAATTCAGGAAAAAAAAAAGTTAAATAAATAAATAAACAATAGCTATGTATATTTATTCTCAGATAGAAGAGTTATTTTAATTTTTATAATAGTTGGTGTAGCCTATCTTAGGTCTATTTAAATCGATGGTTATTTATTTATATTTCATTTGGATAATTTATATATAAATAGAGAGTTTTTTTTCATTTGTTTTTATAAATACTTATATTCAATCATATACCAAATAAATATCAAACAAATAAAAAATTAATGAACGAGACGATCTTTAATCTGTAATTATAATTTATTATAATTATTGGAAGAGAAGAAACCTAAATCTAAATTAATCTCTTAAAAGATTCAGTATTTATACTATTGAGTTATAAAAACCTTAATTAATTAATAATATTCTAAGTAGTATGAAATGTGAATTTTAATTTCTAAATATGAATGATCAAGTTTGATTTTTTTTTAAGGAATAAACTTTGTTAAAGATTCTAATTCTATTCATGTATTATATATTTTTTAATATTCTTAGGAAAAGAGCTAAAGCAAGCAGAAAGCTTTCATGGATTTCGCTACCTAAATTCGAGATCTTTCCCGTGGTATAATGAAGTTCCAAACTTTTTTTTTTTCTTTTATAATATGAAACATAAGATTCATAACTTTTCCACCTAAAAGGATAATGTTACCGTTCTTATATATACTTCTTTGCTATTTCAGCACATCATCAAAGTTATGACCAATACTTTTTAATTTGGTTGTGGACGAGGAAAAAAGAAATGGACCTTGTAACTCCAACCTTCCACGCTTATTGAAGATATAGTGAAATTAATAAAAAAATTTAGTTGAAGATTAGGTTGGAACTCAGCTAACATAAGCTACCTAATTTCAACTCGATTTAACCTCAACTCAACTCAAATTTGATTAGTAAACAACTGAATCCAAGTATAAAGTAAAGCTTGTTTATATAAATGAGTCGAGTTTGAACTTTAATTTAGGCTTGTGAGTCTATTCGTAAACAAACTCGTTTGAACTCACGAGCAAACTCATTAATAAACTTCTTAGTAGATTTGTGAATTTTATACGCTTAATATATTGTATATAGATATATATAATTAAAACAATAAAAATTAATTTCTATTAAATATTTATGTGTATATATATAGAAACACTTATATTATATTATAGGTTTAAAAGAAGTAGAAAATGGGTTATCTACACGAATTAAGCTCGAGCTTAAATTTTATGCTTAATAAAAGTTTGGTAAACTTAATAAAATGCTCAACTTGGCTCAAGCTCAATTAATAAACGAGCCGAACTCGAGCCTAAATTTCAGCCTTGATAAAAAATTCAATTTAGGCTAGATAAGTTTTAAACAAGCTAAGTCCCAGTCTCAGCTTGTCTATAGCCCTATTGCGTATTTTAGATCAAAATAGTTAATAGAAGTGATAATATCTTATATTTTAAAAACATTTAAGACTTAATAATACTTTTGAAAAAGTTCAAAATTCATATGGCAAACATCTTCATTAACATATATACGGTTTTTATTTTTTTTATCTTGAATTTATTCTTATAAGTTATAATATGCACACATTTAATTTGGTGGAATAAATATTTATTATTATATACTAATTACTTGTTTATATGATTCAATATTATTGGTAGGATTATGAATAAGTTAAGTCCAAATAATAGAAATAATTTTAAATTTGATTTAAAATTTTAAAGTTTGAGCTCATTTTGAAATCAATCCACCATAGAATTTTAACCTCTAACCTAACTTAAGATCTTGGGACATACTTATACATGATTCGATTAAACTTATTTATTTTGGATCTATTTAGAAAACATTATTTTTATTTTAATTAAAATAGTATTAATACTCAAATTTATCTAACATTTAACTTTATCTGGACTCTTATTAGATCTATAAATTGATCGAATAAAATAGTATGAAGCTCAAATTTAACCTAATAAATTATTTAAATAGCTTTTATTCAAGCGCACCTTAAATTGAAACTGAGCAAATATCAACTTATATTCAAAAATCTCATAAATAATTGATTACACCCTTGATTATCGATAAGAACACGCTCGAAAACGAAGGTGGATGAGAACATTTATACCCATAATCTCAATAATTTAAATCGTGGGCCCAAAACCTTATCTGCAATTCACGAGGACAAACCGCTCCTTTTCATTTGAATGGAAAGCTTAGGTGTCTCGTCCAACGTTCAATCAGGACCTCATTCTTTGTAATTTGCTTTTGCATTGAATTGGACTGTTGCTTGGTGGAAGTCGACCAACCACATTTGAAAAAGTTTGAAAACTCAACCTCAACGCAATCCGGTCATTAATTTTTGGTACAAAGTGAAATTTAGGATCCAAAATATATAACTTTATACATGAATTTTAAAATGGTCAATTTTATAACTGATCATAAATTTTGTAGCTACTTTTACTTAACTCACTAATACCTTTACTTTATTTTTTGACATATAAAAAGCATCCTATTAGTACTAAACAATATTAAGAGTATTTACGAAAATTCAATCATATATTATCTCTTTTATATCTACAAACAAAGCAAATAATTTTAAGAGAATGGTAAAAATAGCACAAAATATTTAATTGGATATTAAATTAAACATACAAAAGTTTCTTTATTAAATTCAAATTTTGTGTATGATTCAAGTACCAGATTTGACATTTATTTTCAATTTTAATAGGATCGGTCATTGACTATTTAACAATTTAGATTCATATTCAATTGTAATTGTATTATTAAAATAGTTAATATATTAATTGATATATTTATTTTAAGGATAAAACGATCAACTAAATGGTCTCATTAATAGAATTATAGATGTTGTGATGATTTGGGTATGTTACACATTTATACTCATGTTAGGATGCATTGCAGCTTGATTTCTATGGATAGCCATGCACATTCATTAATTGGGAATTCAATTAAAAAAAAAAAAACAAATGAAATTTCAATTGAATATGTTGAAGTCATCCAGCAAAATAATAATAATAATAATCGATTTCTAGATATCTTTAGCCGATGACTTAACAAAAACAAGTGAATTATTTAAAAAAGTTTCCATGCAAGGCATTAGTGGCATTATCTTATCGTGTTGTCGACAAAGAAACGGAAAACTCTTCGATAAAAGTGTGGTTTTCTAGTAAGAAAAATATTATGTATTGCATTTTTAATTTTAAGATTTATTTTATATCTTTCCTAAACTTTTCAAAAAAAATTATTAACTTTAATTTTTAACATTTAATTCTACTCGATTTTCCATCAATAAAACTGTATTACCACATATATCATAGTGCACAGATAAAGTATTATTGCTTATGAAAACGATGAGATTATCTAGTTAATCATCTAGTCATTAAAATAAATATAATAATTAAAATATTAACTATTTTAGTAATTCGATTACGGTTGGATATAGTGTGAACCATCACATAGTAACTCCTGTCAAAATTAATTATGGGATCATAAAATTTTTCTATTGCTTGCGCGGTGAGAAATAAATGACAGTAGCTTTTGGTATTGCAGAATCGTATAGATGATGCATAAATTTATTATATATCCAAGATGATCAATGATTATAAAATATTATGAAGCATAGATGCTTGATTGATTGAAAAAAAGATGGAAAATTTTAAAACCGGAAGGCCCTAACTGAGCTGTTGGGACTTGGTCAATTACTGGATTTAATCGAATTCAATCGGTTAAGGGAGTTCACTTGTGGGACTGTTTGTTTACCTTGATTATATTGATATATTGTTTTTATTATTTTTAAATAGATATTTATCAAAAAATGAATATAGACTCATAAATAAATATAATAGATCAAATATCTATAAGATACAAGTGGTGATCACATGGAGATGACTATCAAATAATCCAAACTGATTCCGAAAGAGAGGAAGAGACAGGTTTACAAAATACTACTTCAATAATTGCATTGGTTAGCCAACTTAGCTTTGCTTGTTTATAATTTTGATGATGAATAAATACATTATATTCATCAATATTATGTGGGAAAATGATCATTTTAGTATCTTTAACTTTGCACAAAAGATTTAATTTGGTACTAAATTTTGAAATAATCAACTTAATATTCAATTAAACTTTTATGATTATTTTTATTTTCTCCTTTAATATCAACTTTTCGACATGGAAGAGGCATCCTATGATTGAATTTTTACCATCTTTCTTAAAGCCATCTAGCACTAATAGACTCCATCTTTTATTTATGTACTAAGTAATTGAGTTAGGAAGGTAGTAAAATTAGTTATAAAAAATTTGATTGGATATTAAAATGATCATTTCAAAATTCAAATATCAAATTAACTCTTTATATAAAGTTGATGTTCTAGAACTGGCATTTCTCCTATTATATATACACACACTCAAGGTCCACTTTGTTATTCAGAATATGTTGTCTATTATGTACGGCCAAGGTAATTCTATGTTTCAATTCCAATTATGTATTTTGACGAGATTAATCTATCGGTTATTTATCAGCTCAGATCTATATAAAATCGTGATCGCATTAATTAACTATCTAAAATATCACTTACTATATTTTTATTTATTTTAATGATCGAAAGATTATTGATTCTTACCATAAAATTTATGTGTGTAGCTCATATTTCCAAAGAAGAAAAGGTTGTAATGTCCTTTGCATTTTACTTCAATTGTAACCATTTAATGCTGATGTTTGTGGTTATAAATAGTCTCGGTAGCTATGGGAGATGCAATCTAACGTCAAAATTATTATCCGAGTTTTTAAAAAAAAAAAAATCTAGCAAAATTTTATAATTCTATCATTTTTTTTAAGTAAGATCGGTCTAGTTGATAGTTTAACTATTAAGATACATATCCAACCATAATTGCAACAATAATACATCAATTACTATATTTATTTTAATAATCAAACTATTATAGAATAATAAAAATTTCCTCATTTATGATAACTCTCGCTTTAGTATTTACTCCTATATATATATATATGATGAAAGCAGCAAATTTGGCAAAACTCGGACCTTCTGGTATAAATTTTACCAGAAAATGATCTGTTTACCTCTTGAGCGCAACTACAGCACAGAAGGAATATTTTAGTTATGCAAAAGATATTCCTTTTCTGAATGAACGGGTCCGGTCGGGGATATGCCTGTTTTATTCCGAGGCCCAGAACTTTAAATCCGGGGCAGCATGGATAAGATAGTGACGCCAAAATGTCGATGTATGGATGGATGGTTAGATATTGGCTGTCTGGAGATTGCTGTGTCAAACCATGCGAAATTCTTATCCGGTCTTTAATTTAGACGAGGCTAGTCCCGTTGATTATCTAATGATTCGTATTATGATCGAATCATTGAAATGATTAATATTTTAATTAATATATTTATTTTAATAATTAAATTAATTGTCCTGTCCACTAGACATTGAAGCTTCTGTTAAAGTATATTCCAAATAAAGAAAATTCTATAATCTTATCACTAAAATGTTAATATATTAATTATTATATTTATTTAATAATTAGATAGTTGATTGGATAGTTTTAAAAAGCTACTTCCAACTAATTAACCCAGACTAACCTTTTATTAATTTATATTCCTTTTTCAACTATGTACTAATATGATTAGTTCAACCTTTTTCTGGTTGGCAAATTCCTGTCTAATCTTCCCAACTATTGCATTTTAGAGCAATTTTAGGTCAACTTTCATAATATATATTAGGACTTCTTCAGGTAGAGTCATGAATATAGAGAGAGAGAGAGATTACAGATATATATATTATGTGTATAATTATAATGAAAATGCCTTGTGGAACAAAATACAAGATCTAACTACAATAACTACTAAAATTCATATTATGTTAACTCTTATAGCTATTTTAAAAGTCAAATAATAGGTTAGATGGTTTAGCCAACAGATTGGAAGTTTCCATAGAAAACAACTTGAAAATGGAGCTCTCTATTTTCATTAACCTTCTCTCAATTTTCATCAACATGCACTCCTAAGATATTGCCAGCAAAGAAGATGATGTAATGCTGTCAACAGTTTTTTTAATCTAACTAGTCTCTACCATTTAATCCATAAAATAATAAATAAATGAAAATTGACGGATCCAATCTTGATAACTTTACCAAAGATGAATGGTATCAGTTAAAAACACATAGGTATTAGAGATCTATATAAGTAACAATGAGATCATCCCATAGCATTGAACCATGACAAGTTCTATAATTAAACCTAGTTGTGTCATGTGTGTGTATAAAGTTTTCTCACTTTCTTTAGAATTCTTTCCCAACAAATATCATGACAGTAATAAAATTTGGGTGTATTATAGAAGAAAAATTTAATGTATAAACTAAACTCATTTTGGTTGATTGGCGTGTCAACAACACATGACATGCTATTGTTTTGATTTAGATTGTTTGTCAAAAAGTGGATTCAGATGAAAAACAGATATTTTTACTCATAATTAGATCAAACAGACTAAATACAGATCAGATTCAAATAAGATACAGATACCGATCAAATGCAAATATAAATATACAAAAAATTAGACAATCTAAACAACCCAGATAATAGATATAAATGTGTACCCGTAGAAAACCCACTAACAATACTCATTTTTCTCTATGTTAGCATGCATATGCTAAGTGTAGCACTATTTTCCAATTTAATGTGATGGCTAATAAGCTCTATTTCACAAAATCAAAGAAATAAGAATCCATCTTGCTTAGGGGTGAGCATGGTTCGATTAACCAGTCCATGGTCCTATTTTTTGAACCGAATAAAAATACTCAGTTTTTAAAATCTCAAACCTAAACTAGTCTATTACTAACCATTTATTTCAGTTAATATTTTATGTTTTTGTTTTTTAACAATTTAACATAATGGTTAACCAAAAGTTGATATTAACCATATTTTTAGTTGGTCCATAAAAAGTTAAACTATTTTATTCCATAATTACATTCGAAAATTGCAAATTGACAAGCTGAATATCACAATTAAATTCAAAAATTGCAAATCAACATGTTAAATAACTATAAAACCAACAACAAATTAGGAATTTAACTCTAATACAACATTACACAAATCAAAACTTCATAATCTTCTCCTTTTTTCCAAATTACAACACAACAATAATATGATAATTAAAATATAAATGTTCGAATTATCGGTTTTTTAATAGTTAAACATTAACCGTCGATTTCTCATTATTACAAACTGAAACCGAAATCAAAATTGAAAACTAAAAATAAAAAAAAAAACAATAATCCTAAACTGGAACCTGTCAACTGATTAACCATATTTTTTGAATTAATTTTTCGTTTCAGATCAGTTTTTCGTCTTATCAATTTTTTACCCCTAATCTTGCTCCATTTATATGAGAGTAATAATCATGTTATATGAGTTACGAGAGCCTCAGAGTAAAATTAATTTAATTATATATTTCTCATATTGAATGGAGATTATAATACTTATATATAACATAATTTATAATAATAATTTTTTTTGTTAGGGTTTTTATGCGGTCATTAAGATATTAAATACAAACTATGTCATTGAATATAACTCAGCAGATATATTAATTTTCCATGTGTATCATTCTTTATAAGAAAATTCACAAAGAAAATAATAATAATGAACTATCATTTTATTTGTGTTGATTTTATTAGCATTTTCATTATAGTTTTTGCCTAGAATGCTTTTTCTAGTTAATTTTCATATTTCCCAGACTTTTTCCTCGTTGATTTGCAATTATACATTGTTTCTTTCAACTTATTATTTTCTACTTTTGTCTTCCAACATCAAATTACTATTAAAACTATTTCTTTCTCAATGTCCAACATCGAATATTCGATGATGGTGAATGCAATGATATTTCTGAAGTGGATGTGTTGCAATTTTTACAAGATATCATATTAGACATATTATTAAATTTCTTCTTACTAATTTGAGTGTATTGTAAACATTATTACTTATTTTTAGAATAGTGAATTTAGGTTACTCATTTGAGTACATCAAGAGATTGGCTACTTATGAAAATATTTAGTGTTAATCAAATTTAAAATTATAGTTTATCATTACTATTATATTATCATTTACGTTGTGATGAAATTATTTATAATATTCACCAGTTTCTTATTATCACACTATAAAATAACAAAAATAAGAATAATTTTTGCCAATAAATATTAGATTATTCCAATTGTTTATAATCCATTGCATTTAATTTTAAAACCATTGCATTTGATTAATAATAAGCATTGCCTAAATAATAAAACTATTGTTTTTAATAATATAAACTAGTGCACTTGCTTTCATAACCTTTGCTTTATTTATAAGATAAACTATTACTGATTTATATTAAAATCGTTGTAGAAAGTTTACATAAACAGTTGCTTTTTCATTTTAAAAATATTACTTATTTTGAACCCTAGAACCGTTGCTTTAAATTGACACAAAACAAAGGTCAAAAGCATCGGATGTAAAATCATCGCCTTAAATTACGGGCAATGGTTTCAAAGCAACAGCTTCGTACCGTTACTGAAAACAAAAGATATTGTAGTGAATTGGCTATAAGAGTAAATTATCTTTTGCTGTCCTACATAAAAATAAAATGAAATAACTTTTTTCTAATTAAAAAAAAAAAACTAAGCTCTTACTAAAATAATATATATATATATATATATATATTAACTCTATGAACATAAAAATAATTATATAAACTTTTTTATAATTTCATACAACAGACATTATACCTTTTGTTTTTTTCATTATAACAAGGGAGAGGAATTTAAACCCGATACCTTTCACTCAAGTGATAAAGAAAATGTCATTAAATTACAAGATCCATTAGCAACACACGATATACCTTAAGTAATTCTAATGTTTTCTTTTTATTTAAATGTCGCCTCATAGTAGTGTATCTATAGCTCATATATAACTCCAAAACTGAATTAATTAAAAAAGAATTAAAACTAGAACTATGGCATTGGCAACTCAATCATATCATTGCCAAACCTAGGAACAGCATATAACACAATTAACCTAGGACAGCTTATAAAATTCATGTAGGGACATTGCCGCACAGTTATTTAACTAAAAAACATGTCTCTTTCTGGGGAATCTAATCATTGCCCAGAAATCAATAACCCTTTTAAAGGAATCTAATTATCTTAAATAATTATTAGCTCTATAATATTGCCTAAGAAGTTTGAAATGGTCGGCAAAGGAAAATTGCACAATCCTAGGGAAGACCATAAACAATGGGCCACGTTTATATTATATGTATAATATTGTTGCAATTATTGGACCACTTGGAGATATTGGGCTGCGGATGGTTTGAAGTAACACCTCACATGCATTAATTAGTAGAATATAAATGTACATTTAATTTTAATATGTGATAGTTTTTATATAATATGAATAGCAGTTTTAAAAATTTATGCTTTTATCAGTGTGGTAACAAGAAAAAGGGTTCTATTTTGCTGGGTTATGAGCCATACTTATAGGAAAGTATAAATTCCTACTTGAACTTCACTAATTCAACCCAGCAACCATAGGCCATTTTCCCAGCATTTTTTTTAATTAATGTTTATAAATTGTTTGCTTAAATATATTTAATAATATGGTGAACAGATAATCAATCATAATGTGTCCCCTTATCTGTGGTTAGCAAAAAGAGGACAGTCATGAATTAGTCAAAAATTGAAATACTAGTTAATTATTTGTAGAAATAACAAAACAAAGATTTTTTTCTTCTTTTTAATAAATTTTGCTTAAAACTAAATGTACTCTTTTTTTTAATTATAATCGAAAAGAGAATATTCAAACTTAATACCTCTTACTTAAGAGGATAAGCCATTAAATTACAATGTCATTGCTAAATATATCTTGAATGTGAGAAGTGGACCATTTTTTTTCAAGGTTATTAATTGTTTTTGAACGTTCTCTTTAAAATACAGTATATGGGAACATTATCATTCTTCAGTAAATATAAATAATTATTCCAAGACAATAAGAGGTTCTTGGCCTTTATTTATCCCTCCTCTGTCAAGCAATATTTGAAAAAAAAAAGATTAATAATAATGAAAGATCAAAACAAATAATAAATAATATAATTTTTTTGACTATCTAATTTTTAGAAAGCTTCTACAATCACGTCAATAGAACCGTCCAGTCAATCATCTAATTGTTAAACTAAATATAGTAATTAGAACATTAGTATTTTTGTGGTATGATCACGGTTGAGTACAGTGTGAGCTGTTATATAGCTAACAGGACCGATTCCATTAAAATTAATGACAGGATCATAAAATATTTCATGTATACATCATCTATATCTACAGTCACGCCAATAGAATCATCCAGTCAATTATCTAATCGTTAAACTAAATATATTTATTAGAACATTACTATTTTGGTGGTACGATTATGGTTGAGTACAGTGTGAGCTGTTACATAGCTAACAGAACCGATCCCATTAAAATTAATGGCAGGATCATGAAATATTTTCTATATATATTATCTATATCTTATTTACATCCATATTTTAACTGTATTGATCTATTTATAAGTGAAAATATTTATTTTTTATTTGTATCTATTTATTTACAAATACACGTTTAAAAACGAGGAAACATAGCCTGCAATATCAAATTATCATCCCATAGTTCAAGTTAGTGCTCCTGTCCTGCCTATAATTTGAGAAGCCTAGGCCTGGGTGGGTTAGCGTTAGCGTCATTTTCAATTTCACGGAACACACGTAATTTATACCACTGGAGAAAGAAAAAAATAGAAAAAAGAAAAGTATGTTCATTGTTCACGTTCACCACCACTATTGATTTAAAGAGGCCAAAATAAAATATAATAAAATAAGGCATATATTCATGTTATCGTGAACGTCTTCTTACCCCTTTTCTTCACTTGCACACAATTTCACGTATAGAGAAGAAAAACACGACAAATTGTTGATTTGCTCTTAGCAATGGCTTAAAACCAATAGTTTATTGTTCTTGTTTCAATATTTCAGTAAAGAGTTATCGGTATTTGTTAAATATGTTTCTCTCTAATTGGAGACTGTTGGATCAAATAATAAAAACATTATTGAATGAATATTTATATATATTTATGTTCTAGATATTTCTAGTAAGCAAAAATAGAGTAAATTATCGGGTAGAATTGTGTTGAGTAGGCATTGAACTAATAATTTCAAAATTTAGATATTAAATTAAATTTCTATGTAAAGTTTTGTACCAGATTAGATCTATACCCTTAATAATTTGATTCATAGAAGATTGAACTACTTGTAAACCTACTTTATATATACAAGAAATTTTACAACTATTACAATTATATCAGTACAATCATTCTCCTCTATACCAACATGAGCTAGCTCAATTGATAAGGAATAGGACTTGACCTGTGAAGGATAAGAGGCTCGACCCCTTTGCCAATGTAAGAGCCCGTTAGTAGGTCGCCAAACCTTATCGCAAAATCTTTTTAATGGCCAAAAATAATATATCATTCCCCTCTATAAATATACTAATTTTGTTTTTAATGGGTGGTGACCGTTGGGAAATAAACAAATAAATAAAGATCAAGACAGCATGTTGTACCAGTCTTCACCATTTTTAATTAGCTTCCACGTGTCGTTCCCTTGTATTGTCGTACTGCATTTCGATAGTACTTCTTTGGATGAAAGGCGACCTTAGATATTGAAAATCATTGAACTTACAAGCAGGAATTTTTACACGATGCCTTACTCTAGGCTAAAGACCTGACGGACGGATAGGCCGGCAACACTGAAAACCAAATCTCAACCAATCATCTTCCTGAAATTTTTACAACCTGTAAAGCTACTAACATTTGGAGAAAGATAACATTGGAAAACATAATTCTGTCAACATTTTGCATTCCTTATTTCTATTTTAATATCACAATTTCCATCTAGGCTTGCTTCGAGGGCGAGATTACGTTACCCGTTAAACAAAAGTTATCAAGCATGTGGATGATATGCTTTGATTTGCTGTATCTAATAGCTAATCCGGACTTGAAATTATTAACTAGGGGCACAAAATTGTCACCTAATACCAAAATAGGTCCTTTAATCAAGAATGCATATATTATATACATCGACAAACCATAAAGCGAAACAGCCGCAGTAATATGAGATTCCTGTCTTGTTTCATCTTTCAAGGACAACAGCATATGTGGTGGCTATCACATGGGACCTCAACAAAGGCCAGAATGAGAGGACGGCAGGTGCACCGCGTCTTCCATTTTATAAATATAAGAGAATGTTTCAGCCCACCAGAAAAACTGGATGAATCTTCCATTGATTTCAGCATAAAGAATGTACGGACCAGCACATGAAAAATGGAACCCGCACTGCCTTTCTAGATTTAAAAAAAAAAAAAAAACAATGAAAGGTAATTCTATTTTTACATGTAATCAGGCTTAAATATACCTTTTCACCCAAGTAACAAACAAGAAAACCCCATTGATGTGGTGCACATGAAAGGCATTAACATTCAATTAAGGTGACCTCTTCAATTCATCAGAAGAAAGGAATAAAGAAACCAATTACACAAAATGTCTTTTCAAAATTATAATCCCCAGGGCCATCGAGCAATGCACCCCGACTGTACAAAATGTAAGATTTTGATCATAGAGCTCAAAGGATAACAAACATTGGTCCTTGACACATCTTGCCTGTTTGATTGAATATATGAAAAATCCTAAGAAATTCAACCTGTTTTGCTCCCTAAGGTACATTTGATACTAAAGCAAATAAAAGAATAGTCACCACAACACATAATCATCAAAGCAAATCAGTGTATCTAAAACATATAACCATGCGGAACGTCACGCTATTATTTAAAAACTACAATCGCATAATAATTCATGCACAGGCACTTGACCTTACACCATGGACAATAATCATGCATTCATATCCCACACTATAAACAGAAGATGTTTGGACATGAAAATATAAGTTTAGCCTGAAAAAAATGGACACATAATTGGGAATAGAGGTTCTTAGCTTTCTGATCTTACTAAAGAGAGCAACTTAAATAATTAAAAACGTTGAATACTCCCATTAAGCAAGTTAACAGATATACAAACTGATAAAAAGAAATTATTCTTATTTTAAAAATGATGCATAATAGTATTACAAGTTAACAGTGATTTGGATGGATGACAGTGGATGTCGACTTCTGTACCAAGCAAGAACTAAAAACTTAAAGGCATGACCTTCTGCTACAGAATGACAACTTCGCAACTATTACAACAAGAGTTGCAGCCTTACTGTTTCTGCTCTTTGGCATAGAAAGATCAGCAGCATGAGAATATACGCAAGTCAGAAATGAGTGATATGAGGGCACATGATGACTGTTGGAAATAAATTCATCGTCCATGCAGTACCCGCTGCATCATGAAAAAATTGGTCAAGGTCATTAACTGTAAGTAATAGCTCTCTTTAGATCAAAACTCTCCTCACAAATTAAGCATGAAAAATGAGAATGAGATGGAGCTTCTGAAGGCACGATCTATGAATTATGTAAACCAAAGCCAGAGATCTGCCTTCTTTTGATTGTACCAGCATAATCACTACAATTAAAGCATAGGGAAAAGCATACCCGTCCTTTTGATGCTTTGTCAGCTTGCTGAGACTGAATATTCGGGACTCCATCTGTTTCTGGAACCATATTACCAAGCTTATGAAATGCTTGCAGCGCTTTTGCAACAAATGGCCGGACTATATTCACTTCCATTGCAGACAAAGATTTTATCTGTAAACCATTTATTCAACAATTACACAAACATACAATCAAAGTTCATCAGATATACAAAAGATATTTTAATATCCTCAACGTGTTAGCCTCAAAATTTGGCAGCACTCAGCCTGTTGAATTATGAAACAATTGCTTAATTCATGGACAGACGCTTTGATCAAGAACACAAAACTAATGTGCATAAAGCAGACTCAGATAAATGCGGCCTAAGTAAGAATATAAGAAAAACAAATAATTCTGATCAGCAGACTAGCAGTTATCAGCAATCAACAGTTAGCTTTCTCCTCTACGAGCATACACATAATCGCTTATACAGTAATATTAACAAAATAGACTAATAGCATAATCATGCCCACTGAATAAACATAAGGTGCTGAAGGTTTTAAATATTACTTGCAAAGATATGAAAGAAACAAATGATTGACCTTTTGAAATATACACACGAACATATTCAAATTATTTTTTGCAACAAAAAACAATACAAGAACACAAGTGTCTGCAACAGTAATAACCGAAAGCAAAACCAGCTCAGGGAGAACAAAATAGACACCTTCACAGCAGATGTACGACGATCAAATGTCTCCAAACTGGTCTCCACTTTATGAAACCTAACATCCCTTATGTCCTCAATTAGTGACCTTACCTAAAATAGAATAAAATGATGTAAGAATTTTCCAAACAACCAATACAATGATCAAGAAACTGTGCAAAGATCTTCAACCCACCATATAAATGTCAGGAATGTCCTCCCGTGCACTGTAAAACAAAATATTGTAAAATGATAACCAATATCAACAAATATGGCTAATATAAGATTAGTATGTAAGAGAGACACAAAAGGAGAGTTGTAGCATTAATAGGCACTAACTGATCAAAGAGCAGTCTTGAAATTTCTATGTAATGGAATGGTAGGGACTGAAATTCGTCTTCAGAATCTCGCTCGGCTTCCAAGATCCGTGTCAATTTATCTGCATAACATGAGAAGGAAGACATCAACAGTTTGGTTGAATGTAAAGTCTTGCACTCACTTTCAGATGAAGACAAATAAAGGATAAATGTAGTGTAGATAAAGGAGTTTAGTTATTGAGTAACCAAACTTCCAAAAGTATTCCTTTAGTGTCCAAAGTTATTGAAAATGCTCTTAAAGATAATTACTGTCAGCCTCATTTCGTCAACCAAAATGCTAACATGAAGTGAAATTCTCCATTCTATTACACCCATGTGAACTTAAAAAGGAAAGATGTACTTAATCATGTTGCTCATAACAATTACATATTAAAAAAAAAGAAAAGAAAAGAAAAAATAAGGTGCAAATTCACATCCATCGCTCCAGCCATTTCTCCATCACCATCACGGTCAGGTATTCACCAGCATTATCCATGCTCAAACTCAACTCTGAGATTCTTCAATGAAGAAATGCTTAACAAGATAAGCGCAAAAGATCCTCTTGACAGAGTAAAAACCAAAAAATTCATAAAAAAACATTGAAATAGTACAGAGCATCCATGGAATTTATTATTCTTTTAAGTCATAATTTCACATAAATTTTGGATTAGGATTTAAATTCCAAACTATCTTAAAGGAAGCATTCCAACCTTTTCATGTACAGTTCAGGAAACCTATACTTTGCATCACAACAACTGATACAAAGGAAAAACAGGACCAACAGCCAAGTCTTCATCTCAGTAGCTGAGCTTGACCACATGATGGGGAAAGAAAACAGAAATAGATGTACTGATGGGATACCAAATGATGGATTAAAGTGTTTAATTGACAATTGACATTGACAACAAGGTACCATAGATTCTAGAGTCATAACTCACTTGAGCACAGTTGCTCAGTCCAAACAGAGCACATCTGCTCAAATCGTGCTAATGCAAGAGTTTAGAATGAAAAATCTGACTTCCTTCATCTCCATGCCCCTTTTCTCATTATTCCCACAACTTACTAACTACATCTGGCAAACAGAACCTTCGAATGCTTTGACAGCTAAGCATGCCACCTTAGCAACTATTCCAGCTCAGCCTTTATTATTGATCTCAGCAAATATGCTAGCTTGCCTTTCTTATGACAAAATATTAAAATGCTACTCTACTATACACTTGTACCAATTACACTACAGAACTCTCCTTCCAGTGATTTAATTTTCCGGTCTTCTCATGTACACTTTCTAATCTCCTGCACCCAAGTTCTACCAAGTACTCACAACTTCAGCAGAGGTGTACAAGCTATATTCACAAACAAGGTGTCCCAATGGAATGTCAGAATTTTTTTCTATTTTGTGGGGTAATCCAACATATTGGAAACCAGACCCATATTAAGCATCAACTGTCATATCAGCAATCACGAATCAACTTGCTACTCCACATTAGCATCTTAATTTAATGCATGCACATCATACAAGTTGGTAGATGATTATTTATGTAATTTATACCCCAAAATAATCAGGTAGATAAGTGATCACTTACCTGCAGGTAGTTGTACATTGGATTTCCAATGATACATTAGCTCCTAAGTGATAACAATCTTTCTTTGCATGTTTCCTTCAAGTCCATAAGATGTATAGTATCCCTCTGTGTTCTTGGCTACAAGGATCTCAATATAGACACTACGCTTCATTGCTATAATATACAAGATTCAAATTGGGATCCTTCAGCTTTCTAATTCTTTAAGAAAATGCTCTTTATCAGCATAACAAGATTCATAAATGACTTGAATTTGAAGATAAAAACAAAGGTGAAAGGACTTCTCCAGCTTCTCATGAACAATAACTCCAAACAAAACGTCCCCAATTGATCAGTAAAACACAGATATGTGCCAGTTGTCAGACTCAACAGTCGCGAATACACACCAGAAGTCCTCCAAAATCTTGGAAGGAGAAAACTTCAGGTGCATTAAAAAAACACTAAGAAGAGAGATGGAATCTTTGGCGGACAAATTATTGAGTCGATGGAAAGACTCGTCAAGACTTTTGGGTAAGTAAGTATTTCTAAATGAAAAAAATTTAAAGTTGCGTTGCCCAACAGCCCAAATTGTAACAGTTAAAGACTGCTTTTCAGTCATCTATCCTTTAAAAACTACAGTATCGGATCGGATACACTAATGGAGAAATTCTTGGAAGAGAATATATTCATTTAACATCCTGCACATAAATTTTTACGATACCGGAGTATGCACTCCATTTCCTAACGTACATAAAACAGCAATTGTCGTGAAAAAAACAACAATTAAAGAAACAAATGCAGATTATATCACCCGAACCGCTATTAACAATGAGTTGCAAGCAAAATTTACCTACAGACATCCAATCCGGAGGCCGAATCGTGCATTTTCCTCTCTTCTTCAAAGCCACCGCAAGCCAAAGCGGCACTTGTGTTGCGATTTGAGGAAGGAAAGGACCAAAATCACCCTATCCAATCACGTTAATCAAATATGAGCACCTGTTTTACCGAACAATCAAGCTTAAATTAACCTGAAAAGGAGAGTAAGATTAAGAAGACTACGCATATGAGATTTAAAGCATCCATTCGCATATTCGGTACGATCTCGATCAATTCATCTTCTGCTATGAACTCTATCTGAGGAATTTGATTAAAAAAAAAAAAAGCCAGTCAATTTTGGAATGAAGGTTTTTAGTCATCAAAACACTAACAGGAAAAAAGAAGGACGGAGAAATTTGCAGATCGTGATGCGCTTACCTCCTCGGCGGAGAAGACGGAGGATTGTGAATCGCGAGAGATTGACATTTTTGCTTTGGTTGGAGAAGGATCAAACAGGAAAGGGATTGGAGATTAGGGTTTAAACCCTGCTCGCACCGTCACACCTGTTTGGGTGGCGGGAAAATGTTTAGGGACCATTTATTTGGCTCCTATTTCCATATTTGCCCTCCATTTCAGACCTGGTCACCTCACTTTCTATAGGCAATTTTTGACGTAAGTAGTCTGCAATAAAATATCTATAGTAGGCATTGGATTTATTAGAGATATAATAATTATATTGATGGTATTTTTGAAATAAGGATATTTATTGCAAAATTTAAAAATATATCATTGAATAGTAATTCATGAATATAGGTACAGGAATTATTATTCATCATTTCACAAAATAGCCAATGGCGACTTTATATCGAATAAGAAGGGAATGAATAGCTATTCATGTCAAGTTAACAAATATGTTTTAATGCTTACATTTGATTAACTAAAGTTTAAGTGGAAGTGGAAACATCATTCCATACTTGACTTAATTACTAAACTTATTGATATAACTAATACTAGCCTAAGATGCACTCGTGTTGTATATAAGAAAAAAAAAAGCTAAAAAGCACATGTGTGAAGAAAAAAAATGAACGAGTAGAAACAATTAAAAAAAGTGTAGAAAGTGATAGGCAAAAGAGAGCGAAAGAGAGAAAGTGGGGAGAGAGGAAGAGTAATTATCATCTATAACTGGCATAAGATAAGAAGGAAAAAAAAAAGATAAGATTAATATTTTTTGACAATACAATTTATTATTGACTTAATAATAGTATAGATCATAAATAACAAAAAAAGGACAAGATTGAAAGAATTTTTTTATCACCTTTTAAAAACTTACATGATGTGAAGGACTTAACTTCTCATTTGTTTCCCTTACCTCCCTCTTATTACATTTATAGTTTTTATTTCCCTTCATTTACCTTCAATTGGAAATCTTATAAAATCAACAAATCAAGATAGTGTTAAGTGACTTTTTCCTCCATCTTATCATTTTAGGAATAGAGAACAAGCAGGCTTTGAGAAGAAAGACATTAAATTCCGATATATAAAACAATTCCATAAAATGTTTGGTGATAATTAACGTAATATGTTCCCTAAAGTGAGAAATTTTGTGTTATAATTAGAGTAAAGTTGGCAGCGAACTTGGGTGGAAGGAAACAACTGAAGACATAAATTTTGAAAAGTTACAAAAAAAAGCAAGATGATTTAGTATATTTTGGTATTTCGAATGATGGGCCTTAAAAAATTGGGTAAATTAGTGTTTAACATGATGTTAGGATGTGGATATTGACCAAAAGGAAATTAAAAATGATTTTTGGCTTGAAAACAAAAGAACCCTATGAATTTATCAATTACAGGATTACACGACCAAATGCATAACATGTGTTTAGGTTGTGTAGCCTCTAAATACTTACGAATTTACGAATGGAGCGCTTTTGGAAGTACGTAACCAATGCACCAACCTATGCACTAGCCCCGTACATGAGCCCATGCATAAATCATGTAAACCTTTTGTGACCCACACAACCACATGTACAAAGCACGTGTATAGGTCATGGAAAGCTACCGTAACCAACACCACCATCCATTGCGGGCGTACAATCAACACCACCTTCCACCATGGTTGTACACTAGGTTGTACATTTTATAACTTCTTCAAATTTACTTTTTTTCTTCTCAAAAACATTTGACACTCATTTATTTATTTCTCTAATATTAAAGTTTTATTATAATACCTTGAAACTTTAGTACTGGGTAGGAAAAAAGAAGCAAGAACTATAAAAGTATAGATACTAGTGGGATTAGAAATACAAAAGGTTCTAATTATCTTGATTACTTTATAATTCAAGTTAAAGGATTTTAATATTCAAGGCAAATCAACTTTCCATACCTCACTCATTGCTTTGTGTCTGTCTATATTAGAAACATAAATTGATTAAATAATTGTATGGCTATAAAAATTTGTGTGTTGCTTGTGTATGATTGCTCGTAATAGGTTGGTAATACCCACTGTTATCATAGTAACCCGATGGTTATTGGTAGCATTGTTTCGAATGAAGTTGTTACTAGAGATGATGCGAATAGATAAAGGCGTTTTGGTCTTTTTGTTATTGAGGAGCACCCAACATTATATGTGTGTGTGTGTGTGAATCAAATAATAAGATAAGGTTATGTTTTGTCGGTTGTGAATCAAATAATAAGATAAGGTTGAACGTTAGAATTTCTGAAGATTATAATTTATGGGAATTTTGCTCTAAGACAATGAAATATTTTGTATCAAATAGTGCTTTTTATCCGTATTTTCTTCAGTTGCGAGGGGTATTATATAAAAGGTACTTGATATCTATATCATTTTTGTATTGGATGTTTAAATTTAAGAAGAGAAAATGCCTCATTTGGTACTTGAATTTTGACGAAAATGTCAATTATATACCTAAAATTTAAAAGTCTAACTTTATACTCAATTAAACCTTTCATGCCCCGAAAAACTATCCAACTCAATTGTTGTCTGACATGTGTTCATTACTCAAGGGATAATAAAAGAGTAGAGTGGTGTTTAGAGATATGAAAAGTTCAATTAGGTATAAAAATAGACATTTTAAAGTTCATGTACCTAATTGATCTTTTTGTCAAAGTTTAAGTACCAAATTCGGCATTATCCCATTTAATAATTGGTTGATTAGCACAATTTAATACGATAAACTGGTGATAAGTGACAATGGCAAATAAATTCAATCCAATCCAATCAAGGACATTTTAGAGATATTTGACTTGGATGACTTTGAATATAAATTGCTCAACTTGTTTTTTTATCTTTAAACTTTATAAAGAAAAAATTTACTTGAAAAATCATTCTTTTTTCTTTCATGCTTGTGTGGACTTCCTTTGGCTTTCACAAGGCTTATATAGAGTAAGATAAAGCATCTTATCTCATATGAGTTCTTCACTTTGATAAAAGCACTAGACTTATTTAAGTCCATTCATAAACATAAGTCCAAAAACCCATATATATATATATATATATATATATATAAAAGAAAGAACGTGTATAAGCCATTGAATTAATAAGAGCAATCAATAATCTAATAGTGTTAGATCTAAATTATTAATCTCAAAACAATGTGAGATTGAGGTTATACTCTAAAATCTATAAATAGGAGGCCTTCTTAATTCGACACATTATTCTATATCATTATTTAAAGAGCACTGTTAAAATTTTGTTGAAAGTTGAAACACCTCTAATATACATAAATGCAACTACTCGATAAAGAACAAATCTAGAATTTTTTTGTCTAATGCATTTGATTTACGCTTTGCGTGCACACATGAGACACCAAAATTGTTTCCCTTCCCGTGTCTCTTCCCATCACAATGAAATGTGCATCATCATCTCAGGTTTCTCTTAATCAACATGCTCACAACACAGAGCAACTTATTATTATAGCCCCATAATAGCTTATTACATGATACATTGATTAGGATATTATATGAGAAAAGACAGATCTTAAAATCTCTCTTCACTCCTTCCCTTTGTATATTGTGGAATTACATTTTCTCAATATAAGCAAATGGCGCAATCGTATTGTAGGAGCGATAATAGGTTTAATATTTTATTTTAATTTTCAAATAGAAAAAGTTACATTTTATTTACCTATGTAGGAATAGAGTTAGATTAGTAGATAGAGAGCGAAAGCTTGTAATGCAACTACCACTCTCTTTATGAGAGCTTATTTTATTTGTATTTATTTTTTATTTTCATCATCGTTTGATGATTTGAACGGAAATGGATCCAATTTAGTTTTTTCCTTGATTAATGGATATAATAAATGGTATTTAGAGAAAGAAAAATTAGTCTTCTGAATTTTAGTGGGACTAATGCTATCGACTATTTAAGGATTCAAATTGATATTAAATGTGACTACATTATTAAAATAATTAATATACTAATTTATTACTATATTTATTTTAATAGTCAATTGATTGATTGCACAATCATAGAAATTATTTATTAAAAACGTGAAAACACACTAGAAACGTGAAAACACACTAGAAAACTCAAGAGGAAGAGTGTATTGAGTATTTGATCTAAGATACACAAATAATTAATTTTTATGCAATAAAACAAATTATACTTTAATAGTAGCGGATAACACAATAACATTTTATAATGTGAAATATAAAAGAGGTAGGGATAGAAAAATTGAGTCCAGATTCAACGTGAAATTCAGCCACTACCTACTCTCTACGGCAACCGAGGATTTCACAACCACTTTATTGATCACCAAAAGCACATGCTCAAATTGAGCAATACACAAGTTTACAATTATCATGAAATAAAATATTTCCTTCACTTTTATAGTACTCTCTTATAAAATTACAAAAATAAGAATAGAGCACTTAAACTTGATTTTTCTCTCTTTTACAAAGATTTACAAAATAATGAACAAGAGGACATAAATTAAAAGACAATTGTTGATTTGTTTATTTGCAAATGAAAGTGTATTTATAGTTTTTAAAAACTTAAATGTCGAAATAGCATCTGACAAACAGTGACAATCAATGTATGCAACAGTCGAATTAAATGTCCATTGGCTCGTTGGTCCATGCTCTTACCGGTCCGAAGATCTCACATGTCGTACCCTAAAAATTTCCTCTTCGTGCCTTAAATGTTGGACTCAACCGCTTCTGTGCTTTATTTCTTGGACTGGCTCGCTAGTGCTATCCCTGCAAGCTTAAACAGAACGACATACATGCACACAACAGAGATTTCTATATATATATATATTATATTTCGTATAAGTTATCAATCATATTCAAGTGAGTGTGTTTATAAAAGATTTCCATAACTTTTGCTCTTATCAAAATCATATATAAGATAATTCATTTTAACATTTATAAAAACAAATAAAAAAGAAACATAACCCTAAGAGAATCTTACTTTTTGAAGTTTTTATGGATGTTGAGAGTGTTTCCAACTTTTTAGGATTCTCTGTGAATGACAAAAAAAATGACTTCATTTGTATTTATATTTTATTATTATACAAAAGTAAGGATTTATGTAAAGTAAATGAGACATATAAAAGCATAAAAAGAAGTGAATGAACTTATATGAAGAACCTTATATATAAAGTGATGAGGAGCTCCTGACAGAGTGATTCTTAAGGTGCTATGTGGCACGTAAAAAACCTTATGAATTACCCAAGAAGGTGGATGCATCTAGGGTGTTCATGGTTCGGTAAATCAATCAATTGAATTATTTTTTGAACCTAACCGTAATAATCAGTTTTTTTAATATCTCGATCATTAACCAGTCTATTATATACTTTTAACCATCTTTTCGATTAATTTTTTCAGTTTTAACCATTTAAAATAATGAAACAAACTTATTTAGCCTTTGTCATATAGTTTTTCTTTAAATTATTATTTTATATATACATATATATATATATATATATATATTACAAGAGTTCAAAAAAAAGGAAAAATTAAATTAAAAAAAGGGAAAAAACAAGCCATTGGATGTATCATTATCAACAAAATCAAACCAAATAAAGTACCACATTAACTCACATCAAACATAGGATAGAACATAGTACTTTAATTAAAATTTAAAGAATATTAAAATCTGTAAATTATAAGTATAATATTTAAAAGAATTATATGCATATGTAAATTATATAAAAATATATTTATGAAGATTGAAACGATTAACTGTTAATCGTCGAATTTTTTTTTTATTACAGACTGAAACTAAAACCGAAACTGAAAAAAATAAAAACCAAATCTTAAATCAAAATTAACATATCAAGTAATTATATTTTCAAATTACCTTTTTGGTTTTGATCGATTTTTTTCACACTCTTAGATGCATCCTTTTATCTTTCTCCGGAAGAGGAAGAATTTAGATTAACTACATGACCGTGAAATAAAAATTATAAGTCATAGCACCTTGCGGCTAGGATATTGCCACGATTACAATCTGTATCAGTTCATAATTTTATTTCAAAACGAAAATAGTTAGAAAACACTTTGGATTGTCTGATATTTTATACACACAACTTAGATTAAAGGGTAAAATAGCCAATAACTAATCAAAACTAATAAAATAAAAATAACTAAATTGACTAAACTTCACGACAAGATTGCGGTTGTGGTACGGGGCTTGTTACTCTTTGATCAAGCAACACTGCCTCAGCGCGGCCTCAAGCATGAGCAGAAGACAAGCCATGGTCTGCCCAAAAAGCTGGCATGTCGTCCACGTGGTCCATAACACGCGGATGTGTCGTGCAGTGTGTTCTCCTCTATCCTATGTAGCGTGAGCTGTGGCCTCTGATACGGCTATGGGATTGCTTTAATGCTCTTGATCTTCCTTTTCTTCATCAATTCGCACACAAAGTAAAGTATATTCTTTACAGAGTGGATTAAATAATTACAAAAGAAGTTAAGCTCGTCTATTAAAATCCTCTAAACTAAATTTTGTAATCTTTTGGCTCTAACTCTAGTAATAGATCCTCTAGTTTGATTTTGACCAGGTGAGTTAAAGTATAATCATATTGCACTACTTTAATTATGTGGAGTGTTCAAAAATTACAAAGTTTGACCAAATTATCGGAGCTTGATGTAAATTATCATATCATGTTAGGTGGTATTTAATTATAATGTGAGAAGAAATCATATTGTAATTATAATTATAATAACATAAAATTTCCAAAGTTCTTTTCTTTTTCTTTTTTTTTTACCTTTTTATACGTTACATTAGTTTATCAATAACATTACTAGATTTTATTAGATCTGATGAAAGTTGTTACTGCCTTCGTCACCTGGATGATAAATTTATTTTCATTCTTGATTTGTAATTTTCTTAATAAAATGCCATCTTTCCATATACTGTTTTATTTGTAATTCTTTACAAAAGCCATCGTCCTCCATTCCATATCCTTAATGGCACGATTTGCTTTTATTACACAGTGTGTTCATGAGAATTTCTACGCTTCTATCAATGAATATGTTAAAGTGGTACGATTATGATTGTATGAATTTCAATTATTAAATAGTTGATGGGACCTGTGTGATAAATCAATGATGATAGAGCATAGAATTTTGGTATATTTATACATGGAATCATTACAATATTTGGTTATTCGTGTATTTAGTTTAAAACGACAATATAGATTTTTCTTTTTATATAGAAATGACATTCGTTTTTATTTTGAAACCATGAAAGTTGTGTTTAATAGCTTTTACTTTTCAATATTATACATATGAATTTTCCCTCTCTTATTATCTGTTACTATTTTGATATTTTCATTTTTCTTAAGCTTATAATTTCGATTTTCTCTTATGTCATAATATATTATTATGTAAGAACCACAATCTCACGAGCTTGCAAGGACCTTTCACTTTAAACACATATTATATATCCCGCAATGTGTTTATACAAGTTATCCAAAGAACGTATGACTATATTTAGTTCAAATAGAATTTTCATATAAGCCAATAATAGAATTAATTTTTTTATAGGAATTATATATATTTTTTGGCCAAATTATAGGAATTATATTTGTTCATTTAATTTTACCATAATAGTTGTGCTCAATGGTTTTTTATTTGCTATACTTTTCAAGATTACACTCTTAAATTTTATTGTTGTTATTATTAGCTACTTCCTTATCAATTTTGACTTTATCTTATGTCAATAAATAATCTATATATTTTATCTTAAATGATTTTTGTAATTAATACTCTTTTTTTTTTTTTACAATCCTTTCTATGTGAGTTTGGAAATTTGTATCTTTTCAATAGCTTTTTCAAAAGCGACTTATTTGATGAATTCTCAATTAACATTTTTGCTTTAATCAAATAAACCTTAGACATGGAACGAGAGGAAAATACTTTTTTATGTATAATAAAATCTACAGACCAAGCTTGAACTTTTTTTTTGTTTTTTCACTTGAAGCTAATATAATCTAATCTCTATCTACTATTCCATCATTTACTATCTATTTATTTAATTTTACATATTTATTTTGAAAGGTTTAGAATTATTTTATATACAATGACTAAAAATGATTCCAGTCACTTATGATCTATTCAAATAATGCTCAACTCAATCTCTATTTGTAGGCAAATTGGCATCTAGCAATTAAATAAAACTCATTTATTTATATGAATAAATCTCGAATCTATAATTTTCAGGCTTAATAAAATTTCAATTCGACTAGAATTCAATAATTTTGCAAATAAAATAAGTCCAAACCTTTAAAATTCAACTTGAAATAAGAGAGATCATGAAGTCTTAATGGGTTTATTTTAAAGTTTGACTTGATCATTTTATTGGGCATCTTTCTTACAAGCGTTTATGAGATAAGAGACTACAAATAAAGGATCAGTTTGTTTGGTTTTTATCGATAGATACGTATACTTTTTTAAAAAATTTTTTCTAACAAATTATTTATCAAGAAATATATTTAGATAAAAAAAAAAAAGTTGATAGTTCTCATCAAAATATCAAATAGATCATATAGATATAAATCGGATATATTTACACATATTATTTTGAAAAAGACACAAATACAGATGAAAAACAGACCATCCAAACTGACCCAAAACTTGTTCTTCAATCACGGTTTCATGAACCAATCATGAGTTTTTTCGAATGCTGGGAGATGGAGTTGAGGGCATCAAGCTTGATACTGGCCAGCTCGATGATTTCTTTAGATGAGAAACGTGAAGAACTTGTTCCAGAAGAATAATAATGCCTTTATGATTGCCTCTAACATGTCTCATAAGTTATGTCGAGCGAAGAGAGAACAACCTATTTGTTTATTATTTAAATTATTGTTCTTCACATTATAATTTTATCTATACCAATCCTAATTATGAGACAATATGCCGCAATGCATGCACCAAAATATAATATGTAAAGACCCGACATGCTCAATTCTTAAATTAAGCACACCAGGTCTCCAACCACGTATAACCTTAACGAATTATACGTAAGGTTGTCTTAAAAGAAGGTGTTTATGTTGAACATTGCTAAATCAATTTTAGAATTTATGAAATCGTTTAGTTAGAATTCTAAATAACTGGATTCGGCAGCGGAAAATCAAATTTTATTTAAAAAATAACTTATAAACTTCTACTCCCTACAGAGCAAACCAGTTTTCTAAGAAACGAACTTTATAAAAATACTTTAAGATCTACTCTTAGGGGTAGATAATCATTTACAATCAATTGGGCATTAACAAGCCCTTAAATCAGAATACAAAATATAAATAAATCCAGTCTTTATAAAACAAAACAAAGAAGAAACAAAATACAAATATATCTCGGACCTATTACATTTCACTCATCTCCCAAATCTTCAAATTCACCCGATGCCTGAGACAAACATCATCACATCAACATCAACAACAACAACAATTACTCATCATCAACAACTTTATCAACAACCTGTAAAAAGAATAACAACAACAAGAATGAGCCGAAGCCCAGTACACAGTAACACAACCACACACGAAAGTGGCACGCGAGCTTAACTAAATGCAATGCATCAATCCACAAGTTATTATCTTTTCATTAAAATAAACAAATCAACAATGGAGCACTCACACTCCGAAACAAGCCAATGGGAATCTGGGGGTCCTGAGTAACAGCAGCTGCTCAGGGGGTTGATATAGATAGACCGGATATTTATATCTCCTATATCTAACCGATAAAGAATATTAATAGCATCATCTAGGGTTCACACTCCTTTATATAATCCACTTATCCCGGTCTATAATATCAATTAGTTCAACGGTCCCATACCCGTGAACTAAAACATATTATTTCCTCCCGAGCCTAAGTAAAGTATATACCGATACAGTTAACCCCATTAGCTACCCACTTAGCCAATAAAAGAAACCACCATTGCATCATGGTGAACCATTGCATTATGGATTTAAGTCATTGCATCATGACAAAAGATTGGGCTAAGTGCCTAACTACCGTGCCATTGCATCATGACAAGGTTGTCGCTCCCCGGATCCGGATTCAACGACGTAAAGCACAACCGACACTCATCAATTATTAAGCCATCTTTAAGTTCTTAATCCATTTAGGATGCCTATCCTATCAATCAACACGCAAGTTACTGCGTACCTTGAATATGAAATCCAAACAGAGTTTTAGAAGGTAGAGTAGAAGCTATCTCAGAAGATATATCTCATATTTACCATTGGTTCAAGAAACAACTCTTATAAGAACCTAAACCAATATCCACTTCAACAAACTCATACAAGAACTTATATCAATTATTCACTAATCTCTAACTCATTTTATTAAATCCTATTTGATCAGACACTAATGTGGAAACCCACTATGGCTGCGTTTATCGCCCCGCCAAAATATGGACAGTTCTCCTTTGTCTGTCAAAGAATTTCTTTTCTCTTTATTTATAGTGTTTTATTACAAAAGCATTAACAAAGAATTCATAAACCAAAAACATTCATTTTCCAAGTAAACACACATTTGAAACAACATATTTCCTATATTATTCAAAGATTATCATAATTCATTGATCTAAGCTAATTAATAGCTATTAACCGATTTTAGCTTAACATTAGCTAGATTGATTAAATTTAGCCATTTGATTCATTTACTAAGTCAAGTTGATTAAGTATAGACAATCTAATTCATTTTAGCTTAGTAAAGTTTATTAAGTTAAATTGGACTTAGATTAATTACTAATTCATTATATATCTAAGATCTAGTCACTTAATCCCAAGTTAGCTTAAACCTAGCCAAATTCATCAAAGTTAAACAATCTAATCCATTTTAGTTCATTCAAGTTCATTTAGTCAAGTTGAACCTAGGTTTGTTAACTAAGTTCATTTTATAACTAACTTCTAGATTTAATCTAATTGTTTGTTAAATCTATAAATCTACTTAACCCATGTTTAATTACATGAATTAATTCACTTAACACATCAAATATCACTTATCTATCTCATTTTAGCTCAAAAAGATCCATTTCCTAAGCAAAAACACATTTAACAAACAAAAACAAGTTTTAACTTTGTTTTGGAAAGTATTGCAGTTAGAAAGAATCAAAATTTAAGCATCGATAATTTTCGAATTTGTAAAAACTCAAAACGTGAAAATTGTAGATCTCTTTTTAAGCTTTCCAACGCAACTTGAATCACCTCAATCAGAGGTTGTATGAAAAAGCTATGACTAATTTACAAAACAGTGTCGCGTCATGGAAGAAATCCGAGAGCGCAACGCCCTTGCAAACGGGGCCGTTTGGGAGATCGTTTACACTAAGGGAAAGTGAGATTTTTGATCCGAGAGCGCAACACCCTTACAAACGGGGCCGTTTGCTTTAAACACCCCTCCAAATGGGGCCGTTTGCACCAGCGTTTGACAGATTTTCGAAATTCCTTGTTTCAAACACGAATTTTACAAAATTTTTACACTTCAAACCTTCTCAAAAACACTTTACAACGATCATACTACACCCTACATCCATTCTAACATCCTCAAACATGCATAAACTTCACATTCACCACATCAAACATCTCAAACTTCATCAACCTCTACAACCACTATTCATCATCTTCTTCCTCATCAAAACCTAACTTCCATCAACCATGAAACTAACAAATACATATATAAACAACAATCTCAACTCATTTCAACATCAATTCATCAATTAAACAAGTAAACAACAAGTAAAACAAATATAACTTGAAATAGAAAACTTAGCTTTTTGGCTAAATCATGCAACTTCTTGTACTTCTAGCTTTGATTTCCTTCTTCTATTCTCATATTCTACTTGATTCCTCTTTGAGTTTGAGATTTATGTGTTGAATTTGGAGAAAGAAAGAAAGAAAGAAAGAAAGAAGAAGAAGAAGAAGAAGAAGAAGAAGAAGAGGGAAACGTAAAGAATGAAAAGGGGAAAGGACAAAGGCAGCCGAAAAATGAAAAATAAATAAAAGGAAAGGATAAATATAAAGGTTTTTCAAAATAGGGTATAGGTTTAGAACTATCAGATCAATATCTATAGTTCCAGAAGTATTTAAAAGTTTGTTTCGGAACGAATATGTTAGAAATTAAGAACTTGAAATAAGAACTTAATTTGAGAATTTGTTTTAGATAAAAGATATTTAATTTGAGTTCGGGTTTAAGAACTGATATTTTAAGATAAGCAAATGAACTCAATTTTTACTGAGATTTAGGAATTAGTGTTTAGGCTAAGAATCAAGGATTTAGGAATTCTCTAAACATTTTTAGAACATGTTTAGAGATTTTAGGAATTTCAAATCTCAAAACCAACTTAATTACTAGCTAATTAAGTTAAGTCAACTTGTCTAATTAAATCCTATAATTCATTTGATTTATTTAATCTATCTAAACTCAATTTCTAATCTTGATGAAGATTTGGGGTATCTCATAATATGACAGTAAAATTAAAATTTGAGATGGATTAAGGTATAGAATTTTTTGAGTGAGCAGAAGATAATGTGACAGTAGAATTATATGTTGAGATAGAAAAAATATTATAATCTTTTTATAAACAAAAAGAAGTTAGAAATATCTGATTTTCATTTAAAAGAGAAATAATTTGTTTGCATAAACATGGAAGAGAGTGAGATAGAAAGTGCGAAGAGAAAAATGAAAAGAAAGCGGAAACTATAAATGATAGAGAAAGAAAATTGCAATGTACAATTACTTAAAAAAAAATGGAAGAGAGAGAAAATGTGATAAGGCATAACTAGTAGGAGTCAGCGGGTACATAGTGAATAGGGTATGAAATGTTATCTATACTCTATCCTATAAGATATATGATATAAAATTTTATACCAAAAACCCACTTCTACTACTTTATACCCACCCTGTACCCTGTAGAGTACAAGGTACCTTATGGAATCTGTAATTTTTTTTTTTAACTTTAAAATTATTGTAGTATAATACAGTTTTATATAACAGGAAAAGTCATATTGTTTTCAAATATTTAATAGAGCAAAATTACTTTTAGAGTATGAAAATAACTTAAATATTATTTATTATTGATACTATCATTAATTGCTCTTGTATATCAATCAAAGAATTTTAATTTTTTTTCTACTTATAATCTTATACTATCCTACTCTAATTTATATTAATAATAAATCATCTCAGTATATAACAATATTAGAAAATATTGGGTAACTTTAAATTTTGTGGACGTAAAACAATAAAATAAGAATTAAAGAATATAAAAATAGTGGATATGAGGAGAATATCATCATTGTATCCAACAGTTTCTTTTAAAGGAAAAAGAAAGAGGAAAAATAACAAAAACTATAAAAGAGTGAATCAATGTACCAAAAATTCATTAAAAGATCTGCATTTCAATTTAATTACCCATTGATAATACACTAAATATTTTTCAATTTGAGGATAATTAAAGGATCATAACATTGTTAAAACTTAAAAGGTAAAAACAACAAAAAAGTGTCGCTATCTTGAATAATATTGGTATTAATAGAAAATTATTAGAAATAAATAATACTATTTTATTATTAATAATTTAATATTATTTTATATAATTCTTATAAGGCAGGTACAAGGTACCTAGAAACTTGTACCCTATATTCAATAAAGTATAAGTTGCAATGGGGGTACAGGGTATAAAAAAGCCTATCCCCTTATACTAGCTTTTGAGAGCAGGTTCTGAAAATTCTATATTCGAAACCCACTGACCCTTAATATCTACTTGGAACCTACTCGATCGAGCATAGTCTGGATGGTTACCCTGTACGGTAAAATTACTTGCTCAACCCTTAGTAACTAGGATTGTAAACGAACTGAGTTACTCATAAACTATTCGAGCTCAGCTCATTTTAGACTCGACTCAGTTCATTTAGTTAAATGAGTCAAACTCAACCTCGAACTTGAGTACCTTTAGCTAAACGAGCCAAGCATGAGCTCTTCTTTAGGCTCCTGAATAGGCTCAATAAAGACTCATTTAATATATTAAAATAACATTAATAAAATATTATATATTTATTTACATTAATCTAATATTATAAATATAATTATTTATGTACATGAGCCAAGCTTAAGTTTAGTTAGCTAAGCAAGCTTCAGTTTGAGCTTGGACCAAAGAATCCTCAAAAGGCTTAGGCTTGAGCCTACACATTCCAGGCTCGTTAAAAGCTCGGCTTTACTCGGCTCTATTCGAGCCTGTTAATTTATTAAACTAGTCATGCTCGAGCTTCCAATAGCTCTATTCTTTTAGACCCCTAAGCGTAATTGTTTACTTTATGTTTAAATTCTAGAGTCAAATGATTGGGTATTCTCTTAATAACAATCTTCCCAAACTAGCCTAAGCAATTCAACCTAGCTCAATTGGAACCAACCATAAAAGCGGGTTAGTCCATGCACATTTAGCCCTATTTTGCATCAACTCGGTTGACCCGACCCGTTAAAAAAATAAATAAACTTACTAAATTTAAATATATATTTATGCTATATTATAAATTTAGAAAATATAATTATTATATTATACTTTCTGAAATACCCCAAATCTTTACCAAGATTAGAAATTGAGTTTAGATAGATTAAATGAATAAAATGAATTATAGGATATAATTAGACAAGTTGGCTTAATTTAATTAGCTAATAATTAAGTTGGTTTTGAGATTTGAAATTCCTCAAATCCCTAAACATGTTCTAAAAATGTTTAAAGGATTCCTAAACATTCAATTTAGACCAAAAATACTAATTCCTAAATCTCAGTAAAATTTGAGTTCATTTACTTGAATAAAAATATCAGTTCTTAAACCCGAACTCAAATTAAATATCTTTTATCCAAAATAAATTTCTAAATTAAGTTGATACTTTGAGTTCTTAATTTCTAACCTATTGGTTTTGAAATCATCTCCTAAATATTTTTAGAACTAAAGATATTAATCTGAAAGTTCTAAATTCGATACCCTTATTTTAAAATATCCTAATTTTAAGCTTTAAACTTCTCTTTTTATTTATTTTTCATCTCCTGCTCTCTCTCTCTTCCTTTTACTTTTCTTTCCTTTATTTTCCTTTTCCCCAACCAATGGTTCTCTTCCTCTCTTCCTTTCTTCTTCTTTTCTTCTCTTTTCTTCAAATTTCTTTCACAAATCTCAAGATTAAAGCTATTTAGAAGAATAATCAAAGCTAGGAGAGAAGCTAGATGAAGGAAAACAAGTTAGAAATGTAAAGGAAGCTCAAGTGTACAAGTGTTCTAAAAAGATAAGTTGTTATTTCCTTGTTATCTTTGTTGTTTTATTTCTTTAATTGATGAATTGATGTTGAATTGGGTTGAGAGTGTTGTTTATTTATGTATTTATTGGTTTAATGGTTGATGGAAGTTGGGGTTTGGTTGGAGGAAGAAGATGATGAATAGTGATTAGTTGATGAAGTTTTGGAGATGTATGGTGTTGTTTGAATGATGGGATGATCATGTAACAAGCTTTAGAGTAACTTTGGAATGAGTTTAAAGAATTTTAAGAAGTGTAAAATGCATTTTGAAAATAGGGATTTCGTCATTTTTTTATTCCAGTGTACACAACCCATGTACATGGTCGTGTAGGCCTTGAAATTCTTAAAAGTTGCTCTCGGGTCATTTTTTTACCCAACACGGCCTCGGTACACGGGCCGTGTACTCGGTCGTGCAGACTTCCCCTGTTTCGTAGCTCTTTGTATTTTAGCCATAACTTTTTCATCCGATCTCCGATTGAGGTGATTCAAGTTGCGTTGGAAAGATTAAAAAAAGATCTATAATTTTCATGTTTTGAGTTTTTACAAATTCGAAACCTGTCAATGCTTAAATTTTGATTCTTTCCAGCTGCAACACTTTTCAAAACAAAGTCAAAAACTTGTTTTTGTTTGTTAAATGTGGTTTTGCTTAGGAAATGGATCTTTTTGAGATAAAATGAGATAGATAAGTGATATTTGATGTGTTGAGTGAATTAATTCATGTAATTAAACATGGGTTAAGTAGATTTATAGATTTAACAAATAATTAGATTAAATCTAGAAGTTAGTTATAAAACGAACTTAGTTAACAAACCTAGGTTCAACTTGACTAAATGAACTTGAATGAACTAAAATGGATTAGATTGTTTAACTTTGATGAAATTTGGATAGGTTTAAGCTAACTTGGGATTAAGTGACTAGATCTTAGATATTTAATGAATTAGTAATTAATCTAAGTCCAACTTGGCTTAATGAACTTTATTAAGCTAAAATGAATTAAATTGATATAGTTTGATCACCTTGGCTTAGTAAATGACTTAAATGAGTAATTTTAATCAATTTGGCTAATGTTAAGCTAAAATGGGTTAATAGCTATGAATTAGCTTAGATGAACGAATTAGGATGATATTTGAATAATATGGGGAATATGTTGTTTCAAATGTGTGTTTACTTGGAAAATGAATGTTTTTGGTTTTATGAATTCTTTGTTAATGCTTTTGTAATAAAACACTATAAATAAAGAGAAAAGAAATTATTTGACAGACAAAGGAGAACTGTCCATATTTTGGCAGGGCGATTTATCGCAGCCAGAGTGGGGTTCCACATTAGTGTCTGATCAAATAGGATTTAATAAAATGAGTTAGAGATTAGTGAATAATTGATATAAGTTCTTGTATGAATTTGATATAAAGTGGATGATTAGTTTAGTTTAGTTTCTTATACGAGTTCTTTTCTTAACAGTGGTGGATATCTGATTTTATCTTTTGGATTATCTTATGAAATTTCCTTCTGAAGCTATGTTTGGATTCCATATTCAAGGTACGCAGTAACTAGCTTGTCTCTGTGTTAGGATAGGCATTTATGAAAATTATATATATTAAGAAAAACTTAATTGTGAGTGTTGATTTGTGTTTTACGTCGTTAAATCCAATCCCTGCCCAGGGTGGCATGAGTGCCTAGGGGCGCCCCCTCACAGATTGGGTGAGCCTGGGATGGAATTGGTATCCGGTTCGGGGAGCGGCACCCTGCTCAAATTGTGTTTTCTGTAAAATTATCTAGGAGATATAAGTATCCGAACTGCTTATATCAACCCCCTGAGCGTCAAGGTTGTTACTCAGGATCCCCCACTATCCTTGTTGCCCGGAGTTTGAATACTCCCGTGTTGATTTGTTTACTTTAAAGAAAGATAATAACTTGTGATTGTTGCATTTGCATTTAGTTAAGCTCGTGTGTCATTCCATGTGTGATTGTGTTGCTGTGTACTGGGCTCCAGCTCATTATTGTTGTTGTCATTCTTTTTACAGGTATTGTGATTGTTGATGATGATGATGAGATGATAACTTGATGATGATGAGTTATTGTTGTTGATGTTGTTGTTGATGAGGATGGTGATGGTGATGATGATTGATGTGATGATGTTTGTTCCGGGTTTTGGGCGATTCTGAAGATTTGGGAGATGAGTGAAATGTGATAGGATCGAGACATTTCTTGTATTTTGTTTCTTCTTTTGTTTTGTTTTGTAAGAGGACTGGATATTTTTACACATTGTATTTTCTTTTAAGGGCTTGTTAATGACCAATTGATTGTAAATGGTTATCTACCCCTAAGAGTAGATCATAAAGTGTTTTTATAAAGTTAGTTTCTTAGAAAACTGGTTTGCTTTGTAGGGAGTAGAAGTTTATAAGTTGTTTTATAAAATTTGATTTTCCACTGCTAAATCCAGTCTATCTGAAAATCTAATTAAACAATTTCACAATCTAAAATTGAATAGCAATGTTCAACATAAACACCTTCTTTTAAGACAACCTTACGTATAATTCGTAAGAGTTATACGTGGTTGGGGACTTGTGTGCTTAATTTGAGAATCAAGCATGTCGGGTCTTTACACTTTCTTCTCTTTTTAAGGTATACACCTTGTATAGACTTAATAGCTAATTGGTTGAGTTGATCTAAATATAGATTTAATTGAGTGATATTATATACATTTTTCTTTCGTGATTAAAATTTGTCTTATATTTTTACTTTTTATTGACCCGACTTTGATCTCGATTGATTTGGTTCAACTACTTGACCTCTAATCCTCAAGCATGTCTCGGTCAACGCTTGGCCTGATTCTAACAATACTGCTTAATTATAGTAATAGATTAAAAATTGTTAATAATTTATTTACATTTTAGCATTAAATTGTATTATTTGAAAAAAAAAAAAGAGGAGGTCACGATAAGTAATATGCGATATAATTTTGGAGTAATGTCCAATTCGGTACATGAACTTTAACGAAAAGTTTAATTAGATACCTAGACTTTAAAAAGTCAAATTTCATAGATTATTAAACTTTTCAAACTCCTAAATACTATCACACTCAAATAGTTAAATTATTGTCTAACATATGTTTATTACTTTAAAAAATAGTAAAAGAATTTGTTAATGTTTAGGGATACGAAAAATTCAATTAGATATGAAATTAAACTTTTAAAATTTATATACCTAATTAACATTTTTAATATACTTCAAGTATCAAATTAAGTATTTTTTCTATAATTTAACTTTTCAATGTCTAAGAAAATAACTGTTAAAGTAAGTGCGCTAGAAAATGTAAAGCAAGTGCCGATAGAGATAAAGGAAATTTGATAACTTCGTCTGGTACACACTTATCTTGTTATCTTTAGAAAGACTTTTATACACAAAACTTCTTCTACACGCCAGTCTTCTCCACTATATTTCTGCCACACGTTAGTATGAAACGACAAAATGCAAAAGACTTCTACTTTTTGGATTCTAAAAGTGGTTGTATGGTCCGTCTCTAGAAAAGTAATTAGGATGGACCAAATCAGCAACATTTTCATGTTTCAATTGAAAACTTTGCATTTATCAACTTTTTTTGTCCTTTTTAAGGTATGTTTGATTCGTTGTTTATTTTATATTTTTTAATTAGATTATTTATAAAAAAATAGATACAAATAAAAAATATATATTTTATTCATAAATAGATCATATAAATCAAATACATATATGATATAAATGCATACTATATATCGATAAAAGAGACAGTTCATACATGATTTTAGATGGAGTTGATTCGGTAGTAGTTATAAAGTTTGATAAGGTTAAAATTAATTGAAAATAAATACCATATTATTCCTCTCTTTTTTTAAAAAAGAAAATCCTACTAAAATCAATTGTGGTACTACTTGGGCTACACGACTATTTTGCACACATACCCTTTCTTAAGCATAAAGCAAAATCAAATGTATTTGGATTCTGCTATAAGCAATTTATATATTATAATTTTTCCATTTATTACCTAAAAGGAAGATGAGCAAGCACACTACTAGCTTCTGATCCTTTTTAATTAATGCTTAATTCGATTTAAAACCTTTTCTTGAGGCATCATATTAAAAGTTGATCCGAAAATATAAAAGTCATAGTTTGAGAGTGTCAATTGCATTGAATCAAGATGAATAAACATATAACAATATATTATTTATAAGAGAAAAGGCTCATTTTGGTACCTAAACTTTAAAAAGATCTCTTTCATATTTAATTAAAATTTTTGCGTTTATTTTCATTACCTTACTCTTTTATTGTCTCTCGAAGCAATTGGCACGTGTCAAGCAATGATTGGATGAGGTAGTAAAAAGGGACGCGTATAGCTTAGTTAGGTATGAAATTGGTTTTCTTGAAAGTTCAAATATCTAATTATCTATTTAATCAAAGTTCATGTACCAAAAGGGGCTTTATCCCTATTTATAAAGTAATGAAATTACCTATCTTCTTCAGGTTTGAAAATCGATAGTTTGATTAAAAAAAAAAAGTTTTCCCAATTTGCTACTAAAGAGGATCAAGGGATGATTTTGTATGATTTGATGGCCAAATCTAATTGAGTCAGAATACAATAGTGGGTGTACTTGTTTCATCGTATTGATCTATTTGGATGGTTTGTTTTTCATCTATATTGAAATAATATGTATAAAGGTATCTAATTTGTATTTATATTTTATCTATATTTGATCTATTTGATATTTTCATGAGAACTATCAACTTTTTTTATCTCTATCTATTTCTTGATAAATAATTTGTTAGAGAAAGTTTAAAAAAAGTTTTTGTATCTATTAAAAAAAAAAAAACTAGCCAAACATTATATTTTTATTATTTTTAAACAGATATTTATCAAGAAACAGATATCAATGAAAAACTGACAGTTTTACTCATGAATAAACTAAACATATATAATACATACATGATACAAAAAAGTTACAAATATATATTTAATACAAAAACGATACTGATAAAAAATCATTCCAAACAAACCCCTCCATCACTATGGTGAAACTTATTGAGTGTTAAATATTTGTCTAAGTTATCATAAGTCAAGCAGGTTTTTTTTTTATTACTTGTTTAAGTTATTATAGGTCACATGATTTTTTTTTCAATTACTTGTTTAAGTTATTATAAGTCACACCATTTTTTTTCTTTTTATTACAAGAAAGCATGCGGCATACTTTGTCAAGGGACATTCATATATTATTTCTATTAAAGATTATCCTGAATTTGTCTTTTCTGTTGTATCTTTCATCGTGGAATCCCTTTGCATAGCTACATACACAAGTAACCTTTTTAACACCCTTGCGTGACCATGTTCTCGTGGATTCGATAAAGCATGCAATGAGTATGACCCTCCCGCTTTCATTTTCATAAAGTTATGTTTGTCCACATAAATAACGCAAGGAAAAAAAAAATTATTCTTCGATGGTCCAAAATTTGGAATAAGACACCATCGCATACAATCCAAGGATCGTTATTGAACCCAAACCATCGGTTCCTAGTTCTAGAAATAGTAAAGCAAAAATCGGATCCATGGGAGCCGGTTCAATTCCCAATTCTCATGGTTCGATTTCCTATTCTTAGAGCAAGGAACTATGAAATAAAATATATATATATTTGCTTGATTTAAATAAGAAAATAATTGCGAAATAAACTTTTAATTTGAAATAATATTGAGTATAATAATGATTGTTTATAGCCCATTAGTTTAAAAAATCTACAATATGTATTTATTTATACATAATCACTTGCATTTTTTTTAGTTGTAGTGTTAATAACATACACTGTAAAATATTTAAAATACAAATAAGAAGTTACAACATAAAAACAAATCACACATTATTAAAAAAAAGTTCACTTTGGTTAGAAGTTTACATAAACTAAACAACACATGATTTTCAATATATTTATTACTTGTGTTATTAATAATAACATATTAAATATCATGAATAGAAAATATTTTTTTTACTATTAATGTAAAAATAGTTTTAGATATTTATTTTTTAATTACAAATTATTATTATTTTCTTTTCTTTTTTCCCCTTTCATTTTTTTTTTTATTTTTGTGGCGTAGAACCTCGAAAACCACTAGTATTATTGGTTCTCTAGTTAGTTCATGAACCAACGGTTCCAAAACCATCGAGCTAAGTAATTTTAGTGGATGGAAAAGGATCTACTAGAATCAATATGTCTTTTACTGGTTTAGACCTGCTATCTCTAAGCCAGTTTTTGACTCAAGAACCATCGGTAACAAGTTAGGTCGATTCCCAGTTTTGAACAGACCTGTGATGATGTCTAACCTAAAAAAACACTTGACAATACTCAATAGGAGGTGAATTAAGCATTTTACCTAAAATGCTCAAATAATAAATTTTTGTGCAATAGATTAATTTTAGCTTTAATAACAACAAATATGACAATAATAGAGTACTAAAAAATAATATTAAAGAGATAACGAAAGAATATAAGCCTAGATTTATTGAGGAGTTTGGCCTGCTTCCTACTCTCTACGATCACCCAAATCACCTCCAATAAGAGGACTTCAAACACTTTATTAATCTTAATCACACTAGCTTAAATATGCGGTACACAAGTTTACAACACTCGGAAAATAAAATATTTCCTTCACTTTTATGATGCTCTCTTATAAATAACAAATACAAAAACAGAGCACTAATTTGATTTTTCTCTCTCTTTGCAGATTTTGCAAATTAATGAACAATAGTACAAAAGCAATGAGAGAATTTTCTAATTTGTTTGTTCTTAAATGAAAGCTCTCAAAATACTTCTACTTCACTTCTTTGAATCTCCAAGGAGAGTATTCATATATTCCAAACATTTAAATGTCCATTAGAGATAACATCTTAAAAGCGTCAAGCATCAAATACACGTAATGGCTCTTTTATGCCACATTAACTCATATTTTAAAACTGTAGTGCCTTGGTTTTTGTCGTGCTTAAAACTTACAGTCTATTGGTTCTTTATCACCCCTTAAATTTGAACCCGTCTAATCGTAAGCTTGTCGTGCCTTAAATTTGTTGCACATTGAATTTAACCATCGATCAAGTCTATGCTCAACACGCCTTTATTTGAACTTGTAAAGCCTTAGATTGAACCTTGTTGTCCCCTAATAAGTGGTCTTGTCGAGTTTTCGATGAAAGTTGCGACCAAGGCTGTGCCCAGAGATTTGTATTTGCTTGTTGGTTCATTTTGCACCTGCATAAACTCCAGAGAACAACACACACACAAAACACACACACACACACACACACACACACAGATATATATATATATATATATTGTTACTCATCCAAATTGTTTGACTATTAAATATAGTTTAACGCAATTGAGTAGTTGATTATGCAACTAATTGTCTCATCAAAATTCATATTAAACACACAAGTTTAACAATCTCCCTCTTTTTTATGAGGACAATCATGTACAATTAACCTTCCCTCAATTTAACACCCCCTCTCTCAATTAAGCATATGGATTTCGAAAGAGTTTTCTCAACTTGATTCAAAAACTTGATGCTTAACACCAGAGAAACGTAATTTTCACTTTATGGTCAAATAAACACAGTACACACTATTCATGCATGTTAAAATTTGTGTATTCAACATTTTTCTCCCCCTTTAGACTCGTAAAAGAAAAAACAAGGCAAATTTCAATGCTAATCAAGTAAAGAGAGATGTTGTAGACATATTTGACAATCTGCATATCATTGATTTATACAAGTTTCTATCGAAAGTTGCTAGATACATTTCTAAATTTGTCTAAAAAGGTTTTTGAATATTTTCAATCATTCAAATAAGTCTAAAAGGCATCATTAAGCATGTTTAAATATTGTCTATGCATCAAAAGTATGAAAACCATTTTCATGTATTCAAGGCCTAATTTTAGTTTAAATCATGCACAAAATCAATATATCACAGACTTTTAGCAAATAAGACATCTCACAAGCATCAAAAAGTATTTTAATATCCAGTAGCTTGTTTTATCCTAAAATCAAGTCCTAGATCAACTTGTCCCTATGATATTTAGTACTCATCTTGCTTTATCATGCCCAATTCTCTATGCAAAGTACAAAAACGATCTTACCTAAGTGTTTTATAAAAATATTAGCAATTTGGTTATTTGTATCAACAAATTCAAAATTAATATTGTTGTCTAGAACATGATTTTCTAATTAAATGATGTCTAATTTCGGTATGCTTGGTCATTGAGTTTAGATCGGATTTCTTGTTAAATTGATAGCACTAATGTTATCGCATTGAATTGGGACATTTTCATATTTTAATCCATAATCTTGCAAAGTTTGTTTTTATCCATAAAACTTGTGCATAAGAGCTACGGACGACTACATACTAGGTTTCGGCTCTTGAATGCGCAACCGAATTTTACTTCTTTGAGTGCCAATATATTAATGAGTTTCCAAGAAAGCGGCATGTGATGCTTGTGCTTTTCCGATCAACTTTACACCTAGCAAAGTCAACTTTGGAATATCTAACTATATCAAAAGAAGTAAACTTTAGATACTACAAACCAATTTCAATAGTACCTGCAAGATACTTGAATACACATTTTATTGCATTCAAGTATGATTCCTCTATACAAGATTGATATCGCACACATACGCAGCTGTTAAATACAATAAGCTACCTATAATGTCTCTATACAGACTTTCATAAACATTTTTGTCATTTTCATCTTTGTTAAGTTCTACACTTGTGTTCATAAGTGTAGATCTTGTTTTGTAATTATTCATTTTCAATCATTTCAAGAGTTCTTTGGTATATTTAGATTGATTTATGAAAGTTCCATTTTCATATTGCTTCACTTGTAGACCTAGAAAATAATTGAGTTCTCACATCATGCTCATTCCAAATTCATTCTTAATGTACTCAACAAATTCATTTATAAGACTCATGTTAGTAGCTTCAAACACAATGTCACCCACATAGATTTGCATAATCAATATGTCTAGCTTATGATTTTTGATAAAAAGAGTTGTGTCAATTTTTCCTTTAAAAAAATCTTTATTTAAAAAGAAGCTACTAAATCTTTCATACCAAGCTCTAGGAGCTTGTTCGAGATCATAAAAAGATTTGTTTAATTTATAAACATGATCAAGAAGTTCATTGTTTTCAAAACTCGGTAGTTGCTCTACATAAAATTTTTCTTTTATAAAGTCATTTAAGAAAGTACTTTTGATATCTATTTGAAAAAGAGTAAATTGTTTTAATGCAATCGAGGCAAATGTCTCATCAAAATCACTGCCTTCTTTTTTATTATATCCTTTTGCTACTAAACGAGCTTTGTTCCTAGTTACTATTCTAGCTTTATCAAGTTTGTTTCTATAAACCCACTTAGTTCCAATAATTGGTCTACTATCAAGTCTAGGAACCAAGTTCCGAACTTTATTTCTTGTGAATTGATTTAATTTTTCTTGTATCGCCTGTATCTAGAATACATCTTTTAAAGCTTCTTCTATATTTTTAGGCTTGGTTTGCGGTAAGAAGACTAGATTATTTATATTTCTTAGGGAAAATCTAGTCTGTACCCTATTTGAAGGTTCGCCTATTATTATATCATTTGGGTATGATCTAGCATACTTCCATTCTTTCGGAATATTATAGTTAACAAATCCATCCACAATATCCTTTTTATGTTCATTTTCTTCAATCATTTCTCTATCATCATTTTTTAGAGAAAACTTGTCAAAATCAACACAAACATTATCCATATCATCACTTGAACATGTATGAGGTAAAAAATCATCAAACGCAACATGAATATATTCTTTACCAACTAGGATTCTTTTATTTAATACTCTATGAGCTTTACTAGTTAAAGAACAACTCTGAAAAATGTCTTCATCGCTTTTAGTATCAAATTTAGCTAGTTGTTCTTTTCCATTGTTTAAGATATAATATTCAATGCCAAAAGGATGAAAATAAGAGATGTTAAGTCTTCTTCCTTTTTAAAGTTCATAGGGGGTTTTCTTAAGAATTTGTCGTACGAAAACTCTATTTGTATATAACATGTAGTGTTAATAGCTTCAGCCCAAAGGTACTTAGGTAAATTGTTTTCACATAATATTGTTCTAGCCATTTCAATCAGGTATTATTTTTCCTTTTAGCTACACAATTTTGCTATAGTGTTTTAGGTGCTGAAAAATGTATGTTCAATTCCAGTTTTACTACAAAAATCATCCATTTATAATTTTCAAATTCTCCTCCATGATCACTTCATATAGTCACAATGTTAAAACCTTTTTCATTTTGGACTTTCTCGTAATATCTAAAAAAGACACTGTTTGTTTTGTCTTTAGATGCTAGGAAGAAAGTCCAAGTATATCTAGTGAAATCATCAACAATAAATAAAATATAATTTTCCAAAACTTAAAGTTTGAGTAGGACCAAATAAGTCCATATGCAATAGTTCCAATGGCCTAGAAGTAGAAACAACATCCTTAGGCTTAAGAAAAGTCATTGTTTGCTTTTCTAGTTGATATGCTTGAAAAATCTTATCCTTTTGAAAATTTATTTTTTGATAATCCATTGACAAGATTCTTTTGAAATTACTTCTGTGCTAGCATGTCCTAATTTTATGTACCATAGCCAACTATTGTCATTCTAAGAATGAAGATAAATTTTGTTTGATGATTTTAAATTATCTAAATTGATTTTATAAATATTTTTTTGTCTATAACTTTCAAAATTAGCTTGATTATTATCAACTCTTATAATAGAACGTTTATTAGCAAGAAATGTTGCTCTAAATCCATTATCACATAATTGGCTAACATTAAGTAAATGGGTAAATTCCGCTAGAAGATATCAATATTTGGTGTAGGTTTATTTAAGGCACCAACATTTCAAGTGATTAAAAGAGGAATCAATATTTAGCAAAGTGGATCAGATGAGGTATCAACTTTTGTAAAGTTCATTTAAGATATTAACATTTGAATTAATTATTAGTAAAGTTTCCTTAGTTTTTATTAATGGTTAAATATTAATACTTTATTTGACTCACTTTATAAAACGTTGATACCTCTTTTTAACCACTTGAAACATTAATATCTTAAATAAATTAATCTTTAAATGTTGATTCCTTTTTTTAGCCACTTGAAGGTTGGTACCTTAAATGAATTTAGCCCTAAACGTTAATACCTTTCTATGTAATTTACTTTTAAGTAAATTATACTTTAAACCATCATCTAGAAGCACATTTTTTATAGCTAGATCTCTGTTTACTAGAATCTTACCTTCACCAAGAACAGTTGACTTGCAATTGTCTCCGATGGTGACATTTTTATGTGCCTACAGCAACCATTATCTAAGTATCATTTATTGTTTCCACTTGAAGACACCTACAAAGCAGGGGATTATTTCTTTAGTATTCATTTGAGTTTGGGTCCTTTTTTGTTAGGTGTAACAAGGATTTGTCTTTGAGGAACCCAAACTAGCTTGCTTTTATGACTCAAATGCATGGTTCTTCTTATTGCATAATTATGTGTATTATGACGAGTTTTGCCACAATAGTTGCATGTCCCATAAGTGGATTTTACAAATCGAGTTCTATGACACTAGCAACTATTTTCTTTATGATAGCCAATTCCATATTTATTTAAATCACACATTTGATTTCCAAGAAGTGTGTTTAAGTTTTTTTTTTTCCCTTCGGTAAATTTGGCTATGGTTGCATTTGAATCGTCTAAACTAGCTTTTAATATGATATTTTCATTTCTTAATTCGCCTAATTCTTTTAGAATTTCATCATTGCTACTACTGGCACATGTAACATTATCATCACCATTTAAGGTTTTAACTTCAATATCAAGCAAACTAATTTCAATTGTTAATTTCTCATTAATCTTGCTCAATTCATCATTTTTACATTTTAGCTTCTTACATTTTTCACTCATCTTATCATTTTTCAATTTTAAAATATCAATTTCTTCATGGATCTTTTCATTTTCCATTTTAACCTCCTCATGCTCAATTCTAAATTCATCTAACTTTTATTCTACTTTCATTATTCAGGTTTTAAGCATGGTATTCTTTTTCTTCATTCTTATTAACCTACTACATACTTTATCATGCATTTCACAAATTTCATCATAAAAAGAAGAAGACATAAAGCTTACTTTCATCATCCAATACCATAAAAGCACATGTTCTCATCTAAGTCACTTGTGTTATCATCACTCAAAGTGGCAATGATAGCCTTTTTTTTAAATCCCTTAAATGCTTTCTTAAGTATTAGACAGTATTGTTGAATGTGTCATGGATTGTGATATTTGTAACAGGTTATCACGCTTTCTTTTATGTATCTTGAGGAACTACTGTCGTCATCCTTTCTTTTTTTCTTGTTATTAAACCTCATGAACTTTTTGAACCTTTTGATCACTAAGGCAAGTTCCTCATAAGCATTATCATCTTCTTCGTTTAAATCAGGACTTGTAGCTTTTAAAGCAATGACTTTCTTGTTTGATACCTCTCCTTACTTCTTAATTAGTTCATTTTTCTTGAGAGCTCCAAGAAGTTCCTCTTTACTCACAGCACTTAAATCTCATGCCTTTTTAATAGCAATGCTCTTTGCCTCTCAATCCTTGGGTAGGGACCCGAGTAGTTTAGAATTTATATCCATATTAGTGAAATTCTTTCCAAGCACATTGAAGGGATTTATGATGTTGATGAATTTATTATGCATCTCATCTATAAATTCATTTGGAAACATTTTAAAATTATCAAATTGTCTGCGTAAAAGACTTATTTTTTTATCTCTTACTCTTAAAGTTCATTCGTAAGTCTTTTCCAAATTCATCCCATATATCTTTAGCTTACTTCTTAGCTATTCTATTCAGATCTAATCTTTTTCAATCTTCTTTATTGTAATCTTTTTCTTCTTTTCCTTCAATAATCAAAGGGTCATTTTATATTACATTCCATATTAGTCTATTTTGTGCTTTTAGAAATATTTTCATTCTATATGTCCAATAGGGATAATTTCCCCCACTTAGAAAACGTGGTTTATTTATAACTTTTCTCTCTAGAAATCCGAGTGCATTTGATGCCATGGTCTTTACTCTAAATACGATTAAGCATAGAGAATTAGAGATTAGACTCTGATATCAAATAAAAACGCATTAGACAATATTCAAGAGGGGAAGAGGGTAAATCGATTATGTTGGTCCCACTCTTATAATCAAGAAGGGAAGTTGAATTGATTATAACCAAAATTTGAAATTTTAAGCCTTAAAAATTAAATCACCTTTGTTTACGGTACGATAACAAGTAAAGCAATCGGTTAAATAAATCATAAATTGTAGGAAATTAAAAGAGTAGGGAAAAAAAAAAAAAGCAAAGTTAGCGATGTATAGTAGTTCTACTTTGTGTGTCGGTCCACTCTTCTAGCCCTGAGCTAGGAACCTTGTAATCCTCACGGGTTTGTTCTAATACATCCAAAGAAAACAATTTATAAAATAGTACAATTCACTCCACTCGATCATCACAGCTTTCCTCAAGCTAATAATCGATACCACAGAGATTAATCTTGTAAACTAATCAAGCTAACAAGCTAGAAGGCAACAATAAGTTCCTTCTGTTAACAAGGAAATAATCAAAGGTTAAAAATTGTAGTAAGAAATGAGTGAACAAATGCAAATTAGTAAATTTAGAGAAGTAACTTCTTTTTGTTTTTGAGATAGCAGCACGTATATATATTGTTTTCTCGTGTGATATATGAAGCCTCTTCTAGTCTTCAACGTCTTCAAAGTTTGTTTCAGATAATGGATAGTTTTCCCCATAAAAATCTCGGATAATACCTTCTTTCCTTATCTTGATTTGCATTCAAAAGATGATAGATACGTTGTGTGTTGTATAATATTAGATAATTCTTCTTTCTTCAAAACAAATGCGTACATATATAAGTTCCATCCAACTTCAAATTAAAAAAAAAAAATAAATATAGGAGAACTGAAGCTATTTTCTTTCTATATTCGCTCATATTTTAGAAGGTTAAAGTATGAATAGTTCATAACACGAATTTTAACAGCGTTAAAATTTTGATAAAAAGATCTTGATGTAACCCCATTGATATTAACCAACTTTAGTGGAATATATGTATATATTACCCACATACACCTATTTTCTTGGAGTCAAGTCTTCGACATACTTATTTGAATTAACTTGAAATGAAATTGATCAATTCTAAACCAATGAACCTTCTGGATAATCTTTCTTTATTTAAGGTTCTATAGAATTCTCTAGTTCACTTTTCTTTATATAAACAACATTCCGTAAAACTTTCTAAATAGGTTGATACTTAGTCATTTAACTACACACTTAAAAATTTGATTAGTTCTTTTCTTATTTTGTTATCATCGAAACTTTCTTTTAGAGAATAACATTATCTTCCTTTTTATGATAAAAAACCTTTCTTAAAATAAGAAACATTATATTGGTATCAAACACATATCAAGCATATAATGCATCTCAGCACTACGCATAGCATTACGCATTGTATAGACTAACACTAACACAATTTCTCTCCCTTTTTGTTATCACTAAAATGGATAAAACTGAATTAGAAGACAAAAAGATATAATAAGATCAGTTCAACAAAAAACAACAAGATCACATCACAGGTCTGATTTATAAAAACACGAAAGAGAAACATTCATTTCTCTTTGGAGCCTTTTGTTGATTTTCTAGCAACCATCTTCTAGCATCTACAATAATGTGGATAAAAAGGTGACAGATAAGATGTTGTTGTGAGAGATATGAGAGATAGTGCTACAGCTGAAATTTTGGACTTGATGGAGTAGCTTGAAGATATTTTTGTGGATTGTGAAGAACATCTAGAGGCTTAAAAAGAACAAGAGTCAAGCGAGCAGGAGTTAGTTTATCTTTTGGGTAAGGATTCAAAACTTGATTTAGATAAATCAATTGAAACAACTTCAAGAATCTCGTCTGCACCCACTTGAGGAGAGATAGGAGTCGCTTTAATTGAAGATGAAACAAACTTGTTTGTCTTGGTGATCTATTGTTAAAAACCTAAAACTCCTTGATTCCATCTGATATTATTGTCTGGGAGAAAGTTCGAATGAATCAAACTTTTCTTTTACCAGCTTGTTTATGAAAACATAAAGATTTGATTTTGAAATTTCACCTGGACCCTCAAATCTTAGTAAAAAATCTTCTTCTTCACTCTCTGAACTTGAATCAACCCTTGCTCCTTCATGAATCTTAAAATCTCCTCTTGTTCTATGAACATATTTTCTTTTGTCCTTTTTAGGCATAGGTTCTTTTTCAGATCTGTGTTTCTAAACCTTATCTTTTTTCTCACCTTTTGTAGTTTTCTCTGCAGTTGTGTCGGTCTTCCCTATTTCTAGTCAACATTTTTCCTATGTTTCTTATGCAAATAGATTGCACCATCAATTGAGTACCAAAATTTCTTGTAAGGTCTAATTTGCATGTGATTGAGACTCTTTTCTCCTATCATTTTCAAACTGATTGGAAATTTGACTTTAGATGGAAATTTGATTTTCTTAAACTTAAATAGTTCCATCAATAGATTTTTATACATCTTAAAATCTTTGTCTTTTCACATTCTTTTGATAATCCTTTTTGGCAAATCAATTTTTATTCCTTTCATCATTGCTAAAAATATCAATCTATCTTCTTTTGTTATTGTCATAATACTTCCTCTTTTTGGAAGTATACCTTCACGGACAGCTTTACGTAACAATCTCACTAGCAATTGAAACTCATGAATGAACACATCATTATCAGGAAACTCGCTAATACCACCAGTAAGAATCAAGAAAATTCTTTTTAGAGAAACATAAACATTATCATCCTTAAAATTTTTCAAGCCAAAACACTTTATCAAATCACTACAATTGATGTTAAGGATCATCCCTTGGATAGATGATCTTAGGCTATCTCCATCAATATATATGAGATTTCAATAAAATTCTCCTACCATTTCTCCTACAACTTTTTATGTTAAACTGCACAATTTTGTACATCCTAACTTATCCAGCTATTCATTCCAGTAAAATCCATTTTTTTTTTTAAATACTGGAAATCAATAAATGAACAATTATGGATTTTTACTTGTTTTGATGAAATCCTAGAGATTGTATCCTTATTGTCATTCGTTCTTTACTTGTTTGGTTTCGACTGTTCTTCAGGAATTCTTGGATTCTGTTTGCTTTTCCTTTGGATTTGTCTTATCGAAGGTTCTAGAGATGACTCTAGTTTCTTGTCAAATGACTCCATTGTAATTTCTTTAGCTTTCTTGTTTGTTCTTTGAGGGTTTTTCTTTGGTTTCTTAGTTGTTTGACCATAATCTTGAAGAAGTTTTGACTTTATCTCCCTAACCCAAGGGGATAGAGATTGAGAACTTTGGGACAAGGGTTGTTCAGAGTCTGTGGATCCATCCATGATGGAAATGGGTTTAGAAGATGTAATGATTTTGAATTTTTTATTCGAAAGGCGTTGAGATTTTCTTAGTGTCATGGTGTTTCTTAGGTTGAAAAGATTGTGAAAAACTAAGAGAATGATTAAAGAGAAATAAAGAATTTGAAAAGACATTAGATTTTTCATTTATATATAAACGCCAAAAAAAACAAATGCATGGAATTTCATATCCAATCAGATTACGTAATTTAAAAGAATATTAATAAAAATGATGACATAAATCAATCTCATTTATGATATTTTCAAAACGAGTCTTTTCAGGTTTTATAAATATATCTACAAATTGATTGTCTGTCGATACATATTCTATAACAATATTGCAATTGTTAACATGATCTCTTATAAAGTGATATTGAATTTCTATGTGCTTTGAAGTAGAATGTTATATAGGATTTTTTGCTAAGTTAATTGCAATTGTGTTATCACATTTAATAGATATGTTTATATGATAAACCATAATCTTATAATTGTTGTTTAATCCAAAGCATTTGAGCATAACACTTATCAACATAGGCATATTCAACTTCGGCTGCATATAGGACAACTGAATTTTGTTTCTTAGAAGACCAAGAAATTAGGTTGTCACCAAAGAATTGACAAGTACCTGATGTACTTTTTTCATCTATTTTGCATCCTATATAATCAACATTTGAATATCCCAAGAGTTCGGAATTTTTATTTTTAGGATACCAAATTTTTAATTTAGTAATATTAGATAGATACTTGAAAATTCTTTTAACAGCTGATAAAGGTGTCTTAGTTGGTGAACTTTGAAATCTATCACATAAGCACACACTAAAAAGAATATTAAGTCTTGATGTCATTAAGTATAGTAAAGAACCAATAAGACTTCGATATAATTTTTCATTTACCTTTTTTCCATTTGCATCAAGATCTAACCCTATTGAAGTACTCATGAGTATAGTAGCTCCTTTACACCATTCATATCCAAATTTCTTTCGGATTTTTCTAATGTACTTCTCTTGATGGATAAAAATTCCTTCTTTGGTTTGTTTAATTTGAAGTCCAAGAAAGAATATCAATTCACCCATCAATGACATTTTAAATTCTGCACGTATATTCTTTGCAAAATCTTGACAATATATTTCATTAGTAGATCCAAAAATTATATCAATCACATATATTTACACAACCAAAATATCTTGATCATATATCTTTAAAAACAGGGTTGTGTCAACAGTTCCTCTTTGAAAACTTTATGAGATTAAAAATTGACTTAATCTTTCATACCATACCTTTGGAGCTTGTTTCAAACTATATAAAGCTTAGTTAAGTTTGAAAACATAATCACTTTTGAAAGGATTTTCAAAACAAAGACATTTTTCAACATATACTTCTTCATCGATTAAATCGTTTAAAAAAGTACTTTTTACATCCACTTGGAAAACTTTAAAATTTTTATAACATGCATACGCAAGCATCAAACAAATTGCTTCTAATATAGCAACAGATACATATGTTTCATCAAAGTCAATTCCTTCTTCTTATGAATATCCTTTAGTTTCTAATCTTGCTTTATTTATAATTATTTGCCATTTTCATCTAACTTATTTTTAAATACCCATTTAGTTCCAATTATAGATTTTCCTTTAGGTTTAGGCACTAAATTCCATACATTACTTCTTTGAAATTGATGCACATACGGATAAGTTCCATCCAACTTCAAATTAAAAAAAAAACTTAAATATCGGAGAACTAAATCTATTTTTTTTTTCCATATTCGCTCATACATTAGAAGGTTGAAGTACAAATAATTCATAGCATGAATTGTCGCAGCGTTAAAACATTTGATAAAAAGATTTCGATATAACCCCATGAATATTAACCAACTTTAATGGAGCATATGAGTATATTGCCCAGATATACCCATTTTCTCGGAGCTAGGTTTTCGACATACTTATTTGAATTGATTTGGAATGAAATCGATCAGTTCTAAACAAACGAACCTTTTGTAAAGCCTTATGGATAATCTTTCTTTATTCAAACAAGGTTCTGCAAAATTCTCTTATTCACTTTACTTTATCTAAACAACATTATGTAAAAGCTTTTAGATAGACTAATACTTAATCGTTTAACTGCACACTTAAAAATTTGATTAGTTCTTTTCTTATTTTGTTATCATCAAAACTTTCTTTTAGAGAATAAAAGAGTATTTTACCTAAAATACTAAAACAATAAATGTTTGTGTAATAGATTAATTTAAACTTTTATAACAATAGATATGACAAAAATAAAGTACTAAAAAAAATTAAAGAGATAAGGAAAGAAGATATAAGCCCAGATTTAACGCAGAGTTTGGCTTACTTCCTATTATCTATGATCATCCAAATCGCCTCCTACTAAAAGACTTCTCACACTTTATTAATCTCAATCAAACGAGCTTAAGTAGAGTAGTACACAAGTTTATAATACTCAGGAAATAAAAATATTTCTTTCTCTTTTATGATGATCTTTTATAGATAAAAAAATACAAGAATAGACAACTGATTTGATTTTCTCTCCTTATAGATTTTGTCAATTAACGAATAAGATACAAAAACAATGAGATAATTTTCTGATTTGTTTGTTCGCAAATAAAAGTTCTTAAAATACTTATACTTCACTTCTTTGAATCTCCAAGGACGGTATTTATACATCTCAAATATTTAAATGTTCGTTAGAGATATTGTCTTAAAATTGTCAAGTATTAAATGCGTGTAACAACTCTTTTATGTCACATTGGCTTGTATTTTAAAACCGTCGCACCTGAGTTCTTGTTGCACTTAAAACTTGTCGCACCTTGATTTTGAACCTGTCTCACATTGAATTTGAACCTGTCGTGACTTAAGCCTATTGCACATTGAATTTGAACCTCGATCAAATCTTTACTCAACGTGCCTTGATTTGAACTTGTCGAGCCTTGGATTTAACCTTGTCGTGCCTTAATAAGTGGTCTTGTCGAGCCCTCGATGAAAACCACAGTCAAGGCTGTGCTGAGAGATTTATACCTGCTTCTTGGTTCATTTTGCACCTACACAAACTTTAGAGAGTAGCATACACACAACACACAACACACACACACACACACACACACACACACACACACACACACACAAACACAAACATATTGTTATTCATCCAAATTGTCTAAGTGCAGTTTGACACAATTGGGTAGTTGATTGTTAACTAATTGTCTCATCAAAATTCACATTGAATATATAAGTTTAATATGGGATAACTGCAAAATGCCCCTTAACCTTTTTACCTAACTGCAGATTTACCCATTGAACTTTAATGTGCACTTTTAGACTCCTTAAACTTTTAACATTTGACATAATTAATGACAATTATTATTTTTCATGAAATATCTCGAGTTCAACTAGGTTAATTAAGAAAGTGTGAATTAAAACAGTGTAAAAATATGGAAAAATTTAAACCAAATTAGAATCTAAACTAGAAATTTGAGCTAGATAATTTAACTAAGTTGATTAAGTAAATTATATAGTATGGCTAGGTGAATTAGCAAATTCAAGATAATAATTAATTTCAAATGAAAATAAAGATTAAACCACATTAATTTCTTATTTCATAATACCAAATAAATAAAACCAAACCCAAATATCAATTTAGTGGTCCACATAAATTACAATTTTCCAATTTTCCTAATTTTCACAAATTTCTATACATTCAATACATAAATTTCTCAACACCTTAAATTTTGATCAAGTATTCATTTCAATCACCTTAGTTACTAAATTAATTTTATCATCTTCAATTTTTCTAAATTAAATCCCTAAATTTATCTAGCTATTTTTCGAAGGCCATTTAACTCCTAATTACATTCAAGGCCTTAACTAAATTGCCAACTCATCCCACTAACTAATCTAGTCCTAAACTCCCTAAAAACCTTCTAGAACCGAACACATCACCAATCTAATCCAAAACAATTTCCAACAAAATTTTTCACTCAAAACTGTCCATCTAACAACTCACCAAGCTCTAGAACCTTCCTTAAAGTGTCACCTAATGTCCTTATCCTTTCTCACTTGTCTTTTTCCAAATAAACCCTAAGAAAACTCTATGTGGCACCTCCTATAGCTCAAAATCCAGCAGAAAAATAATTTACATTTCACTCTTAAAATAAACCCTAAAACATCACAAAACTAATCTTCATGTCAAAGATCTACAAGGCACAATATCCTCTATACATTACCTATTCTTTTATCTACCCCAAACATTAATAGTCTTTACTTTTCTTTTTGAAATCTAGGTGATATTCAAGAGGGAATGGGATATGAGGTGAAATGAGCTTTATCAACTTCCTATGAGTAGAGTAGTGAAGGGTTTGGTCTCATATTCCTATTACAAGTAAGTATTTTGATTAATTTATGTATAATAAAATGTATTAGCAAAATAGGATATAATAGTAGAAATACAGAAAATAAAACATATGATTTAGATAAAATGCCCTGTATTAATTAACTTAAGCGAAATATGTTGATTTCGATATTTTTTTTGACTGATTTATTAAGTTGGCCATATAAATATGATCAATATGGAATGGTAGGGTATATATTATGTTTTGATGTTTTTTATGTGACTTTTCAAATAATTTATAATATTCAAATTGAATAAATAGGTTATTATTTTATGTTGGACAAAAATCAATGACCTAGGAACATAAACACTATGATATTAGTTAGTGTATCAAACATATTTATTTTTAGGCAAATTTCATGAAAATTATAGTTTACCATTTTATGATTAAATAGGCTAAAATGACCTAAACGGGCTTGAATAGTAAAAATAAGACCAATGTGACGTAAATAATTTGAAATGGGCCAATATGGTAAAAATACCTTCAAAATATAGCCTATACCTAACTTTTTGCTTTATGGGCTTAAATTTCAAATACGGGCCCAATACATTTACCTATTCCAATTGAGCCTATTTCAAAATATTTAAGTCTGTTATTAATTCCAAGTATTGAAATACCTGAACTCAAATTCTTTCTTTGGGCCCAAAAGCCCTAAAATGTCCTTAATGCTAAGTAGGAAATTAGAAGGTTCAACAGCATAACTAGGGTCTTAATCAAATTCCAATTCGGTTCGAACACAATTCTTAGATTATATAACCAATATGACTCCAATTAGATCTATTTTAAAATAAAGTCCAATTCCACCTTACTTAATAACCACACTTCTTAATGGGCTCAATTATTAAACTTTAAAGCCCACAACCCTAAAAAGTGAAACACTTAAATAACTTCTTATTGGGCCTAACATACAATCCCTAAAAGCCCAATATATTTAAATAATAAATTTAATTTCTAAATTCTGGGGGTTTAGTCTAAATCATTAAAGCTTAGATACCCTAAATGGACCTAATACAATTATAACTCAAGGCCCTTATACTACATAAGACCTTAAATTGATTACTTAACATAAATATGAATCATTAGTTTGTATATTCAATTCTTATACAAATTAATCTTTATGGAATAGATATTCGATCAACCTATTGTTTTGTGTGTGATTGTTTATCATCGACTGATTTGTTATTAGGTACATAATGACTTGTGTATTACTTGTTAAGACCGGCATTCTAGAATGAATTAATACTTAAAGATGACATAATTAATTGTGTGAGTATGCGTCCGTCATTTAATTTGATTTGAGGAGTGACAATCTTGCTAAGTGGTACCAAATAGTAGTTAGGTACTTAGGGCATTGTTGGTAGCTGAGCGGGTAGTTAATAGGGTAAACGGTATTGGGATATCTATATAGACTCGAAGAGAAGTAATGTGATCTGATTTGCATTTATAGGGCAGGTTAAGTCGAATTATAGTATGGATCAAGATATACAGATGCGTAATGGTTATGAACCTTAGACAAGGCTATTATTAGATGTTCCTTAAAAAGATATAGTATTCAGACTATCTACATCAACTCTCTGAGTAATTGCTACTACTCAAGATCCCCAGATTCTCATGACTTATTGTCTAGAGTGTGAGTGCTCTCGTGTTGTTTGAATCGCCTTAAATAATAATCTTAAACTATTTGTTGTAGCATTGCATGTAGTCTAGGTGCATATATCATATCGTGTGTGATTGCATTGCTATGTACTGGGCTTCAGTTCATTCGTTTCTTTTTTCAGGTGTTAGTGATTTTGACTTTGATGCTTATGCGTATCTTGGGTTTTGGATGGAACGGTACAAGCTTGACAAGCATAGTGGCTAGGAATGTGGAATTGTGTGTTTTTCATAAATAAAAGTTGTAGTTATCTTTTCAAACTTGTAATTTTCTTTTGAGGGTTTGGTTTATGCCTATGGTTGTAAAATGCTTTATTGAATACCTTGTACTTGTACTTATATTTATCCACCTTTGATACATTGTTATATTTCCACTACTTAATTAAATATTTTTCAAAATATAATTAAATGATTTCGAAATATAAAATTGGATAGCAAATGATCACGATAAACAAACAGTTTAAGATAGCGTTAACGTATAATGCCCGAGTATTATACGTGGCAGAACTAGACACGCCTTGACCCTTTTGGGCCATGACATTCCATATGTACTTTAAAAGTTTGGAGGGTAAATCTACACATAGATAAGTATTTAGGGAGATAAATTTGCATGTAGGTGAAATTCGATGGTTAGTCCATAATTCCTCCCATTTTATTTTAATGGAAAATGTTAATTGTCCTTAATTATAACAATTTCAAAAAGTTTAAAGGATCATCCAAGAATATATTTTGAAATTTTAGAAGATGAATTTCACACTGAGGTAATAGTTTAAGGGAATAATTGCAATTTTGCCAAATAACTATTTTGTGGCAGGAATGAGAATGGTAATATTTCGACATGATCTTATGACAAAACTTCAATGTGTTGGTTATATTTCTTGACTGTGTTTATGAGTTAAGATACAAAGCTAGTTCTCATTCTTCAATCATGTGTTTATATTACGAATTAATCATGGGTTTTTGAATGTTGGGCGATAGAGTTGAGGGTGGCAGGCTTAATGTTGACCAATTTAATGCTTTCTTTGATGAGAAATACTTTAGCAATATATAGTATAATTTAATTTTACCAAATGATTAAGTTATTAAAAAAAAAAAACTAGGAAGTCTTGTTAATTTTTTAATGTAAAAGAAAATGGCTATCAAAGTTTTCCTTTTCTTTCTTTCTTTTTTTTTTTTTTTTGTTTCGAGAGGGGGATACGACATTGATCCCTTTTACTTGAGAGACTAGGGATGAGGCCCAATGTTGTTGGACTAGGATCGGCTCGGTTGGTTCGATTTAGTTTAACCCAAACCAACATAAAAGTGAGCCAGTTCATGCATTTTGCTTTGATTTGCATCGAATTTGATCGACACGATTGGATCAAGATCTAGTCAAACCAATCTGAGGAAAAAAAAAAAAACTTACTAGATTCATAATATATAATAAATTTATAAAATATAATCATTATATTATGCTTTATTCTCTTTTAAGGTATATGTCTTGTATGAATTTAATAGTTAATAGATGGATTTCATTAAAATATAGTTCAATTGAGTGATAACATATACATTTATTTTTCGTAATTAAATGTGCCTTATATATTTATTTTTATTGACTTAGGTTCACCATCAATTTTGACTAGAGGTGGGCAAAGCGGGTAAACGGGCCGGGCCGTTTTGGCCTGCTTTTAAATGGGCATATATTTTTACGTCCAGACCCCGCCTCATGAGCTAAACAGGTTAGCTCCCGGGCAAAAGTTAATTTTTTTTAATTTTTAATTTTTAATTTGTAATATTAGTTTATGTGAAAATTAGAATTATTTATATATTTTAAGGTTTTATATATAATAACGACTAACTTTATTACTATTTTTATTATTTATATATATAAATAAGTTTTTAAAATGATTTATTATTACGTTTAAATCAATAAATATGTCTTTTAAAAAATGTTATAGTACTTGTAATACATGTATCCATTATTCTTCTTCCATAACATACATTAATAATCACTAAAATTTTATATTATTATATTTTTTAAACTTCTCATCTTCTTGTTGTTGTTTTATGGGCCAACCCAACCCAACCCAACCTGTGGGTTAAACGAGCTGGGCCAATTCGTCCTGCTTTTAAATGGGTAAAACATTTTTTTGCAGTAACTGGCTTTTTTAAGCGGGTTGATGGGTTGGCTCGTAGGCCGCAACCTATATTTCCAGCTCTAGTTTTGACTCTATTTGATCACTGACTCCTAACATAATCAGGTCAAACCTCGATTAGTAATCGACAATATCGGTGATACTATTAGACTGCAAGATTATTTGCAAGTAACAAAGTATGTTGAATAACTAATAGAAATCAAAGAAGATGTAGGAAAATACAAGTAATCAATTAGTCAGCTTTTTTTTAGGAAAGTGTAATTTTTTTTTTATTTTCTAGAATTAAACCTATACAGCTAATATTCCTTTTTGGTTAAGAGACCCACATAAATGTGGGATTTGACTTGATTAGTTTCCTAAATTGATGCTAAGGATGCTTGGTATAAATTTGACCCCTGTACATGTTATTTCATGAAATATATGATTCATTCTTCTAAATTCTAAGATGGTATCAGAGCTTTAGGATTTTTCTAGGAAATTGTAACCTCTGTCTTTCATACTATGTTTTACTCTATTTTCTGCCACAAGTTATATAGTCGATAGTTTCTAACCTTCATTGCTGGAATCTTTTCTACCCCCTTTCCCTGTTTGTTTCCTTTGTTAATTAGCCTAAATTGCTGGTTGTTTCTACTCTTGTGAATTTTTTTCAAGTAGAACTTTCTTTAAGTTGTAATTTTTTTGTATTTTTTAGATAATACATCTTCTACCCATGGGAGGCCAAGCAAGAAGTAGTGGATAGGTCCACATAGCTGGAACACCACACGGTGAAATTGCACCATAGGTGGCAAGTAGCCTTAACCAAGAGGAGATTGAAAGGCCGAGGTCTCTTATCAACAAGCTTGAATGGCCTTCAGGTACTTGTTTTCCGGCATATTCAGGTAAATTTCCTTTTTCCTTTAAGCCAAATGCCTCATGTATAGCCTTTACTAACTCCTAGATCATGGATTCAGGAGCCACTAACCATATGACCTATTCATTCAATTATTTCATGACCCATACCCCATATCCTAGTAGTAGGAAAATAGCCATAGTCAATGGATCTTTAACAATTGTGGCTGGTGTAAGGAATGTCAAGATTAATCCATCATTAACCTTGAGAAATGTTTTTCATGTCCCTAAATTATCTACAAATCTTGTTTCTAGACAAAAACTCACGCAAGAATTGTCTTATAATGTGTTTTTTTTTTCACACTAGTTATTGTATATTTCCAGAATGGATTCAAGGAAGAGGATTAGACGTGCTGGGGAACGAACTAACCTCTACTACCTTGAAGGACTAAGTCGGTCGAATATGATAAAGAGCATATTACCTCATTCTTTCATATCCAAGTCAATTTCATCAAATAAAGAGAAAATTCTTCTTCACCATTATTGGTTAACCGTCATTTAGGATAATTAAGATTGTGTTTCCCTCATTGTTTACAAGCTTGAATGTTGGAGATTTTCATTATGAAGCGTTGAACTTGCTAAACATAAGCGTATAATTTTTTTGATTAGCAATTAAAAAAAAAGTTCTGTTCCTTTCTATCTTATTCATAACGATACTTGCAGTCCATCTCCTGTTTCTAATGTTTTTGGGCAAGATGGTTTTTTTTTCATTAATGATTATACTCACGTTACTAGGCTTTTCTTGCTTAAACACAAGTCTGATATTGGTACCATACTTCTAAATTTTTGTTCTATGATAAAAAACCAATTTGGGGCTAATATAAAAAGATTTAGGTCAGATAATGTCAGGAATTACTTCAATCAAATTCTTAACCCATATTTTCAAAAATAGGGAATAATTCACGAGTCATCTTGTATTAATACCCCATAACAAAATGAGATAGCTGAAAGAAAAAACGGTTATCTACTTGAAAAAACCTAAGCCTTGTTATTTCGTAAACACATGCCTAAGACTTTTTTGGGGGGAAGCTATACTCATGGCCTCTCATCTCATAAATTGATTATAGGTCATGCTTTTTCTATATATCCTTTTTAAAACTCTTTTTAATCTCTCTTTAAATTCCTTTAAATGCATAGATATTAACCGGCTAGTGTACTGGGTACATGTAGAGTAATAAAATTTTGGTAAATACCAAATCATATCCACAGAGAGTGACGACTAGCTCTCAACTGAATTGATCGTAATTGTAGCTAGGCCAAATAAAAAGGAATTTTTTTTTGGGTTTTTGGATATAAGACTAATGTATAAAGAACTAAGATTTTCAACACCTGTAATTGATTTAGGTTAAGAGCCAACAAATCTGAAAATCAATTGAAAGTATGCTATGACTACAGATATCCTTGCAAATCTAAATTGTCAATGGGTTTAGTTTTTCAATCAATCAAGCATCAGATAACAACACCTTTTCCCAAAGAGAGCAATTACCATAATTAACCAATCAATATTCCTTATTCCTAGGAAAGTGATCAATTGACTATTATTTTTTTATTTACTAAACCCTAATTGAATTCAAATCCATATGTCTATGTGATACGTAATCCTGATTAGATAATCATAGAATCGATTAGAAAAGAATTTTTTAATTACAATCCTAATCTATCATGAATTCCAGAATCAATCGAAAATACATGATTTGTGAAATAACATCAACAACATGAACACATACAAGGAATCAATCAACAACAGATAAAAATCAATCAAATGATTCATATCAACATCTCAAAACCCTAATCAAGATTGAAAGAAACAAGTATCAAGCACCATCCATAAAATGACTATGAGAAAAGAACAAAATTACCTTGTTAAAAAAATCATGTTGTTAAATTCAAATTCAAATTCGAATTCAAATGATGTTTTCAACTTGATCTCGGCATGGAATCCTCCATCAAAATAAAAGGATAAAAACTTTCTACTCTCTAAGGCCTAATCTATATCTAAGAGTAAGGAAAAATGTGTCTAATTTTGTGCCTAAGGTTCCTCTCCTTTACAATAAGATCCAATAAGAGAATATATATATGAAAAATTATAGGAAACATAGGCTGGCGATCAAGGTCAGCGGTCTATATTTTAATTCATCTGGCCTTCGTTGTAGAAATTAATTTCCAAGAGCATTGTTGAATGTACGTTGGCTCAAGGTCAGTAGCCTTGAACCTCCCAATAGCTAACCTTTAATGAAAAAATTGTTTCTAAATCAATAAGGCTGGCAGCTTTGGAGGCAATGTAGATGTATGTAAATTTCATGGAAATTTTTTACTTTAATCTAATTGTAATTTTTCAAAACTTACAATATGAAAATTGTATATCTTTCTCTCCTCTTTTAATATGATCTTGAATCATATTAAACGAAGCTCGTATTAGAGAAATATGTCGAATTTACTAAAACAATGTCGAGCTATAAATCTTAGTGATATTTTGCACGTATAGTAACTTCAAAATGATTTTTAATCTCCATTCTTTCATAATTAGTCAAAACTTAAAACATGAATATTGTAGACATCTCTTATCTTTCCATAGAATTTTGAATCACGTCAAAAGGAGATAAGATGAGAGAAATATCTATAATTTACCAAAATCTATCATTTTCTAAAACTTGGGCACCATCACTCTAAGAGTAGTGAATTCACGGCATATTTTGACTTTGATACATTCCGATTTTTCCACACCCAAAACATGGAAATTGAAGATCTCTATCTTGTCTTTCAATAACATTTTAAATCATCTCTATAGGAGCTTGGATGAGAGAGATACATCGACTTCATAAAACAGCGCCAAAACTGTCTTAATATGCTTGCATGACCGGCTTACATTCTTCTTGTCTCCAATTTTGCATCAAACTTCTCCCAATTGCTTGGATAAGACCAGAATTATCAAAATAAACATACTTAAGTACCATTATCTTATGATTTCTATAAAATCAATAATAGTTAAGCATGATTTGTTCAATGAAAAGTGAGTAAAATATGACTTTATCAATGACTTTCTAGAGTCTTAGGGTTCAAGAGTCCTAAGGATATTTTCTCATCTTTTTAACCAAATCTAAACACTACAAATAATCTTATCCCAAGAGTTTTTGGGTGTATCCTTTGTCCATGTCCATAGTCAAAACAGAGGAAAATTAGATCCAAGTGCTCTAAAATGTGTTTTCGTTGGTTACTCTTCAACTCAGAAAGGGTATAAATGTTACCACCATTCATCAAAGAAATTTTATGTTTCAGTAGATGTTACGTTCAATGAACAAGAGTCTTAATTTACGAATCCTCATCTTTAGTGGGAAGTTAAGGAAAGTTTCTTTTATCTTGATTTGTTATTGAACCCTGAAGCTTCTTCCAAACCCGTGTCTGAATCTTAACCACTATCTAAACCTAAATCTATGTCTGAGCTTGAACTCGTGTCTGAGTGTGATCCTACTCCTAGTAATAGGAAATTCGATAAGATGTCTAAATTTGAATCTGTGTCTAAGCTTGATCCTGTTTGTGGAAATAGGAAATTTGATAAGCTGTTTGCAAGGAAGAAGAAAGTTGTTTCTACATCGATGCAAGTTCAAGAGCCTATCCCAGATCCTTTGAATGAGGTAACAATTTCTAAGCCTTCATTACAAGATGAAACTGAAGCTTAGGTCAATGATCATGACCAAGACTGATAGGCATAATTTATCATCGTCTTAAATGGCAAATTGAGTCTAATTTATGGTTTATTGATGGGATTCTTAATAGATTAGGTACTTAATTAGTATATATATATCTATTTCAGGTCAATTTTGAGCACATTGGCAATATAAGGAAGAAATTTGAGGAGAATCCAATCAAATTCAAGCAAAGAAGCAAGAGACATAAGGAGAATCCAACTTGTACGCCCGTGCATTTATCAAAATGGAAGAAAAAATGGAAACAGTGGCTAGTACGGGGTCTTGTACGCCCGTACATGTAGCAATAAGGAAGAAAAATGGAAGCAGAGTCCAACTTGTACGCCCGTGTAACATTTGGCTGAAGAATCAACTCCAGTATCTAGTACGCCTTTGTGTATGCCCGTGCGAGATGGAAATTTGTCAAGAAAGTCTTTGTACCGTGCTTTATACGGTCGTGACTCTAGGAAATGTATAATGAATATTTTTCGACGTTTTCTTGAAACAGTGCGACTGTTGAACATTAAAAAGAAAAGTCGTCCATTTTCATATAGAAACTTTCAGGAAAAGTGTTTTAGACATATAAATACACCACACCCATTGGATGAAAGGACGATATTTATTCTAAACACCATCACACCTATTCGTAAGAAATATATGTGTTAGTCGAAGTGGAACGTATTGTATTGTGTGGATTTTCCAGAAGAAACTCGAGAGAGACAACTGGGAAACAAGTGTTCGTGTCTGTAATCGCATCCTTATCGTTGTAATTGAAAGGGGTTTTCTCTTCTTTTTCTCAGACATCGTGTGTTGTTTAATTGTTGTTGAATTTTATTACTATGTCATGAGTGACTAGATCTGGGGTTACAAAGCCATATTATCATGAATTGCTCATGTAATTGTTAGTAACCTGTTTAATTGTGAATTACTAGTGATAGGTCTTCATAAAAGTTAGTAAATTGTAGTGCACAACATGATCCTCCATCAGATTTCGATGGAAAATGTTGAGAAACAATTCCATCGAGCATATCTAAATCACTAGAACAAATTACTCCTGGTAATAGAGATATTATTAGGAAGTTTGCTGCATGTTTAAGGAGATTTAAGGATAATTAGAACACTCTAAAGCAATTCTGATTTGTCCATTTATTTAGGAGAGATTTTAGTGGATGAAAACGGAATTAGAATTGGTTTATTACGAGAATAAGAACCATGAGATGAGAATCCCCGCAGATAAGTAGTTAAAAGGATGAATTGTATTGTAGTTCATGTTAATATGGTGGAGTGGAGTAACCTTGTCTTATTGTGATTTAAATTGTATCAGAGTTGTGTTCTGCATAATATCTTAATGAACCTGTGTAATTAATATAGTTTAGTTGTTAATTACAGGTTAAATTTAGATAATCCAATTTATTCAATTGCTAGATAATAATTAATAGGGTGAGCAGTAGTACTTGTCAGGAGCCCGAGGAATACGACCCTATAAGCCATTCCTATACTATAATTTGATAGGTACACTTGTCTATTGTTGACCTGATAATAGGAAGGGATTATTGGATATTAATTGTTAAATTTAGGTCGAAACTAATCAAAGACCTACCAATTGCCATTAGAAAAGGAACCAGAGAATGCACAAAATGACCACTATATCCTCTTGCACACTTTTTATCTTTTAAAAGTTTCTTACCATCTTACAGAACCTTGCTTATAAGCCTAAATACCATCACTATCCCTATTGATCTATCTGAGTTATTGTCTAATAAAAATTGGAAGCAAGCTATGAATGTATAGATGGAAGCTTTAGAAAAGAACAAGACCTAGGAGTCGGTAAAGTTACCAGTAGGAAAGAGGTCGGTAAGATATAAGTGGGTGTATACCGTAAAGTCTAAAATATATTAGTCCATTGAGAGATATAAAGCTAGATTAATGGCCAAATAGATTTACGAGATTGATTACCTAGAGACGTTTGCTCTTGTTGCCAAGATGAATGCAGTTAGAGTGTTATTGCCTCTTGTAGCTAATTTTGGTTGGGAGTTGCTATAATATGATGCCAAAACTGCATTCTTGCATAGAGAATTGGAAGAAGAGATCTATATGGAAGTTCAACCGAGTTATGGAAAGAACTTGGATGCTAATATCGTGCATAAGTTGAAGAAGGCACTATATGGTCTCAAGAAATCACCACGAGCATGGTTTGAGAGATTTGCTAGAGCGATGTAAGCCATAGGATACAAATAAAGTTAGGGAGTTACATACTGTTTATTAAACACTCTTCATCAGGGGGACATACTGCTCTTTTGGTGTAGGTAGATGACATAATTATAATAGGAGATAATGATAAAGAAAAACAAGTTCTGAGTCAATGTTTGGCTAAAGAATTTCGTATCAAGACACTTAGCAGGTTGAAGTGTTTTCTACGAATTGAGGTAACACACTCTGGGTATGGAATTTTATCTCTCAATATAAGTATGCTATATATCTTCTTAAGGAGATAGGCAAGACCACATGTAAGCTAGCAAGCACGCCTATAGACTTGGAATAGCGGAGGAGGATCCCGCTATTGATAGGGAAATGTATCAATGCTTGGTAGGAAGACTCATCTATCTCTCTCATACACAATCTGATATAGCATATGCAGTGAGTGTAATATGTTAATCCATGCATAGCCTAAAGGAAGTTCATTTACAAGTAGCTCATAGAGTACTCTAATATCTTAAAGGAACACCAGGAAAGTGAATCTTATTAAGAAGAAATGGAGGATTAGTGCTTGAGGCATATTGAAATACCCTAAATTTTTGTTTAAGTTAATTAGATATTATTAGATGATTAGTATGAAAATATATGTAACTTTGAACCTTATTTTAAATTTAGTTTAGAAATTGATTTTAAATGATTTAGCTAGTGTAATTTAGCACAATAGAATATAATTAGATAGTTAAACCTAATTGAACTAGTAAATGAATTTAATTGAAAATAGAGATTCTAACACCATAAATACTCAATTTAACTTATTAAGCTACTTCAATTACTCATTTCAATGAATTCAAATTATTCAATACTTTCTAATTATCAAACTAAATTTCATTCGTCAGGTTCAATTGCGTGAACCCTTCATTTTAACCTAAATTTCATCTTCTAAAATTTTAGAAATTTAAAACTAAATATATACTTTCAAACGTCAATCCCTAAATTTCTAAAACCCTAAATTCAAATTAGATAAAAATTTTACTTCAATTAGGTTTCTTATATTTATTTTCTAATGCAATTACTAAGCTTCCTTTTCTAAATGCTTAAGTTTAGTTTCAAATGCCCAAAAACCCATAATCTAAAGCCTATTTTAACACATGAAAGTCCAAGCTCATTGAGTTAAGTCTAAGCCCATGTTCAAGAAGCCCATTATTCTTTTATTTTTTGTAATTTTTCAAATCCCATAATCAATAACCCAAGCTCATAAGCCCATGATCCATCATATTGTCATATACAGAAACAAACACACACACACACACACACACACACACACACACATTCAATTAAACCCTAAAGTCTAGAGAATTCTAAGGGTGTGAAAAGGCCAAAATGCTTGTAAACCCTATATAATTCTGCACATAATATAAAAACCTATCTTAAGAAGAAACCTTAGCCCATTCTCCACAAAATTTGCAGCCTCTCTTCCCTTAATTCACTCCCAAAAACTCTCTCAAAACACTTAAAAATATACATCAAAATCCTCTATAACATCAACAAACAAAGGGTAAAGTATTACCTAAGTTTATAGCTCTTAATATCTCTTTTATTTCCAAAAATCTAATATCTATTTCAATTAATTCCTAGGTGAAATTAAATATTAGAAACAAGGTTGAAGTTAGGAAAATAATATTGGAGAAGCTTCATCAACTCTTGAGTAGTAGAAATAGTAGTAGAGGCAATTACCCAGTTAATTTTGCTAATTCAAGTAAGTAATTTTAATTAATATATTTAATTATGTTAATGATATATATATTCATGTAAAATACTAAAAATAAACTTATATTTAAGTATAAATTAATATAGATATAAGTATCCATGAAAATCAAAATAAGCTTGTACATATATGTGTGTGTGTGTGTGTGTGTGTTATAATACTTGTTGATCTAGTGAAATTGTTGTATGTTTATATATGTGTGTGCATATGCCAAAATATGTATATGCATGATTATGATGATTGGTATGTTTATTTAAAATGAAAATATCATATATATATATATATACACATGTTAAACATAAATTTTGGAGTATATGCATATATGTAAGTGTTGATAAGTGCTAGAAATTTGATAAAGTTATGTTGATGATGATGATTTGAGTTATGGTTTATGATCTAATTTGTAAAATATAAATCTAAGTATAAACTAGATGATACAAATAGAATAAACATGTTTTAGATGATTAAAATAAGTTAGAAGTTAGATTAAACAAGAAAACTTAGAAAATTACAAAATCATCTTGGATCATCCTAGCATCGTCACTGTAGTGGCGGTGTTGATGGTTGGACCGACAACCAAATGAGCTTTGACGATGTCGAAACAGTAGATATGCGTGTCTACTTTACAAATCTATCGTAAACCGGCTAAGAACCGGTCATCTTAATGGTCAAATCAACCTGAACTAATAGGTCATCGTTGTCAATGCCTTGTCTCCGACTATAATGAGTTTAATTTAAAATATAACCATAATTAACTAATTATTTTAGGACAAATGAAATTGTAAACATGTAAATATATGTGTTAGGAAGTCAAATAAAAATTTGAGCTTAAGAACTAGAGCTGGGCATACGGGCCTGGCGGGCCGGGCCGGGCGGCCCACTTTGGCCCGCGGGCTAAACGGGCCAGAAAATTTTGGCCCGGGCCCGGCCCGCATTTAGCGTGGGCTAACGGGCTGGCCCGTTTGCTGCTCTCATATCCTACTATCGGATCACCTTAGATCAAACCCAAGAAGTAAAAGCCGCACAAGCTTGATACTACCATGGATACACATTTGAGACCACTGAATGACAACCTCTGGTGGCCTTTCCTCCAAAGTTCCATCTCACTAGATATATCTCTTATCTGTCACAGCAAAAATCATCACTGTATCAATCTATCCACCTCATAACGCTGGATTCTCAGTCATCAAGCAAAGCCAAAGCCCCAACGTTATAATAAAACCAAAACCATGGAAAACCATCCACCAATATCGATTCTTTTACATATCCTCCAAATTCCATCTCAACGCACGTTTCCTTACAAATTCATCTGCCTATTCATCAAGTTTCGAACTCATCACATAGAATTTCTTGACCAACAGTCCTAATTCAGTCTAGCGTAGTGAAAAATACGCCTAAAAGGCTAAATTTCAAACAATTCACGATCGTGGGTGAAGATGCACAATTGTTCATAACGCGTCCTTCATCAAGACATTCATCAAAATTCCAGCATATTGCATTGAAAATGTTCGCAAAATATACCTAATTCAAGTGAACATAAAAAAAAAAACCCTCAAATCGCAAATGCATGGATTACCATCGTGCCTGAAGATACAAACTCTTTTCTGTCTCGCGAAGCAAAGAAACCCTCTCCGCTCATCCCACGAGTACACATTGGCACCTTTCGCCTTTGTAATTACAGCGACCGTCTCCAGACTTGGAAGCCGATGAAAAGCGATGGATTTGGACAAAGATAAAAGAAGCTCTCTCGACTTCAAAGCCTCCATAAGCACCGAAGGACGTTTCGAGAAGTTCGTTAAGGTTCTCTTAAGCACGTAGGCCTCTTTCCTGAGATTGTGCGCGTGGAAATCGGACGGCTGAGAGGAGAGAGCAGATGAAGGGGAAGAAGAATCAGGAGCATAGATGCGGAGAGATCCATCAGAGCCGGCCAGGAAGAGCTTAGAACCGTATGATTCGATTGCTTCGATTTTGATCGGAGAGTCGGTGAGGAGTTGGAAGGAATCGTAAGCACTGTGAACCATTTTTTTAGGATTTGGTGTTGCAGTGGTGGTGACGGTAGTGGGGGTGCAAGGAGTGTTCAAAGGGATGTTTGGTTGTGTGATGCTGTAATTTGGGAGGAGGGGGGGTGTGGAGTGTCACGATCAAAAGTGCGTCGTGGGAATTCTGGGTTGGAACAAGCAGGATAAGAAAGTGCCCAGGGAAAATAAAGTACTGCTGGCCCGTTTGACCCTAAAAAACTTGACTTAAAGATAATTTTTTTTTTAAAGTTTTAACTTTTGGCCCGCGGCCAGCTCGGCCAGTTATGGGCCAGCCTGCTTTTGGCCCACGGGCTAACGGGCCAGGTAAATTTTGGCCCGTTTTTAAATGGGCCAAATTTTTTTGGCCGCAGCCCACTTTTTAAAGTGGGTCAACAGGCCGGCCCGCGGGCTTTGGCCCATATGCCCAGCTCTATTAAGAACTCATGTTTAAGATAGTGAACCAATTTATTAAAGTTAGGTTGCACACTAGTTTTATATAGTAAATAAAATATTAGGGTTTAAAAGGTAAATTAATTCTAGTTAAATAAATATGTAATAAATGTAAGTAATGTGTTCACATATTAAAATATGAATTTTAAGATGAATAGTTAATTATTTTGATTTTAGAAATTTATTTAATAAAATAGTAATAAATATGACATTTTAACATAATATAAACATAATAAGAAACTAGGTTAAATTCCTTAATGTATTTAGATGTAAAAATAGATTATAAATGATATAAATAAAAAAATTATATTTTAAATAAGTTATTTTACTTAATAAAAGTTTATTAGATTCAACATATGATATGTTATTTAAAATACTATTTAATGATACAATAACCATAAAAAGAGTTTAGTATACTTAACTGATTAATTCTATCCAACTTGACTAGGTAAAGTTAATATAGACTTATTAACTAATATTGGCTTAGTAAGTTCTTCATAAATTAACAATTTATACTTAACTATCACTGAAACTAGTGGACTCCTATAAGACCATATCAATTTGTAATTGGCTTAAGATAAACTATGAATAATAAGGTAAATATGTTGTTTCAAATGAATATTCACTAGAAACATGATTATTTTCTGTGAGTTTAATATAAATCAATAATCGATTTAAATGCTTACATGAATCAATCTTTTGACAGATATCTGTTAAAGTCTAAACCTTGCTTTAACTCCTGGTCTATTTTCTATTGTTTAGAATACATATTTTGTATTAGGTATGCAGTAACTTGTGTGTTACTTGCTAGGATAGGCATCGTAAATGAATTAATACTTAAAGTTATCTTGATAATTGCTTGTTGCTCGTGCGTAGTCGTTTTTTAGACCTAGCTCGAGGGGCAGCAACCTTGCTAGGTGGTGCTACTACGGTAGTTAGACGATTAGGTCACCATAAGTGGCTCAGTGGATAGTTGACAAGGGGAATAGTAGCGGGACAACGTATTCATATTGGAAAGAAGTTGTATTAAGCAGTTTAATATATGTGCTCTATTACTTTGCTCAATCGCAATGGACTAATATAAATAGAGATGCATAACGGCTGTGACTCCTAGATGAGACTATTACTTGTAGAGGTAGGAGGTATATGTATTCAGACTACTTATATCAACTTTCTGAGCAGTTACTGCTACTCATGACCCCCAGGTTCCTAGTGTATTGCTAGAGTATGGGTGCTCCACTATTATTTGCTACGCTTTAATTTAAATATATGAATTGTGGATTGTTACATTGCATTTAGAACAGGTATGTATGCCCATTTCATGCGTGCTTGTGTTGTCATATTGGGCTTCGGCTCATTCCATTATTTTTCAGGTAATGATGATACTTATGACTATATGGGGCATTGCACGGACTTGGAGAAATATCTTGACGAGTGGAGTGATTAGAATCCACAAGATCATTATCTTATTTCTATTTTATAAACTTCACTATCAAACTTATGTTTTAATGAGGGCCTATTTGTAAGCCCATGATTAGTATTTTGATACACTTGATATTCTTTATTATGAAATACTTGGTAGTATGGTACTGTTATATATAGATATTGGTCTATTTCTATAGTAGCCTATTTAGAAAAATGTTTTGAGAAATTTTTTCCGCTGCAAATTTCCAGCTGTTTCCATAAACTAACTTAATGATTTTAGAATTTAAAATTTGTTTAGCAATGATCATGATAAACTATAAATTAAACTAGTCTTAGTGTATAATGCCTTAGCATTATACGTGGCTGACTGGATGCACCTTGAACCAATTCGAGGCATGACACATATGCTGATGCTGCTTTTGCTAGGTCTATGGTTGATAGGAGGTTGACTTCAAGGTATTATACCTTTCTTGGTGGGAACCTTGTGAGCTGGAGGAGTAAAAAACATAATGTGGTGGCACGGTCTAGTGCTGACGCTGAATTTCGAGCAATGGCTTGGGAGGTGTGTGAACCACTATGGCTAAAAATTATTCTTGAAGATCAGAAGGTTAAGTGGAAAGGTCTAATGAGACTACTATGACAACAAGTCTGCAATCAATATAGATCACAACTTTGTACAACATGATCAAACAAAGCACATTGAGATTGATAGATACTTTGTTAAAGAAAAGTTGGAGAGTGGATTGATTTGTGCACCTTATGTATCTACACACAGTTAGCTTGTTGTTGTTTTGACAAAAGGGCTAAGTAGTTCAGTTTTAAAACCTATTATATCCAAGCTGGGAATGAAAATTTCCTATTCACCAGCTTGAGGGGGGTGTAGGAAAATCAAGAAATGAATTAGTTAGTTTTGTTTTAGGAAACTGTATTTTTTTTTCATTTTCTTATAATTAGATCTATACAGCTAACATTCTTTTTTGTTACGAGACCCACACAAATGTGGGATTTTACTTTATTAGTTTCTCAAGTTGATGCTGGGGATGCTATGTATAAATTTGACCTGTACACATTTTTATGAAATACACATGATTCAATTTTTTTTTTAAATTCTAAGAGAAGAAGTGAAGAAAGTGTCAACAGAATGATTAGACAATTAGATACGAGATATATGAATTTGAGGAAATTTCTGCACCACACGAAACTTACAGCAGAAGGCATGTGCTGGTCTTTTCCATGATATTCCTGCCATACATTAGCATGAAACAACAAAATGTAAAAGACGTTGATACCTTCACTAGATTGAAAAAGAGGCTGTGTAATTCAATTCTAGAGAAGTCATAAGGACGGACACATTCGGCAAAGTTTCCATTTTCCAAATAAAAGCTTTCCATCTATTTTTTTATTCATCAACTATTGCTTTTCCCTCCCTCTAAATTGACACGATTTGAGTAAAGAAATAATTTTTTTTGATAGCATAATGATCATACTTTTGGACATCTCGATTAACTCCCGTCAGGTTTTGATAGGTTATTGTGTCTCATATCCAATTTATTCATACTCAACATGATAATGGATGGCTAGACTTCGGCCAGACCATCACCTTTGCACAAAACATTGGCTTTTTTTTTTTTTTTTTTTTTATGTGTTGGATTTACTGTATTTTCTTTAATTTAGATTCAATTTAATTTTCAATAATTAAAAATTATGAACCATTATATTTCTTTGTATTTTAGTGTTCAAAGTTGCACCAGTGTGGATTGTTGGATTTTTATCTGCATCAGATCCATATCGATAACTTATTAGTATCAAATCTGTATCTGTTTAGTTTGCTTAGTTTATGATTAAAACTATCAGTTATCCATCTGTGTCATATTTGTATCGGTTCAGTTTGAAAACGAAACTAAAACAAAACCAAACCGACTATCTAAACAAGCCTTTAAATTTGCTACATCCTAATGTATGTTCATTAATTTAGCAAGTAAGAATTATTTTTCGCCTTTCCTTATATAATATATATTATTTTAAAATTAAAGGTTAATGTTACAAATAATACACGAATTTTGAAAAAATATACATTTAAGTACCTAAACTTTGAAAATAATCAATTTAGTGTTTGGACTTTGAAATTGATCAATTTCAAAGTTCAGGTACTAAATTAATCAATTTCAAAGTTTTTAAGGTATTAAATTGATTAATTTCAAAGTTCAAGTACCTAATTACATATTCTGCTAATATTCAGTTACCATTTGTGATATTATCCCTAAAATTAAAAAAAATATATTTATGATTGGTAATTATGATCATGCAAATTTTAAATATATGATGTCCAATTTTAGCAAACTTTGATATCTTCTGAAGCTTGTAATGGATATTTTTATTTGAAATGATACATCCTCTAACTATTAATATAAAGTTAAAATAGTCATAAGTTTGAAACCAAATGTGATTTTACTTTGAAACACAAATTTTCAAACTCGTTGAATAGTATACTTCTGCATATTTGTTATGCCTCTTATAGTATTTAGTGTTTTTTTTTTTTTTTTACGATGAGATAGTATTTAGTTATTGATAATTCAATTTTTGTAATTCCATAACTCACAAATAACACATTAAAATATATGTAAACTTCTAGCCATGGGATATTACAAACTATGAAAAAATGATTAATTTGACTTAAAATTGTATAGTAAAAAATGTCATCCATTTGGGAAGACCTGCTTAACAATTTTTAACTTGTATATTTTTTTTAATGTCATTTTAAGATTATAATCATTGCAAAATAAAAAAAAAATACAACTATTATACTTTTATAATTTTACAATCATATCGAGGGTATGAGAACATACAAAAAACGAAAATATTACAAGATTTCAAGCAAAAACATCAAATTATAAAGGTCGTTCATAATAATATTAAATAAATTCATAAAAGCAAATTGTAATAGATAAGACGATGTAAAATTTAGAAGACATTTGCATCCTATGTCATCTATTATAAAAAAAAAAAATATAGAAAATATAAGAATGACAAAAATAACATATTAGTAGAAGAGAAGATTAAAAGAGTTATAGAATTTTTCTCTAAGCATTTCCTCTTGTCATTTGTTTCTTCTCATAATAATCCAGGATTTTCAAACTATAAAACATGTAAGAGATTTAGACTACCATACTCATTAAAGGGATGGTTTTCAACCATGCAATTTTAAGTTAAAATGATAGTTCTAACTCTAAATATAGACACAAAGTTAAAAAAAAAAAATGAATTGAAATTAAATTGAACTAACAAGTACTAAATTATTAAAAAAAAAATTAGACTTAAATTGCAAAGTTGAAACTATAAGCACTTATTATACCTCTATCTCAAGATTTTTGCACCAACACAAAACATACTATAAAATGTAGATGTACATGTCAATCTTTGATATGATATCGGTGCCACACATTAGCATGTAACAACAAAATACAAAAGGCTTATACTTTTATAGATTCTAAAAGTAGTTGTGTGGTCTTTCTCACACTCTCTCTAGAAAAAGTAATTTGGATGGACCAATTCAACAACATTTTCATGTTCCAATTGAAAACTTTCTACACATATTCCTTTTCATTTATGTATTATTACTTTTTTTTTTTATCCTTTTCCTTTTCCTTTAAATTGCCGCCGAGTAAAGAAATATCTTTTTTCAAGAGCATAATGTTCATACTCTGGACATTTCGATCGACTCCTATCAAGCTTTATTGGGTTACCATGTCTTTTATCCATTTTATTCATCTTATCATGGCTAGCTTTGTCCAAACGGTCATCTTTACACAAAATATGGGTTTTCTTCAATCCTACTAAAGTCAACTATGGTACAGCTCAACCACATGATCATTTTCACACAAATACCTAATGCCTTTCTTAAATAGAAAGCAAAAAGAATTCAGAAGAACCTGCAATGAGCTACTGTTAGCAATTTGTTGTGTTGTATCTCGAATCTTGTGTAAATGGGCTCATATGAAAGCCTCAATCATGGCATAATTTGTTTATTAATCATTATGAAAATCTAGATTCATGATCTAACCCATTTAATAAGAATGTCTTATGGCTAGGTTGTGACCATTTATCAATAAAAAACATATGTAATTATATATGTGTGTGTTATGAAAGAAAAAAAAAGGCAATAATAAAATTAACCTTTATGATTACAAATGGCATGAGTGATGAATCCTAACACTTAATATTAACCCAAATAAAAATTTTAAAAGATAAAATCTAATCAAATATGACAAGTCTAAGAGTTCATTAACTACTAAACATTATTATATTAACTTGAAGTATAATTTAAATAAACTTTAATAATACTTGGGTAATTTCCAAACTTGTTACATTCTCTATCAATTCTTCAACGAAGACACTCGAAGAAGTAAGTAGAAATAAAACACAAGCAAATATATGAAAATATTTCATTTTCAGAAATATATAATTAATGGAAAACGTTTTATTTTAACAATAGATTTTCTGGTCATAATTTGTAGTAACTATGAAAAATAAATAAATAAATATATACACATACATTAGTAACATGATACCGTTTTATGAGACAAACTCATGACTAGTTTATAAGACTTATCTAATAAATGGAATGGTAAATAGGTTTGGGTTATAGACCTATGGCAAGGACACAACTTTAAACATGCCATGTTTAGGTCTAAGTCATTTATTATTTATGTCAATTTTTATTGAGTCAAAACCATTAATAATTGTGTTATATTGTGTACAGGTTCATAGGTTGCATCCTAAATTGCCAATGCTATAATGAGTAGTTCATATATTGTATTTTTTTTTCAATACTCTCTCTCTCCCCTTCCCTCCTTCATTGGGTTTTCTTCTCTAAAATCTAGGGGCAGCGACAATCACATTTTGGTTGTCCACTTCAATTCTATTAATGCTACCGTAATTTTCAATGTGCCGTCTTCAATAAGAGAATATTTTGATTCATATCTAAAGGTTTGCAATTAGTTCCATCGATAAAGAGGACATCTTGATTCGGATTTGAAAGTTTGCAATAAGTTGTCCACAAGTGAATAAAAAATCGCATCAAACATTTTTGAATTTAGTTTTTATTTTTCATTTATTGTTGTTTGTTTGTCATCCCATTATTGGGGTTTTTCGACTAAAGTATTGGATTTACTTCGGATTGTGTTGAATTTTTTTTGGGTCATTGTATCTCGTTTTTATATAAAAAAATTCTCCATTTTCAGATTGGATCTTTTGGATCCCCTTTCTTTTGATGTATTTTGTTAGTACTATATGTACTTATATTTTGATGTGCTTCAATAAATGAAATTCAATTCTGACAAAATATATATATATATTGTATTTTTTTTTCTTTCATTAGCATTAAAGGAAGGAGAACTTTTACAATCTCATTGAGGGCATTGTCTGGTCAATCATCTCACTATTAATATATACACACTACAAGAAATTTTGGCTTTAGAGACAAAAAATTCTGTCTTTGAAAGTAAAAAATCTGTCTCTAAAGACTTTCAGAGACAGATTTTCCGTTGCAAATTTCTGTCTCAAAAATCATCGTCGCTAATTCTTTTAGAGACAGATTTATTTTCCGTCGCAAATTTGCTACGGAATTTCTATCTCAAATTTGTCACTGTTTTATAATTAGTTATTTTTAAATATCCAATTAGTAAATATTAAATAAAATTATTCCGTTGCAAATCTGTCTCTGATTCTAAGACAAATTATTTAAAAAATACTCATTTGCCTCTTATTTATCCTTCCCAAGAGGTCACCCATCATAGAATGCTACATACTAAGCACACTTAACATTGAAGTTTGCAGAAACACTAAACCGATAAACCAATTCATATCTTCATGAGTAAAGTTCCATTACTGTTTATTTAAGAGATATCACAATTTACATATATTTAACTATAAAACATTTTACATATCTTTTATAATTTATTTTTATTTTATAATTTCAATTTACCTATTTATTAAGGATTTTTCATTAATATTTTATTAAAATAATATACAATATTAATATATACAATGTTTACTTTTATAATAATTATTTTAAATTACATATTTATTATAAATATATAATATTTTCAGTAGTATATTATAAACTTTTTCCAAATATGATATTATTATTAAAAAATATTATATTATGTAAATAAAATAATGTTATACATATAAATTTATATATATTAATTATATATATATTATTATTATACTTTTTACATTACTTATTTAATATTTATATTACCTTAATAAATTATATATTTTAATTAATGAGTTTATTTTTTATTTCATTTTTGTTACACTTAATAAACTATAATATATATAAACAATATAAAATATTTTTTCATTAATATATTAATAAAATAATATAATATCAATTTAAATATATTTAACTAATTATTATATATTTATATTTTATTACTTAAATATACTATATTTTTAAATAGTATATTATTTTTTCCCCAAATATGTTATTATATTTTAAATAAAATACAGTTTGTAAATATAATTATGTATGATATATAATAATATTTTTTTATATTAAAAACATATGAATAGTCATAATAAATATATAATTATAAATTATAAATAATATTGAATATATATATTTTTATTAATATATTATTAAAATATAATATATTTTTATATATTTGTATATGTTTAAATATGCCAGTTTACATTTTATATTAATTATTTTATTTTATATATTTTATTATTGAAATATACTTTATTTTTAAGTAGTATTTTATAATATTACTTGTATATAACATATTATATTATTGTTATACACTATTTTATTAAGTTGTATAATTTGATTTTTTTAATATAAGTTATTACGCAAAATAATATATATAAGATATAAATATAACATTTATATTTTAAGTACTATTTTTAATTTATACTTTATAATATATAAATATGTAATGTAATAATAAATATATTATAAATAAATATATATAATTAGTTGTAAATAACATATGATTATACATATTATAGTTATTATTAATAAAATTAATTTACAAATATAATATATTTCCTTATTATATAATGCACATTTATATATATTATATTAGATATGTATAATTAAAACTAAATTTTAAACATAATTATTAATATATACATATATGTAATAATTTAGTTTAGAGACAAATTTGCAACAGAATTTAAAAAAATAGAAATTGGCGCTAAAATAATTTATTTCCCTCTAAAATCAGAGACAAATTTGCAACGAAAAAATTTCCGTATCAAATCAATGTGTAATCCGTCGCAAATTCCATCGCAAAATAATATAAAAATTAGAAGATTATTCATAATTTTTGTCATCACAAATCCGTCGCAAATCTGTCTCTAATTCATTTTTTTAGAGACAGAAATTTTCCATCGCAAATTTTCTGTCTTTAAAAGCTAGTTTACTAGTAGTGACATACACACGCACGTGCATATATATATAGTAATTGGTAAATTAATTATTTTAATAGTGTGGTCTTGGATATAATTTGAGCCATTAAATAGTTGATCGGACTGGTCTTATTAGGTTCCATCAAAATTAATGATAAGACTATAGAATTTTTCAAGAGGAAGACGATAAGAACACTATTATTCTTATCCTTTAAAATATCATAGGTTAATTCAAGAATGGAAAGAGATCATGGGCTGGGAGTGTCAAGTGAACTAAATCAAGATCAGTAAATATATAAAAATATAGTGTTTTTCAAGGTTGCAATAGCTTCATCATCCAATGAGATTGTCGAGCAGATGTTAGCTACTGAGGAGATTTTCAAACATAGGGTGACAAATGTGTCATTTATGGGAATAGTTGAGCCGATGTTGAATTTCAATCTGTTCTTGAAGCCCACAGATGCTTGAATAAGGTGCAATGTTTTTACAAATAATCTGCTTTTCCATTCAATCTAGAACATTTCCACAGCTTGGTTGAATACTTAAATTAATCATATTATGGCTGATAGGTTCTAACAAATGAATTTCAAGTTTTTCTGATCAAAAGATCAAATCTTACAAAGTATGTATTTTCTCTTCTGCCTTCTACTATAAGCAATCTATGATTTATATTGTTTCCGTAACTAACTTCCTAACAATGCCAGCTCAGCATAACTAACTAACCTCCTTAGAACAAGTACAGCTGTCTTTACTAACTAACTATCCTCACTTACACAACTAAACAATATAAGACTTTTACTTCTTAGGCTTCCTACTATAGATGTGTAACAAAGGCTTCTGCACCCTAGGTATCATATCAATACCATCCCCTTGAAGAGTGTCCTTGTCCTCAAGGACAAAATCAGGAAACTGCAAACGCATAGCCACGACATCCTCCCAAGTTGCATCCATAGGCGAAGTATCGGACCACTGTATAAGAACTTGTGGTATCTCCATGCCATTGCGGACTTCAAATCTTCGTCCCACACTTGCTGAGGAGAAATCCCGTCAGGAACAATGTCAGAGCTTATAGACTCAGGCAAGTCTTGAAGGACTGGAAAAGAACCATGAGACTTCTTCAATAAAGATACATGGAAAACCGGATGCATTTTGCAATGCGCTGGCAATTGAAGTCTATATGCAACATTCCGACACGGGAAACAATCTGGAAAGGTCCATAAAATCTAGGGGCCAATTTAGATTGAGATTTATATCCAATCTAGATTGCAATGGACCCCGAAGCTTTAAGAAAACCCATCACCAACTGAAAATTCCACATCTCGTCTTTTCTTATTGGCCATGGTAGAATTTCGGAGTTGAGCTCGTTCCAAATTGAAACGTAAACGACCCAAAATCGAATCACGAAGAAGTAAAGTATCTCGAACATCCGAGTTAGATACTTCTTTGTCAACAAATGACAGTAAACCAGGCAGAGGACGACCATAAACAGCCTCAAAAGGGGTCATACCCGTGGAGGAATGAAAAGAGGTATTATAAGAATACTCAGCCCAACTTATCCACTTTGCCCAAGTGGAAGGAATCTCTGATGCAAAACATCTCAAATAACATTCTAAGCATCGATTAAGGACTTCAGTTTGGCCATCCGTCTCCGGATGATAAGCCGTGCTAAAGTTCAATCGGGTCCCATGCAAAGAAAAAAGCTCCTTCCAAAATCCACTAATGAACAAAGGATCCCTATCACTCACGATGGTGCGAGGAAAACCATGTAGCCGCACCACATCCCTTATGAACATTTCTGCTACCTTCTTAGCCGAGTAAGGATGACTAAGTAAGGAAAAATGGCCATATTTAGAGAAGCGATCAACCACCACCAAAATCACATCAAACCCCTGCGATCTAGGTAACCCTGTGATGAAGTCCATAGAAATATCTTCCCAAATAGCATTAGGAATGGGTAGGGGATTCAACAAACCCGCTGGAGCCAAAGTTTGCCTTATTGCGCTGACAAATCGCACACGAACGAACAAATCTGAGAACGTCTTCTTTCATGCCTACCCAAAATAAATGGGCTAAGAGACGTTGTAAGTCTTAGTAAATCCTGCGTGGCCACCAACACAAGAGGAATGAAACTCATGAGAAATAGTGATACCCAATTTGAGTTGATGGAATCACCAGTCTATGAAAATAATATAGAGTATCATTCACTAAACGAAAACCTCTACCAGCATCTTGGCCATCTTTCAACAATTGAACCTTACTAGAAAGAAAAGGGTCCTGAAGAACATCCTGTCTAATGTGAGTCAAATCGGTCCAAATAGGAGATATCCCAAATAATTCGCCTGAATCCTCAAACTGTAGAGACAGAGCATCAGCAGCTCGATTTTCATGACCCGCCTTGTAAACAATATCAAAATCATAGCCTAAGAGTTTAGCTAACCAATGCTGTGGTTAGGGGTAGTAATCCGCTGATGAAGTAAATGCTTGAGACTCCTTTGATCGGTACGAACCACAAATTTCCGACCAAGGAGGTAGGACGCCAATGCTGGATAGCTAGGACAAGAGCCATAAGCTCCTTTTCATAAGTTGATTTAGCCATTGGTGTAGACAAGGCTTTACAAAATAAGCTAAAGGGCGCCCATTTTGCATCAGAACAGCGCCAAGTCCCACACCAGACGCATCACACTCTATTTCAAACGGTTGAGTAAAATCTGGAATTGCGAGCACCGGAGCATGCACTAAAGCTTGCTGCAGAGCCTGAAAGATTCCAAAGCAAGATCTGACCAGTCAAAAGCATCTTTTTTTAACATTAGTTAAAGGTCGAGCCAATTTCCCATAGTTCCTAATGAACTTGCGATAATATCCTGTCAGACCAAGAAATCCCCGAACTCCCTTCAACGTAGATGGAATTGGCCAATTGAGAACAGCATTAACTTTATTAGGATCCATAGCCACCCTTGGGCAGAAATAATATGTCCCAAATATTCAAGTGTGCGTTGACCAAAAGCACATTTCTTTCTATTTGCTGTGAACTGTTGAGATTGCAGCAGCCCCAACACAACCCGTAAATGATCCAAATGCTCATCCAAAGTAGCACTATAGATGAGGATATCATCAAAAAACACCAGAACAAACTTCCTTAGAAAAGGCCAAACAACTCATTCATAGTAGATTGAAATGTGGCGGGGGCATTTGTCAATCCAAAGGGCATAACCAAAAATTCGTAATGCCCTTGATGAGTGCGGAAAGCGGTTTTAGAAATATCACTTGAACATACCCGAATTTGATGGTACCCAGCCTTTAAGTCGATTTTAGAAAAAATAGAAGCCCACACAACTCATCCAAAAGCTCGTCCACAACTGGAATGGGATATTTGTCAGGTACAGTGACATCGTTCAAGGCTCTATAGTCAACACAAAATCGCCATGAGCCATCCTTCTTTTTGACTAAAATAACCGGACTTGAGAAAGGGAAGTGCTATCACGAATAATGCCAGCATCCAACATTTCATTGACCAACCCCTCTATCTCATTCTTCTGCACCTGGGCATATCGATAAGGACGCACGTTCACAGGTCCCACACCTGGTTTGAGAGGAATTTTGTGATCATGAGAGCGAGGAGGAGGTAAAACATGCTTAGAGACGAATACCTCAGAAAATTCATCCAATAACTTCTCAATCCGAGAGTCCACCAGTCCGAATCCACAACATGAAGAACCATATCCAAGTGCCACAACATACTACAATCTGCATTATCTCGAGAACATAATAAAGATTTGTAGGATGCACTAGCTTTATGCAAAGTAGGATCACCACACAACATGATTTCACTCCCCAGATGATTTATTTTCATGGTCATTTCATTCCAATTTACTTTGATCTCACCCAGAGTACTTAACCAAGCAACGCCCAAAATTATGTCGATAGACCCCAAATCCAACACATAACAGGAGACTGTAAGAGGAATACCATTTAAAACAAGAGGAGATCCTGACATAAACCTTGAGATTGAATAACACGACCATCACCTAATTCAACTGAAAAAGGAGGAGTAGAACTTACAAGAGGATGTAGTAGTTGAACCAACTGAGAAGACACAAAATTGTGACTTGCCCCGCTGTCCACTAAGATTGTAACATTATGTGAAAACAGGACGCCCCTAAACTTCATCGTCTTAGGGCCATTGAAACCATTCAAAGTCAATAATGACAAAGCCATTCTACCGCCCTCATGACCCACATCATCAACGAAACATCCCTTTACTCCCTCCAGAGGATAGTCAACCGCATGATCAACAACAGTTGTCCTTCTTCTTCCATAATGAGTACTCGCAATGACTTATTAGGACATTTATGACTCGGAGAATAAGGCTGATCACAATGAAAACAAACACCGCGCTTTTTTTTATCCAAATATTCACTGTAAGACATTTGCTTTGTCATTTTCGATCCAGTCGAATTAGAACTACTTGAACCTGAAGAACCTGACAGATGAGACCCTAAAGTAGGTGGTATAATAGAACTTGTAGTTGAAAACTTTTTATCAGACCAAGAATAACCATTACTAGGATAAGCTGCACGACTGCTCGCAATAGGAATGGACTGTGTAGAATGAAAAGAATTCCGAACATAAGAGCTAGAGCGAGGAAAATAAGAGGACACTGATCTTGAAGAAGCAAGATCTGAGCGAACAAAATCCCCTGTTTCACCTTTACGAAGATTAGAGGAAACAATTAAACCATAAGCAAATTCTTTCTCGATATTCAATGATAATTCCATTGCGTCAGCGAGAGTAGAAGGTTTAAAAGTCTTTACCCTAAGTAAAATGTCTTCCCTTAATCCGCCAAGGAAATATCATAAGAGCTGTAACTCTGTCATATCCGGAGCTTGAGAAGTGATGGCTTCAAATTCCTCAATATAAGTGTCAATTGAAGCAAACTACCTTAAAGTAGACAAACTCTCGTACAGATTAAGCACCGACTGATTTCCATAACGCAATAACATCTCACGCTTTAATCCATTCCAATCTAATAGCGGCACACGTCGTTTCAACATTTTAAACCAGTAAATGGAGCGTCCTCGCATGAATAAAGAGACGAGAGGAACCTTGCGCTCCGGACTAGTACGATGAAACTCAAAGTACTGTTCGGCTAAGGTAATCCAATGAACAGGATCCGAGCCTTCAAACTCCGGAAGAAGAACATTTTCCGCATGTCGTTTGTAAGCATCGTCATCAAATAAGGACGAAGAATTGGAAGATTTACCTTTCACACCTTCTTCCTGTTCGCGCGACTGTCGAACAACAGGCGACTCCACCGATACATGATCAGACGACAATCCACGGTGAATACGCAACACCTCCTGCAACATCGATTGCATAGACACAATCGAAGCATCCAAAGCACTAACAGGCTCGTTCGAGTCACGAAATTGTTGTTGAAACTCGGAAACACTACTTCGTAACCCTTCCGCAACGTCCTTGATATCTTTCTCCAACGAATCCAAACGAGTCTCCATCCGCGTCATAGCTCAAAAAGGAAGCCACAGACGGCGCCAATTGATAGGTTCTAACAAATGAATTTCAAGTTTTTCTGATCAAAAGATCAAATCTTACAAAGTATGTATTTTCTCTTCTGCCTTCTACTATAAGCAATCTATGATTTATATTGTTTCCGTAACTAACTTCCTAACAATGTCAGCTCAGCATAACTAACTAACCCTCCTTAGAACAAGTACAGCTGTCATTACTAACTAACTATCCCTCACTTACACAACTAAACAATATAAGGCTTTTACTTCTTAGGCTTCCTACTATAGACGTGTAACAAAGGCTTCTGCACCCTAGGTATCATATCAATGGCGAAGCCTCTTGTAATGATAGGAAGATGCTTTTAGCATCTAGGTTTTTTTATGTGTTTTCATAGCTAGGAACGGAGCAGGCATTTTGCTTCAATTTCCATAGCTGACTCCATATGCATTTTGGAACTCAAAATCCAAGTTAAGTAGAACTATCTATTGAATAAAGAGAAGAGACCTTTAAGAATGGCTTTCTAGTGACAGATCTAGGGAAAAAAAAGTACTGCTATGTGGCATTTGCTTGATTGGGTCATCTGAGACACAATCACACTATTCATTTCAAGATTTTTTGAGGAACTCTTGTTGTTCCAGGAGTTACAACCTAGAGTCCAATGACAACAAGCCATATGCTAGCGGATTACCAGACCATGGTCATGGTTCATGTGTGATTTCAGTCATGAGAAATATAAAAATATAGTATATAGTATCAAAATTACTCATTTTATTGAGATTTCAATATAAAAAAGTTTGTACTTTTACCATTTGCTTTCATAAGCCTATGTCGTGTCTCTTTAATGAATTGGTGCATTCTAAATGATTGGGAAAAGACAAAAAAGAAAAAGTGCTTTTCTCCTGAAAAAACTTTGCTAGATCTTATACGGATTGAGTGGGATTAGTTGTCTTAGCTAATGGCTGGTTTACTTTACTATATTAAATATGGGAAAAATAAAATTCTAATTAAATATAAGTGTTATAGGATTATAATGGTTATTATATTATATTTTTTATGTAAAAATTAAAATAAGTAATTATTGAAGTAGAAGATAAATTATTTATAATGTCTCTTTATTTTCATTATAAAGAGAAAATAATCGTATATATGATATTTTCAAAATCGAGATGTTTATAATGAAGTTAGAAAATAAATCTTAAATGGTAATTCATGTGTATGATTTGCTATCGATTATTTTTAAGTAAATACTGTAATAGTAATTTTACGTAAAATAAAAAATAAAAAATAGTTATTTATGTAAATGGAGATTTGCCGCAAATCAGAAGGATCAAAGGGATGATACATGTCGATTTCATGGCCAAATCCAACTGGATAAGATTAGCATAGTTTGGTCAATCCACGTCTTAACTATACTAGAGCTTAAGCGGCTGTTAAAGCATAATCGTGTCAGTGATAACTCCAAAGACCCTTTTTTTTTTTTTTTTCTCCCCCCAGTGAATGCATGTGGCATCTATATGAAGGGACGTTTGTATATTATTTCTATTAAATATTATCCTGTATTTTATATGAAAAAAAAAATTTAAAATTAGGCTAATGATGAGTCAATCTAATATGATGACACTTATAGTTCCACTTTTTTGCTCTATCATTGATCGTGAAATTAATTAAACTGTCGTCCTCCTTGCATACCTGCATACACTACACTTACACATGTTATCTTTTTAAAATTCTTACGTGAGCATGATCTCGTGTATTCATGAAGCATGCATGAGCATGACGCTCTACTTCTTTTATTTTCATAAAGATTTGTATTTCCATATGAATAGGAAAGGGAGAAGAAAAAGGAAAAAGAAAAGACAAAACTCATTGTGTTAAATTTTGTAATTATCCTTTAGATGATTCCTCCATTTATTCTATAAAATCCTCTAACAACGAATGTATGTGCAGAATTTCCTTATTAGTATAACAACGTTGATATATATTCCCAATTTCCGTGTTGGTATAATGATATACTTAATTATAGTGCTATCTAGTGAGAAAGAAAGAGATTATTTATAGAGTTTATATGAAATGTTTATTTATTTATTTATTATTATTTTTTTTATGAAAAACGTCTGTCGGATCTATTAAACCATTTTTATCCTGTGGGTTTCTCATAAAGGGAAAAAGTTTTGCTATCCTGATCATTGTGTCCCAATCCTGTCCCAAACAATAATAACACGATATGTGTACAAGGAGTGATAATAACTATTTGTTTTATTTTAGTGATATTTTATTTTTTGATTTATTTAACACGTGTCAAGTATCTATTGGCTGAGACAAGATAGAGACAATATTTTCGGGACGGTAAATATTTTTCCCTTATAAAGTTACTTAACATGTTATATCAATATATTAAGCAACTCTTCCTACTGAGTAACTCACTACTTTATGCATGAGTTACTTAGGAAGTTACTTAACATGATATTTTAAAATTTTTATGGGTCCCATATCACATAATTAAACACAACAAAAATCAAAACTAAAAGAAAAAAACAAAAATTGCTCTAAGCACCATTGCTTGTTAGAGAACCGATGCTTGAGCAAGGAACAGAGTTTATTCGTTAAGCAATGTTGGTTGCACTTGGTTTCTGTGAAAGAAACGTGGGGAATTACCAAAAACCTCTACCTAAGATAGAATTGAGTTTAGATAAATTAAAAATGAGTCAAATGAATTATATGATATAATTAGATAAGTTGACATAATTAGATTAACAATTGATTAAGTTGAAATTTGAGAATTTAAATTTCTAAACCTCTAAACATATTGTTTAAATGTTTAGCGAAATTCTAAATCACCAAATTTTTGTTTAAATCCCGATCTCTAAATCCTCACAGATTTTAAGTTTATTTGCTTACCTAAAAGTATCTCTAATTTTATTTTTTTTATCTTTCCTTTGTTCTTATCTTAAAATATCTTTAACCTTATCTATTGAATTTTCTTTTCCTTTCTTCTATCTCTTTCCTACATTATCTTTTCACTTTGTTCTTATCGTTTTTATAATGCTCTAACTTGAAGGCATTACAACCTGCCACATATCATTCTCTTCATAAAAATGCGCCAAGGCTATAATATACTAATCCATAAATATATCAAAAGATAATCACCAAAACTCACACATGGTTATTTTAAAATATCATATAAATTAATCTCTTTGAAAAACATGAACTATTAAAATCCAAAACTACAAATTATTAAACCAAATAAAATCTAATAAAATAGTTTCATAAAATCTCCAATATCTCTCTCTTATTTCCAATATCCAAGGTCTACTGGTCCTCAGCTGGATAGTCAAATCCACTATCGCCATTCCCATGATCAACATATAGATCATATCCAGATAAGTCATAAACTATATCATCATCACCTATACCTAAAAAATAAATGAATGAGCGAAAATGCCTAGTATACCAAACCATAAACACATGCACATGAACAAGCATCACGCAACATGACATACACCGTATTAACTAACATAGCAAACACAGTTTATTATCTTTGATTAGCCAATAACCAATACAGTTTAGAACCATTTGCAATTAGTCCTAAACCTGGAGTAACTCATGACTCTATAAAACAAGTTTTATATAAAATACTTTTATATACATATTAGTGTTAGATGCGATCCACCCACCGTTACGTACCATAATTAAGCTGGCACGACTCCTAATCTACCGGAATCATCTTCAAGTGCAACCTCACTAGGAATAATGCGACACAAAAATCATCAGGTTGACAGCATTAGTATCACACTCTGCGTGGTCTTTACTAACAGCAGTCAAACACAAGTAGCACACTTAACAATTATATGCCATATGAGATTTAATCAATTTATTTTCTAACCCTCCAAGTATAAACAATAAGCAAGGTAAGGATGTACCTGTTTCGCTTCCAAAACTCCAAAATCAACAAATCGTTCTTAAGAGATTATAAACCCTAATTTCACCAGAATCCTGATTAACAACATATATCAAATCAAATTTTGATTTCACATTCATAATTAAACCCTAACATTAAAATCCACAATCTAAAATATAAGATTTACAACATTAGATCTACACACCTGTCTTTTAGGATCACCAGACAACGAAACCACAAAACACAGATTTCTCCAAAACTCCTGAAAACCCTAAAATCCTCAGTCAACAATAAATCAACTATAAGGAAAGACCTCATCTTTAAAATAACAAGAATTGAATGAATTCATACTTACCCAAAGTTTTGGATTTCATGCCTCCTTGATTGTTGGACTAAATCACCAATCACAAGTTAGGGTCTTAATCTCCAACAAAGTCGTCTCCACCAACTTGATTCCTCAAATCAAAGAAACAACCTTTACTAGAGAGATCATACTAAAAGATTGTTGAAAAGACTAGAAAGGAACCCACTTACCTAGGGTTTATGCTTAGGAAGAGATGTAGAGAAGGAACTAAAGACCTAATGGCTATATATAGAAGTTGGGAAACCTTAACACTGAAAGAAAAGAGTTATCTTTCGTGAAAATATAGGCTAGTATAAGGATGGCGACTCAGGGGAGGCCTAAAGTCAAAGAAGCAAAATTTGAACGTGTAAGTCTGCCCTAGGCCGGCGACTTTTCCAACCAAGGCCAGCGGCTTACAACTGGCTTAACTTGTCCGCTTTGGTTCTTCACGAACAACTTCCTCAGGTTCAATTTCATCTCTTACATGACAAAATTAACTTCTTAAACAACCTTATATTCCAATACTACAATTCACTATTATTTATTTATTTGTATATTACAATGCCCTTCTCTCTCTTCTCTATTCTATTCTTTTATTCAAATTAACTTCCAAATCTCAATTTCAAAAAAGACTAAAAGAGAAATCAAAGTTAGAAAAGAAGATAGGAAGTGAAAATCAAGTTAGAAGTAGATTCAACAACGAGAAAAGAATATCAGAATTTTGTGCATTTGCCAAAAGATAAGTAAAGTTGTTTACTTCGTTTAATTCATTCTTTCTATATATATTGTTTGATTTATTGTTTCTATACATATATAAGATGAATTAGCACTAGATATGGATTGGGTTAGTGATAAAATCAATAAACAAGGATATACAATCGCGAATCTGAAAACCTAATTTTTTTATGCATAAGTGATGTAATCCTAAGTTTCTAATGTAGCACGAGTGAGAAATTTAAAAGAATTAAAAATCTAAAATCTAATTTAATATCATGAGATAATAAATACTTTGATAGTATAACAATTAATATTCTTTTGGAAATATAAATGTGTTGTTTTCCATACATAAGGTTGAGGTTTTCATTAATTAATATCTCTTAAAGGCTTTAAAATATAATAGTTTCTATGCATTATGGACGGTAAAGCTTCCTTTTCCATAATAAAATCTTTTCCTAAGAGTGCCAGAAAATTTAATGCAAGTCAGCTACAATAAGTTTCAAAGCATGGACATATTGTCCTTTTCGAATAAATAGAGCTTCATTCATTAAATACTGAAATAACAACTCCCAATAAACAATAATTATTTTTTTTTATGAGAAAAGAAAGTTAAACTGTGATTTGAAAATTCATACCAAATGAGCATTGTTGTTTTCAGAAACAATAATGATATTTTCAAAATATAAAATTTTCTAAAAATACTCTCTTTACCCGCACAAAATCTATTCTTTCAATCCCCTGCATTTTAGCTTGAAAAACCCAAGATCGTGTTTTTGAGCTTCACGATCTGTGTTTTGGAAGAGAAAAATGAAGTGATCTTCAAGAGCACGACAGGTAACTTGGTTTTACTCTATTTTTAAGAAGTTAATAAAAATATCTTTGTTTTGTCTTGTTTTGAAAAATTGTAAGAAATATCTTCATTAAAACACACATATGCATGTACGCATTTCCTCATTTACAATAAAAACGAAATTTTTGGCAGATATCATGTTTTAGAAAGCTGGAAATGAATTAGATTTACTAAGGAACGTTAAAAGCTAATAAAAACCTGTTTTGTGAAGTTGTTTAAGCTTAAAAATGAATAATGTTTGTCATATGTGTTTAAACACGGTTAATTGGGCCTTGTTATTCTAAAAATGTGTGAAAATGTGTTTTCTGAGTTTGTCAAAGTGAAAAGAAATACTTTAACAGATAAAAGAAACCTGTCTACTTTTGGTGGGGCGATCTTCGTAGCCATAGCGGGGTTCCTAATTAGTGCTTGATGAAATAGGACTTCAAAATAATTTTTTAATATAAAGGTTGATGTAAGTCAATAAATGATTGAGTTACTTATAGAGTTTAATTTCTTAAACATTTATTTGCTTTTGAACTTATCTTTTGGTTTATCTTCTGATTTTTTTGGATTGTGGACGTCATTTAAAGGTGCGCAGTAACTTGTGTGGTGATTACTAAGATAGACATCCCAAAACAAACTAAAACTTAAAGATGACTTTAATAATACAGTGCTGCTTATGCTTGTGCTGTTGATTCCGGTCTGGGGAGTGGCAACTTTGTCTGAGCTGACACGGTAGTTTAGGTTCTTGGACCACCCCTATCATGGTGCCATGACATTTATAGGTGTCTTGGCGGATTAGTAATGAGGCAAACAGTATTGGTGTAATGTCTATCTTGATCGATGAGGAGTAATATATTAGGGCTCAAGTTTATAGGACCGATTGAGCCTTTTTATATTATGGACTGAGATAAGTAGCGTGCGTGTAACACCTGTGAACCTTAGATGGGGCTTCTATTCCTTTTCGGTTATATCATCTAGGAGATATAAGTATTTGAGCTGCCTATATCAACCTCCTGAGTGTCGTGTGGTTACTTAGAACCCCTAGATTCCCAGTAGCTTGTTTTGGAGTGTGAGTACTTCCGTGATGCTTGATTTACTTTAAGTAAAAGATAATAACTTACTCTTGATTACATTGTATTTAGCTAGGCTTGTGTGCCATTCTGTATGTGTCTGTGTTATTGCGTATTGGGTTTGGGCTCATTCTTGTTGATATTGTTGTTTTCTTTCTAGGCACTGTTAATGTTGGTGATGATCATGTTGATGTTATTAATGATGGTTATCTTGGGCATGGACAATCCTAGAGACATGAGAGACCTATGAAGTGGGTTAAGACCAAAAGATTTTTTGTTTTGTTTCGTTTCATTTTTATCTTTTAAAGTTGTATTTTCTATAAGGGGTGGTTATGAAGCCCAAATGTTTTATAATAAGTTTTTATAAATTTTATTTAAGAGAAAGTTCTTCCATTTTTTATGAGTGGAAGCATGTAATGTTTCTATAAGGTTGTTTTTCAGATTTGTTTCGCCACTGCTAAATCTAGTTATCTATAGAATCTAATTAAAAGGTTTCAGAATTTGAAACCTGATTAGCAATGTCCAACATAAAAATCTTCTTTTTGGACAACTTTACGTATAATACTCAAGTATTATACGTGATTGGAGACTAGGCATGCTTGATTATTGGATTAGGCATATTGGATCTTTACATGCGAATAAAGTTCTTCTTATGAAATATAACAAAGATAGTAACAATGCAAACTTAGCATATAGATGGCGCAAAATCTATAAGCAAAATAAATAAATGTAGTCGTGCTTCTAAATCCATTATCGGTTATTCAATTTCATCATGCTAAATTTTCTCTCTTTTTCAACGTTTACCTACCCGTACGCCAATGAAGAAGTTATACGCCCACCAGCTCAAAACTGCCGATAAAGTTACGATGCTTGCAGAAAATTAGGAATAGGATATTATTTGCATGCAAACGAATCATGCATATAAATATAATGGATTCAACGTTTTGTGACATTTAATAATTAGTTAGCGGGCGGAATGGGCAAGGGGACGGTAACATTTAAACAAGCATACCAGGCTTTATCTCCATAATGACTTAGATTTGCATGGGCAAAGGAATTAAAAACAAGCTTGTTGAAGCATATGCTGGTCAAATAATTTATATGTTCACATAGTTTAGTCAAAGATTACCTAATCCACAGGCATATTACATAGATTATAATTTCATCATCCCAATAATTCAATGTCTAAGTATGAGCAAAAAGTCATGTTATTAGTCTTTCAATAAACCGTGTGTACGATTGGCAACGGAATCAAACCACATGCCCTTCTTTCAAGTTGGATAAAATATATATTAAGATTTTATAGGTGAATAATCATAAATTAACCCTTTTGATCATCTGTGTTGACCATATATATAATATCTTAAGGAAAATGATTATGAATATAAAGTTTCCATAAATTGCAAAAGCATTTATGTGCATTTATTCACTATATATTTGAAATTAACAGCTCAATTCCTTCATTTTACCAAATGAAAAAGAAAAGTGTGGAGCGATAGTTATTATCCAAAATGGAATAAAGTTGTAATAAGATTATAATATTTACATTATAATTTGATGGTTGTATTTTTTGATTAAAAAAATCAATTTTAGTATTAAATTGCTATTTGTAGGTTTGGATAACAATAAGATTATCTGTTGGTTATTTAATGGCTCGGATTCATATCTAACTATAATTGGACCATTTAAATACTTAATATATCAATTATTATACTTATTTTAATGGTAAGATGGTCGACTAATTGACCATAGAATTTTTCTGAATAATTATTCAATTTTTTTGTGCAACTTGAATTCCAATGACATTGTTATTCGAGCTTAACATGCAACCAAACAACTTGATAAATTTTTTAATAAGGATATGATGGAACTGTGATTAGAATAAAGTCAACAATAATAAGATTTCATCTTACTATTTTTACTTGAATAAAAATATTTTAAAAATACATAAAATGAAGAGTAAAATGATTATAAAAAAAAGTCTAAATGCACGTTTAGACGATTGAGGGATATAGGCATTCGAATTAAAAGATGGACTAACAAAGTGTATACAAAGCAAATATGAGGGGTTAACTTTTTCGTATTTTGATATATGAAATTTAGTTTGAAATCTTAACCATGCCAAAATAGGTAAATTTTGATATTTATTTTTTGGATTTTCTTATTTTCATCGATATCTAATATATTTGTATCTAATCTGTATTTGATCTGTTTATGAGTAAAAATATATATTTTTAATTTGTAATTGTTTTTTTAAACAAACAATATGTTTGAAAATGAAAAATAAATATACCACAATGACTAAAATAAGAAAATCCAAATAGAGCCTTTATTTATTTATATTTTATTCGGAAAATAATTTAAGGCATATTTGGATCATCTGTTTTTCATTTGTATTGAAACAATATGTATAAATATGTCCGATTTGTATTTATATTTTATATATTTAATTTATTCGATCTTTTCATGAGAATCGCCAACTTTTTTTTATCTATATTTATTTTTTAATAAATAATATGTTAGAAAAAAATTAAAAAAAAAAGCATCTGTATTTATCTAAAAAAACAAAACATATAGACTCATATTTTCGTTCGTGATGATGTCATGTGCACATGTAACATGCATATATGTTTACGTTCTCTAGAACACGCGACTTAATATTCAATTCATTTAAATAGTTATACTGATTTTCAACACACAACACAGACGCATATTTTATTTATTTATATATATATATATATATATATCCTTGGTACATTGCACCCAACGCAGCTGAAGATATTTATTCGCTACGTACATAAACAAATCAAGTTTGCTTAAAAGTACATAATTTTTTGGCCATTAAACTAGTACTAATTATGGATGTATGATGTAATGGCCTGATCATCAGTTCTCTATCGTGGGCATAGAAATTGAATTAATAAGGAATTTTTATTCCTATCATTTATTAGAGGAAATATTATTCTTTATGAAAAGTAATTTTTTTTAAAAGTATCTTTAATCATAAATCGGAGGAAACATTATTTCTTTCCTAAATTATTCTATTGCAATAAACTATACATAATGTAAAAAAAATTAGGTTAAGTTATAAAAGGGCGGTTGAGACAATTTATAGTATTGCAGAAGTTGAGTTAAAGAAACCTAATGATAATATTTTGTACTTACTGCTTTCCTCTCGGAAGAAGCAATAATGAGAATATACAGCACCTTGATAAAAATAAACAATAAAACCACTAATTGATAACTAATTTATAAGAGACATCATAGTGACAAACATACATGCAACGGGACGTGAATAAGGCCGTAAACAATTCGAACTGAACTAAGTGAAGCCGAGCTGAGCCAAGCATTTAAAGAATCGAGCTCGGCTTTTTTAAAATTTAGTGAGTTTGAGCTCAAGCCAAGCTTTTTATTTTGCCTAATGAGCTTTTATTGAGCTTAAAATTTAAGTGCGGCTCGACTCATTTAGATAGCTTTTTTCATTTTTTCAAAACCAAAATATGATATATATATATATATATATAAATCTTGTTATAATATATATATGCATAATTATTAAATTTAAATTCGTTTTTATTATTTTTATATATTATAGATAATATATCATATAAAAATTCATAAATCTACTAATGAGCTTATTAACGATTCTATTTACGAATCTAAATGACTTATTCATGAGCTGGCTTGCGAGCCTAAATTAAAGCTTGAGCTCGGCTCATTTAGATAAACGAGCTTTACATTGAATTCGGACTCAACTCGTTTATTAGTTGAGCTTGAGTCGAGTTTGGATAGTCAGGGAGTAGTTTGATTCGTTTGCAGCCCTAAATGCAAATCATCATCATAGTTTGCATGGATGATTACATGATCTTAATCGTATTTAGTATATAAAATCACTTATTGAGTATTGGCTCAAATTCTAACGAAGCTTATATTAAGGATTCTTTTGTCTAAAGGATAGCAGTGATCCAATACAATTTTGGGAAATTAAGAGATTATAAATAGTAGCCAATCGATTCCAGACACAATCGATTGGGCATATAGAGGCAGTTTACTCGACCCCATTGCAGTTGACTAGTGCTGCTTGTAGTTTCCCAAGGATTTGTCTATTTGCTTCCTCCTTTTGTTTCTTATTTTGAATTTTTCCGCTTTGTGTGGCTCGTCACTTGCTCCAAATGAAACTACAGTAATTGCCTATTTACAGTTTAGTTTAGGCTTAGCTCGGTCTTATAAAAAGTCTCAAGTGAATTTTGGCGAATTTGGGTGTTTACTTACTGAGTGGGCTTGGTCTAAATTTTGTGGATAGGACCATCACACTCCAATGGGTAGGAATCACAATTGTTAGACATAGATTGATTCATCTATTCCTAACCTTTTTTGATAAATTTAGGCACTTAAAGAAACTCTTTACAAATTTAGATCCATGAGAAGTCCATTTAAGAGCTAGTCTAAAGAGTAAGACTCAATCGACCGATGATTGTTGGTGCATTTTCAATGACCCAAACTCTATACATACTTAAGACCTTCTCTTCATTTGATACAATTCAAAGATTAGATAAATGGTTTTGTTCTATCAAGTTTCTTCTCAAAGATTCAGCAAGACTTAGATGAAGAACATACTACTTTTACTTAAGAATGATGAGATTGATGCCCTAAGCTCCTTACTTGTTAGTTATATATTCAATCCCCTCATATTGATGTCACTTCTAGGGATATAACCGAGGCGGTTTTGGGTGGCTTACAAGACTCAAACCCGACCTACTTTCTTATAAGGTCTTACCAACTGAATTATAATTCCTATAAGTTTTTATTGCTCTGTCTAAGCTTGTCCCTATAAAGTATCAAGGCAACTTGCCTTACTTCGTTTGACCTGATTAAGAATAATCTAAATATATAATCAAAACCAAGAATTAGTCTAACTCTAAATAAATGAAAAAAAAATTAAATCCCTTACATTTTCCAAAAAAAAATTATTTGTGAAATTCAACTTTTACACATAAAATAACAAAAAAAAAATTATAATGAATATTAGATTAGCCTAGAAATTTAGAATTATGAATTGAGAAAGAGTACCAAAGATTTTATTCCCTAAGGTTATTTGAATGAATTTTTATTTAATTTTTAAGTTATTACATTTTGGTAGGTCGAAGTTGCCATCAAGCCATAACTATGATCTACGACTTGGCTCTAAACCCTATTAGATCATAAAAAAGAATCTCCCACTCAATCCTAAACCCTATAGAGTTTTTAGAGAGTCGAGTATCCTATAATGAACTACTCTATTATATCCTTAATCTCTCCTCCTTGCCTCTCTCTTTTCAAGTCATCCCTTCGTATAACACATTCACACAACTACTCTAAAGTTATATAGCATGAGTCATATCGTATGCACATGAAAATATTAACCGTATCCCTATATCTACAAGCTTCAAAGATAATCTCACAAATGCTATAATTTTCCAAAATGTTCACAGCCTTAAATCAAAGTTTTTGTAAAACCTATACTTCGTAATTCTACATTTTAATCTTTCAAAACTTCACAAACATTTACTAATAACTTTATAGTATCCATTTTGACTATCACCCTACAACTCCAACATTTTTGCCAACACCAAATTTTCAGCAACAACTAAAGCTTCTCCTTTTATATTTTGGAATTATTATTTCTTTATCATAATATAATATTATTTTAGCCATTTTATTAACACGTGGCTCATTGTTATTGGTTGAAATTGCCCAATAAGATGTGTATATTAATTGGTGAGATATTATTTTGGAGTTTTATTTAAATGTACTTGCACTCATGTTATAGATGTACATTCATATAGAATAATGGAGGGATAAAGTTTGGCAAGATAGTGCGGCTAACACATAAAGTTTCTTTGGATGTATAATTTACACAAATAACAAAAACGGTATGAGCATTTTTTATATAAAAACGAGATACAATGACCCAAAAAAAATTTCAACACAATTCGGAAGTAAATCCAATACTTTAGTCGAAAAAACCTAATAATGGGATGACAAACAAACAAAAATAAATGAAAAATAAAAATTAAATTCAACAAATTAACATATTAAGTATTTTAATAATACAATCATAATTGAATAAAATTATAAAAAAAAGCAGTATGAATTTAAATTATTAAATAATCAATAGAACTCATCCCGGCCAGCAAAATTAATTCGGAGCCACGGTATTTTTTTTTAAGTTATAAAAAAATTTTGATTTTTTAGGTATACATTTTTCCCATTTATATTATTATATCATGTAAGAAGGCAGGAAAGGTTTCCACGAAAGTATGGTGTGGGGGAGAAATCCAAATCTACAGCTATTGAGGAAAACAGAATTGCTCCAACTTTGATAGACAGTGATGGTTCAAGTTTTTCTGCAATTGTCATCATTAATTTGGTCACCAAAAGCATTTTCACTTTTTCAGATCAAATAGGTCATTGCTGATGCAATCCTGTTCTGCTTCGAACTGGTACGGTGTGTAACAAGAAACCAACACCCATATGATAATAATATTCAACCATATATTTTATGTCTTCAATGAATGAATTCATGATAGATACATATATAAAATATATATATATATATATATTTAAGCACAACAGTAAACAAGGACCAACTGAAGTAGAATACTGTGCATTAGGCGTTGGCCCACATTCGCATCTAGAAAAAGGAAAAGTGAAACCTCTAACACCTTTATTAGGGGTGTACAAAAAAACCGATGAAACCGAGAAACCGAACCGAAATCGGAAAACCAATCCGAAAAATATGGTTAACCGGTCCATTGGTTTCGGTTTAGGATTACGGTTTTTTTTTTTTCGGTTTGTAACCACAAAAAAACCGATGGTTAACGGTTAACCGTTTCAGTATTTATAAATATATTATATGTATAATTTACATATATAAATAATTATTTTATATATATATACATATGATTTTCATATACATATAATTTACCTATGTTAATATTCCTTGAATTTCGATTAAAATACTATTATCTTATGATTAATGGAGTTAATTTGGTAATTGATTTAGTTTGATTTTATTGATAATGATACATTCAAAGGTTCATTTTTCCCCTTTTCCTTAATTTCATTTTCTTTTTTTTAGCTCTAGTAATATATATAATAGTTTAAAGAAAAACTTTATGATAAAGGCTAAAAAAAGGTTTTTTGAAATTATCAATTTGATTTGTTGAAACCATTACGTTAAATGGTTAAAAACCGAAAACCGAATAAATTAACCGAATAAAACGGTTAACCGTTAAGGCGGTTAACCGTTTATAATGGACCGGTTAAGGATCGGAATATTTAAAAACCGATAATTACGGTTAGGTTCAAAAAATAAGGCCACGGACCGGTTAACCGGTCCATGAACACCCCTAACCTTTATCAAGGAAATACTTTATAACAAAATTATTAAGTGGTACTTTTTATAAATTTTTATTAGTATTAATTTGAATAACTTGTATAGTTTGACTGATGAGATAATTTAATTAATTATTTTATTAGTAAGATAAATATAGTAAATAACATATTAATTAGTTTAGTAGTATGATCATAATTGAAAATAAATATGAGTCGTTAAATAACCGATAAAATCGATCTTATTAAAAAAATATAATAATATCATAGAATTTTTCATTAATTCAATATTCTTTATTTCAACCTTATAGATTGTTATTATTTGTCATTCATAACCTATGTGTTACCTTTTCTGAACGAAGCATCACAATCTCTAAATATGGGCCATCTTAAAGCATCCACATCTAAGGTTCTTGACATGGGTTTTTAGGCAAATGGCTTCACCTTTTGAGATTCTTACGGATGTAGAGGGTTCATAGAACTATTTAGGATCCTCTGCAAAGACCTTAAAAAGTGATATGTTGGATTATTTTATTATTACTTTATAAAAGTAAGGTATTGTGTAAAAATAAATGAGATTCACAGAAATATATAAAGAAATGAATGAACTTGTGTGAAGAACCTTATAAATAAAATTGTGAGGTTTTTCAGAAAGAAAATTCTTTTAGATGCTAATATGATACTTCAAAGACCTTGTGAATGACCCAATGGATATGAATGTTCTTAGAAACCTGCAAAGAATTGCATTATATGAATTCCTTAAGATTAGGCCTAACAGGTCTACCAACTTCCATCTTGATTGACAGGTGAATTGTACACAATGGTAGAAGATTAGCGCTTATAACACTTATTACACTCCAATTTAAAAGTAACCATCAATAATCAAATGAAGAGACGAATGAGTCTTTAGTCTAAAAGTTCTTGATTTGCTATTCCCTGATTGATAAGTCCCCAAAAAAATCTATGTAAAATAAAATTTATTTACATGGGATATTATAGCATTAAATACATACATATATAGAGAGAGAGAGGGGATAAATGTTTGGATGCAAGTTCAAATAAAAGTATAAAACAATGAGATATTTTAGTAGTATAAAAAAGACATGATATTATTATAAGTGATTTTGGATTGTCACCTTTTTATCTGTATCATATTTGTTTGGTTTATTTAAGAGTAAAACATTCAGTTTTTTATCAGTATTTATTTATTGATAAAAATATGTTTAAAAACAACAAAAATATGAAGTCAAAATCACATTAAACAAACACACTTAAATGGAGGATTTTTATACACAGCTGTTATAACATTATTACATATTGCTAATATGGCCTTCGTCTTCCATTTCCATAATTCGTGTTACATCGGCACAAATATCCAATGTTCTGACCACTTTGGATAACTTTTATCGACTTTTCATCTTGTATTTGAATTTGGATCAAACGTTCCTCTGCTCTTTTTTAATCATCTCTTTTTTCTTCTGTTTCATAATATGGGTTTCCATGCCTTTTACTTTGCCCAATTATATATGTTATTTTCTTGTTCTCAATTACATAACTTGAATTTATATATTTTTCATGGTGTACAAAAGAAAACGTGTAAACACATAAATTTGATGAAGATTTGAATTATGGGTAAATTATATCCAAATGTATCAATATTTGAAATATTAAAGTTAAAGTTCAGTTAATATATTTGCATTTCAAGTAACTAAAAAGAGGAATCAATATTTCGTAAAGTGAGTCAAATGATATATTAATAATTAACCATCGATGGAAATTAAAAAAAATTAATTAAAAACATTGATTTTTTTTTTCAACTACTTAAAATACCGATATCTCATATAAATCTATCCTCAAAAGTTGATATAACTTACCTTATAGAAAGCTTTTAATTACCAAAATTCAAGTGATCTATCATCTAACTTGTAAGAAAATGATATAATATATGTATATGAACTGGAAAAAAAAAAAGGTCAAATCTAAATGATGCTTTTTATAGTGGAAAAAAAAAGGAGGTGGATAGATTATTAGAAAGATTACTGGATCACATTTGTTTTGGAATAAAGAGGCATTAACATAAATGCTTGAAGCTTTGGGAAGTCAAAACCATGCAACTTACATCGACAGAGAAAAGTCAAGGCATTCACGAGACCCTGTCGCCATTGCTCTATTCCCATCTGACATTCACAATATATTAACTCCACATAAAAAAAAGGGAAAAAAAACAAATGATAATTATACATCCTGTATTTAGAGAGAAGAAGGATTATTATTTTTTAGATAAGTAGTTAAAACAATACATTTTTTTATAAAATTATTTATATCTTATAATTTTATCAATATTCATGCACCCCTAATTAATTTACAAAACCCTATTAATCCTTGAAAGTCTTTCTGCATAGAATGTCAATGCCCAAGTCCGCTTTGATTCCTTTTTCAATTGAGAAAAGAAAAATAGAAGGAAAACTCTCTCTAGAGTCAACTTCCCGATTTTTAGGGTTAGGTTAAGGGTTTAATAGATAGAGCCAAAGATACTTGCCAATACTTGTTATTCAAATTCAAGTGCTGTTAAATACCTGTTTTAGTTAAATTAAAGTTCTGTGTTAAATTATATATTTTTAAGAAATCAATAGTTTTAATAGATTACTCAAGTCAAGTTGGAGCTTATTTATAACTATTTCAAGTCATAAAATTTCAAGTTAAATTCTGAGACAAGTTTATGCAAGTCAACCGTGTTTATTTAGTATAGATAATAGATCCACAATTCTTCTTTATCTTCTATGTTAGTGCTTTTTAGTAGTAATTGAAGAGGAATATTAATATACGTGTTAAACTTGTGAAGTATATGATCAATTTTCAAATCATGTATAAAAAGCTTTATATTTTAGCCAATTTCGAAGGATCATCCATTAATCTTAATGACTACTTAAGGATTAATATCGCTAATGATATTTGAAATTTGGCTAAATGCATAACTAAGTTACTAAACTTTGAGATTGATCAATTTGGTTGCTCAGCAAACTTTTCGACCATTCCATTCCTACTTGCTATCAGCATTGTTAAACTTTGGTAGACGTGGATGAATTGTCTAATCCTATATAACACCCGTTATACATCCAATATTAAAAAGAAAAAAAACTTTTATTCTATGTGGTAAACATATTTAAAATAGTTTCTTTTGTACTCCTTGATTGGTCATTATTATTCAAGTCATCTTCTTCTTCATGTAAACAAGTAGCATGTGCACAGGTGTTCGACTCTATTGAAGCATCAAGATGGTAGTTGAAGCTCAAAAGGATGTTAGAATAGGGTTTTTAAAGGTGGATAATGGTGTTATAGGATAGAGCTTATTAGGAGAAAATTATTGAGTTGAACAAAGTGTTCGTGAACTCATCAATTGGGAGGCAACTATGAATCTGTAGAGGCTATGAGACAAACCAAATTTCATGTTAAATCGGACTTATTTTCTCTATTCCTCACCTCTTACTTTATTGCAATTACTTATTGTTACTGTTTAGTTGTTGAATTGCATTGTTTACATATTTAATTTTAAAAAGAGATAAGATTTCTACTCATTTCACCTTTGCTTTTGAATTTTATCCTAATCGATTTTACATAGAGATCGATCAAAAAATGATTTCATCAAACAATATAAAAAGAAATCATATAAGCCACATAACATTTTTTAAGAATTTAATGTTTCAACTAATTCAAAAAGTAAAAATTTCAACTTCCACCATACTCAATACTCAAAGACAGCCCACAGTAACTTGTTTTTTTCCCCCTAATATTATATAGGATAAAAAGTAATTATATGGTAAAGTGTTTTTCCAATATATATCACACTAAAATTTACCGTGATCAAATATAATATTTATTGAAATTATAGAGAAGTATAGCGGATTTTAGTCATTTTGAATTTTCCTTACCAACCTAGGCACAAACAGCGGCACTGCATGTAGGGGTTTGCATGGTACGGTTCGGTTTGATTTGCATCTCGAACCGAATCGTACCATATTTTACGGTTCGGTTTTTCTTTTAAATTCGAGCTTAACCATACGGTTCGGTTCGTAATTTTTTCGAATCGAAAAAAAAACAGTTCGTTACGATTCGATTTGCGGTTCAAACCGTTTTTATTCATAAGATAAGAAACATATTCTATCGAAAAACTTTCATTACATATTTCTTATCATTAATATAAATATAAATAATAATATTTTAAATTAATCATTTACCAAATAAACATACAAAACTTATAAAAATGAAGGGATTTCATTCATTATAAAATTATAATTGTAACTAGTCTCTTTTTTTTTAATTATCTTGAACTATAATATTAAAGTTATACTATACTTTATCCAATATAAGACATAAAATTTAATTCGTTGTATACTTATAACTAACATATTACCAATTATATAAATTAATAAGCAATTATGTAATAAAAGTAGATTAATTAGTAAGACAAATGGAAAAGAAGTATGCAGGAGTTAGAATACTAAAGGCTAAAATATAAAATTTATCTTATTTATAAACAACATAAAAATTAAAACATATTATGAAAAATCTAATTTTATTCTAATAAATAACACATATCTAAGTCACAAATAAAAAAAATTTAATTTTTTACAAATTTTAAAAACAAATAATTAATTTATACTTAGATATGTATCATTAATAAAATAATTAAGAGTAAAAAAATATGTTTAATTTTTTAATATATAAAACTGTTCGGTTCATGGTTCCTAATCGAAACGCGAACCGTTTGCTGTTTACTGAACCGAACACCGAGAACCGAACCATTAAAAAAAAAAAACCGAAATTTCGGTTCGGTTCGGTTTTGTTCGATCCGGTTCGGTCAGTTTTTTTGCACAGTCCTAAATGCAGGTCCATTTGTTTTTTATTGTCTTGATACCTTATTTTTTATAGTTTTTAAATAAATATTTATTAAAAAAAATAAAATTTTTAAAATTTTATTAATAAACAAATCAAATAAATAAAATAAAAATAAAAATCAGACCTTTCCGATTAATTTCTACTCCGTTGGTGCTGTAAACGTCATTTAATTTTTTGACACCCCGAAGGGACAGATTCCCTTAGACATGAGATGAGAATGCTGCTTGCTGGTATGATAAGAATAATATTTAATTTTGAACGAATGCCCATGTTGTACATTTATTGCTAATCCCCAACCTCTTCTTTCCTCCTCCAACCTGTATTGCAATTTTCTTTCGGCCTGAACCTGCATTGCCGTTGAAAATAATGTCAGATGATGCAAAAAAGTCAAACTCCACCCCTTTTTGTCCCCTTTTCATGTGTTTCTGCAATCTTTTATTCATCATAACTTTCTAAGCTGCCTATATACAACCAATTCCATAGTTGTGTTGGATATTATTTACCCATTCGCTGTAAAAATGTTTACATAATTATTAATCATTTAAAATTAATTATATAATACCATTATAAAACGGTATTAAAACATCCGATTTTTAAACAAAAATTGTATGTTTAAATTACTATTTAAGAATTATAGAGACCTTTGAGAAAATCGAAAATAATTGTTTAAGATTTCAAAAGAAAACTAAGATGAAAATCTCATTTCATAAATACAATTTTAATACCTTTTAAAGATCCGCATTAATATTATGTGATTCTACATTAGTAATATGGTAATTATTTTTTTATAAATTTTCTTATAAGATTTGTAAACATGGATTATATCCTCCTACATATATATATATATATATATATAGGTATATCATTGAATTTTCATTTACATGATAATATATAATTAAGCTGGACATGAGCAGAGATATTGATCCTATCATATTTTACCATACATGAAGTTTGAGCAAAAGATAACATATACATGTACGTTTATATATATATTCACTTATTGAATTTTCATATTACGTGTCATTATGTCATAAAATGCAATAAGAATAAGACTCTTAAAAATCTATTGTATTATTTGTTTGGATAATCAGTGTGGTACTATATTGGTTTCGTTTTTAAACCGAACCGATACTGGTATGACATAAATGAAAAACTGATAGTTTTATTCATAAACTGATAAACAGAACTAATACTAAACCGATACCAATAAACTATAGATTCAGATCCAATATGGATAAAAATCCGATAACCCAAACAGTATACTATGTGCATTGTATTCCTTAACTTATAGATATAAAGTAGGGAAATAATAATGCAACTGATTAAATATGTCCCAACAGATGAGCCTTAAATACCATCCGACAATCATAAATTTAATCCTACATAATTTATTGTTGTATTGCATTTTTTTTATTAATTTATACAACAGTGGAAGTGGACTTATTTAGAGCTTACATCGTTCCATTCATTATGTAATGTATACAAATAGAAACCTTGACACCAAATCTATGAAATATTATGAACTTTTTAAAAGATGTGAACTAATTATAGAATTTTATTTGTTTGTTAGGCGTCCAACATAATAACCTTTATAGAAAACCACAAATTATTATATGTTCTCATATATATGTATATATATTGATGACGAAACATTAAAGTTATGTAAACTGTAAGGATTAATAATTTCAACCGGTTAAGGCTTCTAAATCTGTTTATTGGACTTCAAATTATTGGATAAAGTTCCTACAAATAAGTTGCAATTTATAATCTTATAAGAGGTTTTCTATAGCTACGGGATGTTCGCTCAATTATATCATCATTATATCAATATAATAAGTTATATATTAAGTATTTCAGTGTAGGATCACAATCGAGTATAGATTTTAGCCATTAAGTAAGAAACAGAATTGTTCCCATTAAAGAACATGATAGAAATATGGTACATTCTTCGTTTATATTCAATGATTGAATGCTAATGAATTTATATCATGTTTGGTATGCGGGAATGTAACCGTAATGGAATTATGATTCCGAATTCCATTCCAGTTTTTATGTTTGGATGCATCTTTAGAAGCTAGAATCGCGATTCCTTAGGATCGATAATTAAATTCGATTCCACTATTAAGAAGGTGGAATCGTGATTATATTCTAGCTTTATTAATTGCATATAATATAATTACTCATTTATCTTATTCCATATTCATAATTTATATTTATTGCTAGGGACATTTATGAAAAATACATACTATAGTCATTCCATTCCACGTATACTTCCAAACATAAGAATAGATTTGTTATTCCAAAACCCATTCCATTCCAATCTATTCCATTCTGTTTCAAACCATTCCATCCGGTTCCGAATAATTTTGGTATACTAAATGTGACATTATAGTCTAGTGATATCTTTCTTGGTATTCCAAATTAGAGGTATCATATTCAAATTCTCCCTTCCCTTTCATTGGCTAATCAATTAAATCCCCAAAATATGACTACTAATCTAATTCATAGCTAGGAGTCTATAATCAATTGTCTAACCATTTTATTTGTTTTGCTTTTATAAACTTTAAACCGTACCCTAACTCCTAAGATCTAACATTCTAACCTTTTATCTACCCTACATGACCTAATTATGAAAACATCAATTAGATAGGAGGGACTATACATAAAGTCGTACGAAGTAGATTAGAGAGATGATAGGAAATCTCGCTAGAAAAAAGATAATAGAAAATTAAACATTATTTTTTTTTAATCTAGGTCCATTCTAAGCTCTTGAATTCCATTAAACATTCTAATCAATTATTTTTTTAAATCTAGGTCCATATAGAAATAAAAAATTCTTATTTGATTAACAAAAAAAAAAAAAAAAACGTTTTAGAGGATATTGATTTTATTTATAATTTTTTTAAATGAGATCCTTTATATATATATATATATATATTAATTTTATATATCTTATATACTTTTACATAATACACTTGATAAAAAAAAAAAAAACTTTTAGAGCCTTAACAAAGCCCTTCATATTGAAGGACTCATCTTAGTAGTTAAGAATTGAAAAAAAAAAAGGTAACATTTTTATGTACAAGGATTTAGTTAAGGGTATGTTTGGATTGTCAGATTTTTATTGGTATTTGTATCCATATCGAATCAACATTTGTAACTTATTTATATCATATTGGTATTAGTTCAGTATCGGCTCTGCATGATCAGTTTATGTGTCAAGTTGTCGATTTTTCATTAGTATCAGTTTATTGACAATACCAGAATTATACTAAAATGATTCAAAAATAATGAAACAAACAGAGCCAATAGGGCATATTTTCAATAAGAGTGTTTTTGGTCTTTTTACATGAGTAGTCTGTTACTAGTTTATAAAATTAAAATTACTTAGAAATCCTTTCTCTTTTGGTTTTCTTGAGCATTAAGCTAAAAAATTCAAATCTAAATACCATGCATAATTTTTTTAAATTATGTATAGGACTTGTAGAAACAAACCGTAATTATAAACCAATATGCAATGTAATAACCATTTTCCATCTTTTGGCTAGATGTATAAAGACCGACTTTATGCAAATATTTCCAATTGAGTATCATTATTATTCACTATCAGTATTCACTAGCAAACTTTATGGTACCATATTTTTATGGTGCAATGCCACGATTGCTACCTGAACTTTGACCAAATTTCAATTAACTATCTCAACTTTAATTTAATCAATTTGCTACCTCGCTCAACTTTTTGTTGTAAAAAATATTACTTTATTAAATTTTGTTAACTTTGTCTATCTAATTGGCACGAATGACCAATTGATGCGTGCCACATGTACCTGGGCCAAACAAAATAATTTCTACATCTATATTTCATGTTAATTAAAAAAAATAAAATTTAAACAAAGTTTATGTGTTCTATTTCTTCTTTTTCTTTGAATCCTCTCTTCTCTCTATCTCTTTTCTCTTTCCCTCTTCACTTCTCTCCTCCTCCTTTCTATTGGTTTTTTTTTTTTAATGTTAATGTGAAAAACCAAAAATTAAACCCACCTTACAACTCCTAAACAAAACGTTGTTTGAATCAACTTAAAATCAGTGAAGAGTGTGCCAATGTGGGATCAAGTCAACTTAGTTTTTTTGGTTTAGGTGTTTGATTTCATGATGGTGATATAAAAAATATTTAGTGTGGATGTTTGGCAGAGAGGAGTTTGTGTGTTTCAATGGAGGTTTTGTGAGTGAAGAGCTGATTAGATATGGGAGGTACAGAGGACTAGGTTTTAGTGAATTGATGTTGCGGTGACTTAGTGTATCAGGTTAGAGAGAAAGCTTAATGAAGGTTGAACACGAAGGCTTGGTGTTGGGTTTGGTTAGTAGTGATAGAGAGCACCAGTTGACTCGGTGATGGAGATTGATGAGCTAGTGATTTGCTTTTGGCAATGTGAGTGGGTTTGGCTCACTAATGGTGAATATTACGGTGTAAATTGCTACGTGGACGTCTACGCTTGTTAAAGGACGTCAATGGTGCCCAATTTGCTGTTTAGTGCAACTTAGTGGTCGGATATGACTCAGGTTATTTAGAGAGAGAAGTGAAGGGGAGAGAGAGAGGGGTTCAGAGAAGAAGAAGTAGGAGTAGGAGCAGGAGCAGAGGAGCCTGACAAGTGTAAATTATTGTAAGGCGACTGACGCGTGTCAAGATGCCATTAGTCACTAAAGCTAGCTGTGCTAACAGAGGCAATGGAGTTAGATGAAGTAGTATTTATGATCACAAAAAGTTGATGTAGGTAAAATTGACTAAATGAAAGTTCAAGTGATTACTTAAATATTTAAACAAAGTTTAGGTAATGTTCGTTACATTGTCCCTATTTTTATTTGACACATCCTCAATCAAGATATTGCTAAATATAGATAAATCTACCTATTTTTACTTAAAAGTTAGGAACTTCTCACATGACATTAGTGAATTGTTGCTAGGGTATCATAAATAATATAAATTAATTCATTGCATATAAATACTGATAATATTTTTTATAAATAATTTCATAAAGATTTACACTATTTTTTTATTTTTTCTGTTTATCTAAACAACATTAATATTTATCTATTAATCATGATATATTAGTACCATATAATATATGTTTTATGATGGTAATTATTTTATATCTCTCTTTGAAGATACATCAATCAGCAATGTCGACTTTTTTTCTTAAAAAAATTAATTCTCTAAGCCAACCTTTTTTGGTCAAAGCATTCAATTGGACAGTTGTTTTAATAAGTCACAGCCAACTTCAACTACAAAATCCAAGCTTTCCCACTTGAAACACATAAAAAAATCCACTTTTTTATTGTCTTTCCTGCTGTCCTGTTCGTACTTCTTAAACTTCCCATCCCATGTGTTTCCATCTCGCAGGCTTCATTGTCTGACTGCAAAACACTTCAGCCATTTTTTTTTTAAGGTTGTTCCTGAATTGGATTCCTGCTAGATTCTCAAGCAAAACCCAAGAATTTATTGGGAGAAAAAGTAAGAAAATTTGAGTTTTTATGGGGTCTTGTTGGAGTTCTGATACTAAAGCTGCTGAGAGCCCTTTACATATAGGTATAATATGATACTATATTATTAATATAGTATGTTGTTTAATTTATTCATTTTTTATTGTTATTAGTGTTTATTCAACATGCACAAAAAAAAAAAAAAAAGGTGTTCCAATAAATGTCAATATTAAATCATGTTATGTCCTATTTTTGGTCTTTGATTTTAGGGAACCATCCAGTTCATCATTGATGGAACCATAACAATCCATGGTGTTAATGAATTATGTTTTGTTATGGAGCTAAGGTTATTAAATTTTCATGATTTGATGGCATTTAATCATTTTAGACGCATTCGAGTTTTATTTGCCACACATAGAGAGGAAATAGAAAAATGTCTAAATTAGTTATGATAGTATTTCTAGAAAATTTTCTAGTTTAATTTGATGCATGTGTTAAAAAGATCAAGTATACCAATCCCATGAAATAAAAAGTTCTGCTTTTAGAAGGAATAAGGAGAATATGAAGAATTTTGGGTAAATTTTGATTATAGGCATGGATTTAATATAAGTTTTTTTTTTTTTTTTTTTGAAAGGGTTGGATTTGTTTCGTTGTGTCAAACAAGGGAATGAAGTGATTGATTCATGTAGCAAGATGTCGTCTGCTTCGACTCCTCACACTTCCCGAACAGAAGGTGAAATTCTGCAGCAGTCAGCTAATTTAAAGAGCTTCAGCTTTAATGAACTTAAGACAGCAACCCGGAATTTCCGCCCTGATAGTGTGTTGGGTGAAGGGGGTTTTGGTTCTGTTTTCAAAGGTTGGATTGATGAGCAAACATATGCAGCTGCCAAGCCTGGAACCGGCTTGGTGATTGCGGTTAAAAAGCTTAATCATGAAGGATTGCAAGGCCACCAGGAGTGGCTGGTGAGTGACAGCTTAATCACTCTTGATTACATGCATTTCCTATGTGGGGGTAGACCCTCAATCCCTTTGTGTCGAGCACATGTTTGCGTTTATTTGATGGGTTGAAACAGAACAAGACAGCAACGCTTGATAATTACTTTGTTCGTTATGATTTTAAGTTGGATAAAATAACCAAGCATTTATACACACACGTGTTTAATATGCGGTGGCCACTGCCCGAGCTAGGCCTCTTTCCTTCAGGGGTGAAATCCTTATACCATAGTGGAGGTGGTGTTTTAAAACTGTGTTTGTTTGATAGGTTGAAATGGAGAAAGGATAGCAACCTTTTGATTCATAAAATTCATATCTTGTTGTTCTCAATGAATGTTTAATGGCCTGTTCAGCAATTCATGATATTTGCCATGAAAGGCCAGTTTATAGGTGGATAGTTTACCAACTCAAGATAACTAATTGGTTGTTTGACCTACAGGCAGAAATAAATTTCTTGGGGCAGCTTTATCATCCGAATCTTGTGAAGTTAGTTGGGTACTGCTTAGAGGATGAGCACCGGATGCTTGTGTACGAATTTATGCCTCGAGGTAGCTTGGAGAATCATCTGTTCAGAAGTGAGATCCTCTTGTCAATATGCATCGTATCTCAATAATTTGTATTGAATTATTATTATTATTTTAACTAAAAACTTCAAATTTTAAACAGGGAGCTCTTATTATCATCCGCTTTCTTGGAAACTTCGAATAAAGGTGGCCCTTGGTGCTGCAAAGGGTCTGGCTTTTCTACACAGCGACAAAGCGAAAGTCATATATAGAGACTTCAAAACTTCTAACATTTTGCTTGATTCGGTATGGAATCACAATTTGTTGTTTATCAGTATATAGGGCATCAGATATCACTAAGATTTACTTTGTTTCTTAACTATGCTTAACTGTAAATGGCAGAACTATGATGCAAAACTTTCAGACTTTGGATTGGCTAAGGATGGGCCGCAAGGCAGTAAAAGTCATGTCTCCACAAGAGTAATGGGCACCTATGGTTATGCAGCTCCAGAGTACATGGCCACAGGTACTTATTGATTTCCAGTACATACATCCACAAGGTCATGGGCAGCCTTGTTATTTCAATGTCGTGGTGCAAATTTTAAAAGAGGCTGTTTCGGTTGCATTTTGCGTACATGTGGTGAATTTTTTGCCATCTTACATATTTCTACATTCGAGGCACAGCTCTTGCAGCTTCAAATTTGCCCTTTCTTTAATACTATCTTGCTTCTTGTCCACATCGAAAGATATATAGAGTTTAAAGAATATTGAGGATTTGAGTGGCTGAAGCTAAAGCTGTTACTTAGACATCCAACCTGTAATTGCAACGACCCAATTGTTGTATGTCAACATTGTTCCACCTGAATCCATTTACTTTGAACTTCATCAACTTCGTATACTTTCTTCTCAATACTAAAAAATGCTTTCGTTTTTGAAGGGCATCTGACAACAAGAAGTGATGTTTACAGTTTTGGGGTTGTCCTACTTGAGATGTTGTGTGGTCGACGGGTTATAGACAAAAACAGGCCATCTGGGGAACAGAATTTAATAGAATGGGCCAAGCCATATCTCACAAGCAAACGCAGGGTTTTCCACATCATGGATGGTCGCATTAAAGGCCAATATTCTCTAGCCGGAGCAACAAAAGCAGCTCAAATAGCATGTAAATGCCTGTCAAAGGAACCCAAGTCTCGGCCAAACATGAATGACATAGTAAAAGCATTGGAGCAGCTACAAGTTTCCGAGGAGACAGCAACCAGTGAACTCCAGCAAAACATTCGCCTCACTTCAGCCAGTGGTCCCAAATACCAAAGAAGAAGCGCAAATAACCTTCTCAATGGAAAGCCTGCTGCTTATCCCCGGCCGGCTGTTTCTCCAATTCATGCATGACAAATTTCATTCTTTTACATGGCTAATTCTCTAATTCTTATGCCACGGCACATATCATATTGATGGATATTATTGTACAGCAGTTTAATTTGAACGGGATCTATCAAAGAGGCTTTGATTCCTAGAGTTGGCCATGCTTCTCCTGCAACACCTTACCTCGGCTTAGAGTGCAGAGATAGAGAGTCTATGAGAAGAAGAAAACCGATTGCATCTATTTTGGGGCTACAAATAGAAAAATGGAGCCATGCGCGGTGCTGTCTTCATATAATCAAAAGATGCATCTATTTCTATGTACAATTTCATCGTCTTGTCTATTGTCTATTTGTTGTTTGATTACGAGGCTGCAACTTGTGATCAACATGGATTTTCACAATCCGTCCTGCCTAAATGCTGTATAGTGTCTATATTAGTGTATGTTTGGTCCTAACATTAGCTATAGCTATATCTCTCACATTCAAATATGGGGGGTTTGTTGTATGTTTTTGGTGGATTCAATCAGAAACATTCTTCAAAATGACCCCATGAATAAATCATTATCATCCCTTTGATTTGATTCCTTTTTTTTCCCTTCCCAATTTTTTCGAATATTCTATTTCTGGTCCTTAAATCCAGCTCCATAGCTATTGCAATTTGCATGACAGGGCATTAATCATATGAAAAATCGTTTGCTGTCGAGCCGGAGACACTTTCCTTAGTCAAATAGGTTGTCCAACGCCTACTAACTGTTGAACACAATTCTAAATCGACCGTCTAATTGGGAGACTGGCCAGGGGAGATGTCATATTAAAGAGTGAAGAGGGTTCAGTACATCATAGAGATCTTTTAGCTCTGTAATTATATATGAATTGCATGCCTCTTCTTTTAAGATCATTACAAGCGAGGAAGGGTATATAAATCCAATCCTTTAAGACAGACACATGTTGTATGTTTTGTCCGTGTCCAGACGGTACGCAGATATTTATAAACAAATTATTTATTAAAATACAGATACAATACAGATAAAAATAGATATTTTTATTCAAATAAAGATAAAAACAAATATAAATATAAATATGGATGAAAAATAGATCGTCTTGATCTAATGTGAACAACAACCCAATTCGCTGTTCTACTAGTTTGTCTTTTAATTAAACTGAACTGGCCATGTTTCGAGCAAGGCATTAAAGATCTAAGATTAAGGATGTGTAGATGTAATCTACGCGGCGAGTTGATAAGTGAACGAAAGGCTTGCTAATGCAATTGAAATGTCTGATTCAAACGTAACATTTGACCACTTTCGTGAACGAAAGGCTTGCTATGCAGTTGAAATGTCTGATTCAAACATAACAATTGACCCCTTTCTCCTCTTTGCATACTTGACAGCTGTATGGATAGCTGTTGTTTATGCCCCTGAGGGGAGTTAACTAGCCATTCGCTTGCTCCTCCACCCGAGACTTGACATATCTTATTTTTTATTTTTATTTTTTTTTCATTATAACGAAAAAAGTAAATCAAACCTGATATTTCTCATTTGATAGACCAAGAGAGATATTAGCAGGCTATAAGACTAATGACACATACTTGACATCTCTAGCTATGAGCTTTTATTCATCAACTATTTTTCTTCATTATGAAATCGAAATAAATAATATATAAGTTAGATAATGTTTTAAATTTTATAGATAAGGATTTAAAAAAATTTAAACAAGTCATATATATGTATATGATCCAAAATTTATTAAGGCTTTCATCTTTTGCTTTTTATGGATAAAGGCAAAATCAAAGATTTTATATTGGTATGGTTTCCGTCCTAAATTGTTATATAGAATATTTTTTCGCGAAACTAAATGAGCTAGTCATACGCCAATAAAACTAAATGTTCTATTTTTTTTTTTCAATTATCATTTGGATTGATCATTATTTAGATTAATATAAGACAGATAATTACTTTTTGTAGTTTGATTCACATTTTACCTTAACAAACTTCCCTTTTTAATTAAGTAACTAAGCCTAAGTTCTATTTAGTTCGTTGGTTTCACATCAATTTGACATCTTTTTTTTATCATTTTGAAATAGATTGTTAGTCAAAAAAATAAATTCAGGTAAAAAAAAATATATTTACTCATACACAATTAAAATAGGTCGAATAAAATATAGATAAAAATGAGACAATCCAAAAAGAAGTTTCCCTCAACTCCATTATTAATTGGATGGACGAGATCATTATTTTTCAATTTTCTAATTAAAAAAATATTTTTTAATATTTTATTTATTTAATTTTATTTAGTATTATTTTTTATTATATTAATTTTTTTAAACCAATAAAATTATAACAAAATTTCTCTAATGATAACTAATAACATTGGCACTTTTTATAAAATTCGGATAATCTAATTATTAAAACAGATAATATACATCATTTGTTTGTAAATTACTATATTTCTTTTTTATAGTTAATCCTAACTGTTTTTAATTATTAGAAAAATATCCCACACCCAAGGGGAGCAGCGGCAGCCGAGGTTTAAGTTAAGCCTCCGTTCATTTTGAAAAAACCCCTTATCCCTTCCCACTTCCCAGTTAACAAGATGTTCTCCGGTTCCATGGCTGCTCCGCTCGCGCGAGCCAGCGCTGCTGTACGTGCCCTCACGGTAGCTGCGCCAAAGCTCAAAACCTCCGTCACCGTCACGGTCCCTTCTCCTTCACGCGACTCGAACGTGCTCCTGGGCTTGTCCGCCTCAGCTCCAACAGCTTGCTCAAGACTTCGGCCAAGTAACTCATTCGCTTTCTTCAGATATCTCTCCCTTTCTCTCTTCTTTCATTTAATTTGGATAAATGTATAATACTACTAGAAACGGCTGATTCTTTAAAAGAAAAAAAAAATGTAAAATCGATTAATTAGTTCGTTTTTTTGCTGATAATGATTATGTTTATATTTAATTACGCTATAATGAATTTAAATTTGTATATAGATGGTGGTTCCGTGCTTTTTTTTAACGGAATTGGTCTTATACGATGATTGGATGGCTCAGATTATTCCAACCATAACGGAATCATAGAAGTTCTCTCTGTTTTCATGTATACACAGGAAAATGTCATTTTTAATAGCGGAACATTAGCAATTTTTATAATTAATAACTGAAATTTTAAAATGTTAACCTACCACGGTACCACCTCTTAAGTTTTTCGAACCTGGATAAGTTAGCTAGTTGTGAAAAGAGACAGAATTCAGTAGCTAATTCTAAAAGTGGAAAATTTTAGGTATTAACTCAATGTGGGTGATTGTTAAAATGGTAGAAGTTCGGGAACCAAATATAAGTTTGACCATATATATGGCTGCCTAAGGCGATGTTCAACCATGCCATCGCATACTGGACCTCCGTCATAAATGAGATGCTAACACACTCTTAACCAAGATCATTAACATATACACGTTTTAGTTAAACATGGGAAAGTATCTCCTTACATGATATATTCAAGCTGAGCCATGTTACTCTCAAGCATTTTGTTGTATCTAGTGCTGACGATGATATGCCACTTGGAGCTATGAGTGGTGGATTGCGTAAATTGAAAAATGACATTGAAAAAAGATATCCTATTTTGTTAGTTCTCAACCTGGGAAGTATCGTTGTGTAGAGAGATGGTTGGGTGTTGCTAGAATGTCGGAATTTATGGCCTTCGGATTAGGAGGCATGTGTTTGCTGCATTACATGTCTTGTTTGTTGATGTGCTGACCCCAAAAAGCTTGGAGCATACATTTTTATAATGCTTTCGGAAACCACCACAATTTCTGTGCTTTACGTGCTTATGATTGCCAAAGTTTGATTTTTTAGCTATTTGTTTAACTTCGTGAATGATTGGGGATTTTGATTGAGGACTTATCCGTCTTTCTTTATGGTGATTAGCAAAGGTATAGAGGGAAACAACTTCATCACCTTATTTACAAGCGAAAGGTTAGAGATGTTCAGGATTTCAGCCATCGTGAGTGTATTGGTTTTCTGTTTTCCTTCCTTTTGTTTCCTTTGGATAACGTTTCAATTTTGTAGTCTAATGAAAGACGTGTGTCAATTAGTACCTCAGGCATTCAGGAATGATCTTCAAGAAGGCTGGATGGTGGGGCGGTCTCCGATCTATCGCACTGTCACTGCAGCTGATGGCACCATAAAGGTAATTGACTAAAGGACAAACCATGTTTGGTGGCATTGCATACACCGCACCCTACCCCAATCCCTGCTTTTTCCCAACCCCAACTCTCAAAGTAATGACTAAGGCATAAGTGAGGTCGGCCATAGGATACCTTTCATTAACTCCTAAAGAAGAGATTTATGGAGTATAATAAGAATAAATTGTAACCCCATGATGTTGGTTTGTGGGGTGGTAAATGGGAATGGCAATGTAGTTAGTTGTTATGGTGGTCATAGTATGGCAGTAATCTATTTGGATTTTGGGTATTCTGAGGGTGGCATGTTTTATATATCTGTTGAAAGGGAGAATAATATAATTTCTCTGGTAGAAGGAGGTGTTTTGCTGAATGATCTGGTTAGAAAAAAGTCAGTGATGATGTAATAGTGGTTGTGGTGGTGATAGTCGTTGTAGATGGGGGTGATGTATGTGGCATTATTGACTCGAAGTGGATGGTAGGATTTCATTGTCTTCAAGCAGCCAGGTTTCGTGTACTGGTAATTGTGACACTGATGAGATCTTATTCATGATGTTTATTGGCTAATTTCTATAGCTCTAGATTTAGTGCTTTGCCTTCTGTGTCCTTTGGCTTCAAGTTTCCTCATTGCCTTCCATTATTTTCTTAATTTACAGCTATTGATAAAATTGGAGGATAACAGGCTAATTGAAACTGTGGGCATACCTGTTGAAGATGATAAAGGGTCAGTTAGACTTACTGCTTGTGTCTCATCTCAGGTAATATTGCTGAGAGTATGGAATGTTAATGCCATATATAAAGTTTCACCTTCAGAAAAGAATATCTTTTCCTGATGTGCTGTTTGCTTCAACTATTTAGGTTGGCTGCCCATTACGGTGCTCATTTTGTGCTACTGGTAAAGGAGGCTTCTCTAGAAATCTCAGAACGCATGAGATTGTTGAGCAGGTTCCGTTTTTCTTTCTTCTGAGGTCTAACTTTCAAATCTTGAAAATAGGAATAGAGAGGAAAGAAAACATGTTATCTTATTCCATTTCATGTAAAGGAAAGTACTTCCATTATTTCGTGCAAGAGATGGGATACATTTGTTACATTCAATATATGCACATAATGGTGTTGTGAGTTATACAACATTTACGGGATAATATAATGCATGCAGGTGTTAGCTATTGAGGAGATTTTCAAACATAGGGTGACAAATGTGGTATTTATGGGAATGGGTGAGCCAATGTTGAATTTCAAATCAGTTCTTGAAGCCCACAGATGCTTGAATAAGGTGCAACGTTTTAACAAATAATCTGCTTATCCATTCAATCTAGAACATTTCCACTGGCTGGTTGAATACTTAAATTAATCATAATATGGTGCAGCCTCTTGTAACGATAGGAAGATGTTTTTTGACATCTAGGTTTTTCTGTGTTTTCATAGATAGGAGCAGAGCAGGCATTTTGCTTCAATTTTCTAGCTGATGCCAAATGCATTTGGAACTAAAAGTCCAAATTAAGTAGAACTGTCTATTGAATTAAGAGAAGGGATCTTTAAGAATGGCTTGCTAGTGACAGATCTAGGGAAAAAAAAGTACTGCTATGTCGCATTTGCTCGATTGGGAAATCAGATTTTCATTGTACATTTTGGGTCATCTAAGACATAATCACACTATTCATTTCAAGATTTTTGGAGGAAACTCTTGTTGTTCCAGGAGTTACAACCTAGAGTCCAATGACAACAAGCTAGCATATGCTAGCGAATTATCAAACCATGGTCATGGCTCATGTTTGATTTTAGTCTTGAGAAATACATGATTATCTCCACCCCTAGGACTCATGACCTGTAAAGTATTCATCCAATGTGCAAAGTCATATGGTGGTAGCTACATGTTGATGTATAGTCTTATGCCAATCACTAGCTTTGCCAGCCCTTTTTGTCAGTTTTCTGATCCTTGAAGTTCCTGAAATCTGATGGGCCTGAGGTTATCTTTTTGGCACTAAGATTTGCTTGGGTTTACTACTATGCCATGATGTAATGGTGCATATTTTGTGTATATAGCATGTCTGTTTGAAGATGAAGTATGTCAATGCTGCTTTGAATAATATAAGTACAGTGCAAAAAGGATTTCTAATTCCTATTTCACTTGTCTAAGCTTAGGTGCTGTATGATTCAGCCAAATCACACCATTATTTTTGCTTTCTTTTGTCTTTATTGTGGTTTCCTTTTGATCCATCAAACAATAATCTATCTTTATTTTTGGAAGGATGTGCAAATTGGACAGCGGATGATAACAATCTCCACGGTAGGAGTTCCAAACACGATCAAGAAGCTGGCTTCTCATAAACTCCAATCTACATTGGCTGTTAGGTATGCCCTTTATCAAGATTGGAAATTACCTTGTTATGCTAGCAAATTTTTTATTGTTTGTGGAAAATGAGAGGAGGACATCAATTGCCTTTGTCTTTGATGTGGACTTTGGCTTAGTTGGGAACTGTCTTCCTCCTTTAGACCTTCAAGGATTTGGTATTAATCAGACCAAAAATCTGGCTAAATCTGTCTATAATGTACTTTGGTCCTTCTTCACTGGTTTAAGGACCACTGCTTATCACTGCCACATCTATGCCTGAAATCAAAGAGAGAATATCGTCAAATGAAAGCTGGAAATTATCTACACGATGAAATATTACTAGCAAACGGAGAAACTCTTGAGTGCTGACGTAAGTTTAGTATACTAGAACAACAGAATAACATTTTGGAAATGAAGAAACTGAAGCTAATAGGTGTAGTAGTATTTTCCAGTGCTGATATATGAAAGTTCTTGCTGGGTCACATTCTCCCAACTTTATGTGTATCTGAAATAAACACCCATTTCTAAGCATAGAAACTAGATATTTGTATTGTTTTCTCCACTGCTGATGAGTAATCATTTTTGAATTGTCTGTAAACTTGATCTTTTGGCCTTACATCGTTCTTCTTGGATGAACACTCCTCTCAATTAAGGGAGCAGTGTGCTTGACCTGTAATCTCTGTTTTACTTGTTAGGCAATTTGTGAGAAGGTTGCGCTCATGTTTGCACAAAGTTTGTCTTTCTTTCTTTGACCAACCATGTAAACAAAATCGGATCTTTCCTTTTGGTTGTTGACTGAAAATTTCTGTGTAACAATTGCATTGGTTGTTTGTGGACATCGAGCTTCTTCCAACCTTCTATTTTGTCGTCAAGAGTCCATTTGCTGTTTTTATTCTCCTTAATACTTTAGTCCCGATGTACTACTTTTCTCACTTTTTTTCTCTTCTTTTTGTGGCTTGCTCTTTGCATCAGCTTACATGCTCCAAACCAGAAACTCAGAGAGAGAATAGTACCAAGTGCAAAAGCCTATCCTTTGGATGCAATAATGAAAGACTGCCGTGACTACTTCCTTGAGACCAGTAGAAGGGTGTCATTTGAATATGCTCTTTTAGGTACTTCTCTTCATCTTAAACAATGGCTTGAAGCTATGGGAGACAATTAAGTTGACAACTTAATTTTTCATTTCATGGTTTTAAATAGCTGGAGTCAATGATGCGGAAGAGCATGCCATTGAACTTGCTGAGTTGCTACATGAGTGGGGGTAATTATCATGTCAATCTGATTCCTTTTAACCCCATAGATGGCTCTGACTATAGGCGGCCATACAAAAAAGCGGTTTGTTAACTATACTTGTTGCTTTTCTTCTTGCATGGGTCTGCTTCTAAAGCATACATTATCTTATGCTGTGCTTGACTTTTTCTGCGTGAAGGTTTTGGCATTTGCAAATGCTCTCGAGTCCGTAAGGTAACTGTTAGCATACGCCAAACAAGAGGCCTAGATGCAAGTGCAGCTTGTGGTCAATTGAGGAATGAATTTCAAAAGAGTCCGCTGCTTTCTGAACCTGTTGAGGTTTCTAAGCCTGAAGTTGCAGTTGCATGCTAGTGCTTCGAACTGGCTATTTTGTTCTCTAGTTGCTAGGCTATGCCTTAAACCTGGTGGCACTCTCTGCACTACGAAGCCTTGCTGACTTTGAGTGGCAAGATTGCATCTTCAGCTTTGCCTATCTGCTGATCAACAATGCTGCTTTGTGGTCATAATTCCTCTCAACTTTGATCCATACTTGATGACTGGAAAATATAGGAACGGCACAAGCCATGGCCCTGGCCCATGGAGAGAGCTCAGAGTTCCCGGACCTGATAACAATCTTAGAACAAAGGTCTGTTCGTTGGAATGAGCAAGATAGCGATGCCCTTGATCCTGGTGGATACATGCACGGAATAGAGGTCATACTGTCTATCGCGTGTTACAACATGATCTTTTTATCTCACGTCAGATTTCCATACGATCATTGCAGTCTTAGGATTGTATATGTATGTAATGCAATCATCCCATGTAGTTTAAAAAATACAGCCTTGTGTGATGAGCTCATGTACTCTTTCATATTCCCCATTTAGCACTAAGGGGTAAGATAAAGAAAAATGGCCCATTATAAGATTATCAATCTGCGATTATTCTGATTGGTCAATAATCTCCAATGATCATATAGGCAATGAATTTATTTTCTAAATAGATATGGTGGTGGTGATAAATCGGCATCTGGTAGTTGATAGTACTGGCCGGAAGAAAAGGAAAAAAAAAAAAAAAAGGAATGCAGGTTGTTATGATTGGTAGAATGTTTGTGGATGCTGATTGATGAGTTTGTATTTATGTAAGGAGATAGTGACTACCATATAGTTAACCAGCATGGTCTGGTCCCTTGCTTCTTGAAGCTGGTGGTAATGGTTTTATGTTACCCATTGTAACAGGTACATTAAGCTTTACACTTTTAGTTTTCCTACTTAAGATTGATGTAAGTAAATTTGCAATCGGCTCTTGCTAAAATCTGTGTTTAAGTATGATTTTATAGATTTATGATTATATTGCATTTTATATACATGTGTCTTATATTTATATTTATGTGTGTGTATATATATGTATATAAGGACTTTGCTAGTAATTGCATATACAACATTTTCTAGTAGTAAGTCGGAAGAAAATTTTGTATTCTTTCGAGAAATAAATGAGGGTGTTTAAAGCATTTCTTTTTCTTTTCTTTTCTCTTTGCTATTTATTTTTATAAGTTGCTTATAGCATTTGACACAGATACAAGTATCATTAAGGTTAACATCACAACCATCTAATTTAAAAGCTTAACCTTATAGATATTGTATGGATTATTATATTTATTATATAACAAGTGTCTTTTCATAGTGGTATAACAAGATTGTTTTATAGAAATTACTATAAAATATTATTCTTAAGTCATTAGGCAATTAGTTAGCTCATGTAGATAAAAGAATCCTTGATTTACTATTATTTACTAATGTGATAAGAGAAAAGTAAAAATACTTGTAGTATTGATAATAAAACTTTTATTTGCGGTATAATACCAGTAAATAAATAGCTGAAAATGTAAAACGGTTTCAATAAGATTTAATTCATGTAATATTAAGTATTTATTGTTAATAGTCTTGTCAATTAGTGGCATTAACTCCGATCTCTCTAAATAGAAGTTATCATGTTTGAATCTTCATCCTCTATTGTATATCAAACATTATGATAAAACATATTTGTTAAAATATTCATGTAACACACATTCTACTATTTTTGTCAATAAATTTAGTTACCTTTTTAGTTGTTCTTTTTTATGAGTTTGGCTCTTTTTTTTTTTTTTTTTTGGTCTTGATGTGCACTTGGCTTTTTTTATCACCTATTCTAGTGTTATTTTTTTTTTCCTTTTTTGATATTCTTGATTCTTGATATTACATGTTCAATTACTCTGATTCAGATATATTTCGTTCCAAAATGATGCAAGGCTATTTTATCGTATAAGGTGCAAGATGCACAAAAGATGAATGTACCTATCATAAGTGGATTCCTGCAATCATACATATTAGTAGACATTGTGTCCTTTTTACATGTACTTAGAAGTAGTAGTTAATTAAATTAAATAAATAACTTATTTTATTATTTTATAGATATGTGTTTTTATAAAGTCTTTTGAATATTTTCCTTGTTCACATGTGCTTAGTCTGATTAAGGAGAGTACACCAAGAAATGTCAAGTGCTGCATAAGCCGAATGCTAAAGGAGTTGGTTGGTATGCTAAGATAAGGTGACAGGTGTTTTGGTGGAGTTTTAGTTGTTGGTGTGGATTGGGTCTTAGCCCAATAGGGCAGCCCAAATGACTAATAGGTTAGAATCAACCTAGAAGGCTTGTGGTTTGTGGAGGACCATCAACAATTGTATAAATATTTAAATGCGTAATGTCTATGTTCATACATCTTAACTAGAGTTGCAAACAAGCTAACCAAGCTTTTAAAGGTTCGGGTTCGGTTCAATTAAAATTTATCGAGTTTGAGCTCAAGCCTAGTTTTTAATCGAGCTTGAAATCTAGGTTCGAGCTGAGCCGAGCCGTTTATCAAGTCTACCAAGCTTTTATCAAGCTTAAAATTTAAGGTTGATCTCGACTCATTTTGATAGTCTATTTTTCATTTTTCACAAACCTAAAATATAATTTATAAGTGTTGCTATATATAAACATAAATATTAAGTAGAATTTAGTTTTTATTATTTTAATTATGTTGTTTTATATAATATATTATGCATAAAAAATTCACAAGTCTGTTAATGAGCTTGTTCATGAGCTAAATGCGAGTCTAAATTAAAGCTCGAGCTTGACTGATTTAAATAAATGAGCTTTACTTTAGGTTCAAGATCGACTAGTTTACTAATCTATCTAGAGTAACTCGGCTTGTTTACGGCCATAATCTTAATCTACTATACCATTATATCCATCTCTATCTCTTCTTCAAATAGAATTTTACCAAGCCTCAACATATGTATAATTCCTATTTCAAAATATACTTTATTTTGTTAATAAAAATAACTAAAGAAGTGTCTCTTGATTCCGATTGTCCATAACATTAATTTCCCTGTCATTGGGTGTGGATATGCATATCTCAAAATTTATAAGGTTTTCTTTAAGTAGCACTTTATCAGCCAAAGTCACACCCTATGATTGGCCAGATTGAGTTTTCCAGCCCAAATTATCGGGCCCAAATGCCCACTAGCACTTTTCAAAAGGCCCACTGATGAGATTCCGTTCTTTTTTCCTTTTATTTCCGGACCAAGAAAAGCAAACAATTGTAGGGTTTTTAATAATAAAATCGAAACCCAAAGAAAAGTCACAGTCTCTCTATTTTCAAAATTCTTAGTCTTCCAAAACCGAAAAGTCCTCACCTTTGTGCGATTATCTCTCTCCAGGTACTTGGATCTTGATTCAATTGCTAAATCATTAACGTAGATAACTTTAATCTCTTTCTCACGTTGTTGTTCTTGTGTTTGCTTGGTATGATTATGCTGTGTTTTTGTTGAGGATCGACTGAAATTAGGTTTTTTTTTTTTTTGTCGTTGTTGTTACTTAGGTTTGTTTTGTTAGTTTGATTGCAAGGTTTGAAATTTTGTTAGTTCGATTGCAAGATTTGGTTTTGTTTTTAATGGGAACACGTTTTTGTTTATCTTTGGGGTTAAGGTTTCGTGGTGTTGACTTGAGTTTTGAGTAGTTTTGACCTTGTAATGCCGAGGCATTTGTAGTTCAGTGGTATCAATACTGGTCTTGCAATGGATGGACCGTGTTCGAATCCCCTTCTGGCCATTGTAAACGCCCAAAGGAAACAGTTTTGACCTTGTAATAATTCTTTATTGGAGATAGGGATAAGGATCATGTGTAAACTTGCTTATTAATGGTGTATCTTAAGCTGATGATGGAACGCTGTGCAGTTGACAAGAGGCTTTGCATATTGGCGTTTGAATTGAACAGATGTTCATTTTTCTCAAGATTGAACTATATGTTAAGAATGTGTTAGTTTCATGGGATAACTCTTTTTGAGTGTTCTTCTGATTTGTTGTAATGTTCACATTATCTTCTTGTAATTATTGGAATCTCAAGTGGTGGCAGTTACTTGTGATCTTTAGCAATAAAGGTGGTAGAAGGTGATGGTAGCAACTAGCAGTTGTCAGCTCTAGGTGGTTTTTTTCTGCCATTTTGGTGGTTAGAACAATGGGAAATTATGGGAAACGGTTTCCAAAATGTTATACATCATTATTATGGTCGATCACTTGTGGTATGAAAAATTCACCACCTCTATCGCTAACGACCACTACCTCTACCTCTACCTCTACCTCCAATTAGTCATTTATTCTAAATTAGAGTCACCAGCCAATGTATTTTATAGTAACAGTCAACACTTGTAAAGCTTTAATTAAACAAACATGGTTAACATTTTCTTTTTAATAGGCCTAACTAGTGCAGCAGATTTAGGATATATCTCAGCTGTTACTCCATCAGAAAAGATGATAGAAATATGTCTTCGATGTGGATTTGGCCATATTGGTACTCCATTGGTCTAACAGCCGACAATGATGTTTGTAGACTTGGATTTACCTCTTAAATGAAACGCAGTTTGTGCTTATTATGTTTCAGGTTTCATGATGAGGAGGTATAGTCCACAATATTATAGTCCTCCAAGGAGAGGATATGGAGGTCGAGGAAGGAGTCCTCCAAGGAGAGGGTTTGGAGGAGGTGGTGGGGGATATGGACGGCGCAAGGAACAAAGTCATGGAAGTCTTTTGATTCGCAACATTCCTCTAGACTGCAGGTTGTTCTGAGCCTGATTATTGATACTGCTGTTTGCTTTTATGCTAACATGGATGGGTTCTTTTCCTTTGAATGCTATGTGTTGGTGAAATGTGGAGTTGTATTTGAAAAATTTTATTTGTGTTTTACATCCAGAGGAGAAGAGCTCAGGGTTCCATTCGAGAGGTTTGGACTAGTCAGGGATGTTTATCTACCTAAGGATTACTACACTGGGTTAGTTTTTCTCTTCTAGACAACTGATGCTGCACTATATCTTATTTAATCTTCTACTGAGCCTCTGGAGGTTTTAAACCTGGTACAATGATAAGTGACTTTAGAAGCACCATCTTAATGAAGAACCTTGATTCTTGAATTTGAGATGCTGAGGAGTCCAAAATTTTTACATCCTTCAGTTGGAGGAGCCTGTAAATTAAATAAATGACCTTGAGAGGTAGCTATTTGGTCTTGTTACTGTCAGTTTTCATTGCTAGTGATAAATATCATTACTTGGTCTATTTCATTAATTTTGTGGTGAAGGTTTGCTGAACTCATTTATGGGCTATTAACAAACATTATCCCAATACCATTGAAGTTAAGCCAGCCTCCTTTGCCGATGAAACCTTGACGACATATCTTACAAAGCTTGGCATGACAATGAACATGTTAGGGGAAACCATTTGAATGTGCTCCATAGAGTTAAAGACTAGAACAAAGCTGGGTTGTTGTGCACTTATTGTTATATTGTTCTCTTTCATTTTAGGCAGATTGTGATTTAGGCATGGTAAAGTTATCCCATGGTGCTACATAATGATATATTTTCCTAGGCATTTCTGTTTGTCTCTCATGGTGAATTCTACTTTGACTGGTTTGTCAGGGCAGTGTTAGTTTCAAGTTAAAACAAGCCCAGGTCTCACATTTGATGAAGGCCTATTATCATTGCCTCATACTGGTTCTTCATGGTGTTAGAGAATATTCAAAAGAGGAATGGTTCTAATGAAGAAATATTATAAATCACATTATTCATAGAAGTTTGGAAGAGGAAGATTTAGACCCGATCAATGGATGACCACATGAAGGGAACTTATGAATGTACAGTAGGTCCCAAGCGTCTTCTAGAATTTACAAGCTTGTGAAGTCGACAGTATAGCCTTTTTCTCAAGATGTTAGAATGTTCAAAAGGAATCTTCATAACAAATTATATAATCATTATATAGAAGTTTGGGATGACGAAGATGTGCTTTTTGATCAATTGAAGACTACATGAGCTGAGTTTAAGTAATGAGAAGCGTTGATTGCAAGTGATTCTAATCTTTACAAGCCTGTGAAGGATTTGCAGTCACTTTGCTCTTTTGAAGTGTCATTTCATACATCTTTGTTAATCTAAAGGTTAGTTAATTAGCTTGGTATTCACTGAAGTGGAAGTGCCAACGTAAATGTTAAGATCTGTGAAAAGGTACAGTTTTGACTGCTTTTTGACACTTTGGGAGCAATAGGTTTGCTTATTGAATCTGATATAGTTGGTTCCATCACATAAGTCTCTTTTGCTCAAAATTTGTGGAATTATATGTCATTTTTCATTGTTTTTCAGGCAACCTCGAGGATTTGCTTTTGTGGAGTTTGTTGATCCTTATGATGCTGTGGATGCTCAGTACCATATGGATGGACAAGTGATCGCTGGTCGGAGAATTTCAGTGGTGGTTGCTGCTGAATCACGGAAAAGGCCCGAGGAAATGCGTCGAAGAACTAGGCCTAGGTAATATGGTGTTGTACAGATACAAGCTTTGCATTATGAAATAGAAATTTTTTAGGGTAATTATTTATGTCTTAAATTTGCATTGAGATATTTACAGTTTGCTTTTACACTGTGCAGGGAGCCTTTAGGGTATGGGTCCCGCCGACCCGCATATCGTGGTGAGTTGTGTAATGACATGAGCTTTGTAAGATGTTACCTTGTTTTGGTCTTATGGGCTAGTGTCTGATTTGTTTTTTTTTTTATGGGTGCCTTCATGGCTTTGTATTGCATACTATTACCAATTTATTCTGCCTATGTGGCAGTAACTTTGCTATTTTCAGTACCTTTTGATTAAAGAAGGCCAGTTGTGTTCTTTCTAGTTTTGATCAAAGAATGGCAGCAACTTTCCACTAATCTATCCTAAATGTTAATTGTTTCTGGAATCGCTTCATATCCCAAGCTCATCTGACGTGTACATGCGGATATGTGTGTGTACATATATTTAGGATAAGGGAGATCCCTTTTTCTTCTGTTCGACCTTTTTGGCTCATGAGTAGTTTACGTGAATGAATATTGACCTGTCATTATTGAATACTTTATTCACCTATTTTTATTGGATACTTATATTAAGGAAGGGGCCTCTGAAAGTTCTAATCTGCAGCTAACCCTGCATCTTTGCTATGTGTAACATGTGCATAAGATATTTCTTATATGGATTGTTTTGTTCTTTATGACCTATATTCCTTATGGTTCTTAGCCAAGAAGCAAACATTTCAATTCTACATGAAGGTGGCTGTTTGTATGAATAGTAACACTAAAGATTCTTGTTTGACCTATGGCTTCGTTAAGTTCTAAGGTTGAGGATTGGGGCTGCTCTTTCAACATTATTTCAGTGTTTATTTGCTGTAAAGATACTGACTAATGTCTGGGAGGAATTTGCTTTGGTGTAACTTTATTTGTTATTTACAGGACGCTCACGTTCTCACTCAATATCACGTTCACGTTCTCCACCCTATCCATCAAGATCTGAAGGTCGACATCGGTCAAGGTAAGGATTTGGAGAGCCCTTTTTTTTCAGACGAAAGTCTATATAAATGAAAATAAAGAATGGTAGAAATTGAATATGAAGTAGCAAGTGAAAAAAACACTGGTTATCTTCTTTTGTATGAAAAACTTGTTTGAGACAATGCTACTAAGGCTTGAAAAAATGGCAGGTTTTTTCCTGTTGTATGATCAACTTGTTTGGAGCAGCGTTAGCAAGGTTTGAAATATGTGTTTTCAGGTCCTATTCTCCTGCACAAAGAAGGCATGGTGACTACTCTGCTTCTCCTCGAAGGAGACATGGGGAAGACCATTTAAAATCACCAAGAGGACCCCCACAGGAAGAAGGTGGCCACAGAGGCAGGTCTTACTCACCGGGGTACAGCAATGGATATGATCAAGATAATGATAATGCTGGGTATGTCAATTGAGTAGATTTGTACTTCATCTTTAGGACAAAATGGCTGTTCTGAAGTGAGATGGTAGCTTGCTGATAGAACTTTATTGTCTGAAGTAAATCCTATTCATAATCATACTTTTTTTGCCCTTTTCTTTGGGTAATCTCAGAGAATGTACCCATATCCTAATTGCTACTAATGTTAATTATTTAGTAGTAGCTTGAATCGGAGGAACATTTCGTATTGTAAAGTGAGCATTTTAGTCTCCCTTGTTCCTAGATTAGCTGGAGTTTAGGATGTATTCAGTGTCATGCATTTGCATCTGTGACTCTCTTTGGAGATGGAAATGGGATTTTAAGTAATGCTGGTGCGGGTGGCGTGATGATAAGTGCTGTCTTTGAATCTGGCTATATCTCTTGCCTAACTGGTTGTGGGAGAATTTAAATGTTTGCTTCCTTCCATATTTGTAGAGTTTGAAACTTTTTGGATGGAAATTTTGTAAATATAAGAAGCTATGTAGCTGACTTACTTGGACCAGTGTTTGCTCTATGAATAATTGTAAACCAGGAATGCCTTTGGCCTTTTGCTTTCTTAGTGATGTGACTCCTTGTTTCAATATTGCAGGAAATCTAAATACGAGTCTGAGGAAGGACAAGCACGGAGGAGGTCATCGCCTGGCGGTGCATCAAGATCACCTTCTGGCTCTAGATCTAGATCTGCTGATTTATCTCCCCGAAGTAGTTAAGTGGAAGTGAAAAAAGACTAAATTGTACTCTTGGAATGATGTTAGGATTTATGGGGGGGAAGCTATGGAACATTTTCTAGATTCTCTCGACTAAACTTCTTCATATTTATTCAGAAACTTCTCCCCATTCTGGCTTATATGATCTATCTAAATGTTAAATTTATGGTTTAAGATGTTGAATGCTGCCTCAATGTTTTTTGTTGGTACTCTTCACGGGAATTTGTTTTGATGTGCTGCCCTATTGGTGCGTCGCGTAAGGTCGGTTGGTTCACTTGCACCATGTCATAACTAGCAGTAGCAGCAGATTGAATGTTAGGAGCTAGCGTGCGCCTTGCAATCAAGTCCATGTAGATTTTCCTTAATTTACCGTGGTCGTGCTTATGCTCACAATGGTTCCTTTGTCACAAAGGTATGTTCTTATTGGCTTTTCTTTACATGAAACGAAAAGGTACTCTACTCTACTTTAACCAAATGGATGAATCGATCTGCATAAGGTATAAAGATCTTGGTGCAGTATATAATGTTCACTTCGTAGCAAGGTCCGTCTTCACCAAGAAGGTGTTGGTTTTGTGTTTAAGGAAATCGAACACAGGTGGATTACCCTTGTACAAGGTTAAAGGTTGGAAACTTGGTAATACTAATGCTGGATGATAACAAAACCTCTTAACTGCTCTTTCCCCTGAATCAGGACAAGTTCCCTACTTGTAGGGGTACCTCTAGCCAAATGTCTAGTATCATAATGGCTCGTTTGGTTTATATATGGATTATAGTATAAAATAGAATTGCAATTATGAGGGAATAAAATAAAGAAGTAATATTGATTCCTTAAAATTTCTTTGAGGTTTTATAGAAAGATATGAAACCATGTGGGTGGGGGATGAACCACTCTTTTATTTTTAGTTCCATAAAGAAAATAGGATCCCGTGTTTCTTCATAGTAACAGTATTTCTATGGAATCACTATTTTACCAATTAAACTTAGGAATAAATCAGTAGGAAAGGAACTATTCTATTATAGGGTCTGTTTGTTTTGGCTTTTTTCTGGCAGATACAGACATTTTTTCAAACTTTTTTCTAATAAATTATTTATCAAGAAATAGATATAGATAAAAAAAAGTTGACAGTTATCATCAAAAGATCAAATAGAATAAATATAGATAAAATTTAGATGCAAATCAGATATATTTTGCACATATCATTTTAAAAAAGATACAGATACGGATGAAAAACAGACAATCCAAATAGACCCATAACCTTATAAAATTAACTTTGCTAATTCCATATTTGTTATATCTACGATGCTATATAGATATCTCTAAATTCGTAATATAACCAAGTCAAAATCTCATATACACAACTCTACGGTTCAATCATTGGAAACAATTGGGTCTCTTTAAAAATTAGATCTAATTGATGAGAGGGCAAATAACTCTATTATAACAAAGTGAAATTAATACCCATATTTTGAGATAGAGTTTGTTTTACCAAATATCATATCAACATTTTCGTTCATTTGCATGTTGATGTGCATCAATGAGAAAGTAAAAATTAGTCTCTTTCTAAAACTTTTATCATACACAGCAATACATGATTCAATGCAGTATTTATAAGAATATCGATTAGCAATATGGAAAAACTTCATCACATATACCTTAAAGGAGAGGGATATAATTATCTGGATGCATACTCTTTCGATAGAGAAGATATCTTTAATCTACATATTAAGGAACTCATTTAGATTTCACCTCCTTAGGATACAGAGCATCAGAAATCCTTTCACCCAAGGATGATAAATTTTCGATTTGATGATAACATGACGGAATGCACAAGAGAAGGAAGAATACTCCATTGGAACAAATTTTGGGAAAGGAAGAAAACTTATTATGTTAATTACAAACTACTAAATTGAATTAAGCAAGGTTCAATGAACAATCAGGTCAATGTATATTATTAATAAACTTAGTTTATTGCAATGGGCGTTTAAGCTAGACAATTAATGATTTATATTTAATTATATAGAGAGTTACTGAATAAAATAGTATTTAACAAAAACAAAAAATTCATATTCATGATTGATGAATTTGTGATAATTTTACTCATCACATCACACAGCCATTAAAAAAAAAAAATCACTTCTAATAACCTTGCATACTCGTATTTTGTCTTAAGATTTAACTTGGTAGTTGATTTATTGGGGTTTTGGGTGATATATAGAGCCGTTCACAAAAATTTTCAAATAGGTTATTTGCAAATTTAAATTAAAAATTTGTCTAATAGTAATTGGTGGGTGTCGAATCCAACAAAAATAATAATTTATAATCAACCTGCTTTAAATATTTGTAAATAGAGTGAGCAGGATCGTCTCCACAGGGACTGGTAAAATTCCCAAGTTTCTATCGAGATTAAGAAGAGAAAAAAGAAAAATAAAATAAGGGGTTTTTGAAATCACACGATTAAAATAAACCTATATCTAATTAACAAGAATTTCTATATTAAAAAGATTATCTAGCCTAGGTCTTATTACAATTCAATTCCCAGGATTGATCCTTGACTCAATAATTATTTTCCTATTTTGAATAGGTTAGTCATAATTTTCAACAAGCTCTGAAAATCAATCTCTTTTATATATTAAATAACCAAGATAAGATCTTTGATTATTCCTAATCGAATTGACAACCCTAAACACGCTCTTAAGGTTTAATCTATCAATTGCATTAGAAGTTAGAGAGACCTAACCCTAATCAACAATCTCATAGAGCATGGATCATTTAGAATAGATTATATTTCATCAACAACAACAAATAATCATCTATTTTATGACTATCGTGTTGTTTCATCACTTTATATTAGGAGATTCATACAATTACGGATATGAGTCCTAATTGATTGATTATTGTTTGTTATCTAATACAACCGGATCCAAAGTTATATCAATAATAGACAAACAATCACAAATAAATCTGATGAAATATAAATATTCAAAATAGAGAACAATGAAATCAAACCACTTTGGTCTCACAATCCATCTTGAATTGATTTGCAATAATCCCTTTGGCTAGATCTTGTATTTAGCCCTTCATGACCCTAGAAATCTCTCTCTAGGGTTTTCTTACAAAATTGTATCTAAAAATATGGAATGAATAATGTTCATGAAAGAAACCCTAAATAATATATAAATACAAGTTTGTCAGTTATGGAATTCGTAGAGACAAAGGCTGGATCCGTTTAGATCATGAATTGACCGGCCTAAATGCTTCATGGCTTTTCATTTACCCAGCCGTTACAACTTTTCATTTACCCGGCCGTTACAGCTTTTCATTTACCCGGCCGTTACAACTTTTCTCCTTTGATTCAATTTTGCTCCAATCTTGTATTTTTCACTTCTTTTGGCTTCAAAGACCTGATATTCATATAAATCACGATTAAGTACCAATTTCATATAATTTTTATAAAATTAATAACAAATTAATCTAATTTATTCCCAAGAATTAAGAGTAATTTTCATCTCAACAGTAATAGTATGGTAGATATTAGATCTGATACCATTTCTTAAACTACGAACTTATTAACTATAGGAAATGCGTAGGAAGCACCAGTACCAAAACATTAAGTAATAAATTAATGATCACCATATCAGGTAGGCGCCAGGTGAAGTTAAACACCAAAAAACTTGTTTACACTTAAGCAGTCCCACTTTATATATATATATATATATATATATATATAGGTTTCATTTTTTGGCTTAATTATTGATTTGAATCATTATTTATTTATTTTAACTAATTTTTTAACTTTTGAAAATTGATTACTTATCTAATTTCATGTTAATGAAATTCCTAATAAATTAATTCTCATTAATCCTAATTAGAAGATTCTAGTCAATGACTAATAACTAGGGTTGCAAGCACATAGAGTCGACTTAAGTTTGAGTTTGACTTGAAATTTTAAAGCTCAAGCTCTACCTCTACCAAAATAACACTACATAAGTTTCGAGCTCAACTTACCTAAACTCGTTTAGGCTTGATTTATTAAAATATATTGTTAAATCTAATTAAAATAATATTAATACTCGATCTTGATTAGAATCTAATTAACATTTTCACTCTACTTAGACTCGATATAGCTAGATCAGACTCACGAGCTAATCAAATTGAACATATGAAGCTCAAGCTTGGCTTAATAAATTTGCTCAAGTAACTCAAGCTCAAGTTCGACTCAATTATTCTTAAATCAAGCTTGTGTAATATAAAACTGAACTTGAATAGTTTGTGAACTAGTTTGGTTCATTTGAACCCTTACTAATAACCAAACCTTTTAAGATTTTTCTCTTTCTTTTAGGGAAAAAAAAAAAAAAGAAGAAGTCCAATAAGAACTTTTTAAAGAAGGATTTTTTATCTTTTTATTAAGAACCAATAAATCATCTGACTATTAAAATAAATATAACAAGTGATATATTAAATATTTTAGTGATGTGATCGCAACTGAATATGAAATGTAGCCGTTAAATAACCAATGAAACTATAAAATTTTATTTTCATCAAGGTCATAACTATTTAAGTACATACCCCAGTGATTTTACTATTATTAATGAACATACAATAGAATAATTCCTAATAGACTTAGGGAATATAATTTATATGGATGTAGCAAAGAACCTATCTTATCTCGTGTGCTCTTATGCTCGATCCATTATTTTCTGATTATTGCGATAGTGCTGCTCCAAGCAACAAACTCCTAGCCCCTAGGGCGTGATTACTAAGCTACTAACAAACTGAAAAATGGTAAAAAACTGGGGACCAATTATGTTTCTAAAATGTAATACCATCTCTTTTTTTTGTTACTCCAGATCATTCTCATGCCACAGGGAAAAAAAAAAAAGAAAAGAAAAGAAATTCTAGGTCTATACCTAATCCTTATCGCTTGTAGAATATGTTTAGAATTTTGGATTAGAGCTCCAAGTGACTGAATAAACTCAACCCATAACTCAAGGATTTAAAACTTCATAAAATCGAGATTATAATGTGGAGTTTAACCTTGACTTGAGAGGTTGTATGCAAATTTTAACTCAAAAGTTTAAAACATGATCTCTATGATGGGTTAAAAGGAGGATAAGTGCTTGTACTTTTAATGTTTAGAAATTTAGTATCTTATCTTTAGATTTTGATAAATTAGTGATTATACTTTTAAAATATGTGCAATTCAATATTTTTATTTTATTTTATCATATTTGACGAATATTTATTTCAATGATAAAATAATAACAAAAATTTGATAAAAAATTATCAAATCTAAAGATGTGGTTGAATTGCCAAAAATTGCTAAAAAGTTATAGATACAAAGATTTAGATTGTTATTATCCTATCATCAAAATAAACATATGTCTAATGTTATTTAATGGGGACACTGAATTGTACATACTTTAAAAGTACAAGCACTAATTTACCAAAATTCAAATATGAGATACTGAATTATCAAAATTTAAAAGTATAGATACTTAATCTGTCATTATCCCTCTATGGTATTTATCAATTTGAATTCAAATGGTACACTACATCAATTGATTTTGTTCGAGATTACATTATTTAAAAAATAAAAAAGGAAGCATTTTTCCTAACTAAAATATTATTGATGCTTGAACTGAACTTAAATCCACCTTACACTCGAATGTGATTCAAGTTCAAAACTCTACTCAATAAACTACTTAAGTAGCTCAAGTTCAAACCCAACTATGTTGTAATCAATTTGGCATTGCATCTCTCACCCGATCCTCAGAATGCTGGTGAACGCAAATAATGCAATTCACCACAAGTAAGAATTAGATTGAAGATAATAATATACGAATGGCAGCTTGGCGGGCAAAGCACACTGAGTTCTACAGGACATCATGGCAAACCAATCAGTCGTGGTGACTCAAATGCTGAATCCATCTTTTTCCAAACGTTGAATTGCCTAATTCGTGCAAGAAAATTTACTGCCAGAGTACCATCTCAATCTCAGCTCATGTTCACCATTCTACCTTTACATTTTCATAATTTGTTTCATCTCATCAGCCTTCGGCAGAGCATCTGGGAGTTCTGGGAAAGGGCTGATCATTGCATTATTATTTCCCTGGAACTTCGCATCACTTAATCTTCCGATTGAGCTTGCAAACGATTAAACATTAGATTGAACATACCAAACAAATTTAACTTTAAAAAATATATGTTCAAGAAGACCAGGAGCCTTGTTATAACTTGAGCATGTATGCGAATGAAGCAAGCAAAATTATCCTTTATTCCTAATTGTAACAGTAACAAGTCTCACTAGGTCAATAAGCGGAAGCAATTACTAGGTTTTACCCAAGGTTATGAAAGGTGAAAAGAGCACTCAAGATGTAACACTTTATAATCGCCTACGGTGAGAGACACAAAAAAATCTCTTGGCCAACTGAAATGAAGCGCAAATATTTAATATTTTTATTAAAATTATTTTAACACATAAAAACATCAATATTTAATAATAATGTTTGCTTTAGATTAACAAAGGCTATCTAAATAGGTCAAATATTAATTAACATAGCAGAATTATTCTTATGTGCACAAAAATATCTATTACGGTCCGTTTACTTTGAGGTGACAGAGAAGGAATGGAATGGTTGCTCTTAGAAATCAGCCTATTACTTCGTTACTTGCATAAATGAACGGAGTAATACTATTATCGAAAATTTTTCTATTCCTCATAAAAAAACTACCTAGGATCTTTTTTATTACCTCTCTATTGATCTCTCATGGTAATAAATGGTAATAAATATTTGAAAGATGTTACTATTTTATCCTTACTAATATTATTCATTAACAAAAAGATCCATTACAGTTATATATGTTAAGCTATATTACATATAGACAAGTTATAAGTAATATTATATATATAATTTATATGAACATTTATATATATATATATAATGTATTTATATAATATATCAGTTATATATATGGGTAACATAAAAAAAAATAGATAAGTAATTTAAAGATTAAATATGTAAGATATGAATTATATATGTTATATATATATATATATATGAAAAATAAAGTGCACTGATAAAATATATAAATTGTATATATAAGTTATACATATAGGTTATATTTTATAAGCTGAATAATAGATATAAGTTATAATTCGTAACTTGCATATATATTTGTACAAGTTATTATATTAAGCTATATTACATATAGATAAGTTATATGTAATATTATATATATAATTTATATTAACATATTATAATATGTCACTTATATATATGAATTACATAAAAAAATATAGAATTATGATTTAAAGATTATAAATATATAGATATGAATTATATCTGTTATATAAATAGGGAAAATAAGTGCGTTGATAAAATATATAAGTTATAAGTTATACACATAAGTTATATTTTATAAGTTAAATAATAGATATAAGTTATAATTCATAACTTATTATATATAATATATAAAATTTATATATATATAATATTAAGCATTATTAATATAGATAAGTTATAAGTAATATTATATATAATTTATATTAACCTATAATTATGAGTTATAAGTTTATGTATGTTATATAATATATTAATTATACATATAAGTGGAGAGTTATATATATTACTCAGTCTACAAAATATAAATAAATAATTTAGAGATTTTGAATATATTAGCTATTTATTATATATGCTATATATATGATAAATGAATTAGGTATTGATAAAATATATAGGTTGTATATAAATTTAAGATATATAAGTAAGTTGTATTTTATAAGTTAGATTTATATATGAATATTTATACGTTATAAGTTATTATGTTTTATGTTATATAAGTTACAAGTTATATATAAGCTATACTTTTAAGCTATAAATAATAATATATATATGCGTTATAAGTAATAAGCCATATATATATATATATATATATGTTAGATGAAATATCAGTCATATATATAAGTTTATATATATAAATACAAATATATGATTTAGAGATTTTAAATTAAATACTATATATTATATATGTAATATATATAACAAGTAAAAAGAATATTTACAGAATATGTAAGATGTATGTATAAGTTTATTTTATGTATATAGGTTATACATATAAGTTATATACATAAGCTATAATTTATATATATAAGTTACAAGCTATAAAATATATCATTTTTTTTATTTATAAGTCACGATTTATATACATATGTATATATATATATGTCAAAAATATATATTAATAATCTACAATATACATATTGTATAAATGACAATAAATAGGGCATTGATAAAATATATAATGTTGTACATATAAGTTATATATACATATATGTTATATTTTATAAGTTGTGTGTGTGTTGTGTGTGTGGACTAACATATAATCATATATATTTGTATATGTGTATGTATTATACCATATATAATTATATGTTTTATATTTATATATAATGTGATTGATATGACTAGCACATATTTGTGTATGTGTGTGAGTACATGTATTGTTATATGAGTACACTTATATAACTTCTTTACTTTTGATCCAAATAAGGCTATATTGGTAATTTTAGTTGTATTTCCAGTTTAACACTGCAATCAATAAATTAAAAAAAATGTTGAAATATGTATTTCTAGTAATAAAACTCTGGATAAAGTAAACAAGATAATAAATAATTCATAGTCTATTACTGATAATACTATTCCTAAGGCATAACTATTCTATTCCCTCTCTATTCCATTTCTCTCTCTCTTTTTTCCTCCTTGAACAGATTTTAATTTTATAATTGAAAGGGGAAAAAAACCTAAGGGGTGTGTGTGTGTGTGTGTGTGTTTTCAGTCATTACTCTTTAAAAAGACATTTTTACAATCCGTTCACTTGATATGAATATCTATTCATTCCTTCCTTATTCTTCACAAAGTTGATATTACGATATTCACTTGAAAGGAATGACAATTCATAATGAATTACTATTACGTAAAATTATAAATAGCAATTCATGTCTCTAACCATGGATTATCATTCAATGGTCTATTTTTCAACTTTGTCATAAATACCCCTATCTTCAAAATAACACCTATACAATTACTTCTCTATATAATAAATACAAGGGTATTATAGATATTTTACTTTTTACTCTAATAATTACTTGTTTTACTTTTTACATCAAGTGAAAATTATAATAGTCAATTAACTTTATTACATTCCCTTTGAATTGGAATTCCATTCATCCCTTATTCCATTCAGTGAAGTAAATGATAGGGATGCAAGCAGCGTGAGTCGTTATAGGGTACCCGACCGCCCAATCCGCTAAAAACCCTATAGGGTTTTGGGATTAAAAAAACTTGATAAGTTATCGGGTCATGTTTTGGGTTTATTATGTAACCTGTTGGGAAAACCCGACTCGGCATAAATTCAAAATATTAAAAATTAAAAATATTAAGTTATTAAAGCAAGGATCCCATTTATATTATATGTATGTGAAAGTAAGTGGAAATGAAGTGTTTGCATCATTTTATATGATATTATTATCTAAAATTCATTCTTTCAATATAAGTGTTTGTATAATTAGTAACTTAAAGCAAAATTCTTTCTTTTGCTTTTTTTTTTTAAGAAAAAAATTAAAAATCTTGTAATTGGGTGGGTTGGATTATGTGTTCCTTAAATCCTAGCGGGTCGGGTTTTGAAATGACAAAAAAAACCCGATAGGATTTTTCTTGGGTTCTAGACACCCATTAAGGACTCGGGTCGGTTCGGATTTCAAAAAACCCATTCCGAACCCACCCCGGTTGTCCCTAGTGAATGAACTATTATTATTTAACGGGTTAATAACACGAATGCTATCGAATTTTTTGCAATTATATTTTACTACTTAAATTTTAAATTGATCAAATTATTACAGTAGCCTTTATCTATATGTATACCTTCTTCTAACACGTTAATTAGTATGTAGATGTTGCCAAAATATCCACTAGCACTATGCCACTTGTTCCATATCTTTAACAAATGTCCCTTTTAATGCAATGTTGAAATTCCAGCGTCGAAAAAACTCTAACCATCCATACGTGAAAAAAAAAAAAGACAAAAAAAAAAAAAAAAAAAGAAAAACTCATCTCACCAATCGCAGTAAAACAATACTTTAACATTGTACATTTTCAATCCAAAACAGTCCAGCAAAAAATTATTTTGGGATCAAAACCCTAATCCTAAAATGTGACGAAAGCGTAGAGACATCAGATCGGCGAACTGTGGACATTGCAAAACATTTGCAATTCAAATAAACAAAAAATAACTCTGCCTTAACAAGAAGCAAACCCATACAAATATCAAACCCTATTCTCAATGATTATCAAGAATACTTTATGCCCTTCCCCCCTCTTCAATATCAACACAATGAAACCAATACTTACACTATCAAAGTTACAAACTTTATTGACACTGAGAAAGGAAAACAATGTACCGACACTTTCAACATTAAAAGTTTCAAAATTTATTTCCATACATCAACAAACCAAAATAAAAACTTCCAAAAACAAGACAATGCACTAGGTTAAAAAACACACGAAGCGAAAATTACCAAGTACGAACCGTGTCGAACACAGTGGACTTGATTCCATTTTTCTCCAAATACAATGCACAAACCCAACTTGACAAGCCACCACGGATAATCGCTATTCAACGTTTAATGAGATAGTATACATCTGGCTTATGACACTGATAAACCAACCATAGAAGCTCAGGTCAAAGCTGCCCAGCCTATTTAGCGATGCAACTGGGTCGATCATTAACGGGTTTTCGACCCGTCCAACCTGATAAAAACCCTATAGGGTTAAATCATATAGGGTAATAGAGTCAGGTTTGGACATAGGTAAAAAAACTCTGTAGGGTATTAGGGTCAGGTTTGGATACTACTAAAACCCGATGGATATCCATCCGACCCGTTAGTCCTAATAAAACAAAAAATTTTATAATGTAAATACATTTACTAAATATAAACATAGTAACAAGTTAAATTTTAAAACATGTTGACTAAGAGAAGATGAATTGTTATATTATTAGATTATTATTTTATTGGCTTAAGTCTGCTGAATCTATTAAAAAAAAAACAATAATAAGGAAGGCAGATTCGGGTTGATAATTGGGCAGATGGTCAGGCGGGTAATCGGATTGATAGTCAGGCGAGTAACAGGGTGGGTAGTGGGTTTTAAAGTAAACCCAATAGAGTGGGTTTGGATATAGAAAAAAAACCCTGCAGGGTTATAAGATCAGGTTTGATATGTCTTATAGTGTAGCTAGTTTGGGTTTGAGTTTGAGTTTATATGATTCGCTCAAAACCTGACCCGGTTGCATCCCTAAGCTTACCAATCGTTTTCAAATCAAGACAACCTACTCCTAATTGAATGACTTTTTATGGATGGACCTTATAGAAGTATCGTAAAATGATTTTTCGGTGGTCTTGAGATAAATTTTGGGATTGTTGGAGTTAGAGTCTGTGAGCTTTCAAATTGATCAAATTTATTTTTTGTGTATTTGAATTTCAAATATTTTACATATCATTTATTTATTAGAGTTGCTGTCTGCATGCGCATAAGTACTTAATGAAATGGACGGAGGAAATAAAAAGGAACGTGGTAGGTGGTTTGATTAGCAATTTGAGCGATTATAAAGTTTGGGTAGCAAAATGTATATTGTGGCAAACTTCATGTAGCAATTGCGTCATTAACCCTTATTTTAATAAGATAACAAGTCAATCATAAAATAAAATAATAATATAAGCATAATGCATACATGGAAGGAGCTTGAGAAGGGAAGAGGGCTAAGCTGTGTGCTTTTTTTTTTTTTTTTGGATAAATTATACAAAAAAATCTTAACGTTTGAGGGTAAATCTATATATAATCTTAATGTTTCGAGTGGTTTAAAAAAATTCCTAACGTTTAGGGATAAGTTTAGTTAAGATCTCAATATTTAAAGGAGCAAGTTGTCTTGGGTTCCAAGGACACGTTTTTGAGTGTTCACACATGTTCTTGAAGACTTAAGTTGACCTACTTTTTTAAATGTTAACATCTTAAATGTACTTATCTTCAAACATTGAGATTTCATTTTAACTATTTGAAACGTTAAAACCTCAAATGAATTTACTTTCAAACGTTGGAACCTTTTAATATAATTCACCATTCCTAAGAAATAGAGATAGATAAGAAAAAGTGGAGTAGGGCACAGGTTTTGTTTTTAATTTTGCGGCAAGTGTTTAGTAATATACCTTTTACTTTGTCAACCGTCCTGCATACAATACCATAGTTAAAAGGAATTAAAAGATATTTTACCCTTAATTTTCACATTACCTTCTTTTCCTTTTCTTGGTTTTAATTGTGGAGCAATAGCAGAATATAATAGATGGGAATTTATTCCTCCCACACCAACCCATCTCAACTCCTTCAATAAGGTGCTCACCTTGGTGCCTTCTATGCCTTGCACCTAGGCGATGCCTTGCCCGAACCTCCTTCAAAGACACTCACCTTGGTGCCTCATACGCCTTGAGGCCTAGGTGAAAAAGGAACACACCTTGACGAAGGCACCTCACCTCGCCTTATCGCCTAAGCACACAAGGCAAGTGCCTTTTAAATTCCTTGGCTTTACCGGTTTCATACTCTTGCCTAGCATCAGAAGCATCCCAGCAATCAACCAAACAATTTATTTGGAACTCGCTTCTAATCAGACACACTAGACCTTGTGCAAACCTCGTTAGCTTTAGAACTTGCACTTTGCATGGCCAAACACCACCGATTATCACACGTTTGTTAAATATTTTTAACTAGGATGCACTCAAGTACAAAACATTCTTCAAGGAACTTGGTATTATGTATTGCATACAGCCACACACCAGCTTTGTGCCAAGTAGTGTGGTCCATGTATAGACATGCACCTAACACATGACGCGCACAGCCGAGAAGATGTGGATATACAGGTCCATGGATGGCAAAGATTTCGCTAGAAGTAGTGTGAATTATCTGTCTACTAATATGGAAACACCGAAGAAGGTGAAATGCCGAAGCTTGCTTCCATTAACTGATTCAATCTTCTGCAGTGTCTAAATGTCTAATATATACCATAAAAGTAGCCATAGACACACATAAAAATGCACTATCACAACAACAAGTCAAGTTCATAGTTACGGACAACATCAATTTGGGATCTAACTAATTTGAAGGCATCAAAAGATAACCATTCAATCCAAACCGCTGAAGGACTAAAATAGCCTCTACACCTCACCAACAATATCAAAGAAAACCTTCTCCGCATCACTAGTTGGACATAGAACCCTGCCATGTGAAATCAGCAAGTTAGTTTAGCCAAGGTAGAAAGATCAAATTCCAGGAAATGATGGGTGAAATCACACTAGAAGTGATGCCAGGGGAAGAAATCACAAAAAATTGTAACCCAGCTAAACAATGATTGCACTAGATAGATGCAAAGCAGTGCATAATATCAAATCATCATGCTGATATAACTTTTGGGCTAGGAACCCTCAAATACAATGAGTGAATTCATGCATATGCAACGTTAGCAAGGCGGTGAATAAAAGAAGAAACTTTTGAGTTGAACATGCAATATCGAGGCATCAAAAGAACCAAGTGAAAAGGGGCAATAGCACAAACACAGGTCACATTGAAGAAAAGAAGATAGAGCATTAGCAATGTGTAAAAATCTAAAAAAAACACCCTTCCATGAACAGCATTAAGGATTCTTGCAAGTACACCCTAATATTAACAAGCTCTTTTCCCCTTGATCATTTTTCCAGCAAATGCTGACCATACACATTTTAAGAGATTAATTTGTTATCATTATACTCCGAATCTACTAGAGGCATGCTATTAATGAATTACTTTAATAGCTTTTCATCAGCAAATTTGTATCGAGGAACTAGAATGACTTTTCAAAATGCAATACTACAGATTTGTGCTAAAATCAGAAACATGCAAATTATACTTGTGTATCTCGATAACAGGCATCATCTGTGATTATGAGCAACTCTTTTCCCATCATTTAGTAAAAGCAATAAGTAAACAAAATAAAATAAAAATTTACATCTTGAACATAGAGAAACATAGCATTTATTCTCATTTTCAACTTGTCAGTTGTCATATACAGATTTTAATGTGGCTTAACCTGTAGTGTTGGAAAATAGACCTTTATTTAATAATTTATTTATATTTGCTTTTATTGAAAAATAAAATTTGACAAGCTTCTCATAAATGTTCTCAGTTTCTCCGGCTTGTTGATATTGACTCTGTCCTCATAAGCAAGGATTAACATCTAAAAGACAACTTTTGACTTGTTTTTGTAACCAATCAGGCAAAAGCCAACAATGCCCTGCCTTGATTTTATCCAGACAGGCATATTTGCATAGCACAGAGTCTCCCTTGTGAGGAAATCTTGAAACTAAAAGATTTTTCCAACTTTCTAATCTCTTAATTATTAGACTTCAATTGAAAAAAGAAAAAAAGGCAGTAGATATAAAGATATATGCCAGGAATAGATTATCTGGACACATTTTACCTATCCAGCAGTTTGCGCAATTACATTTAAGTACTAAAGAGTCCAAAGCTTTTATAAGATATAGTACAAGACCATTGACATTTTTAGTTCTTTTAATTTTCAAAACTTCTCCCCACCTTTTTTCCCCCCTAAAGCCACATTAATACAATTGCATTCTTAAGTTGACTGCATCACAATAATTAATCGCTCAAACCTTAATGTTTTTCTTCATCCCAGCATCATCAATAAAGCATAAACTTTGTATTGAGTAGGAGCATCTGCAAATCAAGTGAAGCATCCACATCTCCACTCTAAGGATAACAAGTCAGGACCCTCTTATCTATCATTAATCCTTTATATGGTACACAAAACCATACAATTTTCTCTGCTAATTGAAAACCCATAACATTCCTTTTTCCAAGTCACAATCCACCAAAAAGATTCCTTTACCCTTATGATGATTGAAAGTTTATATTCATCTTCTAGACAGCAACTAACACACACCATAAACCAAAAAATTTCTCCGATTTAGCCATAGCATAAAATGTAGATTGATCATTAGGGATTTAAAATGCATGTTCGGAGATCTAATAAGCAACTTGGCCCTAAATTACACGTTATCTATATAGTACTCTGGCAAAAACATTCTCCTAAACTCTTCCATCTTTCACTAAATCCAAGATTTACTAATCCATTATCTACAGCTACTCTTCAAACTAACAACCAAATCCAATTTGAGCGGACAGAACCACCCAAATCCCAGAAACTTGTATTAAAACATCCCAACACACTTCACAGAGAATAACTTCTATTAAAATCAAAGCAGCAGTAAATTACTTCCTTCACATTCCTCCAAAATACCATCTTCTAAACATAAAAATTCAAACTTGCAATGTCAAACCAACATAAGAAAACTTCTGAATAAGCACGCTATATTCAAGATCACGAGAAACCCGTATACCGCGAACGGTCTCACTGCTGTGGTGGCTGTTGCTGAGGAGGAGCATTAGGAGGAGGAGGCATTCCGGGCCGAGGGGGACCAAAAACCCCGCCTGGTGGAGGTGGCATCCCGGGACGAGGAGGAGGCGGGGCAGGCATTCCAGGCCTAGGCGGAGCAGGAGCACCACCAGGAGGCGGAGGCCCTCTCATCATAGCTCCCTGAGGCGGTGGAGGAACCATATGAGGTGGCCGCTGTCCATATTGTTGAGGACCCGGAGGAGGAACCTGAAACTGCGGTGGCGGACCGGGTCTACCAGGTGGGAACTGCCCGGGTGGCCCCCGAGCTGCCATAGGTGGCGGAGGTGCCTGCCCAGGGTACGGGGGGGGCCGAATGACAGGAGGATTAGGGTAAGACATCGGCGGCGCGGAGAGATTCGGAACAGGAGGGCGAGATATCTGAGGCTGCATCATTCCAGGGGCGGGCCCACCAACACCACGAACGGGACCAGCCAATCCCGGCTGAGCTTGAAGGATAGGAGCAGTCGGGATACCTCGTCCCGCAGGACGTGCAACTCCGGGGCCAGAGAGTGCAGAAGCGGAGACGGCCTTTGCACGAGATTCGTCGGGAGGAGGTGGACCCTCTACAGTCATGGAAATTACCTCTTCGCCCCGTAGGAGGACTAACCCTAGGGTTCTACGATCTTCTCTTTCCTCGTTGGGTTTAGAGCCTTTCGTCGGAGGTAGTTTACGGAACTCTTCACAGTCTCCAAGGACGAGGTTCATGTGACGGTCGAAGGCCATGAATTTGCCAACCAGCTGCCGCCCGTCCTGGATTGTGACCCGCATCCGGTAGTTTATGTATTGGAGCATCTTCGAACTCTTCGACATCGACATTTTGGAAAATGGTGATTTGGAATTCGATTCTAGGGTTTTTGGTGTTGAAGGGTTTTGACTCCGAGGTTTGGACTAAGATTTGAAGAACAGAGAGAGGAAAGAAAGGTCGGGCGGGATGAGTAAGTAAGTGGGAGTGCAAAAAGAACTTGGCTAGGGTTTTGGCTTATTTTACCATTAATTTTTATTTTACTTTATTTTATCTTTTTAAGGCGGGCCTTTAGAGAAATAATCATTAAGATTAATTATAATTTATTCATGGGATTTAAATTAATAATTTTTAATAATAATATATTTTTGAATATATTAATAAGATGTCATTAATATTATTTTAAGTACAAGAATAAATTATTTAGACACTCTTGAAAACTTTTGAAATTGTATAGGCTTCCCACTATTTGAAAAGTCAGTACTAAGTACTAACACCTTAAAATAATTTTGGACCAACTTCTTTAATGGGTTGGTTAATGTCATGTACAATAAAATATAAAAAACAATTGCTATGCCTTTTTTTTGGGTCATCAATAAATTCTATGCCATATATTTATATTAATTTAAACAAATGTATAATATGTTGATTCAAATAATAATAATTATAATAAAATGACATGTCATATTTTAATATTGCTATGGAAAAATATATAAAAAAATTAGCATAGGCAAATGTGCAAACATTAAAAAAAAAAACCTAATATTATTTGAGCGAAATACAAAACACATTGAATAATTTGAATCAACAAATATATTCAACACAAGCGAATGTACCAAAGCAAGAAACGTAGAGAATGGATCATGTGCAAGTGAATGACCAAACAAGAATTTAAAAAGGTTAGTGGAGTTTCAACTAGTTAGACTATCCCTTGGTTCATTCCAACATGCATCACGGTGATATAGTGACAAATATAAAATTTAGTATAATTTGACTCCTTACCTTTCAACCTATTTTAAATGCATCCTTTTAGAATTAAAAAATAGAAATTAGCAAGGTTGGACTGCTCATAGGATAGAAAAATAAATGATGTTAAAAGTGAACCATCAGATAGTCTAACTAGTCAAAACTCCGCTAAACTTTTTAAATTCTTGTTTGGTCATTCACTTGCTTGTGGTCCATTTTCTACGTTTCACTTTGGTAGTTTTGCTTGTGTTGAATATGTTTATTGATTCAAATTATTCACTGTGTGTTGTATTTTGCCCAATTAATAATAGGTTAATTTTTTAACGTTTTACATATTTGGTTATGCTAATTTTTTATACATATTTTTTCTATAGCAATATTAAAATAGGACATCATCATCATTGTTATTATTTGAATCAACATAAATCATTTGTGGAAATTATGTTTTACATATTTGTTTAAATGAATATAAATATATGACATAGCATTTATTGGTGATAAAAAAAAAAAGCATAGCATTTATTTGTTATATTTTATTGTGCAACTCATTAAGTGCTGAATTTTTAAAAAACCGTGCAATTTTTAAGGGGTATTCATGTAATTTACCATAAATATAATTAAATAAAGTATTGTATAGTATTTTTTTTATTCTATTTCTTAATAGTGATAATTTGTGTTTCACAGGATATAGTTTTGGGAACATAAATATACCCCTATAAAAATTATAAATGAATGAAAATACCTAATAGAGTTTAAAATGTATATGTGCTTACAAATGGTACAATGAGTGAAATTTAATTGTCCCTGAACACTTTTCAACTTTACTGTTCTTTTATCTTTCCTCTTTAATTTTTTTCCCTGGTGAACCAATCGAAATTATATTTGGTTATAGCAAAATCGGATACACAGGCCTACGCCATGACCATCAAAATTACACTTCGTAGTGACTGTTGGGCTAATGGTAATATGCCTAAAATAAGTAGTAGGAAAAAAAAAGGAAAAAAAACAGCAAACGTATCATTGGAAGGGTCTTCGTGAACAAAAAGACTAAGATCCCTCAGAAGAGCAATAAAAGCATGGAGCTAGGCTTATTTATGAACATCTCCTCACATTGGGTTCTCAGATCAGAAAAACATTTGTTATCCTCATCATATTTCAGCTAATAGAAACTTGACACGTGTTAATAAATTTTAAAAATAAAGACATCTTTAAAATAAAAAAATAGTTATTATCATTTTAAATACACGTGGCAATTATATATTCGTCAGAACAGAATCGAGACAGCATCTTTAAGACAGCAAATTTCCATCTTGCCAGATCATGGAGGCTATCACATGTGCGATTCTAGTCATTTCTCGTCACCGCTGCCGCAGGGTTGTTGGCAAGCACCTCTTGTATAAAGTACCTGCAAGCAATAACAAAAGAATGGAGATGGTTAATTATAATGGCATCTCGAGTGATCCAATCCACTGCTTCCAGGGAATCATTGCAAATAATGTTAGAATTTGGGGCAAGGTTGTTTGCTAAATGAAAGGACCAAAAGATACTCCAAAGTTTTACTTCGAAGGGGGATTGGACAAAAACTTTACAAAGAAGACCCCCACATGCAACAACCATTTCTATCAAAGGCAATTCCTGCATAGTCGGCGGCAGTAGTCTATACGGTAGTAAAAGCACCATTACAGTAGATGGTGATATCTTGTTCCAATCGTGCAGGCACAGTATTAAGCGTCATGAAACAAGAGGTGTTGGATGGTTACAGTATGGTGCCTAGAATTTCAATGCATTAGCTTTCACAGAAGGAATCCATTGTGTGCTGGGATGAGAATCAATGAAACAACACCTATTCCGTCCCTTCCAAATTCCCTATTGGCAGAATATGAAATAACATTCCGGTTTCTTGGTAATCGAGTGTGAGATTTTATCCAATCATGAAGGGACTACGATAATTGTGAACTTGGAAAGCCCATTCATAGTAGTCGGTGCTAAAGTACATGACTTTCATTTGTTAGACCACAAAGAACACGTCATATCCAAGCTCATACCCCTCGTATGCAGATTGTCTTTAGTGGGTAAGGCATTTGACAAAGACCTCTTAACAAAAAAATGAAGTTTGATGTGACATGGCAATCGCCATTCCCAATGATTGGAGGTCCCTGTAACTACACCTTCTTGTAGACAAAGAGAGCTATAGGCAAATTTTAAAGTGAATTGCCTACTTACTGCGCTCTTCTAGGCTAAAACATCCTCTATGTCTGTATGTTTAATGTGATCATCAAAAGGATAGTCAATCAAATCGTTATGCCATTCATTTACGCCAATCCAAGCTTCTTGAGGGTGAGTTGCTTAGCAGTCTCAGTCAAAGGCCTATATAGCTAGGTCTGTAGAAGGCCATGAGTAGACCAATATGATCTCCAAAAATGGGCATGTTTCCCATTCTGTGGTAGAACTGTATAGTGCGCCCACAACCATGGCTCCATCTATAATGCATGCTTTATGGTATGTGATAGGGAGGGAATGAGTTAGCTCATGATATGTAGTATATTGATGGCGCTAATTGTTAAATTTGACCAATCTAGTCCATAACAACTTCCTTATGTGTAACTTTTAAGCTAGTCCCATTAGATTTGCCTTAGACCGCCTTTGAAGATTCCATTTGCCAACTCCACCTAGCTCCTTTGGCAAAGCAACATTCTTCCATTTGACCCATGAAAGTTTTGCTCTTCTTTATGGAAAACCCTAAATAAAAATTTTCTAGTTGTTCAAACCCCCCCCCCACCCACCCAAAAACCTAGCACCTTGCATGTAGTAATCAAGGCACCTCTTTTATAACTGATTTAATCAAAATGCGATAGTTAGCAATGCTTAAATGTTTTTTCTTCCATCTAGTAAGCTTTTGCCAGATTTTCTCAAGTAAATTGTTCAGATCTTTGTTGATTAAAGTGCCTTTATTAGATATAGGAAATCTAAGGTATCTACCTGGATGAGTGGCTTCTGTAATCTTGTAATATTACATATTTTTGTTCACAAAGATGTAGGGGTATTGCCCAAAAAAATCCTTGACTTATTGCTATTGACTTCTACCCTATCGATTCTCTTAATTCTTCGCAAATTGCTGCATAACTCAAGCATTCTTAGTAGTCGCTTTTGCAAAGAGAAGCACATCATTAGTAAACAGGACGTGTGTCGCTTCAATGTCACTACCCTTGAATTTTGCAAGTTTTTATAGGCCGCATTAACAAATCGCAATCAATTGGCTCAGCATTTCCATATCAAGAATCAGCAAATATGAGGACAAGGGTCTCCTAGTCTTAAGCCACGCGTGGAGTGGAAAACTCTGAAAGCCTACCATTGATTTGTTCGGCGAATTGTGGAGAGGATAAGCAAGATCTAATAAGGTCAATCCATCACTGAGGAGCTACAATAAAAATAAGGCATTCAGTACAAAGTCCTCAATGCGATCATAGGCTTTCTCCATATCTATCTTCTACATCATCTATCCCTTTTGCCCTCTTTTATTGTGGAAGGATTTCATCAACTCTTGAAGAAGGATTACATTATCATTTGAAAAGCGTCCTGGATGAAGCTAACTTAAGTTGGGTGTATAAGGTCATTTAAGTGTGGTCAAAGCATTGGACCAAAATTTGGTAAGTTATATACATTGTTGAACACAAACTGATAAGTAGGATAAAGCGTTTGCTTTAGATCTTTTGGGAATCGAAGTGGAGTCTTATTAACTTTTGCGGGAATTTGTCGTGTGGCAAATATTTGCTGGATAAAGTGGCAAAAAGACTCCTTGACTATATTTCGCATCTTTCGAAAAATTTGGGTTAGAAATCCATCCACTCCAGGCGATTTGAAAAGACTAATACTAAACAGGGCAATTTTGATTTCCATATCAAAATCCTAAGCAATGGAGGTTTCCTACGTTGGTGCTCCCTACAGAACTTATTCAACTTTCTCAATACTATTTTGCATAGATCTCTCTTCTTGACCTCTATGATACCGAATGTTTCTTTATTCCACTTTCTTACTTTGGTGGTAAAGTTCTACAGGTTAATGATGAAGTCATTTGGATTGGGTCATGTTGATTGGACAAAGTGTTTAAGAGCGGGATGACTAGGCCACATTGGTTGGAAACGAAAGGGATGGGGTCCAATTGATGCATCAAAAGATATCGGGTAAGTAGTTAAAAGGTTTGGTCTATGACCCAATTGATGGAAAGGCAAATGAAGGAGCTTAGTGTCACGAACCTAAAGGGGCTTTGAAGGATAAACTTGAAGTAATCATATTATTTATGTATATGTAATATATGAACCATTTTGCAAGTTAGAGAATTGCAAAATTCTGCTTAATGTTTGCTATACAACTTTTTATTATACAAAAACATTTTGATAACTAAGGAAATATGGAATCCCACAATCTACTAGAACCAAGAGAATCGTATCATTCACCAAACAGTAAAATAGGATAGATAAACTACGTATTAGAAATTTTTAAACCCTTATACTATTGATCTAATTCATTCTATGTTTATCTCATACATTACAAAATCTCAAACTTAAATACTAACATATGGATTACATCTAAACTTATCTTCATATCTTCAAGAACTTTACTGAAGATGAACTCTTTCTTCACACTTTCTTAGTCCATTCCTGACTTAGGTTATTCCTGCACAAAACTATAGGGGTGTGAGCTAAACTATAGCTCAGTGAATAACAAGACGAAACCATACATCAAATAAATATCAAGCAAATTTTATTAACGAACATATGCAATGCAACATTCAACCATATGATATGCACAGTTTGGATAATCAGAATCCAAACCAATAAAGATTTACGCCCTCTCTTGGAGGTTAAAGGACAGTTAAAGTCATTCTCGCCCAGAAGAATTTAAGAACTAAAGAAGGAGAATTTCCTTTTTAAACTCATTGTTATTTATACATACATTAGTAACATAATCTCAACTTCACTCAAGAACTTTAGAAACTTCACTAAGTATTAACATTTCCATGGCTAATACCCACAAAGGCTACATTCTTCGGTCCACTAAACCTACCCAAGCACAAGCAATAGATAGTTTAAGGCTAGATATTGTTAAATTCATTTTCTTTCTAAGCCTACACTTACAAGCAACAACCAAGGTAAGGATATATCTAATGCAATGCTCGAAATAGCTAACTCAAAAAAACCAAGACTAACTAATCACATATTACAAATACAAACTCAAAATTTGATTTTAAAAAGAAAACATACTTCTAAAGTTACTTAGCTTTCTAAGCTATCAAGAACTACAACTGCTCTAGGTCAAGATATACCTTTCTACTTAGTTTAGGCGTACTAGATGTTAAGCCATAGATTTTTGGTGTTTAAGAAGGTTAAAACAATGATAAGAAGAAGGCCACAACATCCTCCTATTGATCATACCCGTAGTTGATGGCATAAAAGGCTCAAGAGAAAGAAAACAAACACAATACCCTTATCACACTTGTTATTAGGGAAGGGTGCGTGACGACCATCATGGCTGTGATGGGGGTATGATGCCATCATGACATTTGTCATGACTCTGATTGGCCAAAACATGTTGCTCTCGAGGAGTCACGACTCGTGTCATGGTCGTGACCCTTATTCGTACCCTACTTCTCTTCAAAACACGAAAAAATTTCCAAAATCATTCCTCCTTGATCGTTAAGCATGTAAACTTCCCATTCATATGCCAAAACACTAGTATTTTACAACATTATTCTCCATATTACCATAAAGACAGAGAAACATTAAGATTAACATACGATATATCAATTACCTTAAATCAAAAGTTATTCTTCTTCTCTTTTGAAATAAAAAACCACGAAATTCAATAAGATGGCTATGAGTTTTTATATCCTCCCAAGGTATAAACGCCTTCGACACCTAATACACATAGGTTTAAAGATGTGTTCTTTTCAAAATTGCAAAAGGAAAAGTAAAGGAAAGCGATTCACCTTAATATCTTGTTGATTCATTTAAGAGAGATTCTAAGAGGAAGATTGAGGGTTTGGTGGACTATGTTAAAACTGCTATAAACAGAAAGGAAACTTAGGTTTAAGGTGAGAGGTGAGTATTATATATCTTTTATTTGGAGTGACTAAATTGCCCTCTTATTAATTAAGACATGACATTACTTTACAACTCTTTATAAAATATTTATTTTTATATTACAAATTTAGTTAAACAATCATGAAAAATAAAAATGGTAGATAGAAGATTGGATACTTGATGCATAATTTGGGGAACAAAAAAGCGATCTCTCATGTTTTTATTTTTCTTCGACTAGTATAAGAGGCTAACCATACAAGGAAGTGAGTAAGTATCTAAAAGAAAATAACATGTGTGACCAAAGAAATAAAGGTAAAAAGAAAATAACATGAAATATAAAAGGAAAAGAGAGAGGCGCATGCTTCCTTGACCATCGGTATATGTTGTATATATAGTCCAAAACGGAAAAAGTTCCCTAAATATTTCTCATTTTCTATAGCCTCAAACCTAGTCTTAACATAACTAGGAAAGTACTCAGAGTAGTATTTCTAGGTAGAATTTTCATACATAAACCAAATGTGGTATATTAAATTGTGTAGAGCAAGTTGCACCAAAAGGATAGCAGCATGTATAGGTGTAAGAACTTCAACCCTAATTTTAACATCCATGCAACCAGTATTTCTAAAATCTCAAAACATGAAACTTTAGTTTCTAAAGCATAATGAATCATCTTACTTAATGCTTATGCATGAGTTATGCTTAATTTAAGAAGCAATGTTAGAATTTATAACTATTGTCCAATTGTCTTTCATTTTATATTCCCATTTGCATCCTAAGTTAAAATATAAGAATAATAGTTACATCTAGTCATAAGTGCAACATTCCTCTCTTGGTAATTATCAATGGGGCTATAAATAAGTTAGAGTCGATATCAAATATTTTTTACTATAAGCTCGAGCTAGTGTTCCAATCTAACTTAAAACTACACTCATTAAGATTAAGTTGTACTCAATTAAACTTTTATAGGAATTCAATTTTGTTCAAAGGTATAATTTTCTTCTACTTAAATAGTATTTTTATAAAAACTTGATTCTAGTTCAACTCTCGGTTATGCTCAACTCAAGTTAATTAGTCAAGTTTATGCTCAACTCAAGTTAATTAGTTAAGCTAGTTATCATGCTGTTTGAAATAGAGTTGGTAAATTACCCAAGTTACTCAAGCTTAAGCTCAAACTCGACTCAACCACCATTGAATTGAACTCTAGTAAGAATCAAGATGTAGGGTAGCTTGTAAGTACATTTGGCTCAGAGATACTCTTAATTATAAATATTATCAATCTTTGAATGGTGTGATTGACTATCATGTATGGAGACAAGGGCATCATGAGCTTTGTCATAATATGAACATGGCAGGTGCATACAAGGCTACTAGAATCTAGTAAACAGCTAAATTACATAAAATTCTTCACAATTCTTAATATCTCAATCCACATGCATCATTAACATCCTTTAACAAAATAACACTATAAAAGTAAACTATCTTAGAGGTCTAACAAAATCTCCAGATGTAAACTAATCATATGGAACCAATAAGAATTAAATATTATAATAATTCTCCATCTTATAGTATCTAATGCAATAGACAATTAAACAACACATAAACAATTGAAATAATTTTTCAAATCATGCCATAAACATAATTAGATAAACATTATCATAAACAGGAACCACTAAGAATTATGCCTAGAAAATAATTTTCTAAGACATGAACTCATTTCACCCAAAACGAAAATTGGCTGTGCCATAGTTGTTGAATCCAATGATCACGGCATTCTAATGGTTATACCACACTTGATCGATTAAAACCTCTCAACATAAATAAGAAACCGTAACAAAAATGAAGAAACTAGAAACAATGGAAGTTTTAGGAAACACATTTAGAAACACATGTCTATATGGTTTAAAAAGTTTTCGCGGATACTTTCACCCAATAGAAACAACATCATATATAATATCAATTAATTCAAATATTATTTAGTCTAAAACACTAAAACTATCACACGCATACAACAAGCAATAGTAGTACCATCTAAAAAACACAAAAATCCAAACTAGGCATGAAATGATTTAACCTTGTAGCAAAAAACAATTATCGAAAGATTACATCGCCTAATTTTCTAATTTTATTCTGTTAAATTTTTATTTTTATTTAATTTTTTATAGTTTCCAAACTAACCAAAATACTGCATACCTTTGTTGACTGGAAGATTGGATTAGATGATAGCCAACCTTTGTCGTTCAATTGTTTCAAGTTGGTCAAGCAAGGTCATTCATCGGTCGATTTGCTGAACCGGATCAATCATCTTCTTCGCTTGCGTTTCCTTCTCGGATTAGTCTAGGGTTCCTTCCAACATTGATTTGACAAAATTTAAGGGTTTTTTCTTCAATATTTTCTTTAAGGAAATTATCAAATTTAGTATATTGATTTCGCACAAAAATGCAATTTGATATCTAAACTTTGATGTAGTCAATTTAATACATAATCAAACATTTCATACTTATTTTTACCATCTCTTTGTTTCTTAACGTGGAAGGGATAGTCTATTAGTACAAAATGATATTAAAAGATGTAATGATAAAATTCAATTATAAACTACCTCTTTCATGCAAAGAAACAGAGCAAATGATGCTAATAAAGTAGTAAAAATAGAAAAAAATTGAATTGTATATTAACTACTTCAAAGTTTAAGTACCAAATTGAATTTTTGTGTAAAATTTAGGCATAAATTTAGCATTTATCCTTTTCTCTAAAATCAAATATTTAATCCTTTCTATCATGCAATTCATCCTCTAATTTAGTTTTCACCAATTTCATGATCAATGATTGGTCATTATTTTGAAACCATTATCAAGTAAATCATTGACCTAAATAGTTCAAGTTTCCTCCTTCGGTTTCCAATCAAGTTTCCATTAATCTCAAATTCTAAGCCATAATCTCAATTCACAATAATTATGTATCCTGTCATAAGTTCTTATTCGATATAACAATTCACCAACACATCGTAATGCAATCAGATTAAAGAATTCTACCTCAATAGAAAGTCAAAATGGTATTTGTCGTCTCATCAACATTCACTATCATGGTGTAGTCTCATCAATTCCTGTGAAATCACAGATTTGCTTCTCATGAATAACTTGTACATAAGGTGAAATCCTTGTTATGAGAAGCTTTTACTGTTGAGGATTCTATAGTTATTTCTCTCGAATTCTTTATCATCTTTCCAACAGTATAATTCTTATTACTATTGAATCATATGATATTTGTTAAAAACATTGGATGAAGAGTTTTTGATTTTCTTACCATTTGTTAATTGTTGTTTTGTTCATAACACTATTTGTGATTTCTATCAAGAAGCAAAATGAAGTTACTAGTGGTTTACAAGGAATTGTCCAAGAATGATAAAGAAGAGCGTTCAGCGCTACAAAAAATTGGCTTTTAGAAACATAAATTATATAATAAAAAATTGGTAGAAAAAGTTATATTTCTATAAAAAAGATCAATAACAATGATTTTTATGATAGAAATTTATATTTGGATTTTGTCTGTAAAGCCTAGTTTTCTTATGTCCAGGTTTTTCTTACCTTCTTATGGGAATTGTGAGTTCTTTCAATACTCTTAAAGAATTTTAGAGTGACGTGGATTTTAGAGGAATTATGAGTGTTTATGAAACTCTTACAAATAAGTGATAGAGTTTTAGGAAAGTTTTACAGAGAGAGAGAGAGACAAAAATCTAGCCTCAAAAGGCTTTAAAAAGGAAAGGCTATATTTTGGTCTATATACCATATATTGCCCCCAGTTATAATTTTTTTTTTCAAGATATTTCATCGAAAATTTAGATAGATTTTGATACTATGATTATATTTATGCACAAAACCCTTCCTATAAGGAACTTAATTAAACTTGGGTGATAAGCTATTCATCCACCATGCGAATGTGTTCATTCTTATCCTTCTCTAAGAATTCTACCCGTTAAAGTGCATCCATGAGAAAGAACTTAAAGGGGGAAAACTTTGGCTTCCTATGTTCAATTTGTTAGAATAGAGTGAGTAGCATGCTCCCATAGGATTTACTAAAGGACTTGGCAATGAAAAATAAAAGTGGTACTAAAGAGAAGTAGTTCCCTCAAAATTATACACATATTAGTTATAGGTTAGATATCAAATACTCTATCAAAATTACTTGTCCAATATGGATAGATTCGTTCATGTCCTCAAACATGACTTTACTTTCTCAATAATTTTAAAAATATGCACCTACATTTTCAATCATGATTTATTGGACATGTGTATATTATAAAAAATTTTAAAATTATGAAAGTCTACATGCAATTCACTAATAGTTTTGAGATGTATTTACAATTTACTCTATATTTTATGGCTATACATAATTTATAATAGATCTATTTATAACATGTACGAATTGATTTTAATTATTGTTGGAAAGATTTGCATAGCATTTCTAAAAATAAGAAGAGATAAAAATAAATAAATAATAGGAATGAGCTGAATTGCTTTAGAGAAAAAAAGTATTTTCGGATTTTGTAGATGATAAAAGTAATTAATATATATATATATATATATATATATGAGTTACACATCAGAGTCTATTATTGACTCTTTTTTTGTACATAAGTTTTTGCAATCCTTTGTCCTTAAATTTAAATGAAAAGATACTAAAGCTGGAGATACCTTCTAGTTGGTTATATCTCATTAACTTTATTGAAATTATAGCTATGATATAGTAACTATTGATACTAAATAAATCAAACTTAACACTTCACATAACGCATGAAATTTCATAACATCCGAACCTAGAGGGCTACATAGTGAAAAAAAATTCCTTACGTTCGGCCATTAAAAGGGTGAGGTATTGGAGAAGATTAAGTTGTACAGCATCTCAAAGGAAGGGATTTATACTTTTTATATATTAAAGGTAAAAGAATATTACCAATGCTAAAACTAAAAAGTGAAGGAAAAAGAAAATATTGTATTCTCCATAGACATGCTCATTATTGTATAAAAACCCCAACGCAATGCCACATCTCTCCACAACCACAAAACAATAATATAATACTAAGTATCCCTTTGTATTTTTAGGCAACAAGCGTTCATGTTGCTGCACTGCTAAATTTAATATGTGGAAAAAGAAATCAGACGTAGAAGAACTTTCCATCACATACTGGGCTTAATGTCTACTTTAGATATCGAAGGAAATGTAAAATTTATTATATTTGCATCGTAAATTTTTTAAAACTAATTTGTAATTAGCTTAACTGAAATTCCAAAAATCATCGAAAAAAATCGCGAGTTGAAAAAACAAAAGAACGTACAAAATGGTGTAAAATTGAACCTGATTAAAGGCACGTGACTTGGTATGTGATATGATATGTGAATAAATGGACTAGCGTGGCAGGACACACACCAAAAAAATCCGCAATGAAAGACAGCACGTGAGCACAAATTGGTCGATCACATGAAAGCACGCGGTATCAAGCATGCAAAATTTGGCACACTAATGGCACAACATGACTCATCTACCATGCCTGAAAAATCACAGAGGTATTTACATGGATTTAGTGAATATTATTATCATTATTTTTCCATATATAGAGACCATATTGTTTAATTATTAAATTATTAATTTTGTTTTATTTTTACAAAAACATCATATTGCGTACTATTGTAAAAAAACTTTAATAAAAGTTTTGAAATATATATTAATTATCTAATAAATAAAAAAATATTTTTACATTTCCATCCATACATTTGTCTTTGTAGTAAGTGTATAGTTAATCGTAAGAAGTGTCCCACAACTAGAAAAGTCCAAAATCATTTATGGATATGTTTGTACAGAAAATTAATGAAATTAATACAATGATAAAGCATGATGAAAGCATTCCTTACACTTTCTCATTTTCTTTTTTTTTTTTTTTGGCCAACACACTTTCTCATTATTAGGTAAGGTATTAAACAGGTTTCATAAGCAACTCAAACAAAGAATATATTCTTTTTATAAGTAAGGTAAAAACGGATATTAATACTAAAACTAACCTAGAAGGAAAGAATATGATATGTCCATGATCTGGTGTTAAGGTTCATCTTTGAAGGTAGAACGAATGCTCTATGATTTAAAGAGAGTTTATTCGTCACATATAAGATGCCGGATTGTTAGATAAATTGGTAATTAATTAGAATGAAGATAGGGAACATTATAAATAGCCCTTAGTATAGAAACAAGAATTTATTATGAAATAAATTGAGATTTTTAAGTGGAGAAGCCAACATCTTAACATGTGATTGATATCTCCTAATTGGAAACTATAGGGAGCCCTCACGGCTGTTAAAACTAAGTTAAATGTAGAACTAAGATGCTCGTGAGGACGAGGTAAGATGAGTCTAGAATTAGTTAAGAATATTTCATGAACAGAAAATACCAATATTAAAAAAGAAAGAAAATGGTATTATGCGTGATTTCATTTTACAACCCAAGTAGTGAGTTGTTGTTATTGGTGTTATTATTATTATTTAGAGTATCATTGATCCCATTTTCTGATTATTGGCACTCCCATAACAGTCCTATATTCCAAGTTCAATGTTTGGTCAAAATGAAAATTGGTGATGCCATAGTTGTTGAATCCAATGATATCACGACATTCTAATGGTTATGCTACACTTTGGTCGATTAAAAGATCCCATGACCTCTTTTTGGTTATGTGTCCATATCCTATGAAACCAATGTTTCCAAGACTACTTAGCAAGCTATTGCCTCCAAAACAAATGTTTCCAAAACCTCTCAACATAATTAAGAAATCATAACATAAACCAAGAAACTAGAAATGATGGAAGCTTTAGGAAACACATTCAGAGACACATGTATCTACGATTTAAAAAGTTTTCGTGGATCCTTTCATCCAATACAAATAACATCATTTATAATATCAATTATTTCAAATATTATTTAGTTTAAAATTGTCACACGCATACAACAAGCATCAGTAGTAGCGTCTAGAAAACAAAAAAACCTTATCGTGAAATGATATCTTGTAGAGAAAAATAATTATCAAAAGATTACATCTCCCATTTTTCTAATTTTATTTTGTTAAATTTTTATTTTTATTTAATTTTTAAAGTTTCCAAACTAACTAAAATACTACGTACCTTCATCGACTGGAAAATTGGATTAGATCATAGCCAACCTATGTCGCTTAATTGTTTCAAGTTGATCAAGCATGGTTATTCACCAGTCGATTTGCTGAACAGGCTCAATCGTCTTCTTTGTTTGAGTTTCCTTCTCGGATTAGTCTGGGGTTCCTTCCAACATTCATTTGACATCATTTTAGGGGTTTTTTCTTCAATATTTTCTTTAGGGAAATTATCAAATCTAGTATCTTAATTTTGCACAAAAATTCAACTTGATACCTAAACTTTAAAGTATTCAATTAAATACATAATCAAACATTTCATAATTATTTTTACTACCTCATTAATATGATCTCCTTTGTTTCTTAACAAGGAAAGGGTAATCTATTAGTACTAAATGATATTAAAAGAAGTAATGAAAATTTAATTATAAACTACCTTTTTCATGCCAAGAAATAGAACAAATGATGCTAATAAAGCAATAAAAATAGTCATAAATAATTTATTAAGCTTAAGTATTAAATTGATTTCTTTTATAAAATTCGGGTATAAATTTAACATTTATCATTTTCTCTAAAATCAAATATTTAATCCTTTTTACCATGCAATTCATCCTCTAATTCAGTTTTCACCAATTTCACGATCAATCATTAGTTATCATCTTAAAACCATTATAAAGTAAATCAATGACCAAAATAGTTCAAGTTTCCTCCTTCGGTTTCCAATCAAGTTTCCATTAATCTCAAATTCCAAGCCCTAATCTCAATGCACAATAATTATGTATCCTGTTATAAGTTCTTATTCTATATAAAAATTCATCAACACATCGTAATACATCAAATTAAAGAATTCTACCTCAACATAAAGTCAAAATGGTGTTTGTCGTCTCATCAACATTCACTATCACAATGCAGCCTCATCAGTTCCTAGGAAATCACAAATTTGATTATCATGAATAACTTGTACATAGAGTGAAATCCTTGTTATGAGAAGCTTTTACCATTAAGGATTCTATAGTTATTTCTCTTGAATTCCTCATGATCCTTCCAACAATATAATTCTTGTTACTATCGAACCATATGATATTTGCTAAAAACAATGGATGAAGAATTTATGATTTTCTTACCATTTGTTAATTGTTGTTTGGTCCACAACACTATTTGTGACTTCTATCAAGAAGAAAAATGGAGTTACTAGTGGTTTACAAGTAATTGTCCAAGAATGATAAAGGAGAAGGTTCTGCACTACAAGAAAATTGGCCTCTAGAAACAGAAATTATGTAATGAATAATTGATAGAAGAAGTTATATTTCTATAAAAACTATTAGTGACGATAATTTTTATGATAGAAGTTTATATTTGGAGTCTCTAAAACCTAGTTTTCTTATGTGCATGTTTTTCTTACCTTCCTACAGGAATTATGAGTTCTTTTAATACTCTTAAAGAATTTTTGGAGTGTTATGGATTTTAGAGGAATTATGAGTTTTTTTTGAAAGTCTTACAAATAAGTGATAGAGTTTTATGAAAGTTTAATAGAGAGATAGATATCTAGGCTCAAAAGGCTTTAAAAAGGAAAAGCTGTATTTTGGTCTATATACCATATATTGCCCCTAGTTATAAAATATTTTTCAAGATAATTCATCGAAAATTTGGGTGAATTTTGATATTATGATTATATTTATGCACGAAACCCTTTCTATAAGGAACTTAATTAAACTTGGGTGATAAGCATTCATCCACCATGTGAATGTGTTCGTTCTTGTCCTTGTCTAAGAATTCTACCCGTTTAAGTGCATCCATGAGAAAGAACTTAAAGGGGGAAAACTCTGGCTTCCTATGTTCCATTTGTTAGAATAGAGAGAGTAGCATGCTCCCATAGGATTTAGTAAAGGACTAGGCAATGGAAAAATAAAAGTGGTACTAAAGAGAAGTAGTTCCCTCAAAATTATACACATATTAGTTATAGGGGTTAGATATCAAATACTCTCGAAATTACTTGCCAAATATGGATAGATCTGTTCATGTCCTCAAACATGACTTTGCTTTCTCAATAGTTTTTAAGATATGCACTGATTTTTTCAATCATGATTTAATGGATATGTCTACGCTATAAAAAATTATAAAATTATGAAAGTCTATATGCAATTCACTAATAATTTTGAGATGTATTTATAATTTAATCTATATTTTATTGCTATACGTAGTTTATAATAGATCTATTTATAACATCGTAGGAACTGATTTTGGTTATTGTTGGAAAGATCTGTATAGAATTATTCTAAAAAATAAGAAGAGATAAAAAAAATAAATAGTATGAAGGAGCTGATTTGCTTTTCAAAAAAAAAAGAAGGTATATTTGGATTATGTAGATGGCAAAGCTAATTAATATAAAAAAAAAAAAGTTACACATCAGAGTCTATTATTGAGACTTTTTTTCAGTACATAAGTTTTTGCAATCCTTTGTTCTCCAATTTAAATGAAAAGATACTAAAGCTGGAGATACCTTCTAGTTGGTTGTATCTCATTAACTTTATTGAAAGTATAGCTATGATATAGTAACATTTGATACTAAATAAAACAGACTTAACACTTCACATAACGCATGAAATTACATAACATCCAAACCTAGGGTGCTACATAGTGAAAAAAAAGCATTCAAATATCAATATGATGATATAAGATGATGAAAAGAAAAATTCCTTACGTTCGGCCATTAAAAGGATGAGGTATTGGAGAAGGTTAAGTTGTACAACATCTCAAAGTAAGAGATATATACTCTTATATATTAAAGGTAAAAGAATAGTACCAATACCAAAACTAAACGTGAAGGAAAAGAAAATATTATATTCTCCATAGACATGCTCATTATTGTATAAAAACCCCAACGCAATGCCACATCTCTTCCACAACCACAAAACAATAAAACAATACTAAGTACCCCTTTGTGTGTGTGTGTGTGTGTACAATTTGAGTGTAGAGAGAAAAAAAATGCTTCTCCAAAATTTCGTCGAGTTTTTTTATACATGGGAGATCCGGATATGTGTTGTACTTAGTATGACAATACAAATCATTCTTGTTTTCTTTGGGTCTTGGAGGAAGACTTCTGATGCAATTTGGCTGAAGATTCCAATATGGTGTGCATATATCTCTGCTGACGCAGTTGCGATTTTTTCGCTTGGTGTTCTTGCCCAAAGTAGAGGAGGATCATGTGAAGAGGAGCCCTTGCAAATCCATCAACTACATTTGTTGTGGGTACCATTTTTGATTTTGCATCTTGGAGGACCGGATACCATCACTGCCTATTCCTTAGAAGATAGTAACCTTTGGCTGAGACATTGGTTCAATCTAGTTATTCAAGTTGTGGTGGCACTCTATGCAATTATTAAATCTTGGAATAACCACAATCCTCTTACATATTTAGTAATTCCCATATTTGTATCGGGAGTTATTAAATATTGTGAGAGGATATTGACTCTCAGGGCTGCATCAAGGGAACGAATATTTAAATGTCGTCTTTTGAAAGTTATTGAATCTGATCAAATTGATCGGTATCGGTCTCGTATTGAATCTGATCGAGTTTATCGGTTTCTTTACTCACTAATATGTTTCTTTGCAGATGGTAGTATACTAAGCACTGTAATGTTCTCTGTCCAAGGAGACACCATTTTGGGAGAAACATCCCTGGATGCCTTTAGGTTAGTGGAGGATATTCTGGGGCTCATGTATGATTTGCTATATACGAAGGCGTTATTAATTTATTCTCGATGGGAATGGGCAATCTGTTTGCGATGTGTATATATAGTTTCATCAATGGCAACACTGACTTCCTTCGTTATAGTATACATACACAAACGCATGTGGTTTAATCACGCATTACCGGATGTCTGGGTTACATTTTTTTTGATGATTGGTGCAGTTATTTTAGAACTATATGCAGTCATTTGGGTTGTTTTGTCAGATTGGTCAATAGAATTCCGTTTCAAAAAAATTATTGCATGTATTAGAGCTTTGTTGGTTAAGAAGAGATGGTCAAGAAGAATGAAGCAGTGTAACGCCTTTAGATACGTTGTCTTGTTCCAAAATGTCAAAATGAGAAAGATCCGAACTTTTGTTATTGCTATTTTGGAAATTTTTTCTAGTAGCCAACAAGCCATAGGCTATTTGGGAAAGGGAGCAGAAGTTGTTCTAGAAGATGATGATGTCGACAAGATGAAAGAGGTGATTTTCAAAGTAATCCGTGATGGGCTAAAAGACTACGAAAATAAAGAGGGCCTATTTTTTGTAGATAGTCCATCAATTCCTATTAGAGCTGCAGGCATGAATAAATTTTCTGAGTTTTTATATGAAAGTGTAGATAAGGTGCTTTCAAGAGGTGGTTGTTCAGAGCTTATACGTGGGAGAATGAGCACATTGGAGTTTGATAGGAACCTATGGGTGTGGCATATTGCTACTATTGTTTGTTATTACTCCGATGAAGGAAAGGGAGTCCTTGGTGGTAATGCTGCTAATAGATCAACAGTCCATTCCTATCGCAATATTAGTAGATACATTTCTGACTATTTGATGTATCTAGCATTCTTTGGTCAAAAATTGCTACCTGCAGGAAGTTATGATCACTTGAGCACGGCATACTCTAATGCCCTACTGCGCATGTCCTCTGAAACTATAGAAGGAGCAGCCAGTTGGATTAAACTTTTGAGGGGGGTTGAAAATATTTCTGATTTGAGGAACATTTGTGAGACATTTCTTGAAGAGGCAAAGAAGCTTCCAGTTGGCTTCGACATCGTTGTAGCCCTACTAGCAGTGGAATTAGTGGACTACTTCACCGATGAGCAGCTAGAGAAGAAATGGGAGATGATATGTGAAGTTTGGGTGCATATGCTTTTATATGCTGCAGGGGCCCACACAAGCTGGGAAGAACATGCAGAGTACCTTAGGCGAGGCGGAGAATTTATTACCCACGTTGCTGCTTTAGTCACCTTTACATTTCTAACAACTTCTTTTCGCCTTGCTGGAAGGCGAGTTTAGAGAGAGAAAGAATGTGTGGTACCTCTTGCCACTTAATTTCATTATTACTATTGTTGTTGCTGTTGTTTTTAACTTTTTTATTTTTCACATTAAATGTAAAATATTATCTTATAATTAGCAACCATGTTTGTACTGTCATTATAAATAAATTGCAATGATTTTCAATTATTACACTCCTACTTAATTAAAATACTTGTTTCTCTCATTTATTTATTTTGTTTATAGATATATAAATCTTTTATTAGCTTTATTAAATATTCGAATCAATATAATACATAATCATGATATATGATGCATTAATCGTTTGCTATATATACGATATGTTATTATGGTGTGAAGGTGCGTGTGATACTACTGTTATCTCTACTGATCCATTTTTATTTTTAGTATTGTGTCCTTCAAAATTATATACTACAAATAAATAGTAGTAAGTTGAATATAGCATAGAAATTTTTTTTTTCCAATTTAACTTTTTTACTTATGTTTGCATCATGATCTTATCAGCACTATATACAATATACACAATGAGAAGAATTTAAAAAGAAAAAAGGTTCGATAAAGCAATATATGTGAAAACAATAAAATGATTACATTAAGCAATTGGAAAAATGAAAAAATAAAGAGTTATGTCGATAATGAGACTAATATATATATATATATATATATTAGATTAGAATATTGAATCTTTTTGGCAATCAATGAGTTTTTGTAATGTTCTTTATTATTTCAATAACTGGATACTAAATTAAAGTTAAATATTCCCTATAAGTAACTTCTTATCAGCTTTATGAAAGGAAAGTTACGCTATAGCAACAACTAATAGTATAAAATAGAAATCACATTTTATTATTATTATTATGCAGTTGCTTGCTTGAAAAAGAAAAACTAATAATAAGCATAAGGGGAGTTATGGATTTAATGAACATATATTTTTTATCATTATTTTTCCATATAATAGACACCATTGTTTAATTTTGAGTTTAAATTTTATTTTATTTTTACACAAATAACTTTCCTTTTGTAAGAAAAATGTTAATAGATGTTCTAAAACACATGTTAATGATAAGACTAATTAATTAAAAATATATAAATTAGATAGAATATTGACCCTTTCGAGTTTTTGTAGTGTTATTTATCATTGGGTTAATATCATTAATGGTACTTGAATTTTGATGAGATATGTAATTAAATATATGAACTTTAAAATTGGTCAATTTAGTATCTTAACTTTAAAATTCATACATTTAATATTTAAAAGAACTTTTCGTGCATGTCAAATGTATGCTTGTCAAGTTCTTTTATATACTAAATTGATCAATTTCAAAATTTAGGTGTTTACACTTTTTGTAAAAGTTCAAGTACCATTAATGACATTATCTCTTTATCATTTACTAAATTAAAATTAGAGATACTATAGAAGTTACGTCTTTATTAGCTTTATGAAAGGAAAGTTATGCTATGCAACAATTAATAGTATAATAAGATTGAAACCACACTTCATGGCACTAACAACAACAACAACAACAACAACATGCGTAGCTGCTTGTTTGAAAAAGAAAAGTTGATAAAACCTAGGCATGATAGATGGGTCGTGGTCTGCGGACTTGCCATGGCACACAAGGCATGTGAAAAAAAAAAGACAAAAGCACAAGCATGTAGGCTAGCACAAGGCACATGGCATGTAAGGTGCACAATATAAGTAAGCCGACAGGGCATAGCTCGTAAAGCACAGGAACCAACACATAGGCCTTTTTTTAAATAATAATATAAAAAAATGGTGATTTATTTTTTTATTTTATTGTAAATTGTATTTAAGTAATGTATTTTTGTTTTATTATTTTAATTAAATCTATTTATCTTTTTTAATATATAATATCTTTAGTATATTTTGCTTTTTTGAAATGATTTCAATTGTATTAACATATTAACTTGAAATTTTTTTAGCAAATAAATTTGTGAAATTATTAAATAATAGTAATTAAATTATATTTAATATTAAATTTACTTAATTAATTTATTTAGAATACTTTTAAATTATTAAATAAATCAAAATAAATAAATGCATTGGGAATAGTGGAAAAATTAAATTCTATCAATAAGAATTTTTATTTTTAACAAGGAGATTGGGGAGAAAAATATAAAAAATAAAAAAGTCATGAACCATACACCCTTCACCTGATATTTGGCCATCTCATCATAGAGTCCTCTAGCCTCATCACTATTTCCCTGTACCTGTGGTTGCTAATCCAGTGGTGATCATAACCCTCCTGATACCGAGTCACTTTCCTCGAGCCACCAAAAGTGTAGGTTCGTCTACTTCTTATCATTAGCATTAAATCAATCTTTTAAACGCACATTTGCTTCAACGATTTCTGCTTTTAGCCTATGGCAATGCAGATTGATGATCCACATGCTTGAATTGAAAGCCGACTCTGGTGAAACCATTGAGCTGGAGGAGCTAAAATTATTTCAACGATACGTTTGTATAGAAAATTCAAAAATTTATACAATGACAAAGCGTGATGAAAACATTTCTTACACTTTCTCATTATTATTATTATTATTATTATTATTGCCAACACACTTTCTCATTATTAGGTAAGGTATTAAACATGGTTTCATTAAGCAACTCAAACAAAGAAATATATTCTTTTTATAAAGTAAAGGTAAAAAGGGGTATTAATACTAAAACTAATTTAGAAGGAAAGAATATGATATATGTCCATGATCTGCGTCAAGGTTCATTTTTAAAAGGTTGAGCAAATGCTATATGATTTAAAGAGAGTTTATTTGTCATATATAAGATGCTGGTAGTTAGATAAATTGGTAAATTAATTAGAAAGAAGATAGGGAACATTATAAATTGCCCTTAGTAAATTTATTTATGAAAATAAACTGAGATTTTTAAGTAGAGAAGCCAACATCCTAACATGTGATTGATATCTCTAACTGGAACTATAAGGAGCCCTCACAACTGTAAAGCTAAGTTAAATTGTAGAACTAAGATGCTCATGGAGGACGAGTAAGAAGTCCAGAATTAGTTAAGAATATTTATGAATAGAAAATACCAATATTAGAAAAAGAAAAGAAAAAGGTATTATGAATGATTTCATTTTACAACCCAAAGGAAAAGTATATTCTTTTATAAATTAAAGATAAGACAAGTATTGCTAAAAACTAGATCTTTAAGAAAAGAACATAATATATTCTTTAAGGATTAAGGAAAAAAAAAAAGACAATTTTTTTCAAACAAATTACACAAATCCCATTATATGAAAAAAATTTCAAAAATAAACAACTTAAATTTGTCTCTTAAAGAGACGAAAGATGAGATTCTTGTAAAACACAATAATCTCGTCTCTTGAAGAGACGAGATTGTTCACTTATGACCTCGTTTCTTCAAAAGATAAGGTTAACTTGTCTAATTTTGGGATTATTTTCATCACAATGATATTTTTTTAATTTTATTAAAAATATATATATTAAATTCCTTTTCTCTATTCTTTAAACTAGTGAGTTGTCGTTGTTGTTCTTATTATTATTATTTTTATTTAGAGTACCATTGATCCCGTTTTCTGAATATTATCAGCACTCCCATAACAGTCCTATATTCCAAGTTCAACAATGGTCAATAAACTTGTTATTACCTACTGTTACCAGGTAGAGATAATCACGTGGATGAGTAACTTACTACTTTTCCATGCTTTTCTAAATCCTATTTAGTATAATCCCAAATACTATTTAAGGAATTAATTTTCGACTCTGATTCTACTTGCCAAATGGTGATTGGATTTGTGAGCACATGTTTCTAAATTTGCTAAATTCAACACCAATTCTTTGTCATAAAAGGAATTAATATGATCTATATATATTTGTTAATACGGTGGATCCTCTAACTTTTGATATCATTTTTATATGTAAGGTTTTAAATTTCTATGCCAGCATTGACACCAAAATTGTACAAGGATAATAAAGAAACTATATCAATGGAGGATTCAACTATATTTATTATCCGTGAAAATGCTTTGGCGAATTAGTAGTCTGAGGAAAAATTTGAAGTGCCAGATTTCTCTAGAAGAGTTAACAATAGGAGCTTGCCAGAAACTATTCAATTCTTTTTTTTTTTTTTTTTTTTTCTAAAAAAAGGAAATTTTCGCTTATGAACATTTGTATCAATTGATGGTGTTATTGGTGGCATAGTTGATTGAATTTGCTTCGATTGAAGATTTAAGACATTTCAGAAGCATCACTTTTCAGCTTCGTTTGAGCTTTACCAAAAAAAAGATGCTACATATTTTTCTCATTCTATTTATAATTGTTATAATTGCAAATCAGATATGTGATTCTACAAGTTTATAATTTTATATATTTTTTTATAATTGAAAATATGTAAAAGTATGTAAGTACAGACTTTAGATAAACTTATGAATTTAAGTGTATGATTCTAAATATTTCTAATTTTATCGTTTTGCATGATTTTATCCAATTCTATGAATTCGATACATTTTAGTGAATATTAAAATCATGATTTAATTACCATATCTTATGGAGCTTGAATATGATGTTATATCATATTTTCACTATACTTGAAAAAAGATGATCAACTAATAATAAAATGAAGAACTTTGATATTATCACATAGAATTAGTTAATGGTTCTTTTATTTAATTTTCTTAATATTTAAAACCTTGATGAGACAATGTTCATTTAGAGAGCAAATACTATAGGTGTAATACCCTAAATTATACGTCCACTTAAATCTTTGGTAATTGTTAAATAGATAATAATGTCTCAAGGAATTTTTAGATAATATTCAAAAAATCATCCCTAAATTTTTCGTGAATTTAAATATTGATTTTTACCAATATAGTTAATAAAAGACGTAATCAAAATAAAATATATATACATATACAGTATCTTTATCAAAGAAATGTTTCAACAAGATATAAAAATAATAGTATGGTTAATATATAAATTAAGGACCATGAGCAATAAGTATGATTGTGAACTAGCTCCCAAGAATAATTTGAAAGGTGCGAATAAAAGATATACTTTAATTTAAAATTTTCGTAATAAATTAAAACCTTAAATTTTTTTAATACCCCTAAGATGATATACATTATTAAGTTAATTATACGAGTATACAACGATTATGATGTACATGACATGTATAGATTATAAAGAAAATATTTATATTAACACATAAAGTATATGGATAACATACATACTATATAAATTATATAATATGGATATATATAGACTATACATATAACATATATTGATTGTGAAACCTTGTAAATTTATAATAATAAAACATTAAGGACAATTAAATTATTAATTAAGTCATATCATATGGATTTCTTATGGAATCCCAATTACGACCCACTAAAAAGCTCTACATAAAGAACAAGAGTGTAATAAAATTATAATTATAGTAAAGTGAATCAACAATTAGTCTTTCTAGTTCATTCAGTATTGTGTTCATCATTGGATTAAAGCATAGTCATGGTAAAGCACGGATAGAACTCAGAACACCAATCGATCAAATTTCTTCTCATTGATCCTATTTTCTGAATATTATTAGCACCCCCATGGCAGTGCTAGGTTCCGATTCTATTGTGTAATCAATATTCTTGTTATTCATATGCGGATGAGGAACTCTCTAGTTTCTAATTCTTTTCAAGATCCCCTTCCGTATATTCACATGTGTTGCTCTAAGATAGTTTGCCCGCTCTATGATTCTGCCAACCAGAGAGTGATTGGATTTTTTAGTTCTATCTCCAAATATGCTAAATTCAATCTCCAGTTCTTCGATATAAAGGGTGTCATTATGAACCATGCTATTAAATGTATCTCAAACACAACTCGACATATATATAACTAATAATGTCAAGAATTCTAAAAGGAAATAGAAAGGCTGATATAAAACATTATTATTATTCTTTTGGAGGATCTACTTCAAATTGTTGCTTATGAATATTTGTATCATTTTATGGTGTTATTGGTACTATAGTTGATAAAATTAGCTGATGATCTTGTGACTTAGTGACATTTTTTTGAACTCTTAAGTAAAAGGTCTCAGGTTCGAATCTCTCTTTTCCACTATAGTAAAAAAAAATAGTTAGATAAAATTTGCTCAACATTAAAGATTTGAGACATTTCAAACGCTTCACTTTGTTGTTTCCACTGAGATTTGTGTAAAGTATACCAAAAAGGGATGGATGCCACCTATTTTTCTCACCTTATAGATCTGTAATGCAAAGCCATATTATATTTTCACTACTCTTGAAAGTAAATGATGAACCAATAATTTTCTTATAAATTTAGTTTGTGATTCTCTCGTTTAATTTCCTTGACGTTTAAAACCTTAAGACAAGGTGGAGCAAACGCTATATGATTTAAAATGATAATTGATATCTCACCTATAAGATGCTAGTAGTTGGATTAAATTGGTAGATTAATTAGAAAGAAAATAGGGAACATTATAACAGCCCTTACTATGAAGCAAGAATTTATTTATGCAAATCAATCGATAAGTTTAATGGAAAAGCCAACATATTAACTTGTAGAGCTAAAATATTGAAAATTTTTCTTCAATCAATAGATGGCTAGTAAGCTGCTCTTTAGAGCTGTTCTTTGCCTCATCAAACACCTAGTTTTGGGCATGTGACCATGCTCTATCATTTTATGTGGATATTTTTTATCCCTAATCAAGATAAAAAAAGATAAGTTATCAGCCATTGCGTCTAAGTAAAGATATTCTTATCCCAATTTGCACTCTCTACTACATTTTTCTTCTTCTCATTAAGGTATGTATAAGATAATTGATGTTGAAAAGGATAAGAAGTTATTTTTCTAGTCATGGGCTCCGATTACTAATTTAAGTTATAAAATGTGCTTATGTGTGATGAGGTAAAATGAGTTGCTAATTAATTAAGAATATTTTAGGAATAGAAAATACAAATATTAATGAAAAATTGTTGCTAATTAATTAAGAATATTTTAGGAATAGAAAATACAAATATTAATGAAAAATGATGAAAACATTCTTTGCAATTACTCTATTGAAAGGGTAAGGTATAAGGGATGGTTTCATTTTACAACCCGAAGGAAGAAATATATTCTTTTATAAATTAAAGGTAAAGACAAGTACTGCTACTACAACTAGACCTTTAAGAAAAGAACATGATATACTCCCCATACTGAGTTCTTTATTATTATTATTATTATTATTATTACTACTACTACTACTACTACTACTACTACTACTACTACTACTATACTACTATTCAATACCCACAATGATTGTATGCAAATATTTTAAGAGGTTAGGAGAGTAATTAGCGATTTGGAGAAAGATCATTAGAGACTTGGATTAAAGATGCAGCTGTTGAAGAATAGGAAATCAAACTGGCACTATTTTTATAGGTAGATGTTTTATGTTCAACTTTTTTATTACAATAGATGACATTTAGTATCTTATAATTAGCAACCATGTTTGTATTCACTATAATTTACAATGATCTATCAATTATGCCAGAATATAGTAAGAAGTAAGTAGATACAGAATTAGCAGACAACAAGCTATGAAGATAGTTTATATTGAAGCCTTATAGGTGGTAGCATGACCATCTACTGAATTAAAGCTTCCTTTAATTTACTACTTCAATGATTGCCTAAGTTTGATGCAATGATCAACAGTAAAAAATCTTCTATTTGATAGAACAATCTCTTATAAAAGATTATAGAGTATAACCCATAAATGACTGCTCTTTATAAAAGTCCCCTATAGAATCAAGATTAACAAAACCAACAAACCTATTTATGCTTTTGCCAAACTTCAGACCCACACTAAAAGAGACAGTGCTCCTTAAATATCTCTTATTTTGTTTCATTGCATAGCAATGACATATCCTTAAATTGCATTTACCATATCTATCTAAGACATATTTTAGCTTATATAATGATGCTAATTACACTTCATAACAAATATGCATCAAGTAGAGTACTTGCAAGATTTATGCTTCCTATACTAAATTGTTTCAAGGCTCTTTTAATATCATTTTGCTTCAATGGAATCGATTAGCCTAAACTTTTGGAGGTGATCATTGTCTATTTAACTTTTGGTATTGCTATGAACATATTATAAATGAGAAAAAAGTCTTCAATTGATAGATTAATTACTAGTGTTAGGCATACGTTCATACTTTCCTATAGTTATTACACTTTTCTCGGAGATATGTGTTTGTTTATCGATCTTCTATAAAGACTTTTACGTAAATACCAATCATATAAAAGTAATTATATATACCATTGCAAAATTACATTTGGGACATGATTTTTTTTTTTTTATGCAAAGATCACTTCTTTAAAATGCTATGTAGAGATTTTTAAAATCGCGAGTAATAAATGTGATTTTAGATTTACTTTTAAAATCGCATTTATTACTTGCATATACTAAGTTTTCATCTTTGGAACTGGCATATATTCGTGCACTTTTTGCAAAAAAGAGCCTAAATTTATGAAACATGCATTTAAGAAAAAAAAATGAAACATGCATTTTATTATTGAATTAGGGGTCTCCATTAATGAATTGTTAACAAAATATGATGTGGAATTTTTAAATATTAAAGGCACTAACATCATAATTTCACAAGACCTATTTGGGTCAAGTCACTTACCTACCATACCTACCACTTTTTCAACCTACAACCTATAACTTTTATATATAACCTACCACAACTATAACTTTTTAAATAAATTTACATCTTTATTTAAGATTCAACGGTAGATCTTGCATCTTTCCTATAAGTGACTTGATTTAAGTCCAACCCGTTATTTCACGGGACCTACTTGGGTCAAGTCGTCAACCTACCACACCTACAACTTTTTTGACCTACGACTTACAATCTACAACTTTTCTACGCAACCTATCATACCTACCACTTTTTTTGACCTACCATACCTATCACCTTTCAAACAAACCCACAAAGTTTTTCCCTTTATTTCGCTCAGCTTCCATGTGATATTCTCTCTCCATAATTTCCTTAATAATATTTTTGGGAATTTTGCTATTTATATTTTTTTTCAAGTCATTTAACTAGAAAAAAATTGTTTCTCATGTACATAAAATAATACCTACTTTCAAAATTATTATTGAAACCTCTTCTCGAATCAAAATGGAAGTTGCAAATTTTATTTCTTTAATATTTTAACTAATCATAAATTTCAAGACTACACAGATTCAGAGAAAGCAAAATCGGAATGCTCAATCTCTGTATATTTTTCCTTAATCAGTACTAGACTTAACTACATAGTTTAAAGGTCAAATTTTTGGTCCATAGTATTATTAGATTTATAGCAGTTTTTGCTATTATATTCATTTTTTAGTTTTTTAATGACAAATACTATTAGTTATGAGTTTACTTGAACTATAGTGCTTTAATGTAGCTAACACAATCAAAAGAACTGGGTTATCTCTAGAGTTGTAAAGCAATTCATATTATTTATTTCATTACTTTGTGAAATGATGTGGCATGGTTGAAGTACAATGAATGCACAACTAAAGTGTTAATGTCCAAGCTTGCACCAACTTCTATTGCTTCACCTATATTACATTTTTTTTTATCAAATCAGCCTTACTTGCTAATAAATATCCTCTCAAGAACCTTTTAATTGACAAAATGATGTGCATCACTAGCAGAGTTAATCCTTAATGACAGAACAATGATGCTTCATAGCTAATTGAGCACTTTCTAGCTATATACAATACCATGAAGACCAGTCTTTGATGACTAACTTAGAGGTAATTATTTCCTTTTATCCTTGATGCACAACACAAGAGTAGTGTTCGCAAAGTTACACAATTCCGAAGGAGCAATGAATCAGTATTGTTCGCCTATAGGTGTAGGCACGCTTGATCCCCAACCCTTGTTTCCATCCATAATGAGTCTTTGCTAATCTCGCTAATGATTCAAGTATCATAAGGAGATGGGACTTCACATTACAGACCCGTATCGAGGCTAAAAAAGATCGGGTGTCAGAGCAACACAAAATCACTCATGGACCCGTGTCAAGAGAACAGGTATCAAAGTAATGCAAAATTACTCGTAGACTTGTGTCAAGTCTATAAGAGATTGGGCTAGCTAAAGGAACGCTCAAAATTACTCTAGAACCCATTCAAATATTAAAAGGCTTGGCCTTTGATGAGATGGCATGAAGAAGACTATCCTGGTAAAAAGAGGAAAAAGAGCATTAGTAAAAATGATAATGTTAATTTTTTATTTTTTATTTGTTTAAGAAGAAGAAGTAGGCACCATGAAAGATATCAACTTTGGACATAGCAGACCTTGATGGACAAAAAAAAAAAAATATATTATGTTGACCATCATATCGGAAATGAAACGAGGAAGTGGTGGTTCATGATGCCAATCGAGGAGACTTCCTCAAATTAAATCTAGCCAAAAAAATTTATAAATGAAGATGTAATCTTCTTTCATCTCCAGATGAATGGGGTGATAAACTTACATGGAGGCTACTTATTTATTCATTCATTTAATTTTGCAATGAGAAAATGTTCGTGGATGACAGTAAATATATTTAAAGAAAACAAGAAAAGGATATAAATGAGGTGACATTGACAAAACATTATTCATACAGTGAAATGAAAGAAACAATGGAAGGAAATTATGAAGGATCATAGAAGAACTATTATTCAATATTCAGGACGCTCATCACCATTATAGATTTCTCAAAAAATCTATATGTATGAATTATTAATGACCGTGAGCCTCTGCAAAATTATTGATGATTGGGACAATTTACGAGCTGAAAAAGATGCAACTGTTGAAAGAGGTTGAAGTTGCTCCATGTCTGAATATTGGTGGAACGTTCCATATGAAAGAGGTTAAGAATTTAGATTGGATGCCGATTTTCGAACGTTTGCAATAATAATAATAAAAAAAAGGGGGAAGGGATCAAAGATGCCTTTTGAAATAATATTAAGAAAGGGAAGCGAAGGGATCAAAGATGCCTTTCGGAAGGAAAAAAAAAAAAAAAAAGGAATTAAGGCTCCGGCTAATTTCTCGGGATGGAAAAGGAAATATGTTTTTTATTTCTCTTTTTGATCTGCCAGGATATGCTTCAAGAAAAATAAAAAATAAAAAATAAAAGCATGATATAAGAGTGCGTGTGTGTATGATAGTGAGCATCCACTCGTGCTAGTCTTTGTGATAATTCTAGGGGATATGATTGGAGTTTGAGATTATATGATTAAGTGGAAAGATTTATATAGTTTGATATGCGGTGAAGGTGGATATACATACGTGTGGGTGTATATATGGATGTTGATTGATTTATTTGGTTAGAGATGAAAAAAATTTATGTCCATATTAACTTAGATCTTCTCGGTCTGTATTTTTCATCAAATAAGGCAAATTTCAAATGGAAGTTCAATCTTTCAAAGTGGAGATCATATAGTTATTGCCAAGTGATGGTGCTGATATGGTGTATTATAGGTGGAACTTTTAGATAGTGCTACCTGTACTGAATTACTGGGATAAAAAAAAAAGAAAAAGAAAAAGAAAGGAAGGAGTAAGAACATAGCAAAATTCAATATAGAATAATACAAGGAAATGGATCTCCATCAAATGATTTAGAAGACTACTTCAGTCTATCAAAAAGCATAGTACATATGGGTCTATATGGTATCATAAGTGATTATGCAGCAACAAACTTGATTCATTAAATATTCTGCAATAAGTTTGAAGAAGATTGCTTCAACTTACTTTGGTTCATCAACAAACACAAGAAGTATTGATTTAATCAATGCAGTAGATAACTTGATGTCGAAGTGCAACTTCCAATTAGTGTTCTACAACAAATTTGAAGATATCATCCACTCGATGAAATGGCTAATACCCCCTTTGACTTTGTTAAAGAAGCTTTTGGTTAAGGAGCAAAATGTAGAGGGTCATTTTGATAATTAGGCTTGGAGCCCAAATTAATGCCAAGACCCGATCTTCTAGGCTAGTGGTAGGGTCCAAAAGATAGGTCTAATAAGGAATGTCATAGGGAGATTCAGCTTGATAAGCTCAGAACATGGATCGTCGGATTGATTTATTCTATCTCAAATTGATTAGATTTTCTCGTATGTAAAAAGTAGACTTTGAAAATATCCTTTTAGGCTAATTCGAGTTTTGTTTGGTTAAAATGGGGCTTATATAAAATAAAATAAGCCTATTTCTATTTTATATTAGGTTGTTTTAATAGGAAAATGAGCTTTTTTAATATTATAAAAGCCCTTTTTTATTTCAAGTTCATATCTAAAGCCCATGCCATATATATAAAAAAAGGGATAGATTTCGACTGTTGGATCCATGGAAGAGATCCTATGGTCACAAACAATGTTTCATTTTAACCATTCATTCAAAAGCCATCTAACGGCTACCCTCAGCCTTTAAGATCTATACTATCAGCCTTTAAGATCTATAAATAAGAGGCTTCTCTTCTCATTTGGGGATCATTTGACATATTTGCTAAGATTGAGAACAACGCAAAAACTTTATTGAAATATCTCTAAAAAAGATCAAAGTAACTGCTTTACAAAGAATGAGCCAAGATTTACCAAATTTATTTGATTTGATTTTCTATCACACTCATGCACTTGAGAAACTAGGTTTGTCTATTCCTTCTCCCAACCCTCTCTCTATAATATCTATTCACGTGTCATCAGTTCAAGACTCCTCTTAGGTTGACCAACATGCCTATCACAAGCAGTTGACCCACTACAATACCTCACTATGTATAATAAATTCATATTTAATATCTTTCCATAAGTTATTGTAAGGAATGTTTTATTTATATTAATTTATGAATTTTCTATGAATCGTTAACTAATTTTGAACTTATTAGATATCATCGTAGAAAAGCATTATTATCCAAACACTTATGTTTTAGACTAATAGCGGAAAAAGAACAAATAAAAAATAGAAAGATCTATAAGCTCATGGATATATTGCCTTTGATTGTAGGGATTTGGCCAAGAAAAGATGCTTTTTTCACATCAACAGGAAAAAAAAATCACCTATTTGAATCTATTGAGGCTAGTAATTAACTTGCTTCTTCAAAATCACCTCTTTCACTGAAATTGAATATTTCCTGTTGGTGTTTATCCAAAAGTTTCTTCAAAATAACCTCTCTTGGAACAATTACCATTGCACTCTATTTAAGGACATAAATTTAATACAATAATATCCACTAAGCTATTGCAATTATAGAATTTACTTCGGTTTGCACCTTTTTGTATGGGCATCATTGAGGAAAAGAGTGACTATCTTCATTTTAATTCGTACAATCCAAGCCTATTTAGTAGGTGAAATTCTTTGTGGAGCAATACCTCAAGATCAATATAGAATGGAAGTTCATCTATGATTTTGTAGACAAGTAGACTATTCATTTTTCTCCAAAAAAATTTAATAGCTAACAAACGCATAGTTGAAATCCATAAGATTGTGACCTTTGTTGGAAGTTTTTATTTCAGATTTGCCAACAATATACTCAGACACATATTTAAGGGTTATGAAAATCTTAACACAACTAGGTTTATTAAGATTTGGACCTTTGCAAAGATGAGTAGTTCAAACAGACTTTGCATGTTTTATCTTTGGATCCCTTTCCTTTGATTTCATTTGTCAAAAATCCGATAACCACTCAAGTGATAGTTAGGCTTTTATGGGAAAAAAAAGATTACATAGAATTCATTTTATTGCAAATAGAAAGAGGAGCAAATAAAATATAAAAAGAAAATGACCATGAGTTTAAGAGCAGCATAGTCTCTTGTTCATGATAGTTCACTATCTCTTTTAAACTTCATACATCTTTTTTTAACCTTAATAAAATTGTTTAAATCTCATTATAATCATTACTTCCTCATCCACTACCTCTACTCCCCATTGCTCTCTCCTCTTTCTCTTTATTTCTCTCTCTCTTTTAAATCCAATCTCTATCTTTAAAGTTTTCTTTGATTATGCTACAGTTTTGTGTAATGACAACATAAGAAAGATGAAGAAGAGAAGTATAAGCTAACTCTAGCTTTGTGTTGCCTTATAAAAAACTTCTTTTATTTCTCTAGTTTTACAACACCTATAATATGATAGTTTTAGATTATTGGTCATGTGTTTACCCTTATGATCTTTGTTTCTCTTCATATGATATTTTTTTTTCCAGCTAACCTAAATTAATGATTGAAAAACTTTTGAAATTTTTCCCACAAATAACATTTTTAAAAAACCTTCTAGAAGAATGAATGATTGATAAAAAAATCTTCACTTACTAAATTTCATCTTTTTTTTATGAGAAGTTAGGAATTGACATTAACTTAAAAAGTAGTTTAATTGCTAATATATAATTATATCTTAAAAACTAAAGACTGACATTTTTAAGTAATTAATAAATAATGACTTGGACATTAATGTACCTTGAGAAAATTTTCTTAATCCGAGTTTCACAACACCAAACTATGATGGAAAAGATTACTAACTATAGTGGTTTAGCACTATGATGCTCTTTCTACTTCATTTGACATTGTTTTTTAGCCAAATCCAAATTGGTAATTAAAAACGTTAACATTTTCTCCATAGATGGTGTTTTGCATGACACTTACTTCTCAAAAAATAAATGATTGATAGAAAATAATCCTTTACTAAATTTTGTCTTTTTTGGTTGAATTAGGGAATTAGTATTAATCTTATAAATATAATGTAGTTGCAATTGTATGTTATATAATAAAAGCCAATGGTTTGAACTAGAGTTAGCATCTTTCGCTAAATAATGGATAATGATTTCAATGTTCCTCTACCATATGAAAAACTTCCTAAATTCTTTAGTTTCATAGCACCTAAACAATGATGGAAATATATTATTAACCATTGTGGTTTAGCACTAACACACCTTACTTTTTATTTGATTTTTTTTTTTTTACTTTTTCCAAAGCTAGCCCCAAATAGTAAATTGAATACTTTGACATTTTTGCTAAAGACGACATTTTTTTTTAAATAAAAGTTCTCAAAGAATAAATGATTGATAGAAAAATGAACTTCTACTAAGTTTCTTTTTACTTGGTTGAACTAAGGAATTTATTTCAAACTTCAAAAACTAGTCTTTTTGCAAAACTGTAAATAATAAAAATTAACGCTTTATACTAAAATTGATATTTTTCACACATATTGGAAGATCACTTTAATGTTTGCTTCCTTAGGAAAAACTTTTTTTATTCATCTAGTTTTACAATATTCAAACTATGATGGAAAAGATTATAAATCGATGTGATTTAGCATTATAATGCTTCTCTATCTTCACTAGAATTTTTTTTCTTTTTCTTTTTTTTTTAATGAACCCAAATTAAGGGTCTGTTTGGATTGTCTGTTTTTCATCTGTATCTGTATCTTTTTTAAAATGATATGTGTAAATATATCCGATTTGCATCTAAATTTTATCTAAATTTGTTCTATTTGATCTTTTGATGAGAACTATCAACTTTTTTTTTATCTATATCTATTTCTTGATAAATAATTTGTTAGCAAAAAGTTTGAAAAAGTGTCTGTATCTGCTGAAAAAAAGCCAAAACAAATAGACCCTAATAATTGAAAATTTTATTATTTTCTTATAAGGGGCAATTTTTAAAAAAGCTTACTTCTTAGAGAACAAACTATTAAAGGAGAAATATTCTTTTACAATTTTTTTTCTTTTTCAGTTAAAATGGGGAAATAACATTAAACTTTAAAAAGTAGTATAGCATATGATTATATATTAAAAAGTCAAAGACTTTTAGTTATAGTTGTCAATTTTGTGAAGATTCAAAGTGTATTATACGTCATGTATTACATAGAGATAGTGTGTAAATACAAACAAAATTTTGACATATATTATAGTATGTGCAAATCACATGTAGTAATTGTTTAGGCAACTAGTCAAAATTTGATTGGTATTTACATGCCTTGTGAAAAACTTCTCTATTGCACTACTTTCATAGCATCTAACCTATAATGGTAAAGATTATTGGTTGTGGTGGGTTAGCATTCATTTCACTTTTTTCAAGGAAAATGTCAAATTTGATACGTATAAAAATTCAATTTGATACTGAACCTTAAAGTAGTCAATCCCATATCTAATCAAACTTTTCATGGCTATTTTTAATACTTCACTAACAGTGTTTACTCTATTTCCTAACATGAAAGTTTTAGTCTACTGGTGATAAACAATATTAGGAGAAGTAATGAAAATTCAATGATATACTACCTCTTTTAAGTCAGTAAATAGAGTATTGACTGTAAAATATAGCCCTAGGCCCACTCGATCTCCTAGGCCTAGAAAACCTTACCACCCTTAAAAGCCTAAGGAAACAGCAGCTCGGTCCATCCCAACTTAGAGTCATCAAAGAGCATAACACGTTAGCTGTACGCAGCGATATGAGACTCAGTCTCAAGTCCTCACCTTGGATCTACTCTATGAGCTCATTAAGTCGTTGGGTCTACTAGCTCAGCCTCGACTTAATCCGATCCCGAGTCATCACCTTAGGTCTTCATCCTTCTCAACTATAATACACGTCCTAGTCATACCTCGTGACCAAAGGGGACATCAATAGGTTGGCCACACTCCATGAAGGGGACAAGAAAGAGAATAAGAAAACATAGAGTATAGATAGAAAAGCAAGTTATCTCACATTCTATTTGTATAAACCTTATTTTTATTTACGGAATAACTTAAGTATCGGAATAGCAGTACTAGGCAACCACTGACGCCCCTCTAACTAATCTTTTAGTGTTTACGGGAGCAATCTCTGCCAGCCCAGATTCAGCTCGTGCAACACAAAGTATATAATATCAAAAAGGTAGTAAAACTAGCCATCAGAAGTCTAATTAGGTATTAAATTGATCGCTTCAATGATTAGGTATTAAATCGAATTTTTGTGTAAAGTTTAGGTACCAAATTTGAAATTTATCCTTTTTTACCTACCCCAAATTGGTAATTGAAAACTTCATTTCCAGTGGGGATTCACATTGAGTTTCATAAATTGGTAATAAAAACAACATGAAGAATAGATCGTTTGATGGTTTACAAACATGAATTGACTTGCTAGGTTTAGGCAATTAGCATGATGGTTGCCTCTAATAGCTATAGTTCATGAAAAATTTAACATGGAAAAAAAATTGGTTTCATAAACTCATTTAACCACTTAGAAGCAATTGTCCGGTTAGTTCACGAAATCAAAGTATTCAACCAAAACATAAAAGAGAAACCCCTCTAAGTTTGATAAACCTCAAAATACAAGTTTGAGCTGGATATTAACTTTAAGATTTTGAAAATTTATCAAGATAATAAAGTTTACTATTCATTAAGCTATTTAACTATTATTCCTTGTTCTATTGAATGTGTGGACAATTGTCTACGAAGTCTAGAGTTAAATCAAAGAGCACGGTGCCAAGCTCATAACGAATTTTCGAACTTAAAAATGGGTAAATTACACGGGAAGATCACAACATTTCAGAAAGTTTAAAAAAGGTCACAATGTTTAGTAAGTAAGTTCATTTTAGGTGATAATATTTAGGGATAGTAAGTTCATTTTAGGCCACAACGATTACATAAGTGGGTCAATTGAGGTCACCACTAGTATATGTCGATAGTAGAAATATTTACCTAAACGTTGTGACCTTTCGATATAATTTACCTACTTAAAAATTGTTGAGATTTCTAAAAGATAAGGACTTTTGAGATATGAAAAGTGAAATGAGAGAGAGAATAAGAATTTGATTTTTTATACATAATGGTCAATTGCCAATTAAAGAGATATTTGAGAGTGGAAATGGAATGGGTAATTTCATTTTTTATGTCTAATTGACAAGTACAACATTGAGCATTTAAGAAAATAGATTTATATTATTTCTTAATGAAACTTTACATGCCTACTATATTGAATTTTCTAAACATGATTATGTAATTAAATTTTTTAAATTAATAATATAGTTTGTCAATTTATTATATGATTTTGTTATATTATATATTATCTAGTGAATATTTATATTAGCCTACTTTCTCTTCAATAGGGTTTTAATTGATCATCCTATTTTTTTTCTTTCAACTTAAACCTAAAAGATAAATATGAGTTAAAATTATCTTTTATTATTTTTGTTTGTTTTATGTTGCATTTATTATAATTTACTTATTAAAATAAAAAATTTCATTAATTTGATATTTTAAGGGAGTAATTAGTCATTGAGCTATTCTTATTTTGACTTAACCTATATTTGATTATTAGGTAATGCAAACTTCATATCTTTCAACATATTTATCAAAAAATAAAAATGATAAAGAGATGAATATTTGCCTTATTGGTAGTTAATGATGAATTTACTGATGGTATAGATAATTACACTATTTGAAACTAATATTTTAAAGAGATATGTCTTATCAGCTTTGAATAACAGCAAAATTGCGGTAGTTATGTGAATATCAATTATAACATGAATTAGTTACAAAATTATAGTATGTTAAGATCGATATGTAAATTAAACAAGGCATTCTAGTAATTTTACAAGGCTAATTGATTTGATATTTTAAGATATTGTGATAGTTCTCAAAAGAATGATCATAGAAACACATCAAATGTTAAAATTGGATAAGAAAGGAGAAAACCATAGTGATTGAAAGTTAATTGTATAAAAAAGAATTACTATACAATACCTTATGTTGTTTCTGTGTTAATCTTTCTTTATTGATTTAAATATTTTCTACCAACTATAGGCTTATCTAAGTGCATAGGACTAATGTGTGGGATATCAAGGTTTGCTACTCCATGTGAATACATCCATTCACTTTATTTTCGTGATGCACTATGGTGTTTTCTTATAGATTATAATAAAGTTATGTGTTTAACGTGAAGAATATGTTTGTTGAAACTTCTAAGAAAGTTTTATTCTACATGATGGAAATTTTCACTATGATATCTTAGTGCATATATTTATACATATAACTATTTGAAGTGACATATAGAATAAGTATTATAATAGGAGCAACTAGAAACATTATCATGTTGCTATAAGTGAACATTATGTTCTATAAGCTTTTCTTGTTGTATTATATGTTGGTAAAGAAGGAGGTTATGTAATATGGTTACATTTTTTGTGGAGAAAAATTTAGGTGCTCATTTATCAGTAAGTTTTATCCTCAATTAAGGGATGGTCTAATGACTCTTCTTACAAATATTAAGGATTTAGTAGATGGGGTGCCACAACACATTGTAGCATGAAAGAACAAAACATGGGCACATCGATTAACTCTAAGGTATAACAAGATTGTCATGCCCCTAGTGGGCCTTAAAGTGGCATCCCCATAAGTGTCATCTAGTGTGTGTACCCATTGCATGACAAACCTCTCGTGTGTTAGTGTACTCAATATGATATTTAAACATCTTACTTTCTATAATACTTGTAGATGGATATATAAGGAATCATAGTTGTTATATCATTGTACTCTAACCTTCTAAGACTATATAGAGTCAATATCCCCTTCCAAATAACAAGATGAATAAACAATTTGATGAGTTTCACATTTAAAATATTCTATTTTTATTGAGATTCAAACTGTAGTATTGCATTAGTCTTACACCATATATCTCATAATTTAGTCATTTGTTTCACTCCTAACACTATCATATCCTATATGGTGATGAATAGAAGAAACACTCTTATCATATATCCTAATCCACTTTGAAATATCTTACAAAAAAGATTGTTGGAGTGTGATAAAACCATAGCTTAGTTGGTGCAACTCTCATACCATATATTAAACCAAGTTATTATATGTTCATATGCTATGCATGTAAAATTTATGTAAAATGCATAACATATATGATTAAATGGAAATCTTGGATTTATGCCTTATAAGATCAGAGTTAGGTAACATTTTACTTACGTTCCAAACTTGGAGTCCGTTGGACAAAATTATATCAAAACATATGATTTTGATCCTTAGATTAGGTAACAAGGCCTAAGGAGTTTGGTCTATATTTAGGATAAATCTAGGAACATTTGGTACAATGGGCTTAGAGTAGGTATTGTTAGAGCAAACCCATCCTCTCTCAATCTTTCCTATGGATTATGAAGATTGTGCACTTAAAAAGGTTTCCTATGTGCCTAGACTCAAGAAAATCCCATGAGAAGAGTTCATTAGTATAAGGACTTATCTCAGCCATTGATCATCCATGTGATCTAATGGACATTACTAAAAACTGAACTTTATAAACACCCTAAAAGTCCTCTACATTTGATTCAATTGAAAGATTCAGAGAAACACCAATATGCTAGCAAATTGCAACTCTAGATTATCAAACAAAGTTTAGAAATGAAGAATGCATTGCCTCTTTCCAAGAATTGTGGAGTTGATGTTATACAACTCTTATCATATCATATGTACATTTGAATTCTTTAAGATTACCTATTCTTCTTTCCAACCCTCCCTTCTTAAGTCATCTCTATATATCATTGACAAGTTATTCCTTTAAGACTACATGTAGCATGAGACATACATGACAAAGACGTGACTACTACATTTGGATCATCTCATTACATTTCTAGTGACTCCACTAAGCAAGAGCAAGCTAATTACCTAGCAATAGAATAGAAAGAAGAGGATGACTAGCCATCTAAATAGCAACACCACTTATGAGCAAGAAGTTAACGTTAAGGTTAGTGATCATACAATGATGCCTATTGAAAATGTTAATGAAGGCAATGACACAAAGGAAGATACATCTACGAGTGTGCAGGTAATGCACGAGAGTGACAAGCAACAGGAAGCAACTTTGCTAAACCTTGCGCCATGTGAAGCTCAAGCCATTCAATCACTAAAACTTCTTAATACTAATGAGGATGTCACTCAAAAGAGTGATAAGCAAGTTCATATACCAAATTCTACATTGGTATAACATATAGCACCCAAGCCGAGGGACCCAAAGTCTAACTTCAAGGTTTTTCATCCTCACTTGCCATTTTGCGCATTACGATCGGCGGATCTACAAGATGTCTTAATCCTACCTATACTACATCAATAAATTCCTCCCCAATTTTCTTCTGAAAACACTACTAGGGATGTATGTAAATTAAATAAATCTTTATATGTATTGAAGCACTTGCCTAAGGCTTACTTTACAAGATTCACGGATACTATGATAAAATTGGGACACAAACAATATCAAGCAAAGCACACGTTATATTGTGAAGCTAGGGTAATGTTTGGTTACCAAACGTTACCTAAAAGTAGATGGATTGAAATCTATAATAATTGTTTACATGGATAATATTATAATTATAGGAAATGACTTGAATAAGAACTAAAAGTGAAAATCAACTAGGGGTTCAAAACTAGAGTACCTAGAGATTTAAAGTTTTTTTTTTCTTGTGAATGAGAGTTACCATAATTAATAAAAGAATTTTGATTAGTTAGAGAAAATATATACTATGAATTTGTTAATGGAAACAAGGAATTTGGGGTGTAAACCTCAAAGTACACCATTACCTTAAAATTGGAAAAGTTATGCTTTAGAAAATGACACTCCAACAGACAAAGCTCAATATCATAGACTAGTAGGAAGGCTTATATATCTCTATCTAACTGGACCAAATCTGGCCCATTTTATATGTAACAACTTGGAACTCCACTCAACGAAATATTGTTTGTTTCAGCAAAATATCATTTGTTTCAGTGAAATATCGCACAATTTTATTCTTAGTGCCAATTGCTTTATGAGATGTCACCTATCTTGGAAGTGTTATCTACTGAATACACTTAATCTGAGAGTTCTAATAAATTCCAAGCCCTTATACCAAAAGGTACTTTGATACAGCACATATCCTCTCCACTTTCGACTAGTAAATGCTTTAATACCACTTGTAATGACCTAGAACTCTACCTACCAAGGTATTTTTTTTTTTTTTTTACCGAAACATCGCATGGTTTTATCCTTGGTGTTAGTTGCTCTAAGAGGTTACTCATCCTAGGAATTCTCTCCATTGAGCACACTTAACTTGAGATTTTTGATGAACTTCAAGCTATTACACTAAAAGGCGCATCGGTTATTAGAGTTTCATTATCTTATATTTGAGAGGTATCACGTTATAAGTCTAGTTAGTCAAGCCATGTGGCTCCTTTCAAACACATGTGGATGGAGTGAACGAAAATTTGAAATACTTCAAAGATACTCCTAGAAAAGGATTTTTTATCAAAAGGCTATAAATAGAAGAGTTGGGCCTCTGTAGATGTAAATTAGGGAGGAGATGTTATGGATGTTAAGTCAACATTAGGGTATTGTACAAAGGCATGGGAAACCTAGTAACTTGGAAAAAGTTAAAATAGTTTGTAGTTGCTAGGAGTAGCACAAAATTAGAATATTGACCAATAGCTCAAGGGATCTATGAAATGATTTGGCTATAAAGGCTATTGTAGGATCTAGTTATATTAGCTAAAGAGACAATGGTTTTTGGTGATATTAAGTTATCATTGAGTATCATTGAAAATTCATTCCAACATGATTTTACGAGACATGTTTATTTGGATCAAAGCTTTATCAAATGAGAGATTGAAGAAGGAGGACTCAAGTTATAATATGTCCAAACTCATAACCAAAAAGCTAATATATTGACAAAGTCCTTATCAAGGCAATTTGTTGTGAAGATTACATGCAAGCTCTAATGATTAATATCATATCCTTAGTTTGAGGGAAATGTAGAAAATTAATGTTTATTTGTTATTGTCGAGTTATATCTTTTATTGTTTCCTACTCATATGAGAAAAGTAAAGTTATGCCAAATCTTTTAGTTTAGGAGAGTCAATGCAATATTTATATTTATTGTTTAGAAAGTCATTAATGTAGAAGTTTTCTTTTCCTTTTTTAGTTATGAAATTTCTTATATTTATAAAATGGAAATGCACTATGAGGTTTTCCTTTCTCATAAGATTTACTTATGAAATTTCTTATATTTATAGAAGGAAATGCAGTATGAGGTTTCTTCTCATATTCTTATTGCTCTTCTTCTCTAAAATATTAGATTTTATTTTGATCCCTGCCTTAAAACTAAAATGAGGAAGAGTCAGTGCTACATACATCACCATCCAATGGTGACATGTCAGCAAACCAATGGTTGAACTGCAAAATCGATTGACCCGGAGCTAATCAGTTCTATGAAAATTTAAAATTAGAATGTTTCTTCACTTATAAGTGCATTCTAGACATATATTATCCACTTAAATAATGTGTGTTTGTTCTAGCTAGATGTTATGTCATTTTGCATTTGAAGCCTCATATACTGTTAATTCTTCACTTGGTAGGTCGATAATATATCATTTTGAATATGAAGTCTTATATACTATTTGTTCTTCTTTTGGTATGTTAACCTTTACTATGTGGGACAGTTGAACAGGATCATAAAAGAAGAAAAAATATTTAACGATTTCAAATATGCGTCTGAGATTGTAGTCCATGCACTTCCTTATTTCGATTTATGATAATGACTATGAAATAGATGCATGTAGATGAGTCCTTAAAATAGCCGTAATAAAGATATTAATATCGTCAGATCCGGTCCACAGCTTGATCCAAACATGCCAAAGGGTCAAGTTAATGGGTAAAACTTGAAGTTAAACCGTTATTGAACTAGCTGCTCCTAAGGAGAACTTAGGTTGAATCGAGTTAAACCCGAATCTGACAATACTAACTATGATATGCTTCCAATTAATTAATAATTTTTTAAAATGTTAGATCTTCTTCCAAAATCTATGAATTGGAGTTCTTTTAAGATACTCAGTTTTATAGTCCCATATTTTTGGTTAATATTACTGCTTACAGCCTACAGGAATACAGTTCATTGAACTCAATAGCACATAAAGTTTAAAGTAAAGCAAATAATAATAATAATAACAACAATAAAGGAAGATGATCACTAACTTAATGGGGGGTGGTGGAATTCATTTTTTATCCTCATTACATAATATGCCATGCACGAGTATGTAATTAATGATTTGTTCATATCTATTATAATTCATAATAAAACAACGTGAGTCAATAAGACATTTGGTTCTCAATACCTATTGTTGATCAAAATTAGCAATACCTCTATTTAGTTGTAGTAATTTTAAACAAATGCAAATTGTAAACACAAACGAGATGCAATAACTAAAATTATTAAATGAACACGTGTGATAAAATATTTATGGAGTATTTAGCTAGCCAATTATAGATTTTATTGTATAGTTTTATAATCATTTGTCTTTTGGCCAAAATACTTGATGATCCTTTCAAAAGCAAGCCGCAAGGCCATCCAAGGATCCCACTAAACATTTTTCTAATAGAGTTCACGAACTTTGCTCTTTCAATTCCATGATGATCATGGAGTGAGTATGCCAAAGGATAGTAAGGAAATGTGTTAAACACCCAATAGCAGTATTATTTCCCATTATTATATCCAAAAGATGTACAAGGAACAAGACCTCTATTTCGAAGCCCTTCTCCTTTGCCATTGTATATTGCTACAACTAATTCTCACACTCATGTATTATTATTCTTGTTGTTCTCCTCCTCGTTCTTTCACACCTAATAAAGCTTTCTATTAATTGAAATATTAGTGTCATCATTGGCACTACCCCGCACCTTCTTATCTCATGTGTGATCTTTTTGTGGCACAAATATACCCCTATTGAGATCCATAATCCTTGTTAAAAATCACACAACAACAATTACCAAAACTATCATTCTTTATTTAGTTACTTAAATTTTAGTTTATTTAGGGTTTTAGCCTATTTAGGGTATTTCAAAATCTAGTTCCCACTACCCTTAAACAACTAAGAGATTGTGAGAGTTTTCTTGTAATATTAATTAAAAGCTTAAGTCACTTTTGGTAAGTGAACTTCTTTCAAATGTATAATTAACTACCTGAATTTTAAAGTAGTCAATTTAATGCCTAATCAAAGTTTTTGTGTACATTCATGCAATTTTAACTAATAGAGTTAATTTTATTTGCTGACCTGATATTCCCAACAAGTAAGAAAGTGATATGTCACGCCCTAAAGGGTACCCTAAATGTGACAGTCCGCCACACTCAATATTAAAGCTTAAGTATGACAACCTTAGCCATTCCCAAAAGCTTTTATATTAAGTGTAAAGCATGCTTTCACAACTTTAGAGGACCAAATATGAAATTATGCAACTTAAGGAGATATAAACACATATTAAGAAAAGAGGATTCATAATAATCATTCACTTATAACAATGATCTTTACAACTTTGGGATATTTCCCTTTGATCACTAATCTATTACAAGAATATTTATACATCAATACTAATACTTCATCTAAAATTTCCTTTACCTGATCGCAAGGTCCTCGTGGCCTTAACCATAAATAGGGAAACTGCAAAAGATATCTATGGGGGTATAAGCTAATAAGTTTAGTGAGAATTATTTCCATAATAACTTCTTATAACAAAGTTTTAAACAAGTTAATTAAACAAACAAATGGGATGCAACATACACGTGGGCAAACAAAGCATATAGTTTTCCGGGAACTATATGTTGAATGGATTTGCGCCCTCCATTTGGGATTTGGTGATACATAACCTCAAACAAGTAGTTGTTAAAAAGTTTTATGATTTCGATCAACATCGCCAAGCACATGAAGTCTACTTGAATTGAGCCTTGCTTTCGGATCTTCCGCCAAGCATTTCCTTTTTCCATAACGCCGCCAAGCAATTACTTTTGGATCTTCTGCCAAGTGTTGCTTTCGACATGAGCTTACTATCCTTCTCACCCAAGGATAGTAACCCAAAATGCAATGTGACTCACTTCGTGGTTGCATGAATCCATTTATTTATAATATCATAATATTATTATTATCAAATTTAAGGCGATCAAAGAATTTCATACCAAGCAAGTGTTACACTAAACAATTATTTAAACCAATTTCAGCCTCGATATTCTTAGGATTCTTTCAAAGAATAAATTTACATGCATATCCATTTATCTTTTCCTAACTCTAATGTAACTAATTTACAAGCACAACAAGTATAGCATTTGAGGGAAATAAACTCACGAAGCCATATTGACTATTCCTCTACGCGGATGAGTTGTTCACACACTCCTCTTAATCGAAATAATCTTCGAGATGTAGGTATCTTTCCTCAGGGTCACCTAGTCAAATAAAATACCCACAATGAGTATTTCTTGATGATTTTCTTGAGTTTTGACAAAACAATGTCAAAAGAACGTTAAAGTTCGTATAAAGAAATGTTCCAACTTAAAATAGCCATAACTTGGTCATTTTAACTCGGAATCGCGCATATAATATACCTGTTTCCAAATTTATTTTTAACAAACAAGGTCATATAGGCTCCGAAACAGTGGTGACAAAATTCACCACGGATTTTCCCATGCAAAAACAACTTTGGTTCAAGAAATCAAAATTTATTTGATAAATACTTAGTTATCTATATAGTTGAGAAATTCTCTTTTTATGGTTACTTAGCTCATATTTATTCATGCTTAAGTGTTTGTTGTCCATTCATGTTTGCTCAAATAAAATTATGTCGGTTTTGGAGTTTTTAGAAAAATATAGTTTACAAGAATTCATGTTTGTAAACCCCTTTGAAATGAATATTTTGTTTCCTTTTATTTTTTTTATGTTGGCTTATATATATATATATATTTCCAAGTAACCTTTTTGAAAATAAATTTTCTTCTTTCTAAGTTTTATATTAATACTATTTTTCCTATTTAGTTTTCCTATTCAAATTTCTTTATCTATTTGTTTGCAAAGATCTTTGTCTTGTTTATTTGTAAAGACTTTTTCTTGAAAATTCCTCCTTCTTTCATTATGTTATCTTCTTCATAAAAATTCATTTGTATCTACAATTATTTTCTTTAGAAAAACAAAGTGGAATATTAAAGGTTTTAAGAAGCTTTTCATGACAAGAGAAGTTTCAAAAATTTTAGTGAATTCTTTTTGTAACTTGAAAAGAGTTAACTTTATTTTTGTTTAAACCATAGATTTTATACTTTACATAAACTTATTTTTAAGTGTCAAAATCTCCTTTGTATCAATTATTTTTAGAACTTGAAACTTTGGACAACAATTTTAAATAAACATGAATTATGAGAAAATAATAGCAAGTAAGATAACATAAGTAATAAAGTCAAGTATTGGAGTCTTAGCTTTTTCAAGGCTCCCGGGACTAAGAAGTAGACTAGTCCCAAAATAAAAATAAAATTAAAGAAAGAAAAATTTGTTTTGACTTGATGAGGACAAGCCAAGACTAGAGACTAGTCTTAAAATAACAAGGAATAAGTAAATAAATTGTTATGGAATTAATAAATAAATTACAATAGAATAATAAATAAATTGCTTTGCATGAAGTAAATAAATTACAAGTGAGCTTATATGCTCAAAAAAATATGTACATATATATATATATATATAGATAATAATAATATAAACAAAAATAATAACATAAACATGACTAGATTTTCATGAACAAGAACAATACATGAACATAATGTAGCTTCCATAACATTTAGTTTTTGGAAACTCACACTATGGTCATGTAAAGTTACATGATATGAGAAGAAAGAAAGAAATATGGAATGATTACCTAAAGAAGACTTTGGTATGGTTATGTGGTTATGGGTTTTAGTTGTAGGTAGAAGTGGTTTTGGAATAAATTTGAGAGAGTTTTGGGAAGATATTTTGAGAGAGTTTTGAGAGGAGATTTTGGGAGAGTTTTAGTATAGAATTTGTGGGTAGTAAATGTGTGAAAGAAGTGAAAGAGGAGGGGGGTATTTATAGGAAAATATGAAGTGATTTTTGTGTGATTAAAATAAAAGAAAAATAAAACAAATTGAGAGGGTACATAGGAGGGGGTGCCAACCATAGAGAGATGTGAGAGGGAGTGATTTTATTTTTTTTATTTTTGTTAAATAAAAGATGTAATATGTAAGGTAGATGTGAAATAAAGTTATGGGAAATGTAAAAAGTAAAGGTTATAGGTTATGGTGTGTGTAAGAGCAGGTGTAAGAAAAAGTAGAGATAAAAGAATAGTGTAGAATAGTAATGAATAGTGTAATATAAGATAGATATGACTAATAAAATACCGGTAGTAAGAAAATACGCGTATAAATGCGATATTTGTTAGTTTTACTTACCGAAAAATTACGAAATTAATATTTTTGAAAACCTTATATTTTTACGAGTCTAATGGTGTATTCGGAATATTTTTACTATTCCGGGATTCCAGGCACGTTTTCCAAGAACCATGTCTTATCGGGTTCGAGACGAGTTGCGGTTTTACTAATCTGATCTTTAGGTTGCCTTAGATAATTCCGCATTATTCTACATTCTAAACTTCTACTTATCCTTATCGAGTTTCTTATTCGGGAGTGTCGGACTTAAGCTATTACGTCTAACTAAAGTTTTGTTGACCATAAGAGCTCCAGTTGACTTCCGGTTTAGGGTTTTAGGCTTAAACTGATTCCAAAAATTTGGAGATTTACATGATATGTGTTTATTAGCTAATAAAATAATAAGAAAATTATATGATTAATTAGATGAATTAACACACACATTAAATGAGTTAATTTATCTACTTAATTCTCTAATTAGACAATGTGTGTATTAATTTGCCTACTTAATTGTCTAATTTATAATTTTTATTGACTACTCGACACATGTCATTTCTACATTTATTGGTAGTGTCAACTTAGTAAATATAGTTAACTCCTTTATCTGATATAATATTAATGAATACGAAAACTTTGATTGTGTATTAAATTTATTACTTTAAAGTTCAGGTAATTAATTATATATTTGGGGGAAATTTAGATATTAATTAAGATATCAACCCTTAATTAAGAGATCCAAGGATTAGTCTCATCAAATGGAAAATGTATTTTTTTTTTTTAAGAAAAACTTAGGAGTTTGACCATTTTTTTTCTACACTAAAAAATTGATAGCCTTGAGTCATTTAGTAAAACTTATTGACTTTGTCAGCAAACGTCCCTTCGTACAAGTGCCATTTGAAGTCCATTAGGTTTTTAAATTGAGCTTACAATTGGTCTTTAATATGAATTGACAAATAACCTTCATTTAATTTCCAATTTCTCAAGGCCCAAAAAAAAAAAAAATCCAATTTCTCAAGTATATCAATTTCATAATAGTTATTGTTGGAAATCCAATTGACAATAGTCGACATAATATAGTTTTTGTTAACTTTGATTCCAAAAATTCAACTGGTAATTAGAGACCTAATTTTATACTCCATATTAGTTCCATCTCACTCCCTATTTCCATATTCTTGATCATTAATGTGCATAATGTGTCTTCATATAAACTTAGGCCGCTTGGCTATTCAAATGATTAGACTCAATGAAGTCCATAACAATAACCATAGCTTTTCAAGCATTCTCTCCCTCAAGTGTCAAAAAATATTCTCTTGCCCATTAGAATAGGAATCGGTTACGTCTTGTCTCATCATTGCTTTACATGCTTGAGGCCATATATACAATAACTAACTTTGATAATAACTTGTGGAAGAGTTGCATTTACCAATATCAAAGCATAATAGTCCATGACAACAATACGTTTGGAGATTAATCATACTAAGCTATTAACGAGTTAATCGGTGAAGCTTACGTGGCATTCACTGAAATGGGCTCTACGTCTGGAGATTAATCATACTAAACTATTAAAGAGGTAATTGGCGATGCTTGTGTGGCATTCACTCAAATGGGTTGTGATCAACTACTTATACTTTGGGTTAATGTAAAAAATGGTACTTAAACTTTCACAAAAAGCTTAATCAGGTACCTGAAGTTTAGTTTTGAACAAGTTGATACTTGAAGCAAGTTTTCAGATTCACTTTTCTTACTTGATTGAACTTGCTTCATGTAGGAAAAATATACGTGAAAACTTACTTCATGTACCAAATTGTTCAAAATTAAACTATAGATAGGAAAAATGTATGCGAAAACTTATTTCAAGTACCAAATTGTTTAAAACTAAGTTTTAGGTACCTTATTAAGCTTTTTGCGAAAGTTTATATCCCTTTAACTTTTGAATCTATATCCTTTTATATATAAGAACAACCTAGAATAAATTCACAGTGATTCATAGCATAGTCGCTAAAATTATGATTCAAATATATGGTTCTACAAGTTTATAATTTAGTATATGATCTTTATATGTTTATAATTTTACATAATTTTAACATTTCTACCAATTCTATACATTTCAGTAAATAGTAAAATTGCGATTTTGCAAGGGATAGTGCCATGAATGGTATCTAAACTTTGATAAAAAGAAAAATGTAATTAGGATCTAAACTTTAAATTTGATCAATTTAGTATCTAAATTTTAAAACTGGTCAATTTAGTACTTAATAGGACTTGTCGAAGGTATTGTTAGAGTGCATGAAAAGTTTATTAATATACTAAATTAATCAATTTTAAAATTTAGGTATTGAATTGATCAATTTCAAAGTTTAAGCATCTAATTGCATATTTTATCAAAGTTCAGATACCATTTGTGACATTAATCATTTTTATAATCATATGTAGTTATATTCTCTTTTAAGCACTCAATTGATCACAGATAATTAGGGACCAGTACAATATTGTTAATTTTCATGGAGGAACTATATGTTTATTCTTGACATCATATATGGAATTCATGTAACCTTTTTGTAAATCAAAACTAAAAGAAAAGTAAATAATAAACAATAACGAGGTCTCTATACACGTATCATCACAAATATGTAAACTAGTATCTTGGGTCTTGATATGTTGTGTAATACTTACATATATTGTTGCCGATTCTAAGTATTGTATTGGCCCTATTGGGTAGGCACTTGACTAACATAGATGTAGAAACATTTCTTTTATTGAAAAACATTACTATGATTGTGTATACATACTTGGGAGAATCATATGAAATCGCCAAAATATACACCTAACAAACAAATAGGTAGAGATACGAAACGAGATAGTTCATCCTACTCAATATATCTATGAATCATATAGATGCAATAATTAATTGTAGAGTACTAAATTTATTATATTGAAATGTTGGACAAACCCACATTTAATTTACTGCTGAATTAGATTTGACCCTTTGAGTTAAACAATAAGGGTCAGTGAGTTTCGAAGGTATTGGAATAGCTTAAAAAAATTTGATTAGATGGGCTAACTAGTAACTTCTAAAGAGTGATCTTTATGGTCTATTTCCTTTCAAGCTTTTTCATGCAAGTTCATGCACATAATAAAAATTTCTGTTGATCTTAAGCTTATAGAATTAAAAACAACTCTAGAATGTGTAAGTTTTATCTCATCCATTTGATCATTACAAGATTTAGTGGATACCATCAAATTTAATAATTTATAAATACTCAACTATGCTATCACGTGGGTAGTTTTAGAAACTTTAAAGATCATAGGAACAATAAAATGATATGGAATCTCTATTCTTAAAAAATGAACAAACCTTAATTATTGGAAAAACAAGTTAAGTTCTAGTAATGAAAGTGGGATTAATACGTCAAATTTCCTTTACTTGTCACTAATGTGCTTGAGCCATTGAGAATAGTTCTTCCTCTCTACCTAGTCACTTCTCTCCAAGTTATTTTTTCAAGTACTATCTTTATATCACTTTTTCAAGGTCACATGTAGCATAAGATCCACACACGATACGACCACATCAACCATCATCTCATATCTATATGATATAATTTAACAATGTATGTACATTGGCATATATCTATTCCATATATGTAGAACTAAATCCGCTTTCTTTTGTAGTAAATGAAGTTAGACCAAATAACTGGTGGGAAAAAAAAAAAAAAAAACACTTTTGACTCCATTAGCTTGAAGGTGTGAATATACGCCAATTTTTTCACAATGATTGCTTGATAAACATTGTAATCTCCTCTTCTGCCGAAAGGGAAAAAAAAAATTGTAATCTCCTCAAGAAATTATCATGTGGTTAATTTTAATGGGACCGATCTAGTTAACTATCTAATAGTTCATACCATATTCAATTATGATTGAATCACTAAAATAGTTAATATTCCAATTATTATATTTATTTTAACGGCTAGATGTTTGGCTGGATATTTTTATCGATAGGGGCATAAAAGCTTCCTCTGGTCAATGTCTAAGTCTTTTTAAAATTAATTTTAATGAAATATTTATTTCATCCACACATGATTTAATTACCAACAAGCCATCCGTCTATTTATAATCAAATCTCTCTCCATTAAGTATACTCCTCTCGTTATAAACTCATAAAAGTCTTCACAAAAGTCTTCTACGAAGAAGAAGAAGAAGAAATAATGGCAGTAGGAATCTTGGAGGTACAGCTTGTGAACGCGAAAGGGCTTGGAAGTAGTGACTTTTTGGGTATGTTTCTGAATTGTATTTCTTATTACATAAAAGTATCTCCATTTATTTTATTTTCTTCGTTATTATCAACAAAACAAAAAAAAAATAAAAAATAAAAGAAGAAAGAAGATTTCATGAAGAAAGGTCACTAATTTGATTCTTTGTTTGATCGGATTCATTTTGGCATTCATTTTTCGGGCAGAAAAGCACGAATATCACCTCTCTACACGATGCACGGTTTTTACATATCGCTAGTTTGTGTTTAGTTTAGTGGCACCGGAAGTCTTTATGTGTTTGTTCCCTTCAAAATGGGGTTGCTTGTTCGCACATACTATTATCGTTAAATTAATTATAAAAATATTAATGATATTGATTTCATTTAAAATAGATTTAAACCATTCAATAATATAAAGAAACCAATCTTATCATCATCACCAGCACAAGTCGATAGAAGTTTCTAATTATCACGTTTTAGCAAACCCCTGCATCTTTTTTGCTGCATCTTTTTTGTTGTCTTTGTTTTTCTAAAACTTATCGTTTGCGGCTTGCACCCATTTAATTAAATTGGCATAATAATGCCACTTTTCTCTCTTCTATTTTTTTAAGTCAACGTAATCTTTATTTAATCCATGGGATTAAAATATATAGATTGTTAAGTGAGCCCAAAAACTAAGTAAAAAATATTATTATCCAGAATTCCAGATTACTATATACTTGATCAAGAATCTCTTTTTTTTTTTTAATTTTTTTATATTTTTTTCCTCATATAAATAAATGTCAAAGAGTAAATGCATTTGTACGTTATTCAATCCCACCTGCAAACACATACACACTATATGGATTTTTGCAATATTATCTAATTTGTATTTATGACTTATCTATTTTATATTTGTATCATATCAGTTTAGTTATTTTATAAGTAAAACTGTCAGTTTTTTATCGGTATCTATTTTTTGACAAACATCCATTTAAAAACGATAAAAATATAATACTATAATGATCAAAATACAGTAAAACAACCAGCTACTTTGATAATGCATGTACTATCATGAAAGATAATTTTATTTGGTCAATTGGTTCATATTATCCACGTTGCAAGGATGACTGGGGTCGTGGCAGCTAATATCAGGGATGATGAAAATGCTATGTGCCCTTAATTAAAATAAAATCAAATAGTTCAAAATAAGTCATTCCTAAAATGGAGCCTAAAACCTATGCTGTCTGGTTGAGGTTGAATCCAATTCTCTTGAAACTCCAAATTTACTTGCGATAAATCAATTTGGAAATGCTCGATTGGCTTCATGCTGATTTAAGGAATTATTGTTTCTCTAGTATGCAACCATATAGAACTCAACAACGTGTAAATATATTTACTGAATGAAAAATTCTATGATCCCATCATTAATTTTGATGAGACCGTTCCTATCACTATTTAGCGGCTCACACTATACCCAACCGTGATCGAATTCTTAAAATAATTAATATTTCATTTATTATATTTATTTTAACAGTTATATTGTAGACAAAATGGTCTCTTTGAAGGGACCATAGAAGTTCTCTACTAGATATAAAATTTTTGAATAAGAGTTGTTAATCATTAATCACTCGTTCCATTTCATTCCCCCACTTCCAATTCATTTAATTTTGAAGGATTTGTGCGTACTAAAGCATTTTGTATTATGTATGCATGGTAAGTAAAATGGATCCTTACGTCTTGATTGAATACAAAAATCAAGAGCGCAAGAGCAGCGTGGCAAGAGGTTAGCCTTTTTCTTCTTCTCTTTTCTCACTCAACGTATTAGTATATTATTCGTGACAGACACACACTTTGCTATAACAGCGTCAAGTTACTGACAAAATTAATTTTGATACTTAATTATTAAAAAATTATTTTCATAAACGTTAGGTTGATCACCCCAACAAGAATTTAAGTAATCCGCTTAATATATAAAACATAGATAAATTTTAATATAATAGATTATCTTATTTTAATTAGTATCTTATCTATATTTGATCTGCATCTGTAAGTTATCTGTATCTAATCTATTTAAGAGTAAAAATATATATTTTTTATTTATATTTATTTTTTGATAAATATCTATTTAAAAAGATAAAAATAAAATATCAAAACTATCATAAAAAGATGAAAGAAACAATATAATATTCTAATATCAAATTGATGAATAAATTAAGGTTGCATTATTGTTAAATTATCATTTTCACAAACGTATTGTTGATCTTGATCATATCAAATAAATTTTATTGTAATAATATACCTAGATATCTGCAAGTGATTGTGAAATAAGTTTCATCAATAAGCTATACTCCACGATGAGAATGATAAGGTGTGATGCCGATGGTCCGTGTCATGATATAATATAAAATTGATGGAACGTGTAATGACCCGTCAAGGAAAAACAGCCCATGGTAAGCCGGCAGCCTTTTCGAGGGCTTAGAGTTTTAGACCAAGTCAAACGTTGAGATTTCTGTGAGATTTTTATTAGCACACTCCCTATGTTTGGAATTGGGAGAAATTAATGGTTAAAAAAAAAATGAAATGAAAGTTAAATTATTAAAATTGTTTTTATTGTTTGGAAAAAAGAAGTAAAATGGAAGGTAATGTATTGGAGTGAACTAATATTTTTAGGGTCTAAAAAACATTCTCTTGATCTCGCTAAAGGAATGAATTGACATTTGCCTTTTTTTAAGACCATTCTATATATCATTTAACGATTGAGATGATTATAAGAGTTAGTATAATTAGACTTCTTCATAGGTTCGGAACCAAATCGAATTAAAACTGGAATCGTTGGGTTTGAGCCTTGAAATTGAGGAATCAAGACCGGAATCACCGGTTTTAGTTATGATCTGGTTTTATGGAACTAGTGGTTCTGGTTCAGTTCTAGAACTATGGTACTGTCAATTTCCTTTTATTTCTTTATTTTTCAAATTAAAATTGAAAAAAATAAATGAATTTCAATTTTTAGTAATGTAAATTTTAAATTCAAAATAATTATTACGACCAAGAGTATTAAAGTATTTAATAATTTTTTTTAAATTTTATAGAATTTGTATTTATTTATATACAAACACATGCATCTAATATTAATTGTAGTATTAATAATTTAAGATAACAAAATATTTTAGAGGTTAAAATGAAAATTACAATGCAAAAAAAATAGTCTCACATAACTAATGAAATAGATTTTGCATTTAAGAGAAGATTATATAAACTAAATTATATATGCTTTTAATTATACTTATTTTTTATGTTGTTGAATATGTAATAAATTTTTCTATTAACATAAAATAATTTAATATGATTTTTAAATTTTTTCTCAATTTTTTTAATGGAATCGCCGATTCTACTTAGTTATAGAATGAAGAATCGTTTAAGAACTAGTTTAGTTTCCAGTTCAAAACCAACCATCATCCATATTTAAGTGTAATGGAATCCACTATTAAGATCACTGATTCAACAATCTCAATGATTTAACTACAGAGTAACTAGAACTTTTATAATATTTTACCAAAGTAAAAAAGCTATATTGAAAATTTTTATTTGACTTTCATTCATTTCAATTATTTCCTCATTCAAACAATTTTTTTTTTTAATCTTTCCCTTATTTTCCTTTCTATGTTCTTTCGTCCACTTTCCATCCCCGTAATCCATCCCTCCTTTCAAACATGGTGATAAGATTCACCGTCGTACTACTTCCAAAAGTTCACTTAAGAGGCATTTTATTGTTATTTTTAGTAAAGAAATGTGAACAGGAAAATGACCCTAGTCTTTTTGAAAAAATTCTAAATAAACTTTTAAACTTTAGCCTTAATGTAGACATACCAATCGAAATTTTACGTTAACACTATATCAGCTCTAATAAAATTGACAAGGTTAGTGAACTTTTGTCTCCCCAAAAAAAAATTGCCATGAAGTCAAAGTTTGGGGGTTCTTGAGCTCATCTACCGATTTATAAAAATTTAAAAAGTATTAAATATACCTTGCAAGTTTGAAAATGTATTTATGTAAAGGCTAAAGTTTAGGAGTTAGGGGTTACTCGCGTTTCCCCCAAAATGTTATGTTACTTTTCCTTTCAGGGTCTTTATCTTTTTTCTTTTCCTTTAGAGTTTTCTATAATTCTAAGTATGGTTGAAAAGCCTTTTAACTGTATGCATTGTAGTAATCTCTTTTCAAAGAAAGGGTAATTGCAAATATATCTTCTAAATTATTGGTTAAATAGATAGACCTTCCAAATTTTAAAAATGTATATATATTTTAATAACTTTTAAAATTATATAAATTACCCCAAATTATTACTAGAGTGTGAGAACTCTTGGTAAAAGGATAATGTTTTTTTTTTTTTTAACATTATCTATTGTATCAATTTTGCATGTCATCTTTATAATCATATTCTTATTTTTATCAAATTCTTATTCATCTTATAATATTGCATTGAGAATTGCTTGTCTTGTCTATGGATTCAAATAATCGCCAAAACATTTATGTTTATTTTATCATCTTTCTATCATTTTGACTTTATTTTTTTATCGTTTTCAAATATATTATTTACAAAAAATAGATACTAATTAAAAATAAATCATCTAAACAGACCTTAATCGAAACGAATCAAGAATTTTCCCATTAGACATTCAAATTGTAAACAAATGGCCGGAATTAAGAACTCTAAAAAGAAATTTATTGAAAAATTGTAGCTATTACTTAACTTAGCGTCATCTATTCTATTGTCTATTTTGACATAAATTCATGAAACTATGTGGTGTAGAGCAAGGTGGAAATCCATCGTGGAACGAGAGCTTTAGGTTTAGGGCAGAGTATCCTGGAAATGGTGGTCCGTACAAGCTTAAGCTCAAAATCATGGACGAGGATACTTTCTCCAAAGATGACTTCATTGGTGAAACAACGTACGGTAAATTATTATTTCAATATAGTTAATAGATGTCCACAGCATTCCTTATTAAAATAAAATAAAATAAAATAAAAAGAACATGTTTTCTTTATTATCAAGCCTGTCAACAAGTGTGTACCCGATCATTCATTAACTTTTCTCTTACGATGCTTTGGTTGATAGGAGTTGATATGTATTTTTGTCTGGTTTGTAAAAACATTTATCATTAGAAATATCTTATTTTATATAACATGGAATTAATAAATAATTTTTATTTTATTTTAAAAGCACTTCTAATTATAAAATTAAAAAAATTAACCTTTTATCCTGCCTTATTTCTCGTAATGAATCAAACATAACCTTATTGTATTTCATTTTGCTTAAACCCTACCCTATTGATTCGCAAATGCATACCTCAAATCAATTTTTGCTAACGTTGTTGTTATTGCTGTTGGTTTTATTTGGGCTGTATAAAATTTTGGTTATATAGCATTTTGGTGGAGGACCTGCTGGCTTTAGGAGCAGAAAATGGAGGAGCACAGTTGCATCCTACCAAGTACCGTGTCATACGATCAGATCAAAGTTATCGAGGAGAGATCCAAGTTGGACTTTCATTCAATCTAAAGGTAAACATCATTTTACAGTAGCAAGTCATTTTTTAACCATTACAAATGGGAGGGGTTTGAATCTCATATATTTCACTTATGAGATCAGGGTCACATTACTAGATTATACAACTGTTGGCATCATATCATTATTTGATGAAAAAAAAAAATATTGAGACATAGAATAATATTAATTATAATTGAGAAATTGAAAAGTGAAATTAATATAGATTAGCTATAGGCATAAACAAGATTCATGAGCATAGGCATTGTAATCAACATTTTAACAATGAACAATATAAAGGAAAGGCTAGGGACAAAAAAAAAAAAGGACGTATAGAAGGATAATACAAAATTATACATATGATCCATGATACAATCCAACATTGAAATAGGATTGTAAGGAAAAATAAAGCTTGAGTGTTGTTGTGTTATCATTTTTATTGAAGTTCGTTGTTAAAATTTAATCTTTTTTAGTATCCAGCTTGTACATGGCTTCTACAATGATTAAAAATAAACAAGTAATGAGAAGACAAGCATCCTTTTTATAATAATAATAATTTGTTCGTGAGTGTTAGATACTAATACTATTAAAAGTAAAACAATATGAAAGAATCATTTATATGTACAAATTTTGGATCATAATTCAATCCTATAGACATATTTTTGTAGATCTAAGTTTATTAATATTATAACGGGATCGACTCCTATAATAGCTAGGGTAAATTTTTTAAATTAGTTGGTTCCAGATAAAAATTATAAAACATATGAATCATAGGATTAGTTACTAATTTCTCTATGAAATCTAAATGATTGCAGGAGGAATTGGAAAATGATACTGACGAGTTCGGAGGATGGAAACAAAGTGAATACGAGTTTGCATAGCTATCTAACTGCCTTTTCCTAGTAGCTACTTTAAGCTTCTTCCCTAAAATTTGTGCAGCTTTCGTTTTACTTGGTTCTTATGATAGTGTGTTACGTGTAGACTTTCATTATATGATAACAAATTAACGATCAGTTCATTCCTTTTCATTTGTTTTGTTTTGGGTCGTAGTATGTATTAGGGTGTAAAAGAAAGTCTAGATATGCTAGATTTAAAAACTGATGAATTTTTTTTAATATACCTAAGTTAGATAAAGAAAAAAAATCCAAGGATGATATGACAATTAGTTTCTCTTCTCTCTCCCTCTTCTTCTCTTTCAATTTTATACCAATTGTTTTGATAAAGATGGCACTTGTACTCATTTAGGCCAAAGAGAGGACCTATTTTACACGTCTCCATATTAAATCCAATGTACCGTGAGCATAGTTTAAGTGAATGGATTATGTTAGTCCATGATTAACTCCCAACTGATGATGATATTAAATCTCTCAATGTCCCTAAAAGATAGAGATAAATTTAACAATGTCTTCTTTAATGACAAGTTACGGTTCTTTTTATATCTCTTAATTTTAGGCCATAATGATAGTTGCAGATTAACTATCTATATTCTCCTACCTAACCTAAAAGTCACATAAGCATAAGTATGATTGTAAACTTTCAAGTGGCATGTCTCATTATCCAAATGTCATTACTTGCCACTTAGAAAATGAGGAAAAAAAATAATAAAATTCATAATTGTCTCAATATGATAAGTCACTCAATACAATTTATATATGATGGTTGTACATTGAACATATAACATATTACATTTCCATATAACATAACAATAATGTGTTATTTGGGTTTATAAGTAACACATATAGTACTATTTTGGTCCACATCAAAGCTTTAGACCATTCATATTACATAACATTCAATTCATAATGTGCATTACATGTCAGAAACAAGATAGTATAGAAACACATAAGAGACCTCCAAAGTGTCATATATTTATTATAGAGACAACCAAGACGCATCATATGCACATATTCCTTAAATGTTTCATGGTTTCATTATAAACCTTTAGCTGATGGATCAATGATTATAAGTTTGCTCCAATATACTCAAACAACACTACCAAATGCCTTGATTCCATATGCAGACACATAACAAACACTACCATATGCACATTGATTAAATCTTACAATTAGCTATTTTTTAAGACCATTTTTAGGGGGGTTAACCTGAATATTTTGAGTGCATTATAAGTTATTTTGCCTCACTCCTTTCTTAAAGGAGCATTTCCACAAGCAAAGTTAGTCATTGATCTAGGATAGAGTATCTATCATTTTTGGATACCAATACAAAAGAGTACAGTGGAGAGAAATACAAGTGAATAAATTCTAATTGTTTTCTCTTAGTATCTACTATTTTCTTCTTCCCTAAAATTTGTTTAACTATCTTCACACTTAGTTGTTGTGATAGTGTTACTTGTAGACTTGAACTATATAATTATGACTTTTCGTTAGTTCATTCCTTTTCATTATTTTGTTATGGATATGTTTGCCTTAATTCTTTGCTCATAGAGAATAGAGCTCATAGAGCCTTGAGAGGATGTTTTCGGGGTAATTATTTAGTAGGGTTACTATGATGCTTAAATTAGTACCATAGGAAATAAAACTTGGCAAATTAATTGCAAGAATGGAAAATGTGTAGATGATTGATCATTGACTTTGATGGCTTATTTATAAAAGAGGAGATTGTGGCAAATAACTAGATGACCAGTGTGAAAAGTGTATCTCGATATATTAGAAGACCATATCTTTCTACTATAATATTTCCAAAAATAATCAGGATTTCAGGTAGAGGTAGCTATATACATTTGTTGATTGCTTGCTTAATGTAATGCTAACTTGATAGGCTAAAATTCTTTTAAGGGCATCCTAAGGGATCTAGTCAATAGCAAGTAAGGAGTGAGTGAGCTATTGTTGGATGGAGTAGCTCAGTTTGAATTCGCATAGTTAGCCCAAGATTCACAACAGATCAAACAAGGCACAAATGTTCTGCTCATCACAGTTGTCTACCTAGTGAATCTTCAAACCTGCTTAATGGATATGGGAGGCTAGATGTCCATTATGTCTTGAATTTTGTTAGAAATTCATCTCAATGCCGCACTACGTGACCAATTATCAGAGGAAGTTGCTTGAGGCCGCTCCAAACATGCACTTAAAGGTTAAGTTTCATGATAAATTCCTTCAACTTGTTAAATGTCTCTTGTAAGTCGCATAGATAGTCCTTGGGCTATCTACTTTTAACAACCATGTCATCTATATACACCTCCATACTGTACAAAAATTAAGGTTTGTAGGTCTCTATTACCAATTATTTATAAGTTGCTCCAATTTTGGGGTGTGTGTGTGCGTGTGTTGGGGAAGGTTGAGGTGTTTGTGTGGAGGGTGCAAAAAGTTAACAAAGTTGAACCAAAACAATTAAAATATATGTTTTTTTTCTAAGTGATTTGGTTTGGAATATTATCAATCCATAAAATTGAACAAAACCAATGAAAAACATAATAATATAATACTTGTAATTATAAATTTCTTCTGATGATTAACTAAAGGCTATACTTTTTTTCATATAGTTTCTTTATGATATTTATTATTCAATGAATATTATTTAATATTAACTTGTTCTTTTTAATTTATTGTTTTCCATGCTCAAGACATATTCCCCCGTTGGTGACCAAATGTTATTGTTTGTATTTTTAATCTTCTTAATTTTTTTGTTGTGAAGTATGAACCTTGTTTATTTAATTATGAATCTTATTATGTATTAATTGTTTGATGTACTTTATTGCTAGACCACTTCTATTGGTGGATGACCTTTCCTTTGATCTTGAATCTGTCACTAACACCTATTCCATGGCTAAGGCCTTCATGTAAAGACCTTTGATAGCATCTAATCTTTACAGAATATGCTAAATCCTATTAGACTAGGGTGTTCGACCTTTAAATGCACCATTAAAGAGATCATCCTAAAGGTAGATTAGCTTAGGTAACCTAATATAACATTATAGGGTAGCCAATAGGCTTCCTCATGAACTTGATGTTATGCGTGGTGATGTTATCATCATCACTGAGCTCCATAAGAAGGATGATAATGCTCTTAAAACGTACTGGTTCATTATTAAAGCTATATAAGTCGTGATCATGCGACTTCAATCACTGTTGAAGCTTAAGGGCTATTTTCTCATAGGCTTAGTTAAAAATGATGTTGGTGTTGTTGTTGGTGTTAATTATGATCTTTTAGACATCAAATCTGAAGATTTAATCAAAGATAATGAAAGCTTGCTAACGGGGGACTGAATCTTCTTCATGTCTTTCTCCTAGAAGGATATAGAGTTATTTATTCTCTGTTTCTTCCTTATATCAGGCTTATACTTGTCCTTTGAAGCATTAGCAGAATCGCAATAGGTTGGTTAACTCATTCAATGCCCTTCTATTTCCCCCCTGCAAGGATGGTGTTGACAATACTATTGGGGTTACAATTCTGGTGGTTTTGTTGCAATTTCCCTCCTCTCTTGGTCCTTCTTTAGCTACCTTCTTCGAGGTCGATTGATGCAGTTGGGTTTGTAATGTACTTCTACATGTAACTATGTTGGATGGAGTCTTAAAGAGCATTCTTTAGCTAGAAACACTCATCTGTATTATGACTTTGTTCTCGGTGGTAACCACAATATTTTCTAGAGTCTTAGTGCTTAAGGTTAATCTCATCCTGGAGGTTAAAGGTAGGATGCCTCTATTAAGAATCTACATAAAAATCTTTCCTAAAGGCTTACTAAGGGAGGTGAATTTTGTATAATTAGGGAAGAGGTGTTTAACCCTACTCACCCATTTTTAGAAAAGGTGGAAGATTGAATTTTAGTAAGGCCAAGGCAATCCTTCTTTGAGCCTTTGTCTTTCTTTAAGATGGAGGTCCTTCACTTGAGACCTCGGTCAATATGCCTCTCCTCTTCTCTTATTATCCTCTTAGGTGTAGATTTATTAGATTTTGTAAATCCATCCCTTTAATATATACTTATGTTAGATGAAGAAGAAAGCATGGTATGATAAAATATAACAATTGGTTTCTCTCCCTTTCTTTTCTTTTCTTTTCTTTTTTTTTTTTCATTTTAGTGCATACTATTTTGATGGAGATTGAATGTATGCACTTTTATGTAGAAAGAAGACCCATTATATGTGTCTCCATACTAAATCTTGTAGGTCTTGACTAAGTAGTTGTGTGTATGGTAGGTTGGGGGGTTGGTTAAGTTGGCATTGGGGGTTTGAATTGATTGCTAAACAAATTTTTTCAAGATTTAAACTTTTTGCTTTACAATTCCTTTCAATTTTGCTTAGTTTGTTGAAATAATAACACTTAAAGAATGAGCAAGTAAATAACTAAAGTAAATAAGGCGCAAGTTTTATAAAGGTTCCTCTTGTGAATCAGTTATCTCTTTTAGCCCTACTACTAGGGACTTGGTATTTCATACTGGTTCGTTTTACTAGTCCAAAAGAAAAAAAAAGAAGAGATATTATAAACACCAATCAATCTTACTCTATCTCACTAGCATAACACACTCAACTATCATAGATCTACAAGATCTTAAATGTAATCTTCTTACTGCTAGCTCTCACAAAAAGAATACATAAAGTTTGTTTTGAGAAACAATGAAATCACTAAGTAATTAAGCACGTAAATAGCAGTAGATTCTAATGAAGCTTTTGACAACAGTAAACAATAAAGTAATTAGTGAGACTTTGCTTGAGTATATTGATTGATATCTCATATCAAGAAATTTGAAATAATGTATCCTTTTATAGTCTTCATACCATTGGTTATCTTCCATTCTTGAAGATAAACTTCACTTTAATAGAAAAGACTATCGATATCTTGATAAGTCTCTCATCTAAATAACAACTTCCTGATGTTTAACTAATCTTGTAATTTGAATTTTTGATTGACTAGCTATCTTAGAGAAAAGTCCACAACCTGATATTCTTTTTAACATAAAAAATATTCGAGTAGATTATCTTGAAAAATAAATTATGAATTATCTTCATAACCAACAACAATATCTTTAATGTAATATCCTCCCTTATCCATATTACCTTGATCTTCGTGAAAATTTGATATCTCATAAATTTTAGATATCTTGTTAACTTTGTTTCTCTTCCAAAGCTTATCATGTCTTGAAAATATTAAAGCATCCCAAAATTATCTTGAAACAGAACACTATTTATCTTGTAAAAATTAATTCGTATGCTAGAAATGTTGTCACTTTAATAAAGTGAAAATCCCCATTATATATTTTCCAACTTTAATAGAACGTATTGAATATATTACCCAAACACATCTAATGAGTAGAGCTAGGTCTTCTCATGAATTAATCCAACTTAGTCTTAACGAAACTTTCAGAGATAAATATCTAGCAAATTTTGCACTATCATGATTCTAATCATGTTTTTAATAAGTCATCTGGTAACACACCTTATAACACTTCTAAACATTCTTCTGTGATACATTCTAATTATGCATCTTGCACTAGTTTTTATGATTCGTTTGCCATTGAATTTTTCATATTACACACTTAGTAAATTAGTTTAAAATACATTATCCCTTTTGTTATCATCAAAATTAAATAAGAAAACTTAACAAATCTTATGCATCATCAAACATTTGTTCAAGTGCATAAATGGCATTATTTATGATTAGTTCCCAAATAAAGATAATACTTTATGGTTTTATTCTTGCATTTGAGTTTTGAAACTCTATCTTTAGTGATGAAGTCCTTTATTCACACTTGAACCTGTAACACTATTTGGCATTAATATTGGGTTGATCATTCCCACATCATATACTGATTGAGAACTCTAATAAAGGAATATGCAAGTTATGATGTTTTTCTGATTTTTCAAAATAATTGTTGGATTAAATATATCAAGCTTATTTAGTAACTTTCAGGTTACTTACCTAGCTACTACTAACTAAAATAATTCAATTTTTTTAGGCTAATATGCAGTAAAAGAGAAGAACGCTAGTTTGATTAATTATTATGCACAAAGATATTGTACAAATTGATGGAAGAAAATACTATATAGGGTCTTGGTGGTGAAACTTATATACCATGTCAACCAAGCATTAGAACAAAAATATTCTTAGATAGAAACAATATAATAAGTTTAGCTAGTTTTGAGTATCTTTCTAGTCTATTTTATTGTCATTTTATGGACACATATATTATATAAGGTCTAACTAACTATTTAACCGTTGGGAGGCTAAAATGTGTTTATGCTTATTCTTTTGAATGGTAGATATTGATGACATGAAGTTATGATGCATGTAATAACATACATTTAGGCCTTATTTGACATACAAGGGATATGATTCAATTTCCTGCAAATTTGATTCTTATCTTTCATAGTGAAAATAAGCTTTAAATGTAGTTAAATGACCTCAAAATCCATAAAATTCTATTACTATTGTAATCCCCCAAATTTTACGTAACCTGATTATAACAAATACTAAAAATGTAACGTTTTATTATTTAGAATATTTGGAACAAGTAGTAAAAATCACTCCAAATTTTTCTCGATTTACAAATGTCAAAGAACGAATTTGATTATAGTTAGAAAGATTAAAATCTCTACTAATAAAATTTTTCGAAATACAAACTGTAACAAATGTGATCTCAAATAATTTATAAAACGACGATAAACCATCGTTAATATAAATTCTTGAATCCTTTTTCCTTAAGTTCAATACTTAGGAAATGAACCCTATACTTGTTAAATAATGAAATAACAGTATTCAAGCTACTATTAATCTATTAATAATATTGAGTAGCCTAGATAAAAATATATTGTTAATAACAAATTAGTGTAAATAACTCCTATACAGTAAAATATATTTGGTAAAATGAATCAATATCTAAGAATCTAGATCTTAAATAAATAATAAATTTTACTAATGTTCTATTCAAAAGATTTAAAGATTTTGGAAATTAAAATCCTGAATTGTCAACGTAACGTTTAATAATTTTCATAACTAGCAAATAAACAAATTGGCAAATGTGAAACTAATATTAAATATTTGATTCAACAAAAATCTTAAAATAGATCTATGATTGTAATAAACTCATTCGTATCTTGAAAAACCCGAATAAAAACTTCCTTGACCTGAATAGATACAAAAAACGAGATTTCATATCTTGAAATGATAATTCAAGATATAATTCAAAGTAGCTCTAAATTCCAAAATCGATAAGATACAGTTTATTAATAGAGCTTATCAGTACAAAATAATAATTCAAAGATGAATTACTAGGATTATAAATACATAATAAAAATCAATACCGATCAATAATTACTAATCTAAATTTGAAATGAAAATGTTAAAACCGCTGTTATACTTGTTAAGAAATTTTGAATTCATTAAAACTTGGTTCTTAATCTAATTTATTAAACTTGAAAAATTTAATCACGTAAGTTGAAATACAAAAAGCAATTAATCATGTGAACGTTAAAACTAAAAAATTTGTACATATAAACAAATTAGATTTTAGTAACTTAGATAGTTCTATTTTGATAAAACTTGTAGGTAACGAATATAAACATACGTTTATAATGTAATATTAGTAAAAATAATTTAATTAATCTCTATCAATCAACTAATATATATATATATATATATATAAAAGATTAATCGTGAAAACTTTAAACTTAAAATTTGAGTATATAAAAACTCTAGAGAAATGGTAGAAACATAGATAAAATTTTAAAAATGAAACCCTTACATAATTGTTAAATACATATACATATGAATTAATATTAGTTAAAATAAACTAATTAAACTAATAAGCAAATCATAAACAATATATATATATATATGTATAACAAATGAAGAATCACGAAACAGAGTAAAATATATATATATATATGTGCAATCCTCAGCTGGAATAGTCTTCACATCGGTAGAGCATATGAAACAGGGGAATTAGTGTAAAATGCGACACGTTTCCACGCTAAAACAGAGGACTCGAACGGCACAAACTACGGGCATATCCTTCCACGCGCAAGCAGTCTTTAATTCACGTGCAAAGAAACAGTGGCAGATGATATGCTTCACGCGTATAGAAGGCACAAGAATTCTCCACGCTGGAAATTGAGCACGGACTGTAGAATTCCACGCACTGCAAAGGACTAGGAACTTTACACGTACAGCAGACGGGCAGAGGTCTTCCCACGCACAGCAAATGAAATTCTCGGACAACTGGAATTAAGGCCGCTGCAGCTCCACGCACAGCATCTCCACGAGCAGGAAGCAGCAGCATCAACGAACAGTCCATTTTCTCTCAACGCACCGCACATGAGTAAGCGGCTGCTGCAGGGGACGCTGGACAAAGGACAACGCATTTCCACGTTGAATAAAAACTCTTGGAATTGAATTTACGTCCACAACTCCAGCTGGAATCACATTCCTTTTAGCCGCTATTCACATTCCAAATTCACACCAGTTGAAGCCCATAAGTCTTAATGAAAATGACATGTAAACAACAACCCAACAAAATTCAACTCTGGTCCAAACTTCAAAGATATTAGCTGCAACATTTTGGAATTTCGGCTGAGGTAGGGGCACTTCTCCACGTTGTAGCAGGGAAGGATTTTTCAACTGCAGCAAGCTCAACTTACATCCAACTTTGTTCCAATACTCAACACGAAAATGACATAAAATCCAATTAACACAATCCACATCGGATCAATATTTAATGCTAAGAATTCCAGCTCAAATATGCAACCCAAACAACTCTAAATCTGCCTAGAAAATTCCCAACTAGTAGCTGCAGCAGGAAATACAGCAAAGCAAAACTACAGCAGAGTTCCAATTTCAACCTTAGATTTGATACGATTTTGACCCGATTTTTCTTGCAAGTTGAGCCTCTATTTTACACACATAAACAACCTTTATTAACTACCAAACAAACACATTTAATCCCCTTTGAAATCAGCCACAAATCTCCCATAAATTCATCCAAAATTCGTCCTCAAATTCACATTTCAATTCTACCCTAGAATAGCAGCTGGAATTTGTACTTTTCCTAAGTCCAATACACTCTCTCTTGTGTTTAAATCTTAGCCTAACCTTTATATACATATATAGGCTTAAGTTGGTTACAAAACCAACTCAAAATCTTCCCAAACACAATCTAAAATCTCTCTCAAAACAACCACTACGAATTTACCACACTCCACTTCAATGCTCACTTTATCAACCTTGTCTACACACTCCAAAAATAAAGAACATCCCTTGTTTATATCCTATAGCCTTATCTAAGCTTCAAAACTCATCAACCACAATCGAAACTCAATTTAACTAACCTAAACAACATCAAAGACCAAGCTAGATGGTCTTGGTTTACCATAGATTGGAACCCAAGCTCAATAAGGTAAGAAAATAGAACAAATATATATACTAGTTAGCTAGATTAGTTTTCCTTAGTTACTCATCTTTCTAACCTTTCTCTTTAGATTATTAACTTCATCAAGAATGAGGAGCTAAAGTCATTCTATGATCCAATCAAGGTAAGAATTACGTTAAGTTCAAATATTCGTTATGTTGATTAATAAGAATTTGTCTTATAAATTTATCAAGAATAATCTAATGGTATATTTAATTAATTTAGATTATTTAGTATATAAATACATCAACTTGAAGATTTCTAAGTGTATAAATTCAAGTCTTAGAAAGGAAAAACCAAAGCCACACTTAAACTACAACAAAGCTAGGTTGAAATTTAGATAACTTATGTATATACCTAGGAAGAATGAATAAACTTTATTGATGTGTTTGTTTTAAGCTAAAAACGACCACACCAATGGAAAGAACACGAAAAATCCTATGAAATCGACTATTTATTTGCTAGAAACGGATAAGAAATGAATTAGATATTGTAAAAACAAAAGTTAAACTACCGCTACCAGACTTGTGCGAACAGAGCAGGCTGTTCCTATCTTTTTCATCCCCTTAATGACTTTGTTTGATAAAACTAACACCACTAATGGATTGTACTCGGAAAATACTATGAAAACGACTATTTATTCGTCGAAAATGGATTAAAAATGAGTTAGATATGATCAAAACAAGTTTTGACTACAATTATTAGGATTCACTTAAAATCTATGCATGTGTTTCATAAATTTAAAAATTGTACAAGTTTCTTTTCTTGAAATTAATTCCACTACTATAAAGTACTCTTCGAGTACTACTAAATCAAATATTTATACAACGAAATCGGATTTAAAATGAATAAGAAATCACAAATAGAAATTTACTCAGTTTTCACTTTTAAACCAATATTAATGTTACTGTTATTTCTATTAATATAGTTATGATTATTACCACTATCATTACTACTGTTTACAATATTCCGTATTATTGATATTTTCATCACAAGCCATTAGGATTATTTATACTGATATTTTTACATTAAGGTTACTATATTTACATTAGCAATAATTCTAATGTTATTTTGCCATTACTATTATTATTTATTAATAGTATGAAGATAGATGCTACTATTATACTTGTATTTATTACTAATATTGATATTGACTTTTCAAAACCCAAATTACTGATAATTTTATATTATTAAACTTAGTTTGTCTTGTAATAGAAATAAAAATTTAAGTATAATAAAAAGTTCATATATCTAAACTCTATAAGACATACGATTTTGTAATTTTGGAAGGTATAGATACTAGAATATACCCTTAAATAAATAAAATACCAATATGAGAGACAGATAAGATTGACGGGCAAAGAATTAATAAATAAAAATCTTCTACTAAAAGCGGTAGAACTTAAGAAAAGACAAATCCTTTGAATAAAAATATAAATAGCAATTAAAACCGAGAGAAACAAAATAAAAACAAGTAACAGATAAATATTCTTTCCAATAGAAATTAAAACCTTAATAAAAACCGTATCAAATACCGATACCGAATAATTAGACACCTATGAGGATTCAATTAAATCGTTTAACGATATGGTAATGAATATGATGGACTTAATCTAATATCCGACGATAGAGATCAACACCTTTAAATTATAGGAAGACTTCTTTTACAAAAATAATCCAATAATAAATCTCTGTTATTTCCTTTCATAGAAAAATAGATCAATTTCGGACTGCCAGTAGCTTAGCGAGGACCACAGGTGAGGGAATTCTGATGATCTACTATTTGCTTGTGATTGCTATTGTTTGCTGTTATGTTGAATGTATTGCTTGTATGGAATGACTGATTGATGTAAGTGTTATCATCCGCATGATCACCTGCATAAATGGATAAAGATAATTATTCGACTAAACTAATTGGATATACTCGTCGCATGTGCTTGATCCCCTTGTAGGAAATGTCCCAATTTTGACATCAAAAGTATTTCGAAATGTATTTTAAAGAAATCTGACTTGGAATATTCCAGGTTATTTTTATATCCTTTGAAGAGGAAGAATTTATACTAAAAGAGTTTATGAGATAAACATGGGACATTTCCGAGTATTGTTGTGACAGTGGATGTGGCCTGAATTTGGGTCCACTGGTCACTTGGCGATAGATGTTACCTGAATTTGGGTCTATCCGCCGCATTCACCTTTATAGGTGATGGTTCTTTTTGGCAGTAGATGTTACCCGAGTCGGGGTCTACTTGTGCGATTCACCATAGATTGGTGATGGATTGTAAGAATGACCATTAAATTGACATTATATATATTTAAATATGAACCAGCGTAAATCACGTGAACACGTTGGGGAATATTTGTTGTTACCAATGGCGGTTAAGCATTGGGTGAGTCTGGATGGACGAAACCACCAGGCAGCCTCGTACAGTTAAGGCGAGGTGTCCCATGCGGGTAAGTATGGGAGACAACTGAAGTGTAGACAGGTAAATCTACATCGTCTATGGTTCCGGACCCCCATAGATGTGTTGCTTGCATTCATTACGTATGCATTCATATTGCGTATAGATAGATTTACATGAGTGTATAATTAATGTTTGATAACTTGCGTGAATGGTAGTAGTGAGGAATGAACTCACTGAGCCCGTGGTTCGCTCACCCCCCTACAGTTTTTGTGCAGGAATATTACTAGCTGGGATTGGGCTAGGAATGTGTGAAGAGAGCTTCTCCAACAAACTTTATTGAAGATAGAGATATAGGATATGGAAACTTAGAATGTAAATTAAATGAATTTTGAATTTTGTATGTTGTAGTTTGAAAACCCAATTTCACTATTTGGTGGGGGATACCGATTCTCTGCGATCTTGGTGGAAATTGGAAAACCGGATTCCATAGTTGAAATATTGTAATATATTATATCATTTGTATGATAAACATTTATAAATAAATAGAGTCTTGTATACTCTGACATACAAGACGGCTCTCATATTACGGGTGCACACGTGATATGATGGCTTTAGATAAATCCTGTTAGGCCCCCATATTAGAGTCGTGACAACTATTGTATCCAAAAATAAGAATATTTTTATTTCTAAAGAGCACATTATTTCTTCTAATAAAATTACACTCCATTCTCTTCAATCTCCATTAGCTTTTCCCCCTCTATTTTGATAAATGCCTGCATGTGTATCTTTTTTTTTTTTTTTTTTTTTGTATCTAGTGAACCAAATAAAATAATGGCATTCATATCTATTATTTTATAAGTCACTAAATAACGAATGAAAGAATAATTTTCATTATTAGAAATCAGCATATGCTTCAAATTTAGAGGGGGAAAAACTTAATAATAATGAAAATGAAAGATATTATGTGCAAACTTTAAAATTCTAAATATTTTTTAAGATGACACACAAATATAAAATTGAAACATTTAGCCTTCTCAATTACTATAATTTAAACGCTAAAATCATGACTTCTCTCTCAATATATTACATCATTAAGCTAAAAGTAAAATGTGTTGATTGTCTTAGTTTAATCTATAGAGTGCAATGGCCTTTCACCATGTAGTTGTGAATTTGATTCCCATAAATGATATTTTACAAGAAGGCTTTCTTGTTGAAGAATGAATAATTGATTGAAAAATGTCTTTTACTAAATTTTTCTCACTCATATTATCACCATTTTTGTTGACATGCCACTTTGGACATGGACTTTCTAAGCCTAGGCTGATTTGTTTGGTTCGTGGGCCAAATTGTTTAAGCCTTGTCAAAATTTTAATGGGCATTATATAAGCTACATAGGACCAATCCAAGTAGTACTGGTTGACAATAGCTCGACCATCTTTTGATGGTAGATTGAGCACTCTGAGATAACCTCTCAAATCTTTGGTTTGTCTTCAAAGGTCAGCCTTTCACTGGACGGTTGGTTACTAAATGTAACTAGTTATCTCTAGCACATCTCAACAATCTCAGCATTTGTTGTAGTGGAAAGATACACCTTTCTTTCTAAGGAAATCTACTTACGAAATTTGAAATGATCCTATCCCCAATAAACAGGTCATAAAAGTTCATGATTATGCATCAAATGTATCTTTATCTACACACTTTTGCCCTTATTCTACCATTTCTATTTTTCTTCTGAATCTACCTACTGACTTGAGTATCAAAGTAGCCACATTAGGAAAACCCCCAAGCATTCAACTCACTCCTATTCTGTCTTGCAGTCCCATTATTAATAATCAAAGGCTTTAATAGCTGAATACTGTACCAATAAAAGTGTAAGACTAACAATTATGAAGACACATGTATTATATAGGATCTAGCGACTTATTTTTCCTTTAATAGGTTATAATATGATCTTATGTACATTTTTTATAAGTTTTTGGTATTGACAAGATAATGGTACAATGCATACAATACATTATGGCATTATTTAATATACTAGAAATATAATTCTAATTTCCTATGGATTTTATTCAAATCTTTCATAATGAAAATAAGCTATTGATCTAACATAAGAAATCTCATTCTTGAAAATCCATAAAACTTCATTCCTTTTATACTTTTATTATTAAAATTTTAATTTCTAAATGCATGTTTTTTCTTCTATAGAAGTGTAATTCATATCTCTCTTCAATCTTCATTCTCTCCTTCCCTCTATCTTTATGCACATTTGTTTCCCTCTCTTTCCAATATTCATTTTAAGTAAGTCAAATAAAATAACATCGTTTCATATTTATTCTTTTATAAGTCACTAAACAACGATTGAGCAAACAAATTGAAAATCAACAAATGCTATGGCATTGAGAGAAAAAATGTTAATTGACAATGAAAATGAAGCACAATATGCACAATTTGTCACAATGTGAACATGTTTAGCCTTCTCAATTGCTATAATTTAGTACCTAAAATCTTGTTTTCTACTTAGAATGTTATATTATTAAGAGAAAAATTGCATCATAAAGGATCAATGTTTAGAGATAAGTTCAAATAGGAGAATTATAATTTTAATAGTTTGTTTACTTCATTGAATAAGTGGAGAATAAAATTGGTATTCTTACTTTATTTCATAAAATTGGTTCATTACTATGTTTAGTTGACATGAATAGCTATTCAAAGGGGTAAATAAATAATGAATACTTTCTCATGTATTCCGTGTATGAATGGCAATTAGAACCTTATTAAATGAGATACTCATTTGTTGTTCTCCTCTTTCTTTTGTTTTTCTTCATGATGGTATAATATTCTTAAGAGAATCATCACTAAGCTATTGAAGATTATAATATTACAACGAATGATTAAAACCCTAAATTCATAACGAACTAATGTTTTTGAGTAATAGGGAAATGGAAGCCACTTACTAGATATGATGCATTGAAAAGAGGAATTCTGAGTACGCTAAAAAATAATTGATATTACTTACAACAATCCATTCATGTTATGCTCACCACAATTGTGATAAGAATAAAAGATAGTGGGAGTTTTACTCACAATGTGAAATATGACATAATCTGTTAATAGCATCTGAACACATAGCGCTATTTATATAAACAGTTGAAGATTAGATCGGCTTCTAATCTAAGGGAGCATTCTATGCCCACGAACCTGTTTATGTGCCGATCTTAAAGACCATTCTTGACATAGAATGGTTGGATTGGTGATCCAATCAGTCCTGTCTCCCTGTTGTACTTCTCTTGAGTTACAAAATTCTATTTAATTCCTTAAACTAACATGACTCCGTATCCCGATTTTCAAGAAGTTTGCAACTCACGAATCATAGTTGTTATGCAAAATGTAAGAAAGTTGATTTTGGTTCTGGCTCTTGTTGGTGCATCAAGATCTTGAGTGTGAGGTTTTATAACACTCGTACCCTTGCTGGCATGATTGGAACTATAACTTGATTCACTGTAGCTATAACGACAAACTTTGTTTTACCACGATAGCTACCATGTTCAAACTCAATGATCCACTTAATGAAATCCTTTATAGAATCGAACAACTTCATAGCTTAAATGTAACTCCCACATTTTACATACATATTCGAGATACTTTTTGCATAATGATATCATCCTTAAAATTAGAATGGTCTTACGGGTTTAGAAAAATTAGGTTTAATCAAATAATGAAGATAGACCCCGCTATGAAATCGGGGAAAAAGGATGGAAAATTTATTTATTAGATTATTTTTAAAGAGTTGATCTTTTAAGTTATAGCTTCCCAAGAGTTTATAAAAAGAGTAGCTCCTCGAATGGGACAAAGAAGATTTGATCTTTTAGATATCATTTTTATTTTTCATTTTTTTACCTCTCTTTTTTAATCTTGGAAAAGACAGATAGTTCTATCAGAAATTCATACTTCATAGTAATGGTCTTTAATTGATGTTAACCATCAGCAAGAAGGAGGTTAAAGCAGGTGAGTAGCTAGGATTTGCATTATCTAATTTCAAAGAATAGCTATTTTTGTCATTTCACTCTTATTCCCGATCTATTCCATATATGTATTTTAGTAGAGTCCAATACATGTCTAAGGTTCCTATACAAAACAATTACTAATATACTGTCGGGATGAAATTAATTACCAATTTCCAGTTACAAAATCGCGTTTAAGAAATAGGATATGCAATTTTATACAAAAATCGCGTGAAAGAATCGTGATTTAATGTTTAACTATGGTCGCAATATCGCGATATGAGAATTTGCATAGATATCGTGATTAATAATCGCGATATTGCTCCATACGTCAAATATATATCGCATTTTATAGTCGCGATATGTACCTACATATCGTGTTTTAAAGAAGCGATATACGTGCATTTACTGTTCACTCGTATATCCTGTGATAAAAAACGGGATTTTGGTATAGTAAATTGATAATTATTTTCATTTTGACCTTATTTAAGGAATTAATTTCAATTAGTGTTCTAAACATGAAACTAATTCTATTTTAGTATAAGTAAATGGGATAATAGGTTAATACTTAGAGAGTAAAAATGCAATGCCAATCTTATTACATTGTGTCAAGTGACCGGGGCATATGTAGTTAAAAAAGGAATCGATATTATATAATGAGGAATAAATGGAGATTCAACGATTTGAATAATTATTAAAAAAATAGATCTACGTTTTAAGTGAGTGACAAATAAATATAAAAAAGATCCCTTATTTATAGTACTTTAGATAATGTTGATCCCTTTTTTTAACTATTAAAATATTAGTATCTTATTTGAATTCATCCCTAAAGATCATAATTTACCTTATTGTAAAGGTAAGAGAAAATGTGTTAACTTTCATAACTTAGGACTAGGGCACATGACTTTCAACCATGTGAAAGTGGGTTTGATTCCCAAAAAGATGGTATTTTGCAAAAAACTTTTAAGAAAATCTATTGATAGAAAAATAATTTTCTCAAATTTTTCGTACTTATATTATCATTACTCTTTAGCCACATGTATAGTATAAAACTAGCTAATTATTTTCCTTTAGGAAGGCCACGATATGCTTTTGTATCTGTTTCCCTTTCAATATTCATATCTACTGAACTAAATAAAATAATAGTATTTTATATGTATTCATTTATAACTCACCAAATACCGAATGGGTACACAAACATCAATATTACAAACCAATAAATGTTTTGTTTTACGGGAAAAAAGGGATTAATAATAATGAAAGTAATGTATAATGTTGATATTTTCTTTAACCACTTAAAATGTTAATATCTTATTTACGCAGCTTTGAAGTACTTATACTTTATTTGAACTTACTACCAAGCATTGACTCATTCCAGTATAATTAATCTTAAGCTAAAAGAAAAATGTGTTAACTATCTTTGCTTAGTGGATAGGATGCGTAGCTCTTAATCATTTGGTCGTAGGCTTGACTCCTATTAGTGGTATACCATTAAAGCCCATATGAGGGCCTAAAAGAATAGGTTCTACCTTCAAAACTTTTAACAACACAAAAGCAAACAAACCCCTAGAAGAATTGACTCAACAAAAAAAGAATGTTAGGTATGTTCTTTGTCTCTCTACTGTTTTCTTACAAATGAAAAGCTAAAGTTTGTTTATTTCTTTAGATCCTTAATTCTTTGATTTATGATACATGGTTAAACTATTCTTCTTTATTTATTGCGAGGAAGACAAAGGAATTGATGGAAAGGCTCAAAGATATGCTTGTTATTGAAATCGGAACTAATACTTCTGTTTTGGATGTTTATGAAATGTAGGAACAAGAATGAAAGGGAGATGATACTGGATTCGAGTTCTAGAGGACTCCTTGAGAATGACTTTGTTTTGTATAGGGTAAAGCTTGTCCCCTCTTGTATCTTTATTTTCTATTTATGTTCTTTGTAAATAGTTACAAAAGTCAAGTTGTTTGTTATGCCTAGTTGACAAAATAGTGTATCATACTGTATCACATGAGTACAACTGTTAGGTTGTATAATCTACTAAGTATTGCGGTGGTCTCCTATTCCTTGTATATATGGACATAACATTTTCCTCTCTCCGTGGAAAAATGACCTTGTTCTCAAGGTCAATAATCTATAATCATGTTGAAAATTAATAAATTGACCCAAGAAGCATCATCTAAGGGTAGAGACTCCCACTGAACTAATATTTAAGGAATAACACGGCCATGTCCCCTTAAGTAACTTGAATCAAGAATCCCCAGGGGTTTAACAAGAGGACAATTATCATGAGACTTTGAGAATAGGGGAACCATTGGAGAATAATCCCTAGCAGTTGCTTTAAGCAGAGAAACGTGAAAAACTGGGCGAATCTTAGATGGTTCTGCCAACTCTAGCTTATATGTTATAGCTTTAATCTTCTGAATTATTTCGAAAGGGGAAAAATAACGTTGTGATAGCTTATAAGATAACCAATTAGCTAAAGAAGTTTGCTTATACGATTGAAGCTTCACATATACAAAATCCCCTGGTTTAAAAATTCTATCAACAGGGTGCGTATCAATCATCTGCTTCATTCCTAGTTGAGCTGAAGCTAAATTAACTTTAAGAGTGCTCAGTATCTCATCTCTTTTTCATAGTTCATGGCTATGCCATTGGACTAGCACCTGAGAAATTGAAAACATACCCTTAAAAATAATCCCAAAAGCTGTGTTGTTGCCTATTGATTTGTTACCTAAAACTTTGATTGTTGGACTAAATGACCAAGTCCCATCCCAAACTCTGTGCCTTGACATTGGCAATGATGAGAGGATAAAACTGACTAAATGATAGCTGCCTAATTCATGTTGTAGAGAAAAATTATTGGTAGTAATCATGTGTTGAGGAAAAGAGTTCTCCTAAGCTAACTTAGCAAAATTAGAAACATACCCATTGTGCTCTCTTTGTAATTTCCTCTGTAATCCATTAATTTTTGTCGTATTATATATATTGAGAATTTTGCTAAGAGCCAAATCAGTTTTAAAGTTAGCAAGTTCTTTAACGGTTCTAAATTCCCAATCAATGACATAACTTTTCACTAGTACTTCCTTAGCAATATTAGCAGGTTCTTCTAAAGTACATTTATGTTCCTTTGCACCTTCTGCAATATTAGGTTCATGCTCCTTTACCATAGTGACATCCTCAAAAACATATAGCTGTTGAGTATCACTCTGAGTTTGCAAAACAAAATTGATCCTATCCACTAGTGCATCTTGACCTACAATACATGATGCCATCTTTTCTAGAATGACTGTATGTTGTTGACCAATCTGCTTAGACATACTATTTTCTCTATCATTAAATCGTTGTTAAAGTGAATAGCATTTTTAGGGAAATTGAACTAGTCTATTTGCTTCTTTATCAAACTAGTTTCTTCAAAAACAATTCGTTGCTGTAGTGAAATCTCATGTTCATTGCAACAAGGCTTTGTTGAAATCCTACTCCAGTAGTATTAATCATATTGTCTTGCTTAGCAAAATCGACTATAGAAAATCTATCCTCCTTCATATCATTCACAAAAGACCCAAATCTTGTTTCCAAAGCATTAAGAAAAATAGGCCATGTGGAAAGCAAATTATTTTGAAATAACCACTGATACCAATCAAAAGCCTCATTCTCCATTGCAAAAGATGCCAATTCCAGTCTTTCATTATCCGAAACATGATAGAAACAAAAAATTTGATTTGCATGAAAAATTTAAGATAAAGGATTCAAATCAGAAAATTTAGGTAACTCCAATTGAATAGTTCTAACATTGGGACATGAAGATTCTTTTTGACTGCCACATGCAAGTGACGAATTAGTTTTGGCACTTTGATTGCAAATATTCTTCTGATTCTCCACTTGCATCTTCACAAAATGTCATAAATCAATCTATCAGCCTTAGAATTTAAATCTAGAAGCTTACTTCCATGAGATTAAAGTTCCTCCTCCATTTGAGTAATGCTTCAAGTTCCTTTTACCATGGTTACTCTAGTGAGTCAATGAAAGCATTAATGTTAAAGGCTACGTAAGAGCCCAAAGGAATAGGTTCTGCTTTCAAAACTTTCAATGGCACAAAAGCAAATAAACCCTAAAGTCTAGAACAATCCACTCAACAAAAAAGACACTAGGTATGTTCTTTCTCTCTGTATTGTCTTCTTACAAATAAAAAGCTAGGGTCTTCTTATTTCTTTAAATCCTTAATTCTTTGATTCATGATACATGCTTAAAATATTCTTGTTTGTTTATTGTGAGGATGACAAAGGAATTGATGAAAAGGTTCAAAGATATTCTTGTTATTGAAACTAGAACTAATACGTCTGTCATGGATGTTTATGAAATGCAGGAACAAGAATGAAAGGGAGATGATACTAGATTCAAGTTCTAAAGGTCTATTAAAGAATGACATTGTTTTGTTTAGGGTAAATCTTGTCCCTCTTGTATCTTTATTTTCTATTTATATTCTTTATAGACAATGACAAAAGAAAAGTTGTTTGTTATGCTTAACTAGCAACGTACTATATCCTACTGTATTACATGAGTACAACTATTAAGGTGTATAATCTACCAAGTATTGCGGTGGTCTCCTATTCCTTGTATGTTTGGACATAAAATCAATGTTAAAGCTCACGTGAGGGCCTAAAAGAATTGGTTCTACCTTCAAAACTTTTCAACGACTCAAAAGTAGATAAATTAGTCTGAAACAGTCTGCTAAAAAACAAATCAAGTATGTTCTCTCTCTACTGTTTTCTTGCAAATGGAAAGCTCGAGTTTGCTTATTTCTTTAGATCCTTAATTCTTTGATTTATGATGCATGGTTAAACTATTCTTCTTCTTCTTTTTGTGAGGATGACAAAGGAATGGATGAAAAGGTTTAAAGATATGCTTGTTACTGAAACCGGAACTAATACTTCTATCTAGGATGTTTGTGAAATGCAGGAACAATAATGAAAGGGAGATGATACTGGATTCGAGTTCTAGAGGACTCCTAGAGAATGATTTTATTTTGTTTGGAGTAAAGCTTGTCCCTTTTTTTATATATTTATTTCTATTTATATTCTTTGTAGACGGTTACAAAAGATAAGTTATTTGTTATGCCCAGCTGGCAAAGTATTTTATCCTACTATATTACATGAGTACAACTATTAAGTTGTATAATCTACTTAGTATTGCAGCGATCTCCTATTCTTTATATGTTTGGACATAACATATATTAAGGAAAAAATTTTAAGAAATATGACTAATAGAAAAATAATTGTTCACTAAGTTTTTCTTATTTGTTTCATCATTATTTTGTAAACACATATATTGTATATACCTAGTTAATTATTTTACTTTTTAGATTGTTAGAATATATTTTTAGGTATATGCTTTTTATTTTGAGGTATTGATAATAGGAAGGTATAGTGTATAAAATATCATACATTTTGGCCTTATTTCACATACTAAGAATACAATTCTAACTTGCTATGAATCCTGTTGCAATCTTATGAAAGTAACCTATAAATTTGGACCATCAAGAAACCTCATTCTTGAAAATTTGTAAAGTTCTATTACTTTTCTACCCATTTCTAATATTTTAATTTTTAGAACACAGTTTACTTTCTCCTTCTTCTTCTTCTTCTTCTTCTTCTTCTTCTTTATATCTCAAATAAAAATATCTACCTACTCTCTACCTCCACTCTCTCCATTTCCCCTATTTTATCTTTGTGTATATTCTTATTAAGTAAACTAAATAAAATGATAGCATATATATATATATATATATATATCTTTAATAAGTCATCAAATAATGAATGAATAAACAAACATTAATGTTGGAAACCAATAAATGATTTTCTAAGGGAAAGGGAAAAAAAAAGGCTTAATAACAATGAAAATAAAACATAATGTGCGCAGACTATAAAATTGAAATTATATTTTAAGTGGATACATGAAATAAACATGTTTAACCTCCTCAATTTTTATAATTTAATACTAAAACTTTGATTTTTACTAGTTATGTTGCATTATTAAGTTAAAGGTAAAGTGCATTAACTATATCAACTTAGTTGAAAGTGTATGGCTTTCAATCAGTTGGTTGTGAGATTGATTCTCATAGATGATAGTTTGCAAACAAGCTTATATCTTGAAAAACAATCGATTAACAAAAAATTAGTCTTTTACTAAATTTGCCACACTATTGTATCTTTATTTATGGAATAATTATAAGTTCACTCTCTAAACTTTCAAAGTAAGCTTTTTCACTCCTTAAACTTTCAAAATTAGCACAGATAAGGATACATAACATCTTTCACTAAAAAAATTGGGAGGAGTTGTAATATACCCCCTCAAACTTTTATCTATATGTGAATTCACTTGCAAAACTTTCATCTAAGCTTAGATTTACCACCTCCCAAATTCACGAAATATGTTAACTATTATTAATTGTGCTATTTTTTTAAAGTTTAATGAGTTAGAAAGCTCAATTTGAAAGTTCATGGGGTGAATCTGTGCATACATGAAAGTTTAGCGGGTGAATTTGAAAATTCCCCTTATTTTATAGACGTGTACAATATAAGATCTAATAATTATTTTTCCTTAAGGTAGCTATAATGTGTTTTTTATGTCTATTCTTTTTGAGTTGTAGGTGGAGCTGTTCATCGAGCTGAACCAAATAAAAAAATGTGGTTCTCCTACATTTCAGTTCGATTTGTGATTCAATTTGGAGAGAGTATAAATAGTTACGGTTTGGTTCGAGGAGTCAAACCAAACCGAACTGTTTGTACTCAAACCGAACCGTTTCATATTAAAAGAAATAAAAAAAAAAGAACCATTTTATTTATTTATAGCTCTTAAACATTAGACATTAGGATCACATGTGACATTTCACTCTAATATCACACACACACATAAATATATATATATATATATTTGTGTAGTATATTAGAATTGACTTGAAATGGAATCACAATTCTGAATTCAATACCATTCTTGCGTTTATATGCATTTTTGAAAAGGTATTGAGTAATATTCACTTTGTATATTTATTAGGAGAAATTGTGATTATGTTCCTATTTATGAAATGTAAATTATATTTTTAACCACATTAATGCTATTAATAATATAAATGTTTGTATATATATATTTTGTATTTTATATTTACATGATATACCATAAATGTATTATATATCCAATAATATTAAACAAGTAATTTTTTACTTGTCTCAAAACTTTCATAATATGGTTTCTTATTTTATTAATTTTAAATTCTTCATAAAACTAGTAAACATGTATCAAATTAAAATAAAGCGGTATAATTGAGTTTAGAACATGTACAATCATTTAATTGGTACAACAAAAATTTAAATTCATTATAAGAAAAGAATATTATTAATAAACAAGGAATTAATGCAAAAGAATGATTTTCTTTAGTTCAAGTTATATATTTATTAAAAATATATGTTATTTTAAATTCGTATTGAAAAATATTTTTAACACGAGTTAATATGTATATTTGAAATTATTAAATACACAACCCGATATAAATATAAATAACTTTAATTCTTGCACAATGTTCCTCAATCTAAACATTTTTTTTTCTTGGGAATTCAAATGACTATTAATATTATTTATTAGAAATCAAGGCTTTTAAAAGCAGTTCGAACTGAACTGAACCACATTTGAAGATGTTCGGTTTAAAATCCCGAATCGTTTTAAATGTGGTTCGACCCTTGAATTGAACCATGAACACCCCCTAGTTGTAGGTATTGATAATATGAAAGTACGATGTATGCAATAACATACACTTTGGCATTATTTGACATACAAGGAATATAATTCTAACTTTCTATAAATTTTATTCCTATTTTTTGCAATTAAAATAAGCTATGAATATGGATCCATAGGAAATTTCATTCCTAAAATTCCATAAAATTATCTTCCTTTTCTATCCTTATTGTTGAAATTTCAATTTCTAAAATGAATCTTATTTCTTCTAGTAAATATACCACTTCATCTCTTTTTAATTTCCACGCTCTCCCTCTATTCTATTTTTATCTTTGTATTATCTCCCTCTAGATATGATACTCATATCAAGTGAACAGAGTAAAATGATAGCATTTCCTATCTTTTCTTTTCTAAGTCACTAAATGATGAATAAATAAATAAATGTCATTATTGGAATTAACAAACACTTTCATTTAGGCTAAATTGCACCAGATGGTATCAAAGGTTGAAGGTAAACTCATTTAAGGAATTAACATTTTGAGTGGTTTAAAAGAGATATCAATATTCGGTAAAGTGTATCAAATAAGGTATCAACATTTTTAAAATTTATTAGAAGTATCAAGATTTGAATTATTTTTCAATTAAACCTTATTAATTTTCTATGAATGGTCAATTTTTATACCTTATTTAACGGTAAATTAAAACGAAAGGTATCATCATTTACGGATAAGTTCATTTAAGGTATCAACATTTCAACTCGTTCAAAAGAGGAGTCAATGTTTGGAATAAATTTATTTAAGACATCAACGTTTCAAGTGGTTAAAAAGAGGTATCAACATTTTACAATGTGAGTCAAATAATATATCAATTATTGACTATTAATAAAAGCTTTAAAAAATTTAATTGAAAACTAATCGAAATGTTAATATCTTAAATGAACTTTATAAAACGTTGATACCTCATTTGACCACTTTGCAAAACATTGATATCTCTTTTGAATGAATTAAAATGTTGATACCTTAAATAAACTTACCCCCAAATGTTGATAACTTTTGTGTAATTTACCTTTTATTTAACTCACTTTGTTAAACATTGATACTTTTTTTATCCACTCATAACGTTATTACCCTCAAATCTTGATATCTATTTTTAATCATTTGAATAGTTGATACCTTAAACAAATTTATCTCTAAACGTTGATACCTTCTAATATAATTTACCCCGTTAGTTTAACAAAAAAAAAAAAAGGTTTTATTGATAATGAAAATGAAGTATAATGTGTACAATTTATAAAAATGAAATTATTTTTTCATATGATGAATGATCGTGAACTAATTATGTTTAGCCTTCTCAATTTTGATAATTGAGTGTCTAAAACATTGATTTTCATGGAGCATGTTACATTATTATTGTGAGTATACTTGAAGTACAGTGGTTCAATTAGCTAACATAATCAAAAGAATTGGGTTATCACTAGAGTTGTAAAGCAATTTCTATTATTTTGAAAATTTCGTTACTTTGTGAAATGATTTGGCATGATTGAAGTACAATTAATGACATGCACAACTAAATCATTAATGTCCTACCGCAACTTCTATGGCTTTGCCTCTATTACTTTTTTTTTTTTTTTTTTATCAAATCAGCCTTATTTACAGTAAATATCCTCTCGCGAATCTTTTATTTGAACAAAATGTAAATTTTGATTTTGATTTTTTTTAATATCATTCAATTAGTGTAAGATCAATATTTCCTTGAAGCGCCTCATATTGTTTTTCCAACGTAATTTAATGTATATGTATTGGCATTACATATTCCATACAAGTAATAAAGAAATTGATTATTTGATGAAACAAGCAGAGAAATTACTCAAAAAATTATATTCTGAAGCAGTTGAAACTTCAACCTTTAGTTTATGTAATTAAGTCTAGAATTGATTAAGGAAAAATATATGAAGATTAAGCTTTTCAATTTTGTTTTCATTTAATCTATGTAGTTCCGAATTTTTGTGGATTAATTAAAATATTATAGGAATAAAATTTGTGGCTTCCATTTTGATTAAAGAAGAGGTTTCGATACTTTTGGGAAGAAGGTATTATTTATGTACAAGAGAAATTATTTCTTTCATAGTTAAATGCCTTTTCTTTTGAAGAAAAATATTAATAAGAAATTGCGAAATATATTAATAAGGAAATTATCTAGAGTGAATATTTGGTGGAAGCTAAGTCAAATAACCATGTGAGGACTTTTTAAATCTAAAAATGCTACATCTGATGGCATTAACAGCTCATTAACCGATGCCCTTAACTGCATAAAATTATAAATATAGGCAGTAAATGTATGTTTCATAAGTTCAGGTCCCCTTTTTAAAAAAAAAATTGCACAAATATAGGTGGTTCTACTGCATTTTTCCCCGTTTGGAAATTACATGTAATAAATATAATTTTGAATTTTTTAAAGTCTCACTTGTTACGTGCAATTTACAAAAAAAAAAAAAAAAAAAAAAAAAACCCAAAATCGCTGGTTGTAAATGCGACTTTTATACTCTTCCAAAATCAAATTTACGACCTGCGTTTTTCAATTGGTAATATGATAATTAATTTTTAATAATTCATATTTTGGTGATTGTGAACATATATTAAATCGGGTTTTCTTCGGTATTTTAAGCAAGACAAATAGTAGAAATTATTGATCTGTGGTCCATTATCTTGTGCTTGACTAAAGATACCGTGGCCTAGTTTGGTAAATTCACAGGCACTTGGAATGTATATAATAAGCCCATGAACAAGGATGTAAAGGTCTTCTTCAAACCAAAAAACCACAATTTTTACGAATGAACTTTGTATGACATAATATTTAATTCCATATTAACTACTTAATGAAGAGGCACAAGTTAAATTATACATACCATTAAAATTTTATAATTTAATCATCATTTTTTTATACCCATCACAACGGGAAAGGAGGATTCAAATCTATTACATTTTAGTTGAGAAATCAAGATGATAGCACTAGGTTGGAAGGTCTTTTGCATAATTAATTATCTGTGTTATATGTTTATAGCTGATTATCATTACATGTATTACATCAATTGACATTTTGAATAATCCTTGATGGAACTTTTTTCTTACTTTCCTCAACCATAGTTGATTAGGCAACAAACAATCTAGTTAATACGAACTAATTAGTAACCTAATTTAAGTGCTAAAGGTCAAGTATAATAATAGCCTTAAAAATTAGAGAGATTGGTGATACAAGATGATATGGGAATGAGTGATTGCATTTAATTCGAACCAGTGTTTAGTGAATTACGCACCCTTACTTGCTTTATAAATAAAAAAGATCACGCAATTATTGATTAATAAGATCCGGCAATTTGTTATCACAAATAATGAAATAATAGCTCACCTAGTAATTAAATGGTACAATCATGAAAAAATTACCGTAAAACGTTAGATACACAAAAGTTAATTTAAAAATAATCCCATGCATTTATTTGTTCTATTGCATCAATTTTCTTCACTAAATATAAGAGTTTAGTAGCACACATGGCTGTGGATAGACCAATTGATCAAATCAATTCGTAATCAAACCAAACCTAACTAAAAATATGGTTTTAAAAATTTTTAATCCGAACGAATCCATAAATTTAGTGTTTAGTTTCAAAGATATACCAAACCAATTTAAAAAACCAACAAAATCATTTTAAAAAATTACTAATATTTTACTTTTAAGTTTATAACTATGATTTTTTATGATGATTGATTAAATGTAATGTATTCTATAATTTCATTTGATATTTATTATTGTGAATATTGATTAATTAATATTTTTCATTTTTAAATATGTTTTTTAGGCTCATTATTAATATATATAATTAATGATGAACAATTGTTTTTTAATGGTTTTAACTTATAAAGTATGAAATTTATTTATTTAAATTATAAACTCTTATTATGTATTATTGTTTAAACGTATCTATCTCATATCATTTATTTATTGAGATAAATTTGTTGATAGTGATTTTTTATTTTGGCTAATTTATTGGTAAATGATTGATTTATGGTTATTAAAAATTATAAATTGACTTACTATGTATTGGTTTATGAATGTATTTTATTGATGGATAACTGATTTATAGAGAACTATAGATTAAAAGTATGATTAATTCATGAAGTATTCTATGTGGTTTATAATATAAACTTTAAAATTGATATAAATATTTAAGTATCCACACAAATAAAAAAAAAACTAATAAAGAAACTTGTAGTTAGAATTTTGATTTAATCTAAACAAGTCATTATTTAATGGTTAGATAATTTCTCATCCGAACCAAACCATTTGTTAAGGTTTGTTGGAATGAAGAAAAAACCAAACCATACAGTTTGATTTTAGGAAAAAACGAATCAAACCAATCCGTGCTTACTCTTAGTCGTAGACAAGTATTGAGGAAAATAATATAGGAAAGCAAAAAAGAAAAGAAAAGAAAAGAAAAAAAGGGAAAACGAATCAAACCAATCCATGCTTACTCTTACTCTTCTATGTTTATTCATATATAGTGTCAAGCCTAAAATATCTCATCGCATAGTTAATACGTAGGAATGGACTTGGAATAGAACCATGGTTCCAGATTCCATCCCATTTCCATGTTTTGATGCACTTTTAGAAGCCAAAACTCGATTATTTATAATCGATGATTTCAATTTTGAAAGGGAATTCGATTCTACCTTCTTAAAGGAGGAATCACTATTCCATTCCAACTTTATTATTTATATGCAATGTGATTACCTTATTATGTAATCACATATTCATAATTTACATTTATTGCAAAGGACATTTCCAATAAATACGCACACTTTATAGTCGTTCTATTCCATCTACACTTCCAAATATAGAAATTGATTTGTCATGTTAGAACTTATTCCATTTCAATTCATTTCATTCCATTCCAAATCATTTTGGCATACCAATGTGACATAAAAGTATAACTCCATAGCTATATTCTTAAACCTATCGAATTAAGGGAAATATAAAATCGAGCCTTAACATGGTTAGAAAAGTAGTATTTTCATCTAGAATTTTTGTAAATAAATCATAGTAGACTTATATGTTAAAATTGCATATCAAAGATTATAAAAAGGCCAACAATTAATAAAAGGTGGTTTTTCTCTAAATTCAAAACTTGAAAGATTTTGTATACTTTCACTTGACTTCAATCAAGAATGAATCAAGAATATTAGATTTAATTGGCTGACACATGTGCCATTAGAAACTGAGTTTGTTTATTTCTTCTTCCATGCCTTGACCCAACAACATCGCTCTACATGTCATTAGTTCAACACTTTTCAAGGTTAACTAACAATATGCAAGTGATCAATTAGCCAATGTAATTCACACCTTGAATATTCATTGTTGGAACTTTTTTCCCTATCTCTCCTTAATCATAATTAATTAGACAACAAGCAATTTGATTAATAATAACTACTGCTTCACTACCAAGGTTTAGTTTAATGGCCTTAAGAGAATTAAAACAATGAATGAAACTAGACCAGATCATAAATATTCGATAAATTATAACAAGCAATAAATTATAAGATATCTTAATAATTTTGTAACACCTAAACTTAGTGCGTTATCAGCCACATGTCCTTATTAAGAGATGGATACGCTAAGGCTCGGATTCTATTAAACCACAATAATACCAAACATAACTCCACATTGTCATTTCAATTAAGGTTTCATCATATCCACTAATGTAATTAATGAAAATGTCTAAAAACTCAATTGGCATAAACCAAGCGCTAACTCAAATTTAACTTAGAAACATCATATAAAAAGTCTTATAATGTAAAAGAATTATAATAACTATTTAAATTTCAAAAGTCTACAACTCTATCTATATCCAATTCTAATAATCTAATAATCAATTGGAAAGTGGGATCCATTATTGTCTTCCCTCATAGTCCATGAAAATATCATAACCGGTCAAATAAAAAACCACTGAATCATCACATGTTCTTAACAAGTAAAAAAGAATGAGGGTAAGGCCCAGTATCCCAAACTACAACACATGCGTATGAACATACAACAAACATATTCACATGCAATATGGTAATATATGCAGTAGTCATAGTTTATTGTCTTTTGATTAGTCAGGCAACAAACATAGTTTAGAACCGTTTGCAACTAGCCTAAACCCAGAGTAACCCATGACTCAATGACAAGTAAAAACGTATATACATATATAGATACTTATATATATATATTAGTGTTTGGTACTCCCAACACCCTAGGTATTGTACTCGTACCACTCCTAAACTATCGAAATCCTCTTTGTGTGCAACTCTACTTGAGACAATGACTCACATAGATCATCAAATTGTTATCTTAGTAATGCCAATACTTCCGATACACTAAATCCAGCCAAGCATAAGCAATAGACAGTTTAAGGCTAGATATTATTAAATTCATTTGCTTTCTAAGCCTATACTTACAAGCAACAACCAAGGTAAGGATGTGCTTAATACAATGCTTGAAATAGCTAACTCAACAAAACCAGGACCACCTGATCACATATAACAAATACTAACTCAAAATTTGATTTTAAAAAGAAAACATACTTCTAAGGTTACTTAGCTTTCTAAGCTATCAAGAACTACAACTACTCTAGGTCTAGATGTATCTTCTTACTTAGGTTTAGGTGTACTAGATCTTAAGCCATAGATTTTTGGTGTTTAAGAAGGCTAAAACATGGATAAGAAAAAGGCCACAACATCTCCCTGTTGATCATACTCGTGGTTGAAGGCATGAAAGGCTCAAGAGAAAGAAAACACAACACATTGCCCTTGTCATGCCTATTATTAGGACAGGGGGTATAAGGGGCGAGTGATGGTCGTCACATCTATAATAGGGGTGTGATATTGGGGGAGGGGGGTAGAAGGGCGCATGATGGCCATGACAGCTATAATGGGGGGGATGATAGTCATCACGACCTCTGCCACATCTCTGATTGGCCAATCACAACTCGTGTCATGGTCGTGATCCTATTTGTACCCTACTTCTCTCCAAAACATGATAAAATTTCTAAAATCATTCCCTCTTTGATCGCTAAGCACGTAAACTTCCCATTCATATGCCAAAACACCAGTATTTTACAACACTATTCTCTAGATTACCATAAACACAGAGCAACATTAAGACTAACATACGACATATTAATTACCTTAAATAAAAAATTATTATTCTTCTCTTTTGAAATCAACAACAGCGAAATTTAACAAGATGGGTATGAGTTTCTATATCATCCTATGGTATAAACGCCTTCAACACTTAATACACATAAGTTTAAAGACGTATCCTTTTCAAAATTGTGAAAAGGAAAAGGAAAGGAAAGCGGTTTACCTTAATCTCTTGTTGATTCTTAAAGAGAGATTCTAAGAGGAAGATTTAAGGTTTGGTGGACTATGAGAAAACTGTTGTAGACAAAAAGGAAACTTATGTTTAAGGTGAGGGGTGAGCATTATATATCTTTTATTAGGAGTGACTAAACTACCCTCTTATTAATTAACAAATGACACTTTTTTGCCACTCTTTATAAAATATTTATCTTTATATTACAAATTTAATTAAACAATCATGAAAAATAAAAAAAGGTAGATAAAAAATTCGATACTTGATGCATAAATTGGGGAAAAAAAGAGAAGCTCTCTCATGTTTTTAGTTTTCTTCAACTAGTATAGGAGGTTAATTAACCACACATGGAAGTGAGTAATTATCTAAAAGAAAATAGCATGCGTGACCAAAAAAAAAAAAAAAAGGCAAAAAGAAAATAACATGAAATATAAAAGGAAAGAGAGGAACATGCTTCCTTGACCATCTAGTATATGTTGATATATATATATATTTATATATATAGTCCAAAATCGAAAAAGTTCCCTAAATATTTCTCATATTCTATAGCCTCAAACCTAGTCCTAACATAACTAACAAAGTACTCAGAGTAGTGTTACTAGCTAGAATTTTCGTACATAAACTACATGTGGTATATTAAATTGTATGGAACAGGTTGCACCCAAAGGATGCCAGTATGTATAGGTGTAAAAAATTCAACCGTAATTTTAACATCCATGCAACCAGTATTTCTAAAATATTAAAACATGAAACTTTAGTTTCTAAAGCATAATGAATCATCTTACTCAATGCTTATGCATGAGTTATGCCTAATTTAAGAAGCAATGTTAGAATTGATAACTACTGTCCAATTTTCTTTCATTTTATATTCCCATTTGCATTCTAAATTAAAATATAAGAATAATAGTTACATTTAGGCATAAGTGCAAAATTCCTCTGTTGATAATTATCAATAGGGCCATAAATAAGTTAGAGTCGATATAAAATAGTTTTGAATATAAGCTCAAGCTAGTGTTCCAATCTAACTTAAAACTACACTCAATAAGATTAAGCTCTACTTAATTAAACTTTTATAGGCTTTCAATTTTGTTCAAAGGTATAATTTTCTTCTACTTAAATAGTATTTATATACAAACTTGATTCTAATTCAACTCCTGCTTATGCTCAATTTAAGTTAATTAGTCAAGCTTATGCTTAACTCAAGTTAATTAGTTAAGCTAGATATCATGGCGTTTGAAATACAATTGGTAAATTACCCAAGTTACTCAAGCTTAAGCTCAACTTAACCACCATTGAATTGATCTCCAGTAAAAATCAAGATGGAGGGAAGCTTATAAGTACATTTGGCTCAAAGAAACCCTTAATTATAAATATTATCAATCTATGAATGGTGTGGTTGACTATCATGTATGGAGACAAGGGCATCATGAGCTCTCTCGTAACATGAACGTGGCATGTGCATACAAGGCTAGTAGAATCAAGTAAATAGCTAGATTACAAAAAATTCTTCACAATTCTCTATATCTCAATCCACATGCATCATTAACATCCTTTAACAAAATAACACTATAAAAGTAAACTATCTTAGAGGTCTAACAAAATCTCCAGATGTAAACTAATCATATGGAACTAATAAGAATTAAATAATTATAATAATTTTTCATCTTATAGTATCTAATGCAATAGACAATTAAACAACATATAAACAATTGAAATAATTTTTCAATCATCATGCCATAAACATAAGTAGATAAACATTATCATAAACAGGATCCACTAAGAATTATACCCAAGAGAATAATTTTCTAAAACATTAACTCATTTGCACCCAAAACGAAAATTGGCTATGCCATAGTTATCGAATCCAGTGATATCACGACATTCTAATGGTTATACCACACTTGGTTGATTAAAACCTCTCAACATAAATAAGAAATCGTAACATAAATGAAGAAACTAGAAACGATGGAAGTTTTAGGAAACACATTCAGAAACACGTCTATATGTTTTAAAAAGTTTTCGCAGATACTTTCACCTAATAGAAACAACATCATATATAATATCAATTAATTCAAATTTTATTTAGTCTAAAACACTAAAACTATCACACAAATACAACAAGCAACAATAGTAGCGTCTAAAACACACAAAAAATACAAACCTCGTCTTGAAATGATTCAATCTTGTAGCAAAAACAATTATCGAAAGATTACATCACCTACTTTTCTAATTTTATTCTGTTAAAATTTAAATTTTATTTAACTTTCTAAAGTTTCCAGAATAACCAAAATACTGCATACCTTTATCGACTGGAAGACTTGATTATATCATAGCCAACCATTGTCGCTCAATTGTTTCAAGTTGATCAACCATGGGGTTCCTTCCATCATTGATTTGACATCATTTTAGAGGTTGTTTCTTCAATATTTTCTTCAGGAAAATTATCAAATTTAGTTCCTTAATTTTGTACAAAAATTCAATTTGATACCTAAATTTTAAAGTAGTCAATTTAATACATAATCAAACATTTTATAATTATTTTTAATACCTCATTAATACCATCTATTTTGTTTCTTAACGTGGAAGGAGTAATCTATTAGTACTAAATGGTATTAAAAAAATAATGAAAATTCAATTATAAGCTACCTCTTTCATGCCAAGAAATAGAACAAATGATGCTAATAAAATAATAAAAATAGTCACAAAAAAGTTGATTGAGTTGTATATTGGCTACTTCAAATTTTGAATACCAAATTAAATTTTTGTGTAAAATTTGGGTATAAAATTTAGCATTTATCCTTTTCTCTAAAATAAATATTTAATCCTTTTTACCATGTCATCCTCCAATTCAGTTTTCACCAATTTCATCATCAATCATTAGTTATTATCTTGAAACCATTATCAAGTAAATCAATGACCTAGTTCAAGTTTCCTTGTTTGGTTTCTAATCAAGATTCCACTAATCTCAAATTCCATGCCATAATCTAAATTCACAATAATTATGTATCCGATTATAAGTTCTTATTCTTTATAACAATTCATCGACACATCGTCATATGATCAGATTAAAGAATTTTGCCTCAACATAAAGTCAAAATGGTGTTTGTCGTCTCATCAACATTCACTATCACGATGTAGTCTCATCAATTCTTATGAAATCACAAATTTGATTCTCATGAATAACTTGTACATAATGTGAAATCCTTGTATGAGAACCTTTTACCATAGAGGATTCTATTGCTATTTCTGTTGAATTCCTCATCATCTTTCCAACAATATAATTCTTGTTACTATCGAACCACAGGATATTTGCTAAAAACAATAGATGCAAATTTTATGATTTTCTTACCATTTGTTAATTGTTGTTTCGTCCATAACACTATTTGTGATTTCATTCAAGAAGCAAAATGGAGTTACTAACGGTTTTCAAGGAATTGACCAAGAATGATAAAGGAGAGGGTTCAACACTACAAGAAAATTTACCTTTAAAGATAAAAATTATATAACAAAAAATTGGTAGAAGAAGTTATATTTCTATAAAATCAAGTAGTGATGATGATTACTGTGATAGAAATTTATATTTAGAGATAAAAATTTTGTCTTTGAAACTTATTTTTTTTATAGTGCAGGTTTTTCTTACCTTCTTATAGGAATTATGATTTCTTTTAATACTCTTAAAGAATTTTGGAGTGTTGTGGATTTTAGAGGAAGTATGAGTTTTTCTAAAACTCTTACAAATAAGTGATAGAGTTATAGGAAAGTCTTATAGAGAGAGACACATATCTAAAGCCTAGTTTTCTTATGTATAGGCTTTTCTTACCTTCTTATAGGAAATATGAGATCTTTTAATACTCTTAACAAATTTTGGAGTGTGGTGGATTTTAGAGGAATTATGAGTTTTTCTAAAACTCTTAAAAATAAGTGACAGAGTTTTAGGAAAGTTTTATAGAGAGAGACAAATATCTTGGCTCAAAAGGCTTTAAAAGGAAAAGCTATTTTTTTGTCTATATACCATATATCGCCCCTAGTTATGAAATATTTCTCAGGATGTTTCATAAAAAATTTGGGTGAATTTTGATATTATGATTATATTTATGCACGAAATCCTTCCTATAGGGAACTTAATTAAACTTAGGTGATAAGCTATTCATCTACCATGCGAATGTGTTCATTCTTGCCTTGTCTAAGAATTCTAACCATTTTAAGTGCATCCATGAGAAAGAACATAAAAGGGGAAAAGTCTAGCGTCCTATGTTCAATTTGTTAGAATAGAGTGAGTAGCATGCTACCATAGGATTTACTAAAGGACTAGGCAATGGAAAAATAAAAGTGGTACTAAAGAGAAGTAGTTCCCTCAAAATTATACACATATTAGTTATAGGGGTTAGGTATCAAATACCCTGTCGAAATTACTTGTCAAATAAGGATAGATCCGTTCATGTCCTCAAACATGACTTTACTTTCTCAATAGTTTTTAAAATATGCACCTACATTTTCAATCATGATTTAATGGATATGTGTATATTATCAAAAATTATAAATTATGAAAGTTTATATGCAATTCACTACTAGTTTTGAGATGTTTTATAATTTACTCTATATTTATTGCTATACGTAATTTATAATAGATCTTTTATAACATCGTAAGAATTGATTTTGATTATTGTTGGAAAGATTTGCATAGCATTATTCTAAAAATAAGAAGAGATAAAAATAAATAAATAACAGGACGGAGCTTATTTGCTTTTTTAAAAAAAAAAAGTTACACATCAGAGTCTATTATTGAGACTCTTTTTTAGAACATAAGTTTTTGCAATCTATTGACCTCCAATTTAAATGAAAAGATACTAAAGTTAGAAATACCTTCTAGTTGGTTGTATCTCATTAACTTTATTGAAAGTATAGCTATGATATTGTAACATTTGATACTAAATAAATCAGACTTAACACTTCACATAACGCATGAAATTACATAACATCCAAACCTAGGGACATCCAAACCTAGGGTGCTGCATAGTGAAAAAAAAAAAAAAAAAAAGCATTCAAATATCAATATGATGATATAAGATGATGAAAAGAAAAATTCCTTACGTTCGGCCATTAAAAGGGTGAGGTATTGGAAAAGGTTAAGCATTTATTTTTAAATCGATGTTTGACGGAACACAGTTACTAAATTAATGGTATTACAATGTCCAAGAATAGTGTCTTGTTAATAGAGAACTACTTAAGATCTCGTATAGATAGCTCACAGATTCCTCTTTTTCTTTTCTTCTTTTTTTTTTTTTTTTTTTTTTTGGGGGGGGGGGAGGGGGGGTGGGGGGTGTTGGGTTGCGGCGCGCGGGGCGGGGAGGGTAAAGTTGCTTTTGTAACGGCATATGGTATACATCAACTCCATATTTTCATTTTTGTTGGCCATTTTCCATGTTCTCTATTGTGTCTTAACCTTGGCTCTTGGAACAATCAAGGTATTATTACATTAGATAGACACTATTATATGAAAATCTCTCTCTATATATATTTCTGAATTTTTTTTCCATCTCCCCCTGTTGTCCTCTCTATTTAATGATTTTGGATGCAGATGAAAAAGTGGAAAGCGTGGGAAAATGAAACAAAAACACTTCAATATCAATGCCACAATGGTTAGGTTTCGCTTCTTGCTTAACAAAGTATAAAACTATTTTAATGACAAACAGCGTCATCAGGAGAAAAAAATTATAAAAACCTTACCTATATTTTGACTTATTTTATTGGTAAATCGAATTTCATTCAAAGGTTTCATATTATTTAATAATTTTAAAATGACACATTAATATTTTATCAGTTTTAAAAGGTTAATTTCACTTTTTTTATTTTATAACTTATTAAAATAATTTCAAATATTTTATTTATTTAATTTATTAAGTTAATTTTTTTAAACCAAAAGATACTTATATATATGCTTCCAATAATAGTTAACTATATTTACTTGAAACACAGGTTACTAATTTATTGAAAAAAAATTTAATATAAGTTATATGTTTGCAAATTAACTAAAATTCTAGTGAAGGCAAGGTTTATGCAGTTAAAAAATAAAAAAAAAATGCATTTCATATCGGTAGGCTTATCACATTGCAAATAATGTTGTCAGGCCCCTGTTAGGTAAAAAAATTAAATACAAAGACCGACCAGGAAATTAACTATAAGAAAAGGACCTGTTATTCCTTGGCATTAACCATGCCAGCTATCGTCGACTTGATATTTCTGCAAGAAAAATATCACAAGCATTTTATTTTTATCCATCCTATTCTTACATTAAACGGGCATTTATGGTTGTCCATTCAACCAGTTGCTGACTCATGACTTATCCATATATCAATTATACCCTTGATGAATAATAATAAACAAATACTGAAAATTTTGTTTCTGATTTTTTAAATTGTTATGATTCATGTAGTTTATTGAAACAAACCATCACAATCAACATAATCACAACAATTTGAATAATATGAGAAAAATTGTTGCTAAGTCATTTTTTTTTTATCATTATGGTTTGAAATCATCTCATAGCGTGTATTACCAAAAGTAGAGGAGGATCATGTGAAGAGGAGCCCTAAAAGGTTAATTTCACTTTTTTTTTTTTTGACAACTTATTAAAATAATTTCAAATATTTTATTTATTTAATTTATTAAATTAATTTTTTTAAACCAATAAGATACTTATATATATGCTTCCAATAATAGTTAACTATATTTACTTGAAACACAGGTTACTAATTTATTGAAAAAAAAATTAATATAAGTTATATGTTTACAAATTAACTAAAATTCTAGTGAAGGCAAGGTTTATGCAGTTAAAAAATTAAAAAAAAATGCATTTCATATCGGTAGGCTTATCACATTGCAAATAATGTTGTCAGGCCCCTGTTAGGTAAAAAAATTAAATACAAAGACCGACCAGGAAATTAACTATAAGAAAAGGACCTGTTATTCCTTGGCATTAACCATGCCAGCTATCGTCGACTTGATATTTCTGCAAGAAAAATATCACAAGCATTTTATTTTTATCCATCCTATTCTTACATTAAACGGGCATTTATGGTTGTCCATTCAACCAGTTGCTGACTCCATGACTTATCCATATATCAATTATACCCTTGATGAATAATAATAATAACAAATACTGAAAATTTTGTTTCTGATTTTTTAAATTGTTATGATTCATGTAGTTTATTGAAACAAACCATCACAATCAACATAATCACAACAATTTGAATAACATGAGAAAATTATTGCTAAGTCATTTTTTTTTTTTATCATTATGGTTTGAAATCATCTGATAGCCTGCATTTCCAAAAGTTAAAACAAGGCATTTGAATTTTTGGAGCCGTTCCCCGATCACTCTTTGGATTGTGAGTAAAACTCCAAAATTTAAAAGAATATTACCAATACTAAAACTAAACGTGAAGGAAAAGAAAATATTAATTCTCCATAGACATGCTCATTATTGTATAAAAACCCCAATGCAATGCCACATCTCTTCCACAACCACAAAACAATAAAACAATACTAAGTATCCCTTTGTGTGTGTGTGTGTGTACAATTTGAGTGTAGAGAGAAAAAAAATGCTTCTTCAAAAATTAATCGAGTTCTTTCATACATGGGAGGTTCGGATAAGTGTTGTACTTAGTATGACAATACAAATCATTCTTGTTTTCTTTGGGTCTTGGAGGAAGACTTGTGATGCAATTTGGCTGAAGATTCCAATATGGTGTGCATATATCTCTGCTGACGCAGTTGCGATTTTTTCGCTTGGTGTTCTTGCCCAAAGTAGAGGAGGATCATGTGAAGCGGAGCCCTTGCCAATCCATCAACTACATTTGTTATGGGTACCATTTTTGATTTTGCATCTTGGAGGACCGGATACCATCACTGCCTATTCTTTGGAAGACAATAACCTTTGGTTGAGACATTTGTTCAATCTAATTATTCAAGTTGGGGTGGCACTCTATGCAATTATTAAATCTTGGAATAACCAGAGTCCTCTTACATATTTAGTAATTCCCATATTTGTATCGGGAGTTATTAAATATTGTGAGAGGATATTGACTCTCAGGTCTGCATCAAGGGAACGAATACTTAAATGTCGTCTTTTGCAACGTATTGAAATTAATCAATTTCGTAAGCTTCGTATTAGATCTGATCGAGTTCATCGGTCTGGTATTGAATCTGATCAATTTTATCGGTTTCTTTATACACTAATATGTAGCTTTGCAGATGGTGAAATGCTAAACGTTGAAATGTTAGTTGACCAAGGAAACGCCATTTTGGAAAAAACATCCCTGGATGCCTTTAGGTTAGTGGAGGATAGTCTGGGGCTCATGTATGATTTGCTATATACGAAGGCGTTATTAATTTATTCTCGATGGGAATGGGCGATCTGTTTGCGATGTGTATATATAGTTTCATCAATGGCAACACTGACTTCCTTCGTTATAGTATACATACACAAACGCATGTGGTATAATCACGCATTACCGGATGTCTTGGTTACATTTTTTTTGATGATTGGTGCAGTTATTTTAGAACTATATGCAGTCATTTGGGTTGTTTTGTCAGATTGGTCAATAGATTTCTGTTTCAAAAAAATTATTGCATGTATTAGAGCTTTGTTGGTTAAGAAGAGATGGTCAAGAAGAATGAAGCAGTGGAACGCCTTTAGATACGTTGTCTTGTTCCAAAATGTCAAAATGAGAAAGATCCGAACTTTTGTTATTGCTATTTTCGACTTTTTTTCCAGTAGGCAACAATTCAGAGGCTATTTGGGATAGAAAGGGCAGCGAAGTTGTTTTAGGAGTGATGATGTCGACAAGATGAAAGAGGTGATTCTCAAAGTAATCCGTGATGGGCTAGAAAGACTACAGAAGTGTAGAATTGCTCACGACCACCATCCTTGGATATGTATTTGTTCTATTAGAGAGGTAGGCACGGATGAATTTTCTAAGTTTTTATATGAAAGTGTAGATAAGGTGCTTTCAAGAGGTGGTTGTTCAGAGTTTATAGTGGGAGAACGAGCACATTGAAGTTTGATAGCAACCTATGGGTGTGGCATATTGCTACTACTGTTTGTTATTACTCCGATGAAGGAAGGAAAGGGAGTCCTTGGTGGTAATGCTGCTAATAGATCAAAAGTCCATTCCTGTCGCAATGTTAGTAGATACATTTCTGACTATTTGATGTATCTAGCATTCTTTGGTCAAAAATTGCTACCTGCAGGAAATTATGATTACTTGAACAAGACAGGCTCTAATGTCCTACTGCGCAAATCCTATGAAACTATAGAAGGAGCAGCCAGTTGGATTAAACTTTTGAGGGGGTTTGAAAATATTTCTGATTTGAGGAACATTTGTGAGACATTTCTTCAAAAGGCAAGGAACATTTGTGAGACATTTCTTCAAGAGGCAAGGAAGCCTAACCGTGGCAAATTAGATGACACGGTTACGGATGGAGGCAAACTAGCAGTGGAATTAGAGGACAACTTCACCACCACCGATGAGCAGCAGCTAGAGAAGAAATGGGAGATGATATGTGAAGTTTGGGTGCATTTGCTTTTATATGCTGCAGGGGCCCACACAAGATGGGAAGAACATGCACAGTACCTTAGGCGAGGCGGAGAATTTATTACCCACGTTGCTGCTTTAATCACCTTTGCATCTCTATCTAATCTTAATTACCGTAATGCAGGTTTTCCAGTTTAGAGAGAGAGAGAAAGAATGTGGGTTGAATGTGAATTGTGGGCCTTTGGTCCACATTGATCATAAAAATATTACACTATCTATTAGATGCCAGCAGTAGCACTACACATGCCCTCACTTTATTACAATGATGTGGCAGCTCATTTGTGTGTGATCGCGAATTATTGTGAAAAGACTGCTTATTTATATAACATTTATATTTGTCGCCATTGTTATTATTAATAACGACAATAATTTTCCTTTTTTTTTGCATTAAATTCAGAATTTCGTCTACATTATTGAGAATCTCATCATATTCTCTACTAATTAGTTATGTGGCTATGTTTTTCAATGTTGTAAAATTTGTAGATTATTTCCCTTTTTCAACCTCATTCCTATCCAAAGCTGTTTCCCCCCCCCCCCCCCCCCCTGTTTATGCATATTGATCTTTTTTCATAAGAAGAGGGAAAGTGGAGATCAAAATTGTTTTAAACAGAAAGTGGTGCCAAAATCTTCATTTTCTTGATCAACATTTTTACTATTAGAAAATTATAGTTCTAAAATTGACGAATTTTCAACATCTTGATTTTCTTGCATTTGATAATTGTTATTGAGCAACGCGTACTTATTAGAAATGTTATGCAATTAGGTAGTAGGTATATTTTTTTTACGAATTCGATACTTATTTGTTTCACAATGATGCGTTTTTGAATATGAGACTCCAAGATATGATTTAATTTTGGCTATTAGGTTATGAAGGGTAACCAAAAAAAAAAAAAAAGATTTAGAGTAGCCATTGGAATCTTTGACCACGCGACTACATTGTTGGCGGAACAGTAATTATGCAGCGTGGAATTATAAAATAAAATTCAATGTGAAAAATCAAGCTCGAATACAAGCTTGTCAACTGGATACAACTACAGAATTAGGGCAATGTAAAAATTGTATTTTTTTTCTGTATCTATAAGGATACCATATATATAGTAGATGCTCACAATTTGTTATGGCTAGTGACATGTGGGTGGTTTGCCAGCTCATGGTACTATGTAACTAATTACTATGTGCCTTGTACTATGAGATAATTATAATGATGTCTAATACAATATTGGAAGGATATATTTATTTTGTCAAATGGCCTTTAAGCCCATATTCAAGAGCTAAGCCCATCTTCATTCTTCATCCAGCCTTTAAACATTTCTCGCCCTGCTTGTTTCATTTCCCCCTTTATCTCATTTCAGACATGTCCTCTGTTCTCACCGACAAGACACACTCAAGCCAACTTAACTCTCTCTTTTAGATCCGCACAGAACTCTTTCTCTTTCAAGTCCGATTTGAACTTAATTTTGTCCTTCACAACCGCACTCATAAACTCTAGATCAAATTAGAAGATCAATTGGAATGACAATGGAGATCAATATGACAATGATAAATTCGAAAGACTTATTTATTTATTTGTATTTTCCTTTCCAACTAAATGGATTATAAGAGTGGCATTATGATCATGTTATGAAGAGAAGAAAACTAATGCACGATTATGCAAGCATTTCAGAAGAGATTGTTGCCATTTTAGTTTGTAGTGGCAAGGAGAAGGAGATGGACTATAGTGCATACAAGTTATAGTTAGTCAATTAAAGAATTATTTCTTTTTCAATATACAAATTGTTCATTAGATAACTTATTTAGTTAACAATGTTGTATTGTTGTTTGCACACTATAAGAAAACTGACTTTTAGAGATATAAATTCTATAATGGAAAATAGATAAAATAAGTTATATTTCTACAAATAAACTCATCGATGATGGTTTTGTGATGGAAATTTACGTTTAGAGACAAAAACCCATATTTTTCGTAATGGCATAATTTAAAAGAAAACAAATTTATATTTCATAATTAACAACCTTTTCTACGTAACATTTTAAATCCAAAGGGCTTATATGAGTTATACAAATATTAACTACCTACTTTATTATGTTTTATATGCCGCTTATATCTTAATATATATTTATATAATATATTAGATGCATTATTTTTATATAATACGTAGATTATGTACTTATTGAGGGGTCCCTCTTACATGCATGGGCTCACCTGTTACAAAAAAAAAAAAAAAAAAAAGAAAGAGAAAAAAACTAAGAAATCTTCTTTGTTAGGCAACCTCAATGTGAAGGAAAAAAAATAAATTTGGTCAAAACTAACTTTACATTTCCTTCTAGCTAAAGGATTCTAAGGCTATACTAGCTGTGGTATGGAAAACAAAACTAAAACAATTCATATGCTTTGAAAAAGAGTGTAATATAATACATAATCATGATATATGATGCATTAATCGTTTCGCTATATATACGATTTGTTATTACGGTGTGAAGGTGTGTGTGATACTACTATTATCTCTACTAATCCATTTTTATTTTTAGTATTGTGTCCGTCAAAATTATATACTACAAATAAATAGTAGTAAGTCCAATATAGCATAGAAATTATTTTTTTTTTTCCAATTTAACCTTTTTAGTTATGTTTGCATCATGATCTTATCAGCACTATATACAATATATGCACAATAAGAAGAATTGTGAAAACAATAAAATGATTACACTAAGCAATTATAAAAAAAAAAAAAGAGTTATGTCGATAATGAGACTAATTAATATAATATTGAATCTTTTTGGCAATCAATGAGTTTTTGTAATGTCTTTATTATTTCAATAACTGGATACTAAATTAAAGTTAAATATTCCCTATAAGTAACTTCTTATCAGCTTTATGAAAGAAAGTTACGCTATAGCAACAACTAATAGTATAAAATAGAAATCACATTTTATTATTATTATTATGCAGTTGCTTGCTTGAAAAAGAAAAACTAATAATAAGCATAAGGGGAGTTATGGATTTAATGAACATATATTTTTTATCATTATTTTTCCATATAATAGACACCATTGTTTAATTTTGAGTTTAAATTTTATTTTATTTTTACACAAATAACTTTCCTTTTGTAAGAAAAATGTTAATAGATGTTCTAAAACACATGTTAATGATAAGACTAATTAATTAAAAATATATAAATTAGATAGAATATTGACACTTTCGAGTTTTTGCAGTGTTATTTATCATTGGGTTAATATCATTAATGGTACTTGAATTTTGATGAGATATGTAATTAAATATATGAACTTTAAAATTGGTCAATTTAGTATTTTAACTTTGAAATTCATATATTTAATATTTAAAAGAACTTTTCGTGCATGTCAAATGTATGTTTGTCAAGTTCTTTTATGACTAAATTGATCAATTTCAAAATTTAAGTGTCTACACTTTTTGTAAAAGTTCAAGTACAATTAATGACATTATCCCTTTATCATTTACTAAATTAAAATTAGAGATACTATAGAAGTTACGTCTTTATTAGCTTTATGAAAGGAAAGTTATGCTATGCAACAATTAATAGTATAATAAGATTGAAACCACACTTCATGGCACTAATAACAACAACAACAACAACATGCGTAGCTGCTTGTTTGAAAAAGAAAAGTTGATAAAACCTAGGCATGATAGATGGGTCGTGGTCTGTGGACTTGCCATGGCACACAAGGCATGTGAAAAAAAAAAGACAAAAGCACAAGCATGTAGGCTAGCACAAGGACATGGCATGTAAGGTGTACAATATAAGTAAGCCGACAGGGCATAGCACATAAAGCACAGGAACCAACACATAGGCCTTTTTTTAAATAATAATATAAAAAAATGGTGATTTATTTTTTTATTTTATTGTAAATTGTATTTAAGTAATGTATTTTTGTTTTATTATTTTAATTAAATCTATTTATCTTTTTTAATATATAATATCTTTAGTATATTTTGCTTTTTTGAAATGATTTCAATTGTATTAACATATTAACTTGAAATTTTTTTAGCAAATAAATTTGTGAAATTATTAAATAATAGTAATTAAATTATATTTAATATTAAATTTACTTAATTAATTTATTTAGAATACTTTTAAATTATTAAATAAATCAAAATAAATAAATGCATTGGGAATAGTGGAAAAATTAAATTCTATCAATAAGAATTTTTATTTTTAACAAGGAGATTGGGGAGAAAAATATAAAAAATAAAAAAGTCATGAACCATACACCCTTCACCTGATATTTGGCCATCTCATCATAGAGTCCTCTAGCCTCATCGCACTATTTCCCTATACCTGTGGTTGCTAATCCAGTGGTGATCATAACCCTCCTGATACCGAGTCACTTTCCTCGAGCCACCAAAAGTGTAGGTTCGTCTACTTCTTATCATTAGCATTAAATCAATCTTTTAAACGCACATTTGCTTCAACGATTTCTGCTTTTAGCCTATGGCAATGCAGATTGATGATCCACATGCTTGAATTGAAAGCCGACTCTGGTGAAACCATTGAAGCTGGAGGAGCTAAAATTATTTCAACGATACGTTTGTATAGAAAATTCAAAAATTTATACAATGACAAAGCGTGATGAAAACATTTCTTACACTTTCTCATTATTATTATTATTATTATTTTGCCAACACACTTTCTCATTATTAGGTAAGGTATTAAACATGGTTTCATTAAGCAACTCAAACAAAGAAATATATTCTTTTTATAAAGTAAAGGTAAAAAGGGGTATTAATACTAAAACTAATTTAGAAGGAAAGAATATGATATATGTCCATGATCTGGCGTCAAGGTTCATTTTTAAAAGGTTGAGCAAATGCTATATGATTTAAAGAGAGTTTATTTGTCATATATAAGATGCTGGTAGTTAGATAAATTGGTAAATTAATTAGAAAGAAGATAGGGAACATTATAAATTGCCCTTAGTAAATTTATTTATGAAAATAAACTGAGATTTTTAAGTAGAGAAGCCAACATCCTAACATGTGATTGATATCTCCTAACTGGAACTATAAGGAGCCCTCACAACTGTAAAGCTAAGTTAAATTGTAGAACTAAGATGCTCATGGAGGACGAGGTAAGAAGAGTCCAGAATTAGTTAAGAATATTTGATGAATAGAAAATACCAATATTAGAAAAAGAAAAGAAAAAGGTATTATGAATGATTTCATTTTACAACCCAAAGGAAAAATATATTCTTTTATAAATTAAAGATACAGACAAGTATTGGTGCTAAAACTAGATCTTTAAGAAAACAACATAATATATTCTTTAAGGATTAAGGAAAAAAAAAAGCAATTTTTTTCAAAAAATTACAAATCCCATTATATGAAAAAAATTCAAAAATAAACAACTTAAACTTGTCTCTTGAAGAGACGAAAGATGAGGTTCTTGTAAAAAAATAACCTCGTCTCTTGAAGAGACGAGATTGTTCACTTATGATCTCGTTTCTTCAAAAGATAAGGTTAACTTGTCTAATTTTAGGATTATTTTCATCCAATGTATTTTTTTAATTTTATTAAAAAATATATATATATATATTAATTTCCTTTTCTTATTCCTTAAACTAGTGAGTTGTGTTGTTGTTGTTGTTATTATTATTTTTGTTTAGAGTACCATTGATCCCGTTTTCTGAATATTATCAGCACTCCCATAACAGTCTATATTCCAAGTTCAACAATGGTCAATAAACTTGTTATTACCTACGTTACCAGGTAGAGATAATCACGCGGATGAGTAACTTACTACGTTTCCATGCTTTTCCAAATCCTATTTGGTATAATCACAAATGCTATTTAAGGAATTAATTTTCGACTCTGATTCTACTTACCAAATGGTGATTGGATTTGTGAGCACATGTTTCTAAATTTGCTAAATTCAACACCAATTCTTTGTCATAAAAGGAATTAATATGATCTATATATATTTGTTAATACGGTGGATCCTCTAACTTTTGATATCATTTTTATATGTAAGGTTTTGAAATTTCTATGCTAGCATTGACACCAAAATTGTACAAGGATAATCAAGAAACTATATCAATGGAGGATTCAACTATATCCGTGAAAATGCTTTGGCGAATTAGTAGTCTGAGGAAAAATTTGAAGTGCCAGATTTCTCTAGAAGAGTTAACAATAGAGCTTGCCAGAAACAATTCTTTTTTCTTCTTTTTTTTTCCCTAAGCTTTGCCAAAATAAAAAAGGAAATTTTTGTTGCTTATGAACATTTGTATCAATTGATGGTGTTATTGGTGGCATAGTTGATTGAATTTGCTTCGATTGAAGATTTGAGACATTTCAGAAGCATCACTTTTCAGCTTCGTTTAAGCTTTACCGAAACAAAGATGCTACATAATTTTCTCATTCTATTTCTAATTGTTATAATTGCAAATCAGATATGTGATTCTACAAGTTTATAATTTTATATATTTTTTTATAATTAAAATATATATAAAAGTATGTAAGTATAGACTTTAGATAAACTTATGAATTTAAGTGTATGATTCTAAATATTTCTAATTTTATCATTTTTGCATGATTTTATCCAATTCTACGAATTCGATACATTTAGTGAATATTAAAATCGTGAATTTAATTACCATATCTTATGGAGCTTGAATCTGATGTCATATCATATTTTCACTATACTTGAAAAAAGATGATCAACTAATATAAAATGAAGAATTTTGATATTATCACATAGAATTAGTTAATGGTTCTTTTATTTAATTTTCTTAATATTTAAAACCTTGATGAGACAATGTTCATTTAGAGAGCAAATACTATAGGTGTAATACCCTAAATTATACGTCCACTTAAATCTTTGGTAATTGTTAAATAGATAATAACGTCTCGAGGAATTTTTAGATAATATTCAAAAAATCATCCCTAAATTTTTCGTGAATTTAAATATTAATTTTTACCAATATAATTAATAAAAGACGTAATCAAAATAAAATATATGTACATATAGAGTATCTTTATCAAAGAAATGTTTCAACAAGATATAAAAATAATAGTACGGTTAATATTTAAACTAAGGACTATGAGCAATAAGTATGATAGTGAACTAGTTCCCAAGAATAATTTCAAAGGTACGAATAAAAATATACTTTAATTTAAAATTTTCGTAATAAATTAAAACCTTAAATTTTTTTAATACCCCTAAGATGATATACATTATTAAGTTAATTATACAAGTATAGAACGATTATGATGTACATGACATGTATAGATTATAAATAAATATTTATATTAACACATAAAGTATATGGATAACATACAGACTATATAAATTATATAATATCGATATATATAGACTATACATATAAAATATTGATTGTGAAACCTTGTAAATTTATAATAATAAAACATTAAGGACAATTTAATTATTAATTAAGTCATATAATATGGATTTCTTATAGAATCCCAGTTACGACCCACTAAAAAGCTTAAATAAAGAATAAGAGTGTAATAAAATTATAATTATAGTAAAGTGAATCAACAATTAGTCTTTCTAGTTCATTCAATATTGTGTTCATTATTGGATTAAAGCATAGTCATGGTAAAGCACGGATAGAACTCAGAACACCAATCGATCAAATTTCTTCTCATTGATCCTATTTTCTGAATATTATTAGCACCCCCATGACAGTGCTAGGTTCCGATTCCATTGTGTAATCAATATTCTTGTTATTACCTGTGTTTCTAATTCTTTTCAAGATCCCCTTCCGTATATTCACATGTGTTGCTCTAAGATAGTTTGCCCGCTCTATGATTCTGCCAACCAGATAGTGATTGGATTTTTTAGCTCTATCTCCAAATATGCTAAATTCAATCCCAGTTCTTCGTTATAAAGGGTGTCATTACGATCCATGCTATTAAATGTCTCTCAAACACAACTCGACATATATAACTAACAATGTCAAGAATTCTAAAAGGAAATAGAAAGGCTGATATAAAACAATATTATTATTCTTTTGGAGGATCTACTTCAAATTGTTGCTTATGAATATTTGTATCATTTTATGGTGTTATTCGTAGTATAGTTGATAAAATTAGCTTATGATCTTGTGACTTAGTGACATTTTTCTTGAACTTTTAAGTAAAAGGTCTCAGGTTCGAGTCCCTCTTTTCCACTATAGTAAAAAGAAAATAGTTAGATAAAATTTACTCAACATTAAAGATTTGAGACATTTCAAACGCTTCACTTTGTTGTTTCCATTGAGATTTGTGTAAAGTATACCAAAAAGGAGGGATGCCACCTATTTTTCTCACCTTATATATCTGTAATGCAAAGCCATATATTTTCACTACTCTTGAAAGTAATGATAAACCAATAATTTTCTTATAAATTTAGTTTGTGATTCTCTCGTTTAATTTCCTTGACGTTTAAAACCTTAAGACAAGGTGGAGCAAACGCTAAATGATTTAAAATGATAATTGATATCTCACCTATAACATGCTAGTAGTTGGATTAAATTGGTAGATTAATTAGAAAGAAAATAGGGAACATTATAATAGCCCTTACTATGAAGCAAGAATATATTTATACAAATCAATCGATAAGTTTAATTGGAAAAGCCAACATATTAACTTGTAGAGCTAAATTATTGAAAATTTTTCTTCAATCAATAGATGGCTAGTGAGTTGCTCTCAAGAGCTGTCTCTTTGCCTCATCAAACACCTAGTTTTGGGCATGTGACCATGCTCTATCATTTTATGTGGATATATTTTTATCCCTAATCAAGATAAAAAAAGATAAGTTATCGACCATTGTGTCTAAGTAAAGATACTCTTATCCCAATTTGCACTCTCTACTATACATTTTTCTTCTTCTCATTAAGGTATGTATAAGATAATTGATGTTGAAAAGGATGAGAAGTTATTTTTCTAGTCATGGGCTCCGATTACTAATTTAAATTATAAATTGTGCTTATGTGCAATAAGATAAAATGAGTTACTAATTAATTAAGAATATTTTAGGAATAGCATATACAAATATTAATGAAAAATGATGAAAACATTCTTTGCAATTACTCTATTGAAAGGGCAAGGTATAAGGGATGGTTTCATTTTACAACCCGAAGGAAGAAATATATTCTTTTATAAATTAAAGGTAAAGACAAGTACTGCTACTAAAACTAGACCTTTAAGGAAAGAACATGATATATTCCCCATACTGAGTTCTTTATTATTATTATTAATGCCGTTGTTGAAGAATAGGAAATCAAACTGGCACTATTTTTATAGGTAGATGTTTTATGTTCAACTTTTTTATTACAATATATGACATTTAGTATCTTATAATTAGCAACCATGTTTGTATTCATTATAATTTACAATGATCTATCAATTATGCTAGAATATAGTAAGAAGTAAGTAGATACAGAATTAGCAGACAACAAGCTATGAATATAGTTTATATAGAAGCCTTATAGGTGGTAGCATGACCATCCACTGAATTAAAGCTTCCTTTAATTTACTACTTCAATGATTGCCTAAGTTTGATGCAATGATCAACAGTAAAAAACTCTTCTAGTTGATAGAACAATCTCTTATAAAAGATTATAGAGTATAACCCATAAATGACTGCTCTATATAAAAGTCCCCTATAGAATCAAGATTAACAAAACCAACAAACCTATTTATGCTTTTGCCAAACTCCAGACCCACACTAAAAGAGACAGTGCTCCTTAAATATCTCTTATTTTGTTTCATTGCATAGCAATGATATATCCTTAAATTGCGTTTACCATATCTATCTAAGACATATTTTAGCTTATATAATGATGCTAATTACACTTCATAACAAATATGCATCAAGTAGAGTACTTGCAAGCTTTATGCTGCCTACACTAAATTGTTTCAAGGCTCTTTTAATATCATTTTGCTTCAATGGAATCGATTATCCTAAATTTTTGGAGGTGATCATTGTCTATTTAACTTTTGGTATTGCTATCAACATATTATGGCCGGTATTTCCTTCCAATTATTTTCATGTCGCACTCTACCTATATACGTTCTAAATGAGAAAAAAGTCTTCAATTGATAGATTAATTACTAGTGTTAGGCATATGTTCATACTTTCCTATAGTTATTACAATTATCTCGGAGATATGTGTTTGTTTATCGATATGCTATAAAGACTTTTATGTAAATACCAATCATATAAAAGTAATTATATATACCATTGCAAAATTGCATTTGGGACATGCATTTTTTTTTTTTTTTTTACGCAAAGATCACTTCTTTAAAATGCTATATAGAGATTTTTAAAATCGCGAGTAATAAATGTGATTTTAAATTTACTTTTGAAAATCGCATTTATTACTTGCATATACTAAGTTTTCATCTTTGGAACTGGCATATATTCGTGCACTTTTGCCAAAAAGAGCCCAAATTTATGAAACATGCATTTAAGAAAAAAAAAACCGAAACATGCATTTTTATTTGAATTAGGGGTCTCCATTAATGAATTGTTAACAAAATATGATGTGGAATTTTTAAATATTAAAGGCACTAACATGATAATTTCACGGGACCTATTTGGGTCAAGTCACTTACCTACCATACCTACCACTTTTTCAACCTATAACCTATAACTTTTATATATAACCTACCACAACTATGACTTTTTAAATAAATTTACATCTTTATGTAAGATCCAACGGTAGATCTTGCATCTTTCTTATAAGTGACTTGATTTAAGTCCAACCCGTTATTTCATGGGACCTACTTGGGTTAAGTTGTCAACCTGCCACACCTACAACTTTTTCGACCTACGACATACAACCTACAACTTTTTTACGCAACCTATTATACCTACCACTTTTTTTGACCTGCCACACCTATCACCTTTCAAAAAAACCCACAAAGTTTTTCCCGTTATTTCGCTCAGCTTCCATGTGATATTCTCTCTACATAATTTCCTTAATAATATTTTTGGGAATTTTGCTATTTCTATTTTTTTTTCAAGTCATTTAACTAGAAAAAAATTGTTTCTCATGTACATAAAATAATACCTACTTTCAAGATTATTATTGAAACCTCTTCTCGAATCAAAATGGAAGTTGCAAATTTTATTTCTTTAATATTTTAACTAATCATAAATTTCAAGACTACACAAATTCAGAGAAAACAAAATCGGAATGCTTAATCTCTATATATTTTTCCTTAATCAGTACTAGACTTAACTACATAGTTTAAAGGTCAAATTTTTGGGCCATAATATTATTAGATTTATAGCAGTTTTTGCTATTATATTCATTTTTTAGTTTTTTAATAACAAATACTATTAGTTATGAGTTTACTTGAACTATAGTGCTTTAATGTAGCTAACACAATCAAAAGAACTGGTTATCTCTAGAGTTGTAAAGCAATTCATATTATTTATTTCATTACTTTGTGAAATGATGTGGCATGGTTGAAGTACAATGAATGCACAACTAAAGTGTTAATGTCCAAGCTTGCACCAACTTCTATTACTTCACCTATATTACATTTTTTTTTTTTATCAAATCGGCCTTACTTGCTAATAAATATCCTCTCAAGAATCTTTTAATTGACAAAATGATGTGCATCACTAGCAGAGTTAATCCTTAATGATAGAACAATGATGCATCATAGCTAATTGAGTACTTTCTAGCTATATACAATACCATGAAGACCAGTCTTTGATGACTAACTTAGAGGTAATTATTTCCTTTTTTTATCCTTAATGCACAACACAAGAGTAGTGTTCGCAAAGTTACACAATTCCGAAGGAGCAATGAATCAGTATTGTTCGCCTATAGGTGTAGGTGCGCTTGATCCCCAACCCTTGTTTCCATCCATAATGAGCCTTTGCTAATCTCACTAATGATTCAAGTATCATAAGGAGATGGGACTTCACATTGCGGACCCGTATCAAAGCTAGAAAAGATTGGGTGTCAGAGCAACACAAAATCACTCATGGACCATGGACCCGTGTTAAGAGAATAGGTATCAAAGTAATGCAAAATTACTCGTGGACCCGTGTTAAGAGAACAGGTATCAAAGTAATGCAAAATTACTCGTAGACCTGTGTCAAGTCTATAAGAGATTGGGCTAGCTGAAGGAATGCTCAAAATTACTCTAGAACCCATTCAAATATTAAAAGGCTTGGCCTTTGATGAGATGGTATGAAGAAGACTATCCTGGTAAAAAGAGGACACAGAGCATTAGTAAAAATGATAATGTTAATTTTTATTGGTATTTGTTTAAGAAGAAGAAGTAGGCACCATGAAGGATATCAACTTTGGACATAGCAGACCTTGATGGACAAAAAAAAAAAAAAAAAATTATGTTGACCATCATATCGGAATGAAACGAGGGACTAGCTAACAAATACCGGTAAGTGGTGGTTCATGATGCCAATCGAGGAGACTTCCTCAAATTAAATCTAGCCAAAAAAATTTATAAATGAAGATGTTATCTTCTTTCATGTCCAGATGATTTGGGTGATATACTTACAGGAGGCTACTTATTTATTCATTCATTTAATTTTGCAATGAGAAAATGTTCGTGGATGTCAGTATATATATTTAAAGAAAACAAGAGAAGGATATAAATGAGATGACATTGGCAAAACATTATTAATACAGTGAAATGAAAGAAACAATGGAAGGAAATTATGAAGGATCATAGAAGAACTATTATTCAATATTCAGGACACTCATCACCATTATAGATTTCTCAAACAATATGAATTCTTAATGACCATGAGCCTCTGAGAAATTGTTGATGATTGGGACAATTTACGAGCTGAAGAAGATGCAAATGTTGAAAGAGGTTGAAGTTGCTTCATGTCTAAATATGGGTGGAACATTCCATATGAAAGAGGTTGAGTGAAGAATTTAGATTGGACGCTGATTTTTGAATGTTTGCAATAATAATAATAAAAAAAAAGGGAAGGGATTAAAGATGCCTTCTTTTGGGGGAAAAAAAAGGAAGGCTCCAGTTAATTGCTCGGGATCGAAAAGGAAATGTGTTTTTTTTTTTCTTTTGATCTGCCAGGATATGATTCAAGAAAAGTAAAAAATAAAAATAAAAATAAAAGCATGATATAAGAGTGCGTGGGTGTCAGTGTATGTATATATATATATATGATAGTGAGCATCCACTCTTGCTAGTCTTTGTGATAATTCTACGGGACATGATTGGAATTTGAGATTTTATGATTAAGTGGAAAGATTTATATAGTTTGATATGCGTTGAAGGTGGATATATATGTGTGTGTGTCTGTGTATACGGGGATGTTGATTGATTTATTTGGTTAGAGATGAAAAAAAATTATGTCCATATTAACTTAGATCTTTCCGGTCTATATTTTTCATCAAATGAAGAAAATTTTAAATGGAAGTTCAATCTTTCAAAGTGGAGATCATATAGTTATTGCCAAGTGATTAGGATTGGTAGAATTATTGCCAAGTGATCAGGATTGGTAGAATTATAGGTGGAACTTTTAGATAGTGCTATCTGTACTGAATCACTGGGATTTAAAAAAAAAAAACAAAGGAAAGAATAAGAACATAGCAAAACGCAATATAGAGTAATACAAGGAAATAGATCTCCATCAAATGATTTAGAAGATTAATTCAATTCATCAAAAAGCATAGGACATATCGGTCTTTTTGGTATCATATGTGATTATACAACAACAAACTTGATTCATTAAATATTCTACAATAAGTTTGAAGAAGATTGCTTCAACTTACTTTTGTTCATCAACATACATAAGAAGTATTGATTTAATCAATGCAGTAGACAACTTGATGCCGAAGTGCAACTTCCAATCCGTGTTCTACAACAAATTTGAAGATATCATCCACTCAATGAAATGCTCAAAACCTCCTTTGACTTTGCTAAAGAAGCTTTTGATTAAGGGGCAAAATATAGAGGGTCATTTTGATAATTAGGCTTGGAGCCCACATTAATGCCGAGAGCCAATCTTCTAGGCTAATGGTAGGGTCCAAAAGATAGGTCCAATAAGAGATGTCGTAGAGAGATTCAGCTTGATAGGCTCGGAATAGGGATTATCAGACTGATTTATTCAATCTCAGATTGATTATTTTTTCTGGTATGTAAAAAGTAGACTCTAAAAATATCTTTTTTTATGTTAATTCGAGTTTTGTTTGGTTAAAATGGGGCTTATATAAAATAAAATAAGCTTATTTTTATTTTATATTAAAAATGGATTATTTTAATAGGAAAATGGGCTTTTATATTATAAAAGCTCTCTTTTATTTCAAGTTCATATCCAAAGCCCATGCCATATGTATAAAATAAGGATGGATTTCGACTGTTGGATCCACGGAAGAGATCCAATGGTCACAAGCAATGCTTCATCTCAACCATCTATTCAGAAGCCATCTAACGGCTACCATCAACCTCCAACATCTATAAATAAGAGGCTTCTCTTCTCATTTAGGGTCATTTAACATATTTGCTAAGATTGGGAGCAACACAAAAATTCTGCTAAAATATCTCTAAAAAAGATGAAAGTAACTAATTTACAAAGAATGAGTCAAGAACGACCAAATTTATTTAATTTGATCTTCTATCACTACAAGAAATTTTGGCTTTAGAGACAAAAAATTCTATCTCTGAAAGTGAAAAATCTGTCTCTAAAGACTTTCAGAGACAGAATTTCCGTCGCAAATTTCTGTTTCAAAAATCATCGTCGCTAATTCTTTTAGAGACAGATTTATTTTCCGTCGCAAATTTGCTACGGAATTTCTGTCGCAAATTTGTCTCTGTTTTATAATTAGTTATTTTTAAATATCCAATTAGTAAATATTAAATAAAATTATTCCGTCGCAAATTTGTCTCTGATTCTAAGACAAATTATTAAAAAAATACACATTTGCCTCTTATTTATCCTTCCCAGGAGGTCACCCATCATAGAATGCTACATACTAAGCACACTTAACATTGAAGTTTTCACAAGCACTAAACTGATAAACCAATTCGTATCTTCATGAGTAAAGTTCCACTACTGTTTATTTAAGAGATACCACAATTTACAATATTATAACTATAAAACATTTTATATCTTTTATAGTTTATTTTTATTTTATAATTTCACTTTACATATTTATTAAGGATTTTTCATTAATATTTTATTAAAAAAATATATAATATTAATATATACAATCTTTACATTTTATAATAATTATTTTAAATATATATTATAAATATATAATATTTTCAGTAGTATATTATAATTTTTTTCCAAATATGATATTATTATTAAAAAATATTATATATTATGTAAATATAAATAATGTTATACATATAAATTTATATATATATTTAATGATATATAATATAATTATACTTTTTACATTAGTTATTTAATATTTTATATTAAATTAATAAATTGTATATTTTTAATTAATGTGTTTATTTTTTATTTTATTTTTTTTGCACTTAATAAATTATAATATAATGTAAACAATATAAAAATATATTTTTCATTATTATATTAATAAAATAATATATAATACCAATTTAAATATATTTAACTAATTATTATATATTACATATTTTATTACTTAAATATACTATATTTTTACATAGTATATTATTTTTCCCTAAATATGTTATTATATTTTAAATAAAATATAGTATGTAAATATAAATTATGTAAGATATATATAATAAATTTTTTTATATTAAAAAATATATGAATAGTCATAATAAATATATAATAAAAAATTATAAATAATATGAATATATATTTTTTTATTAATATATTATTAAATATAATATATTATTTATATATTTGTATATGTTTAAATATACTAAGTTGACATTTTATATTAATTATTTTATTTTATATATATTATTATTGAAATATACTTTATTTTTAATTAGTATTTTATGATATTACTTGCATATAACATATTATATTATTATTATACACTATTTTATTAAGTTGTATAATTTGAGTTTTTATATAAGTTATTATGTAAAAGAATATATAATAAGATATAAATATAATATTTATGTTTTAAGTACTATTTTTAATTTATACTTTATTATATATAAATATGTATTGTAATGTTAAATATATTATAAATAAAATATATATATATAATTAGTTGTAAATAACAAATGATTATACATATTATAGTTATTATATAATAAAATTAATTTAAAAATATAATATATGTCCTTATTATATAATGCACATTTATATATATTATATTAGATATGTATAATTTAAAATAAATTTTAAACATAATTATTTATATATACATATATGTAATAATTTATTTTAGAGACAAATTTGCAACAGAATTTAAAAAAATAGAAATTGACGCTAAAATAATTTATTTCTCTCTAAAATCAGAGACAAATTTGCAACGGAAAAATTTTCGTCGCAAATCAATATGTAATCCGTCGCAAATTCCGTCGCAAAAGCATATAAAAATTAGAAAATTATTCATAATTCATGTCATCATAAATCCGTCGCAAATCTGTTTCTAATTCATTTTTTTAGAGACAGAAATTTTCCGTCGCAAATTTTCTGTCTCTAAAGGCTAGTTTTCTAGTAGTGTATCACATTCATACACTTGAGAAACTGGGTTTGTCTGTTCTCCTCCCACCAAGACTCTCTCTACAATATCTGTATATGTGTCATTAGTTCAAGACTCCTCTTAGGTTAACTGATATGCCTATCACACGCAATTGACCAACTACAATACCTTACTATGTAGAATGAAGTCATATTTAATATCTTTCCATAAGTTAATGCAAGGAATGTTTTATTTATATTAATATATGAATTTTCTATGAATCCTTAACTAATTTTGAACTTATTAGATATCATCATAGAAAAGCATTATTATCCAAACATTTAAGTTGCAGACTAATAGTGGAAAAAGAACAAATAAAAAATAGAAAGATCTAAAAGCTCATGGATATATTGCCTTTGCTGGTAGGAATTTGGCAAAAAAAAAAAAAAAAAATGCTTTTTTCAAATCAATAGGAAAAAAGATCACCTATTTGAATCTATTGAGGCTAGTAATTGTCTTGCTTCTTCAAAATCACCTCTTTCACCAAAATGGAATCTTTTCTGGTGGTGTTTATCCAAAAATTACTTCAAAATCACCTCTCTTGGAACAATTACCATTGCACTCTATTTAAGGACATAAATTTAATACAATAATATCTACTAAGCTATTATAATTATAGAATTTACTTCGGTTTGCACCATTTTGTATGGGCATCATTGAGGAAAAGAGTGACTATCTTCATTTTAATTCATACAATCCAAGCTTAATCAGTAGGTGCAATTCTTTTTTGTGGAGTAGTACCTCAAGATCATTCATCTAATTATTTTATAGACAAGTAGACTATTCATTTTTTTCCAAAAAGAAAATGTAATAGCCAACAAATGTATTTTAAAATCCATAAGATTGTGACCTTTGCTAGAAGTTTTTATTTTAGATTTGCCAACAATATAATTAGGCACATATTGAGGATTATGAAAATCCTAACACAACTAGGTTTGTTGAGATTTGGACCTTTGCAAAGATGAGTAGTTCAAAGACTTTGCATGTTTTGCCTTTGGATTTATTTCCTTTGATTTCATTTGTCAAAAACCCGATAGCCACTCAAGTGATAGTTAGGCCTTTATAAGTAAAAAAAAAAAAAAAAATTACATAGAATTCATTTTATTGCAAATAGAAAGAGGAGCAAATAAAATATTAAAAGAAAATGACCATGAGTTTAAGAGCAGCATAGTCTCTTGTTCATGATAGTTCACTATATCTTTTAAACTTCGTAACAACGTTTTTTATCTTTAATAAAAATTTAAAATCTCATATAATCACCACTTCCTCATCCACAACCTCTACTCCCCATTGCTCTCTCCTCTTTCTCTCTATTTCTCTTTCTCTCTTTTAGATCTAAACTATATCTGTAAAGTTTTCTTTGATTATGCTATGGTTTTTTGTGATGACAACTTAAGAAAGATGAAGAAGAGAAGTATAAGCCAACTCTGGCTTTGTGTTGCCTTATAAAAACCTTCTTTTATTTCTCTTGTTTCACAACAGCTATAGTATGATAGTTTTAGCTTATTGTTCATGTGTTTAACCTTATGATCTTTGTTTCTCTTCATGTGACATTTTTTTTAAGATAACCCTAAATTAGTGATTGAAAAACTTTGGCAATTTTTTCCACATATATCATTTTTAAAAAAAAAAACCTTACTTCTGGAAGAACATATAATTGATAAAAAAATCTTCACTTACTAAATTGCATGACAATTACTTCTCAAAAATAAATGATTGATAGAAAATAAGAATTTACTAAACTTTGTCTTTTTTGGTTGAATTAGGGAATTAATATTAATCTTATAAATATAATGTAGTTACAATTGTATGTTACATAATAAAAGCTAGTGGTTTGAACTAGAGTTAGCATCTTTCGCTAAATAATGGATAATGACTTCAACCGTCTACCATATGAAACACTTCCTAAATTCTTAATTTCATAGCACCTACACAATGATGGAAAATATTATTAACCATTATGGTCTAGCACTATAATACACCTTTCTTTTCATTTGATTCTTTTTTTAACTTTTTCTAAAGCTAGCCCAATTAGTAAATTGAATACTTTGACATTTTTGCCAAAGACGACATTTTTTTTTATAAAATTTCTCAAAATGAATGATTTATAGAAAAATGAACTTCTACTAAGTTTTTTTTTTTTTACTTGGTTGAAGTAAGGAATTTATTTCAAACTTCAAAAACTAGTCTTTTTTTTGGAAAACTGTAAATAATAAAAGTTAAGGCTTTGTACTAAAATTAATATTTTTCATACATATTGGATGATCACTTTAACATTTGCTTCCTTAGGAAAAACTTTTTATATTCATCTAGTTTTACAGTATTCAAACTATGATGGAAATGATTATTAATCAATGTGATTTAGCATTATAATGCTTCTCTATCTTTACTAGAATTTTTTTTCTTTTTCATTTTTTTAATTAACCCATATTAGTAATTGAAAAATTTATTCTTTTCTTATAGGGGGCATTTTTTAAAAAGCTTACTTTTCAAAGAACAAACTATTAAAGGTGAAATATTCTTTTACAATTTTTTTTCTTTTCAGTTAAAATGGGAAGTAAATTAAACTTTAAAAAATAGTATAGTATATGATTATATATTAAAAAGTCAAAGACTTTTAGTTATAGTTGTCATTTTTTGAGAAGATTCAAAGTGTATTATACGTCATGCATAACATAGAGGTAATGTGTAAATACGAATAAAATTTTGACATATATAATACTATGTGCAAATCATAGGTAGTAATTATTTAGGCAACTAGTCAAAATTTTATTGGTATTTACATGCCTTGTGAAAAACTTCTCTATTGCACTACTTTCATAGCATCTAAACTGAGTGGTAAAGATTATTGGTTATGGTGTTTAGCATTCATTCCACTTTTTTTTAAGGAAAATGTCAAATTTGATACATATAAAAATTCAATTTGATACTTAACTCTAAAGTAGTCAATCCCATATCTAATCAAACATTTCATGGCTACTTTTACTACTTCACTAACATCATTTACTCTATTTCCTAACATAAAAGATATAGTTTATTGGTGCTAAACAGTATTAGGAGAAGTGATAAAAATCCAATGATATGCTACCTCTTTCAAGTTAGTAAACAGAGTATTGATAGTAAAGTATAACCTTAGGCCCACTCCGTCTCCTAAGCCTAGAAACCCTTATTGCCCTCAAAAGCCCAAGGAGATAGCAGCTCAATCCATCCCGACTTAGGGTCATCGAAGAGCATAACACCTCAGTTGTACGTAGTGATACAAGACCTACTCTTAAGTCCTCGCCTCGAATATACTTTATGAGCTCATTAGGTCACTAAATTTACTAGCTCAGCCTCGACCTAATCCTACCCTGAGTCCTCACCCTCACGTCATCATCCTTCTCGGTTGTAATACATGTCCTAGTCATCTTGTGATTAGAGGGTACATCAACAACTCGACCACACTTCACGAAGTCAGGCTCACCAACTTGGGTACCCCCCCTTTCTGGTAAGGGGACAAGAAAGAGAATGGGAAATAGAGTACAAAAAAAAAAAATAAAGTAAGTTATCTCAGTTATCTGACATTCTATTTGTATAAACCTTAATTTTACCTGCGGACTGGCTTAGACATCAGAGTAGCCGCTCTGAGCAACCACCGATGCCTCTCTGATCAATCTTTTAGTGTTTGTAGGAGCGATCTCTACCGGCCCAGATTCAGCTCATGCAACATAAAGTATATAATATCAAAAAGGTAGTAAAAATAGCCACCATAAATCTAATTGGGTATTTAATTGATCACTTCAAAGATTAGGTATTAAATCAACTTTTTGTGTAAAGTTTAAGTATTAAATTTGAAACTTATCCTTTTTTTACCAACCCTAAATTGGTAATTGAAAAATTCGTTTCTAATGGGGATTCACATTGAGTTTCATAAAATTGGTAATAAAAAACAACATGAAGAATAGATTGGTTGATGGTTTACAAACATGAATGGACTTGCTAAGTTGAGGCAATTAACATGATGGTTGCCTTTAATAGCTATAGTTCATGAAAATTTTAACATAAAAAAAAAAAAAATTGGTTTCATAAACTCATTTAACCACTTAGAAGCAATTCTCCGGTTGGTTCACAAAATCAAAATATTCACCAAAACATAAAAGAGAAACCCCTCTAAGTTTGATAAACCTAAAAATACAAGTTTAAGCTAAATATTGACTTTAAAATTTTAAAAATTTATCAAGATGTTAAAGCTTACTATTCATCAATCTATTCAACTATTATTCCTTGTTTTATCAAATGTTGGACAATTGTTTACAAAGTCTAGAGTTAAATCAAAGAGCATGGTGCCAAGTTTAAAAGGAAATTTTCAAACTTAAAAAATGGGTAAATTACACAGAAAGGTCACAAACTAGGGCTATGCAAAAAAATCGATCGAACCGTAAATCGAAATGGATCGAATCGAACCAACCGAAATTTGATTCTTTTTTAAAACGGTTAGGTTGCAGTTCAATTTGGTGAAGAGTAAATAGTTCGTGGTTTGGTTCGAGACCATGAACCGAGCCGTATGTTCAAACCGAACCGAACCGTTTTATATATTAAAAAAAATTAAACATATTATTTTACTCTTAATTGTTTTTATTAATGATACATATTTACGTCATAAATTTTAAAAACAATTAATTTTTTAAAATATGTGTTATTCATTAGAATAAAATTGGATTTTTCATAATATTTTTAATTATTATGTTGTCTATAAGTAAGATAGATTTTAGATTTTAGATTTTAGCCTCTAGTATTCTAACTCCTACATATTTCTTTTATATTTGTCTTACTAATTAATCTAGTTCTATTATTTAGTTACTTTATGATTTATATAATTGATAATATGTTAGTTAGAAGCATACAACGAATTAAATTTTATATCTTATATTGGAATAAAGTCTAGTATATTATTATAGTTCAAGATAATTAAAAAATGAGACTAGTCACAATTATAATTTTATAATAGATGAAAAAATCCTTTCCTTCCTAGAAGTTTTACATGTTTATTTGGTAAATGATTGATTTTAAATATTATTTTTATATTTGTATTAGTGATAGTAAATATGTAATGAAAGTATTTTCAATAGAATATTTTTTTATTTTATGAAAAAAAAGGTTTGAACCGCAAACCGAACTGTTTTTCAGTTCGAATTTAAAAGAAAAACCAAACCGTAAAATATAGTGCAATTCAATTCGAGGTGAAATTGAATGAAATCGTACCATACACATCCCAGTCCCAACGTTTGGAGATAAGTTATTTAAGTCGCAACATTTCGAAAAGTTCAAAAAGGATCGTAATAATAATTAAGAAGTTTATTTTAGTCATAATGTTTGGGGGCTAGTAAGTTCATTTTTGGCCACAACTATTACAGAAGTGGGTCAATTGAGGTCACTACGAATTGTCAATAGTAAAAATATTTAATTTAAACTCAAAAAATCCTTCTTTTAAAGCCCCATTAATATGTATCAATAAGAGAAATATTTAATTAAATCTCATAAAACACTTTTCCAAACGTTGTGACCTCTTTTGAACCTTTTGAGATGTTGTGACCTAAAATGAACTTACCCCTAAACATTGTAACCTTCTGTAAATTTACCCACTTAAAAATTGTTGAGATTTGTAAAAGATAAGGACTTTTGAAGATTAAGAGAGTTTTAGAGATTTGTGGATTTATATTCAAAGGTTTTGAGATATGAAAAGTGAAATGAGAGAGAGAATAAGAATTTGATTTTTTATACATAATGGCAAACTTCCAATTGAAAAGATATTGGGAGTGGAAATGGAATGGGTAATTTCATTTTTTAGGTCTAATTGACATGTACAACATGAGCATTTAAGAAAATAATTTATATTATTTAATGAAACTTTACGTGCCTACTATATTGAATTTTTTAAACATGATTATGTAATTAAATTTTTTAATTATTAATAGAGCTTGCCAATTTATTATATGATTTTGTTATATTATATATTATCTGGTGAAAATTTATATTAGCCTACTTTCTTGTCAATAGGTTTAATTGATCACCATATTTCTTTTCTTTTAACTTAAACCTAAAAGATAAATATGAGTTAAAATTATCTTTTATTATTTTATTTGTTGTATGTTGCATTTTTTATAATTTACTTATTAAAATCGAAATTTTCATTATTTTGATATTTTAAGGGAGTAATTAGTAATTGAGCTATTCTTATTTTGACTTAACCTATATTTGATTATTAGGTAATACAAACTCCATATCTTTCAACATATTTATCAAAAAATAAAAAATAATAAAAGATGAAATTTGCGTGATTGGTAGTTAATAATGAATTTACTGATGGTAAAGATAATTACATTATTTGAAACAAATATTTTAAAGATATGTCTTATCAGCTTTGAATAATAGTAAAATTGTGGTAGTATGTGAATATCAATTATAACACGAATTAGTTACAAAATTATAGTATGTTAAGATTGATATGTAAATTAAACAATGCATTCCATTAATTTTACAAGGCTAATAGATTTGATATTTTAAGATATTGTGATAGTTCTCAAAAGAATGATCATAATAATACATCAAATGTTAAAATTGGATAAGAAATGAGAAAATCATAGTGATTGAAAGTTAATTGTATAAAAAAAGAATTACGATGAATACCTTATGTTGTTTCTGTTTATTCTTTATTTATTGATTTAAATATTTTCTACAACTATAGGCTTATCTAATTGCATAGGACTAATGTATGGGATATCGAGGTTTGCTACTCCATGTGAATACATCCATTCACTTTATTTTTGTGATGCACTATGGTGTTTTCTTATAGTTTATGATAAATTTATGTGTTTAACGTAAAGAATATGTTTGTTGAAACTTCTAAGAAGTTTTATTCTACATGATGGAAATTTTCACTATGATATCTTGATGCATATATTTTTATATATAACTATTTGAAGTGACTTATAGAATAAGTATTATAATAGGAGCAACTAGGAACATTATCACGTTGCTATAAATGAACATTATGTTCTATAAGCTTTTCTTGTGGTATATATATTGATAAATAAGGAGGTTAAGTTGTATGGTTACTTTTCTTGTGGAGAAAAATTTAGGTGCTCATTTATCAGTAAGTTTTATCCTCGATTTACGGATGGTATAATGACTCCTCTTACAAATATTAAGGATTTAGTAGATGGGGTGTTACAACACATTGTAGCATGAAAGAACAAAACGTGGGCACATGGATTAACTCCAAGGTAGAACAAAATTGTCATGGCCTCATTGGGCTTTAGTAGCATCCCCCATAAGTGTCATTTAGTGTGTGTACCCATTGCATGACAAACCTCTCGTTGTTAGTGTATCAATATATATTTAAACATCTTACTTTCTATAATACTTGTAGATGGATATATAGGGCAGCATAGTTGTTATATCATTGTTTTAGACTATAGAGAGTCGATATCCCTTCCAAAATAACAAAATGAAGAAATCATTTAATGACTTTCACATTTTAAAATATTCCATTTTGATTGGGATTCAAACTATAGTATGCATTAATCTTACACCAAACATCTCATAATTTAGTCATTTGTTTCACTACTAACACTATCATATCCTATAAGGTGATGAATAGAAGAAATGCTCTTATCTTATATCCTAATCCACTTTGAAATATCTTACCAAAAAGATTGCTGGAGTGTGATAAAACCATAACTCAGTTGGTGCAACTCTCATACATATATTTAACTAAGTTATTATATGTTCATAAGCTATGCACATAAAATTTGTGTAAAATGCATAACATATATGATCAAATGGAAATCTTGGATTTATGCCTTATAAGATTAGAGTTAGGTAACATTTTGCTTTCCAAACTTGGAGTCCGTTGATAGAATTATATCAAAACATATGAATTTGATCCTTAGATTAGGTAATAGTGCCTAAGGAGTTTGGTCTATATTTAGGATAAATCTTGGAACATTTGGTACGATGGGATTAAAGTAGGTATTGTTGGAGCAACCCATCTTCTCTCAATCTTTCCTATGGATTATGAAGATTGTGCACTTAAAAAGGTTTCCTATGAGCCTAGACTCAAGAAAAGCCCATGGGAAGAGTTCATTAGTATAAGGACTTATCTCAGCCATTGATCATCCATGTGATCTAATGGACATTACTAAAAACCAAACTTTATAAACACCCCAAAAGTCCTCCACATTTGATTCAATTCAAAGATTCAGAGAAACACCATTATGCTACCAAATTGCAACTCTGGATTATCAAACAAAGTTTAGAAATGAAGAACGCATGCCTCTCTTCGAGAATTGTGGAGTTGATGTTATACAACTCTTATCTTATCACATGTACATTCGAATTCTTTGAGATTACCTTCTTCTTTCCAACCCTCTCTTCTTAAGTCATCCCTATATATCATTGACAAGTTATTCCTCTAAGACTACATGTAGCATGAGACATACATGACAAACACATGACTACTACATTTGGATCATCACATTACATTTCTAGTGACTCCACTCTACAAGAGCTGATTGCCTCGCAATGGCATATAAAGAAGAGGATGACTAGCCCTTTAAATAGCAACACCACTCATGAGCAAGAAGTTAACCTTAAGGTTAGTGAACATAAAATGATACCTATGGAAAATGTTAATGAAGGAAATGACACAAAGGAAGATACATCTACAAGTGTACAGGTAGTGCACGAGAGTGACAAGCAACAGGAAGCAACTTTGCTAAACTTTGCACCATGTGAAGCTCAAGCGATTCAATCATTGAAACTTCTTAATACTAATGAGGATGCCACTCATAAGACAAGCAAGTTCATATACAAATTCTATAGTGGTACAACATATAGCACCCAAGGCAAGGGACCCTTTAACTTGGTTTGCCATCCTCACTCGCCATTTTGCACATTACGATCGGTGGATCTACAAGATGTCTTAATCCTACCAATACTACATTAGTAAATTCCTCCCAATTTTCTTCTGAAAACACTACTAGGAAGGTATGTAAATTAAATAAATCTTTATATGTATTGAAGTTGCCTAAGACTTGCTTTACAAGATTCAAGGATACTTTGATAAAATCTGGATGCAAACAATATCAAGCAAAGCACACATTATATTGTGAAGCTATGGAAACATTTGGTTACCAAATGCTACCTAAAAGTAGATGGATTGAAATTTATAATAATTGTTTACATGGGTAATATTACAATTATAGGAAATGACTTGAATAAGATTGAGCAAGTAAAAGTAAAAATCAACTAGGGGTTCAAAACTATGGTACCTAGAGATTTAAAGTTTTTTTTTTTCTCTTGTGAATGAAAGTTACCATTATTAATAAAGGAATATTTATTAGTTTGAGAAAATATATTGTGGATTTGCTAACGAAAACAAGGAATTTAGTATGTAAACCTCAAAGTACACCATTACCCCCAAAATTGGAAAAGTTATGCTTTAGAAAATGACACTCCAATAGGCAAAGCTCAATATCATAGACTAATAAGAAAGGCTTATATATCTATCTCTAACTAGACCAAATCTAGCCTATTTTATATGAACAACTTGGAACTCCGCTCGAAATATTGTTTGTTTCAGTGAAATATCGCACAGTTTTGTTCTTAGTGCCAGTTGCTTTCCGAGATGTCACTTATCCTTGAAGTATTATCTACTGAACACACTTAATTTAAGAGTTTTGATAAAACTCCAAGCCTTTACACCAAAAGGTACCTCAATACAACACTTAGCCTACTCCCTCCCAACCAACCCGCGCCCCCCCCCCCCAAAAAAAAAAAAAAAAAAAACTTTCGACTAGTAAACTAATCTAATACCACTTGTAATGATGTAGAACTCTATCCACCAAGGTATTATTGGTTTTGGTGAAATATCAAATGGTCTTATTCTTGGTGTTAGCTACTCCAAGAGGTCACTCATCCTACGAATTCTTCCTATTGAGCACACTTAACTTGAGAGTTCTGATGAACTAAACCATTACACTAAAAGGTGCTTTGGTTATTAGAGTTTCATCATCTTATATTGAGAAGTATCACATTATAAGTCTAGTTAGTCAAGCCATGTGGCTCCTTTTAAACACATGTGGATGGAGTGAATGACAATTTGAAATACTTCAAAGATACTCATGGAAATGGATTTTTATAAAAGACTAAAAACAGAAGAGTTGGCCTCTGTAGATGCAAATTAGAGAGGAGATGTTATTGATGTTAGTCAACTAGGGTATTGTACAAAGGCATGGGAAACTTAGTAACATGGAAAAAGTTGAAAATAGTTTGTAATTGCAGGAGTAGCACAAAAGTAGAATATTGGCCAATAGCCAAAGGATCTATGAAATGATTTGGCTATAAAGACTATGTAGGGTCTAATTATATTTAGGGCTGTAAGTGAGTTGAAAGCTCGCGAGCTACTGAGTTTGACTTGGCGAAAGCTCAAATTTGACTGGCTTAAAATCAAGTCAAGCTCAAGTTCAAGCTACTTGAGCAGTTGTCGAGCTGAGTTCGAGCTTTAAAATATTTTGGCTGTGAGCTCGAGCTTAAACAAGTATTAAATTGATGCGGTTCGAGTTCGAGTTATTGAGTATTAAATACTCTTTATAGTTAGATCAATATTTAAAAGAGTAATCGACTTAATGAGTCGAGTTCGACTTAACGAGTATTAAATCGAGTCTAGTTGAGTTCAAAATCAAAGCTCGATCGAGTTCGAGTCCGAGCTTCAAGTTTTATTCGAGTTGAGTTCGATCTTGGTATTGTATTGACTCAACTCAACTCGTTTACAACCTTAGTTATATTAGCTAAAGAGACAATGGTTTTGGGTGATAGTGAGTTATCATTGAGTATCATTGAAAATTCATTCAACATGATTGTACGAGACATGTTTATTTGGATCAAAGCTTTATCAAATAAGAGATTGACGAAGGAGGACTCTCAAGTTATAATGTCCCAACTCATAACCAAGAAGCTAATATATTGACAAAGTCCTTATCAAGGCGAAGCTAATATATTGACAAAGTTTTTATCAAGGCAATTTTTCGTGAAGATTACATGCAAGCTCCAATGATTTATCATATCCTTAGTTTAAGGGGAAATGTAGAAAATTAATGGTTATTTATTATTGTCGAATTATATCTTTTATTGTGTACTACTCATATGAGAAAAGAAAAGTTATCCCAAATCTTTTAGTTTAGGAAAGTCAATGCAATATTTATATTTATTGTTTGGAAAGTCATTACTGTAGAAGTTTTCTTTTCCTTTCTCATCAGATTTAGTTATGAAATTTCTTATATTTATAAAAGGAAATGCATTGTGAGGCTTTCCTTTCTCATCAGATTTACTTATGAAATTTCTTATATTTATAAAAGGAAATGCACTGTGAAGTATTCCTTTCTCATCAGATTTACTTATGAAATTTCTTATATTTACAGAAGGAAATGCACTATGAGGTATCTTCTCATATTCTTATTGCTCTTCTTCTCTAAAATATTAGATTTTATTTTGATCCTTGCCTCAAAACTAAAATGAGGAAGAGTCAGTGCTACATACATCACCATCCAATGGTGATATGTCAGCAAACCAATGGTTGAACTGCAAAACCAACCGATCCAGAGCTAATCGGTTCTATGAAAATTTAAAATTAGAATGTATCTTCACTTATAAGTGCTTTTTGGCCATATATTGTCCACTTTAGTAATGTGGGTTTGTTCTAGCTAAATGTTATCTCATTTTGCATTTGTAGCCTTATATACTATTTATTCTTCTTTCGGTGAGTTAACCTTTCCTATGTGGGATAGTTGCACTAGCTCATAAAAGAAAAACAAATATTTAACGATTTCAAATATGCGTCTGAGATTGTAGTCCATGTACTTCTTTATTTCGATTTATGATAATGACTATGAAATAGATGCACGTAGATGAGTCCTTAAAATAGATGTAATAAAGATATTAATATTTTCAGATATGTTCCAGAGCTTGACCCAAACATGCCAGAGGATCAAGTTAATGGGTAAAACCTGAAGTTAAACCATTATTGAACTAGCTGCTTCTAAGGAGAAGTTACGTCCAATTGAGTTAAACCAAGTAGGTCAAATCAAATCAACACTAACTATGATATGCTTCCAATTAATTAATAATTTTTTTAAAATTGTAGATCTTCTTCCAAAATTTATGAACTGTAGTTCTTTTAAGATACTCTGTTTTATAGTCCCGTATGTTTGGTTAATATTACTGCCTACAGCCTACGTGAATACAGTTCATTGAACTCAACAACAAATAAAGTCTAAAGTAAAGCAAATAATAATAATAATATAATGATAATAATAAAGGAAGATGAACACTAACTCAATGGAGGGTGGTGGAATTCATTTTTTATCCTCACTACGTAATATGCCATGTGCATGTATATAATCGACGATTTGTTCATATCTATTATAATTCATAATAAAACAACGTGAGTCAATAAGACATTTGGTTCTTAATACTTATAGTTGTTCAAAATTAGCAATACCTCTATTTAGTTATAGTAAATTTAAACAGATACAAATTACAAACACGAACGAGACGTAATAACTGAATTAAATCAACACGTGTGATAAAAATATTTATGGAGTATTTAGCTAGCCAATTTAGATTTTATTGTATAGTTTTATAATCATTTGTCTTTTATAATTTAAATATAGCTTAATTTTATTTTTCTATTGACTCTAATTCAACATCCGATTGAATTAGAATCGACCCTTTAACTTTTGACACGTCCTAATGGATTCTTTGAGTTGGGTGTGACAATATTGGTTTTATCATTATCTTACTTTGCAATCACTTTGCTTTATAATGAGTTTCAGGAGTTAATTTTTCCTGCTGACCAAGGAGAGGTGACAATGTTTGATGCGTTTAAGTTGGACTTTGTTATTACGCTGAGAGCACTAGCCACTAGTTTTGGGATTTTAGTCTTTTTAATACGATTTGACATGCAGATTGTCATGTTATCTTATATTTCATGTTAAATTTATCTGTTTAATGTAATATAAGCTTGACGTGAACCTTAACTTGCTCGATTGTGGGACATGTATGTGTACTAAGTAAATAGGACTTAATGGATATGAACTTATGAACCAAATAGTCTCAATAAATGTTACGAGATATGAATAATTGAAAATTCAGGTACTAATATGCATTTCTAGGAAATTTTTATCCTGCACGTTAGGAGGTTCCATTGTGATATGCTGATAGGGACAAAGGAAGTTTCAAGTGACTTATTACTAGAATAAGAGCAAGTGGGAGTTTTGTTATTGAAATAAGTGAATCTTATGTTCTATTGCTTTCTCTGTGGTATTATGTATTGATTGACAAACAGAGCTCTATCCCCAAGTTAAAGATGACATAATGACTCGTCTTACAGGTACTAAGAGTTCTAGGTTCTATTTGTTTCATTGTATTTTGATTATTTTGACATAATATTTTTGTCATTTTCAAGCAGATGTTTGTAAAAAAAACAAAAACAGATGAAAAGTTGACAATTTTATTCATAAATAGATCACACAAATACGGTATAAATATGATACAAATAAATTACAAATGCAAATAAGATACAAATACGATGCAGATAAAACTTTGACAATCCAAATAGGCCCATGATTCTTTTAATCAAAATCAAAAAATGATTAATAATATCAAAGCATATTGTCTCCTACTTAGACTGATAAATAGAAGAGAAATTGCTATATCCTCTATTCAAAGGGGAGAGATGAGTTTAGATATTCTGATGATTCAAAAGGATTTAACTCTTACTGAATTGATAAATAATGGAATATTAATTATCGAACCAATTCCTTTGTCGATAAAAAATGATGAGCAATTTATTATGTATCAAATTATTAATATTTCATTAGTTCATAAGAGTAAATCATCAAAGATGCCAAGAAAGAAAGTATGATAAGAACCCTTTGAGAAACCAAGACATCAAAGAATGATAGCTCGAACAATCACCCAAAAGGCAGGATGTTACAGGATGGTATCGCATGAATTTTTTATCTTCCACCATTTTCTTTTTCCTGACCATGAGAAACTAAAATCAATATGAATCTTAATGTGGAACCCTATGAGGAAACATGCAACTTATATTATTATCTAATTTATCATATATAATCAATAGATTAAGCATTGCATTAAAGTTCATCCATTGAGGTTACCGAGTAGTTTTCTTCTTATACACACCTAGCTACTATCAATTTAAATTAGTACATAGAGCGGATATGATTCAAGTTTATTATGCTAATACGAAAAAAAGAGAATAATATTGGTTTGATTCATCATATCCATCAATGAACATACTCCAATATGCAAATTCATTATCTATTATTGCCAATGTTGCAAAATCATTATATAAAATGATGGATTAGAATGCTACTGAGCTTTCAATGGCTAAATATATATACCATGTCAAGCAAGTCTTGCAATGGAAATATAATGAGGTAGATATGATATAATAAGTTGTTATTGTATCACGCTTCTTTATTATCATTTTATAAACACATTATTATATAAAATCTAATTAATTATTTTTCCATTAGAGGCTAGAATGTGCTCTCATATCTATTATTTTTTGAGTTGTAGGTGTTGATAACACAAAGGTCAATATAATTCATGTAATATAGTACATTTTGACCGTACTTGGTCCGTTAGGCTTAGGAATACCATTTCGGTCCAATAAAGCTAATTTCCTTGTTTTTGATAACGAAATAAGTCGTGATTTTGATTCCATGGAAATCTCAATCCTTATAACTTATAACATTCCATTCCTTTTGGCTTTATCATAGGGATTTCAATTGGTAAATTACATCTTAAATTTTCTAGTAAAAGTATCACTTCATTTCTCTTCAATCTCCATCCTTTCTCTTTTGTACCTTCGTCTTTGTGTTTTTGTTTTCTCTTACTTATAATTTCAATATTCATGTCAAAATAACCAAACAAAAAATATATATATCCCATATCCTTCTTCCTTATATATATATAAAAGCAACCAATGAATAAACAAATTACAATATTGAAAACCAATCCAAGTACTTTGGGCTGAGGGACGAAAAGGTTTAATAATGATGAAAATGAAGCCCAATGTACCATGTTAATAAAACTAAAACTATTTTTTTAACATAAAGGACAATCATTAAACAAACACATTTAATCAATTCAACCATTATAAACTCCTGTTTAACATGTTGAGTTAGTATTTAAACTTAGTAAACATGGGATGTGCTAGCAGTCTTAGCTCAGAAGAGCGCATAACTTTTAACCATGTGGTCTTCGGTTCGATTCCCATAGACGGCGCATGTTATATTCTTTTGGCCAAAATATCCTTTCAAAAACAAGTCGCAGGTAGAGGCCATCCAAGGATCCCACAAAACATTTTTCTAATAGAGTTCACAAACTTCACATGCAACTATCATTTGTTATTTTATTATTCACCACCTGCCATCCCTATGGCCGCAAAGAAGTCAGAACCCTGCCATGTGAAATCAGCAAGTTAGTTTAGCCAAGGTAAAAAAAGATCAAATTCCAGGAAATGATGGATGAAATAACACTAGAAGTGATTCCAGGGGAAGAAATCGCAAAAAATTGCAACCCAGGTAAACAGTGGTTGCACTAGATAGATGCAAAGCAGTGCATGATATCAAATCATCACGCTGATGTAACTTTTGGGCTAGGAACCCTCAAATACAATGAGGAGTGAATTCATGCTAATGCAATGTTAGAAAGGTGGTGGAGTTGAACATGTAATATTGAGACATCAAAAGAACCCAGTGAAAAGGGGCAATGACACAGACACAGGTCACATTGAAGAAAAGAAGATAGAGCATTAGCAATGTGTAAAAATCTAAAAGAAAACCCCCTTCCATGAATAGCATTAAGGATTCTTGCAGGTGCACCCTAATATTAACAAGCTCTTTTCCCCTTGATCATTTTTCCAGCAAATCCTGACCATACACATTTTAAGAGATTGATTTGTTATCATTATACTCTGAATCTACCACAGGCATGCTATTAATGAATTACTTTAATAGCTTTTCATCAGCAAATTTGTATCAAGGAACTAGAGTGACATTTCAAAATGCAATACTAAAAATTTGTGCTAAAATCAGAAACATGCAAATTATTTTCCACATATTTGTGTATCTCGATAACATGCATCATCTGTGATTATTGAGCAACTCTTTTCCCATCATTTAGTAAAAGCAATAAGTAAACAAAATAAAATAAAAATTTACATCTTGAACATAGAGAAACATAGCATTTATTCTCATTTTCAACTTGTCAGTTGTCATATACAGATGTTAATGTGGCTTAACCAATAGTGTTGGAAAATAGACCTTTATTTAATAATTTATTTATATTTGCTTTTATTGAAAAATAAAATTTGACAAGCTTCTCATAAATGTTCTCAGTTTCTCCGGCTTGTTGATATTGACTCTGTCCTCATAAGCAAGGATTAACATCTAAAAGACAACTTTTGACTTATTTTTGTAACCAATCAGGCAAAAGCCAACAATGCCCTGCCTTGATTTTATCCAGACAAGCATATTTGCATAGCACAGAGTCTCCCTTGTGAGGAAATCTTGAAACTAAAAGATTTTTCCAACTTTCTAATCTCTTAATTATTAGACTTCAATTGAAAAAAGAAAAAAAGGCAGTAGATATAAAGATATATGCCAGGAATAGATTATCTGGACACATTTTACCTATCCAGCAGTTTGCGCAATTACATTTAAGTACTAAAGAGTCCAAAGCTTTTATAAGATATAGTACAAGAGCATTGACATTTTTAGTTCTTTTTAATTTTCAAAAACTTCTCCCCACCTTTTTCCCCCCCTAAAGCCACATTAATACAATTGCATTCTTAAGTTGACTGCATCACAATAATTAATCGCTCAAGCCTTAATGTTTTTCTTCACCCCAGCATCATCAATAAAGCATAAACTTTATGTTGAGTAGGAGCATCTGCAAATCAAGTGAAGCATCCACATCTCCACTCTAAGGATAACAAGTCAGGACCCTCTTATCTATCATTAATCCTTTATATGGTACACAAAACCATACAATTTTCTCTGTTAATTGAAAACCCATAACATTCCTTTTTCCAAGTCACAATCCACCAAAAAGATTCCTTTACCCTTATGATGATTGAAAGTTTATATTCTTCTTCTAGACAGCAACTAACACACACCATAAACCAAAAAATTTCTCGATTTCATCCATTATATTTCCCCGATTTAGCCATAGCATAAAATGTAGATTGATCATTAGGGATTTAAAATGCATGTTCGGAGATCTCATAAGCAACTTGGCCCTAAATTACACATTATCTATATAGTACTCTGGCAAAAACATTCTCCTAAACTCTTCCATCTTTCACTAAATCCAAGATTTACTAATCCATTATCTACAGCTACCCTTCAAACTAACAACCAAATCCAATTTGAGCGGACAGAACCACCCAAATCCCAGAAACTTGTATTAAAACATCCCAACACACTTCACAGAAAATAACTTCTATTCAAATCAAAGCAGCAGTAAATTACTTCCTTCACATTCCTCCAAAATACCATCTTCTAAACATAAAAATTCAAACTTGCAATGTCAAACCAACATAATAAAACTTCTGCATAAGCACGCTATATTCAAGATCACGAGAAACCCGCATACCGCGAACGGTCTCACTGCTGTGGTGGCTGTTGCTGAGGAGGAGCATTAGGAGGAGGAGGCATTCCGGGCCGAGGGGGACCAAAAACCCCGCCAGGTGGAGGTGGCATCCCGGGACGAGGAGGAGGCGGGGTAGGCATTCCAGGCCTAGGCGGAGCAGGAGCACCACCAGGAGGCGGAGGCCCTCTCATCATAGCTCCCTGAGGCGGTGGAGGAACCATATGAGGTGGCCGCTGTCCATATTGTTGAGGACCCGGAGGAGGAACCTGAAACTGCGGTGGCGGACCGGGTCTACCAGGTGGGAACTGCCCGGGTGGCCCCCGAGCTGCCATCGGTGGCGGAGGTGCCTGCCCAGGGTACGGCGGGGGCCGAATGACAGGAGGATTAGGGTAAGACATCAGCGGCGCGGAGAGATTCGGAACAGGAGGGCGAGATATCTAAGGCTGCATCATTCTAGGGGCGGGCCACCAACACCGCGAACGGGACCAGCCAATCCCGGCTGAGCTTGAAGGATAGGAGCAGTCGAGATACCTCGTCCCACAGGACGTGCAACTCCGGGGCTAGAGAGTGCAGAAGCGGAGATGGCCTTTGCACGAGATTCGTCGGGAGGAGGTGGGCTCTCTACAGTCATGGAAATTACCTCTTCGCCCCTTTGGAGGACTAACCCTAGGGTTCTACGATCTTCTCTTTCCTCGTTGGGTAGTTTACGGAACTCTTCACAGTCTCCAAGGACGAGGTTCATGTGACGGTCGAAGGCCATGAATTTGCCAACCAGCTGGCGCCCGTCCTGGATTGTGACCCGCATCCGGTAGTTTATGTATTGGAGCATCTTCGAACTCTTCGACATCGACATTTTGGAAAATGGTGATTTGGAATTCGCTTCTAGGGTTTTTGGTGTTGAACGGTTTTGACTCCGAGGTTTGGACTAAGATTTGAAGAACATAGAGAGGAAAGAAAGATAGAGCGGGATGAGGAAGTAAGTGGGAGTGCAAAAAGAACTTGGCTAGGGTTTTGGCTTATTTTACCATTAATTTTTATTTTACTTTATTTTATCTTTTTAATGCGTGCCTTTAGAGAAATAATCGTTAAGATTAATTATAATTTATTCATGGGATTTAAATTAATAATTTTAAATAATAATATATTTTTGAATATATTAATGAGATGTCATTAATATTATTTTAAATACAAGAATAAATTATTTAGACACCCTTGAAAACTTTTAAAATTGTATAAGCTTCCCACTATTTGAAAAGTAGTACTAACACCTTTAAAATAATTTTGGACAACTTCTTTAATGGGTTGGTTAATGTCATGTACAATATAATATAAAAAACAAATGCAATGCCTTTTTTTTTTTGGGTCATCAATAAATTCTATGCCATATATTTATATTAATTTAAACAAATATATAATATGTTGATTCAAATAATAATAATAATTATAATAAAATGACATGTCATATTTTAATATTGTTATGGAAAAATATATTAAAAAATTAGCATAGGTAAATGTGCAAACATTAAAAAAAAAACCTAATATTATTTGAGCGAAATACAAAACACGTTGAATAATTTGAATCAACAAATATATTCAACACAAGCGAATGTACCAAAGCAAGAAACGTAGAGCATGGATCATGTGCAAGTGAATGACCAAACAAGAATTTAAAAAGGTTAGTGGAGTTTCAACTAGTTAGACTATCCCTTGGTTCATTTCAACATGCATCACAGTGATATAGTGACAAATATAAAATTTAGTGTAATTTCACTCCTTACCTTTCAACCTATTTTAAATGCATCCTTTTAAAATAAAAAAATAGAAATTAGCAAGGTTGGAATGCTCATAGGATAGAAAAATAAATGATGTTAAAAGTGAACCATCAGATAGTCTAACTAGTCAAAACTCCGCTAACCTTTTTAAATTCTTGTTTGGTCATTCACTTGCTTGTGGTCCATTTTCTACGTTTCCCACTTTGGTAGTTTTGCTTGTGTTGAATATGTTTATTGATTCAAATTATTCACCATGTGTTGTATTTTGCCCAATTAATATTAGGTTAATTTTTTTAATGTTTTACATATTTAGTTATGCTAATTTTTTATATATTTTTTTCTATAGCAATATTAAAAAAGGACATCATCATCATCATTATTATTGTTATTATTTGAATCAACATAAATCATTTGTGGAAATTATGTTTTACATATTTGTTTAAATTAATATAAATATATGACATAGCATTTATTGGTGATAAAAAAAAAAGCATAGCATTTATTTATTATATTTTCTTGTGCAACTCATTAAGTGCTGAATTTTTAAAAAACCGTGCAATTTTTAAGGGGTATCCATGTAATTTACCATAAATATAATTAAATAAAGTATTGTATAGTATTTTTTATTCTATTTCTTAATAGTGATAATTTGTATTTCACAGGATATAGTTTTGGGAACATAAATATACCCCTATAAAAATTATGAATGAATGAAAATACCTAATAGAGTTTAAAATGTATATGTGCTTACAAATGGTACAATGAGTGAAATTTAATTGTCCCTGAACACTTTTCAACTTTATTGTTCTTTTATCTTTCCTCTTTAATTTTTTTTTCCTGGTGATCCAATCGAAATTATATTTGGTTATAGCAAAATCGGATAGACAGGCCTGGGCCATGACCATCAAAATTACACTTCGCAGTGACTGTTGGGCTAATAGTAACATCCCTAAAATAAGTAGTATGATGAAAAAAAAAAGAAAAAAAAAAGAAATAGCAAACGTATCAATGGAAGGGTCTTCCTGAACAAAAACACTAAGATCCCTCAGAAAAGCAATAAAAGCATGGAGCTAGGCTTATTTACAAACATCTCCTCACATTAAAAACATTTGTTGTTCTCATCATATTTCAGCTAATAGAAACTTGACATGTGTTAATAAATTTTAAAAATAAAGACATCTTTAAAATAAAAAAAATAGTTATTATCATTTTATATACACGTGGCAATTATATATTCGTCATAATAGAATCGAGACAGCATCTTTAAGACAGCAAATTTCCATCTCACCAGATCATGGAGGCTATCACATGTGATTTTAGTCATTTCTCGTCATGGCCACCACAGGGTTGTTGGCAAGCACCCCTTGTATAAAGTACCTGCAAGCAATAACAAAAGAATGGAGATGGTTAATTGTAATGGTTGGGGCAAGGTTGTTTGCTAAATGAAAGGACCAAAAGATACTCCAAAGTTTTACTTCGAAGGGGTATTGGACAAAAACTTTACAAGGAAGACCCCCACATGCAACAACCATTTCTATCAAAGGCAATTCCTGCATAGCCGGCAGTAGTCTATACGGTAGTAAAAGCACCATTACAGTAGATGGTGATATCTTGTTCCAATCGTGCAGGCACAGTATTAAGCGTCATGAAACAAGAGGTGTTGGATGGTTAAGGTAACATTCTTCCATTTGACTCCATGAAAGTTTTGCTCTTCTTTATGGAAAATCCCAAATAAAAATTTTCTAGTTAGTTGTTCAATTTTTTTTAAAAGTCCCCCCAAAAACCTAGCACCTTGCATATAGTAATCAAGGCACCTCTTTTATAACTGATTTAATCAAAATGCTACAGTTAGCAATGCTTAAATGTTTTTCTTTCCATCTAGTAAGCTTTTGCCAGATTTTCTCAAGTAAATTGTTCAGATCTTCCTTGATTAAAGTGCCTTTATTAGATATAGGAAATCTGAGGTATCTACCTGGATGAGTGGCTTCTGTAATCTTGTAATATTACATGTTTCTGTTCACAAAGATTTAGGGGTATTGCCCAAAAAAATAATCCTTGACTTATTGCTATTGACCTTCTACCCTATCAATTCTCTTAATTCTTCCATAAATTGCTGCACAACTCAAGCATTCTTAGTAGTCGCTTTTGCAAAGAGAAGCACATCATTAGTAAACAGGACGTGTGTCGCTTCAATGTCACTACCCTTGAATTTTGCAAGTTTTTATAGGCCCGCATCAACAATTCGTCAGTTGGCTCAGCATTTCCATATCAAGAATGAGCAAATATGAGGACAAGGGGTCTCCTAGTCTTAAGCCACGCGTGGAGTGGAAGAACTCTGAAAGCCTACCATTGATTTGTTGGCGAATTGTGGAGAGGATAAGCAAGATCTAATAAGGTCAATCCATCACTGAAGGAGCTACAATAAAAATAAGGCATTAAGTACAAAGTCCCATTCAATGCGATCATAGGCTTTCTTCATATCTATCTTCTACATCATCTATCCCTTTTGCCCTCTTTTATTGTGGAAGGATTTCATCAACTCTTGAAGAAGGATTACATTATCATTTGAAAAGCGTCCTGAGATGAAGCTAGCTTAAGTTGGGTGTATAAGGTCATTCAAGTGTGGTCAAAAGCATTGGACCAAAATTTTGGTGATAGTTTTATACGTTGTTGAACACAAGCTGATAAGTAGGATAAAGCGTTTGCTTTAGATATTTTGGGAATCGAAGTGGAGTCTTATTAACTTTTGCGGGAATTTGTCGCATGGCAAATATTTGCTGGATAAAGTGGCAAAAAGACTCCCTGACTATATTTCGCATCTTTCGAAAAATTTGGGTTGGAAAGCCATCCACTCCAGGGGATTTGAAAAGACTAATACTAAACAGGGCAGTTTTGATTTCCATATCAAAATCCTAAGCAATGGAGGGTTTCCTATGTTGGTGCTCCCTGCAGAACTTATTCAATTTTCTCAATACTATTTTGCATAGATCTCTCTTCTTGACCTCTATGATACCGAATGTTTCTTTATTCCACTTTCTTACTTTGGTGGTAAAGTTCTATAGGTTAATGATGAAGTCATTTGGATTGGCTCATGTTGATTGGACAAAGTGTTTAAAAGCGGGATGACTTGGCCACATTGGTTGGAAACGAAAGGGATGGGGTCCAATTGATGCATCAAAAGATATCGGGTAAGTAGTTAAAAGGTTTGGTCTATGACCCAATTGATGGAAAGGCAAATGAAGGAGCTTAGTGTCACGAACCTAAAGGGGCTTTGAAGGATAAACTTGAAGTAATCATATTATTTATGTATATGTAATATATGAACCATTTTGCAAGATAGAGAATTGCAAAATTCTACTTAATGTTTGCTATACAACTTTTTATTATATAAAAACATTTTGATAACTAAGGAAATATAGAATCCCACAATCCACTAGAATCACAAAGAATCGGTATCATTCACCAAACAGTAAAATAAGATAGATAAACTACATATTAGAAACTTTTAAACCCTTATACTACTAATCTAATTCATTCTATGTTTATCTCATACATTACAAAATCTCAAACTTAAATACTAACATATGGATTATATCTAAACTTATCTTCATATCTTTAAGAACTTTACTGAAGATGAACTCTTTCTTCACACTTTCTTAGTCCATTCCTGACTTGGGTTATTCTTGCACAAAACTATAGGGGTGTGAGCTAAACTATAGCTCAGTGAATAACAAGACGAAACCATACATCAAATAAATGTCAAGCAAATTTTATTAACGAACATATGCAATGCAACATTCAACCATATGATATGCATAGTTGGGATAATCAGAATCCAAACCAATAAAGATTTACGCCCTCTCTTGGAGGTTGAAGGACAGTTAAAATCATTCTTGCCCAGAAGAATTTAAGAACTAAAGAAGGAGAATTTCCTTTTTAAACTCATTGTTATTTATACGTATATTAGTAACATAATCTCAACTTCACTCAAGAACTTTAGAAACTCTACTAAGTATTAACATTTCCACGGCTAATGCCCACATAGGCTACATCCTTCGGTCCACTAAGCCTAGCCAAGCACAAGCAATAGATAGTTTAAGGCTAGATATTGTTAAATTCATTTTCTTTCTAAGCCTACACTTATAAGCAACAACCAAGGTAAGGATATATCTAATGCAATGCTCGAAATAGCTAACTCAAAAAAACCAAGACTAACTGATCACATATAACAAATGCAAACTCAAAATTTGATTTTAAAAAGAAAACATACTTCTAAGGTTACTTATTTTTCTAAGCTATCAAGAACTACAACTACTCTAGGTCAAGATATACCTTTCTACTTACGTTTAAGTGTACTAGATGTTAAGCCATAGATTTTTGGTGTTTAAGAAGGTTAAAACAATGATAATAAGAAGGCCACAACATCCTTCTATTGATCATACCCGTAGTTGATGGCATAAAAGGCTCAAGAGGAAGAAAAAACAACACGATGCCCTTATCACACTTGTTATTAGGAGAAGGGTGCGTGACAACCATCATGGCTGTGATGGGGGTATGATAGCCATCATGACATTTGTCATGACTCTGATTGGCCAAAACATGTTGCTCTCGAGGAGATCAAGACTCGTGTCATGGTCGTGACCCTTATTCATACCCTACTTCTTTTCAAAACACGAAAAAATTTCCAAAATCATTCCTTCCTTGATCGTTAAGCATGTAAACTTCCCATTCATATGCCAAAACACTAGTATTTTACAACATTATTCTCCATATTACCATAAAGACAGAGAAACATTAAGATTAACATACGATATATCAATTACCTTAAATCAAAAGTTATTCTTCTTCTCTTTTGAAATAAAAAACCGCAAAATTCAATAAGATGGCTATGAGTTTTTATATCCTCCCAAGGTATAAACGCCTTTGACACGTAATACACATAGGTTTAAAGATGCGTTCTTTTCAAAATTGCAAAAAGGAAAAGTAAAGGAAAGCGGTTCACCTTAATATCTTATTGATTCATTTAAGAGAGATTCTAAGAGGAAGACTGAGGGTTTGGTGGACTATGTTAAAACTGCAGTAAATAGAAAGGAAACTTAGGTTTAAGGTGAGGGGTAGGTATTATAAAATATTTATTTTTATATTACAAATTTAGTTAAACAATCATGAAAAATAAAAATGGTAGATAGAAGATTGGATACTTGATGCATAATTTGGGGAACAAAAAAGTGGATCTCTCATGTTTTTAGTTTTCTTCAATTAGTATAGGAGGCCAACCATACATGGAAGTGAGTAAGTATCTGAAAGAAAATTACATGTGTGACCAAAGAAATAAAGGTAAAAAGAAAATAACATGAAATATGAAAGGAAAAGAGAGAGGCGCATGCTTCCTTGACCATCCGGTGTATGTTGATATATATATATATATATAGTCCAAAACCGAAAAAGTTTCCTATATATTTCTCATTTTCTATAGCCTCAAACCTAGTCCTAACATAACTAGGAAAGTACTCAAAGTAGTATTTCTAGGTAGAATTTTCATACATAAACCATATGTGGTATATTAAATTGTGTAGAACAAGTTGCACCAAAAGGATAGCAGCATGTATAGGTGTAAGAACTTCAACCCTAATTTTAACATCCATGCAACCAGTATTTCTAAAGTCTCAAAACGTGAAACTTTAGTTTCTAAAGCATAATGAATCATCTTACTTAATGCTTATGCATGAGTTATGCTTAATTTAAGAAGCATTGTTAGAATTTATAACTATTGTCCAATTTTCTTTCATTTTATATTCCCATTTGCATCCTAAGTTAAAATATAAGAATAATAGTTACATCTAGGCATAAGTGCAACATTCCTCTCTTGGTAATTATCAATGGGGCTATAAATAAGTTAGAGTCGATACAAAATATTTTTTAATATAAGCTCGAGCTAGCATTCCAATCTAACTTAAAACTACACTCATTAAGATTAAGCTATACTCAATTAAACTTTTATAGGAATTCAATTTCGTTCAAAGGTATAATTTTCTTCAACTTAAATAGTATTTTTATAAAAACTTGATTCTAGTTCAACTCTCGCTTATGCTCAACTCAAGTTAATTAGTTAAGCTAGATATCATGCTGTTTGAAATAGAGTTGGTAAATTACCCAAGTTACTCAAGCTCAAGCTCAAACTCGACTCAACCACCATTGAATTAAACTCCAGTAAAAATCAAGATGGAGGGTAGCTTGTAAGTACATTTGGCTCAAAGATACTCTTAATTATAAATATTATCAATCTATGAATGGTGTGATTGACTATCATGTATGGAGACAAGGGCATCATGAGCTCTGTCATAACATGAACATGGCATGTGCATACAAGGCTACTAGAATCTAGTAAACAGCTAGATTACATAAAATTCTTCGCAATTCTCCATATGTCAATCCACATGCATCATTAACATCCTTAAAAAAAATAACACTATAATAGTAAACTATCTTAGAGGTCTAACAAAATCTCCAGATGTAAACTAATCATATGGAACCAATAAGAATTAAATATTATAATAATTCTCCATCTTATAGTATCTAATGCAACAGACAATTAAACAACACATAAACAATTGAAATAATTTTTCAATCATCATGCCATAAACATAATTAGATAAACATTATCATAAACAGGAACCAATAAGAATTATGCCCGAGAAAATAATTTTCTAAGACATGAACTCATTTGCACCCAAAACGAAAATTGGCTGTGCCATAGTTGTTGAATCCAATGATATCACGACATTCTAATGGTTATACTACACTTGGTCGATTAAAACCTCTCAACATAAATAAGAAACCGTAACAAAAATGAAGAAACTAGAAACGATGGAAGTTTTAGGAAACACATGTCTATATGGTTTAAAAAGTTTTCGCGGATACTTTCATCCAATAGAAACAACATCATGTATGATATAAATTAATTCAAATATTATTTAGTCTAAAACACTAGAACTATCACACGCATACAACAAGCAACAATAGTAGCATCTGAAAAACACAAAAATCCAAACCTTGTCGTGAAATGATTCAATCTTGAGTAAAAACAATTATCGAAAGATTACATCACCTAACTTTCTAATTTTATTCTGTTAAATTTTTATTTTTATTTAATTTTTTATAGTTTCCAAACTAACCAAAATATTGCATACCCTTGTCGACTGGAAGATTGGATTAGATGATAGCCAACCTTTGTCGCTCAATTGTTTCAAGTTGGTTAAGCAAGGTCATTCATCGGTCGATTTGCTGAACCGGATCAATCATCTTCTTCACTTGTGTTTCCTTCTCGGATTAGTCTGGGGCTCCTTCCAACATTGATTTGACAAAATTTAGGGGGTTTTTTCTTCAATATTTTCTTTAAGGAAATTATCAAATTTAGTATATTGATTTCGCACAAAAATGCAATTTGATATTTAATCTTTGATGTAGTCAATTTAATACATAATCAAACATTTCATAATTATTTTTACCATCTCTTTGTTTCTTAATGTGGAAGGGATAGTTTATTAGTACTAAATGATATTAAAAGAAGTAATGATAAAATTCAATTATAAGCTACCTCTTTCATGCCAAGAACAGAGCAAAATGATGCTAATAAAGTAGTAAAAATAGAAAAAAATTGAATTGTATATTAACTACTTCAAAGTTTAAGTACCAAATTGAATTTTTGTGTGAAATTTGGGCATAAACAATATGACTCATCTAGCATGCCTAATAAAATCATAGAGGTATTTACATGGATTTAGTGAATATTTTTATCATTATTTTTCCATATAATAGAGACCAAATTGTTTAATTATTAAATTATTAATTTTGTTTTATTTTTACACAAACATCATATTGCGTCCTATTGTAAAAAAACCGTTAATAAATGTTTTGAAATATATATTAATATATCTAATAATAAAAAAAATATTTTTACATTTCCATCCATACATTTGTCTTCGTAGTAAGTGTATAGTCAATCGTAAGAAGTGTCCCACAAGTAGAAAAGTCCAAAATCATTTTATGGATATGTTTGTACAGAAAATTCAAAAATTAATACAATGATAAAGCATGATGAAAGCATTCCTTACACTTTCTCATTATTATTATTATTATTTTTGGCCAACACACTTTCTAATTATTAGGTAAGGTATTAAACATGGTTTCATTAAGCAACTCAAACAAAGAAATATATTCTTTTTATAAAGTAAAGGTAAAAATGGATATTAATACTAAAACTAACCTAGAAGGAAAGAATATGATATGTCTAGGGATGCAACCGGGGCGGGTCATTATAGGGTACCCGCCCGCCCGAACCATTAAAAACCCTATAGGGTCTGACCCTATAGGGTCACGGGACGGGTTTGGAAAATTACTTACTGACCCTATAGGGTTTCGGGGCGGGTTCGGGTCACAAAAAAAACCGATGGGTAACCCGAACCCGTCAAAAATATAAATAATTAAAAAAATTAAATTTGAAATTTAAAATTCACAATTATGTAATATTTTTCTTCATGGACTTCTGTTCAGATAGATTTTTGAAAACGATGCATCCACTATGATTCCTTGTGTTTGTTTTCTGTAGCACATGGAATACAAAAAGATGCAAAATCAACTTTCCCTGATAAGTTTGTACCTATGGACGTGCAGTTTCCCTATTTTCTCTCATGGATTCATCGCATTTTCTCGTAGGTTCCACATTTTTATTTCTTTTTCCGCACTATATTCCCAATAACCGATTCCTCCAATTTCCTGAAATGTATAATTAGATGGGTTGTTCAATCCAAAATTATCTGTATTTCGATCTTTTGTGTGCTAGCTTTTTTTTTTTCTTGTAATTTTCACCTGGTTACTGAACCAGAGTTTAAAGTAATTTATAAAATTTATTTTATTTGATTTCGTAACAAGTTTATCAGTTAAACATCTTTCTTTGGTTCACTAAACTAAGTAATTGATTAATAGTGCTCAGTGATGATCGTATTTGCTTTAAAACCACACCGAAGAGTGACGAGAGAGATATTCGGCATCGATCATCGGGTTAGAGGAAGTGTCGTTTTACTGGAAGTGTTTCGGTGGTGCGTGATGACTCTATTCTCTGTTTGGAGATTAGACGAGCACGCTGTCAGGCACTGAAAGTGGGGATTTTTAAGTTAAATTTTGATAGAATGCTATAGCATTATTCAAACTATTAGGTCTTTTTTTTTTCCTGGTTTTACATTTACAGTTGTTGATAAATGTATCCAAATTTTCATCTAAATTTTGAAATTTATAATCTTATACCAAATATGATTTTGATTCACCAAAAATTATTAATCATTAGAAAGATATTGTGACAAATATTTATCTGTAACTTGTTGAAATGTGAGGTAGATAATAATCTAAATAGTTGAGTATAGAAAATTAAGCGGGTCGCGGGACGGGGCGGGTCAGGGTCAAAACCCTATAGGGGCGGGTTTGGGAATTGAATAGAAAACCCTGTAGGGTCACGGGACGGGTTTGGGAAACCCTATTGGGAAGCGGGGCGGGTTCGGGTTTTATATGACCCGTCCCAAACCCGCCCCGGTTGCATCCCTAGATATGTCCATGATCTGGTGTTAAGGTTCATCTTTAAAGGTAGAATGAATGATCTATGATTTAAAGAGAGTTTATTCGTCACATATAAGATGCTGGTAGTTAGATAAATTGGTAAATTAATTAGAATGAAGATAGGGAACATTATAAATAGCCCTTAGTATAGAAACAAGAATTTATTTATGAAAATAAATTGAGATTTTTAAGTGGAGAAGCCAACATCTTAACATGTGATTGATATCTCCTAATTGGAACTATAGGGAGCCCTCACAGTTGTAAAACTAAGTTAAATTGTAGAACTAAGATGCTCGTGGAGGACGAGGTAAGATGAGTCTAGAATTAGTTAAGAATATTTCATGAACAGAAAATACCAATATAGAAAAAGAAAAGAAAATGGTATTATGCGTTATTTCATTTTACAACCCAAAGGAAAAATATATTCTTTGATAAATAAAGAAGATAAAGACAAGTATTGCTACTAAAACTAGGTCTTTAAGAAAAGAACATAATATATTATCCAAAGTAGTGAGTTGTTGTTATTGGTGTTATTATTATTATTATTATTATTTAGAGTATCATTGATCCCATTTTCTGAATATTATTGGCACTCCCATAACAGTCCTATATTCTAAGTTCAACATTTGGTCAAAACGAAAATTGGTGATGCCATAGTTTTTTAATCCAATGATATCACGACATTTTAATGGTTATGCTACACTTTGGTCGATTAAAAGATCCCATGACCTCTTTTTGGTTATGCATCCATATCCTGTGAAACCAATGTTTCCAAGACTACTTAGCAAGCTATTGCCTCAAAATAACTGTTGTAATCCCCCAAATTTTTCGTAATCTAATTTTAACAAATACTAAAAATGTAATATAGAATTATATTAAATAATTGGAACAAGTAGTAAAAATCACAAAAATGTAATATGAATTATATTAAATAATTGGAACAAGTAGTAAAAATCACTCCAAATTTTTCTCGATTTAAAAATGTCAAAGAATGAATTTGATTACAATTAGAGAGATTAAAATCGTTACCAATAAAAATTTTGAAATTACAAACTGAACTTCTATGATCTCAAATAATTTATAAAACGACGATAACCCAATCGTTAATATAAATTACTGAATTCTTTAAGCTCAATAATTCGGGAATAAATCATATGCTTGTTAACTAATGAAATAATAGTATTCGAAATCTAATAACAATATTAAGTAGCACTAGACAAAATATGTTGTTATAGATAACTCATATACAATAAGACGTAATATTTGGTAAAAAATCACTAGTTCAACAAGAAATAATAGTTAACCTTGAATTTAAGTTAGAAGAACAAACGATTAATTTCAAACCCGATAAATACAATCTATTAACAATACTTTTTGGTATAGTACGATAATTTAAAAATGAATTACTAGGATTATAAATACATAATGAATGCCAAAACCAATCAATAAATATTAATCCCGATCTAAAACAAAAAAAAATATCTAAACCCGTTGTTTTACTTTTTAGGAAATCCTGAATTCATTAAGATTAAGTTCCTAAATTGATTTACTGAACATTGAAAAATTTAATCGTGTAAGCTAAAATACTAGAACTAATTAATCGTGTAACATTTAAACTAAAAATTTGAAAATATAAATAATTTAGAGTTTCTTGTAGTAACTTAGATAATTTTATTTCGAGATAACTCGTACGTAATGAATATATATACATACGTTTATAAATTAATTGGTTAAATTATTCTAGTTAACTATTAATTAGATAATAATAATAATAAAGAAAAATATTTTTAGATAATAACTATTACATATACATATATATATATATATATAATCGGACAAGTCCAACCGCTGCACCAATTGATGAAATGGGATGCCGAGCAGCAGAGGACACGCGCAGCAGCATCCATGTTGGAAAGGGCAGCAGCAGCAGCAGCAACGGACGAGCAGGAGACCTCCACGTACACACAGCAGGCTCTATCTCACGCACAAGCAGCAGAAACTGCTGCAGTTCCACGTCATGCACATCACGCACATCCATCACGAACAGGGCAGCAGAAGACCGAGCAGAACAGCCTCCCACGCGCAGCATCAGGAACAACAATGCTTGTCTTCACGCGCAGCTCACTTCGGCTGCAACAATTTCCACGCAAGAGACAGTTGATGTCGCCTGCGGCTCACGTTGAAAAATGCTTCACGGACTGAACAAGAGGACAGCAAGATCCATCCGAAGTCCACGCATAGAATATCCAACGCGTACAGCAGGAGTTGGAAGCTGTAGAAAATTTCCACGTTGAACAAAAGCTCATGAAATTGAATTTACGTCCACAACTCCTGCTGGAATCACGTTCTTTTCAGCCGTTATTTGCATTCCAATTCACACCAGTTGAAGCCCCAAAGGTCTTAATGAAAATGACATGTAAACAAAACCCAACACAAATTCAATTTTGGTCCAAACTTCAAAGATATTGCTGCAACATTTTGGAATTTCGGCTGGACAGGGCAGCTTCTCCACGTTGTAGCAGGGGAAGGATTTGTCAACTGCAGCAAGCTTAACTTACATCCAACTTTGCTCCAATTTAACACTTGATAATGACACCCTAACCAATCCAAAAGCTTCAACCATAATTCACATTAAATACACAAGAATCCCATATTGAATTCCAGGGTAAACAGCTGTAAATAGGAGCTTGTATCACCGTGGAACAGAGTAGCAGCAGCAGGGAACAAATCAACAAGAATGTAGCAGCAAATTGAGCTCCGATTTTTATAAATTCCTAAGCTCAGTTGAGCTGATATTTTTGACTAATTAAACCACAATTAAAAGCCCCCAAATGTACACTACAAACACCAATTATTGGTTAGAAAACAACAAGACAAATGTGATGAAAAATCTATGCAAACTAAGATAGAAAACAACAAACCAAAAACTGCAGTAAAACCTTGATTTTTGGCCTTTGTTTTCACACGATTTTGACCCGATTCTTCTTGCAACTTGAGCCCCTATTTTACACACATAAATAGCATTAATTAGCTACCAAACAAATATAATTAAGACTCTCAAAGATAGCCACAAAAATTTGTCAAAAACAAGTCAACATTTGCATCCAACTTTGCAAAATCGTATGAGAATGTACAGCTGCATTTCTGGACATTTTTCAAGTCCAAAACCCATTCCATAGCCTCTAAAACTTAGTTTAGTCCTAGTATAAGTATATAAGCCTAAGTTAGACACACTTTGAGCTCATAAACCCCACAAAAACACTCTAAAATCTCAGCTACAACCACAAGTGCGTCCAGCACTTTTTACATTCCTTTTTCCCTTACTACCTTCAACATAGAAGTTTAGAAATCTTGTAGGAACAACCATAAACCCTAGCCTACCTTACAAACACACTAAGCTCATCAATAACAACCAAAACCAAATAAAAAATCCCAAGTTACCTTAAGGATCAAGAGAAGGAGACTTGCTTGTCAAGGTGAGAAAATTAGATTACCCTAGTAAACTTTTATTATAGTTAATGTTGTTTAGTTAGAAACTCATCCTCTAATCTTTGATTTAGGTTTAATTCTTGCTTTAAGAGGAAATTGAACCTCCTCCTTCCATTCCATTCCAAGGTAAGTTCTAACTAAACCTATCCTTGTTAAATTGTGAATAGACTTTAGGATGAATTATTGAGCATTTGAAGAAAGTTTTGTGGTTGATAAAAGTTGCAAATCTATTGATGAATTCAAGTAGATAGATGGTTGATGTCACGCCCCAATGGGTACCCTAAACGTGACAGTCCGCCAAACTCAATATTAAAGCTTAAGTATGACGACCTTGGTCGTTTCCAAAAGCTTTTATATTAAGTGTAAGGCTTACTTTCACAATTTTAGAGGACCATATATAGAATAATGAAGTTTAAGGAGATATAACAACATCTTAAGAAAAGAAGAATCACAATGATTATTTGTCCATGGCATAAACTATACAAACTTAGGGACAACCCCCTAAATTTCAAATCTATTAACATGCTAATACTAAACTATACTTTATTCAGATTTCCAATATACAAGAGGGGTTACCTGCCCACAGGGTCCACGTGGCCTTAACCATAGATACGGGAACTGCAAAAGATATCTATCGGGGTGTAAGCTAATAGGCTTAGTGAGTAGATCCCAAAATTCATACTCGAAAATTATCAATCAAGTTTATTATTCAAACATATGAAATGCAACAACCACGTGAGCATACAAGACATATGACTTTCCGGAATCATATGTTGAATGAATTTACGCCCTTCATTCGGGTTGGGGATTCAGGCCAATTACAGCCACCACTTTTAAAAACATTTTATAGATCTTACCGGCTCCTATACGCCATCAAAAACTTGTAGTTTATTACAGGCTCCTACTAGCCATCAAAAACTTGTAGTTTATTACAGGCTCCTACTAGCCATCAATTTTGTAGTTCTTACCGGCTCCTACTCGCCACTTACATGATATACCGTTCGTCTGTCTACCACCACTATTATACATTTGTCCCACCAATTGTATAGTAGCGAATGCGATGTGACTCAACATATGAAGTGCATGAATAAGTTCTTTAATTAAGGTCTAATAGTTATGTTTAAATTCTTGTAAGTGATCAATCAATTTCAGACATTTCAAGATACTAATCTACATACACTTCATTACAAACAATTCGAGTTTCGATATACTTAGTATTCTTTCAACATATTATCATACACTTCATTTTGATTTTTCTTAGATTCTAGTGCAACTAATTTTACAAGCACAATCAAGAGTATGAAAATAACGGGGAATAACTCACGATGCCATTGACGTCTACTCTTCTAAGCGGATGAGTCGTTCACACAATCCACTAAACCGTAATAGTCCTCGGGGTGAAGAAATCCTTCCTCGGGATCACCTAACCAAAGAAAATACCCATAATGAGTTTTTCTTGAAGATTTTCTTGAATTTTGACAAAACAATGTCAAAGAACGTTAAAGTTCGTATAGAAGAAGGTTCCAACTTAAAATGACCATAACTTGGTCATTTTAACTCGGAATCGCGCATATAATATTTTGATTTCTATCTACTCGAAAAGATCTACCCAATTCTAAAATTATTTCCCACAAACAAAGCCATATAGGCTCCGAAAAAGTGGCGACAAAATTCACCACGGATTTTCAAGTAAAAACAACTTTGGTTCAAGAAATCAAAATTTGTTTGATAAATACTTAGTTATCGATATAGTTGAAAAATTCTCTTTTTATAACTATTAACTCATATTTAAGCATGCTCAAGTGTTTGTTGTCCAATTATTTTTCTTTGTAAAACAATGTCGGTTGAAGCTTTTCGGAAATTGTTTTTGTGAATTTCTTTGAAATGAATACCTTGTTTTCTTTTTCTAAAAACGTTTTATGTTGGTTTCATTTATCTTTTCTAAGTGACTTTGAAAATAAAATTTCTCCTTTCTAAGTTACATTAATACTATATTTGAAGTTTTCTAGGAAATATGCTATTCTTCATTTTCTTGTATAAATTCTTTTGTTTACTTGTTTTGCAAAAATCCTTACTTGATATTTCTCATTCTTTTTCTCATGTCTCATATTTTTCAAAAATAATTATCCATGCATGAAAACTTGTTTTCTTCATAAAAACAATATGGAACAATTAAGGACTTTTTAGAAAAACTAATTTCTATAATCTTATTAACTTTTCTTGTAACTTGAAAAGAAAATTTATTCTTTTCAAACCATAAATTTTCTTTGCCTATTTAGTTTGCAAAGGTCTTTACTTAAAATTTCCTAATCATCCATCTTATTTTCTTTCTTATGAAAAGAACCATTTTAACAAAAATCTCCTTTTGAAAAACAAGGTGGAAATAATAAGTATCTTTGTAAAGCAAAAGTAGTTTATAAAATTATTGAGTTCTCTTTTTGGTAACATGAAAAGAAATGAGTTTGTTTGTGTTGATTTTATACTTTACATAAACTTATTCCTAAGTGACAAAAAGCCTTCTTTTATTTAATTTCTTTAGAAAATAAAACTTTTGGACAACAATCTAAATGAACATGATTATGAGAATAATAATAAACAAAATAACATAAATCATAAATAATAAGTCAAGTATTGGAGTCTTAGCTTTTTCAAGGCTCCCGGGACTAAGAAATAAACTAGTCCCATAAAGAAATAAAAAAAGAAGAAAAACTTGTTTTGACTTGATTAGGACAAGTCTAAGACTAGAGACTAGTCTTATAAACAACTTGAAATAAATAAATTGCATTGAAGTAAATAAATTGCATGAAAGGTAAATAAATTGCAAGAGAGCTTATATGCTCTAATTAGTATATATAGCTATATAGATATAGTAGATAGTTATGAACATAAAAGAAACATAAATGAACATAAGAGGACATAAGAATATATAAAGGAACATGAACATAAAGGAATTATGATTATGAACAAAAACAAAGTATGAACCTATTGTTGCTTTCTTAACCTTTGGTTTAGAAAACATACACTAAGCTCATACTAAGTAGATGAACATGGAGACTTCTTGAAGAACTTTTACCTAAAGGAGATGAACTTCTTGAAAGAACTTCTTGAGAGAAATTTGAGAGAGATTTTGAGAGAGTAACTTTAGTATAGAAGTGGTGTGAAAGAAGTGAAAGAGAGGGGGTATTTATAGGATTTTGAGGAGGGATTTTTGTGTGATTAAATAAATGCAAAATTAACAAATTGAGGGCAGAGAGAGGGGGGCGCCGGCCATTGCATGGGGGAGAGGGTTTGATTTATTTTTTTGACTTTTTGAAAGATAAAAGATGTAATTTAAGGTAGATGTGATATAAAGTTATGGGAAAGGTAAAAAGTTAAGATTATAGGTTATGTAGAGTGTAAGAGTAGGTGTAAGAAAAAGTAGAGATAAAAGAATAGTGTAGAATAGTAATGAATAGTGTAATGTAAAGTAGATATGACAATTAAAGTACCGGTAGTAAGAAAATACGCGTATAATAGCTATATCTGTTATTTTTACTTACCGAAAAATTATGAAATTGATATTTTTGGAAAACTTATATTTTTACGAGTCTAACGGTATATTCGGAATATTTTTACTATTCCGGGCTTCCGGACACGTTTTTCGAGAACTGTGTCCGATCGGGTTCGAAGGACATCCGAATTTCGCGAAACTGAAACTTTTATAAAACCTATGGTTATTACGATATTTGAGCTAATTATCCCAACTTCGTTTTTCCGGGCCAAAGAAAACGCAATGCCGGATTTAGATTGATACGGTAAACTAGGGTTTTGTTGACCTTTAGGGTTTCGTTTGACTTCCGGTTAGGGTTTTATGCTAAACCATTCCGAAAATTTAGGGGTTTACAACCTACCCCCCTTAAAGAAAGTTTTGTCCTCAAAACTTGGAAATTCCTACTTGTGGTTAAAACTTGGTTACTTGGGTATGCGTCCTTCTTCAAAAATTCTTTACTCGATTTCCTCATTTCTTAACCTCTGAACTCTTACGGATAAATATCGGTATTGGGTATATCCTCATAAGGAAGAATTCTTCTTCTAAAACATTAACTTTTATCCCTATAACTTGATTCCTTAATCATTTGTTTAAACGGGGTATTTTTGTACATCTCTGATAATTATCTTCCTTCTCGCCTTATGATTACTTCCTATCTTTAAACTTACCTTATTCTTGTTCTGGGGTTTTTAAGATCCTTCTTTTCCGGTTTATCTTATTTCGTCTATCTTGTGCCTTCATCACCTCATGAGATGTTCTTGATTGTTCCTCCAAAATATTTGAATGATTTTCCTTGATCGTTTATAGTATCAAGGGTCCAAAATTTCTTTATTAGCTTCTCTTCGTTTTCATTCTGGCGTCCAGGGTTGTCACATCTCTGACTGACCTCTTTTACTTTCATCTCTTTCCTTTTGGAGAGCGTTATATTGACTGATTATGAAACGAACTACCTTTGTGAGCTACTCTACCATAAGCATCCTTGCCTTCTTGCTATCGTTTGTGAAAATTTCCAGGTCTGGAGCCGTTTTCGTCGAAGTTCGTAAACCTTTCGTCCTTTGGTGTTTGATTCTTTTATCCATATTTCATTTCTTCTAATGTCCTTTTGAACTTTGGTTCATCTGAGTCCTCCTTAAATATGTTGTTGATCCCAATTTATGATTTGTACTCACGATTCTTTCTTACTAACTTCTTTGTCCTTAGCGATGCTAAATCGTTCTTTGGCTTCCTTTAACACGTCTTTCTTCCTATATCCCTTCTTTATCCTTCGTATCTTCTCTCCTAAGCTCTTTTGTTATTTTTATATGGTTGATCTTAACATTCTACCGACGTGGTTCCTCTTTTAAACCTTGTTGTGAACTTTAAAGCTCGGCTTTTCAACTCCCTTTTTTATTAATTTCCTATACCTAAGATTACATTCTTAGATTACTTCTTTCCTTCTTCAGGCTATATCACTATCCAGAAAGCATTACTAAAACTTGTGGGTTATGAAGAATTTGAGGGTCAGGCCTTCTCGATTTGATCCTTTGTTGGAGATATCGTGATCTTCTTCTTTTGAGAGAAACGTGTTTGTTCCTTAAAAGGTTTTTACCTTGTTTCTTTCCGAAAATTAACACGTTGGCCTAGGGTTTTCTCTATTATGAGCTGGATGGGTAAATTTCGTGATGGTATACTTCATTTTGTAAGGTCTTGATTTTTCTCATTTGTTGTCTTTCCAACTTCTATTTCTTATGTGTCTCTGAAATCTGTATTCAGAATTTTCTTCAAGACTTCTTATTGGAACTTATGAATGTCTCCAAAGGTCAATCCCTCTTCTCACTTTAGCCATTTAATTTTTCTTGAAAGAATGTGTCTGTTCTTTCCTTATGTTAGCAAATCCTTTGCCAACTGTTTTCTTTTTGTTTTGTAAGCTCTATGTTTTCTTGGTTTCGTCTTATTGGGATCTTATTTGAGAGGTATATGTCTTATTCAAAAGATTACCTAATTCCATTATTCCTTAGAGTCATAGGTGACCTTATGTCTTCACGTCCTTATTGGAAGTTCGACCAATTTTCTTGGGTTTCCTCATTCTTTCGTATCGTCTTGAACTAGGTTGATCGTTTGTCATAAATATAGAAAGAATGTTATACTTTGAACTTCAAGAGGGTAACACATTCTGATTCATTAAACTTCTTATGTACTCATTAGGAGATCATCGTTCCTTTTTATCCATACAAAGAATACTTTACACATCTTTGTTACTTGAAATAAAGAAACATCATCAATAAAGGAAGGTTGGGGATTGACTGTTCCCTGCTTTGCTGTTATAGCCTATAATGTACTCCAGAGCTGTCAAGTTTCCATTCTCTTTGTTTACTCTGTCGTCTATCCATAGTTATGGCAAGTCGTATACTTGATTTCTCCAAAGCAGTAGGTCCAAGTCTGCTTTCACTCCTACTTCCACTTCCTTTCTTCATTCTTATAGGAACAACTTCTGTTGATAATCTTGACAGAATATTCCTTTCTTGTGGACAGCTGTTTGGCAAAAGGTCCTTCCTAATGGCAATATAGCAAGCATCTATTCCTCTCCTTTGGGCATTTTGTCATCTTATGTTTGGTATTTCCATGGGAGAAACACTTTTCAAAAGTTGGGGGCACTTCTTCGGTAGTGTGCTCCTTTGCACTTCCAACACTTAATCTCTTGTTATGATTCTTCTATTGTCGTTCTTGATTTTCTTTGGTAGGGGCACGAGATATGGTTCTACGTGAATCTCCCTTTTAATGATTGGGTCTTCTTCTTCTTCTTCTTTTCTCCCCTCCTTTTCCTTGCTCCTCTACAATCCGAGCTCTTCCTATTAATTCTCGAAAATTTCTTATGTCACATTCTTCCAACCTCATCCTTAAGTCTTCGTCCAATCTTCCTATAAAGACTTAATTCTTCACTGTACTTATAGGATCTGGTGCCTGTTGCATCAATCTACTGAACTCCGTTTCATATTGTTCTTCCCTTTTTAGCCATCTTGCAAGGTGTTCGCACTATACCTTACTTGAAAACTTCCTGGGAAAATAATTCTCCAAAAACTCATGTCTAAACTTTTCCCAAGTGATTGGAGTCATTAGATCTCTTTTCCTTGACTCCCACCATATCTTAACGTTTAGACGAAGCATGAATGTTCCATTCTTGACTTGCAACTGGGCGGAATTTCCTATGCATCGAAAGACGTCTCTTTTTGAGGTAACCAATCTTCTGCCTCCTCTGGCTTGTCATAAGCTCCTTTCTTCGTTTACTCCCATATCGGCTGTTTTAAACTTTCCTAAGTCAGGTTTTATAAAGTTTTGATAACTTAATTAAATTTTTACCGGAAATTGGTAGATAAATACGGAAATTTAAATATACATAAAGCTAACAAAATTTAAATCAAAACAATTTCTGAAATCAAACTTAGAGCATAGAAATAAAGTTCATAAAATCGAAATAAGACAAATCACAAAAGAAAATTACATAGAAAAAACAAGCATTGTTCTAGAATTTAAAAGATAGACTAAGATCATGAATCTAGTCTATGACAAAATCTAAGCTGGACTTCTAGGGATATGCTTCGTTTCCTCTCCTTCCTTTTCATTCTTCGGGCATCTCCCGGGTTGTTGCTGGATGATCCTGGGTTCCAGTCCCTATGAATTGGCTGAAATATCTCCTCCTCTTCCGGATGCCTCCTGGATCTTTCGCGTCCGTCGTTGCTCATCTCTAGTCTCCTCTGGTACTATGTCATGAATGGTTCTCCAAATAACGGCTTCCTCCGTTTCCATGCTATTGTTCTCGTTGGGTGGAGCACTGTCTGTATTCATGGCCGAGTTCGTTTCTTGCCTTCCCGGAGTCTGTCGTCCCATTAAGTAGCGGATAATCCTTTCTTCAGTACTGTTACGGGGTTCTTCTTCTGCAACAGTGGTCTGATTTCCTTCTTCTGGTCCTGCTTCATCCTCTTCCTGGTTCTTCCTCCGAATCTTCACTCTCTTCATCTTCTTCCATAGGCTCTCCCTTATTATTGATCCGTCATCCCGCAGACGTAGGGGCTCGTTCCTTCTGAGTTGGATTCCCATAAAGGTAGGCGGCTCCGTACTTGGGTTGGTGGTCGTAGTACCTCCTGGTACACTCCATGCCAATGGAAGATGTCGTTGATATCCGCCTTCATCCATTCAAGGTGATCGATCAAGTTGTCGTGGGCGTAAACGAACATAGGTCCGATTTTCCTCCATGTCTGGAAATCTGGAGAAGTTCGTCCCCCGTCTTTCCTAAGAACGAATGTGGCTTCCTTCAACATAGGTCTATCTTCAGCAATGGCCGCATACGTTCCACGTATATCATTTCCAACTCGGTCAGTTTCTTTCCTATGGGACAGTTGTGAATGGTCTGTACCACTTCCCTCCATTCTGTTTGTATCATTCCTCTCTTCCATATTTGGAACATTTCTCGGACGGTCTTAGGTTGTCCTGCTAGGGCAAACTCTTCACATAGGACTCTAAGTCTCAGTCGGTAGTCTTCTGGTGTTCGAAGGGTCCTTTCCGGAAATTCTTGGCTTGGAGACGGGCCTCATCTATGGTGATCTACGTAAAAGAAGATATTAGAAGACTTATTCTACCCATTCTATTTTATCTAAGTCTTTCTTGTTTCTACTAAGTCAATTCTTCTTAAGTCCATTTCTATAATTATGATTCCTAGGTTCTTAAACCATGCTCTGATACCAACTTAAACTGTCACGCCCCAATGGGTACCCTAAACGTGACAGTCCGCCACACTCAATATTAAAGCTTAAGTATGACAACCTTAGTCATTTCCAAAAGCTTTTATATTAAGTGTAAGGCTTACTTTCACAATTTTAGAGGACCATATATGAATAATGAAGTTAAGGAGATATAAAAACATTAAGAAAAGAAGAATCACAATAATTATTTGTCCATGGCATAAACTATTACAAACTTAGGGACAACTCCCTAAATTTCAAATCTATTAACATGCTAATACTAAACTATACTTTATTCAGATTTCTAATATACAAAGGGATTACCTGCCCACAGGTCCACGTGGCCTTAACCATAGTACGGGAACTGCAAAAGATATCTATCGGGGTATAAGCTAATAGGCTTAGTGAGTAGATCCCAAAATTCATACTCGAAAAATTTCAATCAAGTTTATTATTCAAACATATGAAATGCAACAACCACGTGAGCATACAAGACATATGACTTTCCGGGAATCATATGTTGAATGAATTTACGCCCTTCATTCGGGGTTGGGGATTCAGGCCAATTACAGCCACACTTTTAAAAACTTTTATAGATCTTACCGGCTCCTATACGCCATCAAAAACTTGTAGTTTATTACAGGCTCCTACTAGCCATCAAAAACTTGTAGTTTATTACAGGCTCCTACTAGCCATCAATTTGTAGTTCTTACCGGCTCCTACTCGCCACTTACATGATATACCGGTTCTGTCTACCACCACTATTATACACTTGTCCCACCAATTGTATAGTAGCGAATGCAATGTGACTCAACATATGAAGTGCATGAATAATTTCTTTAATTAAGTCTAGTAGTTATTTTAAATTCTTTCAAGTGATCAATCAATTTCAAACATTCAAGATATAATGTACATACCTTTATTACAAACAAATCGAGTTTCGATATACTTAGTATTCTTTCAACATATTATCATACACTTCTTTTGATTTTTCTTAGATTCTAGTGCAACTAATTTTACAAGCACAATCAAGAGTATGAAAAATAACGGGAAATAACTCACGATGCCATTGACGTCTACTCTTCTAAGCGGATGAGTCGTTCACACACTCCACTAAATCGTAATAGTCCTCGGGGTGAAGAAATCCTTCCTCGGGATCACCTAACCAAAGAAAATACCCATAATGAGTTTTTCTTGAAGATTTTCTTGAATTTTGACAAAACAATGTCAAAGAACGTTAAAGTTCGTATGAAGAATGTTCCAACTTAAAATGGCCATAACTTGGTCATTTTAACTCGGAATCGCGCATATAATATACCGATTTCTATCTACTCGAAAAGATCTACCCATTTCTAAAATTATTTCCCACAAACAAAGCCATATAGGCTCCGAAAAAGTGGTGACAAAATTCACCACGGATTTTCAAGTAAAAACAACTTTGGTTCAAGAAATCAAAATTTGTTTGATAAATACTTAGTTATCTATATAGTTGAAAAATTCTCTTTTTATAACTATATAACTCATATTTAAGCATGCTCAAGTGTCTTGTTGTCCAAATTATTTTTCTTAGTAAAACAATGTCGGTTTGAAGCTTTTCGGAAATTGTTTTTGTGAATTTCTTTGAAATGAATACCTTGTTTTCTTTTTTCTAAAAACGTTTTATGTTGGTTTTATTTATCTTTTCTAAGTGACTTTTGAAAATAAAATTTCTACTTTCTAAGTTACATTAATACTATATTTGAAGTTTTCTAGAAATATGCTTTCTTCATTTTCTTGTGTAAATTCTTTTGTTTACTTGTTTTGCAAAAATCTTTACTTGATATTCTCATTCTTTTTCTCATGTCTCATATTTTTCAAAAATAATTATCATGCATGAAAATTGTTTTCTTCATAAAAACAATATGGAACAATTAAGGACTTTTTGTAGAAAAACTAATTTCTATAATCTTATTAACTTTTTCTTGTAACTTGAAAAGAAAATTTTATTTTTTCAAACCATAAATTTTCTTTGCCTATTTAGTTTGCAAAGGTCTTTACTTAAAATTTCCTAAGTCATCCATCTTATTTTCTTTCTTATGAAAAGAACCATTTTAACAAAAACATCTCCTTTTGAAAAACAAGGTGGAAATAATAAGTATCTTTGTAAAGCAAAAGTAGTTTATAAAATTATTGGAGTTCTCTTTTTGGTAACATGAAAAGAAATGAGTTTGTTTTGTGTTGATTTTATACTTTACATAAACTTATTCCTAAGTGACAAAAAGCCTTCTTTTATTTAATTTTCTTTAGAAAATAAAACTTTTGGACAACAATCTAAATGAACATGATTATGAGAATAATAATAAACAAAATAACATAAATCATAAATAATAAGTCAAGTATTGGAGTCTTAGCTTTTTCAAGGCTCCCGGGACTAAGAAATAAACTAGTCCCATAAAGAAATAAAATGAAAGAAGAAAACTTGTTTTGACTTGATGAGGACAAGTCTAAGACTAGAGACTAGTCTTAAAACAACTTGAAATAAATAAATTGCATTGAAGTAAATAAATTGCATGAAAGGTAAATAAATTGCAAGATTATGAGCTTATATGCTCTAATAGTATATATAGATATAGATATATAGATAGTTATGAACATAAAAGAAACATAAATGAACATAAGAGGAGCATAAGAATATAAAGAGACATGAACATAAAGGATTGTGGTTATGAACAAAAACAAAGTATGAACCTATTGTTGCTTTCTTAACCTTCATGGTTTTAGAAAACATACACTAAGCTCATACTAAGTAGATGAACATGGAGACTTCTTGAAGAACTTTTACCTAAAGAGATGAACTTCTTGAAAGAACTTCTTGAGAGAAATTCTAGAGAGATTTTGAGAGAGTAATTTAGTATAGAAGTGGTGTGAAAGAAGTGAAAGAGGAGGGGGTATTTATAGGATTTTGAGGAGATTTTTGTGTGATTAAATAAATGCAAAATTAAAACAAATTGAGGGGAAGAGAGAGAGGGGGCGCGGCCATTGATGGGGGAGGGGTTGATTTATTTTTTTGACTTTTTGGAAAGATAAAAGATGTAATTGTAAGATGTGATATAAAGTTATGGGAAAGGTAAAAAGTTAAGATTATAGGTTATGTAGAGTGTAAGAGTAGGTGTAAGAAAAAGTAGAGATAAAAGAATAGTGTAGAATAGTAATGAATAGTGTAATGTAAAGTAGATATGACAATTAAAGTACCGGTAGTAAGAAAATACGCGTATAATAGCTATATCTGTTATTTTTACTTACCGAAAAATTATGAAATTGATATTTTTGGAAAACTTATATTTTTACGAGTCTAACGGTATATTCGGAATATTTTTACTATTCCGGCTTCCGGACACGTTTTTCGAGAACTGTGTCCGATCGGGTTCGAAGGACACCGAATTTCGCGAAACTGAAACTTTTATAAAACCTATGGTTATTACGGTATTTGAGCTAATTAACCCAACTTCGTTTTTCCGGGCAAAGAAAACGGCAATGCCGGATTTAGATTGATACGGTAAACTAGGGTTTTGTTGACCTTTAGGGTTTCGTTTGACTTCCGGTTAGGGTTTTATGCTAAACCAATTCCGAAAATTTAGGGGTTTACAGTTGATGTGTTAGAAATGTTTAGATATTATTGGAAAAGAAAAACAACAACTTAGAAGTATTAAATTATAGTAATAGTAAATTGGATCTAGGAATAAAGTGTATAAAACAAGACTCAAATTTTATCTAAACTAGTTTAAATTCATGTCTAATACTCCTAGAACCTTATGAACATAAAACTTGATAAAACAAGCTTTAAAACATGATTAGGAGTTCTATGTTACATAAAATGTGTTATGAATAAATTCATAAAAATTGCACATATTAATACCTCTATAAATTATGAATGAACTTAGGATATGAATGTAGGCTTAACGAGATCCTCTAAAATAATATACAATTAAAAGAAAATTAAAAGAATTAAACAATAAAAATTCCTTTACTGTAAGAATCAATACTTAAGAAATCACAAACTAGAAAATCATTCAGATTACAGTCTTAATAAACCAACATCAACTTTATTGTTATTCCTATAAGTATGATTATAAGTATTGCTATTAATATTACTACTGAGTATAGTATTCAGTATTGATGATATTTTCATTAAGAGTTATGAATGATTATTAATACTGTTATTTCAAGTTAACGCTACTGTATTTATATTATTATCGATACTATTATTATTTTTGTCATTAATACTATTAATTACTAATAGTATGAAGATGATTATTATTATTATCGATACTATTATTATTTTTGTCATTAATACTATTAAAATAAATAGCAATTAAAACCGAGAAACAAAATAAAAACAAATAACAGATAAATATTCTTTCCTATAGAAATTAAAACCTTAATAAAAACTATATCAAATACCGATACGGAATAATTAGACACCTATGAGGATTCAAATAAATTGTTTAACGATACAGTAATTAATATAACGGACTTAATTTAATATCCGACGATAGAGATCAACACTTTTAAATTATAGGAAGACTTCTCTTACAGAAATAATCCAATAATAAATCTTTGTTATTTCCTTTCATAGGAAAATAGATCAATTCTGGACTGCCAGTAGCTTAGCGAGGACCACAGGTGAGGGAATTCTGATGATCTACTATTTGCTTGTGATTGCTACTGTTTGCTGTTATGTTGATTGTATTGCTTGTATGGAATGACTGATTGATGTGAGTGTTATCATCCGCATGATCACCTGCATAAATGGATAAAGATAATTATTCGACTAAACTAATCGGATATACTCGTCGCATGTGCTTGATCCTCTTGTAGGAAATGTCCCAATTTTGAAATTAGAAGTATTTCGAAATGTATTTTCGAGAAATCCGACTTGGAATATTCCAGGTTGTTTTTATATCCTTTAAAAAGGAAGAATTTGTGCTAAAAAAGTTTATGAGATAAACATGGGACATTTCCGAGTATTGTTGTGACAGTGGATGTGGCCTGAATTTGGGTCCACTGGTCACTTGCCGATAGATGTTACCTGAATTTGGGTCTATCCGCCAGATTCACCTTTATAGGTGATGGTTCTTTTTGGCAGTAGATGTTACCCGAGTCGGGGTCTACTTGTGCGATTCACCATAGATTGGTGATGGATTGTAAAATGACCATTAAATTGGCATTATATATATTTAAATATGAACCAACGTAAATCACGTGAACACGTTGGGGAATATTTGTTGTTACCAATGGCGGTTAAGCATTGGGTAAGTCTGGATGGACGAAACCACCAGGCAGCCTCGTACGGTTAAGGCGAGGTGTCCCATGTGGGTAAGTATGGGAGACAACTGAAGTGTAGACAGGTAAATCTACATCGTCTATGGTTCCGGACCCCCATAGATGTGTTGCTTGCATTCATCACGTATGCATTCATATTGTGTGTAGATAGATTTGCATGAGTGTATAATTAATGTTTGATAACTTGTGTGACCGGTAGTAGTGAGGAATGAACTTACTGAGCCCGTGGTTCGCTCACCCCCCCACAGTTTTTGTGTGCAGGATTATTACTAGCTGGGATTGGGCTAGGAATGTGTGAAGAGAGCTTCTCCAACAAACTTTATTAAAGATAGAGATATAGGATATAGAAACTTAGAATGTAAAATAGATAAATTTTAAATTTTGTATGTTGTAGTTTGTAAACCCAATTTCACTATTTGGTGGGGGATACCGATTCTCTGTGATCTTGGTGGAAATTGGAAAATAGGATTCCATAGTTGAAATATTGTAATATATTATATCATTTGTATGATAAATATTTATAAATAAATAGAGTCTTGTATACTCTGACATACAAGACGGCTCTCATGTTACGGGTGAACACGTGATATGATAGCTTTAGATAAATCCTGTTAGGCCCCCATATTAGAGTCGTGACAACTGTTTCCAAAACCTCTCAACATAATTGAGAAATCGTAACATAAACCAAGAAACTAGAAATGATGGAAGCTTTAGGAAACACATTCAGAGACACATGTATCTACGGTTAAAAAAGTTTTCGTAGATCCTTTCATCCAATACAAATAACATCATTTATAATATCAATTAATTCAAATATTATTTAGTTTAAAACTATCACACGCATACAACAAGCATCAGTAGTAGCGTCTAGAAAACACAAAAATCCAAACCTTGTCATGAAAGGATTTAATCTTGTAGAGAAAAATAATTATCAAAAGATTACATCTCCTAATTTTGTAATTTTATTCTGTTAAATTTTTATTTTTATTTAATTTTTAAAGTTTCCAAACTAACTAAAATACTACATACCTTCATCGACTGGAAAATTGGATTAGATCATAGCCAACCTATGTCACTTAATTGTTTCAAGTTGATCAGGCATGGTTATTCACCAGTCAATTTGCTGAACAGGCTCAATCATCTTCTTTGTTTGAGTTTCCTTCTCGGATTAGTCTGGGGTTCCTTCCATCATTCATTTGACATCATTTTAGGCGTTTTTTCTTCAATATTTTCTTTAGGGAAATTGTCAAATCTAGTATCTTAATTTTGCACAAAAATTCAACTTGATACCTAAACTCTAAAGTATTCAATTAAATACATAATCAAACATTTCATAATTATTTTTACTATCTCGTTAATATGATCTCCTTTGTTTCTTAACAAGGAAAGGGTAATCTGTTAGTACTAAATGATATTAAAAGAAGTAATGAAAATTTAATTATAAACTACCTTTTTCATGCCAAGAAATAGAACAAATGATGCTCATAAAGCAATAAAAATAGTCATAAATAATTTATTAAGCTTAAGTATTAAATTAATTTCTATAAACCCCGGGAATTTTTCACATTAGTACACAACCTTACAATAGATTGTATGAACTAGATAATAGAATTAGAATTTAAACGAATCTAAGAATAGATCAATATCTAAAATTTGGATTTAGAATTTGAATAAAGAATTTCTTCAAGACCTGAAACCTGATATAAAAATAGGTTTAAATAGAAAAATAGGAATATAGAGATTAAATGATTGTTTTGATCTCGATAATGATTCGAGATTAGAATAACGAGTAGTAATGAGCTTAGATTTAAACTTAAACCCTAAATTCAAGATTTCTAGTTAAAATTAATAACTACTAGTAAAATTTCATGATGGGTATTAAAACTAAAAATATATATATGGTTTAGTTTCCGTATTAAGTCCAATATTACGTAAACGATTATTTACGCTTATAGATAGAAAACGATGACCTAAGGAAAAACCGATAAGATTTTAAATACACAACCAAAACGTAAACTGTTGAATAACTCAAAATATGAACTCCAATTAAATGATCGGTTCAAGCTATTGTTCTAATTTCAGTTTTCTTAAGCTATTGAAGCCTGAAACAAAAATTGACCTAACGAGCTTAAGAAACCCTAATCGCGGGAGATAAAATTATACAAATAAATAACTACGTATTTATATAACCTAAATTTGTATTATTTGATAATCTAAGTGTTTTGTATATTTCTATAAACATATTTTTGTACAAAAACTCCCAAATATTAGCTAATTTATAGTAGTACAACCGTTAAATTATCTCAAAACTTAATTAAATAATAAACTAATATATATATATATTACGACTGCATTTCGATGGAATTTGAAGAAGAAGAGGAGCCGGATTTTGGATCAATAATGCAACCATTTTTCAACCAAATCAATCCCAACAACCAACCAAATGATGACAACTCAACTCCTCATTAATAACCATGAAAGCAACAGATTAAACTTAGCCAAAAGAGAAGAAAATTCGGAGCATTAGCAGCCGCAACCATCTTCTCCTTCTTTATATATATATATATATATACACATTTAAGTGCATTAATGAGGAAACAAACAATCCTCTCTTCATTTCCTACATTCCCCAGCACGAATACGCTCCCAAATAACCACCATAACGAGCTAAAAATAGAAAAAAAATCGATCAAAACAATCGAGTTCGGATCAAAGGAAGAACAAAGCTAAAAACCCTTAAATACGAGCTCAAGGTAAGTTGATACAATTCAAATGATTTTCTTTCAAATCTAAGGATTGTAACTGATTTATAATAATCTTAGGAACGTAATAAACACAACCACAAGCTTCGGATTACATCGGACGAGCTCCAATAAGGTAAAAAATTCGAAACCCTAGCTATGTGTTAGTAAGAATCGAGATATATATATATGTTATTAGATGTGTTCAAAATTGTTTTATGACCTTATATAAACTATATAAACACTTAGAAACGGTTTGATAATGTTTTTAACGTGTAAAATTCAAAGAACATGAATCGGACAGAGGAGGAAGATGATGAACAGTACCAACACTGCCTCAAAGCCGGCAGTGTAATTGCTCAACGCTGGCGGCATGGAGGCGGCTTACACTCATCAGAGGCTACGTAAAATAATTTTCACGTAAAACATGAACATAAGCTGGCTACCTAGAGATATACGCCGACGACGTAGGGCTGGCGTACGTTGAAAGCCGACAGCTTTCAACGCCGGTGCACCCGATATGAAATAGTCTTCGAAACCAATTTTACACGGCACCTGGGAATGAAGGCCAGCGGCTTTGAGCCAGCGTACGCCCAAATTTCTTTACCGAAAGCATATTTTCGAAAATAAACAGAACATATATATATATATATATATATCTTAAGCCTACTTAGTGTATTATATATATATGTACAACAATATAAGATTTATTACAAATGATTAGAATAATTAGATTAGTATCTAATAAACTCTTAAAACCCTAGAATTTAAGACAAATATTTAATGTTAATCAAAGTTAGTATTAGTCAAATATTTGTTCTAGATAGATGAAATAGGTAAGAATGGAAATTGACATAAGTTAAATTTTCGAGTAATGTGATTTCTAAAAATAACGAAACACTTATACGAGATAAAATAGGATAAACACGACGACACTAAGTAATAATAAATAACTTTGATTTTCTATAATAGGTTCAATATAGGATAATATAAAACTAGTAATAGTCAGTATCAAATCTTGATAAATATCAAGTCTAGGACACTAATCACATATAGGAATTTAATTAATTTGTATTGATAAATACTTTGTCTTAAATAGGTGAATTTGATACACTAGAGGATCTACCAGCTGATTTCTACGACTGAATCAGTATGAGCAGGTGAGTAATTCAGTCATATTGTACTGGTTGTGATTGTAAATAGTTAAATATGTAATGCAAAGATAATCAAATGAATGCTTGCTGAAAGTATGATATGATCTGAGTATATGATTGTTAAAATATCATTACAAAAGTGATAATGCAATGATTGATGTTGTGAAGTAGTATAATGATGATTGTGTGTAATGTATGGTCATCGTGAAATTGATTAAGAATTATTGACTTAACAAAATAATCTGATCATGCATTGCACGAATTGTGTTATTGCATATATAATGGTGTGACAGCCTGCTACGTATTAATATTTCGGATCTCTATTTTCGCTTGGTTGTTCTAATGTGTTAATTCTTCCAAGGTTCTCTTTTGTCTGGCGGTCCTATGAAGAGCTAAAAGGCACCGAAGAACATCGCCCGTAGAATCGCTTTGAAATGATTAATACTTAGGGAGTTTCTAAGGAGATTGCAGGAGATGGTCTATTCAATCAACTATATTCAAAGTGATAACCTTAAAACGAGAAATCGTTGATTCCCCTGTGTACTTAGTCTCTCCTGGGCAGGTGGGTCATTGAGTACTGGTTCTTCAACCCATTAAAAAGAAGGCGTAAATCTTTTTCCTATTTGGATTCTAGATCATCTAAACTTGTATCTGTGCATATGATTGAGTGCTTGCATTGCATATGATTGCTAATAACTTGTGTGATGTATGATATGTCAGGTTATTCACTGAGCTGTGGTTTCGCTCATACTCCTATAGTCTTTTCAGGTTTACGTTACGACCATGGTTAGTTACTTCCAGGAGTATGGCTCCTGTAAGAGCTTAGGAGCTGGAAGTCTACGGTTATAATTTAGTTTCATGGTCATGTACTATTAGAATATATTATTTAGTTGTGTACTTCAGAAGAACTACATGGTTTGTATTAGTTTTGTAATGTTTATTCTCTAAGTTATTTCTTTCATATATTTGTTATTTCTTATCAAGCAACTAAAAAGATCCTGTTGTTTTGAAAACCTGTCATTCTCTGAAGGTAATCTAGTGATAGTATTCAAGTGTAACTTGTTTACTACTACTAGGGTACCCTCGGGGCGTGACAATTTCTTTTATAAAATTCGGGTATAAATTTAGCATTTATCATTTTCTCTAAAATCAAATATTTAATCCTTTTTACCATGCAATTCATCCTCTAATTCAGTTTTCACAAATTTCACGATCAATCATTAGTTATCATCTTAAAACCATTATAAAGTAAATCAATGACCAAAATAGTTCAAGTTTCCTCCTTTAGTTTCTAATCAAGTTTCCATTAATCTCAAATTCCAAGCCCTAATCTCAATGCACAATAATTATGTATCCTCTTATAAGTTCTTACTCTATATAAAAATTCATCAACACATCGTAATACATCAGATTAAAGAATTCTACCTCAACATAAAGTCAAAATGGTGTTTGTCGTCTCATCAACATTCACTATCACAATGCAGCCTCATTAGTTCTTAGGAAACCAAAATTTAATTATCATGAATAACTTGTACATAGAGTGAAATCCTTGTTATGAGAAGCTTTTACCATTAAGGATTCTATAGTTATTTCTCTAGAATTCCTCATCATCCTTCCAACAATATAATTCTTGTTACTGTCGAACCATATGAGATTTGCTAAAAACAATGGATGAAGAATTTATGATTTTCTTACCATTTGTTAATTGTTGTTTGGTCCACAACACTATTTGTGACTTCTATCAAGAAGCAAAATGGAGTTACTAGCGGTTTACAATGAATTGTCCAAGAATGATAAAGGAGAAGGTTCTGAACTACAAGAAAATTGGCCTCTAGAAACAGAAATTATGTAACGAAAAATTGATAGAAGAAGTTATATTTCTATAAAAACTATTAGTGACGATAATTTTTATGATAGAAGTTTATATTTGGAGTCTCTAAAACCTAGTTTTCTTATGTGCATGTTTTTCTCACTTTCCTATAGGAATTATGAGTTCTTTTAATACTCTTAAAGAATTTTTTGAGTGTTATGGATTTTAGAGGAATTATGAGTTTTTTTGAAAGCCTTACAAATAAGTGATAGAGTTTTACGAAAGTTTAATAGAGAGAGATAGATATCTAGGCTTAAAAGGCTTTAAAAAGGAAAAGCTGTATTTTGGTCTATATACCATATATTGCCCCTAGTTATAAAATATTTTTCAAGATAATTCATCGAAAATTTGGATGAATTTTGATATTATGATTATGTTTATGCACGAAACCCTTCCTATAAGGAACTTAATTAAACTTGGGTGATAAGCATGCATCCACCATGCGAATGTGTTCATTCTTGTCCTTGTCTAAGAATTCTACCCGTTTAAGTGCATCCATGAGAAAGAACTTAAAGGGGGAAAACTTTGGCTTCCTATGCTCCATTTGTTAGAATAGAGAGAGTAGCATGCTTCCATCGGATTTAGTAAAGGACTACGCAATGGAAAAATAAAAGTGGTACTAAGGAGAAGTAGTTCCCTCAAAATTATACACATATTAGTTATAGGGGTTAGATATCAAATACTCTCGAAATTACTTGCCAAATATGGATAGATCTGTTCATGTCCTCAAACATGACTTTACTTTCTCAATAGTTTTTAGAATATGCACCGATTTTTTCAATCATGATTTAATGGATATGTATAAAGTATAAAAAAATTATAAAATTATGAAAGTCTATATGCAATTCACTAATAGTTTTGAGATGTATTTATAATTTACTCTATATTTTATTGCTATACGTAATTTATAATAAATCTGTTTATAACAACGTAGGAATTGATTTTGGTTATTATTGGAAAGATTTGTATAGCATTATTCTGAAAAAATAAGAAGAGATAAAAAGAAATAAATAGTATGAAGGAGCTGATTTGCTTTTCAAGAAAAAAAAGTATAATTGGATTATGCAGATGACAAAGCTAATTAATATGAAAAAAAAAAGGGTTACACATCAGTCTATTATTGAGACTCTTTTTCAGTACATAAATTTTTGCAATCCTTTGTTCTCAAATTTAAATGAAAAGATACTAAAGCTGGAGATACCTTCTACTTGGTTGCATCTCATTAACTTTATTGAAAGTATAGCTATGATATAGTAACATTTGATACTAAATAAAACAGACTTAGCACTTCACATAACGCATGAAATTACATAACATCCAAACCTAGGGTGCTACATAGTGAAAAAAAAGCATTCAAATATCATATGATGATATGAGATGATGAAAAGAAAAATTCCTTACGTTCGGCTATTAAAAGGGTGAGGTATTGGAGAAGGTTAAGTTGTGCAACATCTCAAAGTAAGAGATATATACTTTTATATATTAAAGGTAAAAGAATATTACCAATACTAAAACTAAACGTGAAGGAAAAGAAAATATTATATTCTCCATAGACATGCTCATTATTGTATAAAAACCCCAACGCAATGCCACATCTCTTCCACAACCACAAAACAATAAAACAATACTAAGTATCCCTTTGTGTGTGTGTGTGTGTGTACAATTTGAGTGTAGAGAAAAAAAAAATGCTTCTGCAAAAATTAATCGAGTTTTTTTATACATGGGAGGTCCAGACAGGTGTTGTACTTAGCATGACAATACAAATCATTCTTGCTCTCTTTGGGTCTTGGAGGAAGACTTATGATGCAATTTGGCTAAAGATTCCAATATGGTGTGCATATATCTCTGCTGACGCAGTTGTGATTTTTTCGCTTGGTGTTCTTGCCCAAAGTAGAGGAGGATCATGTGAAGAGGAGCCCTTGCAAATCCATCAACTACATTTGTTATGGGTACCATTTTTTATTTTGCATCTTGGAGGACCGGATACCATCACTGCCTATTCTTTAGAAGATAGTAACCTGACTTCCTTCGTTATAGTATACATACGCAAACGCATGTGGTTTAATCACGCATTACCGGATGTCTTGGTTACATTTTTTTTTATGATTGGTGCAGTTATTTTAGAACTATATGCAGTCTATTTGGGTTGTTTTGTCAGATTGGTCAATAGATTTTCTGGATACATGCCAAAATGCTCGTGCACCTGGCCTTGCACAATTTCTGTTTCAAAAAATTATTGCATGTATTAGAGCTTTGTTGGTTAAGAAGAGATGGTCAAGAAGAATGAAGCAGTTAACGCCCTTAGAGGCGTTGTCTTGTTCCAAAATATCAAAATGAGAAAGATCTGAACTTTTGCTATTGCTATTTTCGACATTTTTTCTAGAAGGCAACAAGTCTAGGCTATTTGGGAAAGGGAGCAGAAGTTGTTCTAGGAGATGATGATGTCGACAAGATGAAAGAGATGATTCTCAAAGTAATCCGTGATCGGCTAAAACACTTCAGAAATCAAGAATTGGAGGCCTTAATTACTAGACTTCTTCCAGTAATTCCTATTGGAGATGTAGGCACGAATGGATTTTCTGAGTTTTTATATAAAAGTGTAGATAAGGTGCTTTCAAGAGGTGGTTTTACTTATAGGAGAGCGGACACATCGAAGTTTGATGAGAACCTATGGGTGTGGCACATTGCTACTACTGTTTGTTATTACTCCGATGAAGGAAAGGGAATCCTTGGTGGTAATGCTGCTAATAGATCAAAAGTCCATTCCTATCGCAATGTTGGTCAAAAATTGCTACTGCAGGACATTATGATTACTTGAATAATAATTGCCTTGGTGCCCTAGTAGAACTACCCTCTGAACATATAGAAGAAGCAGCCAGTTGTATTAAACTTTTGAGGGGGTTGAAAATATTTCTGATTTCAGGAACATTTGTGAGACATTTTCTTCAAGAGGCAAGGAAGCCTAACCATGGCAAATTGGGGCGTTTCCAAGAATTCATCATGGTTGCCAGACTAGCAGTGGAATTAGAGGACAACTTCACCACCACCGATGAGCAGCTAGAGAAGAAATGGGATGATATGTGAAGTTTGGGTGCATTGCTTTTATATGCTGCAGGGGCCCACAAAGATGGAAGAAAATGCACAGTACCCACGTTGCTGCTTTAATCACCTTTGCATCTCTATCTATTGTTGATCCATTAAATGGCCTGTTTAGAGAAAGAAAGAATGTGTGGTACCTCTTGCCACTTAATTTCATTATTACTATTGTTGTTGCTGTTGTTTTTAACTTTTTATTTTTCACATTAAATGTAAAATATTATCATATAAATAAATTGCAATGATTTTCAATTATTACACTCCTACTTAATTAAAATACTTGTTTCTCTCATTTATTTATTTTATTTACAGATATATAAATATTTTATTTTCTTTATTAAATGTTCGAATCAATATAATACATAATCGTGATAGATGATACGTTAATCATTTCGCTATATATACGATGTGTTATTATGGTGTGAAGGTGTGTGTGATACTACTATTATCTCTACTAATCCATTTTTGTTTAGTATTGTGTTCTTCAAAATTATATACTACAAATAAATAGTAGTTAGTCCAATATAACATAGAAATTATTATTTTTTTCCAATTTAACTTTTTTAGTTATGTTTGCATCATGATCTTATCAGCACAATATACAATATACACAATACGAAGAATTTAAAAAAAAAAAAGGTTCGATAAAGCAATATATGTGAAAACAATAAAATGATTACACTAAGCAATTAAAAAAAAAGAGATATGTCGATAATGAGACTAATTAATATTATATATATATATATAAGATTAGAATCGCAATCAATGAAATTTTTGTAATGTTCTTTGTTATCTCAATGATTGGATACTAAATTAAAGTTAAATATTCCCTATAAGTAACTTCTTATTAGCTTTATGAAAGGCAAGTTACGCTATAGCAACAACTAATAGTATAAAATAGAAATCACATTTTATTATTATTATTACGCAGTTGCTTGCTTGAAAAAAAAAACTAATAATAAGCATAAGGGGAGTTATGGATTTAATGAACATATATTTTTTATCATTATTTTTTCATATAATAGACACCATTGTTTAATTTTGAGTTTAAATTTTATTTTATTTTTACACAGAATAACTTTCCTTTTGTAAGAAAAATGTTAATAGATGTTCTAAAACACATGTTAATGACAGGACTAATTAATTAAAAATATATAAATTAGATAGAATATTGACCCTTTCGAGTTTTTGTAGTGTTATTTATCATTGGGTTTGTCACGCCCTAATGGGTACCCTAAACGTGACAGTCCGCCACACTCATATTAAAGCTTAAGTATGACAACCTTAGTCATTTCCAAAAGCTTTTATATTAAGTGTAAGGCTTACTTTCACAATTTTAGAGGACCATATGTAGAATAATGAAGTTTAAGGAGATATAAAACATATTAAGAAAAGAAGAGTCACAATAATTATTTGTCCATGGCATAAACTTTACAAACTTAGGGACAACTCCCTAAATTACAAATCTATTAACATGCTAATACTAAACTATACTTTATTCAGATTTCTAATATACAAGAGGGATTACCTGCCCACAGGGTCCACGTGGCCTTAACCATAAATACGGGAACTGCAAAAGATAGCTATCGGGGTATAAGCTAATAGGCTTAGTGAGTAATTTCCAAAATTCATACTTGAAGTAGATTATCAATCAAGTTTATTATTCAAACGTATGAAATGCAACAACCACGTGAGCATACAAGACATATGACTTTCCGGGAATCATATGTTGAATGAATTTACGCCCTTCATTCGGGGTTGGGTATTCAGGCCAATTACAGCCACCACTTTTAAAAACACTTTAATAGATCTTACCGGCTCCTATACGCCATAAAAAATTTTGTAGTTATTACAGGCTCCTATTAGCCACGAAAAGATTTTGTAGTTATTACAGGCTCCTACTAGCCACCAAAAACTTGTAGTTATTACAGGCTCCTACTAGCCATCAATTTAAGTAGTTCTTACCGGCTCCTACTCGCCACTTACATGATATACCGGTTATGTCTACCACCACTATTATACACTTGTCCCACCAATTGTATAGTAGCGAATGCAATGTGACTCAACATATGGAGTGCATGAATAATCTCTTTAATTATAGTCTAGGAGTTACATTTAACTTTTTTCAAGTGATCAACCAATTTCAAACACTTCAAGATATTAATACACATACAATCTTTATTACAAACAAATCGAGTTCCGATATACTTAGTATTCTTTCAACATATTATCATACACTCCCGTTTTCTTTTTCTTAAGTTCTAGTACAACTAATTTTACAAGCACAATCAAGAGTATGAAAAATAACTCACGATGCCATTAACGTCTACTCTTCTAAGCGGATGAGTCGTTCACACACTCCACTAAACCGTAATAGTCCTCGGGGTGAAGAAATCCTTCCTCGGGATCACCTAACCAAAGAAAATACCCATAATGAGTTTTTCTTGAAGATTTTCTTGAATTTTTGACAAAACAATGTCAAAGAACGTCAAAGTTCGTATAAAAGAATGTTCCAACTTAAAACGGCCATAACTTGGTCATTTTAACTCGGAATCGCGCATATAATATATCGATTTCTATCTACTCGAAAAGATCTACCCATTTCTAAAATTATTTCCCACAAACAAAGCCATATAGGTTTCGAAAAAGTGGTGATAAAATTTACCACGGATTTTCAAGTAAAAACAACTTTGGTTCAAGAAATCAAAATTTGTTTGATAAATACTTAGTTATTTATATAGTTGAAAATTTCTTTTTTATAACTATATAACTCATATTTAAGCATGCTCAAGTGTCTTGTTGTCCAAATTATTTTTCTTAGGTAAAACAATGTCGGTTTGAAGCTTTTCGAAATATAAATTTCTTTGTAATGAATACCTTGCTTCCTTTGTTTTCTAAAACGTTTTATGTTGATTTTATTATTTCTTTCTAAGTAACTTTTGGAAATAAAATTTTTCTACTTTCTAAGTTACATTATACTATATTTGAAGTTTTTCTAGGAAATATGCTTTTCCTCATTTTTTTTGTGTAAATTCCTTTGTTTACTTGTTTTGCAAAAATCTTTACTTTGATATTTCCCATTCTTTTTCTCATGTCTCATATTTTTTTTTCAAAATAATTATCCATGCATGAAAACTTGTTTTCTTCATAAAAACAATATGGAACAATTAATGACTTTTTGTAGAAAACTAATTTCTATAATTCTATTATTTCCTCTTGTAACTTGAAATAACTTTATTATTTTCAAACCACAAATTTTCTTTGCCTATTTGTTTTTAAAAATTTCCTTAGTCATCCATCTTATGTTCCTTCTTATGAAAAGAACCATTTTTGTTAACAAAATATTTTCTTTTGAAAACAAGGTAGAGTAACAAAGATTTAAGTAGCTTTTTAAGTAAAATAGTTTCTAAATTCATAGTGAATTCTTTTGTAATTTGAAAATGAATGAGTTTATTTTTGTTATCTTATACTTTTATGTTTCACATAAACTTATTTCTAAGTGACAAAAAGCCTTCTTTTATTTGATTATCTTTAGAAAATAAGACTTTTGGACAACAATCTAAATGAACATGATTATGAGAATAATAATAAACAAAATAACATAAAGCATAAATAATAAGACAAGTATTGGAGTCTTAGCTTTTTCAAGGCTCCCGGGACTAAGAAATAAACTAGTCCCATAAAGAAATAAAATGAAAGAAGAAAAGCTTGTTTTGACTTGATGAGGACAAGTCTAAGACTAGAGACTAGTCTTAAAAACAACTTGAAATAAATAAATTGCATTGAAGTAAATAAATTGCATGAAAGGTAAATAAATTGCAAGATTATGAGCTTACATGCTCTAATTAGTATATATAGCTATATAGATATAATAGATAGTTATGAACATAAAAGAAATATAAATGAACATAAGAGGAGCATGAAGAATATATAAAGGAGACATGAACATAAAAGAATTATGATTATGAACAAAAACAAAGTATGAACCTATTGTTGCTTTCTTAACCTTCATGGTTTAGAAAACATACACTAAGCTCATACTAAGTAGATGAATATGGAGACTTCTTGAAAAACTTTTACCTAAAGGAGATGAACTTCTTGAAAGAACTTCTTGAGAGAAATTTGAGAGAAATTTTAGTAGAGTAACTTTAGAGAAGAAGAGGTGTGAAAGAAGTGAAGGTATAGTATGAGGGGTATTTATAGGAAAATGTGGGAGATAAATTGTGTAAATTAAATAATTGAAAAATAAAATAAATAGAGGAAGAGTGAGAGGGGGCCGGCGCTACATAAGGCATGGGGAAGACCAAAAATTTGATTTTTTGTTATTTTGTTAAATAAAAGTAAGAAATGAGAGATGTGAAATTGTATTGGAAATGAAAAAAGTGTAAGAAATAGGTGTATTGGTTGTAAGAATAGGTTGTAAGAAAAAGTAGAGATAGATGAATAGAGTAGAATAGTAATGAATAGTGTAATGTAAAGTAGATATGACAATTAAAGTACCGGTAGTAAGAAAATACGCGTATAATGCTATATCTGTTATTTTACTTACCGGAAAATTACGAAATTGATATTTTTGGAAAACTTATATTTTTACGAGTCTAACGGTGTATTCGGATATTTTTACTATTCCGGGCTTCCGGACACGTTTTTCGAGAACTATGTCTGATTGGGTTCGAAGGATACCCGAATTTTGCGAACTAAAACTTTTATGAAACTATGGTTATTACGAGCTATTCGAGCTAATTATCCAACTTCGTTTTTCCGGGCCAAAGAAAACGGCAATGCCGGATTTAGATGGATACGACAAACTAGGGTTTTGTTGACCTTTAGGGTTTCGTTTGACTTCTGGTTAGGGTTTTGTGCTAAACCGATTCCGAAAATTTAGGGGTTTACAGGGTTTATCATTAATGGTACTTGAATTTTGATGAGATATGTAATTAAATATATGAACTTTAAAATTAGTCAATTTAGTATCTTAACTTTGAAATTCATACATTTAATATTTAAAAGAACTTTTCGTGCATGTCAAATGTATGTTTGTCAAGTTATTTTATGTACTAAATTGGTCAATTTCAAAATTTAGATGTCTATACTTTTTGTAAAAGTTCAAGTACCATTAATGACATTATCCCTTTATCATTTACTAAATTAAAATTAGAGATACTATAGAAGTTACGTCTTTATTAGCTTTATGAAAGGAAAGTTATGCTATGCAACAACTAATAGTATAATAAGATTGAAATCACACTTCATGGCACTAACAACAACAACAACAACAACAACAACAACATGCATAGCTACTTGTTTGAAAAAGAAAAGTTAATAAAACCTAAGCATGATATATGGATCGTGGTATGCAGACTTGCCATGGCACATAAGGCATGTGAAAGAAAAAGACAAAAGCACAAGCATGTAGGCTGACATAAGGCACATGGCATGTAAGGTGCATAATATAAGTGGGCCGACAGGGCATAACACATAAAGCATAGGAACCAACACATAGACCTTTTTTTAAATAATAATATTAAAAAATGGTGATTTATTTTTTTATTTTATTGTAAATTGTATTTAATTAATGTATTTTTTTGTTTTTTTTATTTTAATTAAATCTATTTATCTTTTTTAATAATATAATATCTTTAGTATATTTTGCTTTTTTGAAATGATTTCAATTGTGTTAACATATTAACTTGAAATTTTTTTAGCAAATAAATCTATGAAATTATTAAATAATAGTAATTAAATTATATTTAATGCTAAATTTATTAATTTATTTATTTAGAATACTTGTAAATTATTAAATAAATCAAAATAAATAAATGCATTGGGAATGGTGGAAAAATTAAATTCTATCAATAAGAATTTTTATTTTTAACAAGGAGATTGGGGAGAAAAATATAAAAATAAAAAGTCATGAACCATACACCCTTCACCTGATATTTGGCCATCTCATCATAGAGTCCTCTAGCCTTATCCCACTATTTCGCTATGCCTGTGGTTGCTAATCCAGTGGGGATCATAACCCTCTTGATACCAAGTCACTTTTCTCGAGCCACCAAAAGTGTAAGTTCGTCTACTTCTTATCATTGGCATTAGATCAATCTTTTAAACGCACATTTGCTTCAACGATTTCTGCTTTTAGTCTATAGCAATGTAGATTGATGATCCACATACCTGAATTGAAAGCCGACTCTGGTGAAACCATTGAAGCTAGAGGAGCTAAAATTATTTCAAGGATACGTTTGTATAGAAAATTCAAAAATTTATACAATGACAAAGCGTGATGAAAACATTCCTCACACTTTCTCATTATTTTTTTATTTTTGCCAACACACTTTCTCATTATTAGGTAAGGTATTAAACATAGTTTCATTAAGCAACTCAAACAAAAAAATATATTCTTTTTATAAAGTAAAGGTAAAAATGGGTATTAATACTAAAACTAATCTAGAAGGAAAGAATATGATATATGTCCATAATCTGGTGTCAAGGTTCATTTTTAAAAGGTTGAGCAAATGCTATATGATTTAAAGAGAGTTTATTTGTCATATATAAGATGCTGGTTGTTAGATAAATTGGTAAATTAATTAGAAAGAAGATAAGGAACATTATATATTGCCCTTAGTAAATTTATTTATGAAAATAAACTGAGATTTTTAAGTAGAGAAGCCAACATCCTAACATGTGATTGATATCCCCAAAACGGAACTATAGGGAGCCCTCGCAGCTGTAAAGCTAAGTTAAATTGTAGAACTATGATGCTCATGGAGGACGAGGTAAGATGAGTCCAGAATTAGTCAAGAATATTTCATGAATAGAAAATACCATTATTAGAAAAAGAAAAGAAATAGGTATTATGAATGGTTTTATTTTTCAACCCAAAGGAAAAATATATTTTTTTTATAAATTAAAGATAAAGACAAGTATTGCTACTAAAACCAGATCTTTAAGAAAAGAACATAATATATTCTTTAAGGATTAAGGAAAAAAAAAAGGTAATTTTTTTCAAAAAAATTACACAAATCCCGTTATATGAAAAAAATTTCAAAAATAGACAACTTAAACTTATCTCTTGAAGAGACGAGATTGTTTACTTATGACCTCGTTTCTTCAAAAGATATGGTTAACTTGTCTAATTCTAGGGTTATTTTCATCCTAATGGTATTTTTTAATTTTTTTTAAAATATATATATTAATTTCCTTTTCTCTATTCTTTAAACTAGTGAGTTGTTGTTGTTGTTATTACTATGATTATTTTTATTTAGAGTACCATTGATCTCGTTTTCTGAATATTATCAGCGCTCCCATAACAGTCCTATATTCCAAGTTCAACAATGGTCAATAAACTTGTTATTACCTACGGTTATCAGGTAGAGATAATCACGCGGATGAGTAACTTACTACTTTTTCATGCTTTTCCAAATCCTATTTAGTATAATCACAAATGCTATTTAAGGAATTAATTTTCGACTCTGATTCTACTTACCAAATGGTGATTGGATTTGTGAGCACATATTTCTAAATTTGCTAAATTCAACACCAATTCTTTGTCATAAAAGGAATTAATATGGTCTATATATATTTGTTAATACGGTGGATCCTCTAACTTTTGATATCATTTTTATATGTAAGGTTTTAAATTTCTATGCCAACATTAACACCAAAATTGTACAAGGATAATCAAGAAACTATATTAATGGAGGATTCAACTATATTTATTATCCATGAAAATGCTTGGCGAATGAGTAGTAGTCTGAGGAAAAATTTGAAGTGCCAGATTTCTCCAGAAGAGTTAACAATAGGAGCTTGCTAGAAACTATCGCAATTCTTTTTTTTTTTTAAATCTGGTTCAAATTTTTGCTTATGAAAATTTGTATCAATTGATGGTGTTATTGGTGGCATAGTTGATTGAATTTGCTTCGATTGAAGATTTGAGACATTTCAGAAGCCTCACTTTATAGCTTCGTTTGGGCTTTACCGAAACAAAGATGCTACATATTCTTCTCATTCTATTTATAGTCGTTATAATTGCAAATCAGATATGTGATTCTACAAGTTTATAATTTTATATTTTTTTATAATTGAAATATATGTAAAGTATGTAAGTGCAGACTCTAGATAAACTTATGAATTTAAGTGTATGATTCTAAATATTTCTAATTTTATCGGTTTTGCATGATTTTATCCAATTCTACAAATTCGATACATTCTAGTGAATATTAAAATCGTGAATTTAATTATCATGTCTTATGGAGCTTGAATGTGAAGTTATATCATATTTTCACTATACTTGAAAAAAGATGATCAACTAATAATAAAATGAAGAACTTTGATATTATCACATAGAATTAGTTAATGGTTCTTTTATTTAATTTTCTTAATATTTAAAACCTTGATGAGACAATGTTCATTTAGAGAAATACTATAGGTGTAATATCCTAAATTATACGTCCACTTAAATCTTTGGTAATTGTTAAATAGATAATAATGTCTCGAGGAATTTTTAGACAATATTTGAAAAATCATCCTAAATTTTTCGGAAATTTAAATATTGATTTTTACCAATATAGTTAATAAAAGACGTAATCGAAATAAAATATATATACATATACAGTATCTTTATCAAAGAAATGTTTCAACAAGATACAAAAAAAATAGTATGATTAATATATAAACTAAGGACTATGAGCAATAAGTATGATAGTGAATTAGCTCCCAAGAATAATTTGAAAGGTACGAATAAAAGATATACTTTAATTTAAAGTTTTCGTAATAAATTAAAACCTTAAATTTTTTTAATAGCCTAAGATGATATACATTATTAAGTTAATTATACGATTATACAACGATTATGATGTACATGACATGTATAGATTATAAATAAAATATTTATATTAACACATAAAGTATATGGATAACATACATACTATATAAATTATATAATATGGATATATATAGACTATACATATAGCATATATTGATTGTGAAACCTTGTAAATTTATAATAATAAAACATTAAGGACAATTTAATTATTAATTAAGTCATATAATATGGATTTCTTATGGAATCCTAGTTACGGCCCACTAATAAGCTCTATATAAAGAATACATATATTGATTGTGAAACCTTGTAAATTTATAATAATAAAACATTAAGGACAATTTAATTATTAATTAAGTCATATAATATGGATTTCTTATGGAATCCTAGTTACGGCCCACTAAAAAGCTCTATATAAAGAATAAGAATAATTTGAAAGGTACGAATAAAAGATATACTTTAATTTAAAGTTTTCGTAATAAATTAAAACCTTAAATTTTTTTAATAGCCCTAAGATGATATACATTATTAAGTTAATTATACGAGTATACAACGATTATGATGTACATGACATGTATAGATTATAAATAAAATATTTATATTAACACATAAAGTATATGGATAACATACATACTATATAAATTATATAATATGGATATATATAGACTATACATATAACATATATTGATTGTGAAACCTTGTAAATTTATAATAATAAAACATTAAGGACAATTTAACTATTAATTAAGTCATATAATATGGATTTCTTATGGAATCCTAGTTACGGCCCACTAAAAAGCTCTATATAAAGAATAAGAGTGTAATAAAATTATAATTATAGTAAAGTGAATCAACAATTAGTCTTTCCAGTTCATTCAATATTGTGTTCATTATTGGATTAAAGCATAGTCATGGTAAAGCACGGATAGAACTCAGAACACCAATCGATCAAATTTCTTCTCATTGATCCTATTTTCTGAATTTAGTAGCACCCCCATGACAGTGCTAGGTTCCGATTCCATTGTGTAATCAATATTCTTGGTTGCCAAGTAGAAACTATCATATGCGGATGAGGAACTCTCTAGTTTCTAATTTTTTTCTAGAAATTCGTATATTCCCGCTCTATGATTCTGCCAACCAGATAGTGATTGGATTTTTTAGTTCTATCTCCAAATATGCTAAATTCAATCTCCAGTTCATCGTTATAAAGGGTGTCATTATGATCCATGCTATTAAATGTCTCTCAAACACAACTCAACATATATATAACTAGTAATGTCAAGAATTCTTAAAGGAAATAGAAAGGCTGATACAAAACAATATTATTCTTTTGGAGGATCTACTTCAAATTGTTGCTTATGAATATTTGTATCATTTTATGGTGTTATTCGTAGTATAGTTGATAAAATTAGCTGATGGTCTTGTAACTTAGTGATATTTTCCTTGAACTCTTAAGTAAAAGATCTCATGCTCGAATCTCTCTTTTCCACTATAGTAAAAAGAAAATAGTTAGATAAAATTTGCTCAACATTAAAGATTTGAGACATTTCAAACGCTTCACTTTGTTGTTTCCACTGAGATTTGTGTAAAGTATACCAAAAAGGGATGGATGCCACCTATTTTTCTTACCTTATAGACCTGTAATGCAAAGCCATATCATATTTTCACTACTCTTGAAAGTAGATGATGAACCAATAATTTTCTTATAAATTTAGTTTGTGATTCTCTCGTTTAATTTTCTTGACGTTTAAAACCTTAAGACAAGGTGGAGCAAACGCTATATGATTTAAAATGATAATTGATATCTCACCTATAAGATGCTAGTAGTTGGTTTAAATTGGTAGATTAATTAAAAAGAAAATAGGGAACATTATAATAGCCCTTACTATGGAGCAAGAATTTATTTATACAAATCAATCGATAAGTTTAATTGGAAAAGCCAACATATTAACTTGTAGAGCTAAAATATTGAAAATTTTTCTTTAGTCAATAGATGGCTAGTAAGCTGCTCTTTACAGCTGTCTCTTTGCCTCATCAAACACCTAGTTTTGGGCATGTGACCATGCTCTATCATTTTATGTGGATATTTTTTTATCCTTAATCAAGATAAAAAAAAGATAAGTTATCGACCATTGTGTCTAAGTAAAGATACTCTTATCCTAATTTGCACTCTCTACTCTACATTTTTCTTCTTCTCATCAAGGTATGTATAAGATAATTGATGTTGAAAAGGATGAGAAGTTATTTTTCTAGTCATGGGCTCCGATTACTAATTTAAATTATAAATTGTGCTTATGTGCGATGAGGTAAAATGAGTTGCTAATTAATTAAGAATATTTTAGGAATAGAAAATACAAATATTAATGAAAAATGATGAAAACATTCTTTGCAATTACTCTATTGAAAGGGCAAGGTATAAGGGATGGTTTCATTTTACAACCCAAAGAAAGAAATATATTCTTTTATAAATTAAAGGTAAAGACAAGTACTGCTACTAAAACTAGACCTTTAAGAAAAGAACATGATATATTCCCCATACTGAGTTCTTTATTACTACTACTACTAACTACTACTACTATATACTACTATACTACTACTACTACTATTAAGTACCACAATTGTATGCAAATATTTTAAGAGGTTAGGGAGAGTAATTAGCGATTTGGAGAAAGATCATTAGAGACTTGGATTGAAGATGCCGTTATTGAAGAATAGGAAATCAAACTGGCATTTTTATAGGTAGATGTTTTATGTTCAACTTTTTTATTACAATATATGACATTTAGTATCTTATAATTAGCAACCATGTTTGTATTCATTATAATTTACAATGATCTATCAATTATGCTAGAATATAGTAAGAAGTAAGTAGATACAGAATTAACAGACAACAAGCTATGAAGATAGTTTATATAGAAGCCTTATAGGTGGTAGCATGACCATCCACTGAATTAAAGCTTCCTTTAATTTACTACTTCAATGATTGCCTAAGTTTGATGCAATGATCAACAGTAAAAAAACTCTTCTAGTTGATAGAACAGTCTCTTATACAAGATTATAGAGTATAACCCATAAATGACTGCTCTTTATAAAAGTCCCCTATAGAATCAAGATTAACAAAACCAACAAACCTATTTATGCTTTTGCCAAACTCCAGACCCACGCTAAAAGAGACAGTACTCCTTAAATATCTCTTATTTTGTTGCAATGACATATCCTTAAATTGCATTTACCATATCTATCTAAGACATATTTTAGCTTATATAATGATGCCAATTACACTTCATAACAAATATGCATCAAGTAGGGTACTTGCAAGCTTTATTGTCACGCCCCAATGGGTACCCTAAACGTGACAGTCCGCCACACTCAATATTAAAGCTTAAGTATGACAACCTTAGTCATTTCAAAACTTTTTATTAAGTGTAAGGCTCACTTTCACAATCTTAGGGGACCATATGTGGAATAATGAAGTTTAAGGAGATATAAAAAACATATTAAGAAAAGAGGATTCACAACAATTATTCATTCATGGCAAAGACTTTACAAACTAAGGACTCTCCCTAAATTACTAATTTATTGTATACGGATTATCATGCTAATACTAAGCTATACTTTATTCAGATTTCTAATGTTCAAAGGGATTACCTGCCCGCATGGTCACGTGGCCTTAACCATAATACGGAAACTGCAAAAGGTAGCTATCGGGGTATAAGCTAATAGGCTTAGTGAGAACTATTTCCATAAATAACTTCTTGTAACAAGATTCAAACAAGTTGGTTAATCATACACATGTAAATGCATCAAACACGTGGGCAAACAATCATATAGCTTTCCGGGAACTATATGTTGAATGGATTTCACGCCTCCATTCGGGGTTGGTGATACTCAAAACAAGTAGTTTTAATAATAGAAAATTTAAGCTTGCGAGCACTCATCGCCAAGCATTCATTAAAAACTTTAAACTTGCGAGCACTCATCGCCAAGTATTCAGAATTACTTGATTTGACCTTGCTTTCGGATCAACCGCCAAGCATATTCATTAAGCCGCCAAGCAATCGCTTTCGGATCTTCCGCAAGTGTTGCTTTCGACATGAGCTTACTATCCTTCTCACCAAGGATAATAACCCAACCATGCAATGTGACTCACTTCGTGGTATGCATGAGTTTTATTCATAAGTCATAACATAATTTTTTCAACTTTAGGGCGATCAAGGAATTTCACACAAATCAATATTAAACTAAACAATCACTTAGAACAATTCGGGTTTCGATATTCTTAGAATTTTTCAAGGAATTATTTTACATGCATATCGGTTTATCTTTTCTAACTTAGTGCAACTACTTTACAAGCACAACAAGTGTAGCATTTAATGGAAATAAACTCACGATGCATTGTCGTCTATTCTTCTAAGCGGATGAGTCGTTCACAAACTCCACTTAATCGTAATAGTCCTCGGGGGTTAAAGGAATCCTTCCTTGGGGTTACCTACAAAAAAAAATACCCACAATGAGTTTTTCTTGATGATTTTTCTTGAATTTTGACAAAACAATGTCAAAGAACGTTAAAGTTCGTTTATAGAAGAATGTTCCAACTTAAAACGGCCATAACTTGGTCATTTTAACTCGGAATCGCGCGTATAATATACGATTTCTATCTACTCGAAAAGATCTACCCATTTCTAAAATTATTTCCACAAACAAAGTCATATAGGTTCCGAAAAAGTGGCGACAAAATTCACCACGGATTTTCAAATAAAAAAAAAAAAAAACAACTTTGGTTCAAGAAATCAAAATTTGTTTGATAAATACTTGTTATCTATATAGTTGGATAATTCTTTTTATAACTATATAATCACATTTAAGCATGCTCAAGTATCTTGTTGTCCAAATTATTTTTCTTAGGTAAAACAATGTCGGTTTGAGCTTTTCGGAAATTGTTTTTGTGAATTTCTTCGAAATGAATACCTTGCTTTCTTTGTTTTCTAAAAACGTTTTATGTTGGTTTTATTTATCTTTTTCTAAGTGACCTTTGAAAATAAAATTTTCGACTTTCTAAGTTACATTTATATATATTTGAAGACTAGGAAATATGTTTTCCTTCATTTTTCTTGTGTCAATTCTTTATTTACTTGTTTTGTAAAAATCTTTACTTGATATTTCTCATTCTTTTTCTAATGTCTCATTTTCTCAAGAATAATCATCCATGCATGAAAATTTGTTTTCTTCATAAAAAAACAATGTAGAAAATTTTAGGACTTTTTGTAGAAAAACTAATTTCTATAATCTTATTAACTTCTTCTTGTAACTTGAAAAGAAATAACTTTATTATTTCAAACATAAGTTTTCTTTGCCTATTTGTTTGCAAGGGTCTTTTCTTTAAAAATTTTCTTAGTCATCCATCCTATTTTCTTTCTTCATGAAAAGAACCATTTTTGTCAACAAAATATTTTTCTTTTGAAAAACAAAGGTAGAGTAACAAAGATTTAAGTAGCTTTTTAGTAAAAATAGTTCTAAATTTAGTGAATTCTTTTTGTATTTGAAAATGAATGAGTTTATTTTGTTATCTTATTTTTTATAAACTTATTCCTAAGTGACAAAAGCCTTCTTTTATTTGATTATCTTTAGAAAATAAAACTTTTGGACAACATTCTAAATGAACAAGATTATGAGAATAATAATAACCAAAATAACATAAAGCATAAATAATAAAGTCAAGTATTGGAGTCTTAGCTTTTTCAAGGCTCCCGGGACTAAAAAAAACTAGTCCATAAAGAATAAATGAAAGGAGAAAAGCTTGTTTTGACTTGATGAGGACAAGTCTAAGACTAGAGACTAGTCTTAATAACAACTTGGAATAAATAAATAAATTACAATGGAAAAGTAAATAAATTGCTTTGCATGAAATAAATAAATTGCAAGTGAGCTTATATGCTCTAAAGAATATGTATAGATATATAACAATAATAAATCAACATAAACATAAATGGATTGGCATGAACAAGAACAATACATGAACATAATGTAGTTTCCACAACTTGAAGTATTTGGAAACTCACACTATGGTCATGTGAAGTTACATGACATGAAGAAGAGGAAAGAATTATAGAGGGGTTACCTAAGAAGATTTTGATGATTATGTGGTTATGGGTTTTTGTTGTTGGTGGAAGTTGTTGTGGAATTATTTTGAGAGAGTTTTGAGATAGTAATTTGAGAGAGCTTTGAGAGGAAAAATTGAGAGAGTTTTGGTATGAATTTGTAGGTAGTGAATGTGTGAAAGAAGTGAAAGAGGAGGGGGTATTTATTAGGAAAATGGGGAGTGATTTTTGTGTGATTAAAATAAATGAAATTTAAAACAAAATGAGGGGAAAGAGAGAGAAGGGGGCGCCGGCCATGTGGGGAGAGAGGGGGATTTGTTTTATTTTTATGACTTTTTGATAAATGAAAGATGTAATGTGTAAGGTAGATGTGATATAAAGTTATGGGAAAGGTAAAAAGTTAAGATTATAGGTTATGTGGAGTGTAAGAGTAGGTGTAATAAAAAGTAGAGATAAAAGAATAGTGTAGAATAGTAATGAATAGTGAAATGTAAAGTAGATATGACAATTAAAGTACCGGTAGTAAGAAAATACGCGTATAATAGCTATCTGTTATTTTTACTTGCCGAAAAATTACGAAACTGATATTTTTGGAAAACTTATATTTTTACGAGTCTAACGGTGTATTTGGAATATTTTTACTAGTCGGGCCTCGGACACGTTTTTCGAGAATGTGTCGATCGGGTTCGAAGGACATCTGAATTTCGCGAAACTGAAACTTTTATAAAACCTATGGTTATTACGGACTATTCGAGCTAATTATCCCAACTTCATTTTTCAGGGCCAAAGAATAACGGCAATGCCGGATTTAGATGGATACGGTTAAACTAGGGTTTTGTGACCTTTAGGGTTTCGTTTGTCTTCGGTTAGGGTTTTGTGCTAAACCGATTCCGAAAATTAAGGGGTTTACAACCTACCCTCCTTAAAGAAAGTTTTGTCCTCAAAACTTGGAAATTCCTACTTGTGGTTAAAACTTGGTTACTTGGGTTACGCGTTCTTCTTCAAAAATTTCTTTAATAGATTTCCTCGTTCTCATCCTCTGAACTCTTGTGGGTAAGCATCGGTATTGGGTATATCTTCATAAGGAAATTTCTCCTTCAAAACGTTGACTTTTATTCCATAACGTGATTCCTTAACCAATTGTTAAATGGGGAAATGTTGCACATCTCTGATATGTTTATGTAATAATCCACTTCCTTTTCGTCTTACGATTACTTCCTATCTTGAAACTCACTTGGTTCTCATTTTTTTGAGATACTTAAGGTCTTATTCGTCTTATTTCTCCCTTTTGTGCCTTTTTATCATCTCATGAGATGCTCTTGTTCTTCCAAGGTACTTGAATGATTTTCCTTAGTGTTTGTAGTATCAGGGGGCAAAAACTTCTTCATTAACTTCTTTCGTTTCTATTCTCGCGTCCTGAATTGTCATATCTTGACCGATCTCTTTTCTCTTTAGAGAGCGTTATATTTGACGGTTATGGAATGAACTATCTTTGTGTGTTACTCAATTTATACCATAAGCATCCTTGCCTTCTTGTTATTGCTTGTGAGAAATTCAAATTGAGAAGGTTATTTCCGTTTCTATTGAGTCTTATAAACCATTTCACCCTTTGGCGCTTTTATTCCTCTATCCATTTTTTTCCTCTTATCGTCTTTGAACTTCGGTTTATCTAAGTTCTCCTTGGATATGTTGTTGGTCCTGTAGAACCCAATTTTTGCCCAATTAATTAAGGCTTAAATTTATAAAATTAAACAGAATCTTCATTTTTGTTTAATTAAATTCAATTTTTCAAAAGCCTTATTTAAGTATTAATGAAGTTGGCTAAGTGATCAAGGCACAGGCCAAATGGCTGTTGGTTAAATACATTGACCCAAACACACCAAGCTCAAGGACACAGGTTCAACCCTAGCAAAGGCAAATTTTTGCTTTTTATCATCTAATTTTTTGCCTTTTCAAAGTGACTTTTTGCATTACTTTGCATCAGTTTTTAACTGACAAAACATCATCAATTGTTGAAATTGATGAAGCAATTGCAAAGTAGTTATGGAATATGAAAGATTAGTGCACAATTCATGTGAAAAAACAACCCAAAAGTCACAAAATTCGTACTAAAAAATTTGGAAAAAAATTCTTTATAAAGCATTCAATTACACATGAATGAGGAGTTACAAGAATTGGAAAAATTGGACAATTAATCTACCCACATTGAATGATTTGATGAAAGATTAATCATCAATTCATCAGTTGGAAACAAATTAATCACAAATTTTCGAATTAAATTCGTGAAAAACAAAGAGGAAAAAATCGATTCGTTTTCGAAACTGTACGAAACGTAAAATTGAGCTTGCAACCTATAAATAGGGGGTCCTAGGATCAAAAGGCACAAGTCAATTTCGGAAGAAACACACACACAATAGGATCAATTCGAAGTTCTGAATTTAGGATGAAAAATTCGAATTTTAAATTCGAATTGATTGGATCAGATTTAATCCAAATTGAGTGTTTTAGGAATGTTAGAAACTTGATTTTGATGTTTTTAGTGTGCTTGGATTTGCTCGAATTGCTCTGATTTCTCTCTGCAAATTTTTTTAATTTTTTCCGTTTGAGGGCGCCGATACCCACACCGCGAACCGCGCTTCTGGTGGTTCTGAGTGAGAACCACCACCACCAACGGACGCGCCACCAGCATAGAAGTCGGGCCGACAAGCTTGGGGAGGTCAACAACCACCAGGGATGGCCGACGAGCGCTCAAAAAATCGCGTGATCGTCTTCTTCACCGTCGGAGCTCCGAGATCCGACCCGAAGATCGAATCCAACCCGGTCGGTCATCGGTCAACGGTCGTCGGTCATCGGTCAACGGTCAACTCAGATCAGACGGCCAGATTCAATCAAGCAGATCATACGGTCCAGATTTGATCAAGCAGATCAGCGGCCCAAATTCAACCATCCAGATCAGACGGTCCAGATTTGATCAAGCAGATCAGCGGCTCAGATTCAATCAAGCAGATCGGACGGCTCAGATTCGATCAAGCAGATCGGATGGTCCAGATTTGATCAAGCAGATCAGCGGCCCAGATTTCATCAGCAGATCAGACGGTCCAGATTTGATCAAGCAGATCAGACGGCCCAGATTTCATCAAAACAGATCAGACGGCCCAGATTTAATCATCTCGATCAACCCCAGATTTGGTCAATTCCATCAGACGATCAGGATCAGTCAACGCGATCGACGCTCCAGATCTCGTCCGCTTCATCCGACGGTCCAGTTCAATCCGTATTATTTTATTATTATTTTATTATATAATTAATTTCAGAAAATAGTAAAAAATTCATAAAAATTCATAAAATAATTCAGAAAAATTCAGAAAAATCCAAAAAAATCAAAATATTTATTTTTCATATAAATTTATTTTTTTGATATTTTTAATATTTTTGATTATTTTTAATATGTATTTATACATAAATTGTTTTAGAAATGCATTTTAATGCATAAAAAATAATTTTAATATATTGTAAAGTATTCTGAATATGTTGTGATGATTTTTTTTAAAAAAAAATAAAAATAATAAAATAAATAAACAAAAATAAATAAAAATGATAAAATTGGATTTTAAAACCAAATTTTTTTAAAAAAAATGATTTTTGGACTTAGAAAAATTATTTTCATAAATAAAAAATCAATTGATTAGATCATAGGATCATCAAAAATGATTTTCATAAAAAATTAAAATTTAATGAACTTAAAGTGAGAAAAGTTCAAAAATATAAATTGATCAACAAATTAAAGTTCTTTTTAAAGAACTACGTTTTGTCTGATCTCGATTAGCGAGTACGTAGGCACCTGCGGGGCGACATTAAAAAATAAAAAAATATTTTTTTTTTTATTATTGTGAATAAATATTTTGTAAATATAAGATAATTTGTTCTAAAAAATAATAAAATATATAAAAAAAAAAATGAATGATTTGACTTGTAAATATTTGTGTTATAATGTTTATTTAAGTTTTTGAGCATGAAAAGGATATTAAAATTTAAAATTCCAAAAGTGGTAACCGATTTGGTTTTAATAGGTTAGCCCCGAATCCATGATATCTGGTTTTAAAAGTTGATTTTTTAAATCAAATTTTCGCAGACTAGTAGCTAAGTTAGGATCAACCGACCCATTGATCCTAGCTTTTATTTTTTCCCGATTTATATCGGGTGGCGACTCTAAAATCATTTTCAAAAAATAAAAATTTCTCTTAACCCCTAGTCGAGGATTCATGTTAAATGGGTTCGGGTTTAATGTGAATCGGGTTAGGAGAAATGAACCAGATAGTGGAAAAATCCAGGCTCGACAGCTTGGCGACTCCACTGGGGATCAATTTTTTTTTTTAAAAAAAGAGGGCTAGCCACTTCGGAATTATAAATTTTGAATTTATCCTTGCTTATTTTTTGTAAATTACCATGTGAATATATATTTATTTGTATATATATTGAATAATTGTTTTGTAAATATATACTAACCTTGCAAGTATGAAAAATAGAAAACAAAAGCTTGATTTTTGTTTGCATTTGCATTTGCATTAGCATGATTGTGTGCTAGATACGGTCGTACCAGGGCCGTCTTAAGAGCCTAAGCGAGGAGGACGAAGTAAGGTCCGGGGGCTGTGGCTTTCCACCCTCTAGATCAAGAAATGTCCTCCCACTCCGGTTTAGTACACTAAATCGGGGAACCTATAGAACCTTACCAAATCATGCATTCATTAGCATGGGATATGACCAACTTTTTCTAAAAAAAATGAGTTGAAATATAAATGTACATATGTAAATACTTAAAAAAAAACTTAAAGAAAATTCTAAAAAAATATAAAAGCTGTCATCAAAAAAAAAAAATTTTGTAAATATTAGCTTATACCTTTTGAAAAAATTTCAGAAAATGATGTCTTCAACCGACAGTAGCGATAGCTTATGGGCTCGCCTTATTAGAGAAAATCGAGTGGAACCTTTCAAAGATCCAATGCTCCTACTGGACCGATGGTTTGTCAGTTTTAGTCCGGTCCAAAAGTCATTCATTGAGATAGGTTAGGCCCAATCCTCAGCCTACCAAAGATCCATGTTCCATTCACCATGTTCCGAGCCCTCACTCATCTATGGGAACCTGAAGAAGTTGTCTTCCGTTTGGGTCAGCATGTACTTAGCCCGACCATTGAGGAATATACTAGACTACTCCAAGCACCTCCTACCTCTGAAGGAATCTATGTTCCGAACTTCAAGCATAGCCCGGTCCGTGTTATCTCAGAATTTTTGGGATCAAGAGGGGACCAATAATTGAAGCATCAATGATTGTAATGAATATTGCATCCGGCTAACCACACTGATGGACTGGTTTGGAACTCCTGAATACTTTAAAAGCAACCGAGCCACTTTCAGTATACCACTTGAAGTTTGGGAAGAAAACCGGGTTAATGCCTTCATAGTAGCTGCTTTTGCAACATTCTCTTCCCTAATGGCAATTTGTTCATCCACTTCCGGGTCATAGAGCTGGTTTCTCAATATTTAGCTGGCAAATCCTATGTTCCCGCTTCTAGCCGAACAAGTCCGTAGTCTGAATCACATCAAGTCTAAAGGACAAGGCAAGTTCAAAGCAAGCATGCATTTACTGATGGTTTGGTTTGCTAGCCACATTAAGCACTATGGAAAAGAATTGGCTAATGGATCCCTCATCAGTCTGAAATATGATCTTATCCAATCTTTTGCTGAAAGGGTCCACATGGAAGATGATCATCCTCTATGGGATATAATTGCCATTCTTGAAGACATGCCACCTGAAGACATGATGTGGCAAGCTCGCTGGTTCAAAAGCCCTGCAGCCATCCTAAGTTGCAAGGAATACATGGCAGTACCCCTAATTGGACTCACCGGCTGTACTGGTTATTACCCTCAAGTGTTATCAGACAGTATGGTATGCTGCAAGATATTACTGTCAAGCCTAATTTGGAGCAAGTCACTCTAGATTATCTGGATCCAACCAAGATACTACCAGCTAAAGAATTCAAGCTAAATCAAATCCGAGCTATATGGGAAAATAGAGAGGTGAAGCCGGTTTTTGAAGTCGAGCCAGAAAGTAAGGAAACCAAGAAGTATAGAGCAACCAGGTGGTATGTGGCTAGCCAAATGAAGAAGAATAAGGATATTCGATATGAAGCTCCCGATATCCTTCAACCAGCACCATCGGAACCTGACCCTGAAACAACTGCTTACATGGAAGCTGTTTCGGCTCGCCTGGAAGTATGTCACCGAGATTTCCAAGAAAGAGAGAGGGAAATGGTGGATCGCCTGCAAAGTGCTGGAAGCAGAATTGCATTCTTAGAGGCTGAGTTGAAGGCAGCTCAAAAGAAAATTCTAGCCCTGGAAGACAAGATTGTTTGCCCCACTAAGACAAGAAGACTGGTTTAGTCGGTTAGGAATCAAGGTTCTTTGAAACCATTAGAAAGTAGTTTTGATTCAGTCACTAGGAAATAAGGTTTCTAAACCATTAGAAGTTTTTGTTATGTCAAACATTATCTTTTAATACAAATGTTTTTTTTTAAAATCATTGGTCAATATCCCCATTTGCATCTGTGTGATAGCATATCTACATTCTTGCATATGTATATTAATTCATTTATTCTTTAAAGAATATTAATAAATAATAAATGTCCAGGTCTAGCAAATTCGAGTTTAAGTCAAAAACTTGAAAGATAGCGTCCAAGCCGGTTAGGAGCCCTATTGTTACCAGATCCCGAGCTAAGATGTCTAACACCGGGAGCAACCCCACAGACCAGACCAATGAGCAAAGACTCAACACCGTGGAACAAACCCTCCTTGGAATTGCTGAACAGATGCAGGCTTTAACACAGAGTCTTGCACAACTTAAGACCCCCACAACTTCTGAAGAATCCTCAAGGGCACAGAAAGGAAAAGAAATTGAGGGCAGCTTATTCAGCAAGAGGAGTCACCAAATGAGTTTAATGCGGCTGAGTTGAAGAAAGAACTGGAAGCTCAGGCTAAAGAGATGGAGAGAAAACTGCTTGAGAAAATGAAGACGTTCGATGGTTTTGATCAAACCGCGATCCTGAATTTGCCTCAATATGAGGAAGGTGCCTTCCCTGAGAAATTTAAGGCACCGGAATTTGAAAAATATGACGGGACAGGTTGTCCTAATATGCATACCAGATTGTATGTACGACGAATGGGGCAATACGCAAAGTTTGACAAGCTGATGGTGCAAACCTTCCAGGACAGTCTTACTGGTGCTGCTTTGGCCTGGTACGCCCAATTAGACCATCAGAAATTGATACTTGGGACAAGTTGGCTAGGGCATTTTTTAATCAGTATAAGTTTAACATTGAGATGGCGCCCTCGGTATGGGATTTAAGCAATCTGAAGAAGAAGAAAGAAGAGACTTTCAAGGAGTATGCTCAGCGCTGGAGAGCATTGGCTGCAAGGATCACCACCCCGATGCCTGAAAAGGACCTCACTTTCACTTTTATCAACACATTAGAGGAACCTTTCTTTTCCCATCTGATTGGGCATGCATCAGCAAGTTTCTCAGAAGTGGTGATAGCTGGATGCAGGATTGAGAATGCAATTTCAGCAGGAAAATTGCAACAAGAAAAGAAATATACTGCACCGAGAAATGTCCCATACAAAGGGAAAGATTCAACCGTCAGCATGGTCAATACTTCAGATGCAACTGGCCCACTAAGTCATTCGTGTTGTCAACAAATCAGAATCAAAATCAGAATAAGGATCAGACTCAACAAAGTGCAGTCCCAAATCAACAATCAAGGTTCAACAGGCGGAACTTCACTCGAATTCCGGTTCCCCTTAGCCAAGTATTAGCTAAACTAAGGGCCGATAATCTGATCAATCTTGAAGTTCCTAGGGAAGACTACAGGCCTAAAAATTACAATCCTGAGCTGAAGTGTGAATATCACATGGGGCAAATCGGGCATTCAACAGACAGATGCTGGAGGCTTAGGCATAAAATCCAAGATCTTATTGATGCAAAAGTCATCCAGTTGGATTTCATTGAAGCTCCAAACGTCTCTACTAACCCATTGCCAAACCATGGACCAGTTATCAATATGATTACCGCTGAGATTCCGGATCCAGAAGAGCTTGTGTGCATGATTGAAGGTGGACCTAGATCCATCAAAATCGAGATAGGCAAAGGTAGTGAAGATGGATCAACTTCATCAAAGCCTAGGAACTATACCTTTCAGATACCCCTTGCTGTGAGTGATTATAAAGCCGCTCCATTTGATTATAAGGCGGTAAATCATGCTTCAATGGCCATGGTTGGTGGCCTTACTCGCTCAGGAAGAGTTTATGAGTCGACCGGAAGAATGCAACTGTGAATATGCCACAGCAGCAAAATGAAGAAGGGAAGAAAGATGAAGAGAAGTCAGCATTGGCAAAACTGATGAAAGCAAGTGAATACAAAGTTGTCGAGCAGTTGGCCAAAACACCTGCCCAAATATCGCTCATGAGTCTGCTGATTAGCTCTAATGTACACCGTGAGGCTCTTTTCAAAGCCTTAGAAGAAGTGAAAGTTCCAGAAGGTGTATCAGAAGAAGCTTGGGGCATATAATCAACTCAATCTTTGCAAATGAGCAAATCATTTTCTCATCTGAAGAACTGGGAGAGGAAGGGGATCAACATAACAAGGCCCTCTTCATGTAGTCAAAAGCTGTGGAAAGATCGTCTCGAGTATTAGTGACAATGGATCCTCTTTGAATGTGTGCCCCTTAGCCACTTTGAGCCTATTGGGGATTGAACCGTCAGACATCAAACCAAGCTCTACTGTGGTTCGTGCTTTTGATGGTCAAAAAGAGATATAATAGGTGAAGTGGAGTTAGAAGTCACCATCGGGCCTCAAACTTTCATTATTCCTTTCCAAGTGATTGATATCCCCAGAACATTCAATCTGTGTTGGGAAGACCATGGATCCATGCTGCCAGGGCAATACCATCAAGCCTGCACCAGAAGTTAAGTTCATAGCCAATGGTCAACTCATCACTGTTATGGGAGAACAGGATTATGCCATTTACAAGGAGAAGCTGTCCCTTACATTGGAAAAGAAGGAGAAGAAGACTTCGGGCTCCAAATGTTTGACGAAGTCTCATGATGATGATGAGAAAGAAACTCAGGTGGGAACCTTTGGACTGGGTTATTCCCCCACTTGTGCTGAAGTGGCAGAAATGAAAAACCAAATGAGAAGGAGGAAGCTCGACAAGGAGTATGATCCAATTATCAAAATCCCTCACATCAGCCATTCCTTTCCAAAGCCACATCATATCCAGCAGCCAGATGATATCAAAGATGCTTCATCCAAAGAAATGATCTTGAGAAATTGGTTCTCTGTGCCTTGCGCTAGTATTAAGTCTTTTAAGTAAGAACTTATCTAAGACTAGATTTGTGTTTTGTGTTTTTCAGTATTATGTGATGCTCAAATAAGTGTACTTAAACACCGTCCCAGTTTAATGAAATTTATTTCTGTTTGTGCTTTCACATATTCTCATACATTCCTCATTCATATTCAACCAGATCGACAATTGTGATGAAGTTCAGGGATATCTCGCGCGTATAATTAATGAAAATATCAATATCACCTCTAACTCTACTGGGTTAGACGTTGAAGATGATATTGATTATCAATTTAGAACACAAGAAATTTGGCAAAATTTTGAACAAGGAAGGATTGAAATTCCCGAAACCATTGAAGTGATTAATTTGGGAACAAGCGAAAACCCTAGGAATCTGAGATAGGGGGAAAATTGCCTGAGAGCGGCACAAGATTTAACCAAGTTACTAGCCGAATACTTGGATGTTTTTGCATGGTCGTATAGCGATATGCCCGGTTTAGACCCATCCATTGTGGTTCACAAATTGCCAACAAAGGAGGATTTTAAACCTATAAAGCAAAAATTAAGGCGATTTAGGCCGGATTTACTCCTCCAAATCAAGGATGAAGTAAAAAAGTTGCTTGAAGTAGGATTCATTGAGGTTTCTGATTATTCGGATTGGGTATCAAATATAGTGCCAGTGCTTAAGAAAAACGGGAAAGTGAGAATTTGTGGATTTCAGAGATCTAAACAAAGCAACCCCGAAAGATAATTTCCCATTACCTCACATCGATGTTTTAGTGGACAATACCGCTGGAAATCATCTATTTTCATTCATGGATGGATTTTCAGGGTATAATCAGATATTAATGGCCGAAGAAGATAAGGTCAAAACCACATTCGTTACAGCCTGGGGAACCTTTTGTTACAAGTCATGCCTTTGGTCTCAAGAATGCCGGGGCAACTTATCAACGAGCAATGCTTGCTATACTTCATGATATGATGCACAAAGAGGTGGAAGTATATGTAGATGACATGATCGCCAAGACAAAGGAAGGAGAGGATCATGTAGTGGTGTTAAGGAAGCTTTTTGAAAGATTAAGGAAGTTTCAGTTGAAATTGAATCCAGAAAAATGCACTTTCGGAGTGACATCTGGAAAATTATTAGGATTCATGGTTAGCCAAAAAGGGATAGAAATCGATCCTGATAAAGTCAAGGATTCAGGATTTGCCTCCACCAAAAACATTAAAAGAAATCAGAGGCCTCTTGGGAAGATTGAATTACATTGCTCGATTCATATCACAGTTGACTGATAAGTGCCAACCGCTGTTTAAACTGCTGAAGAAGAATGCCCTAATTGAATGGAATGACGAATGTGAAAAAGCCTTTAATCGGATAAAGCAATATCTGACGAATCCACCAGTACTGGTTACTCCAAAACCGGGGAAACCATTGTTCTTGTACTTGACAATTCTTCCTGAATCCATGGGTGTGTGCTCGGGCAAAAAGATGAGGAAGGAAAAGAAAGAGTTTTTACTACTTAAGTAAGAAATTCTCAAATGGAGAACAAAAGTATTCAGAGATAGAAAAAACCTGCTGTGCATTAGTATGGGTTATGCACAGACTTAGACAGTATACGCTTTCACTCGATCGAGTTGATTACGAAGCATGATCCATTGCGATACTTAGCACGCAAACCGGCTTTGGTTGGTCGAATCTCGAAATGGCAGATGCTACTTTCTGAATTTGATATCACTTATGTAAGTCAAAGTTCAGTCAAAGGACAAGTTTTAGCTGATCAACTCGCAGAAAGCCCAGTTGATGACGAAGAATTAAAGGAACAAGATCAGTTTCCAGATGAAGGTATCAGGATAGCAGAAACAGAAGAAAGCAACAGTTGGAAGTTGTATTTCGATGGAGCAGCCAACGTATACGGGTGTGGAATAGGGCAGTCCTTATCTCACCAAAAGAAGAACAGTTCCCGGCATCAGCCAGATTAATGTTTCCTTACACAAATAATGTAGCGGAATACGAGGCATGCATCATGGGATTAGAAATGGCAATTCAAATGAATATCGAGGAGCTCGAAGTGTTTGGAGATTCATCACATTATCATTTTCCAAACTCGAGGCGAGTTCAAAACTAAGGATCCCAAGTTGATTCCTTATCATAATCACTTGGCTGAGTTAGCAGGAAGATTCAAAGAAATTTCCTTCACTTATGTGCCGAGAACTCAAATCAATTTGCTGATGCATTGGCTACTCTGGCCTCTTTGATCCAATTCACTGAAGGAGAAGATACAACTTTACAAGTCCGAATAAGAAGCGAACCTGCATTCTGTGCTGTGATTGAATCAAACGAACCATGGTTTCAAGATATCAAAATGCTTGCAAACAGGTAGCTATCCTGAGTGTGGCTACAAAAAAGGATCAGAAATCATTGAGGCGTCTGGCAGTCATTTCTTGTTAAGTGGAGATACCTTATACAGAAGGTCATTCGACACAACCCTGTTGAGATGTGTAGATGAAAAAGAAGCTCAAAAATTAATGGAAGAAGTTCATGAAGGGTATGTGGACCTCATATGAATGGATATATGCTAGCTAAAAAGATTATGAGGCTAGGATATTTCTATTAACCATGGAATCGGACTGTATCAAACATGTGAGATCCTGTCATTTATGTCAAATTTACGCAAACAAGATAAATGCTCCTCCGAAGGAATTACAGTCAATGTCAACACCATGGCCGTTCTCAATATGGGAATAGATGTAATTGGGCCAATTTCGCCAAAAGCTTCAATGGTCATCGATTCATACTAGTTGCGATCGATACTTCACCAAGTGGGTTGAAGCTGCTTCATACGCCAGTGTGACAAAAGCCGTTGTGGTGCGATTCATCAAAAGAGATATCATTGCTCGATATGGAACTCCAGAAAGTATCATTACCAATAATGGTACAAATCTGAATAACAATGCAATGACTGATTTATGTCAGCAATTCAAGATTAAACATCGGAATTCCACTCCATATCGCCCACAGATGAATGGAGCAGTAGAAGCCGCCAACAAAAACATCAAGAGAATCATTGAGAAGATGACGATTGCATACAAGGATTGGCATGAAATGCTCCCATTAGCATTAATGGCGTATCGAACCTCTGTAAGAGTGTCAACTGGGGCAACGCCCTATTCCCTAGTATATGGGACTGAAGCTGTTTTACCAGTAGAAATTGAGATTCCTTCACTCCGAGTACTGGCTGAAACAGAGCTCGAAAAAGCTGAATGGGTTAGACAAAGGGTTGAACAGTTAAATCTTCTAGATGAAAAAAGATTTACTGCCATGTGTCATGGGCAATTATATCAACAAAGGATGGCTAGAGCATTTAATAAGATAGTTAAGCCAAGAAATTTCCAAGAAGGTGATTTGGTTCTGAGAAAAATGCTGCCAAATGTGCAAGATTCCAGAGGAAAGTTCACACCAAATTATGAAGGACCATATATAGTGAAGAAGGTCTTGTCGGGAGGAGCATTAATCCTTTCCCAAATGGATGGACCCGATTTAAAGGATCATGTGAACTAAGATGCTGTAAAGTTGTATTATCCTTGATCAATAAAATTTGTCATTTCAAGTGATCAATTGATTTTTATTTTGATTAATTATAAACAAAGTTGATATCCCTGAAATTCTCTGAAGTCTGATCAAAGCCTGAAATTCTTTAAAGTCAAATCAAAGTCTGAAATTCTCTAAAGTCAAATCAAAGCCTGAAATTCTTTAAAATCAAATCAAAGCTTAACCCACAAAATTCTTCCAAATAAATTTACAACCAAACACCATTTGAATCATCAGACAAAGAAGTTTGAGCATCTTATAATACTGAATGAATGCGTTTATACAGTTTGGTCTGTTGATTGTTCTTATTTTAAAAAGAAAATATTACTGCAAGGATAACTAATTTTGATAGAGTTGAAGCACGCTTTTTGGATATGGAACCAAAATTATCATAAAAAAAAAACTCCCAGTGGACTAAAAATTCACAAGTACCCCTCAGTCTAGACTAGACAGATAGTCTAGTACTGACCAAATACAAAATCCATCCTTTAGAGATGGTAACAAAAATTCAAAATCCATCCTTTAGAGATGGTGACCATACAAAATCCATCCTTTAGAGATGGTGACCGAATACAAAATCCATCATTTAGAGATGGTGACCAAATTCAGAAATTCATTCACTGAAGATGGTGATCAAGACAGAATTCAAAATTCATCCACTAAAGATGGTGATCAAGACAGAATTCAAAATTCATCCACTAAAGATGGTGATCAAGACAGAATCAGAAATTCATCCACTCAAGATAGTGATCAAGACAGAATTGAGAAATCTATCCAAGAGGGTGATCAAGACAAAATTTAGAAACCCATCTACTAAAGATGGTGATCAAGACAGAATTCAGAAATCCATCCATTCTAGATAGTGACCAAGACCAAATGACAAAACCAAAGCCTATAAGTCCGGCAAATGACCAAACCAAAGCCCGTAGGTCCGGCAAATGACCAAATTAAAGCCCATTGGTCCGACAGATGACCTAACAGTATTCTGAGTCTAGGCCCGACAGATGGCCTATTGTTTTTCTAAATCTAGACCCGACAGATGGTCTATCATCAATCTAGACCCGACAGATGGTCTATCAATATAGGCCCGACAGATGGCCTATCATTTTCCAAAATCTAGACCCGACAGATAGTCTATCATCAATCTAGGCCCGACAGATGGCCTATCTTTTTTCTAAATTTAGACCCGACAGATAGTCTATCATCAATCTAGGCCCGACAGATGGCCTATCTTTTTTCTAAACCTAGACCCGACAGATGGTCTATTATCAATATAGGCCAGACAGATGGCCTATCATTTTCCAAAATCTAGACCCGACAGATGGTCTATCATCAATCTAGGCCCGACAGATGGCCTATCTTTTTCTAAATCTAGACGACAGATGGTCTATCAATATAGGCCCGACAGATGGCCTATCATTTTTTCTAAATTTAGACCCGACAGATGGTCTATCATCAATCTAGGCCCGACAGATGGCCTATCTTTTTTCTAAATCTAGACCCGACAGATGGTCTATCAATATAGGCCCGACAGATGGCCTATCATTTTTCTAATTTAGACCCGACAGATGGTCTATCATCAATCTAGGCCCGACAGATGGCCTATCTTTTTTCTAAATTTAGACCCCACAGATGGTCTATCATCAATCTAGGCCTGACAGATGGCCTATCTTTTTTCTAAACCTAGACCCGACAGATGATCTATTATCAATATAGGCCCGACAAATGGCCTATCATTTTTCTAAATCTAGACCCGACAGATGGTCTATCATCAATCTAGGCCCGACAGATGGCCTATCTTTTTTCTAAATCTAGACCCGACAGAGGGTCTATCAATCTAGGCCCGACAGATGGCCTATCTTTTTTCTAAACCTAGACCCGACAGATGATCTATTATCAATATAGGCCCGACAAATGGCCTATCATTTTTCTAAATCTAGACCCGACAGAGGTCATATCTATCAATCTAGGCCCGACAGATCCTATCTTTTTTCTAAATCTAGACCCGACAGAGGTCTATCAAATCTAGGCCCGACAGATGGCCTATCATTTTTCTAAATTTAGACCCGACAGATGGTCGAACATCAATCTAGGCCCGACAGATGCCTATCTTTTTTCTAAAATTTAGACCCACAGATGGCTTCTATCATCAATCTAGGCCCGACCGATGCCTAATCTTTTTCTAAATCTAGCCCGACAGATGGTCTAGCACACTATAGCCCAGACAGATGGCCTATCATTATTCTAAATTTAGACCCGACAGATGGTCTATCATCAATCTAGGCCCGACAGATGGCCTATCTTTTTTCTAAATTTAGACCCCACAGATGGTCTATCATCAATCTAGGCCTTATATATGGCCTATCTTTTTTCTAAAAACCTAACCCGACAATGATCTATTATCAATATAGGCCCGACAAATGGCCTATCATTTTTCTAAATCTAGACCCGACAGATGGTCTATCATCAATCTAGGCCCGACAGATGGCCTATCTTTTTTCTAAATCTAGACCCCGACAGAGGGTCTATCAATCTAGGCCCACAGATGGCCTATCTTTTTTCTAAACCTAGACCCGATAGTGGTCTCATCATCTAGACCCGACAGATGGTCTATCAGTTTTTCTAAATCTAGGTGCACAGTTGACCTAGCGAATCTCAAAGTCTAAACTCGACAATGGTTTAGCACAAGATAAAAATCTATTTTAAAATTGAGAGGATAAGCTAAGCAAAATGGTTATCTTTTTGTCTTTATGGCAAAATTTTGTTCAAACTTTACCACAAAGAGGGGCAGCTGTAACACCCAATTTTTGCCCAATTAATTAAGGCTTAAATTATAAAATTAAACAGAATCTTCATTTTTGTTTAATTAAATTCATTTTTTCCAAAAGCCTTATTTAAAGTATTAATGAAGTTGGCTAAGTGATCAAGGCATAGGCCAAATGGCCTGTTGGTTAAATACATTGACCCAACACACACTCAAGCTCAAGGACACAGGTTTAAACCCTAGCAAAGGCAAATTTTTGTCTTTTTTTCATCTAATTTTTTGCCTTTTCAAAGTGACTTTTTGCAATTACTTGCATCAGTTTTTTAACTGACAAAACATCATCAATTGTTGAAATTGATGAAGCAATTGCAAAGTAGTTATGAATATGAAAGATTAGTGCACAATTCATGTGAAAAAACAACCCAAAAGTCACAAAATTCGTACTAAAAAATTTAGAAAAAAATGCAATTTATAAAGCATTCAATTACACATGAATGAGGAGTTACAAGAATTGGAAAAATTGGACAATTAATCTACCCACATTGAATGATTTGATGAAAGATTATCATCAATTCATCAGTTAGAAACAAATTAATCACGGAATTTTCGAATTAAATTCGTGAAAAACAAAGAGGCAAAATCGATTCGTTTTCGAAACTGTACGAAACGTAAAATTGAGCTTGCAACTTATAAATAGGGGGTCCTAGGATCAAAAGGCACAAGTCAATTTCGAAGAAACACACACACAATAGGATCAATTCGAAGTTCTCGAATTTAGGATGAAAAATTCGAATTGATTGGATCAGATTTAATCCAAATTAAGTGTTTTAGGAATGTTAGAAACTTGATTTTGATGTTTTAGTGTGCTTGGATTTGCTCGAATTGCTCCGATTTCTCTCTGCAAATTTTTTTATTTTTTCAGTTTGAGGGCGCTGATACCCCACCACCGCGAACCGCCGCTTCTGGTGGTTCTGAGTGAGAACCACCACCACCAACGGACGCGCCACCAGCATAGAAGTCGGGCCGACAAGCTTGGGGAGGTCAACAACCACCAGGGACGAGCGCTCGAAAAATCGCGTGATCGTCTTCTTCACCCGTCGGAGCTCCGAGATCCGACCCGAAGATCCGAATCCAACCCGGTCGATCAACGGTCGTCGGTCATTGGTCAACGGTCAACTCAGATCAGATGGCCTAGATTCAATCAAGCAGAACAGACGGTCCAGATTTGATCAAGCAGATCAGCGGCTCAGATTCAATCAAGCAGATCGGATGGTCCAGATTTGATCAAGCAGATCAGACGGCCCAAATTTCATCAAAACAGATTAGACGGCCCATATTTAATCATCTCGATCAACGCCCCAGATTTGGTCAATTCATCAGACGATCAGGATCAGTCAACGCGATCGACACTCCAGATCTCGTCCGCTTCATCCGACGGTCCAGGTCAATACGTATTATTTTATTATATAATTAATTTCAGAAAATAGTAAAAAATCATAAAAATTCATAAAAAATTCAGAAAAATTCAGAAAAATTCAGAAAATCCAGAAAAATCAAAATATTTATTTTTCATATAAATTTATTTTTTTGATATTTTTTAATATTTTTGAATATTTTTAATATGTATTTATACATAAATTGTTTTAGAAATGCATATTTAATGCATAAAAAATAATTTTAATATATTGTAAAGTATTCTGAATATGTTGTGATGATTTTTTTTTTAAAAAATAAAAATAATAATAATAAATAAACAAAAATAAATAAAAATGATAAAATTGGATTTTTTTTAAAAAACCAAATTTTTAAAAAAAAAATGATTTTTGGACTTAGAAAAATATATTTTCATAAATAAAAAAATCAATTGATTAGATCATAGGATCATCAAAAAATGATTTTCATAAAAATTTAAAATTTAATGAATTTAAAGTGAGAAAAGTTCAAAAATATAAAATTGATCAACAAATTAAAGTTCTTTTTAAAGAACTACGTTTTGTCTGATCTCGATTAGTGAGTACGTAGGCACCCGGGGCGACATTAAAAAATAAAAAAAATGTTTTTTTTTTATTATTGTGAATAAATATTTTGTAAATATAAGATAATTTGTTCTAAAAAAATAATAAAAAATAAAAATGAATGATTTGACTTGTAAATATTTGTGTTATAATGTTTTACTTAAGTTTTTGAGCATGAAAAGGATAGATTAGAAATTTAAAATTCCAAAAGTGGTAACCGATTTGGTTTTAATAGGTTAGTCCCCGAATCCATGATATCTGGTTTTAAAAGTTGATTTTTTAAATCAAATTTTCGCAGACTAGTAGCTAAGTTAGGATCAACCGACCCATTGATCCTAGCTTTTATTTTTTCCCGATTTATATCGGGTGGCGACTCTAAAATCATTTTCAAAAAATAAAAATTTCTCTTAACCCCTAGTCGAGGATTCATGTTAAATGGGTTCGGGTTTAATGTGAATCGGGTTAGGAGAAATGAACCAAATAGATAGTGGAAAAATCCAGGCTCGACAGGTCCCATTTTATGAACCGTACTCATGATTCCTTCTTACTAACTCCCTTGTCCTTAGGTTATGCTAAATCATCCTTTAGCTTCTTTTAATACCTTTTTCTTCCTTTATCCCTTCTTTATCCTTCGTATCTTTTCATCTAAGTTCTTTTGTTATAGTTGATCTTAATATCCTACTGACGTGGTTCCTCTTTTAAACCTTGTTATGAGCTTCAAGGTTTGGCTTTTCAACTCTCTTTAATTTCCTATACTTAAGATTATATTCTTAGATTGCTTCTTTACTTCTTCAGGCTATATCACTATCCAAAAATCATTACCAAAACTTGTGGGTTATGAAGAATGTGAGGGTCATGCCTTCTTGATTTGATCCTTTGTTGGTGATATCGTGATCTTAATCTTGAGAGAAACGTGTTTGTTCCTTAAAAGGTCTTTACCTTGTTCCTTTCCGAAAATTAACATGTTAGCTTAGGGTTTCCTCCATTATGAGCTGGATGGGTATATTTTGTGATGGTATACTTCACTTGTAAGGTCTCGATTTTTCTTGTTTGTTGTTTCTCCAATTTCCTTATAATTCTATTTTCCTTGTTTCTTCTTATTGAGAGGTATACATCTTTTTTTCAAGAGATTACTTATTTCCATTATTCCTTAGAGTCACGGGTGACTTCATGTCCTCACGTCTTTGCTAAAAGTTCGACAAATTTCTTGGGTTTCATCATTCTTTCGTATCGTCTTAAACTAGGTTGATCGCTTGTCATAAATATAGAAAGAATATTATACTTTGAACTTCAAGAGAGCAAAACATTCTGATTTACTAAAACTTCTTATGTACACAAGAGAGGATTATCGCTCCTATTCATCCACATAAAGAAAACTTTACATTCCTCTGTCACTATAAAGAAACAACATCAATAAAAGAAGGTTGGGGATTGACTAGTTCCTGCATCGCTATTATAGCCTCTAATGTATTCCAAGGCAGTCAAGTTTTCATTTCCTTGGTTTACTTCTTCACCTATCCATCGTCCCTGCAAGCTGTATACTCGAATTCCTGAAGCAGTAGGTCCAGGTCTGCTTTCACTTCCACTTCCATTTCCTTTCTCTATTCTTATAGGAACAACTTCCTCTGACGATCTTGATAGAATGTTTCTTTCTTGTGGGCAGTTGTTGGCGAAATGTCCTTTCTGATTGCAAACGTAGCAAGCATCTATCCCTCTGCTTGGGCATTTTGACATCTTATGGTTTGTATTTCCACAAAAGAAACACTTTCCAAATAGCTGGGGGCACTTCTTCGGGTAGTGTGCCCCATTGCACTTCCAACACTTAATACCTCTTGGTATGATCCTTCTATTGTCGCTCTTGATTTTCTTTGGTAGGGGCATGAGATGGGGTTCTATGTAAAACTCTCTTTCGATGATTGGGTCTTCTTCTTCTTCTATTCTTTCTCTCCTTTTCCTTGCTCCTTCTACAATCCGAGCTCTTTCCATAATTCTCGAAAATTCCTTATGTCAAATTCTTCCAACTTCATTCTTAGGTCTTCGTCCAATCCTCCTATAAAGACTTGCCTTTTCAATTCTTCACTGTACTTATAGGAGTCCGGTGCATATTGCAACAATCTACTGAATTCAGTTTCATATTGTTCGATTGTTCTTCCTTTTTGAGCAATTTGCAAGAAGTCCGCACTATATCTCACTCTTAAACTTCCTGGAAAATAATTCTCCAAAAACTCATGTCTAAACATTTCCCAAGTGATTGGAGTCATTAGATCTCTTTTCCTTGACTCCCACCATATCCTAGCGTTTAGACGAAGCATGAATGTTCCATACTTGACTTGCAAATGGGGCGGAACTTCATATGCATCAAAAGACATCTCTATTTGAGATAACCAATCTTCTGCTTCCTCCGCTTATCATAAGCTCCTTCAAAGTAGCGGTTGCTCTTGATAAAGTTAGGTAACATGCTTTTGTATGGTCTTAGCGGTGGAGATGGAGGTAGGGGTGCACTTTGGCTATGCATGTTCCTATGCACAGATGCCTCTGTTGAAGCTTGTTGTGGTAGTGGGGTTGGTATAGACACTGGGGCTGTCGCTGATGCTGTTGCTGGTGTTGTTTCTTGTACGGGTGCTTGTGCTGGCATATTTTGCCTAATTTCTTCTAATACGTGGGTTAGGTGTCCTAACGTGGCGTGTAAGTCCCTTTGAGGTGCGGCGGCTCCTTGAACAGCAGGTTGATCTGCTTCTATGTCTGGTTGGTTAGAGGCGCTCTGTTCCCTTCTTCGCCTATTCCTATTTCGGCTGTTTTAAACTTTCTAAGTCAGGCTTGTGAAGTTTTGATAACTTAATTAATTTTTGTCGGAAACTGGTAGTATAACGGAAATTTAAATATGCATAAAAGCTAACAAAATTTAAATCAAAACAATTTCTGAAATTAAACTTAGATCATTAACATAAAATTCATACATGAAATCGGAAATAAGATAATTCATAAAAGAAAATCACACAGAAATAACAAACATTGTTCCGAAAATTAAAAGATAGACTAAGATCATGAATCTAGTCTACGATTACAAAATCTAGGCTGGACTTCTAGGGATACGCTCCTTTCCTCCCTTCTTCATTCTTCGGGCGCATCTCTCGGGTTACCGCTGGATGATCCTGGGTTCAAACTCCTCATGATTTGGTTGAAGTGTTTTCTTCTATTTCGTGCTCTCTTTCTTTCTTGTTCGTGATAGGCAATTAGCTCCTCATGCGTCATTGCTGGTGCTATTTCATCAAGGGTCTTCCAAGTGATTGTTCCTTCGGTCTCCCTATTGTTGTTTTCATCGGCCGGAGCATTTTCTGTATCCATTGTGGAGTCTACATCTTGTCCTCCTCGAACATGTCTTCCTTCTAGGTAGCGAATGATTCTTAACTCATCATTAGTCCAAGGTTCCTCGACTCCTACGGCAGCCTGGTCCTTGTCTCTTGTGCCGGTCTTTCTTCTTGATTTTCCTCCGAGTCCTCACCGGGTTCATCATCCGAACTGTCATTCACCTCCTGCATTGGTTCATCTCTCATCACCGTTCCATCCTCTCGCAATCGTAGGGGCTCGTTTATTCCTAGTTGGATTCCTGTGAAGGTAGGTGGTTCGGTGGATACTTCTGTTGGGGGTCGTAGTATTCCCTGATATACTCCGTGCCAATGGAAAGTATCGTTGAGGTCGCTCTCATCCATTTGAGGTGATCCATCAGATCATCATAGGCATAGACAAATATTGGTCCGATCTTGGTCCAGGTTCGAAAATCCGGCGGGGTTCGTCCTCCTTCTTCTCTAAGAACGAAGGTTGCTTCCTTCAGCATTGGTCGGTGGTCTCCGATAGCAATGATTCGTTCCATAGCATATATTACTTCCAACTCGGTCATCCTTTTGCCTATAGGGCAGTTGTGAATAGTTTGTAACACTCCTTTCCACTCGGTTTGCATCATGCCCTCTTCCAGATTTGGAACATTTCTCGGAGGGTCTTAGGTTGTCCGGCTAGGGCAAATTCTTCACATAAAACTCTAAGTCTCATTCGGAAGTTCTCGGGTGTTTCAAAGGATCCTTTTCGGAAGTTCTTGGCTTGGAGACGGCCCTCTTCTACGGTGATCTACGTAAAAGAAAGATATTAGAAGGCTTATTCTACCCATTCTATTTTATCTAAGTTTTTCCTTGCTTCTACCTAAGTCAATTCTTCTTAAGTCCATTTCTATAATTATGATTCATAGGTTCTTAAACCATGCTCTGATACCAACTTAAACTGTCACGCCCCAATGGGTACCCTAAACGTGACAGTCCGCCACACTCAATATTAAAGCTTAAGTATGACAACCTTAGTCATTTCCAAAAACTTTTATATTAAGTGTAAGGCTCACTTTCATAATCTTAGGGGACCATATGTGGAATAATGAAGTTTAAGGAGATATAAAAACATATTAAGAAAAGAGGATTCACAACAATTATTCATTCATGGCAAAGACTTTACAAACTTAAGGACTCTCCTTAAATTACTAATTTATTGTATACGGATTATCATGCTAATACTAAGCTATACTTTATTCAGATTTCTAATGTTCAAAGGGATTACCTGCCCGCATGGTCCACGTGGCCTTAACCATAAATACGGAAACTGCAAAAGGTAGCTATCGGGGTATAAGCTAATAGGCTTAGTGAGAACTATTTCCATAAATAACTTCTTGTAACAAGATTCAAACAAGTTGGTTAATCATACACATGTAAATGCATCAAACACGTGGGCAAACAATCATATAGCTTTCCGGGAACTATATGTTGAATGGATTTCACGCCCTCCATTCGGGGTTTGGTGATACTCAAAACAAGTAGTTTTAATAATAGAAAATTTAAGCTTGCGAGCACTCATCGCCAAGCATTCATTAAAAACTTTTAAACTTGCGAGCACTCATCGCCAAGTATTCAGAATCTACTTGATTTGACCTTGCTTTCGGATCAACCGCCAAGCATATTCCATTAAGCCGCCAAGCAATCGCTTTCGGATCTTCCGCCAAGTGTTGCTTTCGACATGAGCTTACTATCCTTCTCACCCAAGGATAATAACCCAACCATGCAATGTGACTCACTTCGTGGTATGCATGAGTTCATTAATTCATAAAGTCATAACATAATTATTTTCAACTTTAGGGCGATCAAGGAATTTCACATAAATCAGTATTAAACTAAAACAATCACTTAGAACAATTCGGGTTTCGATATTCTTAGAATTCTTTCAAGGAATTATTTTACATGCATATCGGTTTATCTTTTCCTAACTCTAGTGCAACTACTTTACAAGCACAACAAGTATAGCATTTAATGGAAATAAACTCACGATGCCATTGTCGTCTATTCTTCTAAGCGGATGAGTCGTTCACAAACTCCACTTAATCGTAATAGTCCTCGGGGGTAAAGGAATCCTTCCTCAGGGTTACCTTGTAAACCCCTAAATTTTCGGAATCGGTTTAGCATAAAAACCCTAACCGGAAGTCAAACGAAACCCTAAAGGTCAACAAAACCCTAGTTTACCATATCAATCTAAATCCGGCATTGCCGTTTTCTTTGGCCTGGAAAAATGAAGTTGGGTTAATTAGCTCAAATAGTCCGTAATAACCATAGGTTTCATAAAAGTTTCAGTTTCGTAAATTTCGGATGTCCTTCGAACCCGATCGGACACAATTCTCGAAAAACGTGTCCAGAAGCCCGGAATAGTAAAAATATTCCGAATATACCGTTAGACTCGTGAAAATATAAGTTTTCCAAAAAATCAATTTCGTAATTTTTCGGTAAGTAAAAATAACAGATATAGCTATTATACGCGTATTCTTACTACCGGTACTTTAATTGTCACATCTACTTTACATTACACTATTCATTACTATTCTACACTATTCTTTTATCTCTACTTTTTCTTACACCTACTCTTACACTCTACAAAACCTATAATCTTAACTTTTTACCTTTCCCATAACTTTACATCACATCTACCTTACATCTTACATCTTTTATCTTTCCAAAAAGTCAAAAAAATAAATTACACTCCCCCTCCTACAAGCATGGCCGCGCCCTTTGTCCCTCTCCCTCTCTCAAATTGTTTTAATTTTGCTTTATTTTAATCACACAAAAATCACTCCTCAAAATCCTATAAATACCCCCCTCCTCTTTCACTTCTTTCACACCTCTTCTACACTAAAATTACTCTCTCAAAATCTCTCAAGAATTCTCTCAAGAGTTCTTACAAGAAGTCCTCTTAGTTTAGCTTCTTTAGGTAATAAATTTCTCAAGAATTTCTCATGTTCATCTACTTAGTATGAGCTTAGTGTGTGTTTTCTAAAACCATGAAGGTTAAGAAAGCAACATTAGGTTCATGCTTTGTTTTTGTTCATAATCAAAATTCCTCCATAATCATTTATGTTTCTATTATGTTCCTTTATGTTTCTCTATAATTCCTTTATGTTTATTACTATCTAATATATCTTTATGGCTATATATACTATTTAGAGCATATAAGCTCATAATCTTGCAATTTATTTACCTTTCATGCAATTCATTTACTTCAATGCAATTTATTTATTTCAAGTTGTTTATAAGACTAGTCTCTAGTCTTAGACTTGTCCTAATCAAGTCAAAACAAGTTTTTCTTCTTTCATTTTATTTCTTTATGGGACTAGTTCATTTCTTAGTCCCGGGAGCCTTGAAAAAGCTAAGACTCCAATACTTGACTTTATTATTATTCTTTATGTTAATTTGTTTATTATTATTCTCATAATCATGTTCATTTAGATTGTTGTCCAAAAGTTTTATTTTCTAAAGATAGTTAAGAAGAAAGAAGGCTTTTGTCACTTAGAAATAAGTTTATGAGAAACATAAAAGTATAAGATAACAAAAATAAACTCATTCATCTCAAGTTACAAAAAGAATTCACTATGAATGTAGAAACTATTTCTACTTAAAAAAAAAACTACTTAAATCCTTGTTATTCTACCTTGGTTTTGAAAAATATATATATTATATATAATATATATTTTTTTGTTAACAAAAATAGTTCTTTTCATAAAGAAGGGAAATAAAAGGAATGACTAAGGAAATTTTTAGAAAAGACCTTGCAAACAAATAGGCAAAGAAAATTATGGTTTGAAAATAATGAAGTTGTTTCTTTTTAAGTTACAAGAGGAAAATAATAGAATTATAGAAATTAGTTTTTCTACAAAAAAGTCCTTCATTGTTCCATGTTGTTTTTATAAAGAAACCAAATTTCCATGCATGAGTAATTATTTTTGAAAAATAGGAGACATGAGAAAAAGGATGAGAAATATCAAGTGAGAATTTTTGCGAAACAAGTAAACAAAGGAATTTACACAAGAAAAATAAAGAAAAGCATATTTTCTAGAAAACTTCAAATTTAGTATTAATGTAACTTAGAAAGTAAAAATTTTATTTTCAAGAGTCACTTAGAAAAATAAGGGAAACCAACATAGAACGTTCTTAGAAAATAAAGAAAACAAGGTATTCATTTCAAAGAAAGTTATAAAAACAATTTCCGAAAAGTTTCAAACCGACATTGCTTTACATAAGAAGAATAAATTGGACAACAAGACACTTGAGCATGCTTAAATATGAGTTATATAGTTACAAAAAGAGAGTTTTTCAACTATATAGATAACTAAGTAATTATCAAACAATTTTTGATTTCTTGAACCAAATTGTCTTTTCTTGAAAATCCGTGGTGAATTTTGTCGCCACTTTTTCGGAGCCTATATGGCTTTGTTTATGGGAAATAATTTTAGAAATGGGTAGATCTTTTCGAGTAGATAGAAATCGGCATATTATATGCGCGATTCCGAGTTAAAATGACCAAGTTATGGCCATTTTAAGTTGGAACCTTCTTCTATACGATCTTTGACGTTCTTTGACATTGTTTTGTCAAAATTCAAGAAGATCTTCAAGAAAAAACTCATTATGGGTATTTTCCTTGGTTAGGTGACCCCGAGGAAGGATTTCTTCACCCCGAGGACTATTACAGTTTAGTGGATTGTGTGAACGACTCATCGCTTAGAAGAGTAGACGTCAATGGCATCGTGAGTTATTTCCCGTTATTTTTCATACTCTTGATTGTGCTTGTAAAATTAGTTACACTAGAATTTAAGAAAAATAAAATGGAGGTGTCTGATAATATGTTGAAAGAATACTAAGTATATCGAAATTCGATTTGTTTGAAATAAAGATTGTATGCGTACTAATATCTTGGAGGTGTGTGAAATTGGTTGATCACTTGAAAGAAGTTAAAATGTAACTACTAGACTTAAATTAAAGAAACAATTCATGCACTTCATATGTTGAGTCATATTGCATTCGCTACTATACAATTGGTGGACAAGTGTATTAATAGTGGTGGTAGACAGAACCGGTATCATGTAAGTGGCGAGCAGGAGCGGTAAGAACTACTTAAATTGATGGCTAGTAGGAGCCTGTAATAAACTACAAGTTTTTGATGGCTAGTAGGAGCGTAAAAAACTACAAGTTTTTGATGGCGTATAGAAGCCGTAAGATCTATAAAATTGTTTTTAAAGTGGTGGCCGTAATTGGCCTGAATCCCCAACCCCGAATGAAGGCGCAAATTCATTCAACATATGACTCCCGGAAAGTCATATGTCTTGTATGCTCACGTGGTTGTTGCATTTCATATGTTTGAATAATAAACTTGGTTGATAATTTTCTTCAAGTATGAATTTTGGGATTTAATCACTAAGCTTATTAGCTTATACCCCGATAGCTACCTTTTGCAGTTTCCGTACCTATGGCTAAGGCCACGTGGACCATGTGGGCAGGTAACCCCTTTTGAATATTAGAACTCTGGATAAAGTACATCATAGTATTAGCATGCAAATATTTATATAATAGCTTAGTAATTTAGGGAATTGTTCCTAAGTATGCATAGTCTTTGCTATGAACAAATATTCATTGTGAATCCTCTTTTCTTAATATGTTTATGTATCTCCTTAAGCTTCATTATTCCATATATGGTCCTCTAAAATTGTGAAAGTAAGCCTTACACTTAATATAAAAGCTTTTGGAAATGACTAAGGTTGTCATACTTAAGCTTTAATATTGAGTGTGGCGGACTGTCACGTTTAGGGTACCCGTTGGGGCGTGACATATCTAACCAAAGAAAATACCCACAATGAGTTTTTCTTGATGATTTTTCTTGAATTTTGACAAAACAATGTCAAAGAACGTTAAAGTTCGTATAGAAGAATGTTCCAACTTAAAACGGCCATAACTTGGTCATTTTAACTCGGAATCGCGCGTATAATATTCCGATTTCTATCTACTCGAAAAGATCTACCCATTTCTAAAATTATTTCCCACAAACAAAGTCATATAGGTTCCGAAAAAGTGGCGACAAAATTCACCACGGATTTTCAAATAAAAAAAAAAAACAACTTTGGTTCAAGAAATCAAAATTTGTTTGATAAATACTTAGTTATCTATATAGTTGGATAATTCTCTCTTTATAACTATATAACTCACATTTAAGCATGCTCAAGTATCTTGTTGTCCAAATTATTTTTCTTAGGTAAAACAATGTCGGTTTGAAGCTTTTCGGAAATTGTTTTTGTGAATTTCTTCGAAATGAATACCTTGCTTTCTTTGTTTTCTAAAAACGTTTTATGTTGGTTTTATTTATCTTTTTCTAAGTGACCTTTGAAAATAAAATTTTCGACTTTCTAAGTTACATTAATACTATATTTGAAGTTTTCTAGGAAATATGTTTTCCTTCATTTTTCTTGTGTCAATTCCTTTATTTACTTGTTTTGTAAAAATCTTTACTTGATATTTCTCATTCTTTTTCTAATGTCTCATATTTCTCAAGAATAATCATCCATGCATGAAAATTTGTTTTCTTCATAAAAAAACAATGTAGAAAATTTTAGGACTTTTTGTAGAAAAACTAATTTCTATAATCTTATTAACTTCTTCTTGTAACTTGAAAAGAAATAACTTTATTATTTTCAAACCATAAGTTTTCTTTGCCTATTTGTTTGCAAGGGTCTTTTCTTTAAAATTTTCTTAGTCATCCATCCTATTTTCTTTCTTCATGAAAAGAACCATTTTTGTCAACAAAATATTTTTCTTTTGAAAAACAAGGTAGAGTAACAAAGATTTAAGTAGCTTTTTAAGTAAAAATAGTTTCTAAATTCATAGTGAATTCTTTTTGTAATTTGAAAATGAATGAGTTTATTTTTGTTATCTTATATTTTTATAAACTTATTCCTAAGTGACAAAAAGCCTTCTTTTATTTGATTATCTTTAGAAAATAAAACTTTTGGACAACATTCTAAATGAACAAGATTATGAGAATAATAATAACCAAAATAACATAAAGCATAAATAATAAAGTCAAGTATTGGAGTCTTAGCTTTTTCAAGGCTCCCGGGACTAAGAAATAAACTAGTCCCATAAAGAAATAAAATGAAAGGAGAAAAGCTTGTTTTGACTTGATGAGGACAAGTCTAAGACTAGAGACTAGTCTTAATAACAACTTGGAATAAATAAATAAATTGCAATGGAAAAGTAAATAAATTGCTTTGCATGAAATAAATAAATTGCAAGTGAGCTTATATGCTCTAAAGAATATGTATAGATATATAAACAATAATAAATCAACATAAACATAAATGGATTGGCATGAACAAGAACAATACATGAACATAATGTAGTTTCCACAACTTGAAGTATTTGGAAACTCACACTATGGTCATGTGAAGTTACATGACATGAAGAAGAGGAAAGAATTATAGAGGGGTTACCTAAAGAAGATTTTGATATGATTATGTGGTTATGGGTTTTTGTTGTTGGTGGAAGTTGTTGTGGAATTATTTTGAGAGAGTTTTGAGATAGTAATTTGAGAGAGCTTTGAGAGGAAAAATTGAGAGAGTTTTGGTATGAATTTGTAGGTAGTGAATGTGTGAAAGAAGTGAAAGAGGAGGGGGGTATTTATAGGAAAATGGGGAGTGATTTTGTGATTAAAATAAATGAAATTTAAAACAAAATGAGGGGAAAGAGAGAGAAGGGGATTTGTTTTATTTTTATGACTTTTTGATAAATGAAAGATGTAATGTGTAAGGTAGATGTGATATAAAGTTATGGGAAAGGTAAAAAGTTAAGATTATAGGTTATGTGGAGTGTAAGAGTAGGTGTAGAAAAAGTAGAGATAAAGAATAGTGTAGAATAGTAATGAATAGTGAAATGTAAAGTAGATATGACAATTAAAGTACCGGTAGTAAGAAAATACGCGTATAATAGCTATATATGTTATTTTTACTTGCCGAAAAATTACGAAACTGATATTTTTGGAAAACTTATATTTTTACGAGTCTAACGGTGTATTCGGAATATTTTTACTAGTCCGGGCCTCCGGACACGTTTTTCGAGAACTGTGTCCGATCGGGTTCGAAGGACACCCGAATTTCTCGAAACTGAAACTTTTATAAAACCTATGGTTATTACGGACATTCGAGCTAATTATCCTAACTTCGTTTTTCAGGGCCAAAGAAAACGGCAATGCCGGATTTAGATGGATACGGTAAACTAGGGCTTTGTTGACCTTTAGGGTTTCGTTTGACTTCCGGTTAGGGTTTTGTGCTAAACCGATTCCGAAAATTAAGGGGATTACAACCTACCTTTCTTAAAGAAAGTTTTGTCCTCAAAACTTGGAAATTCCTACTTGTGGTTAAAACTTGGTTACTTGGGTTACGCGTTCTTCTTCAAAAATTTCTTTAATAGATTTCGTTCTCATCCTCTGAACTCTTGTGGGTAAGCATCGGTATTGGGTATATCTTCATATGGAAATTTCTCCTTCAAAACGTTGACTTTTATTCCATAACGTGATTCCTTAACCAATTGTTAAATGGGGAAATGTTGCACATCTCTGATATGTTTATGTAATAATCCACTTCCTTTTCGTCTTACGATTACTTCCTATCTTGAAACTCACTTGGTTCTCATTTTTTTGAGATACTTAAGGTCTTATTAGTCTTATTTCGCCCATTTTGTGCCTTTTTATCATCACATGAGATGCTCTTGTTCTTCCAAGGTACTTGAATGATTTTCCTTAGTGTTTGTAGTATCAGGGGTCCAAAAACTTCTTCATTAGCTTCTCTTCGTTCCTATTCTCGCGTCCTGAATTGTCATATCTCTGACCGATCTCTTTTCTCTTTAGAGAGCGTTATATTTGACTGGTTATGGAATGAACTATCTTTGTGAGTTACTCAATTTATACCATAAGCATCCTTGCCTTCTTGTTATTGCTTGTGAGAAATTCAAAATCTTGAGAAGGTTATTTCCGTTTTTATTGAGTCTTATAAACCTTTTCACCCTTTGGCGCTTTTATTCCTCTATCCATATTTCTTTTCCTTTATTGTCTCTTGAACTTCGGTTTATCTAAGTTCTCCTTGGATATGTTGTTGGTCCTGTAGACACCCAATTTTTGCCCAATTAATTAAGGCTTAAATTTATAAAATTAAACAGAATCTTCATTTTTGTTTAATTAAATTCATTTTTTCCAAAAGCCTTATTTAAGTATTAATGAAGTTGGCTAAGTGATTAAGGCACAGGCCAAATGGCCTGTTGGTTAAATACATTGACCCAAACACACACTTAAGCTCAAGGACACAGGTTCAAACCCTAGCAAAGGCAAATTTTTGCCTTTTTATCATCTAATTTTTTACCTTTTCAAAGTGACTTTTTGCATTACTTTGCATCAGTTTTTAACTGACAAAACATCATCAATTGTTGAAATTGATGAAGCAATTGCAAAGTAGTTATGGAATATGAAAGATTAGTGCACAATTCATGTGAAAAAACAACCCAAAAGTCACAATATTCGTACTAAAAAATTTGGAAAAAAATGCAATTTATAAAGCATTCAATTACACATGAATGAGGAGTTACAAGAATTGGAAAAATTGGACAATTAATCTACCCACATTGAATGATTTGATGAAAGATTAATCATCAATTCATCAGTTAGAAACAAATTAATCACGAATTTTCGAATTAAATTCGTGAAAAACAAAGAGGCAAAAATCGATTCGTTTTCGAAACTGTACGAAACGTAAAATTGAGCTTGCAACCTATAAATAGGGGGTCCTAGGATCAAAAGGCATAAGTCAATTTCGAAGAAACACACACACAATAGGATCAATTCGAAGTTCTCGAATTTAGGATGAAAAATTCGAATTGATTGGATCAGATTTAATCCAAATTAAGTGTTTTAGGAATGTTAGAAACTTGATTTTGATGTTTTAGTGTGCTTGGATTTGCTCGAATTGCTCCGATTTCTCTCTGCAAATTTTTTTTAATTTTTTCCTTTTGAGGGCGCTGATACCCACCACCGCGAACCGCCGCTTCTGGTGGTTCTGAGTGAGAACCACCACCACCAACGGACGCGCCACTAGCATAGAAGTCGGGCCGACAAGCTTGGGGAGGTCAACAACCACCAGGGACGAGCGCTCGAAAAATCGCGTGATCGTCTTCTTCACCCGTCGGAGCTCCGAGATCCCACCCGAAGATCCGAATCCAACCCGGTCGGTCATCGGTCAACGGTCGTCGGTCATTGGTCAACGGTCAACTCAGATCAGACGGCCCAGATTCAATCAAGAAGATCAGACGGTCCAGATTTGATCAAGCAGATCAGCGCTCAGATTCAACCATCCAGATCAGACGGTCCAGATTTGATCAAGCAGATCAGACGGCCCAGATTTCATCAAAACAGATCAGACGGCCCAGATTTAATCATCTCGATCAACGCCCCAGATTTGGTCAATTCCATCAGACAATCAGGATCAGTCAACGCGATCGACGCTCCAGATCTCGTCTGCTTCATCCGACGGTCCAGGTCAATCCGTATTATTTTATTATTATTTTATTATTAATTAATTTCAGAAAATAGTAAAAAATTCATAAAAAATTCAGAAAAATTTAGAAAAATCCAGAAAAATCAAAATAATTTTTTTTTCATATAAATTTATTTTTTTGATATTTTTGATATTTTTGAATATTTTTAATATGTATTTATACATAAATTGCTTTTAGAAATGCATATTTAATGCATGAAAAATAATTTTAATATATTGTAAATATTCTGAATATGTTGTGATGATTTTAAAAAAAAAATAATAAAAATAATAATAAATAAACAAAATAAATAAAAATGATAAAATTGGATTTTCAAAACCAAAATTTAAAAAAATGATTTTTGGACTTAGAAAAATATATTTTCATAAATAAAAAAATCAATTGATTAGATCATAGGATCATCAAAAATGATTTTTAAAAATTTAAAATTTAATGAATTAAATGAAAAAGTTCAAAAATATAAAATTGATCAACAAATTAAAGTTCTTTTTAAAAGAACTACGTTTTGTCTGATCTCGATTAGCGAGTACGTAGGCACCTGCGGGGCGACATTAAAAAAAAAAAAATTTTTTTTTTTTGAATAAATATTTTGTAAATATAAGATAATTTGTTCTAAAAAAAATAATAAAAAATAAAAAATAATAAAAAATAAAAATGAATGATTTGACTTGTAAATATTTGTGTTATAATGTTTTATTAATTTTTGAGCATGAAAAGATAGATTATAAATTTAAAATTCCAAAAGTGGTAACCATTTGGTTTTAATAGGTTAGCCCCCGAATCCATGATATCTGGTTTTAAAAGTTGATTTTTTAAATCAAATTTTCGCAGACTAGTAGCTAAGTTAGGATCAACCGACCCATTGATCCTAGCTTTTATTTTTTCCCGATTTATATCGGGTGGCGACTCTAAAATTTTCAAAAATTAAAATTTCTTTTAACCCCTAGTCGAGGATTCATGTTAAATGGGTTCGGGTTTAATGTGAATCGGGTTAGGAGAAATGAACCAGATAGTAGTGGAAAAATCCAGGCTCGACAGCTTGGCGACTCCACTGGGGACATAATTTTTTTTTAAAAAAAAAGAGGGCTAGCCACTTAGGAATTTTAATTTTGAATTTATCCTTGCTCATTTTTTGTAATACCATGTGAATATATTTTTGTATATTATATTGAATAATTGTTTTGTAAATATATACTAACCTTGCAAGTATGAAAAATAGAAAACAAAAGTTGATTTTTGTTTGCATTTGCATTTGCATTAGCATGATTGTGTGCTAGATACGGTCGTACCAGGGCCGTCTTAAGAGCCTAAGCGAGGAGGACGAAGTAAGGTCCGGGGGCTGTGGCTTTCCACCCTCTAGATCAAGAAATGTCCTCCCACTCCGGTTTAGTACCACTAAATCGGGGAACCTATAGAACCTACCAAATCATGCATTCATTAGCATGGGATATGACCAACTTTTTCTAAAAAAAATGAAGTTGAAATATAAATGTACATATGTAAATACTTAAAAAAAAAAAAAGAAAATTCTAAAAAATATAAAAGCTGTCAAAAAATTAAAAAATTTTGTAAATATTAGCTTATACCTTTTAAAAAATTTCAGAAAATGATGTCTTCAACCGACAGTAGCGATAGCTTATGGGCTCGCCTTATTAGAGAAAATCGAGTGGAACCTTTCAAAGATCCAATGCTCCTACTGGACCGATGGTTTGTCAGTTTTAGTCCGGTCCAAAAGTCATTCATTGAGGATAGGTTAGGCCCAATCCTCAGCCTACCAAAGATCCATGTTCCATTCACCATGTTCCGAGCCCTCACTCATCTATGGGAACCTGAAGAAGTTGTCTTCCGTTTGGGTCAGCATGTACTTAGCCCGACCATTGAGGAATATACTAGACTACTCCAAGCACCTCCTACCTCTGAAGGAATCTATGTTCCGAACTTCAAGCATAGCCCGGTCCGTGTTATCAGAATTTTTGGGATCAAGAGGGGACCAATAATTGAAGCTATCAATGATTGCAATGAATATTGCATCCGGCTAACCACACTGATGGACTGGTTTGGAACTCCTGAATACTTTAAAAGCAACCGAGCCACTTTCAGTATACCACTTGAAGTTTGGGAAGAAAACCGGGTTAATGCCTTCATAGTAGCTGCTTTTGCAACCATTCTCTTCCCTAATGGCAATTTGTTCATCCACTTCCGGGTCATAGAGCTGGTTTCTCAATATTTAGCTGGCAAATCCTATGTTCCCGCTCTTCTAGCCGAACAAGTCCGTAGTCTGAATCACATCAAGTCTAAAGGACAAGGCAAGTTCAAAGCAAGCATGCATTACTGATGGTTTGGTTTGCTAGCCACATTAAGCACTATGGAAAAGAATTGGCTAATGGATCCCTCATCAGTCTGAAATATGATCTCATCCAATCTTTTGCTGAAAGGGTCCACATGGAAGATGATCATCCTCTATGGGATATAATTGCCATTCTTGAAGACATGCCACCTGAAGACATGATGTGGCAAGCTCGCTGGTTCAAAAGCCCTGCAGCCATCCTAAGTTGCAAGGAATACATGGCAGTACCCCTAATTGGACTCACCGGCTGTACTGGTTATTATCCCTCAAGTGTTATCAGACAGTATGGTATGCTGCAAGATATTACTGTCAAGCCTAATTTGGAGCAAGTCACTCTAGATTATCTGGATCCAACCAAGATACTACCAGCTAAAGAATTCAAGCTAAATCAAATCCGAGCTATATGGGAAAATAGAGAGGTGAAGCCGGTTTTTGAAGTCGAGCCAGAAAGTAAGGAAACCAAGAAGTATAGAGCAACCAGGTGGTATGTGGCTAGCCAAATGAAGAAGAATAAGGATATTCGATATGAAGCTCCCGATATCCTTCAACCAGCACCATCGGAACCTGACCCTGAAACAACTGCTTACATGGAAGCTGTTTCGGCTCGCCTGGAAGTATGTCACCGAGATTTCCAAGAAAGAGAGAGGGAAATGGTGGATCGCCTGCAAAGTGCTGGAAGCAGAATTGCATTCTTAGAGGCTGAGTTGAAGGCAGCTCGAAAGAAAATTCTAGCCCTGGAAGACAAGATTGTTTGCCCCACTAAGACAAGAAGACTGGTTTTAGGTTTAGTTTAGGAATCAAGGTTCTTTGAAACCATTAGAAAGTAGTTTTGATTCAGTCACTAGGAAATAAGGTTTCTAAACCATTAGAAGTTTTTGTTATGTCAAACATTATCTTTTAATACAAATGTTTTTTTTTAAAATCATTGGTCAATATCCCCATTTGCATCTGTGTGATAGCATATCTACATTCTTGCATATGTATATTAATTCATTTATTCTTTAAAAATATTAATAAATAATAAATGTCCAGGTCTAGCAAATTCGAGTTTAAGTCAAAAACTTGAAAGATAGCGTCCAAGCCGGTTAGGAGCCCTATTGTTACCAGATCCCGAGCTAAGATGTCTAACACCGGGAGCAACCCCACAGACCAGACCAATGAGCAAAGACTCAACACCGTGGAACAAACCCTCCTTGGAATTGCTGAACAGATGCAGGCTTTAACACAGAGTCTTGCACAACTTAAGACCCCCACAACTTCTGAAGAATCCTCAAGGGCACAGAAAGGAAAAGAAATTGAGGACAGCTTATTCAGCAAGAGGAGTCACCAAATGAGTTTAATGCGGCTGAGTTGAAGAAAGAACTGGAAGCTCAGGCTAAAGAATGGAGAGAAAACTGCTTGAGAAAATGAAGACGTTCGATGGTTTTGATCAAACCGCGATCCTGAATTTGCCTCAATATGAGGAAGGTGCCTTCCCTGAGAAATTTAAGGCACCGAATTTGAAAAATATGACGGGACAGGTTGTCCTAATATGCATACCAGATTGTATGTACGACGAATGGGGCAATACGCAAAGTTTGACAAGCTGATGGTGCAAACCTTCCAGGACAGTCTTACTGGTGCTGCTTTGGCCTGGTACGCCCAATTAGACCATCAGAAATTGATACTTGGGACAAGTTGGCTAGGGCATTTTTTAATCAGTATAAGTTTAACATTGAGATGGCGCCCTCGGTATGGGATTTAAGCAATCTGAAGAAGAAGAAAGAAGAGACTTTCAAGGAGTATGCTCAGCGCTGGAGAGCATTGGCTGCAAGGATCACCACCCCGATGCCTGAAAAGGACCTCACTTTCACTTTTATCAACACATTAGAGGAACCTTTCTTTTCCCATCTGATTGGGCATGCATCAGCAAGTTTCTCAGAAGTGGTGATAGCTGGATGCAGGATTGAGAATGCAATTTCAGCAGGAAAATTGCAACAAGAAAAGAAATATACTGCACCGAGAAATGTCCCATACAAAGGGAAAGATTCAACCGTCAGCATGGTCAATACTTCAGATGCAACTGGCCCACTAAGTCATTCGTGTTGTCAACAAATCAGAATCAAAATCAGAATAAGGATCAGACTCAACAAAGTGCAGTCCCAAATCAACAATCAAGGTTCAACAGGCGGAACTTCACTCGAATTCCGGTTCCCCTTAGCCAAGTATTAGCTAAACTAAGGGCCGATAATCTGATCAATCTTGAAGTTCCTAGGGAAGACTAAGCCTAAAATTACAATCCTGAGCTGAAGTGTGAATATCACATGGGGCAAATCGGGCATTCAACAGACAGATGCTGGAGGCTTAGGCATAAAATCCAAGATCTTATTGATGCAAAAGTCATCCAGTTGGATTTCATTGAAGCTCCAAACGTCTCTACTAACCCATTGCCAAACATGGACCAGTTATCAATATGATTACCGCTGAGATTCCGGATCCAGAAGAGCTTGTGTGCATGATTGAAGGTGGACCTAGATCCATCAAAATCGAGATAGGCAAAGGTAGTGAAGATGGATCAACTTCATCAAAGCCTAGGAACTATACCTTTCAGATACCCCTTGCTGTGAGTGATTATAAAGCCGCTCCATTTGATTATAAGGCGGTAAATCATGCTTCAATGGCCATGGTTGGTGGCCTTACTCGCTCAGGAAGAGTTTATGAGTCGACCGGAAGAATGCAACTGTGAATATGCCACAGCAGCAAAATGAAGAAGGGAAGAAAGATGAAGAGAAGTCAGCATTGGCAAAACTGATGAAAGCAAGTGAATACAAAGTTGTCGAGCAGTTGGCCAAAACACCTGCCCAAATATCGCTCATGAGTCTGCTGATTAGCTCTAATGTACACCGTGAGGCTCTTTTCAAAGCCTTAGAAGAAGTGAAAGTTCCAGAAGGTGTATCAGAAGAAGCCTTGGGGCATATAATCAACTCAATCTTTGCAAATGAGCAAATCATTTTCTCATCTGAAGAACTGGGAGAGGAAGGGGATCAACATAACAAGGCCCTCTTCATCGTAGTCAAAAGCTGTGGAAAGATCGTTCTCGAGTATTAGTGACAATGGATCCTCTTTGAATGTGTGCCCCTTAGCCACTTTGAGCCTATTGGGGATTGAACCGTCAGACATCAAACCAAGCTCTACTGTGGTTCGTGCTTTTGATGGATCAAAAAGGATATAATAGGTGAAGTGGAGTTAGAAGTCACCATCGGGCCTCAAACTTTCATTATTCCTTTCCAAGTGATTGATATCCCCAGAACATTCAATCTGCTGTTGGGAAGACCATGGATCCATGCTGCCAGGGCAATACCATCAAGCCTGCACCAGAAGGTTAAGTTCATAGCCAATGGTCAACTCATCACTGTTATGGGAGAACAGGATTATGCCATTTACAAGGAGACAGCTGTCCCTTACATTGGAAAAGAAGGAGAAGAAGACTTCGGGCTCCAAATGTTTGACGAAGTCTGTATGATGAATGATGAGAAAGAAACTCAGGTGGGAACCTTTGGACTGGGTTATTCCCCCACTTGTGCTGAAGTGGCAGAAATGAAAAACCAAATGAGAAGGAGGAAGCTCGACAAGGAGTATGATCCATTATCAAAATCCCTCACATCAGCCATTCCTTTCCAAAGCCACATCATATCCAGCAGCCAGATGATATCAAAGAAGATGCTTCATCCAAAGAAATGATCTTGAGAAATTGGTTCTCTGTGCCTTGCGCTAGTATTAAGTCTTTTAAGTAAGAACTTATCTAAGACTAGATTTGTGTTTTGTGTTTTTCAGTATTATGTGATGCTCAAATAAGTGTACTTAAACACCGTCCCAGTTTAATGAAATTTATTTCCGTTTGTGCTTTCACATATTCTCATACATTCCTCATTCATATTCAACCAGATCGACAATTGTGATGAAGTTCAGGGATATCTCGCGCGTATAATTAATGAAAATATCAATATCACCTCTAACTCTACTGGGTTAGACGTTGAAGATGATATTGATTATCAATTTAGAACACAAGAAATTTGGCAAAATTTTGAACAAGGAAGGATTGAAATTCCCGAAACCATTGAAGTGATTAATTTGGGAACAAGCGAAAACCCTAGGAATCTGAGGATAGGGGGAAAATTGCCTGAGAGCACGGCACAAGATTTAACCAAGTTACTAGCCGAATACTTGGATGTTTTTGCATGGTCGTATAGCGATATGCCCGGTTTAGACCCATCCATTGTGGTTCACAAATTGCCAACAAAGGAGGATTTTAAACCTATAAAGCAAAAATTAAGGCGATTTAGGCCGATTTACTCCTCCAAATCAAGGATGAAGTAAAAAAGTTGCTTGAAGTAGGATTCATTGTTTCTGATTATTCGGATTGGGTATCAAATATAGTGCCAGTACTTAAGAAAAACGGGAAAGTGAGAATTGTGTGGATTTCAGAGATCTAAACAAAGCAACCCAAAGATAATTTCCCATTGCCTCACATCGATGTTTTAGTGGACAATACCGCTGGAAATCATCTATTTTCATTCATGGATGGATTTTCAGGGTATAATCAGATATTAATGGCCGAAGAAGATAAGGTCAAAACCACATTCGTTACAGCCTGGGGAACCTTTTGTTACAAAGTCATGCCTTTTGGTCTCAAGAATGCCGGGGCAACTTATCAACGAGCAATGCTTGCTATACTTCATGATATGATGCACAAAGAGGTGGAAGTATATGTAGATGACATGATCGCCAAGACAAAGGAAGGAGAGGATCATGTAGTGGTGTTAAGGAAGCTTTTTGAAAGATTAAGGAAGTTTCAGTTGAAATTGAATCCAGAAAAATGCACTTTCGGAGTGACATCTGGAAAATTATTAGGATTCATGGTTAGCCAAAAAGGGATAGAAATCGATCCTGATAAAGTCAAGGCGATTCAGGATTTGCCTCCACCAAAAACATTAAAAGAAATCAGAGGCCTCTTGGGAAGATTGAATTACATTGCTCGATTCATATCACAGTTGACTGATAAGTGCCAACCGCTGTTTAAACTGCTGAAGAAGAATGCCCTAATTGAATGGAATGACGAATGTGAAAAAGCCTTTAATCGGATAAAGCAATATCTGACGAATCCACCAGTACTGGTTACTCCAAAACCGGGGAAACCTTGTTCTTGTACTTGACAATTCTTCCTGAATCCATGGGTTGTGTGCTCGGGCAAAAAGATGAGGAAGGAAAAGAAAGAGCTGTTTACTACTTAAGCAAGAAATTCTCAAATGGAGAACAAAAGTATTCAGAGATAGAAAACCTGCTGTGCATTAGTATGGGTTATGCACAGACTTAGACAGTATACGCTCTTCTACTCGATCGAGTTGATTACGAAGCATGATCCATTGCGATACTTGCACGCAAACCGGCTTTGGTTGGTCGAATCTCGAAATGGCAGATGCTACTTTCTGAATTTGATATCATTATGTAAGTCAAAGTTCAGTCAAAGGACAAGTTTTAGCTGATCAACTCGCAGAAAGCCCAGTTGATGATGAAGAATTAAAGGAACAAGATCAGTTTCCAGATGAAGGCATCAGATAGCAGAAACAGAAGTCGAAAGCAACAGTTGGAAGTTGTATTTCGATGGAGCAGCCAACGTATACGGGTGTGGAATAGGGCAGTCCTTATCTCACCAAAAGAAGAACAGTTCCCGGCATCAGCCAGATTAATGTTTCCTTACACAAATAATGTAGCGGAATACGAGGCATGCATCATGGGATTAGAAATGGCAATTCAAATGAATATCGAGGAGCTCGAAGTGTTTGGAGATTCATCACTTATCATTTTCCAAACTCGAGGCGAGTTCAAAACTAAGGATCCCAAGTTGATTCCTTATCATAATCACTTGGCTGAGTTAGCAGGAAGATTCAAAGAAATTTCCTTCACTTATGTGCCGAGAACTCAGAATCAATTTGCTGATGCATTGGCTACTCTGGCCTCTTTGATCCAATTCACTGAAGGAGTAAGAATACAACCTTTGCAAGTCCGAATAAGAAGTGAACCCGCATTCTGTGCTGTGATTGAATCAAGAACCATGGTTTCAAGATATCAAAATTTTCTTGCAAACAGGTAGCTATCCTGAGTGTGCTACAAAAAGGATCAGAAATCATTGAGGCGTCTGGCAAGTCATTTCTTGTTAAGTGGAGATACCTTATACAGAAGGTCATTCGATACAACCCTGTTGAGATGTGTAGATGAAAAAGAAGCTCAAAAATTAATGGAAGAAGTTCATGAGGGAGTATGTGGACCTCATATGAACGGATATATGCTAGCTAAAAAATTATGAGGCTAGGATATTTCTGGTTAACCATGGAATCAGACTGTATCAAACATGTGAGATCTTGTCATTTATGTCAAATTTACGCAAACAAGATAAATGCTCCTCCGAAGGAATTACAGTCAATGTCAACACCATGGCCGTTCTCAATGTGGGGAATAGATGTAATTGGGCCAATTTCGCCAAAAGCTTCAAATGGTCATCGATTCATACTAGTTGCAATCGATTACTTCACCAAGTGGGTTGAAGCTGCTTCATACGCCAGTGTGACAAAAGCCGTTGTGGTGCGATTCATCAAAAGAGATATCATTGCTCGATATGGAACTCCAGAAAGTATCATTACCGATAATGGTACAAATCTGAACAACAATGCAATGACTGATTTATGTCAGCAATTCAAGATTAAACACCGGAATTCCACTCCATATCGCCCACAGATGAATGGAGCAGTAGAAGCCGCCAACAAAAACATCAAGAGAATCATTGAGAAGATGACGATTGCATACAAAGATTGGCATGAAATGCTCCCATTAGCATTAATGGCGTATCGAACCTCTGTAAGAGTGTCAACTGGGGCAACGCCCTATTCCCTGGTATATGGAACTGAAGCCGTTTTACCAGTAGAAGTTGAGATTCCTTCGCTCCGAGTACTGGCTGAAACAGAGCTCGAAGAAGCTGAATGGGTTAGACAAAGGTTGAACAGTTAAATCTTTTAGATGAAAAAAGATTGACTGCCATGTGTCATGGGCAATTATATCAACAAAGGATGGCTAGAGCATTTAATAAGAAAGTTAAGCCAAGAAATTTCCAAGAAGGTGATTTGGTTCTGAGAAAAATGCTGCCAAATGTGCAAGATTCCAGAGGAAAGTTCACACCAAATTATGAAGGACCATATAGTGAAGAAGGTCTTGTCGGGAGGAGCATTAATCCTTTCCCAAATGGATGGACCCGATTTAAATAGGGATGCAACCGGGGCGGGTCGTTATAGGGTACCCGCCCGCCCGCCCCCTAAAAACCCTATAGGGTTTTAGGGTCGGGTTTTGGGTTGTACTCCATAACCCGTTGGAAAAACCCGACCCGATTTTATTAAAAAAAATTAAAAATTTTAGTTTAAGGAATTTACTTATTCATTAGTTGAATGATGCTTGTTCATATAATTATTTTGTTATTCATGTATTGAGTCATATGATAGGATATAAATTATATTACAATTAATAATCACTGACCAATTATCCAGAGAAAATCGATTTCCATGTGCAACCTTCCCCACTTTTTCAAAATTCATTTCTTTCCCATGCAACACAACAAAGTATAAAAAATTAATTTTCCAAAAAAATTAGATA